>CM049309.1:5106575-7584075 GCA_026874595.1 Sipunculus nudus
GACATATACCGATTGGTAGCTGGCGCCATAACTGCCAGATCCTGAGAATGTTTTCATTTGTTTGTTAATGTGAACAGCCATACCATACAGCTTGATGGCTCACCCTAGGAGACAGACAACACGCAGACACAAGCCTCTATTAAATCTGACTTGTCATTACATCTTTGTTGCCGGTTGACTTACTACCTATACCACGGGACCAATAACTAGTAATCTGTGTTCCAAATCATCACGGATATTACGGAAAGTCAGTAGAAAATCATCCATTACAGAGACAATCTTGAGCATCTGGAAGATAAAATCTACGGTTAAAACTCGGTTAGAATGAATTAACAGTTATTATCAGTATACTAGTAACAGGTGGGTAGATGTTTCAGATATAACTCATATATGTATTGGTAGAAGGTCGTACGGCTGAAGATACTGGCGAGCTACAACGACGCATTTTCATGAATAATAGATCTACTAATTCAGTACGGGCGTACAATTGGAACAACACTGCCAGGATTGGCCTAGCACAGTGTTCTCAAGGCGCTGAACAATTCCAGTGATGGATACAGCGTGGGAAGCACAGTGAGGGCTTAAACTGTCCCTGCGTATCTTTGACTTTTAATTGGTTACTGTACAGTGCTGGTGGGAGAATTATTGAACATAGATGGCTTGATCTGTGGTTCAATGTACAAATGATTAATACGGACACTGTAGCACGAACTAGCGAGGGAATACAAACCATTTATGTTCGCTGACACTATGGCAGTTACTGGAGCTTCGCTGTGCTTGACTACAACAGGTTCACATCCGTTCGGGAAAGTACGGCTGGTCCTTAGCGCTCCTTCCGGTCAGGACCTCGCGAGATATTCCTCTAATCAAGATGTTTTGGACGCTTACTTAGCAAACACTAATGCAACTGGGAACGCCAAACTGAACGTTGAAGCAAAAAAGTCGGCTTTAACGGAAGTAACTCGGGGAGGCCGGGAAAGATCCGAATCGAAGGCTGCTCCGTGCAAGGCGCGGGGGTCCCGCGTACATCAATACCAACGTAATACCACCCAGTCGTGCGGAGATAGTCACTCACAAAGAAATGACATACCAGCGTCTGGGACAACCGAACAGTTGGTCAACATGGATGTCACTGTGCGGGATAATCGGTCCAGCTCGCAAAGCAGAAACAACAAATCGAAATGGTTAAGCGGTTCTGATCGAGAGTCAACCAAATCCGAGTCCAAGCCCGCCGTGGCAATGTGTGATCTGGTTGAAATTCTTGACAAGAAGGTTAACAACCTAAGCACAGGAAAAACGACGGTGAAAGCCGCGACGGCTCCGATGGGCTCCCGGCATGCACTTCGATTCCCAACTATACTTCAGCGATATAAAACTATGGCGGATTTTCCTAAGTGTACCAAAGTGTCAGATTTCAAAATCCCCTCTGACGTGAATATGAAAGGAAAACAATCCGGCATATACCTAGGGATGACGTCACAAAGTGAGCAGCATCAGGGAAAAAGTCATGGTGCAGAAGGCAAAGGTTTTTTGATAAAAAGTGAGGCCAAACTTGGAGGAATTAATCTTAGTCCTCAACATCAAAACGAAGAGCGTCCACCCTCTTCCAGACTGGCCATCAGAGGGTCGCCTAAACCGGACACTGATTCTGATACTTGTCAAAGCAATGACGAGTCGGACGAGGAAAAGGATTTCAGTGTGAGTCCGGCTTTAAAAATTAAACGTGAACAGTTGGTAAAAGTGCCGCATACGAGTGACTTCTTATCCCGGGCGCCTCGGGGTGTAACGGTCAACAAGCTAAGGTATGTTCATGACTCTAGGTACTTTAGCACCGGTTCAACGGTCAATATTAATGGTAATATGTTAGGGCCAGTTCAACGTGACACAGGTACAAGTGACCCTGATGGAAATCACCGTCAAACGGAAAAACAGGTGCCTGAAATTCAAACGAGCATATCACCGGAAGTGTCTGACATAGAAAGTCATAATAGGAAAGCAAAGGTGAAGAAAACTTTCACTGACTGCGACGCAAGTAGTAGCTTTAGGCAAAAATCGGTTGTCATACCTAAAATGGACACAAGCCCGACATTCGTGTATCGGCAGCGATATAAGTACAGAAGTCGATACGCAACGGAAAGTCCGCCAGCGGCAGATCACACAGAACACCATAAATTAAAACACAAAAGCAAACACCGGAAACGGAACACAAAAATAGACCCACTTCCTCGTGCTAATACATGTGTTGAACATACCAGCCAATATGGGAGTGAACTTCACGCAGGCCTCTCAGGTAACAATACCAAGCAAAGCTCTGAAAGAGGAGCATCAGTTAATTCTCAGCAGCACTTAAAGTCATCTTCCGACCATCAGGGTGGACATAAAAAGATCGGGCTTAAACGAACGGCTTTCTCGGCTCCAAAGGATTCTAAATGTCGCGATAAAAAGGACCACCACAAGCCGCATACGTCACAAAGTGCCCCGCCCCCTGATCAGAAGGAACAAGAACGCAAGAATAAAAAACAGGACAGTAAACTTAGAGCGCTACAGCAAGGTACGTCTTCCTATGCGCCCATTAATCGCAAATACGCCACCGAGACGTATTCTCTTGGTGGGCTACAAAGACAAAAGACCATGTTCACGCAGAGTGATTATGTTCAGTTTCAACATTCAAAGTTTTCTCGATCTCAAGGCAATGTAGTTCATAGTCATCGGAGTTACAGCGATCAGACCATTAAAGAATTCCTTAAGGTGCGGGTTGGTGGTAAGAAACATATTCCGGATCTCCAAGAAGATTTAAGATTTAACAAGATTTAAGCTATATATGAGTAACAGTATTCTTATATAGGGCGGAAATATATATATATATATATATATATATATATATATATATATACGCTATAATTTCATATACATTAATATGCTTAAATTCCAGATGAACAGATATCAACAACAAGGAAATAATAATACTGATACAAAAAGTAAACCTTTTTATATCTATAATAAAAGATTGTCACTCTATTGTGTTTTATTCATTCGAATAATTAGGAGCCATCTTTTTTCAGATTAAACCGTCAACGAATAATCAAAAACCTCCTTCTTTTTATTTAATATTAAGTAAATGCAATTACTTTTTTCATCGTTTGGAATTATCTGCGAAAACGTTTGATCTCCAGTCCTAATCAGAGTTGGGTCCAAAAGTAATTGTATTTGAAGTAATTGTAATTACAATTTGAAATTACTAATTGAAATCTAAAGTCATATATTATATATGTGTGGTAAAATTATATAGAAACTAGCAATTTCGAATCTACCAAGGAATGAAAGCCTTCGCCAAGTGTGTGTGTGTGTTGGGGGGGGGGGGGGGGGGGAGTGTCTGTGAATATTCCTTGATGACATTCCTGAATCCGGATCATGCATCGGATCTACACCAAAATTTAATCGATTATTGATTGACCCTTTCCAGAAATGGCCTGACATATGATGAGATTCCTTTCATGATTGCGTGAGTTATGTTGTGAACAATCACACAAATACGCGCACGAACAGGGATGAACGCATAGCCTCCTGGCGGCGGCAACAACAAATGAAAAAATCGATTGTCGTGAGAATCTTATACGAGGACCTCATGTGGACATTTAAGTGTGTATTATTGTAAAAAAGTACAATTGATATTTGTAGAGGACTAAAGGTGGACCAGAGACCCGGCTTGAAAAAAAAGTCAATTTACAGTATGTTCTTAAGTGAGGTGTTGAGGAGCCGTGAAACCCTATGGGTTCCCAAGTGGTGTGTATTATACGGGTACGTGCTTTAATTGATCAGTCTCTTTTATCCTTTATCTACCGTTAAATGGATTTTGTTAGTCAGACAAATATGGTATTATGAAACGAGCTCCATGTTTACATAAACTGGAGACAGAGGGTACACACGGACTGTCAATCGGGTCTCCTATTTAGTTTTATTTATTTTCTTCAGCACTGTTTGTTAATAATAGTATAAACCAAACCAGTTTACTGCATCTTAATCGGTACTCAATTGTTAATATAAGAAAGAAGACTCAAAATATATAAAATATAATGAATAATCTCAAATCTGATGATATGAATTGCTCCGTCCTGTTCGTACTGGCCGAGAATCAACAGAATCTCTCTCTCTTTTTCTCTTTCTCTGTCTGTTTGTCAGTCTCTCTCTCTCTCTATTTTTCACGCGGATGAGTGCATATGTATGCGCGCGCTGATATAAAATCGGACCGTTTTATACCAGAGAGTTATCAATAGGTACATATTTAAACAGCTATACACCTATAAAAACCATGTATGCATGAAGTCCATCGAAAGCGATTTCGAAACAAATAGTTTTTATATGTATATTTACATTTTTATGTTATCAAATATGCTTTTTTTACACGTGTACATTAGGCCCATCAGAATCCACATAAGTGGATTTAACGCAGGGCACGCAGGCGCACGTTCATATAAGTTGAGGTCCATTAGAAACAAATCCCTGATTTGATCCTAGAATGCCGCTTACTTTATAATTGGTTTGCCTTTTCTTATACCAATCAATGGTTAACCATTGTGTTACGGAACCTAATATAAACAGATCACGTATGCGTTTTGAACACAAATTGTGTAATGGAGATAAAAAAATCAGATTCTGTAACACTAGGCAGCGTGAAATGTCTAGGGGAATGAATAAAGAAGTCAGTGGTTCTTTGTTAAAAAATAACTATAATTTATTCTTAAAACAATCCTAACATTACAGTACACTAAATCAATACAATTACACAGTACAATAACAGTATAACATCAAATCAATATAATCAAACAGCCTAATAAACAAAGTGCACAGTACCTGAATACCATCACCGCCACAGCGACCAGTTCTTTAAATGTATACTCTCGGAGAATAACAGTCCAATTTACAGCTCTTGTAACAATCCAGAAGGTAAACTTAAGGCAGGCAGCATCAAATTGTATAGAGTTAGTAATAGTAGAATCCCTGAAATTACTGGATAATCGGACAGGTTCAACAAACTGATATACACGCGTCTGTGTCTGGAATCTTCTCTCCTCTCTCTCGAATTAAAACACAGCCCCCTATTTATAACTTCTCAACCCAAGCCGGGAATTTTCCACTTCTCGAACAGTCTAAAGAATCCAATTCATCACATAGTAAACACGCGTTACAGGAATCATCTAGAAAAACATCGCTGTGTCTCTACATATAAGGGTTCACACGTGAGCTCGGCCAGGCGAAAAAGCCCCAAGCTAGCATGAAAACGAGAGTTCAACCAGTACGGGTTAAACTGAGAATGCAATACGCGGCCAGACACGGGCGCTACAACACGAGTTACGCCCGTGTCACACAATAAAAAGGGCACCTGTAACAACTGAATTGAATTAATTCAAGTGTATATTAAATTCAATGGAAAAATAATCTGGAAACATTTATTTAGTAATGGTATACCAAATAGGGGATATCGCCAATGCAATTTCTCGTGTAAAGAGGCCCTAAGACCGGGGTTCGAAGGGTAAAAGGTGGAACTCAGTTCCTATTTTTAAGGAGAAATTAGAGTTAACTCCAAATATCAGTATAATATTGATTCTGTATGTGATGGATATAATGTGCGTTTGAGTTTCCAGCTATGAAATATTCCGCAAACAAGCAAATCTAGGCTTGGTCTTATTTATTATTAAATGTTTTTATCACACAAGGTAGATGTTCTTGGAAAGTAAACAAAAGGTGTCACGGTTGTTTCGTTCTGTTTTATGGAACATAAACCGTGAGATGTGTATGTAAAAACACCTTTCATTAGTGGCTATAGTCTGCCTTCTGTGTTAAGGTTCGCTCTACGTGATAATAGGACTGAAATACAAAATTTTAATTTAATAGCATTATAATATGAGTAAAAAGATAGCTCTCGTCATTTTCATACGCGATACATTCTCGTGTGTTTTTTTTTATAAAAACTCCATCTTTTTTCAGTTTATCTTGAAGTATAATGCATTTTCATTATGATATACATCGCTTTAATGCAGAAAGCAAAATAAAATGCATCCCTCTCTTATAATTTGTTCTCTCGCTAAAACTGAATGGATAGAACAACGAGATAACAGGAGGGGCCCCGGAAAGCTGTTTGTATCGCCTCAAAAAAATTCGTTTCGGAGGCCTTACGTGTAAATGGGAGAAAAAAAAACACTGGCCGGCAGAACCAAGAGCCCATTTATGCAGGCAAGCGTGATTCCGCCAGATAATCATAAGCACTGTCATATCTGACCATCCCCACTATATATATATATATATATATATATATATATATATATATATATATATATATATATATATATATATATATATGCTTATGAACACTATTTACTTAATGTGATCATTATACAAATATGTGACGTATATCCGTAAATGAAAGCAAGTTTTATGTTTTTTATTTCATATCAACCCAACGTTGGACTTTGCAGACAAGGCCTAATTAAAGTTCAGAATAAGACGTAATAAAAAAAGTTATGCTGAGTGCACACACCTGCAGTTGTATGAATTATCTGGACAGGCTGGACGCCAGGGGCGCTAGTTGTTTGCCTGAAATTTTTCAGGCAGACAGGCATATTATACTTCATTACATGAGGATTAGGGATATCTCGTATTACACAGTGGACCACATGCCTTCGCTAAGGCAAAATGTTCTTATGGATAACATTTGAAAGTGGTTTGGAAAGTTTTCGTGTATGTTGCTATAAAAAACACACACACACACCCACAATCAAACAAACAACTAGAAAAAGCACCCAGAGACCTCCTCCAATGCAGCTCATTACTAGAATGTGCCATTGTCAGAAATGTGTGATAATCTGGACGATCACGGAATGTTTCAGCATATTGTCACAGAGCGCCATCTAGTGGCAACAAACTAATCAAGGCAGCTCATTAGCCCCATATGGCATTGTCAAAAATGTAGCATTTTTCCTTTAAATATTTCCGGGATTAAGATGATGATCCGGATCACCCCCAAATTTTAAGGAATTGTTCCGTGTATCATTGCCGACCTATCCTGAAATTTCATTATAATCCGTTAATAACCTTTTGAGTAATGACAAAAAGACAAACAAACAGACAGAAACAGGCAAACAAACAAACGCCGGCAAAACATAACCTCCTTTGCGGATGTAGATATAAAAAACATCAAACAGACACGTGTACAAACATGACTTTCTAGGCAGAGATACTTATTTTTATTTTAAGTGAGCCTGGCACGTTATTTGCCAGTAATGTATACGGATCAGCTTGGACAGTTGTGTTTGTTTGTGTGTATACATGCATGTATTTGGTTGTGTCATGTGTATTATACAGTGTATATATTTTGTGTAGATGTTCGTTGGGGAGGGGGTTTTGGCTGGGCCGCTCTTATAATATGCGTTTGTGGATTAATGCAACAAGCAGCCCTAAAATATTCCAATATTCCGTGTGAAGCCTTATTTTTGCTGGACTCGTGTACATGATTTAACAGCGTGAATATTTAATTACGGACCGGCCCCTCTCACACCATGCCTCCAGGTCATGCTATTAGTGTTAGTTCTGGTCACGGAAACACGAAGTCACGGAGCTTCAAGATCACGCGAGACCACAGTGCCTGTAATCAATAGTAACTGTTAAGAGTTGCTTTTCTGGGAGGAAGGTTAAAATTACGTCTAAAAATTAACCATTTCCCTTAAAGGTTATCAGCTTTTCAGTGACCCAATTGCCTCAGCCCTAGTTCAGTTGACCTCTTTTATCGAAGCGTATACCTATTTTGCATATTTTGTCACGTGTCTTTAGGATTCTCACGCAAACCAATGCTAAAGGTCTAAAGACGTCAGGATATTGATTCCAGGAGTATATGTGTGAACACAAGTATATTGCCGCCTTCAGAAACTACTTTGATAAACAGTTGCATTTTAATAGGCTTCGTCCGACATTTGTCACGGGTCCACGTTCTGGTATGGACTTACTGGTTTCCATATATGGGCTTGGCGGACACTGGATTCACGAAGCTGGACACACGACTCGGTAAGGACTCTTACTGGATCAACAGGGTTCACCTTTTTTCAGTCGCAACACCAGTCCTAAAGAAAACTGCACTGCTCTGGGCGTCCATACTATCATAGTGATTTATCACGCTTTACACTACTAGTTATCCTAACACTAGGAGTTAACACGAAAAAATACATGTGAATATACACATTAAGCGTTAAAAGAGCATCTAAAATGGCCGCCTTCATTCCATGCGCCTCGCACTTAGCTATCAGCCATGTTTCCCGTGAAAAAACTTTTTATGCATTCAGATATTCCACAAACATGGAAGGAGATTCAGCATAGCTGTTATATACTGGGATCTTTTTCTCATATGGTGGACGTTGTTAGGTATAAAATAATTCTAAATAACACATTATCTGTAAGGAAAAAAAATGGCTTTGTCTAAAATGGATAATTATTTTTTTTTCCTAATGGAGATTTTAAGCGCAGTTTTAGATAATACATGAGGGGCCACTCTGTCGTCTGGTTAGACCCGCCTGTCCGAGGGGGAAAATGCAGCTATGTAAAACGTCTTAATTAATTCCAACATTTGAATTTTTTACAAAGTATAAACAGTTAATTACCAATTTTAAAATTTCAGCTACATTCTACATTCATTGAGTAAATTAGTAACAGAGCTCATATCTCATGTTCATATCACTCTTCCACAAGAGGTAGTTTCTGTCACTGTACCATCTTAACGCTGCGTTCATACGTCGTTGCCAGATGGGCATATTTTTGTGGTACCGTCTGCGACAGTTAAGATAAGCTGAAAGTATGTTGCCAAGCAAAGCCCTTTGTCTACAGACACGACTGCACACTACGCAAATAATCTGCTATTCTTTCAATATGAGCAGGCCTTATGAGAGGGGATCAGCTAAAGTTGGCCCCGGTACAGACAGGCATTTCTTATATAGGCCCACTAAAGGGTTTAAATTATATTAAGAGAGCCAGACAAACCTGTCACACTAATATTTAGCACGTTGCAGCAAGGGCGCACGTTGGAAAAAAATACATTCTCTTAATCTTGAAAATGGAGGAGATAGAAAATAGAGTAAGTGAGTGAGTGTATGTAGGTGGGGGGAGAAGGGGGGCGGGGGGGGGGGGGTCATGTACCCCCGTCCAAACCAAACTGCACCCAGGCGAGGCACATCCGTTATAATAAATAACCAATCTAACATTTATTTGCTGAATCACAGAAGGTCCCGTAGTCTAGCTGTCGCATAGTCTGTTCCGTTGGTTCTTTTAAATTTGAAATTTCTTCTAAAGTACAAATCTACACATGAATGACATGTGCGTGGGTGTAAGTATGATGGTGGATTATTTTCATTTTACTAATAAATCCTGTGTTCCTATGGCCTATGCCTATTATGTTCACCACAATTTTTTTCACGGACACATATAGCTTTTAATCATTTAGTCAAGTCAATTATGGATGAAATATTCAACATTCAAGCTATACATAAACTATGAAATATTCAACATACAAGCTACTGTAGGCTTGGTCTTATTTATTATTAAACGTTTTTATTACTGTAGCTGTGACAACCCGACTCGGGAGGCAATCGGATAGCTGGGCTGGTGAGCTTACTCGAGTCGTGATACAAGTAATATCGAGGAATGTGTCGCAGTGGTCTTGCATCAGGTTGCATTTATATTGAGGTAAACGGCCCATATTCTCAATATTATGCTAAGAATGATGATATTACACAATAGTTTACACGTGAGCTCACAACCCAAACTGAAACAGCGTCTCCATGGACACGGGATTCATTTCCTGTATCGCCTGCAAGCTGCCTGTGTCCTGTAACCAGGTCGAGCCATGCTTGTGTTCATGCGGTCATACATTCAACAAACATGCCGAGGGGCTTACCAATGTGCTGGGTTAAAACGGAACTTTTCTCGCTCATGTTTGGTATTATTACAGTACGCAATGAATGCTAACGATCGGTCTGGTTTAAGTTGATTGAAAGTGTACCTGTAGGCCATGAAGCGCTGTCAGAAATGACGAAAATATTTGCATCTTCTTAAGGCCATATAATGCGTTCCTCAGACTTAGATGTAAATACACTCTGGCGCCAGTGATCTTGTCATAATGTCAGAGGGTCAATTTGACGCTAGTAAAACTGATGCTGCTACAGATGATGTTGTAATCTGATTATTATTATATGCTTATTCTATCCCTGTAATTATTTTTAATTCTTTCAAGTGTCAGTATGTTCTGTCGCTTTTGTGAAAACTGCCTTTGTTGGTCTATAGTGTAGAAAAGTTGAGAAACAGGAACTTAAGCATGAACGCCTTGTACTTGTAGAACGTTGTCTGTTTTGAGGCTAAAGGGATGGCTGCTAAATATCGGTTGTTACAATCGTTTTCTCTTTTGATGCACATTTAATTTGGCCTGGTCTGCCTTCTTTGTTAGGGTTTGGTCTACATGATAATATGACAGAAATACAAAATTTTAAATTACATTATAATGTCAATAAAACTTTAGCTCTCTTCATTTACATACACTAAACATTTTCATGTATTCCTAATACCTCCATATTTTGTATAATTATCTTAACGTATAAAGTGCTTTCCTTATAATATACACCGCTTAAATGCAGACAAAACCCAATAAAAGCATCCCTTTCTTACAGTCCATTCTCCATTTTGCCATAAGCTATAGACAGCTTCGGACTAACTGAACCAACGCAGTGTTTGTTCATTCGCTAAAACTGAATGGATACAATAACTAGAATACGGGGATGGACTCCTGAAACCTGTTTGTACAGCTTAAAATATCCTTCCGGAGGCCTTGAATATGACCGGTTTTTTAAGGGTTTTGGTTTTAGGCCTGTAAGGGTCACCGGCCTCATGCTAATGTTGAGCTTTGTCTCTTGAAAGGGGCGAGTCAAATGACAAAAGAAAATGCCCGAAGAGAAACCTGAAGCCGCATGGTCAATGCGTTTGGAGTTTTTTCCCGTATACCGGTTTCCAAATATCAAATGTAATTATATTTTGTGTGATATTCGATAATCGCAAGTGAATAAGGAATATCGAATATATCTAAATGGTGTGATATTCGCATCGAATGTTTATAATGTGTGGTATATTGTGATACATAATCACACAGGTGTGACGACAGCCTCACATAGCCGTTTTAGACCGTAGTGATCCCAAGTCTCCTTTGTTTAAACAGTACAGTATAAAACCACTGCGTGAGGAACGAAAGGCGTGACTGAACCTGAACAAATAAAGAAACCCGAAGACACACTTTGACGCCGGCTGGCTTTAAATGGAATTCATTCTTATCCAAGATAATACACAGTATTTTTAACTGACGCAAAATATAAATATATTTTAAGATCAGATATAATATTGTAAACTGTAACTAGTCCTCGATTAAATGATTTGTTCTTCTTGGTATTTTCGTTAACCAGCTAAACAAAACCTTTGTTACCCTTTCTTGCGTAGTTCACGAAGTTCTTGACAGATGGCGTTGGATTAGCCCCTTCAAGAAAACAATGAGACATGTCTCAGTATATATGTGGGCAAATGGCGGAAATCATAACTCAGCATCCTACCCGATAGTTCAAAATCCAAAAAGTGTATTTCCGAACCGTAGTAGCCACGGAGGATTTTGCGATAAATCTTTTTATTTTTGGGTTTTCTTTGATAACCACATTATTACCCAAGACTATATAAGATGTAATAAGATGAAAAAGAACAGATGAAATGCGTCAAAGCTGGTACCTTCGGTGCCATCTAGCGGTTGTTTCTAGAATATCTGTATGCTAGCTGAATTCATGGTCGTGCTGATTTGAAACAAGTAATGTGTATGCAATCATATGAGTTGCCCATACTAAGTGAGTCGGTGTATAGTTTTATACATGAATTTAAATGATCCGTTACGCCGGTTATATTTAATTTTTGTTTATTTTGACGTAAATTAAATGAGTTTTGGCCTTGATTTCATGTAAAACCACAGGCGCTTGAATCTTTTAGTGTAGATTTCGGTTAGATTTGTTACTTTTCTTGGTTATTTACTTATAACTATTACTTATCTGATATTTCCTAGCATTTCTTACACTAGGTGGTCTCTCTCTTTATCATTTAATTAATATTTTAGATAGGCAGGCAAGAAAACATGTTCTGTTGAAAACTCTAAATTTAATTATAGACACTGGGCGGTTGTTTAATAAATATAACATATAAAATAAATCTTAGTCATAAAAATATTTTGTATATTTATATATGTATATGTATGTATATGTATAAACATGTATATGTTAACTATGTATTTTTATGTACTAGCTTCTCCGTGAAAAACCATGGCTCTATCTGATGCATATTTTTGTAATGAGCTAATAGGAATTAAACGACGCATATTTAATCCTAAAGCTGTGTTTCCATGTATCCGTAAAAATCGTATCCGCAAAAGACGTACGTACGCTCCCTAGTGCGCAGTCCGTCAAATCTGTTTCCATAAGTACGTACGTTTTTTTTGCGGATACCCTTTCACGTGCCTCTTTTGAAACTGCAAGGACGACAGGCAGGAAGAAGGTCAATATGTCTCATCTCACCTGTCGCCGGGGCACTGTTGGGAAATGTAGGCATTTTTGCCATCCGCAAAACGGATGAATCGCTCACCGATCCGTTTCGATGACGTCCGTTTTTGCGGATACGTATGCGGAGCACGTTAAAACGTACATATGGAAACAGCTCATCTTGAAAAGAGGGATCCGATTTTTTGCGTACGAGACTTACGAGATTGGCGGTTTCACACCGGATGCGTCCGAACGAATATGACACGAACGAATATTTCAGTCGTTACGATTAAAATCCTGTCGCAACGTAATTTCATTCACACCAAATCCGAACGATATTTTTAGTTTCCGACGATGATTTTTCGTCTTCGAAATTCGCATTCGACAGCTATATGAGAAATATATCGGATGTACTGCAATAGAGGCTTTATTGCCATATATATATATATATATATGTATATATATATATATATATATATATATATATATATGACCTATACAGAAAAATGTCGAATGTTTTTGAACTTGTAAATTGATTTTCTCATTAATTTTTTTATTAAGAATAATTGATAAAAAAGATTATCTCTGAGTGTATTGACTGTATAATTGAAAATTATTGGGCCTTGCTAGGTACCAGCTATAGTCATGAGTTCACAGGTGACATATATTTATACCATTCACTGGACCAAGATTCTCATTTCAAAATGCCTTTAAAATAATTGTGCAACCTGTTGTTTCAACAGAACAGATTCCATTGCAACTCATTAGTTTAGTTTGATTTATATTTGATTTTCAAATCTGCCAATATGATTTAGAACAGTCTGCCCAAAGCTTTAAAACGTCTGTTTATATGCAAAACGGTTAACTATAAATAATACTTTGTAATAATAAAAATGACACATGAATCATGATTTTTTTCTAAATTTATCGCGGAACATTTTATTTTCGGGGAGGGGTTGGGTAATGAACACCAAGTCCTGAATAATGTTGCTTATTTGTGTACATATCGCTTATACAGCTGACTTATATTCAAGGGCGTCAATAAGGGGGGGGGGGGGTAGGGGGATGATCAATGTAATCATCTGCCCCCCCCCCCCCTTTCAGAGAATAACTGTAACATTTTGCAAATAATATATTAAGAATTGGAATTTACCATAAAATGTTATATCTTAACCTGGTTTGAAAGTCTAAATGTTTTGTACTCGAATGTAAATTAAAATAATTGGCCAAGCGTCGATTGAAATCTTCTTTGAATAAAATACAATCCCCCCCCCCCTAGGAAATATACATATTATTTAAAAAGAAGTTTGATTTTAATGGATAAGTCATATGAGCTGAAACAGTTATAAATATTTGTTTAAATCAAATTAATTTGATTGAAATAAGAAATAAACCCTCTTTTTTATATTTTTCTTTTATCACATAATTTAAGAAAAGTGGACAAGGATATACCATTTCTGTGTTGTACAGTATTATATATCAAATAGGTCACGCAAAAATGAACCAGTTTGATAATAAATGTTCCAGTTCTCTTGTGTTGAAGGTGAAAGAAGCCATTCTTGTCCGATGCGACCGACAAAAAATAGAACATGTTCTATTTTTTTTCGTTCGGATAGCATCGCTCGGATTATGTGTGTATGCACCAACATAAAATAAAGGATTTTATTTTTTCATTCGTACAGCAAATTTTCGTTCGGACGTAAAATTCGTTCGGACGCATCCGGTGTGAAACGGCCTGTACGGATGAAAGGAAACACAGCTTAAGGTTGTTTCAGGAACATTTGTCATGTGTTCCACTTATATGATATAAAGATTACTTCTGCTAGAATTCTCCAGGAACACCCTTCCCCAAAATATCCACATAGAAAGAAAAATCATTCTATTCCAGAAATCACACAAAAATATTTTTTCCGAAAAAAAACAACATAGGTCCGACAGCTTCATTGTGTGGGAAATATCTTAGATATGACAATTGTATAAAGAAGCATTCTACCGTCAAATAATATGAAAGATGCTTTGTATTAGTTGAAGCTCAGACGACATCGTAAAACACGATGTTTTTTCAGTGTAGTCAGTTGGGGGTATAGTCTATAAGGCATGTTAACCGACACATGCATGCGTTATTTGTATACACATACATATGTCATTGAAGTCTCTTGTACGCGAAAAGTATAGCTGCCCATGATAAAAAGATAGGCCACGAAAAATATATTCCAACAGTATTAAATTTTTGGTTTAAGTACTGTGAATTGTCATGGATTAAGCAGGTCTGATGCAAAATTGACAACTCTTCCAGATAAAAAGAAAGCAGTTTGATATATATATTCGATGAAAGCATTTTGCAAAGAAACCACTTAAATCTTGGTCTGTTTTTTATGAATTTAAGATGTACTGGTGATACTTTTTTCATGTTTCACCGTCCCTACAGACAACGGATCTTAACGAATACATGTGAACCCCCCACCCCCATCCCGAATGATAATTTAGTTGTAGGGCTTCTTTTGGGAAAAAAATCATAAATTACATGATTTGGCTGAACTTTTGAAACCATTGTTATCATTGAAAGATATTTTTGAATGTATAAAAATCAACATACCTGTAACCAATAAAACATTTGTCAAACGGAGGACACTTCACTGGATTCATTGCCAAGTGTTGACCAAACTGAAAAGCCCTCCCATTGAAAGCGGCGTCATGTGGTCTTTGGATTACAAACCTTTACTTCCTTTTAAGAGAGAAAATTCCTTAAGAGGCGTTACAATGGATATGGGGGATCAATGGGGCTTAAAGTGGACCCGCGTGACCGCGTATTGCACGGAAATGCCTTTTGGGGAGGACATGCGCTCTGGCCACGGTCTTAACAGGCCAGTGAAATTCCCCGAGGCGCCTAATGGGGAAATATTAAAATTATTAATTATTCAGCTTAATAGGGCATAATCCCGCAAAATTAAACAAACTTGTCCTAGAAGAGCACACCTCCGATACGTCTGCCGAATTTGGAGAGTCAAATCAGAACGGAAGCAGATAAACTGTGGTCTAGAAAAAAAACACACTCCGTATTAAATATATAGATGTTATATATGTGTATGTGTGAGTTATAGCAAGGAGAATAAATAAATGTAATGCTGTAACCCATTCGCATGTAAAACTATAGTTTTTTTTTAGATTCTATTCAAGACTGCATGAGTTATGTTGTGAACAAACACCCCCCCCCCCCCCCTTTACCCGTTTTTTGCATTCAGCTATTCGGCCCATATTCCCAGGTTCATTCGTGAATTTGTGAATACATTTGTGACTATTCCAGGAAATCCTTCCTCACCCGGATCATGAGACGGATCCACACTAAAATCTATTCGATTACATTCCCGAAATGGCCTGAACATTTTTTGAGATTCTATTCAAGACCGCATGAGTAATGTTGCGAACAAACACAAACATACACACAAATGCACGAATGAAAGGGAATATGAACCCGTACCTTCCTGGCGGAGGCAGTTAATCAAATCCATGAAGGTTGATTCAATGTTACTGGGGATTGATCCCAATATAATTTAGGCAACTATTGCACTCATCCCATGCATAAATAATTATAAAACCAGTTGGAAGTTTTCATTACAATATACGGGCCTATTTCGAATACTTAATACGTAACGATAAAGTTATCACAGCAAATCCGTTTCCACTGCCAAACACTGTGATTGCGGCCCTTATTGTTAATCCTCAAGCCTTCTATGTGTTATTTATCTTGGCCAGACCAGGTTTAAACAGGAATAACACTTCACAATCCAGGGTATGCATTGTGCGGTTTCTTTTATAAGCCCGTATGACCCATGTTCTGCTGCGTGTGTGTTATGACGGTGTTTTGATTATAGGGCGACATGCATTGCTCCTATTACCATTCAAAGAAATTCATTCAGAGATATCATTTTCAGTAGAAGACATTTTAAGTAGAAATAAGAACTAATAATTACATTAATTATAAATGAATTTTGGATATATAATTGGTTATAATAACTGGTCACTTATTTCACATGCTTAATGGATGACACTTTACACGCGCGTAACTACAGACATGCACAAGCACACATTATTACAAATAAGACACGGCGAAATAGGTTACAAATTAAATGTTTTAATTTTGATTTTATCACATATATACATATGTCATACAAACGCATTTTGTTAAAAATGTATTTAAATATTGATTTCATTCTGCAAGTTAAATGCAATTAGTTTAAAATTAGAGTTCTCATGTAACCTATGCCAGTCTATTCAAAAGAACAAGTTCCACGTAATATAAAAGCACCATAAAAATAAGCATAACTCCGGTGACATAAGGGTTTACTATAAACCTCTGACAACAATCCACGCGAACTCCATGCTAGTCCCGTCGTCCAAAAACAACAGAACATCCAGTGAACTGACGCATACACAAGTGATCATCGTCAAGAGGAAAGACGCCGTCCTGGTTGACGTCATCATCTACATCATGTGGTTCATCTGACAGTGAAGCATCCTGGGAAGACTCCTGACTGAGGTCAATGAGGTCAAGGTTACCTAGAGTGGTCCCTGGCAGCTGACCGGATCCAGCCTCGATGGCCAGGATCAGAGCTTGGTTGGAGCTGTTTGGTTCCTCTCGCAGGACGGACTCGGAGATACGTCTCAGCAGAGACGACTGTAAGTTGGCGTAGGAGCTGAACCAGCAAGCCGACTCCAGCAGAAAGGACGCTGTCAGCCAGTGACTGTAGATAGTTCCGAGGTGGCAGCTCTTCAACAGTCTCTGGGCGACTTCCTCTTGCCTTCTTCCTGTCAACATAAAACATGTCAGTAAATAATTAAAACTCCCCATTCACCTATTCCTTTAGAAAAAGAAATTATGTGATTTCTGGCCTCCTTTGTGTATATAATAAAGATCTAAGGGTAATTCTGGTTATAAAAGTTCCTATAATGCCTCTGTGAAGGATGTATGAACTTCGTGTTTGTGAACACGGCAATGTTGACAAACGGGGAAAAACGTGCAACCTAAGGCGTTAGGCTGCACATATGCGGAGGTAGAAAGGTGCCTATCTCTGCAATTTAGTTTATAAAGGTCAGATAGGTTGTTAGGCCCCATTAAAGTTGCCTAATTCAAGCAATATTCGATAAAATCCTGCATCTCTGTGTAGAAAAACGCTTGTCACAACTGCGTGCAAAAATAGCAGCCCGCATGAGTGGTTTCGAAATGTTTCTAGGTAAGGTTTCAAGGGCACGGGTGCTATAGGGTACGATAGAAAAGTACTTGAGGACATTTTCAAGGTGAGAGGTAAGTGGCCATTAAACTCAAATCTTCCATGAAGAAGCCAGAGGAACGCTTTGTTGATGACTCCGCCCTTATCTACAAATTGTATATTTTATAATATTTTATTCTTTTAAAAATATTAAATTTTAAATATCTTAAATTAAACATTTAAGATTTAAAAAGATATTTCTTTAATTTTTTTTTTACTTTGTTTTTATTGATGGAGTATTATGGGAAAGACAGCTGTATTTCTTATTATTATTTTACACTTTGACTTACTGAGTACGGTGATCTGTTCCGTCGCCAGTTGTTGTTTCTGTACAATCATCATCATGGACAGTGCGATGGTGGACACGTCGTAATCATCCATACTGTCTCCGGAGACGGTGCCAGTAACGATATAATCCAGAAAAGTGCTATAGATTGGTGGCTCTAATCTATTATAACGATTTATCCTGTGTCAGAGGTTCAGATGATCAAGTTGTAAGTTGTAAGACGTAGTGTGAAGTATCTCTACGACTCAGTGAAGATCGTCCACAAAATGGGGTTGTTTTATAGGTTCTACTCTCATCCCTAAATCTGAAGTTGTCTTGTGATTGGCTGATTACAGACATATGGGTCCAACGGAGGGCGTTTTGATTATAATTACTGAAAGAGGGTTCTCTGTGTATGACCAATTATCATGGGGGTGGCTAACGTGAGGAAGGAGTGGGGGATGGGGGTTTCTAATGGATTAGCTGATAAAGATTAATGTGTGACGTCACACTTCCGTTTCTCGCCGTGATAAATTTGTGTGCGGGGTTTCTGTGGTTTTGCAAAGGATGTTTCATACGCAAGGTTAAACAACCAGAAAACCAAACCGTATGCGGAGATCTGGGTAATTAGTACCAAAACATGCAACTGTATGAAATATATCCATTTCCATGTCCTTGACAGAGTAATTCCTAATTCTATTCCTTAGTGTTTTCATTTTATACAATTTTAGATTAAATATGCATCAGTTTAAAACTGATATATTACAGGATTTACGTGGTCCTCTTCTCATTTTTTTATCATATTTTTTTAATCCGTGCCAACAGGGGGCTCTTATCACCTTTTTAGTTAATGATGTACAAAGTCGGTTAATGGTGAGAATAATATTTGTCAATGACTGCACTAGGTATAGTCCGGCAAATATTTATAAGGAAACATTTAAGTAACAATGAATAAAAAAATCCGAGAAAGTGGTCATTTTTCTCAGGCCATTTAAACTGAAGTTGCGGGGCCAAGGACAATTAACTTGTGACAAGCGTCATTTTCGTGTTTGTAAATTTTTCAGTAGTTTTATGTATGAGCATGTTAGTAGGATTTGATTTTCTTTTTTCCACGAAAAGTAAACATTTTGAGTGGTGTTGATATAATTAAAAGGACAATTTTATCCTAAAAGTCCAAATTAACTGTTTTGTATTTCAAAATAAGAAACTGTTACTGTCTCTGAAGGTACAACATACTGTTCAATATTTTGTTTATAAAATATATATTTTTTTCTAATGAACTTTTCTACTGGAATGTGTATCAATATCATTAATATAAAATAATAAATAATATAATAATATATAATAATATAGAATAGAATAGAAAAGAATAGAATAGAGTAGAATAGAATAGAATAGAATAGAATAGAATAGAATAGAATAGAATAGAATAGAATAGAATAGAATAGAATAGAATAGAATAGAATAGAATAAAATAAAATATAATATAATACTTGGAATTCATTCTTACTCTCATTCACCATTGACATCGTTCTGTCAGAAAATTAAAAACAAGAACTTGGAGATTTGTTAAGTGTGAATCAACCTGTGATGACGCATGCGCAGGCCATTCTCTTCCCCTAAACCAAGTCACCACAGGGGAGGGTATCTTAATTAGGGGGACAAGTTTCGAATTAAAGAGGGACTCCATTGTACTCAGAACTGACGGACCGTGGACGATTCTGTGTTTCTTCTTTTGACTGCAGGAGCGTTTTTAATTTGCAAGAGGAAGGAAACATTCTGACCGCTTATCGTTATAAAGTGAAAATTTGTGACAGATTTGTTTGTCAAATATACCTTTTTTTTAATTATTGATAGGCTAAACCAATAAATGGTTTCAAGGGTTTTCTTTGTCCAACTGTCTGGTATTTTCTGGTCGGTCATTATTAACACGGTTGAAAATAATACAGATCTATTTGGTGTTTATTTAAAAATAGAATTATTCAAACAATATAAGATAAACGAATTTATCTAGTGAAGTCTTGATTGTATCTGGATGGATATGACGTTGACAAAATTTCTCAGCAAAGATAATATTAGATTGAAGGTTTCTTTCAGTGTGAATTCACCGGTGTGCACGCATGCGTAGCCGGATTTTCAATCTCATTATCATGTTACCAGCGATGGAAGGTTTCTTTCAGTGTGAATTCACCGGTGTGCACGCATGCGTAGCCGGATTTTCAATCTCATTATCATGTTACCAGCGATGTGTGTGTATGAGGGGGGTACCTTAATTACCGGGGGTAGGTTTCCAATCTGTAAATGACTCGTTAAGACTCAGTTATGTAGCCACCGGACCGTGAACAATTTATTGTTTATCTATTGATAACAGGAGCGGAATTTTTGCCAAGGAAATTAAATTTTCAGTCTGAGTATTTGTAAAAAGTGACAATTTGTATAAAGATTTAATGTGTCCAATGTTGAGTCAGGCCCAAGTTCACGTTTGTCAAACCTAAACAGAAAGCGCACTTTGACGAATCCTTTAGTGATCTAAACAAGTCTAGCATTATGTGGGTCAATGGATAAAACGCCACATGGTTACTGCTTTATTTTGTTCAACTAGCCACCCTACTTTGGGTTAGAAACTGAAAACATACATGTAAAATAGAACTCCACCTAGTGGTAGTCACTTGAACCTGACATCAACTGATTCATGTGCAGAGTAAATGAAAATGAAGGGCGTGAAACATTTACTCCACTGGTTCCACATTTTAAGAGTGTATGTATGATTTTGGTTAACATTTTATTTTGGAAAACTTTTGAATAAAAATGATTAATATGAGTAAGATTCTTTGCAGACATTGTCAACAATACCGTCTGATAAATGCTGGTTATCAGTGTTCCGTCGAGTTTTAGTTATGAGGAGTTAGAGGTATACAGACTCTTTGAATAATTAATGTTAATACTGTATATACAATATCAATTATGGTGTAATCTCCATGGCACTGATTGTGGCGTGCGGTAGACTGTAGGGGTGGAGGAAACCGGAGAACTCGGAGAAAACCACCGGACTTGGACAGGCAACTACAACCCGCTCTCATATCCACGCCGGGAATCGAACCCGGGTGGCCAGCGGAGAGAGATGATCGTATATATATATATATATATATATATATATATATATATATATATATATATATATATATATATATATATATATATATATATATATATATATATACACACCATCTATTTGTGTTGTGCCGATCTATTGGCGATCTAATATTAAGGACGCGACACAATTATGCATTCAATCTTCCGATTGAACTTTAAGCAACATAGGAGAAAGTGTCGACAACCCGGCGTGACTATATTTGACAGTGGGTTACAGTTGGCGAATATGGATACAATGTACAGTGACAACATGGGATGATTCATTACGCCTTAAAGGGGCCTATTCCGGTATCAGACGTCAATTTACTGAAGATAATCGTTGGACTAAAGATAATCATAAAATAACACATTCAACGAGGACATCTGGCGGCAAGTCAGACGAACCAGAGGTTTGACGTTTTGCAACTATAGTGACCTTTCATCGTTCACACATGCTTGCAATCTAACACCTTCAACTGAATCTTTTTTTTCTCTTTTTCAACATTGGCGCATGTACCATGTTTACTAACAGCTTGTAGATAAACAGAATTTTACAAAAAAAAATTATGAAAACATTTTTAACAGGATATATATACCAACAGTTATACGCAGAATAAGTAAGAAACCACACACATTCTGTGGGTAAGACAGATGAATAGCTGGCTTTAACTTTAAGAATATGTATGCTGCCGGAAACCGGTGTTACGGAGCGACAAAATACAAAAGCGTGTATACACTAACGGAATTGCGAAAGTCGTACCAATTAGAACAAAAAAAACTAGAATTTTGGAGGCAAGGACAATACCGATTAATGCTCGATAACGGCTTTTTCTCTTAATTCGCTAAACATGGTTTCACAGCTAAATTTAAATAACCAATCAGTTTTATGAACGTCTAATCATACTATTAATCATCCTCCCTTCATGAAAATTTTCATCTTCCGGTCAGGTGTTTCGAGACAGTCTGGAATTAGTTTGCAAGGAACCATTATATGGGAATATATGTAAGTGTAAAACGTGTTCACACTAAACAAAAAAGGTCGGCATTTTGTTGATAATAAATCGTTAATCGAGACCAACATTTCCACCTATATACTGATCAGTTATATACACATCGTGTACTTAGAGTGATTGGGTATTACCAGGATTTTGCGTAGTGCAAGGTCAGTGCTCACAAAGTTACCTCTTATTGCTAAAAAACTTTTATAAATGGATTTTGTTGAAATTTTGTGCACGGTTAGGTAACGCAAAAGGAACAATCAAGTTTGGTAGGTAATCTGGATCCCTGTAATATTTTAAATTAAAATGATTCTTTCCAATCAAGTCTTAGACTACAGTTCTACTTTATCCAAGAACATTGGAAAGCCACCAGGTGTGAAAACGAGTGACCCAACAGGAATTTTATCATCTGAAAGCCATATTAAGATCTTGTGATCTTGAACATTGACCTTATGCAACAGGCGACAGGGTTAACAATTTTTTTGTAAGTCATGGGTCATATGTGCAGACTGAATCCACACAAGATTAGTCTATAGAGGCTGTATAAGAGAAGCATAAGATCAAAGTTTTCGAACCAGTTTTCGAACTACACCGCGAACATGGCTGAAACATTTTATCTATCAAAGTTATCCTGTCCACAATGAATTGTAAAGATGATGAACTATCATTCGGCTTAATTGACCTTGTAGATCAATGTAAAGTCCATCAGTTTTTCGAACTCTTCTGAGAACTGGCCAAAGCAACTGGTGTGTAAAATTTGTATAAAAAATATTTTGCTTCAAAAGTTATAGAGCTCATAATAATCCTTGACGATGACTGACGACAACGACAGATGATGGGACTGAAAACAATACGTCAATAACAAAATAATAAACACACCAGGTTTCCGGACACTAGTTGAAACCAGAGCTAAGAAAAATGACACCATAGTCAGTCTATAAATATTGGAAAAAAATGTGTGAAAAATCGATTTAAATAGAGGTGGCGCCACCTGTCTTCGAGAACTGGTAAATTAGTCATGATCAATAAACAAATAAGGTTTCGAGACTCTAGATGAAACGTATGAGAATCTGACACATTTACTGTGATTTGGCAGTCTAGTAATCAATGAAAAAAATTGTTTGAAGTGTTGGAAAAATATACTGGTGTGGCCACAAGTCTCCTTGAACTGATAAAACTAAACATAATCATTATTCAAAGCAAGATGTATGGTAATCCATGTATTAATTATTGAGATACAGGATCTTTAGTATCAAATTTTCAATTCGGGAGGGGGGGGGGGGGAGGGACTTATATAAGCCCAACTTAGAATATAGGTCGCAGTGACGATTTTTTAGGCACCGCCCTCCATGTCAATTTAGAATATTTTAAGATCAAAGGTTAACGACAACTGGGCGGAGTGATCGCTATAGCAATGATGACTAAAATTGCAAAGTTAAAATAATCTCAAAATGAAGTCTGACACTTGACACGACATAATGACACAACTTGTCATAACATTAGAGTTCCAGTTTTCACAACACCTACAAAACACACCTTCACACACACACACACACACACATTCATTACGGTACTATAAGTCTGTTTAAGACATGCACTCACACACTCAGATATATGAAAATATAAACGTCAGTTGTAGTTTTATATTTTTTAATGTCAAGTTAACGATAACTTTAAATAGAAAAGAAATCACAGTTAAAAAAACAATGTGCCTAAAAAGTCAGTTTCTTTCGTCACTTTGTTAATTCTTAAAACATATAACAGTATGCCTAGTAGCAATATTATAGTTATTACTTAACATGATAAATAGCACCATACAGAAAATCGGACATCGGGCCTCAACATAAAATGCAGTAGATAATCCATGATAAATTCACGTTAAATTCACTTCAGAGTGCTTAGACTGCATAATAAGAAAAACACCAAAATATGTTGGGTTCGTTTTCAATAATCCAAGCCGAATCAGTTTAGTCTCGTCGACCCAAAACAACAGAAAATCCAGTAAACTGACGCATACACAAGTGATCATCGTCCAGAGGAAAGACGCCACCCTGGTTGACGTCATCATCTACGTCACGTGGTTCATCTGGCAGTGAAGCATCCTGGGAAAACTCCTGACTGAGGTCACTGAGGTCAAGGTTTCCTAGCGTTGTCCCTGGCAGCTGACCGGATCCAGCCTCAATGGCCAGGATCAGAGCTTGGTTGGAGCTGTCTGGTTCCTCTCGCAGGACGGACTCGGAGATACGTCGAAGCAGAGACGACTGTAAGTTGACATAGGAGCTGAACCAGCAAGCCGACTCCAGCAGAAAGGACGCTGTCAGTCTGTGACTGTAGATAGTTCCGAGGTGGCAGCTCTTCAACAGTCTCCGGGCAACTTCCTCTTGCTTTCTTCCTGTCAACATAAAATATGCCTTGAGTCAGTAAATAATTAAAGTGGCCTAATTCAAGCAATATTCGGTAAAAGACTGCATACCTGTGAATTGACACGTCTCTGTGAAATATTGTCAGTAGATTTTCATATAATTCATATTATTTTATACATTATAAGTAACAAAAATTAAAAATATTATAACGACAATAAAAAATTATAGGGCTGTTGTGTTATAACTTGCCAGTAATATACCCTTATTTGCGACATGTGGCATCCGCGTTTCAGTCTTCGGCAAAATGGCAGACCAGATAACAGGTTTCGAAATGTTTCAAGGTAATTTTTCAATAAGGGAACGGATACCATAGTGGACGACAGAAAAGTACTCCGAGGACAGTTTCAAGGCGTGAAGGTACCTGCGGAGAGCGATTGGTGGCCATTAGACGAAAATGTTCCGGATAGAAGCCGCAAGAGCACTTTGTTTGATGACCGCGCCTTAATCCGCAAATTATATATTGTATATTATTTTACTCTTAACAATATTAGATTTTAAAAAGCTAAAATTGAAGAGTATTTCTATAAGAATAGTTTCTGTAATTTCATTTTTATTAAAGACAGCTGTAATTCATATATTTATATCCTTTTTACTGATATATTAAATTACACTTGCTGAGTATGCTGACTTGTTCCGTCGCCAGTTGTTGTTTCTGTACAATCATCATCATAGACATGGCGATGGTGGACACCTCGTAATCATGCATACATCTCTCAGGAAACGCTGCCAGTGATGATATAATTCAGAATAGTGTTATAGATTGGTATCTCTCTAGTCTTGATATAACGATTTATCCAGTGTCAGAGGTTCAGTTGATCTAGTCGTTAGTTGTAAGTTTGAAGTATCTCTTTGACTGAGTGGTGATCGTCCACAAAACGGGAATGTTTTATAGGTTCTACCCTCATCCCTAAATCTGAATCTGTCTTGTGATTGGCTGATTACAGACATGTGGGTCCAGTGGAGGGCGTTTTGATAATAATTACAACAAGCGGGTTTTCTGTTGTATCACCAATTATCATATGAGAATAACTAACACGAGAGGGAGCGGGGGATGGGGGTTTCTTAGGGTTTAGTTGATAAGGATTAATGTGTGACGTCACACTTCCGTTACGTGCGGTGACCTGCTTTGGTGCAGGGTTTCCTGGGGTTCACAGAGGATGCTTGACACGCAAGGCTAATCAACCAGAAAGCCAAACCGTATCCGGAGGTTTGGATAACTAGTACCAAATCCTGCAGCTCTGTGAAATATGGCCTATTCTAATGTCCTTGATATAATAAATGACTTGTATAATTGTGAATTTTTACCCATTATATTTCATTTTAAAATATCTTTACATTTAATATGCATAAAGTTAAAACCAATCAATGGCAGGATATCTTTGTTCTAGTTCTTATTTTATCCTTTTTTTGTTTTAATGCGTGCCACCAGGGGGCGCCTATCACTTTATTATTCAGATGGTTGTTTCGATGGGAAAGTAACTGTAATTGTTCACAAGTAAGCGAACAACTCTTGCTCGGAAAGAAACGAGCGAAACAATAAATAAAAAGATTTAGAAAACGGTCAATGTTGTCATAACAAGTTGACTGATATGACGCAACCAAGGATTTGTGGCAGTTGTCTATTGCATGTTAGTTTATTTTTTAGAGTGTTTTATATTAACTTGTCAGGGTAATCGTGCAATACAACGGACCCATCTTACATGGTCTCACAAAAAAGTGTGACCACATTTCAATGAAAAAACTGTTTCATGTAAAAGTTGAAGATCCGGCGGATCTAATGATACAATATTTTTGTATGTTTGATATAAATAGATTTTGCTACAAATTGTCGAAAAAGGGTAGTTTGCTGAAAATACCAATAATGACGTCGTGTCAAAGACGTTCTCAGCCGACGTCATGAATCCACAGTACTGTACGTGCATACCATGTTAAACAAAAGGATGATGTCTAACAAAAATTACAGTCAATATATCTTTTTATGCATAGATAGAGAGACAATTTTACCTCTAAATATCCATATTTACCAAGATTTAATAAAAGTTGACGACGTCGTGCCGCCAAAAACATAAACATGCAACTGTCGTCTGTGAATGTATTCGACTGATCACGTTAACTCTTGCTCTATTCAGCTTTGTCTCTATGTACGTTTTATATGTCAAATAAATATAAATTGTGTTATAAAAAGTCATTTTTGTGGACAGAGTATAAAGACTGTATTTTAGACATGTCATTTATCTTATTTATTTTTTTTGTCCTGTTAGACTACTTTGTGTAAGGACAATCAGATGGGAACATCCCTAGACTGGTACCCTGGTACCATTACGGCCCTCAGCCAAGCATAGAGACAGGCGTACGACGCCATCTTAAGTACTCCCAGTTGCAACTCCTGACTTACCTAAAGACTGGATCCAACTCCAGTATGCACGCTCATACCGGTTGTCGTGGACGTTTAAGCGATCATGGTTGATTATCCGTGAAGATTTCTTATAAAATAAGCATCCTGGGAAGACTCCTGACTGAGGTCAATGAGGTCAAGGTTACCTAGAGTTGTCCCTGGCAGCTGACCGGATCCAGCCTCGATGGCCAGGATCAGAGCTTGGTTGGAGCTGTTTGGTTCCTCTCGCAGGACGGACTCGGAGATACGTCTCAGCAGAGACGACTGTAAGTTGGCGTAGGAGCTGAACCAGCAAGCCGACTCCAGCAGAAAGGACGCTGTCAGCCAGTGACTGTAGATAGTTCCGAGGTGGCAGCTCTTCAACAGTCTCTGGGCGACTTCCTCTTGCCTTCTTCCTGTCAACATAAAACATGTCAGTAAATAATTAAAACTCCCCATTCACCTATTCCTTTAGAAAAAGAAATTATGTGATTTCTGGCCTCCTTTGTGTATATAATAAAGATCTAAGGGTAATTCTGGTTATAAAAGTTCCTATAATGCCTCTGTGAAGGATGTATGAACTTCGTGTTTGTGAACACGGCAATGTTGACAAACGGGGAAAAACGTGCAACCTAAGGCGTTAGGCTGCACATATGCGGAGGTAGAAAGGTGCCTATCTCTGCAATTTAGTTTATAAAGGTCAGATAGGTTGTTAGGCCCCATTAAAGTTGCCTAATTCAAGCAATATTCGATAAAATCCTGCATCTCTGTGTAGAAAAACGCTTGTCACAACTGCGTGCAAAAATAGCAGCCCGCATGAGTGGTTTCGAAATGTTTCTAGGTAAGGTTTCAAGGGCACGGGTGCTATAGGGTACGATAGAAAAGTACTTGAGGACATTTTCAAGGTGAGAGGTAAGTGGCCATTAAACTCAAATCTTCCATGAAGAAGCCAGAGGAACGCTTTGTTGATGACTCCGCCCTTATCTACAAATTGTATATTTTATAATATTTTATTCTTTTAAAAATATTAAATTTTAAATATCTTAAATTAAACATTTCAGATTTAAAAAGATATTTCTTTAATTTTTTTTTTACTTTGTTTTTATTGATGGAGTATTATGGGAAAGACAGCTGTATTTCTTATTATTATTTTACACTTTGACTTACTGAGTACGGTGATCTGTTCCGTCGCCAGTTGTTGTTTCTGTACAATCATCATCATGGACAGTGCGATGGTGGACACGTCGTAATCATCCATACTGTCTCCGGAGACGGTGCCAGTAACGATATAATCCAGAAAAGTGCTATAGATTGGTGGCTCTAATCTATTATAACGATTTATCCTGTGTCAGAGGTTCAGATGATCAAGTTGTAAGTTGTAAGACGTAGTGTGAAGTATCTCTACGACTCAGTGAAGATCGTCCACAAAATGGGGTTGTTTTATAGGTTCTACTCTCATCCCTAAATCTGAAGTTGTCTTGTGATTGGCTGATTACAGACATATGGGTCCAACGGAGGGCGTTTTGATTATAATTACTGAGAGAGGGTTCTCTGTGTATGACCAATTATCATGGGGGTGGCTAACGTGAGGAAGGAGTGGGGGATGGGGGTTTCTAATGGATTAGCTGATAAAGATTAATGTGTGACGTCACACTTCCGTTTCTCGCCGTGATAAATTTGTGTGCGGGGTTTCTGTGGTTTTGCAAAGGATGTTTCATACGCAAGGTTAAACAACCAGAAAACCAAACCGTATGCGGAGATCTGGGTAATTAGTACCAAAACATGCAACTGTATGAAATATATCCATTTCCATGTCCTTGACAGAGTAATTCCTAATTCTATTCCTTAGTGTTTTCATTTTATACAATTTTAGATTAAATATGCATCAGTTTAAAACTGATATATTACAGGATTTACGTGGTCCTCTTCTCATTTTTTTATCATATTTTTTTAATCCGTGCCAACAGGGGGCTCTTATCACCTTTTTAGTTAATGATGTACAAAGTCGGTTAATGGTGAGAATAATATTTGTCAATGACTGCACTAGGTATAGTCCGGCAAATATTTATAAGGAAACATTTAAGTAACAATGAATAAAAAAATCCGAGAAAGTGGTCATTTTTCTCAGGCCATTTAAACTGAAGTTGCGGGGCCAAGGACAATTAACTTGTGACAAGCGTCATTTTCGTGTTTGTAAATTTTTCAGTAGTTTTATGTATGAGCATGTTAGTAGGATTTGATTTTCTTTTTTCCACGAAAAGTAAACATTTTGAGTGGTGTTGATATAATTAAAAGGACAATTTTATCCTAAAAGTCCAAATTAACTGTTTTGTATTTCAAAATAAGAAACTGTTACTGTCTCTGAAGGTACAACATACTGTTCAATATTTTGTTTATAAAATATATATTTTTTTCTAATGAACTTTTCTACTGGAATGTGTATCAATATCATTAATATAAAATAATAAATAATATAATAATATATAATAATATAGAATAGAATAGAAAAGAATAGAATAGAGTAGAATAGAATAGAATAGAATAGAATAGAATAGAATAGAATAGAATAGAATAGAATAGAATAGAATAGAATAGAATAGAATAGAATAGAATAGAATAGAATAGAATAGAATAGAATAGAATAAAATAAAATATAATATAATACTTGGAATTCATTCTTACTCTCATTCACCATTGACATCGTTCTGTCAGAAAATTAAAAACAAGAACTTGGAGATTTGTTAAGTGTGAATCAACCTGTGATGACGCATGCGCAGGCCATTCTCTTCCCCTAAACCAAGTCACCACAGGGGAGGGTATCTTAATTAGGGGGACAAGTTTCGAATTAAAGAGGGACTCCATTGTACTCAGAACTGACGGACCGTGGACGATTCTGTGTTTCTTCTTTTGACTGCAGGAGCGTTTTTAATTTGCAAGAGGAAGGAAACATTCTGACCGCTTATCGTTATAAAGTGAAAATTTGTGACAGATTTGTTTGTCAAATATACCTTTTTTTTAATTATTGATAGGCTAAACCAATAAATGGTTTCAAGGGTTTTCTTTGTCCAACTGTCTGGTATTTTCTGGTCGGTCATTATTAACACGGTTGAAAATAATACAGATCTATTTGGTGTTTATTTAAAAATAGAATTATTCAAACAATATAAGATAAACGAATTTATCTAGTGAAGTCTTGATTGTATCTGGATGGATATGACGTTGACAAAATTTCTCAGCAAAGATAATATTAGATTGAAGGTTTCTTTCAGTGTGAATTCACCGGTGTGCACGCATGCGTAGCCGGATTTTCAATCTCATTATCATGTTACCAGCGATGGAAGGTTTCTTTCAGTGTGAATTCACCGGTGTGCACGCATGCGTAGCCGGATTTTCAATCTCATTATCATGTTACCAGCGATGTGTGTGTATGAGGGGGGTACCTTAATTACCGGGGGTAGGTTTCCAATCTGTAAATGACTCGTTAAGACTCAGTTATGTAGCCACCGGACCGTGAACAATTTATTGTTTATCTATTGATAACAGGAGCGGAATTTTTGCCAAGGAAATTAAATTTTCAGTCTGAGTATTTGTAAAAAGTGACAATTTGTATAAAGATTTAATGTGTCCAATGTTGAGTCAGGCCCAAGTTCACGTTTGTCAAACCTAAACAGAAAGCGCACTTTGACGAATCCTTTAGTGATCTAAACAAGTCTAGCATTATGTGGGTCAATGGATAAAACGCCACATGGTTACTGCTTTATTTTGTTCAACTAGCCACCCTACTTTGGGTTAGAAACTGAAAACATACATGTAAAATAGAACTCCACCTAGTGGTAGTCACTTGAACCTGACATCAACTGATTCATGTGCAGAGTAAATGAAAATGAAGGGCGTGAAACATTTACTCCACTGGTTCCACATTTTAAGAGTGTATGTATGATTTTGGTTAACATTTTATTTTGGAAAACTTTTGAATAAAAATGATTAATATGAGTAAGATTCTTTGCAGACATTGTCAACAATACCGTCTGATAAATGCTGGTTATCAGTGTTCCGTCGAGTTTTAGTTATGAGGAGTTAGAGGTATACAGACTCTTTGAATAATTAATGTTAATACTGTATATACAATATCAATTATGGTGTAATCTCCATGGCACTGATTGTGGCGTGCGGTAGACTGTAGGGGTGGAGGAAACCGGAGAACTCGGAGAAAACCACCGGACTTGGACAGGCAACTACAACCCGCTCTCATATCCACGCCGGGAATCGAACCCGGGTGGCCAGCGGAGAGAGATGATCGTATATATATATATATATATATATATATATATATATATATATATATATATATATATATATATATATATATATATACACACCATCTATTTGTGTTGTGCCGATCTATTGGCGATCTAATATTAAGGACGCGACACAATTATGCATTCAATCTTCCGATTGAACTTTAAGCAACATAGGAGAAAGTGTCGACAACCCGGCGTGACTATATTTGACAGTGGGTTACAGTTGGCGAATATGGATACAATGTACAGTGACAACATGGGATGATTCATTACGCCTTAAAGGGGCCTATTCCGGTATCAGACGTCAATTTACTGAAGATAATCGTTGGACTAAAGATAATCATAAAATAACACATTCAACGAGGACATCTGGCGGCAAGTCAGACGAACCAGAGGTTTGACGTTTTGCAACTATAGTGACCTTTCATCGTTCACACATGCTTGCAATCTAACACCTTCAACTGAATCTTTTTTTTCTCTTTTTCAACATTGGCGCATGTACCATGTTTACTAACAGCTTGTAGATAAACAGAATTTTACAAAAAAAAATTATGAAAACATTTTTAACAGGATATATATACCAACAGTTATACGCAGAATAAGTAAGAAACCACACACATTCTGTGGGTAAGACAGATGAATAGCTGGCTTTAACTTTAAGAATATGTATGCTGCCGGAAACCGGTGTTACGGAGTGACAAAATACAAAAGCGTGTATACACTAACGGAATTGCGAAAGTCGTACCAATTAGAACAAAAAAAAACTAGAATTTTGGAGGCAAGGACAATACCGATTAATGCTCGATAACGGCTTTTTCTCTTAATTCGCTAAACATGGTTTCACAGCTAAATTTAAATAACCAATCAGTTTTATGAACGTCTAATCATACTATTAATCATCCTCCCTTCATGAAAATTTTCATCTTCCGGTCAGGTGTTTCGAGACAGTCTGGAATTAGTTTGCAAGGAACCATTATATGGGAATATATGTAAGTGTAAAACGTGTTCACACTAAACAAAAAAGGTCGGCATTTTGTTGATAATAAATCGTTAATCGAGACCAACATTTCCACCTATATACTGATCAGTTATATACACATCGTGTACTTAGAGTGATTGGGTATTACCAGGATTTTGCGTAGTGCAAGGTCAGTGCTCACAAAGTTACCTCTTATTGCTAAAAAACTTTTATAAATGGATTTTGTTGAAATTTTGTGCACGGTTAGGTAACGCAAAAGGAACAATCAAGTTTGGTAGGTAATCTGGATCCCTGTAATATTTTAAATTAAAATGATTCTTTCCAATGAAGTCTTAGACTACAGTTCTACTTTATCCAAGAACATTGGAAAGCCACCAGGTGTGAAAACGAGTGACCCAACAGGAATTTTATCATCTGAAAGCCATATTAAGATCTTGTGATCTTGAACATTGACCTTATGCAACAGGCGACAGGGTTAACAATTTTTTTGTAAGTCATGGGTCATATGTGCAGACTGAATCCACACAAGATTAGTCTATAGAGGCTGTATAAGAGAAGCATAAGATCAAAGTTTTCGAACCAGTTTTCGAACAACACCGCGAACATGGCTGAAACATTTTATCTATCAAAGTTATCCTGTCCACAATGAATTGTAAAGATGATGAACTATCATTCGGCTTAATTGACCTTGTAGATCAATGTAAAGTCCATCAGTTTTTCGAACTCTTCTGAGAACTGGCCAAAGCAACTGGTGTGTAAAATTTGTATAAAAAATATTTTGCTTCAAAAGTTATAGAGCTCATAATAATCCTTGACGATGACTGACGACAACGACAGATGATGGGACTGAAAACAATACGTCAATAACAAAATAATAAACACACCAGGTTTCCGGACACTAGTTGAAACCAGAGCTAAGAAAAATGACACCATAGTCAGTCTATAAATATTGGAAAAAAATGTGTGAAAAATCGATTTAAATAGAGGTGGCGCCACCTGTCTTCGAGAACTGGTAAATTAGTCATGATCAATAAACAAATAAGGTTTCGAGACTCTAGATGAAACGTATGAGAATCTGACACATTTACTGTGATTTGGCAGTCTAGTAATCAATGAAAAAAATTGTTTGAAGTGTTGGAAAAATATACTGGTGTGGCCACAAGTCTCCTTGAACTGATAAAACTAAACATAATCATTATTCAAAGCAAGATGTATGGTAATCCATGTATTAATTATTGAGATACAGGATCTTTAGTATCAAATTTTCAATTCGGGAGGGGGGGGGGGGAGGGACTTATATAAGCCCAACTTAGAATATAGGTCGCAGTGACGATTTTTTAGGCACCGCCCTCCATGTCAATTTAGAATATTTTAAGATCAAAGGTTAACGACAACTGGGCGGAGTGATCGCTATAGCTATGATGACTAAAATTGCAAAGTTAAAATAATCTCAAAATGAAGTCTGACACTTGACACGACATAATGACACAACTTGTCATAACATTAGAGTTCCAGTTTTCACAACACCTACAAAACACACCTTCACACACACACACACACACACATTCATTACGGTACTATAAGTCTGTTTAAGACATGCACTCACACACTCAGATATATGAAAATATAAACGTCAGTTGTAGTTTTATATTTTTTAATGTCAAGTTAACGATAACTTTAAATAGAAAAGAAATCACAGTTAAAAAAACAATGTGCCTAAAAAGTCAGTTTCTTTCGTCACTTTGTTAATTCTTAAAACATATAACAGTATGCCTAGTAGCAATATTATAGTTATTACTTAACATGATAAATAGCACCATACAGAAAATCGGACATCGGGCCTCAACATAAAATGCAGTAGATAATCCATGATAAATTCACGTTAAATTCACTTCAGAGTGCTTAGACTGCATAATAAGAAAAACACCAAAATATGTTGGGTTCGTTTTCAATAATCCAAGCCGAATCAGTTTAGTCCCGTCGACCCAAAACAACAGAAAATCCAGTAAACTGACGCATACACAAGTGATCATCGTCCAGAGGAAAGACGCCACCCTGGTTGACGTCATCATCTACGTCACGTGGTTCATCTGGCAGTGAAGCATCCTGGGAAAACTCCTGACTGAGGTCACTGAGGTCAAGGTTTCCTAGCGTTGTCCCTGGCAGCTGACCGGATCCAGCCTCAATGGCCAGGATCAGAGCTTGGTTGGAGCTGTCTGGTTCCTCTCGCAGGACGGACTCGGAGATACGTCGAAGCAGAGACGACTGTAAGTTGACATAGGAGCTGAACCAGCAAGCCGACTCCAGCAGAAAGGACGCTGTCAGTCTGTGACTGTAGATAGTTCCGAGGTGGCAGCTCTTCAACAGTCTCCGGGCAACTTCCTCTTGCTTTCTTCCTGTCAACATAAAATATGCCTTGAGTCAGTAAATAATTAAAGTGGCCTAATTCAAGCAATATTCGGTAAAAGACTGCATACCTGTGAATTGACACGTCTCTGTGAAATATTGTCAGTAGATTTTCATATAATTCATATTATTTTATACATTATAAGTAACAAAAATTAAAAATATTATAACGACAATAAAAAATTATAGGGCTGTTGTGTTATAACTTGCCAGTAATATACCCTTATTTGCGACATGTGGCATCCGCGTTTCAGTCTTCGGCAAAATGGCAGACCAGATAACAGGTTTCGAAATGTTTCAAGGTAATTTTTCAATAAGGGAACGGATACCATAGTGGACGACAGAAAAGTACTCCGAGGACAGTTTCAAGGCGTGAAGGTACCTGCGGAGAGCGATTGGTGGCCATTAGACGAAAATGTTCCGGATAGAAGCCGCAAGAGCACTTTGTTTGATGACCGCGCCTTAATCCGCAAATTATATATTGTATATTATTTTACTCTTAACAATATTAGATTTTAAAAAGCTAAAATTGAAGAGTATTTCTATAAGAATAGTTTCTGTAATTTCATTTTTATTAAAGACAGCTGTAATTCATATATTTATATCCTTTTTACTGATATATTAAATTACACTTGCTGAGTATGCTGACTTGTTCCGTCGCCAGTTGTTGTTTCTGTACAATCATCATCATAGACATGGCGATGGTGGACACCTCGTAATCATGCATACATCTCTCAGGAAACGCTGCCAGTGATGATATAATTCAGAATAGTGTTATAGATTGGTGTCTCTCTAGTCTTGATATAACGATTTATCCAGTGTCAGAGGTTCAGTTGATCTAGTCGTTAGTTGTAAGTTTGAAGTATCTCTTTGACTGAGTGGTGATCGTCCACAAAACGGGAATGTTTTATAGGTTCTACCCTCATCCCTAAATCTGAATCTGTCTTGTGATTGGCTGATTACAGACATGTGGGTCCAGTGGAGGGCGTTTTGATAATAATTACAACAAGCGGGTTTTCTGTTGTATCACCAATTATCATATGAGAATAACTAACACGAGAGGGAGCGGGGGATGGGGGTTTCTTAGGGTTTAGTTGATAAGGATTAATGTGTGACGTCACACTTCCGTTACGTGCGGTGACCTGCTTTGGTGCAGGGTTTCCTGGGGTTCACAGAGGATGCTTGACACGCAAGGCTAATCAACCAGAAAGCCAAACCGTATCCGGAGGTTTGGATAACTAGTACCAAATCCTGCAGCTCTGTGAAATATGTCCATCCTAATGTCCTTGATATAATAAATGACTTGTATAATTGTGAATTTTTACCCATTATATTTCATTTTAAAATATCTTTACATTTAATATGCATAAAGTTAAAACCAATCAATGGCAGGATATCTTTGTTCTAGTTCTTATTTTATCCTTTTTTTTGTTTTAATGCGTGCCACCAGGGGGCGCCTATCACTTTATTATTCAGATGGTTGTTTCGATGGGAAAGTAACTGTAATTGTTCACAAGTAAGCGAACAACTCTTGCTCGGAAAGAAACGAGCGAAACAATAAATAAAAAGATTTAGAAAACGGTCAATGTTGTCATAACAAGTTGACTGATATGACGCAACCAAGGATTTGTGGCAGTTGTCTATTGCATGTTAGTTTATTTTTTAGAGTGTTTTATATTAACTTGTCAGGGTAATCGTGCAATACAACGGACCCATCTTACATGGTCTCACAAAAAAGTGTGACCACATTTCAATGAAAAAACTGTTTCATGTAAAAGTTGAAGATCCGGCGGATCCAATGATACAATATTTTTGTATGTTTGATATAAATAGATTTTGCTACAAATTGTCGAAAAAGGGTAGTTTGCTGAAAATACCAATAATGACGTCGTGTCAAAGACGTTCTCAGCCGACGTCATGAATCCACAGTACTGTACGTGCATACCATGTTAAACAAAAGGATGATGTCTAACAAAAATTACAGTCAATATATCTTTTTATGCATAGATAGAGAGACAATTTTACCTCTAAATATCCATATTTACCAAGATTTAATAAAAGTTGACGACGTCGTGCCGCCAAAAACATAAACATGCAACTGTCGTCTGTGAATGTATTCGACTGATCACGTTAACTCTTGCTCTATTCAGCTTTGTCTCTATGTACGTTTTATATGTCAAATAAATATAAATTGTGTTATAAAAAGTCATTTTTGTGGACAGAGTATAAAGACTGTATTTTAGACATGTCATTTATCTTATTTATTTTTTTTGTCCTGTTAGACTACTTTGTGTAAGGACAATCAGATGGGAACATCCCTAGACTGGTACCCTGGTACCATTACGGCCCTCAGCCAAGCATAGAGACAGGCGTACGACGCCATCTTAAGTACTCCCAGTTGCAACTCCTGACTTACCTAAAGACTGGATCCAACTCCAGTATGCACGCTCATACCGGTTGTCGTGGACGTTTAAGCGATCATGGTTGATTATCCGTGAAGATTTCTTATAAAATAACTTTCTTTAGTTATTTCTAGTTTTAAAATATTGAATCATGAGTTGTTGCACAAAAATTGCATGGGCGATGTATAGATAATACGATATAATGAATCTTTGATATTCCACTGTACGTAGCAGTGATTTATTATTAATATCTATTAATCTAATCATTAATGTCACACTTAATGTACAGCCAACTTTTTGTAACTTCTCTGAGCAAAAGAAATGCTTATTTTTATCATATATAATACACACTGGAGTTGGAACCAATCTGCCGGGAGTACGAAAGATGGCGTTGTACGCCCGTCTCTATGATTGGCCTAGAGCAGCGGTGCCATAATAGAGCGGGGTACCAGTCTAGGAACATCCCCTCCCCATGAGTAACAGACCGGTAGCCCTTAAAATCGAGGCGAACGCGGGAGAAACACGGGACCATGTTGGGCATATCATTCATATGTGACCAAATTTTATAATATTATATATATAATACAAACTTATATGGCTGGTCAAATAAAATGTGGTCACACCTTATTTTTGTTAATATTTATTGGTAATAAATGTGGTCACACCATTTGTGACCACATTTTATAATATTCTATATATAATACAAACTTATATTGCTGGTCAAGTAAAATGTGGTCACATCTTTTTTTTGGCAAAATTTATTTTTAAAAATGTGGTCACACCATATGTGACCACATTTTATAATATTGTATATATAATACAAACTTATATGGCTGGTCAAATAAAATGTGGTCACAACTTATATTTTTATTGGTAAAAAATGTGGTCTCTTGGTTTGAAAAAAAAATTCAGGATTAAATTTAGAAAAAAATAAGGGATATGATGATGTAAGAATATATTTAAATGTGGTCACAACACCTTTTTTTACTATTTTTAACTACTAAATGTGGTCACACAATTTATAAAAAAAAAGAGATCACACCTTAATAATGTCATTAATTATAACTAATAAATGTTGTCACACTTAAAAATTATTTTCTTAAAAATAAGGATATTATTATGTTAGTATAACAAAAAAATGTTGTAACATAATGCGGACGAACGTGTTTCTCCCGTGTCTCTCTTGATTTTAAGTGCATGACTTGTCACATGACACTCGACATTTGTTTACGTTCTGGCGGCAGGGCGTCGTCACCTTGAACGTACATCAAGTGAAATGTGGATAAAAAGAGGTAAAAAAGTATAAACATATATGGGTAATATTATATATTGACTGTAAATTTTATAAGATATCATCTAAATGTTTAACATGGTATATATGTATATTACTGTGGATTCATGACGTCGGCTCAGAACGTCTTTGACACGACGTCATTTTGGGTATTTTCGGCATACTACCCTTTTTCGACAGTTTGTAGCAAAAAAAATATATAAATAACATACAAAAATATGATATCATTAGATGCGCCGGATCGTCAACTTTATAATGCAAACAAACTTTTAGTGAAATGTGGTCACACTTATTTGTGAGAGAGAGAAATATGGGTCCGTTATTTTGTACGATTACCCTTGTCAGCAGGATCTGATCTGCTTTTTTTATTTGAAGAAATAATGAGACATAATATATTACAATATAAAATAATATAATATTATATAAAATAAAATAATATAATATAATATAAAATAATAAAATATTATACTTGGAATTAATTCTTAATATCATTCACCAGAAAGCATTCATTCTCTCAGCGAATTATAAACTAAAACTTTTTATATAAATATTAGGTTCGAGGTTTGTTTAAGTGTGAAGTGACTGTGACGCATGTGCAGGCCGTTCACCTTGCCTGTTAGTTTATTACCACAGAGGAGGCTATCTTAATTAAAAGCACAGGTTTGCAATCAATGAAGGACTCATCAAGATTTTGTGTCTCATAAAGACAGCAGTAGCGTTTCCTTTGCCAGAGGAATTATTTATTCTGCCCGTTTATCATTATAAAGTGACAAATTGTGACAGATTTATTTGTCTTATATACAGGGTTTATTAACTTTGATAGGTTAAACCACAAAATGGTTTTACTGGTTTCAGATGGTTTCTTTTCCTTAAATTGTCTAGTATGTTCTGGCCGTCATCATTTATAAAAATTTGGAAAAGATAACAGATTTATTTAGCGTATCTTGTGATTACGAATATTTAAAAATCATTGCCATTATGCAAACAATATAAGATTAACGAATCACTGATTGTATCTGGATGTACATTACGTTGACACTTTGTCGCAGCACACATAGAGAATGATTTTGTATTTAACTAACCATATATAACCTCTAATTGATTCATATGATTTAATGACACTATATAATAAAGGAATAATATGTACGTTTATAAAACAAATATCATTACAGTGTGACCTCTGGAAGTAAGGAGACCATTGTCATAACCCGATACATTAACCTTAACTTTCAACGTCATTGGCCAAATAAAACACTGATGTTACAATAATTAAGATATATATTGTAGCATCTAACATGGTAAGATACTTGTATGTATTAGATCAGATATAATTAGCATATAATGCTGAGATTTCATTCGCTATATTTGTTTATTCATATACAACACTCCGTCGGAAAATTATCAACAAAAATAATGTTGGAGGTCTCTGTAAGTCATCTGTGGTCACGCATGCGCAGCCTCTCCGGTTACTCCCTCACCGTGTTACCACCAGTGCATGGGTATCTTAATTAACAGGGCAGGTTTCCAATCAATGAATGGCTCATGAAGAGTCGACGGACCATGAACGATTAAATGTTTATCACAATGACTGCAGGGGCGTTTTTTAAAAGGAAATATTATATTTTATGCTGTTTTATTGGTAGAGGGTGACAAAACTGTTACAGAATTATTTGTTTTGTATACATGCATCATTTGTTTATTATAATGATGGGAAAAACCATTTATCTTAAATTAAGGAGTTGTTTGGATACAAATAGGGGCACAGCACTTAATAACCTACTTATTTCCACCCGTTTTAATATAATATAATATAATATAATATAATATAATATAATATAATATAATATAATATAATATAATATAATATAATATAATATAATATAATATAATAAGGATATCATTTCATTTTGGACATTAAAACGGACATATCATGCTGCATGGATCTTTCTTTCAGTGTGCAGTTAACAGTGATCACGCATGCGTAGACGGGCTTTTCACACTGATCACATTTACTGGCGGTGGGGTGCGTTGGGGGGGGGGGGGTATCATAATTACCGGGAGTACGTTTCCAATCAGTAAACGACTCATTCAGATTCAGTTATATACAGCAGACAGACCGTGAACAATATAGCGTTTATCTTCTGGTTACAGTCGTGGTGGATTCTTTGATACGGGAAATGACAAATTTTTTTGGTCGAATATTGGAAAAAATGACGAACTGTTACCTATTTATTTGTTGTATATAAAGGGTTTGGTAATTACTGATTGGCCTACTTACCTGTACAGCCTATTACTTTCATGCAAACATTGTCTTCATATAAGTGTACATGTTTTAAATGTGATTTGTGTATTCAATATTTTAGATCCGCGAATACACCCTGTGTATTGTGTATAATAAAACCATATTGTTTAAATACCTTAATTCAGAGTTGATTATTCTTGAGTTTGTCTGAATCCAACGGAGATAGTATTTTTTTTTATTATTTGTCCATTTGTAGTTTACAACATGTATGTATGTTACTTGTCGAGATCAGTGTATTTTATGTAAACGCGGGATGCGAGGTTCAGAAATAACGACCGAATTTGAGAGGAGATATTGGTAAATGTATGCGCTCACAAAGTACTTTCGGCTTATTACTGCGTGCACGACGTAAAACCTGTTTTATCCATTTATAGTTTCTCTTACAAAATATCTATATGAATCTCTCTATTTTTTTAAATTGATATAAGACCCAATTAGCATATATAAAGTGTTCTTTCTGAGGGAATATATATATTTTCAAAACTATCGTTAATTTTACATTATAACTTACCATTTAATATTTTTTTAAAGTTCAAGAATCCAGTAATAATCAGCCAATTTTAGTTAAACTTCACAATGGTACCTCAAAACCTTATTTGTGTTGCTTTTTCTGTATTGTGTATTCCTTCCACCTTAAAACTGACTATTTTAAATTTTGTTTATTAAAAAAAATGATTTTCAACAAGAAAGACACGTGGTTATATTTTTAAAATGTAAAATGTTATGTGAATGTAAATTAGTGAGATAACTCAAATTAACTTGCTTTGCAGTGATTGACTTGAGAGCACATTGTTTTAGTGTGACGTCACCTGTGTCGTAATGGCTGTTAGGCGGTGACATCTTGATTTTGAGGTTAGATTTGTAGTCAATAATGAAAGAGTTCCATCAGACTAAGCGTCCCTGGATTCCTTTTTTTTCATTATTATTTGAAGGATGGTTTATTCGTAGAGGACATGATACACTTCTCACGATAACCTTAACAAAATATTTCCTTTTAATTTATTCTTAATAATATTAACTTCATAATAACTAATTTTAACAAAATTTCTGAAGTACAATAAAGTTTCTCTTACGTCAATTTTTATTTTTGGAATATTTTGAAAAAAAAGAATGTAAAGATACATTTATCTTTGTTTGTGCTTGCCTGTGCATTTGCCTTCCGTTTCTTTGAAATTAACTGATCATTACTAATGAAATATAACATTTAATTAAAATTACGATTACGATATTTCTAAATTGTATATATGTCTGAGCGATATTTTTAATATGGGCCAGAAAACATAGTCTTACACAAATTCATAAAGTTTAACGCAAGGACCAGTGTCTATAGACTCACGGACCAATGCATGCTTAATTCCAGGCCAAGTCCATGCTTAGTCAGATCCAAACAAAAAGCTCAGTTGAACGAATTAAACCTTGGATGATCTAAACAAGTCAAGCAATATGTGCAGAAGCGGATCAAAGGGGACCCCCCCCCCCTTCTTTTTCAGCCGCCGCAACCTTGCTTAGGGTTTTTTTTCCAATTTTTGCGGCCTGTAGTCCCCCTTGGCCTGGTGGTGGTGGTGGGGGGGGGGGGGACTTTTTTAAAGCCTTGTCATTAGTCCTCCTTGGATTGACCACCCCTTTTCTAAATCCCGGATCCGCTCCTCATGATCGATGGACAAAACGTTTCATGGTTAAAAATTACTATTTAGGCTTACTGCTTATTTTTGTTAGAAAATGAAAACATGGAGATTCATTGATGCTACTGTTTACACATTTTACGAGTGCAGGTATAATTTGGGTGATAGTGTATACTAAAAATTTTCGAATAAAACCGCGTCTCATTTTTGTATGATTTTATATGAGTGAGATTCTGCCTAAATATTTTCAACAATTTCGTCTGAGAAATGCTGGCTATCAGTGCTCTGTCAAGTTTTAGTTATGTTGTATTGACAGTACGGGATATCCAGGAGGACGAAAGCAATACAGACTCTCCTTGTAGGAAATCTTTAAATAGTTTGTTACGTAACTTATTGTATATACAATCTATATATTACAAAAATTGTCCTGTCTGTTTGTTTGTTCAAGAAAACCCGCGAAACGGGCTATGACACTTGGCCAGTGTTGATGCCTTAACATACAGAATGCACACCAATTGAGCCCACAATTGAAATCCGGGCACCATCACATCACAGTTGTGTCGCACAACATCACACTGCTCTCCACCTCGCCATTGCTGACTTTCACCATGGCCCATTTCCACAAAGACATAAATAATTGGTTCCGTATCGAGCACCAGACGTCGCTATCTTATGGATCTAGGCAGTTCGCTACCTTACTGGGTCAGGGAAGCGTTACACGGCTATATAACCTTCCTCTGCAACGGGACCCAACGGACCCTATTTTCTAGAATTTATATTACATATAATATAAATAACATAAAAATATAATATCTCGATATATTACATTATATATAAATATACTATAACCTGTATCATAACTGTCGATGGTGACACTAAATCATTGTCACGTAACTCCTTTTTGTCTCGCCTCGGTGATGCCCGTTTTCGGTTTTGAAGTGTGTGGAACGATGCAAGATGTGGATGGTGGAGGGGAGGGGGGATAGGATATTTGTCATAGTTTCAAAATAAATCCTAATTTGACATTTTTCCCACAACAATTCTATCGGTGAGCTATCAGTGCCATATACTGGAAAAAAACCGTCCCTTAGCGAGAATCGGTCTCGAGATACATATCCAATATAAAATCGAGATACATATATTATATAAAATCCATGGGGGGGAGAGATATTGAGAGAGTGAAAAAGAAAGAAAGGATGCAAAAGGAAAGGGAGAGAAAAAGGGAAAAGAAAGAAAGAAAAAAGGAAGAAAGAAGGAAAGAGAGAGAGAGAGAGAGAGAGTGAGAGTGAAAAAGAACGAAAGAAAGAAAGTTTAGAAGTATTACTGCCGAGGAGACAAGAATAAAATAGAAAAAAGAAGGAGGATAAGAAGGAGTACTGAGAAAGGGAGAGAGAGAGAGAGAGAGAGAGAGAGAGAGAGAGAGAGAGAGAGAGAGAGAGAGAGAGAGAGAATTATTTCTGCCGAAGATGTATTTATTGCTGTAATAGAATATTGACTTTGATTATTGTTTATCATCAAAACGAAGTACATATTACGGATTAATGAGCCTGTAACCTTTATGTCACTTTTTATGTGGTTTCCTTGCTGAAGCATCTTTGTTTTAATCTATATACCCAACTGCCCATCCGTTTCTGAATACTTCTAATATTAACAGGTGGAACATTGATTAGATATGTTATTTTCAGCTACAGCTGCGTGTCAGTCCCAAGCTTTTGCGATAGCTTAAAACATACATCTCTCAGACAATAATAACAATTATATCACACAAAAGATCACAGAGCCATATGAGAAGAGGCTGGTGACGATAACTAGGCTAATGAAGATAACTAATGATTGCATGCTCTCTAACGTTCGAATGAAGGGTTCTATACTCCGCGCAGCACGCCTGAACACCGCCTCCACCCGCATGCAGACAGCGCAGCCTTGTCTATAGTTTTCCACAGGCGTGTACCCTAACCTGGACAGGTTGTTGTCAACAATAAGAAGTGAACCAAATATTTAGATATATAGGCATAGGTTCCCAGCATGTCATTATTTAGACTGTATATGCAGCACATACCCGCTGTGAAATTCATTCATTCTCATTCATTCTCATTCATTCTTTCATTCTCATTCATTCATTCATTCTTTCATTTTCATTCATTCACATTTCTTCGTTCATTCTCATTCATTCATTCATTCATTCTTTCATTCATTCATTTATTTGGAGCAGTTAGGTGTATATAATAGTAGTGTAATTTGTGACGTGATTTTGCCTGGGATCCTTCCACTCACACAGAATGTTTTCCTATGCGTAAAAATAGAAACAGGAGCCATATACGCATAACGGTGCCAGACACATGGGTTTACACAGCTGGCAACATGTATGAACGATATTCACGCATACATGCATACACCAAAACATAAAATATGAGGGTTCACTTGTTCACAGTGTTAATCTGATCCCAAAGCGCCTTCTATTAAAACTACCGTATAAGATTTCTAAATGGAGGTATATTGATTTTGTATGTGAATTTGAAATTCTTCGGGTGTCTTATTCGTGATTGAGATCAGGAGGCGGGTCAACGCCTATTCTTGGGTGGCCCATTCCGATATTTACCCTGAAAATGTTACGAGATTCTGTTCAAAATGCGTGCATTATGTTGTGAAGAAACACACAAAAATACCGAAACACAGACACACACATGCATGGACACAAGAAAGGGAAATGCGTGCATACTCTCTTGGCGGAGACAATAAATAAAACCAATGAATGTTGATTCGATGTGACTGGAGATTAATCACAATTTAGGCAACTACGACACTCATCCAATACCCTTTAAATTAATGGGTCATGAAACCAGAAGTTGTCATTGCAATTTTCGGGCCTTAATTTAAATACGTAAGGAGAAAGCTAGCCCAGCAAATCCGTTTCATATTCCAAACATTCTGATTGCGTCCCTTATTGTTAATCTGTGTGTTATTTATCTTGGCCAGACTAGGTTTAAACTGGATGAAAACTTTACATTTCCGGGTGGGCATTGTGCGGTTTCTAACAGACCGTATTCCATCTGACCTGTGTTTTTACTGCGGTTTGATTAAAGGCCGACAAGCATTTTTGCTGTAACCATTCAAAGAGAAATAATTTTCAGTAGAAATACATGTTTAGTAGAATTGTTCTGGAATAATAATACTAATAAGTGCCTTGATAATACATAAATTTTGTATATATAATTGGTTATAATAACTGGTCACTTATTTTACATGCTTAATGGTGCACTTAACGCGCCTGAGTACAGAGATAAATATGTACCCATTATTACATATAAGACACGGATAATCAGTTTATAAAACTAAATGTGTCAATATTGATTATATTATTTATATACATTTGTAAAAAAGCAAAAGCTGAAATATGCTAAAAATATATTTACATATTGATTTCATTCTGCAATATCCTTAAATGAAAACACAAATCCTATTGATGCTGTTAAAGGAATCTTAGAAGTTGCAGATGATGTAGGTTATGAGGACGCAAGAGATCATTTAATTAGTTTGAAAAATTGTATCTTGTTTATTGATGAAATTATTAGTTCTCACATATCATATACCAGTCTATTCAAAAGTACAATTACTTGATCTCCGTGTAAATAAAAGCACCATACAATAAGCACATCCCGTGGCGGCGGGGCTTATAATACACCTCTGACAATAAACCATGCTAACTCCGAATTAGTCACGGCGTCCCAAAACAACAGAAAATCCAGTGAACTGACGCATACACAAGTGATCATCGTCCACAGGAAAAGCAGCAGCCTGGTTGACGTCATCCTCTACGTCACGTGATTCATCTGACAGTGAAGCATCCTGGGAAGACTCCTGACTGAGGTCACTGATGTCAAGGTTACCCAGCGTTGTCCCTGGCAGCTGACCGGATCCAGCCTCGATGGCCAGGATCAGAGCTTGGTTGGAGCTGTCTGGTTCCTCTCGCAGGACGGACTCGGAGATACGTCGCAGCAGGGACGACTGTAAGCTGGCGTAGGAGCCGAACCAGCAAGCCAGCTCCAGCAGAAAGGACGATGTCAGCCTGTGACTGTAGATAGTTCCGAGGTGGCAGCTCTTCAACAGTCTCTGGGCGACTTCCTCTTGCTTTCTTCCTGTCAACATAAAACATGAAATAAGTTAGTGAATAATTCAAGCAATGTTCGTTAAATCTCTGCATATGAAGGGAAACGTCTCTGTGAATTATTGTAAATAGTTATTAATATCTTTTATAATGTTATATATTTTAGGTACCAACAATAAAAAATACTATTATAATAACAGTTAGAATAATTAAAATAACCGTTGTGTTATTACTTGTGCTATACCCTTATTTGCGGCATGCAACATCCGCTTTTCAGTCAATATACGCATAATGGCAGCCCCGTGAGTGGTTTCAAAATGTTTCGAGGGTACGGATACTATAGTATACGACAGAAAAGTTTACTCTGAGTACAGTTTCAAGGAAAGAATGTATCTGCGGAAAAAGTTTTGTGGCAATCAAATCCGGATCTTCAATGATGAAGCCAGAAGAACTTTTTTTATGACCACGCCCTAATCCGTAAATAATTTTATTCTTTTAAGAACATTAAATGTTGAATAACTAAAAAATCCTATATTTCAGATCTTATTAATGATTTATCACAGAAAAGACAGTTGCAATCTTTGTGATTTCATATTTTTGCTGATATAATAAATTACACTTACTGAGTATGATGACCTGTTCCGTCGCCATTTCTTGTTTCTGTACAATCAACATCATGGACAGTGCGATGGTGGACACGTCGTAATCATCCATACTGCCTCTGAGGAAACGCTGCCAGTAACGATATAATCCAGTAGTTTTTATATCGCGGTCTGATTAATGATCCTGTTATAACGATTTATTCAGTGTCAAAGATTCAGTTGATCAAGTTGTAAGTTGTAAGACGTAGTTTGAGGTATCTCTGTAACTGAATGATGATCGTCCTCAGAAGCGGGGATGTTTTATAGGTTCTACTTTCATCCCTTAATCTGAAGCTGTCTCGTGATTGGCCGATTACAGACATGTGAGTCCAATGTAGGGTGTACTGAAAATAATTAAGGAGAGAGGGTTTTCTGTTATATCAACAATTATCATGGGGTAACGAAAGCGACGGGGGAGCGGGGGACGGGGTTTCTAATGGATGAGTTGATAAGGATTAATATGTGTGACGTCACACTTCCGTCTCTCGCTGTGACCAGCTTGGGTAAAGGGTTTCTGAGGGTTTTTTTTTTTTCAGAGGATGTTTGATACGCAAGGTTAATCAACTAGAAAGTCAAACCGTATCCGTTGGTTTTGATAATTAGTACCAAATCATCCAATTCTGTGAAATATGACTATCCTTATGTACTGGATATAATAAATGACTTGAATGTAATAATTGCTTATTTTATTCCCTACTATATTTCATTTTATTATATCTTTGTACATTTAAAATGTTGTAGCCAGGATTTGCTTAATTTGATCAATGATTGGATTTACATGTTCTTCTTCTCACATTTTATAACTTTTTAGGGGGTGCCACCAAACAAGGAATCAGTATGATTTAAATCTAAGCGTAATTATGGAACTAACCGGTAACACTGAAACTAACTGTATCAAAACTGCAGCTGTTGAATGTAATATTTATGCTACCACTGTTTTATAGAATATTTAAAGCTTCATATATATGCGTATGCGGATAACGTTCGTTGATACACTCAAAGCTTTCTTTATATTCAGAACTTATAAACATTTCAATCATAGCAGCTTGATACAACAAGATATTAAATGTGTTTTTAGTCAGGTGGCTTAAACCGAGTTTTGGCAGGTGGAGGCAGTAATTGACTGTCTGCTTGAAAAACTGCATGCAAACAACTGGTGCTTCCTAGCGTCCAGCCTGGCCTGCCCATTCATTCAACACAGCAGTGTTTTCAATGGACATAGTGTTTTAATTGCCGATAACCCTGATGCTTATTATTTTTCATATTATAATGCTGTGTTAAAATAAATTACAGAAATATGAAAAGACATCGGAAATTGCTACATTCGGCACGGTTTGCATTAGAATTTAATTTTAAATCAACTGCCTTGTAGGATGACATAAGGAAATGTACAAAGGGTGTTTTAGTCATTGATAAACATTAAATTTTGCAAATTTCCTTGTATTTGTCGTACATTCTGGTACCAAACAATTGTAACCAATTGTATTTATTCGATGAATGTATAATGAATTTAGAGTCCATAGCGTATATTAGCTAACAAAGTGGGGACTGTCAGTTTCGTCCGTGCCAATGAGTGTCCGGTGAATCACGCTTGCCTGCACAAACGGGCTTCCTGCTGGACCAGCCACTTCTTTTTTTCCTCTATCTACACGAGAAGCTGCATTAGCGATATCCCGTATGAAGGGTGCAGGTTTCAAATCAATGAATGACTCCGTTATTCTTATTAAGGACCGGCGGAGCGTGGACATTTTTTGTTTCTTAATATGACTGCAGGGGGCTGTTTTTCAAGATGAATTATATGTTATACCCGTTTATCGTTAAAATGTGATTTATTTGCCGTATAAACAAAAGTTTATTTTTATTATTGATACGCCCAATCACTAAATTGTTTCGGGTGTGTGTGCGTGTGTGTGTGTGTGGGTGGGGGGGGGGGGTGTTCAAAAGATCTGGTATTTACTGATCGGTCACCATTAAAACAGTGGAAAACTGTCAAATAATTATTTAGTGTATATCTTTAAAAATAAAATTATTCAAACATTTTAAGGTAAAGGAATTTATCTGGTTAAGCCTTGACAGTATCTGGATGGTCATCACGTTGACAATGTGTCTCAGCAAACAGAGAAAATGCTCTTGTATTTAACTAACTTTAATCCTACATTATACCTAAGAGTTTTTGACGTGGGTATTTAACTTACCCTTACCTCTAATTCATTTCATAATTTCATAATTTTTACATTAAAAAAAACTATACATGAATGTATGTTTCGTTCAAAATCACTTAAAATATGTTTGTTGCTGTTTGGATGCTTTAATATATGTATACTTATTGCATAATTATTGTTTTTATTGTAAATAACCGCTACAAGCGATGATATATATATATATATATATATATATATATATATATATACACTGATGCATACCTGCGTTTGTGATTATGTTGATAAAATAAAAAACTGCGTAATTTGTTTAACAGGTTTTGTTTGACCTTCCTTCGATTTGACTTAGTATATATGTACAATACTAGATTATAGATTAAAAATATTAAAATATTAATATAGATTGTGACTTTGCAGATCTGTATATGTGTATATCTGTATATATAAACCTGACATTTACTGCTCCTCCGACAGTGATATATGTTTTCTTTAAATCTTCATTGGGAAGTATAATAATTTGGTTAACTATAAAACACATGCAACTTACACTCACCAAAACAATCCATTATCTTGATAAGATAAGCGGATATTTCTGGTAATCTGTAATGGAACAAATGGTAATCAATGTTATGCACAATATATTTATATGCTTGATTAAGATTTCATTAAAATCTTAACTGATTTATAAGCAATAAAAACGTATTTGGTGTGTTCGGTCGTTAATATATAAAGCAAAGTGTACTTTTTTTTACACTCTTTGACATGCACCGTAAGTTATAACTGTATAGTATACGGGCATCCGTCGCTGCCGGTAGTCTACCGCAGAAAAACGGTTGGCCGTAATCTGCAGATTACGGTAGGACGAAAAATAAGAAGACAACCGGTTAACCGTACTTTGAGAACTACGGTTTCGTGTCAAATTACGGTAGAATACCGTATTTTCACGATATTCTTTGTAATAAAATTGTGGTTATTATTAATATTATAAAAATATTATATTTCTGGTGCTTTTATGTTTATATACGATTGTAATATTATACGTGTATATGTATGTATATGTATGTATGTGTGTGTATGGGGGGGGGGGGGGGGGCTTACATTTGATCCTTTGTCACTTTAAATTTGTATTTCATAAATGGCAGGTAGTTAGATCAGCTAAATAGGAAGGTAAATTGAAGGAATGAAAGTGATACAATCAGCATAAATATTTATATGCAAGGGAAAACTTTATTATAAAACACAAAATTCACAATCAACAACTCTGAGGAAACATGATTATTAAACATGCATAAACGTGTATATTAATGCATCTGTTCATACACACAAAAACATCTGTGCGAAATGTAACACAAACGTGTAAGGAGATAACAAGTGTTTATACAAGTCGTGTACCTCGGTATTGCATTTTGCAAATTTAAATAAAAAATGCCTTTTGAATCCCCGTGTTTATCATACAGTCAGTGTGTTGATGAACTCATGTGTTTTTCACAATCAATGTTGCCTATATTTGGTAAGAGGTAATTCCAAGTGGTAATTCCGTTTCGTCTTATTCATCGGGTCGGTGATGACTGTTATTGTTGATTTCTCTGCTTTTGGTCAAACTCATAGTCTGAAACACAGAAAATACAAAATGTCTCACTTACATAAACATGATTTGTGTGTCTGAAATATATCATATATATATTATGTATTGAAATATAAATAAAAAGATTAACTTGGATGTTTTCAATGAGAGACTCAAATACTTAAATATGCAGAGTGTATTTCTAAAATAATCTGAATTTTCATTTAAATCACACATAAATGGCACACATGTTATTCTACATGAGATGAAGAATAAAAAAGTGAATACAAGAATGTACAGCAGTGGTGTTATCATGATGATATAAATAGGGGTGTATTAAAATTCGAAAATCATGTTAACCAATATATGATACACACGGGGGTCCGTATATCTGCAATATATTTAACTAATATACTATATAAACATACCGTTTTACACACAATATAAAAAATACACAGCACGGACAGTGATACCACCAAACCAGGGATGGTGTGTTTTGGAGTAGCCAGTTTTGGTAGAAAATATAAATTTACAAAAGAAATATATATAATACGTGCAAATTAAAGATTCCTAAAGTAGTTTGCGAAACAAGGCATAAAGGTAAACTCACCGTAAAAACATGGGATTGCTGAAAATGTCAAAGATGGCGGTGAAAAACCTGAAAATGCCCAGATGTTAACAAAGGAAACGCACATCTTCGGGGCCCCCTGGGGTGACCAGATGATTACAAGGCATGATAAGACGCCAGTGCTGGTTCAATTCACGGTAGTCTACCGTTAAGCGAGTAAAGTACGGCCGGGCCGTGAAATGATGGTACTACCGTCATAGAGACACGGTAAACTACCGTGAAACTACAGCCATGTCTAAAAGTGTAGAAATATTTTCAAGATTTCCCTTTTTACTTGAGAATAACTCAATAATTAACATGCGTAAGGAATGATATTTCCACGCATGTTTTTTTCAGTGTGGGGTTATCTTGTTTAAGGGCGTTTATAGGTTTTTGAGCAATAACGGAAGAATTCAACCAGGTCAAGAAGCTGATTTTCTGTTTTTTTTATTGTTATTTTAGAAACTGTTCATAATAGTATAAATAATACAAAAGGCACGATGACCTGAAAAATTTCCTTTCTATGAATTCACTTAATCTAAAATACTTATAGCGTAAATTACTTTTATAAATGCCGTTCTCTATTAAAATAAGCGCAATATATTTCCATTTGTCCGTGTGTATCTCTCTGCATCTGCCAACTACTTTAAACTTAACTAAAACAAGGACAGGTCAAACATTTTCATGCAAGATTGATCTTTACTAATGAACCTAAACATTCAATTCTAAAATACGACCAAGATATCCTACACTGTGCGACATTTTGAATATGAGGCTGAAAGCATGTTGTTACACATTTCGTAAAAGTTAAAACCAGATACAGCGAAAATAGATTTAAAAGCCCACGGTTAATTCACGGCCAACTCATGTTTGTCAGATCCAAATGCTCCTTCACGAATCCTTCCAGGAGTATGTGGGTCAAATAATTAAAGTTTTGCAAAATTGTTTATGTTTAATGCTCACTTGTTTTGTTTTGTTAAATTGGCCAACTGAAAACATGGAATAAAACATAGAACTCCATCTAGTGGTAGTCATGTCGTCAACTGATTCATGTGCGGGGTTCCTGAAAATAAACGGCGTGAAACATTTTTTCCCCATTGGTTTATTTATTAATTTATTCTACATTTAACAAGAGTGTGTTTGATTTAGGTGATAAACATTATATCGAACACATTGAATAAAACCACATCTTTGTTTGCTTTAATATAAGTAAGATTTCTGTTTAATGGTTTTGCCTGCATCGGTGTTTTAAACAACATCACCTGACAAACGTCCACGATCAGTGCTCTATCGAGTTTTATATACTCGTATGTTGCATTGGCAGGACCGCATGTCTAGGAGCGCCAGGCCATTACAGATTCTCCGTGTAGGAACTCTTTCAAAATGTATTGCGTATCTTAATTCATATACAGAATTTGCAACGCGCAATGTACTACAATATACAGCAACCTATATCACAATTGACAGTGATGACACTTAGCCATTGTCGCGCAACTCCACTTGGTCACACCTCAGGGTTGACCGTTTTCGGGTTTGATGATTTGGACACGATGCAAATTGAGTCTTAAGATGGGCGGAGTGGGGGTGGGGGGTTATTTTCAATATTTTCGCATAAATCCTGATTTTACATTTTAACACTAAGGGTCTACGGAAGCGCCATCTTTCATATATTGCCCCACAAACTTGACCCGTGAACAAACCACATCCGTCACAGAGGTATTAAAAGAGCCTATCTCAGGAGGAATTACCTTCAGTTTATTAATATGTACACAGGATATACCAGAAACCACACATATGTCCCAGCTGAGACAAGTTGCCGAAAACAGGCGTAACGGAGATACGAAATAAAAAAGAACAAGTGACCAATGGGTCATGACGCTCAGCTGACTGGGAAGAGATTCGCAAAAGGAAATTTTATGATCAGAATGGTAGTAAATACACCCATTCAACTGAAGCATCAAACAGATTAACCAACAGGCCAAGACTGTGTCTGTATTTATATATCTCAAAAATAGAGAAAAAATGTGTAAACTTTAAAAACTAGAATACGGGTAGTCGACAAGCGTCTGTATCCGCCAAAATCAGAGTGGAATGGGTGGTGTGAGCATGGATTGAGTGGCAAGGGGAAATAGAGTGAGGTTTTTTGCATATTAGCATGGATGTCTGCAGCCTAAATGTGTATGTAGGTTGTGCCACCTACCACAAATCCAGAAAGCTGTCCAAGTTATATACATATGCAAAATTTTAGGCAGAAAAGTCAAACCACTACATGTTTATGAGTGAATTTTTGTTGCAGGTGCACTCTAAAAACTGAGGACATGTTTCATGTTTCTATTTAAAACACCATTCTGTCCCATTTTTCGAAACATGTTTCCAGCATGTTTCATGACTCACAGATGTTTCAACTGCGAAAACATGTTTTTAATCCTCTTGAAACATGTTTATATATAAAACATGTTTCACACACAGAGAAAATTTCATGGACAGTAAGATAAAACATGTCTCTGTGTTACATGTTTTAATATGAAATATGTCGCATATATGACATGTCTTAAGACATGTCTCATTTTTCATAAAACATGAAACTATTTAAAACGTTTGTGTAGCCTAAAACATGCAGTTGTCCCATTTTTCGAAACATGTTTTCTCCTAAGAAACATGTTTTAAACTTAGAGTTAAACATGTCTCAGTGTTACATGTCTTTATATGAAATATGTCACATATAAGACATGTTTTAAGACATGTTTCATTTTCATAAAACATGTAACTATTCAAAACGTCTGTTCAGCCTAAAACATGTAGTTGTCCCATTTTTTGAAACATGTGTTTTCCAAAGAAACATGTTTTAACTTAAAGTAAAACATGTCACTGTGTTTCATGTTTTTATATGAAATATGTTTCAAAAGAAAGTTCGTTTTCCTAGAAAAAAATTACATTTGCCCATCGAAGGCATATTAGCATTTTAATCATGTCTCAAAAATGTCTACAAAATAAAACATGTTTTGAAAAATATTTAAAGTCACAGAAAATGTTCTTTGTTGTTTGTCTTTGCCGTTTTATGTCCACTGCAACCATTATGAAAACCTGACGAGGTGCTTCTGATGAAACAACTCACAAATTTACTGGAAAGATAACATTTATATCTTAGACAATGCTTTCTAATTTGGAGGATGCACTGAACAGGAAACGTTTCCAGTATGGGTTATCAATTATAGGTTATTATATAAAGCTACCAGGAAATTATTGATTGCCTCCTTAAATTTCCCAGATCAAATACATTACAGCAAGGTGCTGAAGACGAAACCTTATCTATCATAATAATAGAAACATATATCAAAACAGAATTACTTATTGTGGGTATAGAAACATATTAAAAGTGATTTAAAATACCATGTATAAGTCTAAGACTCATAACTGGTCCCATATCATTATAAAAGGCAGGAACTCTTATCTCAAAAGATGAAAAAAAGAATATTTTATATATCAGTTTATTTAAAATGGGCAATGCTGATAGTTTGATGGCAGTTCATGGCTTCTACATAATTTCCGTTAGTTTAAAAATGCTTGGCATAAAAATGTGGAATGCATAGTGCAGACCTTTATCAGAAATGGCCATATATATTATATTTGAAATACATAGTTTTCTGTAAGTGTTCTTTTACAATAGATGCAGACACGCACATTAACAGCAATAAGATAAGGTTTATTTAGTATCTACTTAAATATCTGTTGTCTGCACGTATTCATTTATCATATCAATACTGAATGTACCAGTACTGGTACAATTTTGTCTTCCCCATAGCTGTATACACAAATATTATTAACTATGAATTACAACAATAATTAAACCTAGCAAACCTAATCTGATCTGCTGCACAATGAATAACAAGGAACTTGTGGGTCATGGCGCTCAGCTGGAATTGGTAAAGAGAAAATTTGTATAAAATCCTGGTAGATGAAAATGAGGCAATATTTTATTTTTTATTAATATTTTAAAAATGTTCAGCATATAAATATACACATAATTTGCTCTACCGAGTTGTATTACTTACACATTTGGTGTGTTTGGTGTCAATTTTACAATTTTATGGACAACCTGAAAGATGCTGGAGCCTCTCATGATTACACATTTGTAAAATTAAAGATTTCATTTTCTGACTGTAACATGCATGTAATAAATACCCACTTGGACTGTGTGAAACCCTTTTAAATATACAATAAGGAAGAAAGTGGAGGTGATCTACAGTATAATAATACACGTCTAATTTAATAATTGCAATAAGGAAAAAAAGATTGGTGATAAAAGAATCCATTTGATTAAGAAAAATCTTAATTATTATTTCTAAAAACTGGTTTAACATATTTCCAGTTTAGCTAAAAATGAAATTATGTGAACGTTAACTCAATATACCTGACTGCAAGCACCAGTGTTATGCTCAGTAATGCCCAGCCAGCTTAAGAGATTTGAATGAAATGCTATAATGTATACACCAATTTGCAAGTTTTATTTCAATATTTAATTTCAGAAATTTAATTTAATTTAAAAAATCAACTAAGTTGACAATTCAAGAGAAAACAGATTTGAAACATTTAAATAATGGCTAAAAGTAGCTGCTCTCATAGCTTTAATATATAATAAATAAGTTTAAACCTATTACAATTTACAACTGAAAATTTACAGCTTGCATTTAATTCTAAACACTTAAAAGCCAAAGCGTCTTAGTCAGCGAGCTAAAACTGTAAAGTTGAATAATTATTTGATAAAAAACTCTTAAAAAGTTGCTTTTGAATTTTCTAATAGATATAAGAACATATATGTGTATCAAATTTTTCTTATCATTAAATATCTTTCTTCTTCCAAAAGAAAACTTGAAACATGCATTATATTTTACGAGTGTTAATTTTTTTTATATGAAGTGTACTCCTTTTAGATATTTTTTTTATGTTGGACAGTTTTCTACAATCTAACCTAACACATCCTGAAGCAGAAAACAACTTAGGTTTACTAGCATGAAAAAACTGCAAAATAAATGTCCCAATACTATAAACTTTTGCATGCACTGTGTGTAACAACTGCAAGTATCGCAATTATATAAAACTGACTGTATAATATTTATATGTTTTAGAAGGTAGCAAAACTGATCTCAGATCATGAATGAGCATTTACATAATTCAGACATACATATATTTACTGTCAGTGTTTCTGGCTTCAGTCTGACTACAGCCAATTTTTTACAGCCAAAAGGGTAATATAAAATACAGAAAAGGCTGTCATCAACAAAGTCTTCCATGACTGAAGATTTCTCAGCAATTCAGCATAGTTGAGAGGCACATCAGCTGCTATTCTGATTAGTGTACCAAAAGAATCTATCAGAGCAATACTGAAAGCACCCTAATTAAACACCTAATATTTTCATAATACCGAATCCTTGGTTGGTATCACTTTAATATAAATTTAAAATTAGAATCCTAAAACTAGGCCTCCATTTGTAAATACTTGAAGCTTTACAAGGTTACATTTATGCAATCAATCATCACAATTAAATACTACAAATTACACATTTGCCATATATAGCCTGTACCATCACATTTGGAACTTTAACATAAATACAAATTTGGTGCAAATGAAGCCTCATACAAATAATGAAATACATGATAAATCAGCCAGATTGTACAAGATTAAGTAACTGCTGTATGTTCACAGTGATTCATCAAACATTTCTAAGAGTTGGAAAAATCCAATTACCATAAAAAAAATGAAACATTTTACATATGTGAATAGTAAAATTCATAAAAGATTTCTTAGAAAATATGTAGAACACTAAGGATGTAACAAAAGAATCAAATACTAAATTATTTTAATGCAGCCACAAACTGTGGAAGAATTTGACTTGTCCTTATTGGGCACTTTATTTTCAAGACACTCTTCCTGAAGTGGGTTGAGAAGTTGCATGTATTGTGCTGGGTTAGTTATATTAGGAATAGAGTGTGAGGAAGTACTGTACCTCGAAGTGGGTACAAGGTTTTCCATACTGAACCATTCTCAATTAAACATATTTTCATGGAGTCACTCAAAATAGCACCTGACCTCACTTCTCCATTGTCTATGATAAAACAGGTGTTGGTTCTGTACCCTCTTGTGTACAAAATGATTCTTCTTTGACATCTTTCTGAAAAAGGTGTAGCAATTTATCAGTGGCTTATTTGTGTTATTTCCATAGTCAGTTTGGAGAAAAAGATGAAATAGTATTAACTGTCAGAAACACAGCTGACAGTTCTTTAACATGCATGAAGCTGCATGGAATGCACTGACATCAGCTAGATACTGACACAAGTCCAAGAAGAATTTATAACAGTTGGAGGTTTTTTTTTTATAAAATGAAAATGTCCACTTCTTACATTTTATTCAAATACTGTTTACACCTGGTAACATAATGATGATATATAAGAATAAGGCCTCTAAAAATTATACCTCTTTAATGAAATAATATGAATGTTTACAACAATTGAATCAAAGACCCCTCAGGAATTTAAAGCTGCTGGTTAGCAAAATATGTTGCAAGCATCTGTTATTTAATAATTCAGTGGCATTGACAATAAAAAGGTAAAACATCACATGTACTTTATATTTAATCGAGGATTAAAAATATATTACCTGCAAATATGTTCAACTAGAAAACTTCAACTATTACCAAAAATTATACAAGAGGGAAAAATTTGCATACTTGTGTAAAAATAAAAAAAATTTGGATAAAGTGAAGCAAGAATTACTAAATTAAATATTCACTCTCTCCCCAAATTCACTCTAACATGGGAAAACTGGAACCACTATACCACCATTACCACCAATATACCCACATTCAACCTTGGTACCCTGGAAACCCTCCCACCACCAATATTTACCCACCCAGCCTGGGTATCCAATGCAGTCCCACCACCAACACCCATGTACACACATCCAGCCTTGGTACCCTGGACTCCATTCCACCAACACCCATGTACACACATCCAACCTTGATACCCTAGACCCAGTTCCATCAACACCGTGTGTGCACAACCAGCCTTGGTACCACCACCAGTCATGTTTTCAACCATCCAGACTTGGTATCCTGAACCCTATTCCACAAGCACCACCCATATGCATGCATCCAGCACTGATACCCTGGACCCTATTCCCCCAACACTACAAATGTGCACACATCCATTCTTGGTACCCTGAACCCCATTCCACCAACACCCATGTACATTCATCCAGCCTTGGTACCCTGGACCTAAGTTCACCACCAGTCATGTATTCACACATCCAGACTTGGACTCTCAACCCAGTTCCACCAACACCCATGTACACACACCCAGCCTTGGTACCCTTGACCAAAATCCACAAGCACCACACATCAAGCATTGGTACCCTGGACTCCATTCACACATCCGGCCTTGTTACTCTGGAACCTATTCAACCATCACCACCCATGTGCACACATTCAGCATTGATAAGATGATAAAATTACCATTTTGTTTATGATGTGCCCATGAGGTAATTTTTGAACATGCTGCAGATTTTAATCTACACAAATATGATATTGCAAATAATTACAGGTTTTGAATTTGCTAATTTTATCATTCTGATCACAAATTACTTATGTCTTCCTTATTCATCTTCAAATTCAAGGTTTCAGTAAAACTGCCTTGAAAAATTTAACAAAATTATCTTTGCACAGCCTACTTCTTGCATCACATTTGATAAATAAATATCTTACCTACTCAGCAGCCTATACATGTAAACTTGGGTCCACAATGCACCCAAAGATGGGTCATGGTTATGCTGAACCAAACTGAATTTTGTACAGTAGTTTCTAATAAAAAGCTGCTAATGACCACTTGTTTTACTTTAAAGAATATAAAAACAACATGTCTATTTTAAATCAATTTTTTTAAATATAAAAAACACTCCAAATTTCATTAACAGTCATTAACATTCCTGCTTGCTTGATTGCCCTCTCTTAAATGTACTTACTTGCAGGGGCATCAATATGGAAGGGGGGGGGGGGGTCAAGGGGTCAAGAAACTCCCCCCCCCCCCCTGAAGATAAATTGACGCTACTACTTACTTGTGTTCTGGACTCACATGAAATAAGTGCACTGGAAAGTCTCATATTCAGGGGCACGGCATTGTGGGGTTGGGGGTCCCAAGGGGTCAAGAAACTCTCCCCCCCCCCCTTTACAATGACAACCAGTGAATTATTGGTCCTTCAGAGGGCTGTATCCCATCAGCTTTTAAAGTAAAGACTTTTATTTTGGAAATCCCCCCCGAGGTTAGATCCCCCCACCCACCTTTCCAAAATCCTGTACATACCCTTGTATATGAATTGTCTCATAAGTGACATTACTGTATTTGAATGGTGGTTTGTACTTTACATTGCATATTAATTCTTGTGAAGGTAAAATGTGGTTGTACTTTATATAAAGAATGTATATTTGTATCTCTATGAGCGATATTATGAATATATATACTGTTCACAAACTTAACGTTTGACTCACCTTTTAATTTCTGGCAAATTATATTTTGGGTTGCTACAGGAAACCTTCTCTGCGCCCAAGACTGAATATCATCAAAGGTGGACCTGGTAATTGCTCAAAATCACGTTCCGTTTTCTCGGAAGTTTTCATCTTTCCCGCGATCCCTGGCAATCAGTTTATCATATGAATTTGGAGAATATCCGGTCATGTGATCAGTGGCAAAAAATAACGGCGATTAAAACAAGTAAAATGTTATTGCCCGCGCGAGACATGTCTTAAAACATGTGTAACACATGTTTCACACATGTAACGACATAGCATGATGTTTCAATGGACCCAATTTTGAAAAAAAAAAACGGTTAAACATGTTTTGAAACAGTGGTGTAGTGGTGTAGTTATTGAGATACTACAGTTTTTGCATCAATTTTTTCATTATTCTGAGCTCTACTTTGGAGAGCCATATCTCAAAGGATATTGGTAACAGAGACCTAATTTCAGGTTTCCATTGAGACTTTTCATGGGTCTCCCTGTGTGTCAAGAATGAAGATTCTAGGGCCAGTCGCTACGATTTGTACCCTGTTGTCAGATAACTACATCCTTAAAGGTCTCAAAAATGGAGGAAAAAAAAATTGAAAATTTGAAAAAATACGCGCCACCAGTCTGCAGGAACTGATGGAACACCTCTTGATCAATATGTATGCCAAAAATCATGACCCTCAGTGATGTAGTTTATGAGATTTTTGTATGAGAAGTTTTTGTATGAAATTTGGGGGCCCCATAGCTCGAAGGATATGAGTAACAGAGACTTAATTTCTGGTTTCCATGGAGACTTTTCATTGGTCTCTCAGTGTGTCAAGAATGAAGATTCTAGGTCCAGTCTTTACGATTTGTGCCCTGTTAACAGATGTTCACAAGGTATCAAAAATAGAGAAAAAATCGTAAAAAATCGAAAAATACAGGTGGCGCCATCAGTCTGCAGGACCATCAGTGATGTAGTTAATGAGATATAGAAGTTTTTGTATGAAAATTATTACTATTCTTGGGGGTACTTTGGGGCCCCATAGCTCGAAGGATATGGATAACAGAGACCTAATTTCTGGTTTCCAAGAAGATTTTTCATGGACCTCTCAGAATGCCTAGTTACAAGATTCTAGGACCAGCGGTTACGATTTTATGCCTGGTTAACGGACGGACAGACAGACGGACGACCGACAAAGAGTGATCGCTATAGCTCAGATGACTTTCAGTCAGCTGAGCTAAAAAAAATGAGGAGGCAAAATATATGAATAATCGCTTTTTACTCGATAATGTCTTCTTTTTCTTTGATTCACTAAATTTGCACAACCATTTATTAACACTTTTTCTTTAACAATTCAAGTCCGGGACAAATACCAGGAAGTTTTCACATAAGTTTCGGAGCAGTGTAATCTTACTATTAACGCATGTTAATGAACGTATATTTTATTCCAACAAAATGTTCACCCCGTGATAGCTAGAATAAGTCGGGAATTAGGTGGAAAGTTGTTATTTCGTAAGGAAATGTCAGTATGTGGCAGTTTTTATCACTAAAGAAAAGTCTGCACATTTGATTTGACTTATGATTTTTTTTCATACTTTCTACTCGATCAGTTATAATTTAAATTATTCATATAAACATTCATGAACTAATGATTATTTACGTCAAATAGTTGTTATTCGAGATCAACATTTCAATTTATGAACTGATCAGTTAAAAATCCTTAGTGTTCTATAATCGCACTCGTATATTATATTTTCAGGTTTTGACGTAGTGCCAGCCCTTTGCTCAAAGGTCTTGTTGATATCAGTGCAGGTTCAGGGCAAAATCAACGGACATCGAATTACGTTTGGTGGGTAATCTGGATTAGCCAATATGTTTTTAATTTAAAGGATTGTTTCCATTGTGAGTTTTTTTGTTTATAAATCTTACCTGTGACACTTTCCAGTGCAAGTGCAAGTTTGATTAAGATCCTGGCGAAGGTATAGGCCTACATGTAGTCTCAGACTACGGTTCTTGTAAAAATATATGAATCAAGAACACTATAAAGATCCCATCAGTAAAGGAAATGCAGACATACCAAATGACACAACCAGTCATAATATTATAGTTCTAGTTTTAACAACCCACACACGCATGCACACATATTGATTGATAACATTTTAGTCGCACTTTGTACGAGACATGCATTTACAATTAAAGAAGAGAGATGAAGTTATAAACGGCAGTTGTAGTATTTATTTTTAAATTATGGAATGTTATGTGCTGTCAACAACGTTTAACAAAAAAATAATAATTCATGTAACAGTTTATAATAACAGCAGTGTTTGTCAAACTCAGAGTTAAATACGAAACATTTGTTTGAACTATAACAATATATGCCTTAAAGCAAGATTAATCTACGTGATAAACAGCACCATAGAAAAATATGGTCGAGGGTCATAATAAACTAAAAACTCAAACCAAAAAAGTTGTAGATAACCCAAGATAAGGTCACGTTAAATTCACTTTAGAGTACTTATAGAATCCGCATAATAATAAGATAGCACCATGTATTAAAATAGTTCTTTTTTGCTTTAGATAATTTCATACCGACTCAATATTAGTCCCGTCTGCCTAAAACAACAGAAAATCCAGTGAACTGACGCATACACAAATTGTCTTCGTCCAGAGGAAAGACGCCGCCCTGGTTGACGTCATCGTCTGCGTCACGTGGTTCATCTGACAGTGAAGCATCCTGGGAAGACTCCTGACTGAGGTCACTGAGGTCAAGGTTTCCCAGCGTTGTCCCTGGCAGCTGACCGGATCCAGCCTCGATGGCCAGGGTCAGAGCTTGGTTGGAGCTGTCTGGTTCCTCTTGCAGGACGGAGTCGGAGATACGTCGAAGCAGAGACGACTGTAAGTTGGCGTAGGAGCCGAACCAGCAAGCGGACTCCAGCAGAAAGGACGCTGTTAGTCTGAGACTGTAGATGGTTCCGAGATGGCAGCTCTTCAACAGTCTCTTGTCGACTTCCTCTTTTTTCTTCCTGTCAACATAAAACATACCATGTCAGTATGTTAAAGATTGTTGTGGTCAATCAGGTAAATGTACCTGTCAAGGGTAAATGTATAGCTTGAAATCAGGTAAATCTATTACCTGTGACCATTAGAACAATAGTTATTTGGCTAGCAAATGAGGTTTGAGGCTTGAAGGTCAAACAGGTAAAGAGATGGGCGACAATGGGATATATTTTTTATTGCTAAAAAGGCAAGCTAAGAAATAAATATTAAGATGAAATTGTATCCAAATTTCAGCTATAAACAAGTTAAAAATCAGTCATTTTGAAACAGCATGGCAGAAGATAGCAAATGGCATTTTAATTGATGGATTTGTACTTCTACTTATAATAATATTTGTAATAATAATAATAAAATATTAACAATGACAATGACAAGTAAATACAACACTACTACTACTATTGCTTCTACTAAATACCTTTATTTTTTCTGTTCTTGGTTAGATATTCAAATATCTTCCCATTAATAACAATTTCGCGTAAATGATAACTTATTCTATAAAACACTGTATATTTACTAAATGGTTGTCAAGATAATATTTCACACTCTGACTTACTGAGTAAACTGATCTTTTCTGTCGCCAGTTGTTGTTTCTGTACAATCATCATCATGGACAGGCCGATGGTGGACACGTCGTCATCAACTATACTGTCACTGGGTAAGCTGTACCAACAAGAGAGCATGCTGGTATTCTATTATCGGTAAAGAGGTTAATACAGTTGATCAGGACGTAAGCTGTAGGTTGAAGTACTTGTATACGTATGACTGAATGATGATCGTGCACTAAAGCAAGGATGTTTCATAACTGTTACCCTTATTTCTATCCCTGAAGCAGACTTCTGATTGGTTGATTACAGATACTGCGCCATGTGGGTCTCAGGCAGAGGCGTTTTGATGATAATAACACAGAGCAGGTTTTCTGTCGCATCAACAGTTAACTGGGGGTGATAAACTGATGGGATGAATACAGGTTTGGGGGTTTCTAATGGATTTGTGAATGTGCGGTACCCTCGTGTGACGTCACACTTCCGTCTCTGTCAGTCGGCTTCCAGGGTTTCTGCGGGTTTACTCAAGCTGAGCATACGCCTGCCAACCGGAACATTACTTATTCTGCAGAGGTATATGGGTAATTATTTGTGAAACAAGCATTTGTATGGGTTTGAAACGTATCTAACATGTTATACTGAACAATGCATTCCTTATTATTACTATACGATTGTTAATAAGAGATAACATTTTTTCGAAACTTTGATCTGGATTTTCAAAATCAGTGGAAAATATTAAAAGTTACAGTTAGAGCCATACATGTGAATTTGAATGCAACTGTTTGAAGCTGTCAGTGAGGAAAAAGGGTTTTGATCATTTAAATAAAATAGCAGGGTTGAACAAATAATGATTAAAATATAAATCATCACACTATTTTTATTTGAATCGATTTTTGATTATGACTGGTGTCAACAATGCTCCAATTTAAATGCGGTCCTTGAAACCAAATTAGGATTTTAATGTATGGTTTTGCAACTAATGATATGCCAAATAGCAGGTACATTAAATTGATATAAAATGCCTAGTTAATACGACATAATAATGTTTTATTTTGACATATTTAAATCAAATTATTAAATCAAATTGCCTTGCAAAACGACCATATATGAATTTACAGTAATGCATTATGACAGTTATAATAATAAAGAAAGTTTCTTGCATTTTGCTGGACGTGGCTTCTTCCTCATATTGTTAATTAAAATTTCGGGAAAATACAATGATTCATGTTTTCATACATGTGAACCTTAGATAACACACAGGCAGGCGCAGGTTGTTCGCGCACCTTGGCTGGGGGGGGGGGGGGGGGGGGGGAGAGGGGATGTCTCTTGCTTGACAGGTGAGGGTTTTCAATCAACAAATGAACAGTTCCAAACTCAGCTGGAGAACGCTATAACTAATAATGAGGATTTCTTTGCCGAGATGTTTGGTTCAATGATGATCTATTTCTTTGGTGAGATGTTTGGCTAAATGATAATAAATTGATAATATTGCTAAATACTACCGTTTTTTTATTACTTTTACCTTTTTATACTAAGCGCTTCAGATTCAATAAAAATGTATACGAATACGCGTTTTGTGTTCATTTATAAGGGTATGTGAATTAAAAAGAATATATATACGCAGCAGGATTTCGCTCCCCTCTCTCTCTCTCTCTCTCTCTCTCTCTCTCTCTCTATATATATATATATATATATACGGAAAGATCCAGTGTATAATTCTATACTGTAAATGATTATAAATATATATATATATATTAATATATATATATATATATATATATATATACATGTATAACTTGAAAACAGACAGACAGACAGTTTATTATCTCAGTAACATATAACATACATGACATAAACTTTATCACAAATACATCAATCAGTTACGCAGCCCTCCTTGGACGCATATACGTCACTACAAGTATAAGGACAGCAAATATATAATGATATAGACTTTACAATAATAAACATCATTATAATTAGAAGAGCTTCGCATATTCTAAAAGAATAAGAGAAACGTTAATCTTTACTCTTGTATCAAGAGCAGACCAAGTATTGTGCCAAAATCTTACAATCTTAATTCATGAAATAAACCTATCGATCTGTTTTATCAAGAAGAGGAAATTGTGTGTAATTAACAATTATTTACGACTACAGTTATCACAGCTGAGTGATTATATTTGTTTATATAAGATTATAGCAAAAACAGATATTTACATTGTAATTTTATATTCGTATCCATGTTGGTGGCGCACAAGTCCGGCATACCAGTCGCTTCGCTATAAAAACATGCTTCACTAGCTTTTATGTCACCCCGTAATAATAAATATATATAATAATTTAAACATGTTTTAGTAAACAAAAATGTAAAAGGGGGAAAAGGCTTATATTAAATGTGAGTACACACGTGTCCTGTTGGGAAAATATGTGAATGCATCTAATGCAAGCTTGGACGCTGAATTTAAAAACTAGAGAAATTTCTCTGTGCTGATCACGTATACAGACACGCACACACCATCACACACATGTAGTATGAAAAAAAAGAAAATAACTTATTTAATTAAATATTTTTATTACAAAAATGCTGACGTTTACCAAAAACGATCACCTTAACAAAAATATACAAATTCAAGTCAGCTTTACCTCTAAAAATCCGAAGGTTTCTTACGGATATGTGCATACAATACTTAAATAAATTGTGGATACTATCCGAATCATGGTATATACAAGTAGATCCCGAACTTACATTAAGAACAGAGTTAAAAAGTACAGTCTGACGATAAATGTGACTCAAATGATAAAAGGCCCAAATAATTGAAAAGCACCACACAGTTACAGAGTACGTCACAGTACAAAGTCCTAAGAAGTTTTTAAATCCATGCCCGTCTAGTCCCGTCGACCCAACACAACAGAAAATCCAGTAAACTGACGCATACACAAGTGATCATCGTCCTGAGGTAAGACGCCGCCCTGGTTGACGTCATCGTCGACGTCACGTGATTCATCTGACAGTGAAGCATTCTGGGAAGACTCCTGACTGAGGTCACTGAGGTCAAGGTTTCCTAGCGTTGTCCCTGGCAGCTGACCGGATCCAGCCTCGATGGCCAGGATCAGAGCTTGGTTGGAGTTTTCTGGTTCCTCTTGCAGGACGGACTCGGAGATACGTCGAAGTAGAGACGACTGTAACTTGGCGTAGGAGCTGAACCAGCAAGCCGACTCCAGCAGAAAGGACGCTGTCAGTCTGTGACTGTAGATAGTTCCGAGGTGGCAGCTCTTCAACAGTCTCTGGGCGACCTCCTCTTGCTTCCTTTCTGTTAAAAAATAATGAATAAGTAAAATTTTTTGGACTGATAAAATAATAATGATAAATATAAAAAATAAATATATTATATTAATAATAATAATATTAATTATCATTATTTTTATAAATAATAATATTAACGATATTAACAATAATAATATATTATTATTACTATTATCAACCATTAAATTGTTAAAAACATATTATTTATTATCAATAATAAAAAAAGTTCATAATAAGTACAGTGAAATAGATTCTACTGTTTCCCTGTAAAGATGATGTTATCAGAAAGAGTTATGGGTATGTTATAATATTTAAAATATATAAACTTACTGAGTATGCTGATTTGTTCCATCGCCAGCTGTTGTTTCTGTACAATCATCATCATTGACAGGGCGATGGTGGACACGTCGTAATCATCCATTTTGGCAAGCTGGTGTTCTGTTATCCGATGTAAGCAGTTAATATAGTTGATCAAGGTGTAAGCTGAAGTTTGAAGTTGGTGTATCTCGTTGACTGAGTGATGGTTGTTCACAAAAATGGGGATGTTTTATAGCTGTTACCCTCACTCTTAACCCTGAAGCTGCCTTGTGATTGGTTAAACTAAAACACACGGGATAGAATCAGGGCGTTTAGATAATAATTAGATGGAGCTTATTTCCTGTAGCATTAACTATTAGCATGGTGGTGGTTAAAGTAGGGGTTGAAGTAGGGGATGGGGGTTTCTGGCGGATGAGTTGATAAGACTTACTCCCGTGTGACGTCACACTTCCGGCTTGCACTGTGATCAGGGGAGCAGACGGGTTTCTGTTGGTGTGCTTACACAGCGGACTGATACGCTAGGTTAACCGAGAGGAAAATCGGGTAGTGTTATTGGTAATGGATAATTAGTAACACCAAATATGCGAAGATTATTTCAAGCGCTTTTAAAAACTAACTTAAACATTTTTAAAGCTACATTTTGATCAATTTTCAAGTTACATTTTGATTAATTTTGCTACATTTATTTAATATATATTTATGCGGGCTCTTGGTAAATATTAGTATACAAGTTGTTATAAATAAAGTGTATTCTTGATCTATTTTTTATATCTAATGATTTATACATTCACAACAAGTACACTGGAGGGAAGCTGAACAATTCACACATTTAAGCAACTATTTTGATTCTGTTAAACGATAAATTAGGTTACAGTGACTTACATAATAAAGGCTAAAATCGAAACAGAAAACAAATGACACTTGAAATAATTACATATGGACCAAAGAAATCTTTAATCCTAACAGATCTACATATAATTGTTTATTTAAATCTTTGATTAAAATGTATTAACCGTTCGAACATGTCATATATTCAATCAGATTGTACATGAAATATTGTATATTGAGTGACATATTGGTCAAATGTTTCAAAATGGTTTATGTTGAAATGGAATGTAGAACACATGCAAGGCAGACATTACTTTTTCATACTGGTAATTTCTGTTTAATTGATGCTGAATAAGATAAGGAGCTTATAACATGCTAGAGATAACAAAAATCTCCTTCATAATACACAAATAATAAATAATTACATAAAACATAACGCACTTGAGGCTCCTTTATTTAAACCTTTCAATTTTATTTCCAATCAGATGTTAATTTTTCTTTTACAAAGAACTGGAACTTCAACTCGATGTCTAAAATGATTTCAATGGTGATATGCAGTACTTCGTTGTATTATCACCTGTGATTACGCATGCACAGCCTGTTCACTCACTTACCCGGGTTTCCAGGAGGTCAGTGTTTCTTGATTAAAGGGACAGGTTTTCTATCAATCAGGATTAACTCAATTAAACGCATCCTCTCATTACAACAAACGTTTTCGTCGGGGCCACTGTAACCTTGGGACATATTTATACATAAATGTAAATCTGGAATTCAAATATATGACTATTTTTACAATATTTAATAATTATTCATAAATTCAGTAATGCTTGGGATCCAATCTTTACATTCGTTTGGCAAATAGAGATTCAACTTAATTAAGTATATATATATATATATATATATATATATGTTATTCTGAATCTTCAATACACTGAATTTAATTCAGTAATCATTAATGTGGAGTCTATGATTTATTAACTTGTTTTGAAATTTACTTCCACAATATAAATTCCACTGACAAATATTTAGTGTGTTTAATTAGAGAAAACTTCATCGTTATTGTGTCATGCACAGTCGTGTGTGTGTGGGGGGGGGGGGGGGGGCACCCTGCACACTCCCCTCCCTGCCTACGGGCCTGCACTCTACTCTGCTTGGGTCACATCGCTTGCTCGGCCGGTGTTGTTTAAGCGTATGTGAAGTCAGCTGTGATTATCCATGCAGGACTGGTTTCCACAGGGTCAGGGTATCTTGATTAAGGAATGGGGATGGGGAGGTTTCCAATCAGTTGTGAACCACTCCATTAAACTGATTGAGAGAGAGAGAGAGAGAGAGAGAGAGAGAGAGAGAGAGAGAGAGAGAGAGTAACTGAGAAAGTGAGACAAATTAAACACTCACAAACACAGTTCTTCAAACCCTTTTTTAAACACTGAATGCATTCCTTTGTTAACAGATACAGATTCACAAAAATACAATTATATATGTATAATCTCTCCCTACCACCTTTAGAATAGCAATTTCAGTTGGACCAGTACAAACCGACATTTCAGCTGCAACTTAAATCAAGTTTATATGTTATAAGTTACCGACTAGTCATCTGCTGCAGAGTATTTATTCACATATCTTGATCGGCCACAATTCAAATGGAGGACAGGATGTTCTAAATGTCTTTAGCCACTTTAAACATTTTAATACCAAATAGCTTATATTTTTTTATAAGAAATGTATTTTTATTATACACTTGAAGGTACCTATTCACATAAAAGGTATATGGAAGATATACACGAAAAAATGTTTTCTCCTTAAAATATAATTGTATCTTTCAAAAGTTCATTCTACAAAGAATGCTTACTCCTGTACACAAGTGTCTATAAGCTTGCATCGCTCGCGATCAGTGTCGTATAGCCTATAATTTAAACAGGTGTTTCGCCTGTTTTATTTTCTCTTTCTTCTTTCAGACACACGTCGACGGTGATTACTCACACAGAATCATAAAAAAAACGTATAAAACAGGTGAATTTGAAATAGTAAGTCAGGGATAGTTATGAAGTATAAGAGTGATTTAACACATATAATGCAAAATGTTAATGCATTTTTAACAAGCGTTAATTGAGTAAGACTGTCACCCGTTTTGTTATTAAGGACTAGATTTGAATGCACAAGGAGAGCGCATACCATCACCATTGCAATCCTTAATTTAAAAAAAATGAATACTGATCCCAAATACAAGTGGAATGTGTGTGAACAGACAAACAATCAGGAATGAATGTTGCTAATGTCTTATGTAGATAACCTTCGTTCGAATAGCTTAAGATATGCCCCTGCATCTTAGAAGTGGCATATATCCTTCCATAAAATTCAGTTGAAGTAATTGAGAAAGTTTGTTTTACGCTAGCGAACACACAGAAGGACTGCTAGACAGACAGACAAAGTCCCATGGCATTAGAGACATTTATGTTAGTACCTATAAAACACTAAATCTGTATTCATTATTCATGCAAAGTTACTCAGGAGTGCATGATAAGTATTAAGTGCTTTGGATTTCGCTGTATGTATTGAACAAAAATGGGATCACAATGGGACCGACGTTTTCTCGCTCAATTAAAAAAAAAATAAAAAATTATATATAAAAAAGACTAAAGGAATTATCTTTAGTTAACAAATGAGATATATCAGAATAGAACCCACCCTTTAAAAATAGTACATGAAATACGCACCAGATGTCGCTGAGACAAGATTAATAAAATACCTGGCAGAAAAAAAATGACAGATATGAAGAGTTATCAAGGGGCGTTTTGAGCTGTTAAATGAAAAGGTCAAATGAAGTTAAAATGGAAGAAAAACATAATGAGTTTCTTATCGGTCATGCTTAATTTGGAATTTGACGCATTACCGATTGTTCAAGTGCATGTTGGACGGCCCAAGTATGCTTCTGTGCGTACGTGTACATACTTAATGCCGAGAGGCCGGGCTTAGACGATGACATTTCAAGTGGAAGACATATCATCTAGTGGCACTGTCCGATTCGAGTGGTATGTTAACACAACCAGGACGCAGTGGGGTTATTCCTTAAGACTGTTGCCACTGAATGTATAATGTATGTCGGTTATATTCTTGCGGTAAACATATAATTGCCGTTTTGCTTGGGACAGCATTACACGCACCGTGTCACATATCAGGGAGTGCTCATCCTAGCAGTCTGGGAACAGTTAATCTGCATGACATCATCTTTGCCGCACAACGTGAACTTAACGTGACTTGAATTACATTAGGATATCTGACTCGCACACAATTCAAATTTGTGTTTTTCCAATAAGGTAGGTATCTTTTTAAAATCCATAAAATGAGAGAGAGAGAGAGAGAGAGAGAGAGGTATGGAACTTGAGACAAATTAACACACGTTAAAATGGTGTTTCCAAGCTGACTTCATAGTTCAGAATGGAGTTTGATTCAATGAATGTATGAACAGGATGACAATGGTATATAGGTAAGAGCAAAGCATTAGAAATCTAGATATAAGTGGGTCCGTAAAGCTCCTGAATTAAGACCCGCTATGGCTGTATGGGGACCATTTTATTGCTTTCTGAAAGGTCGGAACTCAGTCGTCTATTCTTTGGGACAAATTATAAAAAAATCACAACTATATCGGGAATACAGGCATTCATTTAATATATATATATATATATATATATATATATATATAACTCTGAAGAAAAACAACACTGTTAATTCACAACAGACTGTTTCACGGGATGCGACCCGATCATCAGGTGAATGTGGTTAGAATTCTAACCACATTCACCTGATGATCGGGTCGCATCCCGTGAAACAGTCTGTTGTGAATTAACAGTGTTGTTTTTCTTCAGAGTTATACCGCTCTGGCCTAGCTTGTAGGCCATAGAGCACTTTACATCGGAGGGTAACACTACCTTCTATATACATATATATATATATATATATATATATATATATATATATATATATATTTATATATATATATAAAATGATTGAATCTGTCCTCTCAATGAGATATAATTAAAAGTAAGAGCATTCATTTCAAAATAATATTAACATAAACGATTCATGTTATTGTTGAAACAAAATAAAAACAAAATACTTAACTTTGGCGAGAAATACATTAAGTTCTCGTAAGGTTTATACCCAGCTTAATGTAGATTAAGCATATGTACGCTAATCAATTGCACACTAGATTAATCACATGCACGCTAACCCTGGGTGTGTTACAAAACACGGTGTAAACATTACAGTGATTATCCACTGTGACAACACAGCGCAGAGATAAAGAACGATGCCTGGACAACTGGACGGAAACAAACACACGCACGTACGGGCACGTAATACTTTGTATAACGCATTCCGTTTTAAATATGACATTTATAACTTATTAGTTAAAATTAAAAATAACCAAGATTATATTAAAAAAAGGAAAATACATGATACTAATGTTGAAAATAACACATATTAATTTTGGTGTGCAGCCTCAAATTGAAATCCACGAGTAATATAACAGCCTTCAACAGGCAAAGACATTTATATTAACTTCTTTTTTGCTTTGGAATTTCAAATTTTCCTATTTACTTACTAGATAGAGATGTGATAAATAAAAATAAATCGTAAAAAATAATAGTATAAATAACGTATGATATATTGTTCGAAAATTAAACAAATCCCACTAATTGACAACCTTTATGGATTTTGTACAGTATATACAGGATCATATTAACTTATCCTGAAAAAAAATATCGCCAATGACACCCTGTATTATATTGTAAAAAAACGAGAAGCACAAATGAGTATTATAACATACAAAAACTGTTAAGCTGGTGTGTCGTAATCATATATCTTAACCACGCCTATTTTTAGTATGTTTAAGAAGGAAAACATGGACGAGTTCTGCCAAAAAGAAAGAACTAGTCGTGTCAGTAACATAGCAACATTTGCCTGTTATCGATTTTTTCCTTATCGTTGAGAGCATGGTGCCAGTCCTTTCCATAAATATATCAAACCCCTTCAACATTGGCCTAGGAGAGATGCTATAACGACCACCTGACTAGATGTAGAACTATAGAAATGAGTAGCTGCCCGTTTTCTCAGAATACCTCTGACTATAAATTCCACTTTTAAGGAAAACCTCAACCACGTGCGGGTATCTGGACTGATGTGCGAGGCACAATGACCATCAAATATGGTTACTTGACTCTCACTTGCGAGGTGACCAATAATGGACTCCGGATTTTGAGGGATATCCTCAATTTAGCGCGATAAGGGACCACCGCAATCAAGTGCGGTCACTGGGGTCCCTTTTGTAAGAGACCGCCAGCTCAAGTGTGGTCACTGGACATCGCTGGTTATGGACAAGCACATTCACGGCGGTCACTGGACTCCAGTTTTTGAGAGTCAGCAAAGTCAGTTAACATTTACTGGACTTCCGCCCGTGAGAGACCGCCGAGTCAAGTGTAAGTTACTGGACACTGCTGGTTATGAACAAGCACATTCAAGAGCGGTCACTGGACTCCAGCTTTTGAGAGTCCGCAAAGTCAGTTAACATTTACTGGATTCCCGCCTGTGAGAGACCGCCGAGTCAAGTGCGGACACTTGACTCCCGACTGTGATAGGCATACAAGTCAAGTGCGGACAGTGGGCAACGCTGGTTATGGACAAACACAGTAAGGTGCGGACGCTGGATTCTCGTATTTGAAAGTCCGCCGATCAAGTTATGAGATTAAAGTTATCGAGTAACTGACAAATTGAAGAAAGACGGTCACAGATTTCTAATGCCAAAAACGGATTTTCGCTGCTATTTGTCAGAGAGGCAAAACTGCCGCTCGCTACATAATGTGAATCATTACCAAAGGCCTGAATAATAAAAAAAACTTAATATTTTTACGATAAAAACCTAATTACACTTAAACAGGTTTATGTAGATTCAATATTAAAGGAAACATCAAACAAAATATGCTTTGTATCACAAACAGTACACGGATTTTGAGCTCACGCACGTGGCCAGACGCTTTTATCAATGTCTGCATAATTTTGATTTTACATCCAGTCTCCTTGAAGCAACAAAAGGCAACCGCCCGAGACGAAAGAGCCAATGAAATGCAATATCATGTCGTGTTAGGAAACGTATTTAATCTGCACAAGTCTAACATTGAATAAGAACAAACAGGTGGATAGAGTGTCAGTACCCAGGGGGCTGTATTTGATGTGCTATAGCCCTATATCACATAGCAATTTCATATTCAGAACATGGGTCTCATAACACTCCTCCGGTCTGGCGTATACATATTTACGATTGTTGTAAATACTGAACACCTGATCTCGTGTACCTTCGGTTAACGCTCCTGGTTACAAATGAGGATGTGACGGGCAGCTTTGTGCCTTTTCTGTACTTGCTGACTGGGGTCTTTCCTGAACATTATTTCATTAGACTCACTGAGAGGGATAGGTTCGTGGCCTTGGATGGTGCCGCTCAAATCCCACATGTGAGCCTAAGGGTGTCTCTTCAGCTTGATTAAAAAAAACAGGTAAGGAGACAGGAGTCAGTAAGCTAAATCAAGGCAGGATTTGAGAGGCATGTACGTAAACACACAGGATTTTTTTCTAATTTTCCTTGCTTTATTGTCTTAGACCTCACGGAAACGTTTCAAGGTAAGTCTGTATTCATTGTGTACAGAAATCCTGGATCTTCTAACCTTTATAACCATTCAATAGTACTGATCATCTCATCATCATCAGCAACAGTAGCATCATCAGTATTTGCCTATGACACTGTATACAATACAGCCATGTACATGTATTTGGTTGGTTAACCATTTAATGTGTCACCATACATCATCTTTATCAACAGAGGCAGCGGCATCACTGGTAACAGAACAATATATGCTCTATCGAGTTTTTCCTTCTAAGCCCCAGTCCCATATAAGCACGGATGAACACGGCAGTCCTGGAAAATACACAGCGGCTACACGGACCATCCCGGATGTCGCCATCTCCCCGGACCGTCACGGACGAACACGGCAGTTTTGAACTTCCCAAAACTGCCGTGTTGGCCTCCCGGGGCTCCAAGGACCTTCCCGGACGTTCCAGGACCAACAGGGATCGCCATGGACCATCACAGCGGCTACACGATCCACACCCCGGTTCGTACCGCATGTGATCCGTGTTGATCCGGCATCTATATGGGACTGGGGCTTTACGGCGTGTTAAAACTTATTGGATATATAAGCGACGGTATATATAAAATCGTTCCTTTACTGCAATGTCTCGCCAGAGAAGCTTGCCTTATTGGTGAAGCGGGTAAAGCACTGAACACACACACACACCCTCACACATACATACATGCATATAATATATATATATATATTATATTATATATATATATATATATATATATATATATATATATATACTTAGGCTTTACAAAGTATACACCGTCCACACAGGAAAATATAACATAATTTTTGTGCTTTGGATTATTAACTTAAGTTGTATAAGGAAATAATCCGGATCTTGAACCGGGTTACCCTGCCTGCACTTGCCCACTAATACGCATCAGTTCGGTCTACTGTAGTCCACTTAAAAGGTGATCTGCCTTAGTTAGGTTTACTTTAAGTTAAACCTGTCCTAAGTCCGTAAAGGAAAAACCAACTCTGGTCTGTGTGAGGCCAACTTCTAGCAGTCAATCAGCGCTGGAAGATAAAAGCTAGCTGCTATGAATTTTGCGGAATGTACGGATTCGGTCTAAGATGCAAGGATGTGCTGGCTGCTGTATACAACACATATGACTAGAATGAGGTTGTTTTTGCAATGCGAAAAACAGACATATGTCTCCCCTCCCTATATATAGACCTCTCATCCCCAAGTTTGAGAGTAAAATACGGACTACTTCAAAAGTCACAGCATTCAGAATTATTTCTAATCCGGCTGATTTGACCTTAAAGATAAGGGTCAAGGATCTTTTCTTTCTCCCGCACCCTCGGGAGTACGGGCTGGTGGAAAAAATCCTCTTACAATGGCCTCTCTCTATAAAGCGCTTGTACTGCCAGGTGCGCTTTATGGGGCAGAATTATGGAATGGTCTTTCTTTACAAGAATATATACATGTATATATATTCTTGAACGAATGCATCGGTTTTGTATTAAGAAAGCCCAGGGTCTCCCTTTTCGTGTCCGCAGCGATATAGCACTCGGAATGCTAGGCATGCCAAGGTTCTCAGCAATATTAGATAGGTTAAAACTATTATTTTTTGGTAGGTTGTGTTACTATAACAATTTAATATCGTCTCAGATGCTTTAGGAACGTATACATACCTACAGAAAAAAACCTCATATAATATTGGTTTTGTGGCAGATATTACTGATACATTAAGAAATTATAATCTTGAGTGTCACATGATTAATTTTTATTAGCAGAGTTGTATCTTGAACAAGCATATGTGGAAGAAGGAGGTGACCGCTGCAATTGTTCAGAGGGAAGAAGTTTTATTTAATGAGAGAATAAGTGAATGGGACGACTTTATAATGTACTCTAGGGTTCAGACAAGTTGTTTTGCGCCTTCACGATTATGGTATACAGCAAACGATTATACTGGATCCTTTTATTATATGGTTAGACTTCTGGCCCACTATAGTTTGTTCGACTCAGCCGGAAATCTGATATTATGTCATTTTTGTGGAAAGTTATTGCGTAACCCTATATTAAATTACACGTTGTTGTTTCATGTGATTCTGTTATACCCGAAAGGGCGGAACTGTGGAATTATATTTGTGACAAGCTTCCCATTGCGAGTATTGCCTACTTTAATGGACTCGACGATAACTCTTTTGAAGGATGCTTGTTGGGATCTGAAATCCCGATGTTATAGGAGAAGATGATGGAAAGGATTTCCTACGCGTTGCAGCATACTTCTTTACATCTGTAAAATATGTTACTCATGCACTCTGGCCGAAGGACATTTATTAATATTATATTTGAGAAATTTTGTTATAGCGTGTTCATTTTGCTTCTCTTGTTAATATTAATTGGAACACTATAGTTTGATTTCTGTGTTTCGATTGACATATTGTGTTGTACTGATTATGCTCTTCGCTCAGTGGAGGAATAAAGAAATCAATCAATCAACATCGACAGTTCATATTTGAATAGGGCATGTCCTTAACTTAATTCCCTCTATTGGAGTGACGTCCGTGTTTGTACTGCACGACGTATGTTCTTTAATTAAATGGCATGCGGGCATCACGTTTTGATATTTGTAAACAATGTAAGCACGCTGCATGTGATAGGTTATGTGTATACTTGATTTACACATTTACACTTAAATATACATTTAGTTTATTAAGTTATATGTACATATATAATGTGAAACCCCTCTACAGCGGACAGTCAGGACCGGACGATTTGTCCCTTATAACGGGGTGTTTTCCCCAGAGGGGGTCGGGGCCGACGGTTCCGTTGTGCCTAGATGTCATTACTCATAACGAAAACTACTATCACAACTTTCCCTAACATGCCATATCCCTGCCCATTCCTGTCACACACAAACACACGCATGCACCCACCCACACACACACACAGAGTCGAAGTACGTGCATTTGAGCCAGTAATTATAGAAACCCAACTAACACGTCAAAGGTGAACCTTCTGTTGAAGCGAAAATATATTACACACGGCTTTCCAGCTCATTTGTGTAACCTGAAAAGGGACTAGCAGGGGCGGATCCAGGATTTTGCAAGTGGGGGGGGGGCTAGTAGATACTTTGCATAATATATGTATTGGCGCAGGTACTTGCCATAGACATTTATCTTATTTTATATATATATATATATATATATATATATATATATATATATATATATATATATATTAAATTTCAAAAGGTTATAATCGGTCAATCGTTGGAAACGTTATTTGAATTTAAGTCACTATGTACCTATGAAAAAAACTGAATTCTTTGCAGTTTTAAAAACGAAAAACTGCCCTTTTTCTGCTCATAAACTTCAGAATGATTATTTTAAAAAACCAACTGTTATTGATGGATGAGAGAAAGAGGTACCGAATGGCCAGTGCCACATTCAATCTCTTGTAAACATGTAGTCGTAGTTTCGGTCTGACATTAAATAAGTTGCAGACTGGAAACTAACAAAACATAACTCCTAGGCTATAGATATCAAAATATACCTTTTGCATTTTCCCACTTCATATACGATCTGACAATTTGTAAATTGTGAAATTCGAGTAAATGGGAACAGATGTGCAACATAATATTATCCGGAGACATAGTTTACAACTGGAAACTCATTAACGAAGTTGAGACTAAACGTAAATGCAGACTTTAAAGTCAGACAATTCATATTATGTGTATTTTATATTTTGTGAATTTACAGTTTATAGCGAGAATTATATAAATTCAAGAGAAATGTGGGGCAAGTTAACCAACTCAATTTTGCATAACCGGTCTGCTCGCCCCTTTCAGAAAGTTATATCCAATTAAAGGTTCCCCTAAAACCAAAAATAAAGACGGTCTTTTTATAAATATATTTGTGAGATATTATTGTGATCCAACCAACGAACAACGACGAATCAACCAACGTCGATAATTACATGAAAACCTTGCTTCGTAGAGGAATATTTAACTAAAAAAAGCAAATAAAAACTTCACTGGAGCAAGCAGTATGAATGGGGAATTCATAGTAAAGAATAAATGATCTAGACATTAATTTTTCCTATCAACCGATTTACAAATAAAAATAAGTCTCGGGTATACATGTATTAATAATCTCTTTTAAGGTATCGTATAGAGATGAACATGATGTATGAGCACAAGTGCCCAACGATGTAAACATTTTGTTCATTATTTAATCTCAAATAATTAATCAGTCATAAAATAAAGACACAACTTTACTTATAAACATTTTTAGTTGCATTAAACATCATTGAAAAAGGCAAACGAATAACTAATGATTGAATATAATTTTCTAACTACTTATTTAAGGCATTACTCACCAGCGTTCATTTTGAATAACTGGTATAGCTTGAACTACTTTTCCACGTATGCAGTTGCTTCATTAGTCTTTAATCTTTGCTTTAATGCGTTCAAACGTCAGATCTCTTTGATATATACGTCTGAAATTTAAAATGCATTACTTTATTCCTAGGATAAAGACGGGTGAATAAGGCTTGCTTTTTATTTTAACGCCTATTAATGTTCACAAGCAAGATGTCCAAGCCCAAGGACAGCTGGCATATCACATGAGAGATGCTTGAGGGAGTCACGGTTGATAGATCATGTAGATCGAAATTTTTAACGTCTATAACCAATGTTGGAAAATGCCCAACTAATAATTTAAAAATACAACAAGGACTAGGGCCACAATGGTCCCCGGCCATATGTTTAACTATGAAAGTGTGGCATCAGTGATGATGCGGGACGGACGAACGGATTGAAGGACTGACAGACGCGGATCATTTAAATAGTCCTCTTTCCTAACGGCGGGGGAATAAAAAAGATGCCTGATACTGGTGTCGACATGCGTTTCTCCTAACGATTCCTAGAGTTTTCAACTTTTGTTTTTCAGTTGAAAGGGTGATATTTGTATGACGGTAACTGGAAATAATGTAAAGAAAATCTTCTCTGAAAAAAATGATAACAATGTTTCAGTCTTGGGGGGGGGGGGGGCTTCAGCCCCCAAAGCTACCCCTCTGGATCCGCCACTGACTAGTTCAGTTCGTCATGAAACTGATATCTTTTTGAAATGTTATGTTAAAAGTGTTGTATTTTGTCATTTCAGGTTGAATGAACTTGAGATAAAGGCCATCAGCGATCGAGATGGACCATAAAATAGTGAAGTTAAAACAAAGCCGATGTATGGACACAGCCCGGAACCGGAACATGACGTGTCAGCGGATCCTGGACCAAACACTGGATGATCTGGATACAGAACTGGAGATTCGGAAGTCGCGATTATCAATAGAACAGCTGTACCTGTCTCAGAGTATGGCGGGCAGACAGAACGTGGTGGTAATGCCGAGAGGTCTGTCCCGTGAAGAAAAAATCAAATATATGTCAATCCGTCGTGTGTATGTACCTACAATAAAGGACGCGGAGGCTAGAATAAGGACCGCTATAGCAAGGAGAGGACTGCTGCCATTTAGTAAAGTGCGGAGACGTAAAAACGCTCCTCCACTGACCAGCAAAGATCTCCCCCCTCTCCTGATCAAGCCACTGACGCTGAAGCCGAGCCGCATGCCCGACTTATCAAAACTCGACGACCTATCACCTGACATAGCGCCCTCTGGTGTAAAAAGACAAAATAGGAATGGAGCTGGAGACAGCCTGAATCTTCCAAACCAGATTAATCGTACAGATCCCATTTTCTTAGCTGGTGGGCCCCGAAGACATACTGTCGATGTTCTACCAAAACGTGCTAAAACTAGTACTACAGGAATCGGAACCCCACGCAGGAAGAGCGGCTTCCCAGCGTCACCGATCAGACAACCGCTCCCAGCATTTTAACAGATAAATCTTAAATCTGGTGAAGAATGTAATAAAATAAGTATTTTAGTGTAACATTTTAAAAGTGATTTCACAGAATGTATATCGTTAGTTTTTTTATGGCATTGCAAAAAAAATAATAATAATAACAATAACATACGTTCTTCGCCTCTGCCTATTATTAAAAAAAACAGACATATTCCCTGTTATCACATATCTGTTAACTTATTATGCTTTACATTACAAACCCCGATGTGATAATCAAAAAGTACTTTTTCTTGGGTCTAAAACAATATTCAGGATTATGAGCATAGTAAATGCTTGATCCTTTACAAACGAAAAAGAGGACACTTAATGTAATTAATATGATTGTTATATTTAATATATCGGTGGTCGTTTTTTCTCATTTTAGTATTCTGATGGTGCTATTAATTAATTTTCGTTTAAAAAGTTCAAAACATAATGTATGATGTGATCGTTTGTAAAGACAATATGGATGTTGTAGGTAGTGACAATATATATTTTTGAATTTATGTAATATGTGATATTCATTGTATATAGAATAGTGCCAGATGAAATTGTTTTCAGTTGATATAAATATGAATATTCCTCTTTTTTCTTTGAAATTTGCAGAGAGAGAGAGAGAGAGACAGAGAGACTGAGAGAGGACCATATCCATTCCTATCATTTACTGCCCTATGTAACATTTAACACTTAACATTTACTGCAAGCGTTATGCTAAAAGCCTCATTTTTACAGTATATAAATGGCAGTTGTCTAACACAACAACTCCAATTATTTATGACGTCTTGACGGATCATGAGTTAACACGATATCATTAAGTATAATCCCGAGACCTCATGCAAAGTTAGTCACTAGATCTGTTCTCGCAGTGAATAGTATACAGAGATTTCACTGTGCTTGATCTTGTGCCCCTATCAGTGTAACTGTATATAAGCGTTAAGTACATGATTATCTGTGTAGACCTCAATGTCAAGCCGCTGGAAACTACACCATGCCTGTGATTAATTGTTTAGCTATCAGCGCCGGGACCACCTCGGGCTCTTCAAAGTTTCGTATAATCGAAATGATCAAGGGTCCGTGGTACCAAGAAAATGTCATGCAGACAACTTTATCAAGTGCCGAGTGTCAAGTGTTCCCGTCATTGAAGTATGTAGCGCCACCTGTTAGATCAAACAAAAACTAAAATTAAAAACTAAACCTGTTTTCAACAGGTTTGAACCGGTTGGCTACGAGATCATGCTGATAATTTTCATAAGACAAAAGACAACTTATTACATTTTATTATCTTTACACTTCAGTTTTACAGTAGTTTTAGAAATAAATTTGGTAAAAATAGGGTCTAAACTATTTTTTAGTCATAATGTCAATTAAAGTACGCCCTTTAACTTCTAAATTAGTGTCTTTGCTCAGCCTTAAATTTTCTTTCGTGAGAATCTGTCAAAATGTATTATATAAAATTATAAGACGGGGTATAAGGGTGCTTTTCCATGTACGCGTTTTCCAAGCGCAGCTGCCACGTGGCGAAAATCCAGTCAGTTAAATAGTCATTTGCTATTTCCATGTATGCGATTGTCGCGCGGCAAACGCACGCGTCAGTTTTTGAAACCAGCAGTGCTCGCAGCAAACGCATGGGAATTCCGCCAAAATGACGTCACACGTGGGGTTTCCCCGTACTCATATCTTTAGGTCCGTTCAGCTGTTTCAGGAAACACATGCGATTGCCACGCGGCAAACGCATACAAAATGCTCACATGGAAAAGGACTAGCCGCGCGGCAAACGCATACAAAATGCTCACATGGAAAAGGACTAGCCGCGCGGCAAACGCATACAAAATGCTCACATGGAAAAGGACTAGCCGCGCGGCAAACGCATACAAAATGCTCACATGGAAAAGGACTAGCCGCGCGGCAAACGCATACAAAATGCTCACATGGAAAAGGACTAGCCGCGCGGCAAACGCATACAAAATGCTCACATGGAAAAGGACTAGCCGCGCGGCAAACGCATACAAAATGCTCACATGGAAAAGGACTAGCCGCGCGGCAAACGCATACAAAATGCTCACATGGAAAAGGACTAGCCGCGCGGCAAACGCATACAAAATGCTGACATGGAAAAGGACTAGCCGCGCGGCAAACGCATACAAAATGCTCACATGGAAAAGGACTAGCCGCGCGGCAAACGCATACAAAATGCTCACATGGAAAAGGACTAGCCGCGCGGCAAACGCATACAAAATGCTGACATGGAAAAGGACTAGCCGCGCGGCAAACGCATACAAAATGCTCACATGGAAAAGGACTAGCCGCGCGGCAAACGCATACAAAATGCTCACATGGAAAAGGACTAGCCGCGCGGCAAACGCATACAAAATGCTCACATGGAAAAGGACTTGCCGCGCGGCAAACGCATACAAAATGCTCACATGGAAAAGGACTAGCCGCGCGGCAAACGCATACAAAATGCTCACATGGAAAAGGACTAGCCGCGCGGCAAACGCATACAAAATGCTCACATGGAAAAGGACTAGCCGCGCGGCAAACGCATACAAAATGCTGACATGGAAAAGGACTAGCCGCGCGGCAAACGCATACAAAATGCTCACATGGAAAAGGACTAGCCGCGCGGTAAACGCATACAAAATGCTCACATGGAAAAGGACTAGCCGCGCGGCAAACGCATACAAAATGCTCACATGGAAAAGGACTAGCCGCGCGGCAAACGCATACAAAATGCTGACATGGAAAAGGACTAGCCGCGCGGCAAACGCATACAAAATGCTCACATGGAAAAGGACTAGCCGCGCGGTAAACGCATACAAAATGCTGACATGGAAAAGGACTAGCCGCGCGGCAAACGCATACAAAATGCTGACATGGAAAAGGACTAGCGGCGCGGCAAACGCATACAAAATGCTCACATGGAAAAGGACTAGCCGCGCGGCAAACGCATACAAAATGCTCACATGGAAAAGGACTAGCCGCGCGGCAAACGCATACAAAATGCTCACATGGAAAAGGACTAGCCGCGCGGCAAACGCATACAAAATGCTCACATGGAAAAGGACTAGCCGCGCGGCAAACGCATACAAAATGCTCACATGGAAAAGGACTAGCCGCGCGGCAAACGCATACAAAATGCTCACATGGAAAAGGACTAGCCGCGCGGTAAACGCATACAAAATGCTGACATGGAAAAGGACTAGCCGCGCGGCAAACGCATACAAAATGCTGACATGGAAAAGGACTAGCGGCGCGGCAAACGCATACAAAATGCTCACATGGAAAAGGACTAGCCGCGCGGCAAACGCATACAAAATGCTCACATGGAAAAGGACTAGCCGCGCGGCAAACGCATACAAAATGCTCACATGGAAAAGGACTAGCCGCGCGGCAAACGCATACAAAATGCTCACATGGAAAAGGACTAGCCGCGCGGCAAACGCATACAAAATGCTCACATGGAAAAGGACTAGCCGCGCGGCAAACGCATACAAAATGCTCACATGGAAAAGGACTAGCCGCGCGGTAAACGCATACAAAATGCTGACATGGAAAAGGACTAGCCGCGCGGCAAACGCATACAAAATGCTGACATGGAAAAGGACTAGCCGCGCGGCAAACGCATACAAAATGCTGACATGGAAAAGGACTAGCCGCGCGGCAAACGCATACAAAATGCTGACATGGAAAAGGACTAGCCGCGCGGCAAACGCATACAAAATGCTGACATGGAAAAGGACTAGCCGCGCGGCAAACGCATACAAAATGCTCACATGGAAAAGGACTAGCCGCGCGGCAAACGCATACAAAATGCTCACATGGAAAAGGACTAGCCGCGCGGCAAACGCATACAAAATGCTGACATGGAAAAGGACTAGCCGCGCGGCAAACGCATACAAAATGCTGACATGGAAAAGGACTAGCCGCGCGGCAAACGCATACAAAATGCTCACATGGAAAAGGACTAGCCGCGCGGCAAACGCATACAAAATGCTCACATGGAAAAGGACTAGCCGCGCGGCAAACGCATACAAAATGCTCACATGGAAAAGGACTAGCCGCGCGGCAAACGCATACAAAATGCTCACATGGAAAAGGACTAGCCGCGCGGTAAACGCATACAAAATGCTGACATGGAAAAGGACTAGCCGCGCGGCAAACGCATACAAAATGCTGACATGGAAAAGGACTAGCCGCGCGGCAAACGCATACAAAATGCTCACATGGAAAAGGACTAGCCGCGCGGCAAACGCATACAAAATGCTCACATGGAAAAGGACTAGCCGCGCGGTAAACGCATACAAAATGCTGACATGGAAAAGGACTAGCCGCGCGGCAAACGCATACAAAATGCTGACATGGAAAAGGACTAGCCGCGCGGCAAACGCATACAAAATGCTCACATGGAAAAGGACTAGCCGCGCGGCAAACGCATACAAAATGCTCACATGGAAAAGGACTAGCCGCGCGGCAAACGCATACAAAATGCTCACATGGAAAAGGACTAGCCGCGCGGCAAACGCATACAAAATGCTCACATGGAAAAGGACTAGCCGCGCGGTAAACGCATACAAAATGCTCACATGGAAAAGGACTAGCCGCGCGGCAAACGCATACAAAATGCTGACATGGAAAAGGACTAGCCGCGCGGCAAACGCATACAAAATGCTCACATGGAAAAGGACTAGCCGCGCGGCAAACGCATACAAAATGCTCACATGGAAAAGGACTAGCCGCGCGGCAAACGCATACAAAATGCTCACATGGAAAAGGACTAGCCGCGCGGCAAACGCATACAAAATGCTCACATGGAAAAGGACTAGCCGCGCGGCAAACGCATACAAAATGCTCACATGGAAAAGGACTAGCCGCGCGGCAAACGCATACAAAATGCTCACATGGAAAAGGACTAGCCGCGCGGCAAACGCATACAAAATGCTCACATGGAAAAGGACTAGCCGCGCGGCAAACGCATACAAAATGCTCACATGGAAAAGGACTAGCCGCGCGGCAAACGCATACAAAATGCTCACATGGAAAAGGACTAGCCGCGCGGCAAACGCATACAAAATGCTCACATGGAAAAGGACTAGCCGCGCGGCAAACGCATACAAAATGCTCACATGGAAAAGGACTAGCCGCGCGGCAAACGCATACAAAATGCTCACATGGAAAAGGACTAGCCGCGCGGTAAACGCATATAAAATGCTGACATGGAAAAGGACTAGCCGCGCGGCAAACGCATACAAAATGCTGACATGGAAAAGGACTAGCCGCGCGGCAAACGCATACAAAATGCTCACATGGAAAAGGACTAGCCGCGCGGCAAACGCATACAAAATGCTCACATGGAAAAGGACTAGCCGCGCGGCAAACGCATACAAAATGCTCACATGGAAAAGGACTAGCCGCGCGGCAAACGCATACAAAATGCTGACATGGAAAAGGACTAGCCGCGCGGCAAACGCATACAAAATGCTGACATGGAAAAGGACTAGCCGCGCGGCAAACGCATACAAAATGCTCACATGGAAAAGGACTAGCCGCGCGGCAAACGCATACAAAATGCTCACATGGAAAAGGACTAGCCGCGCGGCAAACGCATACAAAATGCTGACATGGAAAAGGACTAGCCGCGCGGCAAACGCATACAAAATGCTGACATGGAAAAGGACTAGCCGCGCGGTAAACGCATACAAAATGCTGACATGGAAAAGGACTAGCCGCGCGGCAAACGCATACAAAATGCTGACATGGAAAAGGACTAGCCGCGCGGCAAACGCATACAAAATGCTCACATGGAAAAGGACTAGCCGCGCGGCAAACGCATACAAAATGCTCACATGGAAAAGGACTAGCCGCGCGGCAAACGCATACAAAATGCTGACATGGAAAAGGACTAGCCGCGCGGCAAACGCATACAAAATGCTGACATGGAAAAGGACTAGCCGCGCGGCAAACGCATACAAAATGCTCACATGGAAAAGGACTAGCCGCGCGGCAAACGCATACAAAATGCTCACATGGAAAAGGACTAGCCGCGCGGCAAACGCATACAAAATGCTCACATGGAAAAGGACTAGCCGCGCGGCAAACGCATACAAAATGCTCACATGGAAAAGGACTAGCCGCGCGGTAAACGCATACAAAATGCTCACATGGAAAAGGACTAGCCGCGCGGCAAACGCATACAAAATGCTGACATGGAAAAGGACTAGCCGCGCGGCAAACGCATACAAAATGCTCACATGGAAAAGGACTAGCCGCGCGGCAAACGCATACAAAATGCTCACATGGAAAAGGACTAGCCGCGCGGCAAACGCATACAAAATGCTCACATGGAAAAGGACTAGCCGCGCGGCAAACGCATACAAAATGCTCACATGGAAAAGGACTAGCCGCGCGGCAAACGCATACAAAATGCTCACATGGAAAAGGACTAGCTGCGCGGCAAACGCATACAAAATGCTCACATGGAAAAGGACTAGCCGCGCGGCAAACGCATACAAAATGCTCACATGGAAAAGGACTAGCCGCGCGGCAAACGCATACAAAATGCTCACATGGAAAAGGACTAGCCGCGCGGCAAACGCATACAAAATGCTCACATGGAAAAGGACTAGCCGCGCGGCAAACGCATACAAAATGCTCACATGGAAAAGGACTAGCCGCGCGGCAAACGCATACAAAATGCTGACATGGAAAAGGACTAGCCGCGCGGCAAACGCATACAAAATGCTCACATGGAAAAGGACTAGCCGCGCGGCAAACGCATACAAAATGCTGACATGGAAAAGGACTAGCCGCGCGGCAAACGCATACAAAATGCTCACATGGAAAAGGACTAGCCGCGCGGCAAACGCATACAAAATGCTCACATGGAAAAGGACTAGCCGCGCGGCAAACGCATACAAAATGCTGACATGGAAAAGGACTAGCCGCGCGGCAAACGCATACAAAATGCTCACATGGAAAAGGACTAGCCGCGCGGTAAACGCATACAAAATGCTGACATGGAAAAGGACTAGCCGCGCGGCAAACGCATACAAAATGCTGACATGGAAAAGGACTAGCCGCGCGGCAAACGCATACAAAATGCTCACATGGAAAAGGACTAGCCGCGCGGCAAACGCATACAAAATGCTCACATGGAAAAGGACTAGCCGCGCGGTAAACGCATACAAAATGCTGACATGGAAAAGGACTAGCCGCGCGGCAAACGCATACAAAATGCTGACATGGAAAAGGACTAGCCGCGCGGCAAACGCATACAAAATGCTCACATGGAAAAGGACTAGCCGCGCGGCAAACGCATACAAAATGCTCACATGGAAAAGGACTAGCCGCGCGGTAAACGCATACAAAATGCTCACATGGAAAAGGACTAGCCGCGCGGCAAACGCATACAAAATGCTGACATGGAAAAGGACTAGCCGCGCGGCAAACGCATACAAAATGCTCACATGGAAAAGGACTAGCCGCGCGGCAAACGCATACAAAATGCTCACATGGAAAAGGACTAGCCGCGCGGCAAACGCATACAAAATGCTCACATGGAAAAGGACTAGCCGCGCGGCAAACGCATACAAAATGCTCACATGGAAAAGGACTAGCCGCGCGGCAAACGCATACAAAATGCTCACATGGAAAAGGACTAGCCGCGCGGCAAACGCATACAAAATGCTCACATGGAAAAGGACTAGCCGCGCGGCAAACGCATACAAAATGCTCACATGGAAAAGGACTAGCCGCGCGGCAAACGCATACAAAATGCTCACATGGAAAAGGACTAGCCGCGCGGCAAACGCATACAAAATGCTCACATGGAAAAGGACTAGCCGCGCGGCAAACGCATACAAAATGCTCACATGGAAAAGGACTAGCCGCGCGGCAAACGCATACAAAATGCTGACATGGAAAAGGACTAGCCGCGCGGCAAACGCATACAAAATGCTCACATGGAAAAGGACTAGCCGCGCGGTAAACGCATACAAAATGCTCACATGGAAAAGGACTAGCCGCGCGACAAACGCATACAAAATGCTCACATGGAAAAGGACTAGCCGCGCGGCAAACGCATACAAAATGCTCACATGGAAAAGGACTAGCCGCGCGGCAAACGCATACAAAATGCTCACATGGAAAAGGACTAGCCGCGCGGCAAACGCATACAAAATGCTCACATGGAAAAGGACTATCCGCGCGGCAAACGCATACAAAATGCTCACATGGAAAAGGACTAGCCGCGCGGCAAACGCATACAAAATGCTCACATGGAAAAGGACTAGCCGCGCGGTAAACGCATACAAAATGCTCACATGGAAAAGGACTAGCCGCGCGGCAAACGCATACAAAATGCTCACATGGAAAAGGACTAGCCGCGCGGCAAACGCATACAAAATGCTCACATGGAAAAGGACTAGCCGCGCGGCAAACGCATACAAAATGCTCACATGGAAAAGGACTAGCCGCGCGGCAAACGCATACAAAATGCTCACATGGAAAAGGACTATCCGCGCGGCAAACGCATACAAAATGCTCACATGGAAAAGGACTAGCCGCGCGGCAAACGCATACAAAATGCTCACATGGAAAAGGACTAGCCGCGCGGCAAACGCATACAAAATGCTGACATGGAAAAGGACTAGCCGCGCGGCAAACGCATACAAAATGCTGACATGGAAAAGGACTAACCGCGCGGCAAACGCATACAAAATGCTGACATGGAAAAGGACTAACCGCGCGGCAAACGCATACAAAATGCTGACATGGAAAAGGACTATCCGCGCGGCAAACGCATGCGTTTGACGCGCGGCAGAAACTGCCGCGCACATTAAAAAGCTCCCTAAAGGTTATAAAGAAAACCGGGTTATATAACGCAAATGAGGTTATTAAGCAAATCGGGGCTAGCCAAACCATTTATTGCAGGGGTGTTCACAGCTGTTTGGTCTCTATGCATAGTGACAGGACACTCAAACATGTAACCATGTGTTCTTTTCTGTTCTTACATTGCTCTGTGCATGCTATGTTGCGAGAATCACCGTTCCAGTATATTTCACAGCAAGAAGGTAGGAGATGAATAAAAGTGGTTCTACGGCAATTAACTCCGACAGCTGCTCCTTTAAAATTGCCGCCAGGAATTTACCCCCACTCCTTCTTTGGAGGCAACCACCGAGCGACACTGATACAACATCACCCCCCCCCCCCCCCACACACACACCAACCCAACCCGCCATCCTTGCAACCCCCTCCCCCTTCTGGGTACCTGCAAATGAGCTGTAATAGGGATAATATAATCATAACCTACAGATTTGCATTCATTTTTGACTTTGTCGTACGCCCGATAGGCTATAACCCATTATCACACAGTTCTGTCCATTTTTGCTCTGAACTTCCATTGTGGATGATCTAAACAGTGACGTTTGGGCACAATATTAGCATACTCAGACCTGCATGCAGGGACGTAAGAGGTGCTCTGTAGTGCGTAAAAGACCAATGTTTAAAAATAGGACATGAATATGTATCTGCATGTGTATATAAACTCATTTTATTTTGTAATAAAGAACCCTCTACAGCAAAGGATGGACAAAAAACTCCTTAAATATTAATATAATAAATAAGGTAAAAAAAATAAAAGGTATGGTTCTCAGGCACCGCCCGCGTCAATTTAACCCCCCCCCCCCCCCCCCGCATCAAACATTATTATTTTGATTTTCATCTTTCTATAAGATAAAATAATACAATTTCGATACGATTTCCTTTGTTTTGTAGTGCTTTTTCCTGTTTAGCTAGAAAAATTTTGTCATTTTCATGCCTTTCCCTGCTCATATGACATTTTATCAAAACATTCAAGAAAAGGTCAAAAATAAAATACCCCCGCCCGCATTGATTTATGAAAAAAAGTGCCTGAGAACCATACCCTTTTATTTTTTTTTTTGCCTAATAAATACTAAATGGTTTGGTACAAAAAAACTATATAAATGATATAATCTTACCTTGAGTTGTTCTGTTTTTCTTCAGAGAGAGAGAGAGAGAGAGAGAGAGAGAGAGAGAGAGAGAGAGAGAGAGAGAGATCTCGAAGTGCTTGTGTATACCGACTGCCTCACGTTAACACGAGGTTCAGGGTGGTGAACCCTAAAGTGCTGTTTCATTTGTTTATTTCAGTATCACATGTAGTTTGCTGATCACATTTCAGGCAGGTGCACGCGTTTTTCTGTGATAGTCGTGATGCTGACTACGGTTCATTTTTACATTTATAATATTTATTTCCCCAGTATTATGCACGGTGTGTTAAAATAGAGACACAAGTGAAATCCTTGTTACAGACGGCCCCTTCGCTGCGGTGGTAATAACGCCACACCCACAAAAAAAATGTGTCTGTGGATTCGCCGAGCTCCCATAATCACCATATTTTTTTATTCTAATAACATAATACTGTGTTTAGGCTATTCATTTTCATTCAGTGAGGGAGGGAGATCTAGAATTGAGCATGTATTTAGGCAGGCGAAGATATCTACAGTTCTTTAAACTGTTCCTGAAAGCAACAGAGTCATCAACCGGTGCCTTAGAGGAGACCTTTGGTAGATGAACTTGCTCCCTCTGTCGTCCCATCAACCAAGTCGGCTTCATGTGTTTTAATTTAATCAAACACTGTTTCCTTTTTAGGAGAGACTTCGTGGATTTGTTTGCCAAATGTTCCTTCATATTTTGTTTAATTTCATTATCTTTAACGCCTGGCTTCAAGCCGGTACCATATGAATTAGTCAAGTTCGTATTTTCTTTCGGGAATGAACATATTAAATCACGCGAGCATCTCCGTTGGGCAGTGTGGAAAACGGCAGAGTTCTGACTGAGAAACGGTCGCAATGGAGTTATTCTCTTCGTAGCGCGATCATAGTGATTACGACAAAGCATTCGAGTGTTCCCAACTATATCCAGTTCAGTTCGTCTCCTGTCTATAGCTTGTTTATGCGAATCACCTTTTGTGGGATATCCTATATATTTATCCACTGGTATCATCATGGATTTACTTTTATGTAAAGTCTCTGGTACTCTTTCTCTTTTGGACACAGGTTTTGTATTACATACCTTTTCATTTTCCTCTTGTGATTCCGTGAAGAATTTACCATACTTCTTTTGAAACTGATGCCGGTTGTATTTAAGTGTCTGCAGTGACACAGCGGTTTCGAGTTCGATCCCGGCAAGTCGTTTTTGGTGACTTATCGCTTCCTTAGATTTGGAGGTACGTAGATGCGAGTGTTGCCATCCCCTCAATTTTCGCCATGACGATCTCGGAAACAGCATGTTGATGTCTAGATCAGTACGACCGTGTCAGCATCAATATACATTGAAGTATTCCAATAATATGAAACAATCTGAGTAATTCAACATATTACAACACATAACTTTATAGTCCATTTACAATAATTAAAATATACCTATTTGTTTCTACTTTGGATTATTCTTAAACAGAAGATAAAAAAAACTCCCCACTCTGTTTTTGCTAGATATTTTACCTTGCCTTTCACAGGCCCACGTACCAACTGTATGCCAGTGGAGAAATGGAGGGTACCTGGTCGTGATACATTTAGTAACCATGGTTGCGCGGGAATCTACTTAATTATCTCGCAAGTAAATCCCTCTATCGACCACATTTCAGTTACCATTAATTCGTATAGAACAATAAAGAGCGTTTCTGAAGACAATGTAATTACAATAACATGGACACAGTGCGTGCATGGTTGCCAAATCAATATCCCGTTGGGTTCCCATTCACCTAATCCGACATTCCTGTCACCTTTACACTTAAAAGAACACTTCTTTTGAAACATTTTAAAAAATAAAATTTAGAAAACCAATCAACACAATATAGATTGACGCCAAAATGGACGTCTTATGTAACCGTTTGCTTTAAATCTATAATTTCTTATATATCCTATGTTTTGTGACCGCCCTTTGGGCTGATCTAAAGGGGTTTTAGTCTGCAGGTGATCTCATTAGACAGGTCAGTTATAATGTTGTTGTGAATTCCTTAGGTTAAACCAAGGGTGGTCTTAATAGTAGGTGGTCTTATTAGACAAGTATTTTTTCAGACATTTTCCAACATTTCCTTTTAATACCTGATTTCAATCAGGATAACATGCATGAGACGAGTGGGTCAAATAATTAAACTTATTAATAATCCTTACTTGCGAGCATTGATTATTTTACTTTAAATTCTGCCAAAAAATATTAAAATCATATAGTTAATATTAGTAGGGCGGTTTAGGGAAAAATGTGCATTTTATGAAAATGGCATGAAATATTCGGTAGTGAAATAGGCCAATCACTAAGATTTATTCTAAGGTAGGGAGGCATCTCAGAAATGACCTTGAAATTCACAGGTCATGCGCTGTAACACATTATATAAATTGTATATATATTTAAATCTAGCCTAAAAATAGATGTTACTGAAATAATAGAAAAAAAGAAGAAGTAAAAAAAAAAAAAAGCAAAAAAAAAAAAACAAAAAAAAAAAAAACAGGACATTTTGGAAACAATGCATCTCACCTAAATATGCATATTTAGATATGGCCTTTTTTACCTTTGACCTCCATACTGTGGCCTAACCAGTTATGTGTTGTGTGATAAAACATCAAAATAGCATAAAACATTTTGAGTAAACCAGCTCATTTTTTCTCCAGGCAGTATGCGAATGTTTATGCCATTGAAAAAAATTATTTTGGCAATGCCTCCCTTTTTAAAACTATAATAAGCTTGGATCATAACCCCTTTATCTAAAAGGTTTAGCGGAAATATCAAAAGCAAGCTTAATGCTTTTATCATCATACGCACACTTAATTGGTATTGTTCATGATCATATACCCAATAAACGAACAATAACAGTAGGTTAAGAATTATAGTAGCGTGTCATGAATATTCATTTGTGTGCAAATAATTTGGAGATTAAACTAGATTGAGCTTAATATTTGATTGGCTTTCCAGCCAATCAGTTTTCAGTTTAGTCGATTAAATAAAAAAATATCATGATGAATTTAAGTATAAATTCCCTTTAAAAATGTGTTTTAGTAGAAAATTTGCATATATTTAATACTGCTAAATATGCAAATTAGTCTCTCCACTGAAATATTGTTAAAATTTATTTTAATGTAATTTGCCGTTATCTTATCCTTTTATTTACAGAACTTACAAAGTTATGGTCAATTTTTGAATTAAATTATTGTTGTAAAAATAACAGTGGTTTGCCATAGGACTTCTAAAATCTTATAGAAAACTATACTACTCCAAGACTACAATCATGCATTTTTGTGATCTATTGACAAATGCCTTAAAAATGATAGTGGTTCCCCTCGTAATGGTGCCTTGGAAAATTCTGGCCGATTGACTGAAAATGTTAAATGGAGTTTTGATGTTTTTAACATCCAGCGCATAACTGGTTGGGCAACAAACTTCAGGGTTATAACTATACGCCGGTCAGCGCCGGTCGGGGGTAGCCGGGACGGGTTTCTGCCGACCGACACAAAGCTAACATTTGCGACCAGCACAAAAGATCTTAAAAAAAACAGCTACCAGCAATGAAACTTTATTTATTTAATACCCCAAACTGCAATACAATTGTACCTTACAAGTATGTTTTTAGAAATGAAACAATGGAGAACCAAAATAATCATTAAAAAATAGTTATAAAACATAAATAACAACGCAGAGATAATTAAAGCTTACATATTTCGAAACCGAGTGTGTGCACTTAGTGTAAATACCTTATCATAATTTATACGTGATGAAATGGTGATCTCCGGAATCCCCTCTGTGATTAGCGGAGTTAAGGTCACAGTGCACATCCAGAAAGTTCCAGTTTAACGGGTTTGTCTTAACGTCGGAGCATCCGCGGAGGGCTGGAGAATCCACGTGGAATTTTCTGAGTGTTTTTGTAGGATGTTTTATGCAATTGAAAGTTTAAAATAAACATTAATATTGTTTGAAACCTGAATCATATTACTTAAAGCAGGATTTTTCACTGTAAAAAGACCGTTGTAAATAATAATTCTGGCATAATTATGTACTTCTAAGAGCTAAATAAAAGTGGATTCGTCAAGCGCGTGTAAACAGTATATGGACCCCTGACCGTGACCACGTACCCCCGCTTGCTTCGCAAACGTCCGTAAAATTAGCCGGCACTCAAATTTGTCTAGCTATAACCCTGGCCACAGTATGGAGGTCAAACGTCATATTTAAATATGCATATCTAGGTGATGTGCATTGTTTCTTAAATGTTCTGTTTTTTAGTAACATTTATTTTTTAAGCCGATTTCAAATGTGTAATGTATAAATTGTATGATTGCTCATGACCAGTGACTTTTCATGGTCATTTCGAATGCCCTGTCACTTCTAAAAAGTTCATGTCTTTATCATAAAACGCATCATTTCGCCAACATTTGAGCTTAAGCAGTCTAGTGAACAAAGTAATCATAATAATATGCATGCCTTCCATAACCATATTTTTTTCAAGCAAGTTGGTCTACAGGTTTGTGGAAAAGTGGAAATAAATGCAAGGTGATTTTCACGTTTCTCGCGACCTCACAACATTCTTAACGCATGTACAGCCACAGGGGGTTACACTGACTAAAAAAATTATTAAAAATCTCTAAATAATTCAACTAGGAAATGTTATTGTTTTTGGTGGTGGGGGGTGGGTGATTTAAAGCATGAGTTTAGTATTAAAACCATCCCCTACAATTACTTCTGAAACATGTTAATGTTATTATTTTATACATTATATATCATTTTATATTATATTATTATTTTTCTTAAAGTGAGACGGTCTCCCTCGTATACACGCTTGCTTATTGCTCTGGAGTTATCCCTGATACCTAATTTTATCTCCTTTGCTGTACCATGAGTTCCTGCCATTAGGGGACATACACAGAAAACACAAACACCTTAAATACGTATGGGCAATTTATTAATCACACTGCAACCAAGCAGGCGTGCAGCACCGTCACAAAAAATATATGTTTCTAACAAATACAGGTAGATATGGAACAAAACCAGTGATAATTACTGGCTTGTCAAGAGTTTCACTCTCCCGTTTTCGGCTGTGCTATGTTTACTTTCATGAAAACCTATAATAAACCTAAACTTTATAAAATGATTTTATATATATATATTTATATATATATATATATATATATATTTATATATATATAAACAGCTTATTAACCTACCATCATACGTGTGTTAAACACATAAATATTCACGCGTATTGGAGAATAAGCATCACTGTTTTTGTTGGACCAGACGATTGTACATTCACTTGATTATTAAAATAACACCGGGTAAGGCTGAAAGCGCTTCACACAACTTGTTGTAAACTGCATCGAAAAAAATCAGGAATCCCTGCATATAGTTAAGGTTAGACTGGCCCGGTCTATATGCTTCATTTTCACCGTTTAACAAAACCGCAGGCCATGTAGGTTCTGCCATCTGGCGGCAATCTATATAACTAATTCGCTTTCGTCGTACGACATCACCATTGCCAACTGGAAAGGTTGTCTGTAAATAGTGCCATCTGTCATCGCCTGGCTGTAATGAGGGTTTTTCCAGCAGTTACTGGGTCCTCTACTAGTTTTTTTCCAGCCAGTCTAGGATGACGTACTAATACGCAAAGGTTAGGGATATACCCGAAACATAGGACACTCCCTAAGTATGAGCCGGACTAGAGATTCCTGAATCAATAACGTGTATGGTGGCATAAAATAACGTTTTATAATATCAGTGGCAGATTAGATACAAATCAAACCTTTCAATTGAATGAAATGAAATCATGTGTACATTTACTATACTGTTACTCGTATTAAACGTGGTAAATTAATGCATGTAATTATACAGAAAGTAAGTTTTTATAATGGATTTTCTGGCGTTGTTCTCCCATATAATCGCCAAATCCGAGAATGTCCTGACGAGTGTGTATGAAGGTGTCTGTGTGTGTTCACGGTGTTCAAGGCACAGGAGATATATTCGGAGACTGGAGATATTTTACAGTTTCATAGATCACTGCAGGACTTGGCTAGATGTTGTTAGCGATTATTATACCAATGAAACATTGCAGCATGAATTAAATGCACTGAAAGCGGAATACAGTACAACGAATGAACCAATTAGTTGTGTCATAGGATCATCACTAGTCCTGTCCTCTTCAGATTATAGAATGGGTTCGACTCAATGAATGTAACGTTATGTGGTGACCTGCATCCTGGATATTTATGTATTCATACATGCCATTATAGTTTGCAAATTTTTTTTAACTGTTATGGTTTTGCACATCAGATTACTTATAAAGAGAAAGTTCATAATCCAGGAGAGTACATCTGAATATTCATAAAGTGATGTATTACAGGTTTGCCACATTAACTATAGAACATACGAGCTGCCATCATACCAATTAATAAAATAACATTTTTTATATTAGTTTACATAATTGCATGTTGATTGTTCCTATCTTGGTTTTCATCATCAGATTCTGCAGTTAGACATCCGTTACACACAAGAGCTGTGGTGTTAGCATATCACGTGATATCAACGAGATCTAGCGTGAGAGCGACGGTTTGCCACGTCATTCCGTACTCGGCTGAGGTCGCCTCCCTCGTCCACGAAACGAGATTCCTTCTCCTCTATAACACCCATGGTCTGCAAAGATCAAAGGGCCAAGTTAGCTTATGTGTAAATTTCACTTGAAAAACATAAAATAAATACAAATAAAACGACACTGTTCAATTATAATTTAAATTAGAAACGTATAACCGTAAAGTCAACTGCATATAAATTAGATAAACATGATTTTAATAATAAGATTAGATCCAGAATTATTTATACTTCATCTGCATATACTTTAGATTAACATACAAAAAATTATAAAGATAGATCCATTTGAATTATTTATATAGTATAAAAGTTTACCCTTAATCTAGAAAGAATCACAAAGGCGCTACCGCCAATAAATAACTAAACCCTAATTTGTTTTCCTTTAATCAAGCAAAAAGTGTACCTCTTAATAAATTAAATCATATCTTCTAAGGAGTCCAACTAAACCTCAAATAATAGCCAAGGTGAAAACTTCAGGGTAAATATCTGCACACACTAAATACCGTGGAACCTCTCAATTAAGGACAGTGTAGGACGAGAGAGGTGCGCGTATTAAACAGGTTACAGCATCTGGATATACTTATTACGTGATCGCCTCGGGATGCGGCAGGGGCAGTTTTTAGGAAAAGGAGGGGTCCAACCAAAGAGGACTAATGACAACTTATAAAAGAAGTTCCCCAGAACCGAAGGGGGGGGGGGGGGGGGAGAGGCCGCAAAAAAAAAAAAAAATGTCATCTATCCTAAAAAAAAGACTGCGGCGCTGAAAGTGGGGGGAGGGGACGGGGTGCGCACCCCCCTGTCCTTCGGGGTAATATATAGGGTAATATAATCAGCAATGCAGAGGTGATATACAATAGGTGACTCCAGCCGTATGGATTTACAAACCTGCCTTATATCCATTATGGCCGTCAGAGCACAATCACTGACTTTCCTTCAGGAGTTTTTTACAGAACATTGACACCCACGAGGGGATCAGTGCTTTCAAATTTCAGCCCCCTGTTAAATCCAATATGACGGCGAGCCAAACATTTTAAAATCATTTCGCAAAAACTTTTAGATATATCTCTGATTTAAAAAAAAAGTCTCTTTAGATTATTTATGGTAATAAATTTTAAATGGTTGCAATATATGTACATATGATGCCGGACACATGGCAAGGTGACAGTGGATTTTCACACGATTAAAGTACGATTTAGACAGAATCCAAAAATTGCAACCGTTTCAAAACTGTCTCTTACCGTTTTAGTTATTTATCTTAAAAGTGCGGTTACGTAAGCATGTACAGGTAAATCTTCATTGTTATCAAGGTAGTGTTACGTGGAGACATCGGGTATGATAAAGTATGGATCGAAAGGAATAAGATGGAGACTAGTATAGTGTACGCTCCCAAGGCGCTTCTAGAGAACCTACTGATATTCGCGCTGCCTGCTTTGGCCGTTTATGATGTCTTTTACTACCAGAAGGTGCACATGGGCCTGTCTGCTTAAAGAAACTGCTGATGTGACTATCAGCCAACCAAATGCTGTCAACAAACACTCGACAGGCATCAGGCTCCGCCCAGAAACCACGTGCGGGGCAATTCTCCTTTGAGCCTGTGGCCTGTTCAAACGGTTGCCTGGGCGATGAGCTGTCACTCAAAACGAAATGAACAGCATTGGCTTCGTGTATTCCTCGCTTTCCCTGGTAAACCGTTTTGCTTCCAGTACAGGGTCTCATCTGATTGGACCAAAATACATTGCTCCCCTCTGGTGTAGAGATTCAGGATACAAGGTCATAACAAACAGCGCTTACGATAAAGGTAGTTGGCCACTGGGTAAAGCGCTGTGTAAAGAGCGTAGTGCGGTGGAGAGAATGTAGTGTTGTGGAGAGACATCTGGTGGCGAATATTGAAACAACCCATCATGGGCGCACATGTTGTGATGGGTAAAAATCATAAAACAATCTTGTTTTACCTTCTGACATGAATATTTTTACATGGTAGAATTATGAATTCCGTGCTCACCCAGACATAGAACGTCCCTGCCCCGGCACTGATAGCTCTGGCTTCCTGCACGTCCACAGCTGACAGGACGTCACGTGACTCCTCCGCCGCCTCGATACTCATCGCGTCCGTCCGGAACTCACGGACACGTCTCTTTAAGCCGTCCCGGCCTGTGCGGCCCATCATGGCCTGCAAAGTCCGCCACTCCTAAACAAAGAAACGTTAACGTTCATGTTGGCAATTCCTGACTATTTGACTCCTAGTTATAAAATGTATGACGAATATGATTTGCAAAAACAGGCGCACATCGTGTTAAAATTATATGATGTTAAGCAGCTTTGGGTATTTTACACCTTCTATTTTGTGTGCTTTTACAAGTAAAGCTCTTTCGTTGGTACCTATGTCAGAGCCGTATAAGGGGATACTCCAAATATTACATTAATATATAATCAAACAGTCTGAACTGCACGTGCTTGTAATTAATGATCTCAGCACAGTTCTTTGCAGGACGGAAATTATGTTTATAAAAGGACATGAAATCAGATAACTTTGCAAGCATTAAGACAGAAACATTTTGCTTACGTGTTTTTTTTAAGATTTTGACATATACATGCACAGTCATCATGCATCCCATGATAGTGCTTGAAAAGTGCTGATATGCTAAGGTATCATACAATATCAAGAAAGCCAAGTGTTTATACTAGGTGCCCATAAAATGTTGCATTTCTAAAATGTTGGAGCACTATTTTCGTTGCTTCTGCAATACATGCTTGCAGGGATATGCGGAATCTACATGTAAACCTATTGATATTTGAAAATTTGCAAATCAATTGTTTATTCTGTGATATGGAATCTATAGTGCATTAACTAAAGTACATTCGCTATGCAGTAATTGGTGCACTTATAATCTGAATTTATTAAAATGTTTGATAGTGGAGGTTTGATGATGCAGTCAAGGACTGAACGTCATAAATAAAAAAAAAGTCCGGATTGATAATTTTGCATGCTCATCAAGGACATATGAAGAGAAGACTTACCACCCGCTGCCAAATAAGCAATTGTTAGACATTATATATACATTTAAGTAAGAATAAATGAAAAACAAATACTGTTCTGCCTAATTTCTACTCATTTAAATGTAAACGGAATAAAAACATAAACGCAACTGGTGACGTTTGATATTAAACTTGCTATTTGATGATTAAACAAGACCAACATTTTTTGAAAAACATATTTTAGGTATGATATCCCTTAGGCGCAAAAGACGGTCTAATCCAATCCATTATTAATTCATCCAGTTTTCACCAGAGGGCAGTGTTTGCGCCTTGCATTTTGTTCTTTGTATCCTACGGAGCTCTATATTAAACAAGACTGAAGTGTTTGCTAACAGTTATTCTTTATACCGTATGCATACATAGAACTATCAAGAGATCCCTTGTGAAACAATGTCTTACATGTTTTCGGTTACTTTTTGTTTTTATGTTTTAATTAATGTGTAATAAGATATGCAATATTGACAAATCTCGTGTCCGGAGCTTTACAGATTATCTTAGGCATTTCTGAGACACAAATATATATATGCATACAGCACAGAAATTTTGATCCGTTAAGATTTACAATACAATAAGAATTTGGCCGCCTGTTTTTTGTTGTAAATAAATGGAACATTTATCAAACGCGCAAAAGCATATCTTGTTTACCGACCGTAATCATATCACGTGACTCCCCAAGCATGATGAAGGTTGCCATCATAATTCTGCGCACGCCCTCTGGCGGATGTGCATAAGACCTGATCTCTGATATTGCCCGTTGGTCCAAGGCAAGGATTTCGTGCCTAAGTTCCTCCATGCGTCTTAACTGGTCAGCGATTCGCCGAGCCATACTGAGCTGTAAACCAAGTTGTTTTTCCAACTGTTCGTCTTCTGCACGTTTTATCGCTGCTTCCAACTTGACCAAAGAACGCTTTGACATAGCTGCTGCCAGCTCTGAAAACAATCCATTTTGAAGCAAATAAACACATTACACATATTTTGACATATGACGTTGAACCATTATGAAAGACCACCTGTCTAATAAGAACAACTTTCTATTCGGTCCATCCTCGAGTGAACCGAAAGCATTCTTTAGGTTATAACTGACCAGTTTAATAAGACCACATGTAAATTAAAACCAGTTTATGTCAGCCCCAGAGGGATGTCTTGTAACAAAGTATTTACTGTAAATAAAAAAATCATGCATAAACTATTCCGGTTGTATGTCGTAAGGTAATTTCTCGCTTGACAGAATAACTATATGTAGATATAGCTTTGCAGAAATTTATATAGGAAAAAAAATCGACATGTAAACATGATTTGACGAACTTAATATTTGAGATAGAGAATTAAGTACTCAAGCTTTATATATGATGATTGTTTTAATCAGAAAGGAAGGTCAATTAGAAAATGCAAATAGAAAGTATGGCCGAATCGTTATATTGGATAGCTTAAGCCATTTTCCTCAGGTTGAGCCTGAGCACGTTTGACAAAAAATATTCTGCGTTTCTGATTTGAAAAATACTATGAATTTACTACCTTCACTAGTGCTCAGGTAAACATGCAAACGTTTGGCCTTCTCCAGGAGTTTCTTGTCGGGAACTTTGGCCGCCTCGTACTGCTGGATGGCGGTCTGTATTGTAAACAGGTCACGAGTCGCCATGGCTTTTTTAAGTCTGTCCTTGTACGGTTTGTACTGTGGGTCTTGTTTATGAAACAGAGAGAAACACAGAATGGGTGTTTATGACAAAGACCTGCGATTAACATTAATGAATATAAATCAGAAACAAAAGGCTTTCTGAATTCATGATTTTTTTTTTCATTTGTTGGTAAATTTAATAGCAAATTATATACAAAAAAATGTAAATAATCAATAATGGAGAGCTTTATTGGTAATAATGTAACATGAATGAAAGAAAAATCTGATGTTTGATTATATAGGAAAGTTCATAATCTAGTTACATGACTTCTGGAAGAGATAGTATATTAAGTTGGCATATATACGACGATTAAATGAAGAGTGACAAATATTCCTCTATTAGCTAACAACATAGGATTACCATCGGGGTCTTTTGTTTCCTTTGCTTCCTTTGTTCCCTTTGTTTGTTTTGTTTCTGGTTGTTTCTGCTTTACTGCTCGCTTTACGGGGTTTTCCTTGGTGTTCTTTGCTGCTTCCTGTAAATAATTTAAAACTTTAAACTTCATTTATTTTAAATGGATTATACAAACAGTTATTTTAACGACTCAATGACAGTTAGAGGTGGACGAAACCGGGGAACCCGGAGAAAACCAGTGGCCTTGGACGGGCAACTTTAACCCAGTCTCAAAGCCACTCACATGTTTTACGTTTTATCACTGTGAAAGACATTTGAAACTAGAAAGCACTAACCAAACTCCCGTATTAGCGTTCAATTCTGTGCCAAACTTTAATTGATCAGTAAACAAATTTAATCAATATTTCCGCGGCGCAATGTCCACACTTAAGGCAAAAAAAAAAATAAGGTATGGTTCTCAGGCACTTTTTTACAGAAATCAGTGCGGGCGGGAGGTATTTTATTTTTTACCTTTTTTTAATGTCGCGATGAAAATGTCATATGATCAGGGAAAAGCATGAAAATAACAAATTTCTTTCCTGAACAGGTAAAAGCACTACAAAAATTGTATTATTAATCTTCTTGAAAGAAAAAATATCAAAATATAAATTTTTTATTCGGGGGGATTAAAATTGACGCGGTCGGTGCCTGAGAACCATACCTTTTATTTTTTTGGCCTAATATGGATTCATTGAGAACGTTCGGAGATGAGTTACCAATAATTAAAAGATTATCAATTCTACTTTTCTTGAAATCTTATTTCAAAATCCACAATAAGATTATAAAAAATCATATATAATTAGATGCGAAAATGTGAAAATATGACAAACATTTAAAATTATGAATCCGCTGATATCTGTTTCAATATCTAACAACATACAATACATCAAATTCACTTCGATAAATTTGTTTTTAGTTGACATAGGATTGTATAATTACATCAGGAGATATTGTATAATAATGTGTATTACCTTGGTCAATTTATCCTTTTCTTCTTGTCCCTGGTAGCGGTCAATACAAAAGATTCCCGTCTGAGTGAGAGCCCCATTGTCTGCTGTCTCATACACCTGTAGGTCGTACAGGCCAAGCTCCGGAAGTGGTACAATAAGCCTGGTTTCCGCCTCCTCTGCTTTGCCTTTAAGCTGTAGCACAGTATCGTTCTTTCTCTTGTCTCTACGCGCGATTTCACCGACGACAGGCCTGTCAGAACTCGCCACGCGTACACCAAGCTGTTCGCGAAATGTTTCAAGTTCAACCACTGGGATTTCTTCCCCTTCTTCATTGGGGATGGGACTGTCTGACGTTTCTGGTACATTTTCGTTATCTTTCATGTTGTCGGGCGTTTTAGGAGATAACGTCCCACTTTTACTCATTTCGGACCCGGATCTCTCTGAGTTAGCGTTCTTTTGCGTTGACAGGATAATCGAAGAGAAAACGTGATGAGCTTGAAAAGGGTTGTCTTTTTGTTTGACAAAAATATTTGCCGAGTATTCTCCTCGCTCCGGTAAATTAAGTTCAAATGTGGTATTTCCATCTTCTCTTGTTCTCTCTAAACTATCTTTTAGTATTTTCTTATCTAATGTGTTGTGGCACAATTCGCAATATAACTCATTATCTCCTGGGGCTGAGAACTCCAACTTGTGTTTGCCATCTTTTGTGCCCATAAATCCTACTGTACCCTCTAACGGACTAACGCCAAATGCAGCAGCGTTTTCATTCGCACCAAGCAAACCATTATGTATTTTTGGGTATGGTTCACTTTGATAATTTTCATTCTGACATCTTATAACATAATTGCACACATTTTCAATACGACTTTTGGAGTTTTTCTCCGCAGCAAACATCTTGAGACCATATTCCCCAGTCTTTGGTAAGCGGATGTAAATAGTCAAGTTAGCTTCATCGGATCTGATAACAGCATGCCTCCTTAAAACCCAGTCATCAAACTCGTTATGTTTTAACACATGAAACACATCCAGTGGCCTTTCTTTGTTGTACTTGACCTGGACTCTGCCCTCTTGGCACTCTATGATTGGTCCTGTATGATTGACAGCACTTAGTCCCATTCCGTCGACTTCAACCCCGGGCCCCCAACCAATATCAGGAGCAAATGGAAGAAGTTCTACCTCATCAAGTGCTTGCTGACAGTCAACGAGATAAGTACACATAAGGTCAAAGGATTCATGCTGCGACTCAATCCTACCGAAAAGGTCAACTTTATACACACCCTTACTGGGAAAACGTACCTGAAAGTTTAAAGAATAGAGATCTTTGGTAAAGTAAATATATCTCTCCAATTCTGCAGCTTTTGTATCTTTTGATTTGTATAGGAGGTATTTGTACTGCGCCTGTTTCCCGGTTTCCTCCGGAACGCTGAAACGTATATCGATTTTACCACTGTGGCACTGTATCATTAAGTCATTATAACTCTCTTTATTCATTTCGAGTCCCAGTTCAAAATACCTCTCCCTCCGATACACTGTTGTTTCGAACATCTTTAGCGTGTAGGGTTCATGAAGCAGCTGCCACTTTTCATCTTCCGGTAGATGGGTTACGATGAGATGCTCTGGATCTGTGAGGAAAAAGAACTCGTTGACCCTGTGGAAAGCTTCATTCTCCTCTTCCTCATCCTCATCCTCCGTCGCCTCCGACCCGAGTCCCTCATCCTCCAGGTCAGAATCCATGACGGACCATTCTTTGGATTTACGCCCCTTCGCGCACGTGCATGCCCAAAACACATCCAGGAGGCGCCACTGGTTGTCAATCAAGACTGCATTCCACTGTGCCGCCAGACGGTCTGGGTCGATTTTCTTTCCAAGCTGGTAAGCAGAGCTTTTGTTGATTCCCGTCAAAATGACGCATGGAAGCCCCGCGTGCCTGGAAGAATTGACATAATGACATGGAATATCATTTGTTTCTCTAAACCATGTGTAAGTTTTCGTACACTATGCCACTGCTGCCCGATTAAACATAATAAATAAACCCGCGCAGAGTTTCTCATGCCGCAATAGTGCCCAACCTCGGAATATAGGTGGAATATGGCTATTGATCGCTCAAATAACTTTACTCTGCCTATGGGGTGTATTCAGTTAGCGCACTAAAAACACGTAAACATATATGTTTCTTATTTTGATGTTTCATATTTATATATAAAAATATTTTTTATTTATTTGGTAAAAAGATGAGCATTATGGTCTTGAACTTAACGGAATTATATTTAACAGATATTACCTGCAAAGTGTCCCGAATAGGTATGCGTGGTTACCCATTCCGAATTTGATTTTGAGTAAGGCATCAAGCGGTGTGTTGTTATCTGGGAGCTCTTCCAGCGAGTGTTGCAACTCCCCAATGTCAACAGAAGCCAGCCACCGGAACAACGCGCGGCATTTTCCCAGGTCATCTACCGCTGGTTTGATCAGGTATTCGACCAAACTCTCAAAGGTCTCGTACAGCAAGTCAACGGGCACCTACAGATACATTGAGTTATGATAATAACGAGATAATATTAAATCATCACACTACAGTCTCTACCACAGATGGGCGCCTATTGAAATCTGGCAATATTTTTCATACATGGACTGCTTGAATTACACTACAATGAAGCAATAAAAAACAGGCCTACGATGAAACAAAACTATACCTTTTGAAGTATTCTAAAATACAATTATATGAATAATATATGTATATGTATATCAGTAAATTAAAAGAGATTTTTTTTTGTCTCTCAGTATCGTAGGTGAAGGCCAAAGTCTGTGATCTTGCAAAAAAAAAAATAAAAATATTCAAAAGCTGCAGACTGGTTGTTAAGTGTCACAAATAAAATTCTTTGGTTTAGAAATATTCTGGTAATTTTACATTATGATCTTATTGTTGTCGTATAATATTTAAGCACCAGAAGGCACGATGGTTTATGGTTAAAAGAGGTACAGATAGAGGGGATCACGTGTGTAAATGTTATCAACCATCTTATGACAATACTTATTCTTGTTTGTAAGCATACAACCAGAATCTTTTGACGCTTTGCGTCGATTCTTCAAATTGAATATTTATAAGTTATCAATTTAATCAATTCTGATTTAACTGATCATTCTCATGAAAGTTGTAAGGGAAAATGAGAACTAGGGCCCCATGGGACTCGACGCTCAGCTTAATTTGTGGACCCAGTGACCTTGACCTTTGACCCGTAGACCCAAAAATCGAAAGAATCTTCCCTATTGGCAAGTGAGCAATATCTTGAAGATAGATGGTTTGTGATGAAAAGTTTAGCTTGTAATGCATACAGATTCTTTTAAAGAGATTGGTCCCATGACCTTGACCTTTGACCTCATGACCAAAAAATCATACCGGTTCTTGTTTTAGTGGTGGGCCATATGTAAGTCAAGTTTGAAATCCATATGTCAAACCAATCTTGAGTTTTCATCTGGAAGCAAATTTGTGTGGATGGACAGACAGTCAGACAGACGAACAGAGTGACAGACAGGGTGATTACTAAAGGGCATCAACTTTTGATCAATAAACACACCAGGTTTTGGGATGATGTCACAGCTGAGAAATGATTCTAGTCATTTAATTTTAAAAACAAATGAAAAATACTCGCAAAAATATGAAAAATACAGGTGGCGCCACCACTTTTCTGTTACTGACAAAACTAGTCATAGTCAATATTCAAGGCAAGATTGATGACCATTCATGCATTTATTATCAAGATATTGGAGGTTTTGTATCAAATTTTTGATAATTCTTTGGGGTACTTACAAGCTCCTTAGCTTGGAAAATGGAGGTCGCAGTAACCTTGTTTCAGGTTTTCATGGAGATTTTTTATTGACCTCCCTAGATTTTTAGTTACAGGCTTCTAGGGTCAGCGGTTTTGATTTGTGCCCTGCTAGCGGACGACCCGACGGCCTGACTGCCGACGGACAAACAACCATACGTATATCTTAGATGACTTACAGTCAGCTGAGTTAAAAATGATGATGATAAATGGTTCGGTTATGAACCTTGAAGCATGTTATTCATTTGCTATTTTGACGAGCAAGCCTGTATTAAAAAAAACTTGGAATCAAATGCCATCAAAGAGTGAAGTAAGGTAATACTTATCTACCAGTTCATTTCGCACGTAGTCAATCATAAAACATACAACTGCATGTAAGGTACTGAGCCGCGGAGGCATACTACTTTCAATATAAAAACAAATGATAACATACCATTATATATGTTAAGTAGTCCTGTCTGCAAGTTGTTTATTTATTTTCATTCATGACGGATAGTAGGTGTTAAATACACCCGAGTATTGCTTACTGGTTCATATTAATTCATGGTACTAGGAGAGATTAAATCAACGCAGCATTTTCACAAAAAGGACATTATTTGTAGTAGGATTCGTCAATCATGTTATTTTTCAATAGCTCTTCGTCATTTCATGTTTTTTTTTCTTCAGTATTTTTCCTTTAATTAAATTCCTGGTTGTAGATTTAATATACAGCGCGACCTCGTTCAAACCTCTACTCATCTACTGTCAAGACGTTAATTTACGTAACGAAGTCAAATTAAATAGTCTTCGTATAATTCTCACACTCGCTATATCCGACAAAAAGGAATATTTGCACAGGTGAAACTGTCAATCTATAATTTGTTTTTATTAATTAATGTTATATGTAAATATGACAGCATTAGTCGTTCTAAACAAATATACGCTAAATAAGACCCGCTATCATTTTCCTACGTTGCCTGCCACAAATATTCTTGTAGCTTTTGCGTATCCTGTATATGGCCCCCTTACCTCTAAGGCGTGACGATCAATATGTGCGTAGTCCTTTGGTTTGTAGATTTCATTCTTCTTAAGCACTGGCGGGGTGGGTGGAGGATACCCGTAATACTCAACTATCGACTGTAGGCGATTTGACTAAAAATATAGTGTAAACTTACTATAGGAAAATATAGTATAAACTTACAATTGGAAAATATAGTATAAACTTACAAATAGAAAATATAGTATAAACTTACAATTAAAAATATAGTAAGACGATAAATTGGAAAATATAAACTTATAACTAAGATTTAGTATAAACTTTCAGTTGGAAAATATAGTATAAACATACACATGGAAAAATAGAGTATAAAGATATAGTTGAAATTACCGTTATAAGATCTTGTTATACAAATTGCACATTTAAAAGAATGGTGTTTATTAGAGAATGTGATTTTTCAATTTTATGTCGTTTCATCTGTGCGTTAAACTGTCATTTCCCAGCTCTAATTAAGTAAATTTGTGTGAATTTATTCCTCAATCAATGGTGATGAATGTAGATTGATTATTATCAAAGTGTCACCCGGTTGTCCCAAGAAAACGTGTATCGAGATGTGGTACATGAATCGCCATTAGATCTTCAAATGAGGCCATTGTACGGAAAATGGAATAAATGAATTGTGTGATATCTTTTCATGACTATGCACATACATAACTTAAAATACAGGTGATATAATAATTTCCCCTGACTTAGTTTTGCCTATAAGGGATAGGGGCTACTACCTCTTTTCCCTGTTTATTTTGTCCCTCATTTTCGTCCTCGCTGTCTGAGAGGGGCAGCTTCTCCTCTATAGTGTCAACTTCTGATACCTGAGACGCCTCGTGGGAAGACCCGCAACCCATGACGTCATAAATCTAAAAAGCTGCAAAATATCCATAAACCAACATCATTACAGCATCTCAAAATAAATCTGATGCGTCTTTAATTATTTTATACTTTATGAATATTTGTTAGTACTCCAGTGCATCTGAAGAACTTTTTATAATCAAGCAAAATTTGTTTTTTAAGGATTACAGATAACGACAATTTTTTATGTCAGCAGGGTTTTGCATGTCGTTTTAGTAACAAGCAAATCAATTGACTGTTAGGCCAGAAATTAAGGTATGGTTCTAAGGCACCGCCCGCGTCAATTTTAACCCCCCGCATCAAACATTTTTATTTTGTTTTTCATCTTTCAAGAAGAAAAAATGATACATTTTTGATACGATTTCCTTTTTTATGTAGTGCTTTTACCTGTTTACCAAAAAGTCCTTTTATTTTCTTGCTTTTCGTTGATCATAATACAATTTTATCGAAACATACAAAAAAGGTCAAAAATAAAATATCGCTCGTCCGCAGTGATTTCTGAAAAAAATGCCTGAGAACCATACCTTTTTTCATTTTTTTGGTCTTAACTTATTTTTTTTTTTTTTAATTTTAAACGCCTATTTTTCTTACCTACTCGTCTACGTGAGAAGTTCCCTGTCGTTACCTCTCCCTTTTAGCAGTTGTGATGTCTGGTTTCTATTACAGGGAATGTCTGCTTCTGTTAAAAAAAACCCAGCGAAAATGATGGTTGATGTGCCCTCTATTATTTAAACTTACACCGCCAACACAAAGTGGTAAAGTAACAATTAAGTGAATATGTCTCACGATACATGTTGTAACATGTCGTCCCTGGCAGTGAAGGCTGCTGTGTTAAAACAATTTAATATTTTTTTGACCTTGCGGATTCCAGGATTTTTCTTCCGGTTCATCTTCAAAGAAGATCTAAAGACAAAGAATTTCAACGACTATTTGAAAGGCGAATAATTCTGCATTCACACTGCTTAACTCGAAAAGAAGTTTGAGACAACATAAATTCCATAAATAAAGTTATCCCATGTGAGCCCCGCTGACTAGAACAAAAGCGACCCCTCATACCAGTGAAAGAAATTGGACCTGCGCCGGAATTGCCCTTTCTCGCAAACATAATTCCAGATTGCTTTAACCTTTAAAGAATTATTGCTATGGGGTTTTATAACAATCCGTTTTAAACTGTTCAAGTAAAGTTGGTAACAGCTAAAGCAAATCAAACCGTCAACGACGATAAACACATTGTACCTTCTCGCGGAGATATGAAGAGTTCATTTGGTTTTACATTTTTTAAGCAGTGGTTAAGGACAGTAGTCGTTACAGGTCTCCTTAGTTTTAACGGCTGCTTTGTTTAGCAAAGTTTTCGAGGTTTAAACAAAAGGGCTAACACAGGGTTAAAAATTGTAATCAGACCAGTGAGAATTGTCGTCGGTTTGAAACATGAAGTTGGATGCACAATGTGATATCACGCTCTCTTTAGTCTGATTTTAATTCTTTGCTATGTGCCAGACCTGGTCGTGAAACTCGGAGAATCTTGCTACCCAAAGCAGCATTAATGTCGAAGGAGATATTGAACGACTGTAGTGTAAAACCGCTGTTTGAGGAATTTTGTTTGGTCTGTAAATTTTTTGACCTATGAATTCAATGGAACAAGGAAAAAAAGCTATTAATTTTGAATCAATTGCCAATCAACACTACGCTCCTTGCATTGAATTTGAAAGGACAGGTACATCAAGAACATACCTAACACACCTACCCTTACCTAATTTATTTATCATTTTTGTTGCATATCTGCAACATATGCATCTATACTGTATAGGCGCAACGAAATACCTAGACATTTTAATTTGCAAAAATAGAGCAAGGTGATTTAAACGAGAATCGCGTGCACTGATACAGGTTGGCTCTCGTATGACATATGTGCTCTATACTCTGACGGAAGGGACCCATTAACCGGGTCCATTTAAACCTTTTTTATACATTGCAGGTCTATACGGCATCGCACTAAAACATTTGGTCTTTTAAAAGGGTACCTTAAACACATACGCACATAAACACACCTTTGCCTGATATCACAGAATAGCATTTAAGCACACGTGTATTAAGTGCCGGTATACACACGCATGTACACAAGATTCAGTTTGAAACAATGATGTGGACGAATTAAGAAAAATTCAATTAATTGATAAATAAGGTATAAATAATAATAAACAATTGCGGTAGTCGATAACTGAAAGTAGATTCGATATCTCGGTTTCATAAAAAAAATCCAGGACAATCGGTACTCTTACTGTTTTGTTTTCTGGTATTATATATATATATATATATATATATATATATATATATATATATATATATACAATGATGATTTACACTAGTCTAGAACAAAAAGAAGCGGTAGTCTTAGGGGGTTGCGGTAATAGCGGGATTTAACTGTATATATATATATATATATATATATATATATATATATATACACATATATATATATATATATATATATATATATATATATATATATATAAACGTACACCTTTAGATCAAGTTAATGTATTTTTATATTCATAAGCACTTAATTCAGTTTCTGTTGAATCTAAGACCACCAGTTCATCATAATATACATGTAATGGGTTTATAATCATGAAAGCTGGCTGCAATACTATAATGAAAAATAAAAAAATAGCACAGTTATAAACGGATATTAGGTGGTGTTTATAGAGACATAGTGAGGGATACAGAAGTGAGGCGCGGCTAGAACTGACTGAGGAATGGATGTAATATGCGAGACCTGGTGCTCATTGTGGCCTGTGTTTCTTCCAGCCTTCAGGGACCTCTGCTGGGCCCTGCGTCACTTCCCTGTCTGATCAATCTTATCTTTATTGTAGGCACCCCTTGCGAAGCAAACTCTTCCCTCAGGGCCACGGGTGTGAAGACATAATAATCCCCGTTTCAGGTTACCCCCTCCGGGTAACTTGAGACTGATTCACATTTCACCGGGGGGGGGGGGGGGGGTAGTCTTAACCCAACGTTAACCCAAATGTGTTCAGATTAGTATCCCATCCCGTAGTGATATAGCGGATATGACATTAATAATGCTCCAAACTTATTAGAAATATATGTAATACAACGGGTGATACATATACGATAACAGGTGCTCTCAGTATCCGAAAATGAGAAATTAATCTTTAAAAAAGAAAAAAATCATTTATACCATATACAGTGTATGCACATATGAAGGGCATGACATACCACATTCAAACAGATTATACAGAGATTATACCTGATTTGCTTTATGTATTGTCGGCAATTTATTAATGTTAATGCATAAAGAATATCGCAGTGAACAAACTGATAAACTGAGGGGTCATATGGAATCATAATGTTTGAATAAAATACATTTCAAATAGCCCGTAATGAACATTGAATCGATTTCATGCTATTCCAATGGGTTATACGAATGCGATATTAAGTCTCCGGGGGTACTCTAGACAAGGGGTTATCTTATATTGCTACACCGGGTTTACCGTATCTTTGTTGAGCCACCTTTAGCCTCTCTTTCTGATCCTGCTAGACGTAAAAGGCGCATCCCCAGGGCGCTGACGTATTTTTTCAGCCTTCATCTATTGGACGAGTAACGGCTTCTTACCTGGTTCAATGAAAGGGTTTCTTTACTTTTTAGTGCCCTCAAGGAGAACACCTGAGCAGGACTTTTCCTTTGAAACCTGGCCTTTACACCTGAGAAGATTTTTGAGGTAAGAAATATTAAGTTAAGCTTCCAGATTTGATTTTTCATTAATGATATCTTTTTCCAGAGCCAGCCACCTGTAGGGTATATTGCTAACACTAAATGAACATCGTTTATTACCTGTTAGATTAAGCATCGATAAAATTCTTCAAGGGAAGTAATTAAATGTAAGAACCTGCATCATGATCAGTGGAAATTTTAAAGATAACTTCTCAAAAGGTGCAATGTTAATAGTTATTAATTTGTTGACTTCCCTCCTTCCTTCACTTCCTGCCAAAGTTAGGGTTCCCTGTTTTCTAATGCATTATCACAGTGGAAGGTTCTCAGTATATTACCATTTTTCCGCCTGGCAAGGAATTTGTTCGTGAGACCAATACATCAGTACTGTTTTATTTTATTTTGTTTCCGTTTGTTAAACACCCTATCGAATTGTGATTTTCTGTGATTTAATCTGAAATCATATTGCAAAATATAGGTTTGTCCTAATGATAAACCACACACTTAATGTGGTAACGTGTGATAACATGTAATGACATCAATACTAAGGTAGAATATCGGTATTATTTAACAATGAGTTGATATTGTAACCTACGTATTCCACGTATTAAATATCCTATATGATCATTGCATCTTCTGTAAGTTTTACTTAAAATCAGACAACTGAGAACAAATGTCCCAATAATTTAACATTCAACTCACATGATTTTACATTTATACAATATATATATATATATATATATATATATATATATATATATATCATATTAACGAAATCCCTCCATAATTGATGCACGTAACAATACAGAGGTTCAATCACACCCGTAAAAGGTTTCCCACCCAGTCAATGGCCTTGCAAGGTACGCCAAGGAAATTTTGTACAGGTACTTGATGGGGCCCTATTGGTTCTACTGAAGGAACTTGGTGAGGGTTTCAAGTAAGGTTTCAGCTGCAACCTTTAAAGGTTCACGACTCAGGTAACCCTGAAGAATATTTAAGAGCTTTAGCGAGAACCCTTGAGAGTGTTAGTCTCATAATCTTCATACAGTTTACATTCTTTATACAGTTAGATATGGTCATATATCGCGAAACCTACTTGGGTTATTATTGAATTTGTCAATGATATATGAGCTATATACTCGTCGCAGCTCATTTACGCCCATTACCCAATAACTTAGATATAAAAGAATACTGTTACACCAAATGCTGTCCGCCTGTTTTGTTTTTGTAGATAATTTTCTTTAAAGTGTAGATATTCAATAATTTCCTAATAAAACTCCACATTGAAGTGACAACCTAATATGGCAATTAAGAATTTTACAATAAATCCCCCTTTTATGTTTCACAACTTTTTAGTCTCTTCACAATGATCTGGCAGATATGATGTGTCCCTGCATGAGAAGCCATCTTTGTTTTAGTTAGTTATATTTTTAGTTAGTGTTGACATGACATCATCAGATCAGACGTTGTCAACTGAGGCTGTTTTTGCATGTAACCAATGATCTAGACCGCCATAAGTGGGCCTGATAGTTTGTAAAATGTAGACTGATTTCTCATATATTCAAATAATTCTGTCTCTTAAATAAGGTGTTAGGTACGTATTTATTTACCTTGTTGAAAATTAGTTCCTTTAATCATCTACAGTAAAATGAAAAGAAATGTAACTAATGAGAATTTTCATAGCAAAATACAAGGGAAATGAGGGGAAGAAACGGCTTATAGCAAAATTCGTGTTCCAGCGATTGGCATTTCGTCTCCTTATTTGGTTCTCCTATATTGTTTTATTTCTTACTAAGGTTTCTGCGTGTGGAAAAGTGACAATCAGTCTGATGAGCAGAGGGAACGGTATCGCGGACTCTGTCGGCGTAGTAGAGTCTACAGCTAATAATAAACGGAAGCGAACATTTGATGCCATCCGCAGCGAGGATGAGAAAAAGGAATTGCGTCCGAACAACGCTTATATCCATCTCAGTCTCCCTCAGACCATTATTTCGCACGACCAGCGGCCAGCCGTTAAGAAGCTGATACTCGTCCTGTGTGTGTTTCTATTTCTGATGTACATTTTCGCTGGTTCAATAAGGCACGACCACAAACCAACGTTACATTTTCGTAAAGGTAGATCGCAGTTTAATCTAGATTTCGTTCTCAAGCGCGCTGATGGATTCTACAGTGCTAATTCAGCCACTTACAGTGTCATTGTACATGATTTGGAAGGAAAATGTATAGAAGGTCATATTCCTGGCCACGGCCCCACATGCGGCGCTGATGGCTGCTTGAAAATACTAAAAGGTGCGCCGAAGTTGACGCCACCGGTGAAAAAAGAATCACTGTGGAGTATATCTGATATTGAAGGCACCATGCACATGCAGCACGCTACCTTTATAAAATATATGACGCAAATGCAATGGGATTATGGATTGTACGGGAGTGTAGGGGAGATAGGGGTGTACCATGGGAAGATGACTGCGCTTTTGGCGGCCTATTCAGCTCCTGATATGGGTGAGCGTATATTTGTATGCGACACCTTTACAAGTCGGCAACACGTGCAGTTTAGAAGCATGGAAGGAAGAAAGGACCAATTAGAAAAGAGTTTGGAACTGGTGGGTTTGTCATTAGAAGCTGATAAGGAATACAAGCGAGTAAGAATATGGGACGACAGCTCTGTCTATTTAAGTAAAAGTATATATCACAAAATGGATCTTCCTGCTTTTCGAATTTACAGCATTGACGGGAGCGCAAATTTGCATATTGTGCTTCACGACCTGCATCACGTGACCTGTGTGTTACGGGACGGCGGGATAATAATTCTCCAGGACCATCGGGGACTCGGGTTGTCGGCAGCCAACGAGACTATCCAGTTATTTAATGAATTGTACGGTTCCGATATTATCAAACCGTTCCTGTATGCTTATGAAAAGGTTTACCTCTGCCCAACGGAATGGCATTATCGCTACTCCAGTTACATGGAGAAGAAAGGCGTGGCCCATGTGTTGAATCTCTGCAAGGGATACGGGAATGTCTTCGGTGACACAGCGTACTTTGAGCCTTGTGAAGCCGGTTATGCACCAGAGTAGGTCATGAATTCGAACCAGCAACCTAACCCAGAATGTAACCCCGCTAAAACGCAGAGTAAAACATACAGTATAACCTCGGTAATACGATACCTCGCGAACACATGAAATTAAACCCCGCTAAAAAACACGCTAAAGCCCTGATAATACCGAGAGTAACTCCCCTCTAATAATTACTGCAGAATGACACTAATATGGAGAATAAAACCCGCCCATAAGTACAGCGTGGAAAAACCCGTTATTATATACAGGATAACCACTTTAATGCGAACGGTAAAACCTAGATAAAACGTACATTTACCCCTATTAAATATTGACAGTAAAACACCGATAACAAGAACAACAAAATCCGGTTAGCGCGCATAATAAAATCCCATCAATCCGAACGGTATAACTCCCCTGAAACCTACATTAATCGCCGCTAACCCATGCAGTAAAACCCAAATAACACATAAAGTGAACCCTCGCTATCATCTTCAGTAAAAATCCCCCTAACACGTGAAACTGCGTGAAAGTGCTCAGTTACAACCTGCTATAACACACGCTGTAAATGCCGCTAAAACCTACTGTATAGTTCCGCTAACACATACAGTAAGTCCCCGCTATCACGCACTGTAAAACCCCGCTAACGCGTGGAGTACCCTGCTAACATGTAATGTAAGGTCATTGTAGACCACAAAATATTTTGTATATTAGTCTGATGTAACATCGGGCTTGTTTGTCTTAGTCGAGCGGGGTTCTTTTGTACATGGTATACACATGTATGTAATATACACACTAAATACACTTCAGGAGAACTGCTTCACTTGCTTAGCGTAAAAGAATTTTTCCGGCAGACTAAATTCTTCCCACTATTTCATGATTATGGTACTTTTAAATCTTATCAGAAAACTAAATCAAAACTCTTGGTCTTCACAATCCTACAGTATTTTGAGGATCTTTGCGTGGTAAAAAAAAACTCAGAGAAAACAGATTTACAAAAAAGAGTGCATATTTTTGCATGTAAGCAAGAAATAAGATTTCCTCACAAGCAGCGAATAAAAATTATACATGTATAATGTAATAAATGTCTAAATGAAATTAATGGGTCATTTGAAAATGACAAAAATAAACATACCAGGAGTTATTTTAGATGAAATCCAGGTCCGGACTCCGGTATCCGTGAATTCAATACTCCTCAATGTGCAGTCTTTCAAATAACCCAGCTTAGAGCAGGGACTGCTCTGTGGTGAGTAAGTTTGTTTTGCTCTGCCCGGTTACGGCATTATTTAATGTGGATACCGCGGATATAAAGCCTTCCCCTGTGAAAACATAACCACCGACTCACGATCTGATCTTTCTTGAGTTTTATTGAACGAGCTCTTTGCCGACCGCTTGTCATGCATGTTCTGTCTGAGGGCCTGGCCCGAGTTCTCACTGGGTAACTATTCAACACACCCAGTTCGACTCTAAGCGTTAATGACCTATGTAGAAACAGGAACTAATAATAGTTTTGCACGGCAGGTAACTCATAAGGTCTGAAGTAATCGATACCGAATACCTGGTGATGCTTATGTAATATTATGCATCAACAAACAATCCTTCACCAAGGGAGCCCTATACACATTGTTGTAAGCATACCGTAGTTCCCAATATCGCGATTTTACTCTTTCAGTATTTCTCGAGGGTTCCATTTTCGCGATCTGACCATATTATAACCTAACCAAATTGAATTTTTATAATATGAATTATTTCATATGATATCTTAAATTAATAACTGGACGGGGACTCAATGGAACGTCAAACGATTTTAAATTATTTCACTTACGGCAGATAATTTAAAGATCTGATATGATTTATTATTGCAATATTTGAACATAAACAATCTACTATTATTTATATTGAATATCAATCTATTAACTTCGGACTTGCCTTCCATAATGGGATCTTTTATTCACGAAAGTATCATTATCGCGATAATCAACTTCCGCGAATGCCGCGAATTTCAAACCCTTGCAAAAAGCAACTAAAGCACATTTGAATGATACATATTTGCTTTTGTATCTTTACCTTCGCTTAGGGGGTTATGTTTCAATCCGCGTTTGTTTGCTTGTGTTAAGTTTGCCAGTTACGCAAAAATCTGTAAAACTGATTCTCACGAGAATTGTGGATATATGGGGCATGGGAAAAGCAAGACCCATTAAACTTGAGGTGCGGACGGAGATAAACAGAAGGACCAAAATGAGCGTGTTCTACCTGTGTGGAAAAATGCGCTCTTATAGGTAATATTATATAATTTGTCATGCTGACAAAGAAAACTATAAAATAATGCCAATCTGACTGTTATTGGACCTAAGTAAAAGGGAATGGTTGATTGGATGTTGACATAGACGGAATTCATGGCAAACATAAATAAAATTAAATTTAAAAAAAATTACTTTCAATTTAACAAATGAGACTGCTCAATCTCTGCGTAGATTTGGTAAATATGATACCATATATATATACCAGAGAGGGACTAAGCATGGTGCATACTATCGTTGCTGGTCATGAAAAAAAGTGGAGGCTTCCCTTTTCCAATGTTTCTTTTAACCTTCCTGGATATCTGTCAAATAGTATTTGCGTGATCCTACAAACAGACAAACTGACTAATGAACAAACAGACACGGGTGAACCATAACCTCCTTGGATATAATAACTGAATTTGTACCATTTCTATTGGGTTAAACCAATCTCCCGAGCTGTATTCACCCTCTGAATAAACCACCGATAAAGGAAATCATTGTATTCATACATCTTTTTGTATATGTGTGTGGTTTTATTTAATTTATTTTTTACCCTCATATCTTTCATATGTTTTTGTGAAATTTTTGTCATAATGTCTATGTTTTCTGGCTCTCCTTAAGCGTACACGGGTAAGTAGTACCTAGACATGTAAAATCTATAGGTGAGTGGTAAGTGGCTGCCAGGTACAATGAATACAAGTACTCTATCAGTTGCTCGCCCTTGAGGTAAACGTTCGCCCTGTACACCGACATGGACCAGATGCCAAACACCGCGTGAGTGGAGTGGTAATATATTTCCGTTATATAGACGCCCTGAATGCAAGTCCCGGACGTTTTACGAAGCTTTCATCCCACCTGAAGAGCTGATCTACTGTGTATGTGGATATAGCCGTGTTTTGTATGATCATATCTTATCAGGGGCACATCGTCACTCCCGGAAACTAACGATAAGCTATTCATGGTCTAAGATCCAGGGCAAGGCTCCCCTTCAAAAGGTCCTTCTTTCAGGATAAAAGGTTAGGGCTGTGGCTTGTATGATATGTTAGGGCATTGATGGTGCCTATTATATAAGCTTGCTTCCCTATCATATTTAACACGAGAGTTTGGTTGTCAAATTTCAAGGCTGAACCAACAGTTACAGTTTTATAGGTTTGGTTATACATTTTATTGCTATTAAAAATAAAGTACCTTTCACAAGATATTTTCTGAAAGATTCAGACAAGGCAGGATTCCAGAACGAACCCAGAAATTGCAGAAACATGTTTGGTGCTGATGGAACATAAAGAAAGTGAATCAGGGTTTATATATAGAACTGTATAGGGAAAGCGTTAATAATAAAATAGTGTCATTTTTGGCTATACGCTTTTTGACAGCATTTGCTACATATAAAAATTTAAGTACTGTCAGACTTTGTCCGACTTCATGCTTAGAGTGACATGTCATGGTACTTCTATTTTTTTAATATTGCGCCACTTCATGTCACAAAGTTATTTTCTCATAATTAATTTAAATGGACATCAGCACAAAAAGCTTTCAGTTAGCTCAGGGGCGGATCCAGGATTTAGGAAAAGGAGGGATCCAACCCAGGAGGAGTTATTGCAAAACCAAAAAAAAAGAAAGGTTGCCAGGTCCGGAAAGGGGGGGGGGGGGGTTAGGTCGCACGAATTGGTCTGAAACCCTTTAATAGGTTGCGGTGGTTGAAAGGGGGGGGGGGGGGGGATCCGACCACCTGGACCTCTCCCCTGGATCCGCTTCTATAGTTTATATTGAGGGATTAATAAATGGCGAACAAATGCCGTTCACATGTCCCGTAGTGAACTGAACAAGCATTCGGATCACAAGAAAAGAGAGATAATATAGGTTTATCTTTATTTGAAATGTAAGTTCTTTTATTATCAATCACCGCTGTACACCTCAGTTGCCTGTCTGTATGTATAGCACTCTTTTATAAAGACATTTCATTTGGAGTGTTGTAGTTAATTTCAGCGACTCAGTGTTAACACATCGATTCAGAATTAGTGCCGAATATACGGCCGAATATTCACAAGGTTTCAGATAGTCGTGTTTAAAAAAATCATAATGACGAAAGAAGTTCCCATGTTTTCAGATAGATATGTATAAATTCCTCTACACAATATTCACACGACTGAAATTTGTGATTTTTTCTTTTCTCATACATCACAGAAATAATGCTAAACTGATTTTACACATGCGTTGGGTCAAGTTACGAAATCCATTTTTTAAATTTCAATCTGATGTTTTAAGTTATTTATTGAACCGATACATGGAATTATCAATTGATCGGTATATATATTAACGTGAGAGATTTTAAAAAAGACATTCGTAATTATACGTTCCCATTCAGGGAAGACGAATAAAGATAAGAATTCCCAAATTTTCCGCGAATGTATTTATTATTTAGATGTATATTATATTACATATAGATCTAACAAGTACCTTAATGTAAACCCGTTCGCATGAAAAATAGCTCAGTTACAAAAAATATTAATCTTTGTGCATATCACAGAATAGTATGAATAACAGAAGCATGTAATGCATGATGTGAATTTGAACTGACAGCAACTTGAATGACACTTATGAAGTGTTTATTTAGCTCGGTCAGTGTATGTGCCCAGACTGAGCATATATGTCTACAGTGATTCACCCCAAATCTGATCAGTCATGGATAACATATCTGGCTGGCATGTAAAACGTTCACCCGTACACCCGTGACCTGGAGATATACAGCTTTTCCACACCAAGATATTACCACACACAGGTAAAGGGAGTTTTACACACTAACACACTATATTTTATTATAGAACCCTTAAGGTATTTTAAGTAAGTAACAAAAATGGTCAATGAGACAGGCACGGTCAAACCAATATGAACTCAAGTAGAACCTGTATGTAAGAACACCGGTCTAATAAGACCACCTGTCTCTTAAGACCACCAGTCTATTAAGACCTCCATTGAGTAACCCGTAAACATTCACAATGGTTATATATCTGACCTGTCTAAGAAGACTACCTGTGAATTAAGACCACCTTTTGGCCAGTCCCACGATTGGTCTTATTATACTTGGAGCACTGTAGAAATTGAAATTTAAATAATGAAATAATATTAATATATTCATGCAAACATATATTGTCGAGCTGAAATCAGCTTGAGAAAACAATACGAGTCTACTTTAAAAAAATATACTCGTATTTCAAAGGCAAAAGAATGATGGGTTCTCATGAACTTTTTGTCAGAATCAGTGCGCGAGAGCGATTTTTTACCTGTTTTTTTTTGTAAGTTTCGATAAAAATGTCATATCATCAAGGAAAAAGCATGATAATAACTAAACTGTTTTGCTATAAACATGTAAAAGCACTACATAACAACGGAAATCTTATCAAAACGGTATTATTTTATCTTAATGAAAGAAATGTTCCAGTGGCTGTATCTAAAAATTGGTAAGTTTCTTTTGAATATCGAAATAAATATTTTTGATGCCGGGGGGGGGGGGGGGGGGTTAAAGTTGACACACGTGTATTTTTTTAGGCCTAATAATAGGAACATCTGGATCTGGATACTTCTTACTTCAATCTATACCAATGAAGATACTTTGCAATGAGATATCTGTAGAGTTGGGCGATAACTCAACATCGTACCGGATGAAATAATTTATATTTATTTCAAGGTTAAGGTATTACTGGTTCTGTGTCAATTTTATTTTTGGAATTACATATTTTCTGTTTTTTTTATTTATTTGTGTACATTTTTTAGATGATATCATGTTTAACATGCGTGATCTCCTGCTGAACTGAACTAGTCAGTTCTTTTCAAAAGTTTCAATGCAAGCTCGATCATGCATTATGGCAATTGAATACACAACGGCCAGAGTTACATGTCATTGGCACTGCAAGTGTTTTGAAAAATGTTATCCTACACATATAGAACAGTTTAAAGGGATATTAAAAATATCACCTACACCAATATACAAACATTATGATATATCGAATAAAATCTGAAGCCACGGAGAGATATATCATTGCTTATTCAGGTATTCAGTCTAGGTAAATATATTTTTGACAGACCTCCAACCATAACTGCATGATATCCAAATTATATTTCGGATCTTTATATATTTAATATAATTATTGTATCAAAAGTGGTTAAATACCTTGATAGCTTCTCGAAGGACCCTTTTGTATATGATAGTAATAAAATAAGATATAAGATAGTAATTTGGGGAGTTTTGATATTCTGAGGATATACCCATAATCGAGTTCATCAGAAATTATAAATAAATGTATACAACTAACCAAGTAATTGAAACCAAGTCACGTTAGTTTTTCTATGCCTTGAACATGTTCCTTGCCAACAGATCAATGAACAGTCTGTTTAAAATTTCGACGTTTCCGCGTTATTACTCGGGCAGAATAAGTAACCAGCCGAATTAGCTGTCACAAGGACAACATACCGTGACCATGTATCAAGGCATTTAACCAATAAACCAACTAGGCCTGTGTAGGCCATAAATACTGTTTTTTTTTAGTTTTAGTATATTTTACACTTACATATATCTAGGTCCATGCAGGTGGGCCTGTCAAGTCACTAACCTTTAATTTCTCTCTGGTAAGGTATATTCCAAGTTCGTCATAACACTTAGGTTTATCACCCATGCAGGATCGGTCAACCGCAATACATTGGTACACGAATCCATTTCCCTTTCACTGCTGTTGACCACCGCAGGGATACTTAACTGTGTGGACATTGGTCTCACTACAGTTTCCATCGAGTACACGCTACGGTGCGATATACATATATTAACGCTCCCCAGCATGGTATTAGGTTCCCACGTATAACGCATTGGCGAATTATTGATAAAGGGTCTTGAACAATCGAGCAGTCCACATGACCGTTATAAACCCTCAGCTGGTATAGAGTGACTTACTCGATGTAATTCAATACTCTTATTCATCTACTATGGCAAGCACAGAGAAAGCGAACGTCGTCTCAAAATTACACAACTGCTTTACAAATCCCCATCTTCGCAAGGACTGCAGCAATATATTACGTTACTGGGGGTTTGGTGTGGGACTAGGGGTATATATGTCATATATCAGAGTAGGAAACAGTGAAATACTTATTTCATTAAATATGTGTGTAACCTTTACAAGATAAGCTTTATTTCAGTGGGTTTTAAATAAATCATAATATACTTAATTCTCATTTTAGATTAAATAACCTGATAAGTTTTGTTTTCTTTCTTTGATTTTCTTTCTCTCTTATCATTTTATGGTTTGCTGGTTTAAAGATAATTATCGAAGTCAAAACTAAATGGAGGCGGAGCTATATTTACCTTTAAAGGATAGACATTTTAAAGGTTGCAATGGCCATGACATAAAGCCGCTACAGATTGATCTGTCTCCAGTTTTACTCTCATCGCCCATACGTCATGTATTGACGAAGAATGTTAAATATACCAATATTTATTTATTTATTTATTTATTTATTTATTTATAATACATATTTAACCAGGATAGCCTATTCAGCAAAATGCTGTTTTTCAATAGGGTCCTGGTCTAGATGATATCGATAAGTACACAGATAAAAAAGCAAATATGAAAGAACTGAAACTAAAATACATGCATACATAAAAAACAGTTATACATTTATGGTTTAAAATGATCATAGAAAAAAGAAATTCTTAAATGATATACACGAATATTGAGTAAATAAATTTAAATAAGAGGCCTGACTAAAAATTAAAACATGTAAGATCGTGATTTCACAATAAATATATTACATAATGACACAGTAATATAGGTGATGAATACAAAGACGAAAAGGCACCCGTGAACAAGCTATGAAAAATTATATGGCATAAATTGCTTGTACAATGATTTAAACTGGTAGAGACTGGTTTCAGATTTGACACTTACAGGTAAAGAATTCCAGTGGATGGGACCAGCATATGCAAGACTTGCTTTGAAGGATTCTCTGTTTGGTTTAGGTAATGATAAATTGAAGCCCTGAGAAAAACGAGTATTATATACACTATTAACACGGTTGAACGTATGCGTAAGAGAGGGAGGGACATTACCAGACAAACATTTAAAGACCATTAAAGAAACAAAATATTGGTATCTCTGTTTAACATTCATCCAACCCAATGTTGCAATCAATGATGTAGAAGATATATTGGTATCATAAGTTTTAGTAACGATTCTAGCAGCTCTATTTTGAAGTTTTTGGAGTTGTAATAAATACGTTTTGGAGGAATTACCCCAGACAGATATACAATAATCAATGTGACTCTGAATTAAGGCATTGTAAAGTGTGTTTAAACTAAAGACATCTAAGGTTTTACTTAATCTGAAAAGGAGACCTAGTTTTGATACTATTTTGTCGCACACCAGTTGAATATGTTTTTTCCATGTAAGACCAGCGTCGATGATAACACCTAAAAGCTTTGTGTGTTCAACCGGCATCACTGTAATGTTATCCATGGAGATGTTCAGTTGATTTCCATTGGTTTTAGACTTGGGGCCAAATAACATGAATGATGATTTTTGGGGATTAATACTCAGTCGATTCTCTCTAAACCATTTAAGTGCAATTCTGAGATTTACTTGAAATGACTCTATAGCTTTAGCGGCTGAATTCGCTGAAGAATAAATTGAAATATCATCAGCATAAATGACACATTTCTCACTGAGGAACATTGGAAGATCATTTAGATAAAAAAGGAAAAATATAGGTCCAAGGACAGTGCCCTGTGGGGTACCTATGTCCAAGGTGCGTGGTTCTGAAAGCAATCCATTAGAATAAACCACTTGCTTACGATTAGACAGGTAGTTTTCGAACCACATAAGCGGTATACCTTTTATGCCATAGTCACTCATTTTTGTAAGTAAGACAGTGTGATCAAGGCTATCAAAACCTTTTTTTACATCGAGGAAACATGCAGCGGTAACATTATTGTTATTAAGACTGATTAAGCATTCGTCAATTATGCTGTGCAAGGCAAATGAAGTTGAACGATTAGGAAGATAAGCGAATTGTTTATCCGAAAACAGATTATTACTTACAAAAAACGTAATGAGGCGCGAATTAACGAATTGTTCTATTATTTTTGGCACATGGCCTATAACTGAGATCGGTCAGTAGTTATTTGGATCATCCTTACATCCAGATCCTTTGTATATAGGAGTGATCCTAGCGGTCTTCCAATCTGCTGGAAACTCGCCGGTTTGAAGTGAGATGTTAAATATGTGGGCTAATGGAGCTGAAATATAAGGTGCGGCTATCTTAAGGAAAAATCCTGACATTCCCAGTATATCTTCTTTCATACTGGAGTTTACTTTCAACAACTGTGATAAAACAAATTGACTCGAAACTGAATTAAAATCAAAAGATTCCAAATTCGGGTTAACAATATGATCGCATGTAAATATTGTTTTCGGAAATTTATCGTTAATATTTTTTCCAACAGAAGTAAAGTAATGGTTAAATTTATCAGGGTCAATCTTTCCGCTTTCTTTATTGGAGGAGGTTTTCGAAGGCAGTATGTGTTTTAAAGCTTTCCACACACAACCAGGGTTGGAGCCATTTTTTTGTATCAGCGTAGCATAATACTGGCTACGAGTGGATCTGATAAGATTTGCAACATAATTTCGCTGATGTCGGTACGCAGACCAGTCATTACTGTGATTTGTTCTTAATGCGTTCCGATGTGCATAATCACGCAAGTGAATCTCATTAAGTAAATCATTATTGAACCATTTATTTTCGCGAGCTTTGGTGCGACGTCGAATAAAAGGCGCGTTGTTATTAGAAATTCTCAGAAATTCATAGCGCCACATTTCCCAGGCTAAGTTTACATCAGAAAGTTGCATAATTTTTGAAAAAAAATTGGATTTCGATAATTCATCGATAAATTTGTATTCATTGAATTTACGAAGGGTACGGTGATATCCGGATTTTGTAACTGTGACCCTAGGTGGTCTATTCAAAACGGTAGTGACAAGAAAATGATCACTTATACATAAAGGATGAACTTTCACATTTGAATGCATGCTAGGATGTGAAGAAAATATCAAGTCGATCATTGTAGAGGTGAGCTGAGTAATACGAGTAGGCTCTGTTACAAGTTGTTTAAGACCGAAGATTTTTTCGAGCAAGTCCAGTTTACTAGCAATATAAGTTTTAGAGCGTAAGCAGTCTACATTGAAATCGCCAAGTAATACAACATGTTTGAATGAGTTAAGGGCAGAAGCAAGTAAATCGAGTAATTCCTCAATGTAACTGGAACTGGAATTAGGCGGTCTATATATAGAACCGATTAAGACCGGTTTTCTCCCCAAAATTATTTTAACCCATACACATTCAACGACATTTGAGTTTAAAGTGATCAACTCCGGTTTTAACGACGATAACACATACGTGAGAACTCCTCCGCCATGCCGATTCCTGTCTGATCTAAAAATCGTATAATCATCAATTTGTATCTCTGAATCAAAAACGTGGTTATCTAACCATGATTCTGTTAATGATAAAACATGAGGGTTCAAACTAGAACACAAGAGGCGAATCTCCTCTATTTTGGGTAGCAAACTACGAACGTTAAGATGACCTAATATGGTACCCTGGTTAGCTAATCGATATTGCTTAAAATCAGAGTATATATTTGGGTTTTGAGACAAAATAGAAGGAAGAGAGGGTGGAATTTCATTATCGGGTGTAATTGGTTTGGTGCTAGGTAATGCTTGATAAATATCTGATAAGTGAGAGCTTGTTTGTTCTGTAATACTAACGTTAGGACTTATAACCTGATCAGAGTACACATCCACTGAATTCCTTAGTAAATAATCATCTGTTATATGGATGTTTTTGTTTGATCTCCGTGAAAATTTTGAGATTCCATTAGGCTGTCTTCACTAGTGTACATCGATTTTTGAAAATATCGAACGCTAGAGGCAATTTGTCCGGTCATTGCAATTGTGCCGAATTTACTAAAATGTATACCATCATATCGATAGTATGACCTTTTCAAAGGTGGTGAGCAGTCACAAAATATGATATTCTCAAGGGATTCACATCTCTTTCTCAGTTCATTGTTTATAATGGTGATTTTTCTATTTACAATGCTGTCATGTAAATATTTAGGGATTGCCAAACTGACAATTTTACAGTTGGTGCTGCTTCTAGTGTTTTGCAGCATGTCAGTGTATTTGTTAACAAAGGTTAGGGTGTCATCACGATAAACGTTGTTTGTGCCTACTTGAACCACTAAACAATCATCATTTGACAAATCTTTTGCAGTTTTTGGTAGTTTGGACAAAGCATCATCAAGTGTGAGCCCACTAGTACTTAACACAGAAATTTTCTTGTCACATAAATGGTTAGCCACACTGGAATAGGAGTCTTTCACTAAGGAATCACCAAATATTAAGACACGACTTTTTGATTGAATATCAATAAGTCCATTTGTATTGACATAAGCGGAAGAACTTGACTCTGCTGAGCTTTGTAGACCAAGGTCTTCTGTAGGTGTTGCTTTGTTAGTGTCACCATTTTTTTGTTTCTCTGCGTGATAAGGTACAGGGAAGGTCTCGTTCAAAGATGGCCAGTCGTCACAAGAAGTGTTCGCTCTATTAGGAGAAGAATTATCACGTTTTCTGATAGTCCCAGTAGAGTGACGTCTTGAGTGGGATGATACAACTTCAGACCAGGCTTGTTTGTTTGATGAATCCTGCAGAGTTGCCGACATGTTAGGTCTCTCACTGGAGGTTTTGGATATACTATGGTTCAATTCTGCACATTTACAGGATTTGTCAGACAATTCTCGGAGGAGTTTTTCAGTAGTTGACTGTACTTTAAGACATTCTTGTAATTCTTCTTTCATTAATTTGTTTTCCTGTCTGAGGGACTGAAGTTCACAAAGAATATGTTTAAGTTGCGTTGGGATGTTTCGGCAGTTTTTACAATTCCATATCAGGCCTTCATCCCCAGGCTGTATGTTTATACATGTCAAGTGAAACCAGTTGTTACAAGAACAACACCTGATCATCTCTCCCTGTGAGATATTGTTGTATTTACAGTTGCGAATATCACATATTAGATTGTTTTGTGAGTCATCTGTTGACGTATCAATGGTAATATCGCTGCTCTTGCACTGAGGAGAGGGGTTGTCAACATTTTGTGACGGAGCAGAGATTTGGTTATTTTTGTTGCCATAAACGTTTGGCCATTTTTTATTTGCACACTGTGAACAGTATAGATCATCATCGATTCTTATTCGAACACTAGCATTTTTCTTATTACAGTTCACACATTTGCTATGTTTGTTTGGCTTTGTCATGATTGAAGTCACGGGGAAGACGATTTGTTTATGTGAATGGTAATCAGAGTGTGACCAAGGGTACTCGAGCTGGCGTCACCGGTTACGCAAGACATAAGCTATCCCTTGTGAATGCAATGGAAGGGGATTCCCCAAGGCTCTTAGACACGTTGGCAACACAGCAGGTTGCTATAAACAGTTGATGAGCGATAAACTGCTTAGAGTTGCAAACTTTAAAATGGTTTATATGTCTAAAGTCAATAAAAAGTTCGATAAAACGAGTCAACTAGAGTAAAACTGGTGACATGATCTCTTTGTTGACATAGACTTTTAAAACCATAAGTTCATAGAACTTACTTTGAAAGTAAATATCGCTCCGAAAGGCTTCAATGAAAAGTCCCCCGTCAACATAGATGGCGCTGGCGTATATGAATATACCAATATACCAATATATATATATATATATATATATATATATATATATATATATATATATATATATATATATATATATATATACCAATGATCTATTATTCATCGATCATTTTATGTACCTTCCGTATTTCCGTGAACTTCTATATTATATTCTATATTCTGCTGTATGGCATATATACCTCAAACACTGACTGAATGATTACAGTCTTACTTGTAATTCATGCTGAAAGGGTCAAGGCATAACAGCCGGGTTGTTGACACGTTTCCGCTGCGCTAGATTAAGTTTTTATGACTCGCATCTTCCTGTCACGTCTTTCTTATATGTCTCACAGGATTAGCTTATTTCCCGATAGTAAGAGTACATTGATCAAACAGAATAAGGATAGTCGACAAGCGACCTCAAGTTTCCGCCGAATCACAAAGGCATGGATCAAGCTAGGCCTGGAATCTCTCTTGATGCGACATCCCTGACGTGAGAGAGATGCACAAGTAGCCCAAGACGCACGGATGGACAAAAATAGAAATATATTGTAGGTGGCACCACCAGTCATGTGTACAAGATAATGCCATCCTAGGTGTAGGAACATGCAACTCTTCACGCCGATACTTCAACCCTCTCTTTGGATGAATGCATAATTGTATTTTAAGAGGCGCCCCTTGTCTTGTGTATGAGGTTGCTATCCAGTATTGATGGACATGTACAGTTTCAGCCGTTACATGAACATGTCCTGAGATATGTGTGTTTTTCACACACACACACACACACACACACACACACACACAGATGGAAGCCTGATGAAACTGATGCCAGGTGGCGCCAGCATTTTTTGTATTCCACTCCCAGATCTATGAACATGAACATTTCAGGCTGATACATCAAAATCCTCCCGAGTTAAAATACCTTACTGATATCTACAAACACGTGATTGTAGGTGACGCAACCAGTCATGTGTACAATATAATGTCATCCTGGTTGTATGGACATGCAAAACTTCTGGCCGATACATCAAACCGCTCCTTAGATAAATGTCTAAATGTGTTTAGGTGGCGCCACCTAACTTGTGTATGAGAAAGCTATCCAAGATTGATAGACATACAATTTCAGGCCGTCACATTGAAAAAGTCCCGCGATGTGTGTGATTTTCACCAAAAAAGACCTATAGATGGTCGCCAGACTAATCGAATACAGGACATTAAATTATTCACTTGAAATAATAACTATTCTGTTTATTATTTTTTTTGTTACAGAATTATTCGTTTACACAGCTGTTGACGTTCATTATTTCATTTCATTGTATACTTTTATTCATTTGATAGAAAATCGTTATTTCATTTCATTGTATACTTTTATTCATTTGACAGAAAATCGTTCCATTATATCTTTGGGAATAAACAAAATAAGACTAATTCACGTTCTTGTGATCAAAGTGCTTTTAATGTTTTATTTTAAAATGAAATAATGGAATAATATATAACGGTATTAGTATTATCTTTTTGCGTATAAGCTAACCTGGCTCGAAAACATTTAAGGCTACACATTTAATAATCTACATATATATATTTATATATATATATATCTTATACTTATAAAAGTTCACGTTTGTTCGCAATGTTCTCTAAAACCGCGTTGTGTACAATACTGTGCCATACATCATTTTAATGGTTATTATCCCCTCAGAGACATAGGCGATATGAAAATAAATAATTGTTAATGTACATATAATTTGGAGTGATTTCTCCGTTTTTTTACCGAGCACAGACGACCTACCTTCGGCAATCACAGGAATGCGTGCATCGTGGTCACTCAACCTCTAACACTTAGGACTATTGTTCATTTGAATAACGCTTGCTTTCAATGAGGGATTTGACCCACGTGCGTGGTCACTAAAAGAGAAAAACACATGTTTCTCGCTTTATGAAACAGAGAATTCAACCCAGGAGGATTAATAACAAAACCTAATTCAAGGTCCCAATTACAGAAAAGGGCTGGGGTGGGGTGGTTTTTGGCGGTTTCAGGCCTCAGTTTTCAGTGGCTGAAAATGGGATACGGACCCACTGCATGGAGTCCCGTTTGGGTCCGCTTCTGCTACTTACGATGTATGCATCTACGTATATCTGTTTCCTTCTTCAGGAACAGTTTCCATGCAACGAACATTTAATTAATCTTTCATGCGTTCCTCACATCAACCTATTCTTTATACGTCCAACGATAGAAACCAGTCAAATATCAACGAAACATTGTATGCCTCCACGTCTCATTCCGGTTCGCAATGTAAAGCATCACTGACCAGGTCTTAAAAGTAAACAACCTATGATTTTTGCCAAGAGCACAGCGCCACAAAATAACAGTAAAAAAATATTTGTACATATCATATTAAGAGAGTATTCCAATAAAAATCTAAATTTTCTTTTAACTTTATAATAAAAAATGAACCAACATTCAACATCTCAGTAAATATCTCCCAAACCCCGGTAAAAAGCCCGGTATACCGGGTTTATCAGCGAGTATATATATAATGTGGTTATAGTTATAATATAATATATAAGAATTTGAAAGTATAAGTAATTAATTAAATGTATTTGAAACATGCATACATGTCTATATGGATAATGTCGGTGTTGCATGGAATAATATATAGGTACTAATATTACCCTTTTGTGTATAAGCTATCCTGGTTTGAAAACATTTAAGGCACATATAATATAATAATCTACATATAATAATCTACATATATATATATATATATATCATATTTAAAAATTTGTGGTTATCATAATAATATAAAAGATAAGAATGTGAAAGTATTAGTAATTATTGGAAATTAAAAGACCCGTGTCTGTGAATAATTTCAGAGTTACACGGAATAATAGATATAGGTATTAATAATTATATTACCCTACCTACCTTTGCGTAAGCTAGCCTGGCTCGAGAACATTTCATGTCCTAAGTATTCACAGTACCCCTGTGCAAATATATCATCCGCTATTTATTGCTCTTCAACATCGTAACCGATTTCCCTCCAAAATTATGAAAATAGGAATGTCAGGTGCCAGGTGGCGCCAGTATTTTTGTGTACAAGATAAACCACACCCAAATCTTTGCACATGAAAATTTTAGGCTGATGATTTAAAACCCTCCTGAGATAAATTTTTGAATGTAATCTACATATACTGAAGATTCAGAAAATATAGTGGGTTTAAAATGTCGTGGTTTTTGTACAAAACGCATATTTTGTTTATTTTATTAATATTTATAATATTTATAAATATTTATAATATTTAAATTCGTGGATAGACAATGAAAATTTCAGGAAGACGTTTATTAATATCTCTATATGCGCAATGGAGACAAGAATTTATACACAGGAAATATACCGGTTACTCGACCGAGATGCTCATCACATGGTGTGACGGTACCGCGCTTCATCGGGTAAGTGCTGAGCAAACACGCTTCGCCCGGTCCGATCCTAACAAATAAATCAATCAGCGGTGACCGACACGTGCCGGACGATACATCGGCTGTACGTATAACACCCGAGCACACCACGTTCACAGAAAACGTAAACCCTCACTTGATCTGAGGTTATATGAAACGGGATCGACCACGAGAAGGTTTCTAACCCCTTATATTAATCATGGCGGCAGTCACATGTGGCGAATGTAAATCCCGAACGGGTATGTGAGACAAGAGGTTCGATCGGCATTCGATCGGGAATCGACTTAATGGGTCGACTAGGAGTTTTATTATAAAAATTAGTGGGCATAATTTGCAGACTAGTATTCTGCGACGTTTACTTACGCTAACATTAATGTACAGCTATCGGCAATATTCGGAAGAAATACCGCTTGTCTTATAAATGGCTCTCTATTATGCACGCAACTAAAGTCGGCAATATTCGGAATAAGCGTTCTATAAATTCCCCTCCCGCGGTACTGCAAATGAGTTTACATGGCCTTTGTCTTTTACAATACGTGATTATTGGTGGCGCCACCAGTCTTGCGTACGAGAAATTTAGTCAAGATGGATCTACATGCACAATCTCATGCCAGTACGCCTAACCAGTCCTGAGATATGTCTCATATTCACTCAAAACAGGCGCACCGATGCACGTCACACAAAAACTATTGTAGACGGCGCCACCAATCTTTTATACAAGATAAAGCGATTCCTAGATCTATGGACATGCACAATTTCAAGCTGATGCATTCAACCAATCCTGAGTTAAATGCACGAATGTATTCTACAAGTACATGATTGTAGGTGGCGCCACTAGCTACCCAAGATGGATTAACATGCAAAATCACAAGCTGATACACCTAAAAACTCTCGAGAATCAGTGCATCAATGTGACAGGTCAACTTGCAAAGTTTCCAGTTGATGCATGCATCTACTCCTGAGATGTACAATTTTCACCCAACACAGATTTATTGATGGACGCTACGCGAAAACTACTGTAGGCTATCCAAGATGGATGGAGGTGTCAAATTGAAGGCCGATATATTGAGCCACTCCTGAGATATGAGTGATATCACATAAACCAAATGCACACATGAACGCGACGTGAAAACGATTGCCGGTGACTCCACCCGTCTTAAGTATGAGAAGGAAGTATCAAAGATTTATAGACATGCACAATTATAGCCCAATACATTGAACCACTCCTGAGATATGAGCTATTATCACTAATAAAGACGCACATATGGACACTATGAAATAAGAATTGCTGGTGGCTTTACCAATCTTTGAAACATTTTCCGGGTTTCAGAAAGATCGATCCACGGTTCTCAGAGTTCTCTGGACACGAACACGGCGGCGGCCGCAGAAATTGGCTGAAAACACAGTACCACAAAAAAAAAATAGCAAAATGTGTGTGTGTGTGTGTGTGTGTAGGGGGATTGGCTGTAAATTCTCGTACCTCCCCTGGCACTACTTACTTTCCACATTTAAAGGGCCCGTCGCCATTTTGACGACACTAATTTATACACATATTTAATTCGGAGATATAATGTAATTGGGAGCTAATCTCGACCATGCAATATGCCATGTTTTTAAATAATTTTATAACATTGCGAGACAAAGCAGCATATTTACCAGGACCGAGGGCCAGAGTAATATAATGGTATTTTCGTTCGCATTTCTCTGGCGGGCAGAGCTGACCTTTGGTGCAACTGAGTCAGTGAATCATTGTACCCATTACACTGGGTTTGCATTCAGACATTTCCTGCAGTCACGTAGCACACACACCAAAATTTGATCAAGATCTTTGCGAAGGTATATATGCGGTCTGTGACTGCTTTCTAGTTTATTATTATTTACTAATGAAGCCGACCCCTATATATACCCGTTAATGCCTACCCCATGTGCGGCTGTGTGTCACGGGGAATGTCAGATTATCAACAGAGCTTAAGCCCGCTAGACCTGGCCCTTGGCGCAAACATGTTGGTAATCAGGTATATAAATCAGCAATTCCCAAGAATAACGACTGATGTTTGGAATTCCGGGTACAATGAGTCATCCGAGATCTGCCATAGAGTGAGTTTTCTTAGAATTACCGCACAATAATGCGCTTAATGGAGAATAATTAGGAAAAGTGTCATGAACTTGTGAATAAAATTGTCAAAGTCCAAATTTGACAGGTGGAAGAAATTAGTTTAGACCGAGCAGTAGTGAATGTGGTTTTGAGGGGGCCCGTTGTGGTGAAAAGCGTGGTTCATATTTAGCAAACGCGGGTCGAACATTGTATTGAAGGGAGAATTTATGTTATATAATCCATAATTTTATTATACAGGTATATTACAAGAGAACTGTACTATTAAAACGTGTAGTTCACACACAAGTGCAGCCTTGGTATCGCTTATTCTTGACCGCTCAAGCGATTCACTCCTCATTTGCGGGATTAATAATTAATTCCCGTATTCAGCAACAGGGTGCGTGATCTGTGGGGATCTATCGACGCTGTGTTTGGTTTCCACAGTTACCAAGATATTTGTTTCACCATCAACATAAAAAACTACGACCTTGATCTTCTTCTGGTGTTTGCTTTTCATCCAAATTCATCAATTATTTAATATAATCATTGGTTACCAGTAAACACCTTCTAAATATGTCCCGCAAAGATGGGCACCCTTTGGAGTGAACCTGTTTGTAATAAGACCCAGACCTTAATGATTATAAAGTTTGCTTGTAAACACATTTTATTCCCTAAGCCGGTCTATAAATAAACAAATATATATGTTTGAAACTTAGAAAGGATCAATAAATTAAAATGATGCCAAAGTTAATCTTCAATATATACCGGCGAGTATGGGTTTCGGCCCTTTAATAACTTAATTTTGAATTTTCCTACTTAAGATATACATTTTCGAAAGAGTTATTTGTGATTTAGTGGTGGTATATATATAGACCACAGAAATTTTTTTCTCGCCCCAAGACCCGTTTTGTCTATAGAAACACAAATAATACAAAACTGTCTCTACTTTTACTTTTCAACGGTTATCTTCAAACACTATGATTTTATCAAGAAATATTCAAAAATGAACTTACCGGTAGTGGAAGTAAAGCGATTCACGCCGTCAGCTTGTACGTGTCGTCATATTTCAGTACAAGTTGGTCATAATGCAGTTGAAGGCTGATGAGTTTACTGAGTAATAGGTCAGCGATATCAATATTTAAGTCTCCGGGCCAGTTGTCACAGTTCAATATTTACACAAACACAAAGGCAAGACTCTGCCTATTTTACTGTTACACAAAGACCTCTGTCGCTGCAAGTGAATTTAGCTCATGGACCACAACCAAGTATTTGTTGGCTGTTGCCCCACTTGTTTAGATGGCTCATATCCAAATGGCACTGGGGTGGTTTATTTAGGGGCGTCATGACTGTAACCGTATACGGTTGTTAGCGATTGTTTCTCACCCGCTGGCTATAACTAACTTAATTGTGAAGGGGCTTAGGATTCATGAAATAACACGCCAGTCTGCAATTAACGGCCCGCATGGGTCAGACAAGTGCGGCCTGCGTTCGGTATCCACACTATATCATACCGTGTTGTTATGAATAACAGTGATTAACAGGGGCGGATAAACTGATCAAGAGTCTGATGTGAAAAGGTTTAAAGGTAATATAAAAACGTTTGAGTCATGAGGAATTAGCCAGGTAAATCCAGCGGAAAGGGGGGGGGGGGGGAGGGCTTAATACGATTTTAAATAAGAAAAACTCTTTTGGAAATGTCGTTTAATTTTTATATGGAATATGGAAATGGGTGAAACAGAAACAGCATATTTTCCTTTGGTTTTCTGAGAATCTGTTTTTGAATGAAAACATTATAACAGCCCTAGCACGTCCGCACCACCACATCTAATACGAGGTGGTGTGAGTATATACCGCCACCTACTCACATCCAGCTTAACTAAAGGATCATTTAGACCTATCAGTCGATCATCATGGGGAAGATTAAATCCTTGCACGCCAGTACCGGCTTCTGTGGTCATTGGGTCGCGAGTGGAGTGTTTAGTTTCTCAGGGTGAGCGCTCTGCAGGCTTAATGGGAAGGCTGTGGCTTAGAGCCGCGTATCTCGTACATCGAGTGCATCTTGAAGGTTCTAACCCTGCAGCTGAGATATGACACACCCAGGAACCGCAGGTGCGGTAGACACCAGGCTACAAAATAGCATTATATGAAGCGAATGCGCCCACCTAGTCATGTAGCCCCAAACAAATGAAGTTCTATAGATATACATACTCAGAGAAGACAGCATGAAATAAACAGTTACTTCAGCAAAAGTCTTTGTATGCAAACATCTAAGGGGGTTTATATATATGGAGAGTCATCTCTATTAGTGAACACAAGAACCCTCATTCAGCGTCACGTGAAGCACGCTCGATATGTTCATAGCAAAACCAGCGGTAAAAAGGTGTATATATATATATATATATATATATATATATATATATATATATATATATATATATATATATATATATAATATGCAGTGAATATGGGTATAAAAATGCACATATTGTTTAGCAGTATATATAGGCTGAACTCATTGCTTGTAGTGGTATTGCCATGCCTTCATTCAAGTGTACTATAGTCTGTCTAACAAAAGGGTGCCCATTGAAAATTGGCAATATTATCATAAACTGGCAGATTAATTTCAGATGGCATGTTGCAATGAAGGAATGGGGTGCCGGCCTAATTAACTATAATGAAATTATAATCATATCAAGCAAAATGTTAAAGCAATACAATTAAATCGATATTTGAGAAAACAGTCACCTGTCACACGGACTTGAAAGCTCCTGATTGGCTAATAACTGGTCATAAATATTCTAAAATATACAGTTGTCTGCAACCTATGGCAGACGCCATGTCAATTGGCCACAAGATTCAGAAGAACCAGAGGGTAGCAAAATAAAACAAGTGACCATGGGTCATGACGCTCAGCTGACTAAGAAGACATTCACAAAAGAAATTTTTTTTTCATCTGAATGCCAAATTTTGTAGGTGGTATCCCCATTCAACTGAAGCTTAGCTCAGAGGATATGGGTATTACAGAGACCTCATTTCAGGATTCCAAGGAGATTTTTCATGGACCTCGATGGATGTCAAGATAGAAGATTCTAGGTCCAATGGTTACGATTTGTGCCCTGTTAACAAACAACCACTTCTTTGAAGGTATAAAAAAATTGAGTAAAAATGCGTAAAATTTGAAATAAATGCAGGTGGCGCCACTGTTCTCCAGAAACTGATGAAACATTCCATGATCAATACCTATGCAGAGAATAATGAGATCCAATGCATTAGTTGTTCAGTGCTAGAGTTTTTGTATCAAATTTTTAGTTATTCTTGGGGGGGGGGGGGGACTTCTGTGCCCTATAGCTCAGAGGATATATGTAACAGAGACCTAATTTCAGGTTTCCACGGAGATTTTTCATGGACCTCCCTGGATTTCTAGTAAGAAGATTCTAAGTCTAATGGTTACGGTTTTTGTCTTGTTAACAGACGACAATTCTGCAGAAACTGATGAAACATTTCATGATCAATATCCATGCAAGGAATCATGAGGTTCAATGCATTAGTTGTTCAGATACTTGATCTTTTGTATCAAATTTTCCATTATTTTTGGGGGTATTTCGGAGCCTCATAGCTCAAAGAATATCGGTAACGGAGACCTAATTTCAGGTTTCCAAGGAGATTTTTCATGGACCTCCCTGGATGTCAAGTTAGAAGATTCCTGGTCCAGTGGTTACGATTTGTGCCTGTTTAACGTACAGACAGAAGACGGACAAACAGACAAACAGACAAACGGTCGACGGACAAAGAGTGATCACTATAGCTCAGATGACTTTCAGTCATCTAACATGGCTTCTTGCATGACATCTGCCACCAGGTGCGCCCTTGTGCTATATAAATTAGACTGTTACTATTCTCCTGGACTTTCCAAATTTAATCAACTCTTAAGAACATTAATTTTTTTTACTTGGTATAATCTTAATGATTTTTTAGTTTATGTTTATATTTCATGTTTACATACCATGCAGGGCTATATAAGTATATGCTTATACGACTCGCTCACAGGTATGGCTGATAAGCGTACGTATGGAAACGGACGGGGGAATTCCATGTATTGACGTAAGTGATAGGGTATTCCCCTGGCAGATTTCCATGCCCGATCTAGCTGCATATTGGTAGCCAATACAATATAAATATATGTGTGTTTATGTCTTAACTTTTCAGATATTGTGTAGTCACAAACCATAGGCGCTTGATAGAATGTCAACAATTGTCCTGGGCGATAATTATCAAGACATAGTTTTCCGGCCAACACCGGCCTTTCTATCAGGGTTAACAGCAATTGAATTCGTTTATCTTTATTTCTAGATTTTTCTCATCCTTAAATAAACCATCTAGTCCCAACAAAACAGATTAGTTTGAATTTCAATCTATTTTACTTCTGTAACTAATCCCGTCTGACAAGAAGCCTGATCTCCTTCTAATATAGCCCAGGTGAATGTTTGTTAACATTATATCAAGCGCCTGTGTTCACAAACTGAATTTCATTATGTCTGTAAAAACTTTGACCGATCACAATTGATTCAACTCCTACATGTGCGGTTTGTAAATTTCAGTGTCACGGCTGGTTCACATAACTCCCTTGATTTAATGGTTTTAAATTTATACCCGTGTCAGTTCAACACATGTTTATTTCAATAAACACCTGTCTGTTTCAAATATATTCAGTTATGTTAATTTTAATTCATATAAATGAATATTTATATTTTGTTAACCAATCAGCGGATGGTTATTCTGAAAATATCGGATCACCTCATTCCTACCAAATTTGTAAATGTCACGTGAACATATATTCTCACAGTCAATACTGGAAGGTTATTTTTACAAAAATCGTATATCCTTTTTGTTATGGGGTATGCAAGTCTGAAAAAAACCCAGTTATTTAGTTAAATTAGACGAAGTTGTTTGGTTTATTACATTTTCAAAGTATGGAAACGGGATTATTTAAGGCCGCATTTACACCTGGATGATCACGTGTCAATCATGAGACACATATCTGTTCAAAGGTATGTAACTGGGAATGTATAAAATAATATAATATGATTTATAACATATATATCACGCAATTTTCATATTAGTACATGTATCTGTAAGAGTTAACTAGAAAGCGTTAAAAGGTTTACATTTATGGACTATTTTTTTTTTATAATCACACATCTTTTTCATTCTAACAGACTTTTTTGTCTACACACATGTAAAGAGCTAAAAAAAACCCCAAAAAATAGAAAATGATGCTATGATATATTTTTTTTGGGGGGGGGGGGGGTGGGGGGTGGAAGCGTTTACAGACACCCCCTCCGCCCTCCCAGTATTCACCAAATCGCACCCATGGACGATTGGTCTGACAACTGTCGGCCCAAACAGCCGACACCTCAAGATGAGTTTCAATAATATTTAAGCCCGAGTCAGTTGTAACATGGCTGGATGGCTCGCTGTCCGCCACACTCTTTCGCATGGATTATCTTCTGACAATTTGAACCATTTGAGATGTCCTGAATTTTTGTTGGACCAATACCCCGTCGGATGAACGGGCTGATGAACCATAGACCTCATCAGATTGAGCCGTCATCTTATGTTTTTGTATGGTGTTTCGAGTGCACTGTACCAACTAAAAAGCACGGATCTGTCGTCTGATATTTTGGCCACAACGTGACAATGGTGAGTTTACTCAACAAAATGTTCCGACGAATTCTGCATTCGAAATTTTTTTATATTTAGAAGAAATTAGGCACTAAAATAGAACTAATATTTAATCTTAAACATTACAGTACAGGATACTCTGCAAATAGTAGTTAAGGAAGTCATATATGTTTTTGACCGGTGGTGCTGATCATGGCTCAATATTGTGGTACTGATCTTGTTTATACCGGTATGGTTTAAGGAAAATTTTACAGTGCGGACCGGTAATGGTAAGTACAGCTTTCGACAGTCGCTCTAGTCAGAATCTTGTAAATAATGTTTGTTCATGATATTTTGTAGTGATCTATAGCCTTTATAGCCCGAGATCAGATGTAATATATTTAAAAAAAAATAACCAAGGATTAATACGCCATAGTTTGTTAGATGTTTCTTCAGTCTTTAATTTAATGGGGTACTATTTTGTTATTCAACAGGCGGCGCAAGTGATCATGGGAGCTGCAAAATATTGATAAAAAACATGTTTATCCAGGTCTTGAATTTTACTTTGTTAAATATGCATAAATATTTATGAATATAGCACCCTCGTGAAGAAGCTGCGAGTTCCCATGAAACTGGAAAATGTAGATGTAAAATGTTCAGTAGTGCCAGTATATTTTTTTCCCGTTTTGGCAAGTGGTCAAAAGGTTTCACAAGTGGCGAAATCTGTGGCGCTTTTTTAAATTCATATTTCTATTTACTTGCTTGGTTGATTTTATCGCCTGTATTTTTTTTTGTATCGCTGACTTAACTCCTCTTAACCTGTAAAAGTGTACTTTGACTTAGGATTACATTTAATTCCTTGAATTTACTTTTGCCTCCATTTATGACTACCGCGAACTTTTGGTCCTGGGCGAACATGTATTAACCTCCACATTGCTTTTATGGCCATAATACTGATTGAACCTACCGAAGTCGCACCAATTTTGCTAGTAAATGATACACGGCCTTTCCTCAGACACATTACACACGCCTCCCAATATATATATATCCAACGTAATATATGGAACAATAAGCCTTTTCCATAGTAAAAACTTGTTTAATTATAAAGAAAGATCGAGATCCATTAAGGAAAAGCCATCACACATTTATCTTGGTACTTTTTTTTAATCTGAAAGAAGTTAATTTAGAACCAGTGTCTACCCACGTCTTGGTTTTATACTTACAAACTGATGCCTGTGACAATTTATAAAGTATCCTTTTAGTTATATGACTGTTTTACTCCAGGAATATTAAAATAGTGATTGAATATCCCGCCAGCGAGTCGCGTTTCCCAGGAGGAAAATACATTTAATGATTAATACATATATAATAAAAACACCACATTGGTCTTTTCTCTTCTGTCGCAACGTAAAATCGCCACAGCGGAAGTATGAAGCTTATCAATCAAACATTAGCAACCGAACCACCAGTTCTTAGTAACCAACGGGAAGCCATCATCCACCTGTAATATAAAATATGGCTTTACTGGGAATTATTTTATTACTACGATTTACAAAACAGTCACCATTAGCAGCAAAAGTAACCCCGGTCTGGATTATATTCAATTATTAAACGACGAAAGCAGAATTTGATTAATCAGACACACATTAAGATATATATTAACATGGTATTTTTGTATAAATTTGTGTTCAACCATATATATATATATAATGGGATGGATCATATCTTATATCCCATCTATGTATCTACATATAACCATTTTATTTACCATTTTTAATATACCTGGCACAAACACGACATACACACTCAAAACACACACTCTGTAATCGCCTACCACCAATTTCTGATGTACTAGTAATTAAATCATTTTTCAATTACACCGGTGTGTGTTTTATGGACTGCGGTGTGGGTGTTTAATTTTATTTTAATCTCAGATTAAAGATACTTGCACGTTACCTTGTATGAAATAGACTCGTCCGTTTCCTCCCCAGACAAAGGACGAGTCTATGTCATTGGGAAGACCATGAAACTCGTCCTTTCCGATTGTCTTCGGGTAGTCGGGCATTATTCCACCATTTACAAAGCGCCAATATTAGTTACCCTAGAACAACATATAATTATTTCGAGTTATTATAAAGTATTTACATTACATTATTATAAAATTCAATGCACGTGCTCCTGTCAATTTTATCTCATGAATTAACAAATGCGGGCGCACGAGTCACTACTGTGCAGCGCATATGTTCTTGTCAATTTAGTTGTACTGAAAGTTGACAGCCTTGATGTAAATATGAACGGACGGTACCGACGGATTATTTCATATAATATATATTATCGTATTAATATTGTATATATTTATTGTTGCAATCATCACAATCAGTGCTGTGAGTATTTTGACGTGTGAAAATAAAGTTTTTACTGAGTAAATTTAGCATATTCTGTCAACCTCTGTTGTGTATGTACCAAATCCCTTTCCATCTTTTTCTTTGCATTTCAAGTGGGGCTAATATTTCGTGTGTTTTAGTTCACGGCAAATGTTTAAATCATCATAATATTAAAAAAAATTGAATATATTTTTCTGAATATTCTATATAATCGAAACTCAATCACTATTCAGCTTTAATTAAAACACGTATGATACTCAACGCAAGAGATGACAAATTTAAATATTATGTAATAAATTATGCATTCTGCATAAAAATTCCTCTATTATAAAATCCAAGGGGGGAGGGGGCACGGTGACCCTTCATATATAATGGCTTAAATATGATTATTTTTGTATAATTATTATATATTAAATATGGCTCAAGAAAGGGTTACCATTATTTTTAAAACCAATAAACACTTTCAGACAACTTACAATTCATAGTATCAAGGAAGCATCACAGTGAAAATCAATGCATCTGGAGATGAACATGGGACACCACATCCTTCTGATAAACAAGGGATACCATAGAAAAGAATTAACAATGGGTCATTCATTGCATGTGTATATGGTCGAATATTCATCATTTTATCAACAGAATTCGTAAGAATGTCGGGAACTTATGTATTAATTCACTAGAAATTTAGAAATGCAAAATCATCTCGCAATAAACAACTGTTGTGAAAAATGAAAGAAAAAGCTGTTAAATTCAATCTTCTTTTTAGATATTTAAGAAGTATAGTGATTAATTGCTTAATCAACAAAAATACATAATGCATTAACATGATTTTCGTTATCATTGACTTTTCCCTACTATTTGCAAACACATTGCTGTTTATTTAAAATAAATATGTCAAATATTAAGCGAGCTATAAGCATTTACATACGCCTACCCCCGTATCAAGGCTACCTGTCCGCGGGTGCCGTGCGTAATGACGCGGTTGTCTCAAAATGGCCTAAAAGGGTAGTGTATCCCAAAATAATCAATGTTAACATCTAAATTAATTAATTGGACATACTTGGGGATCTAAAAATACCGATGTCATAAAATCTCAGAGGGGGTGTACGGTGACTCCTTCTAGCCCATGGACTAGGTATATTGGTTCAAGATGGTGGGAGACAGTGCCACAGTGGTAGCCATAATCTTTGGTGCTTTGGGGGGGGGGGGGGATTGGATGTGCTAAGTGTAGTCATATGAGCAATCCTCCCGTTCGTGTACGACACCTGGTGGTGTCGTACCTCACTAATTCTTTTCCGGTGACTTCCGCCGAAAAGAGGTCCCCTGTGTGGGGTATATGCGGGGTGTTTCAAGCTCGGCTTCGACGCGGAAGATTTGTGATCAAACTTTGTAAATGTGTGTGATTTGCGGTGAGTGACATTTTGAAAATATAGACTTATGGATTCTGATGGACATTATTTGTGTCTGCCCTAGCGCTGAGCAGCTGGGCGATATTGGGAGCTTGTTGCACGGTTTTTAGCACGGGTGTCGCATACAATTTATCACCTGTACTTTTCTAGTGACTTTATCGAGACACCGTTTATTCCACTGTTAAATGTAAGCCACTCGCTAAATTATGTCTACAGATGAGAAGCTAGAAAAAATAGTTCAGCAACTAGGTTCAGTGGCAATATCTCTGACACACATATCCGCCAAAGTTGAAGATATTGATTGCCCAGTTAAAGAGATAGAAAAATCTCGTGACAACGAACTCCAGTCACAGCCTACTAGTCAGGGCCAACCTACTCAGTCTGCACCAAACTGTGAAGCTCCCACGCCTGGTCAGGAGGGTGCGGCTGCTCTCGTACCCAGTCTCCAGGGAGACTCCTACGAGATCGTATTGGACCAGTATGAAAGCATTCGTGAGTCCCTAAGCCGTTTTAAGCTTGACCGCAAATTTACATTTAAAAGAGACAAATCTGGTGTGAAAAGGGATGATCAAAGAGTGTTCAACATCATTTCTAAGTGCGCCACTATCTCTGAAACACAGATAAAGCTGTTATCATCCATACAGGGTCGAAGTGTATCAGAGGCAGAGTTGGACGATTTATTCACATGTGCATACGCTCAGACGGTATATCTGAGGGAAGAATTCGCCAACATTCTAATAAAAGGTGAATACGGTGATAACACAGCTAGATTGTACCGGAATCTTCAACGCCACAGTGTTTTCAAACCAGAAAGTGTAGAAACTCTTAAATCAGCTGTACAGCTTGCATCTATACAGGACTCTAATAACCATCGCCGTACAATAGGACGGGGACAAGGTGGCCAGCGCGGCTCCCATACGTTCAATCGTACCCACAGAGATAGATTCAGTCAGTATACAGATAGGCAGGTGCAGCACCGTCGTTATACACCAACACAACACCAGGATGAAGTCAATACTTAGTCGTGTTAAGAACCAAACTTTAGACAATGCCATTCAAAACATGCCTGCCATATCCGACAGGTTTATCTCGGGCAGCGGCGCATTGGAATGCCATATCAGCTACTAAAAACATAATAGACATTGTATCACATGGTGTATGTATTCCATTTCGTGAATTACCAGAAGCTTTTGAATGTCAGAATGCACCACTATCTAGGACACAGGTCACGTTTATTGACAGTGAAATACAAAGCCTACTGGCCAAGGGCAGCATCATTAGATGTAACAATAAACCTCGTTGGATCTCTCCGATTGGTTCAGTAGCTAAAAAGGGCAACAAACAAAGGCTCATAACGGACCTGAGAATTATTAACAAATACATTGACGCACTTACATTCAGTTACGAGGGCATAGACACTATCGCAGAACTTATAAAAGCTGATGATCAATGTATTTCGGTTGATTTAAAGCAGGGTTTCCATCATGTACCGGTTCACTCTGATTACCAGGAATATCTGGGTTTTAAATGGCATAACAACTATTACCAGTGGACTGTACTTCCTTTTGGGTTATCATGTAGTCCATATTTCTTCAACAAGGTGTTAAGACCGGTAATTGCATATACACCGTCATTTATGTGGATGATTGTATTTTAATGTGCTCAAAAGAAAAAATCACTGATCAGATTGACTTACTTGTGCACACCTTACAGGATCTTGGATTCTGTATTAATTGGGATAAATCTCAGCTGAATCCCACTACTAGGATCGAGTTCATCGGATTCATCATTGATACATGTGGTACAAATAACGAACCTTGGATTGAAATTCCAAAATCAAAAATCGCAAAATTACTCAAATCAATAAAACGGGTGCTCCGTTACACAAGTGTGCAAGCGCGCACACTAGCAAGGATTGCAGGCACGTGCGTCTCTATGACAAAGGCTATTATTCCAGCAAAACTGCTGTTACGTAATGTTTATCGCCTTCTATCAAACAAGAAGTCATGGTCCGATATACTTCCATTATCGCCACCTGTCATACGTGATTTCCAGTGGTGGTTACAGGGACTTAAATCATGGAACGGAAAGTCAATGCTCCGACCACAAATCGCCGCCCAGCTAGTTACAGACGCTTCCAGCACCGGCTGGGGTGGAGTGACAGGGACATTAGAAGCCAGTGGCGTATGGAATCAACGTGTTGGGCGTATGCCATCAAATTACAGAGAGCTTCTGGCGGTAATTATGAGTCTAGAGTCATTCAAGAAAGAACTTCGGGGCAAACACGTTCAGGTATTGTCCGACAACGTGTCGACGGTAGCATACATCAATCATTTCGGGGGACCAAGCCAGTCGCTATCAGACCTCGCACAGTCTCTCTGGAGCCGTTGTCTGGAACTTGGAATATCGCTCACAGCCCGACACCTGCAAGGCCTTCAGAATTACCATGCCGACAGACTGTCAAGACTGTCTTCCAGACACGAGTGGAAACTGCATCCAAAACTATTCAAATTCATAGATTCAGTGTTTGGTCCCCACACAATCGACAGATTCGCGTCACTACTATCTCAACAGGTGGCGCTTTACAACAGTCAGTATTACGATCCGGCGTCACAAGGTGTGGACGCATTAGCCCAAACAGATTGGGCTCGACACAACAACTTCGTGAATTGTCCTATACGACTAATACCGAAAGTTCTCGATGTGCTAGAACAACAAGGAGCGACTTGTACAATCATTGCACCCCACTGGCCGGCACAGGCGTGGTATCAGCGACTGAAGGATTTCGCGATCGAGCAGCCGTTGCGCATTCCACTAAACAAAGACTCGGTAATTCCGCTCAGTCAGGTCGTACCGGAGCCGCTAAAGAACACCCGGTGGAAATTTTCAGCCTGGCGCGTGCGTGGGAAGAAAAGCTTGACTCGCTAAACTGGTCAGTTCGTGCACGCAAACAGTTCTCTTACGCCTGGGCCAAATCAACCTTGTGCCAGTATGATCGGATGATCGGGAAGCTTCAGGATTTCTGTCGAATAAATGGTGCTACATTCCCACCGACTGACACTGCAGTACTGGCAGACTTTCTGTGTTATCTGTCCGATACTTCGCAGAGACCAAAATCGATTTTGGATTCGGCATTAGCCAGTATGTCGAGCATGTATCAAGCAATCGGCACCATGAACCTGGCAGTGCATCCCGACATCACAAGACTGTGTCAGGCCTTAATAAAGAGTGGGACTACGGCTCCTCACACCAGAACTCCTATTTTACCCATCGCACCTTTTCATGATATGTTCGTGCGGTGGCCCACTAATGAACACTTGGATGTGCCCCGCCTGAGGCTGAAGGCCGTGACACTGCTGGCGCTGGTCGTCATGCTTCGTCCGTCAGATATAGCACCGCTGGGAACGGTGTTCGACCCCCTTGCCTTAACTGAACAGAAACTCCTCTTCTCTACGGAGAATGTGATATTCCATGACGATGGTTCCATGTCCATAACACTTCATGGTATCAAAAACGACTCAAAACGATCAGGGTTTACAGTCAGAATTCCTCCGGCGTCGCATGATAAGCTCGATCCAGTACTGGCTCTCAGGTGGTACATAAAGAAAACGTTGAGTCTCCGATCCAGGCCACATGGTCCTGTGTTTCTCCGGCTTAACCGACCCCACACCGCACTTCAGTCATCGGGGATCGCGGCCGTTCTGCGTGATGCGATTAAGGCGGCTGGGCTTGCTGATCGAGGATTCACGGCCCGTTCCTTTAGACCTACCGGGGCAACGGTTGGTGTTATGTGCGGACAGGACCCCAATATCGTCAGGGCCATGGGTCGTTGAAAATCTCAGTCGGTATTCGAACATCACTATGTGCATACGATTCCGCCGCCGAACTATACCGACAGCGTCCTTCAGCTATCTGGCTGTACAGACGATTAACCGTTCGGCATTTCCGCATGCACTTATAGGGCTATTTCTGATTTAAGTCGTTATCTTTTCTCTGCAGTTGGCATTTTATGTAACTAAGCTTTTTATTACATAGTAAAGCTGTTCGGTTTGCTCATTATGACGGAGTTTTGAATTTATGAAAAAGTGTAGTCATATGACCAATCCTCCCGTTCGTGTACGACACCTGGTGGTGTCGTACCTCACTAATTCTTTTCCGGTGACTGTCATATTTTGGTAATTGGTTTTTATTGACATGTTCTTGTAACTGACAATGATGATTGGTGGAAGTCATGTTGGACAAGTATGGCATTTTATGTAACTAAGCTTTTTATTACATAATAAAGCTGTTCGGTTTGCTCATTATGACGGAGTTTTGAATTTATGAAAAATGGTGAGTAAACGAGTCGGCAGGTGGCGCAGCTGTGGAGCACTATAGAACCTGGAATGTCCGGAAAATGAGATACAGAACTCCCTGTATTTCTTGGATAAAATAAAATTTCAGGTGTAGAGCTCGAATTTGATGTTTATGCATAATACCAAACACTAGATGGAATTATTTTTCCTGGAGCTGTCAATCCTAGAATCTTACATTATCATATATAGAGCCTTGAAATGCGTCTCTCGAACCTCAAAGTGTTTTTGATGTACTGCGAGGAAATAAACGTATACTCTGCTCTTATGGTTACTATTATAAAATGAAATATAAATAGTGCCTGTAATGTAACATAACAGTAATTATTTTGTGTCCATGTCATTTTATATTTTAACTTGATCAATCAGCATCTTATATATAGGTCTAACGCAGTGATAATGCAGGCGACTTCCAGTCAGGTTCAATCAAATAACTGACTGCTCGCAAAGGCAACCTTCGCTGAATACAGGCGCCGGGGCGCTGGCGCATAGTCAAGAATGTTATTAATAATTAGAGGGGGGTAACGCTTGTTTTCATTCCTCCTTGCAATTTTCGCAATAACCACCTCTTATCTAGCGGAAACTCCTTCCTCTGTCCAAGCGCAAAGGCTGTCCGTTCAAGCACACCCAAACCTCTTGCCATTAATTATTGTGGTCCTGATGGCATATGAGCGAGGGTATACGGTATTTTATACTGCACCATCGTATGAATCATATTTTCATAAAGGCAGTTACGGTGAATTTGCGAATGGCCACATTAGAGATCCATGTTTCATTATACTTCTGAATCTGGATCTGGGGTAGGCGGTGGGGGTACACATACGATCTCGGAAATGAGGTTTGGGTAAAAAAATAACACTGATGCCAATCTGTCACCTATAACTAAAATGTTGCTCAAAGGTCAGGTATAGAGAATCCGCAATATTGGAGATCGAGCCCAAACAGGGACAGAAGTGGGCGATAATGGAGAATCCTTACGGAAACCAGACCCGGGTAAAAATAAATATAAGGCGCAGACCTGAGACTTAGAACTAATATTGTGGTCAAATCTCAAACAGGACAAGGGTTGAAATTTGTTAAACTGAAGTCCAGAATCTCTAGTCAGATTCAGTTTACATTGTACCGAGTATCTCTTCTTTCTTGCATTATCGTCCCCCGTGTTTAATTCGATAAGGGTTACCACATCGCGGGGGCATCATCGCTTCCGAGGTTTTCCTGTCTTGTTCACCTAAAGGAAAAAATATTGAGATATCTTAATTTTCATGAAAATTCATATAAAAATCTATATATTATCTAAACAACCAGTACAAATGATATTTATCACAAAATTTTTTTTCTGTCCATGTACTTCTCGCTTTTTCTTTCACAAATATATTTTACCTGAAAAAAAATGCCCCGTCCTAACCTACAATTATTCTTTTTTTATTTCTTCTAAACAGAAAACGAGAGATTTATATTATTGTTATCGTCATCGAGTTAAAAAATGTTAAACGTAAGACAAAAGGTAACATAATAAAAAAAAGAGTACTAGTATACAGGGATAAGTTGCTGGCTTACCTGTAGCTGGAACACCGGCCATGTCTTGGACTTCCAGAACTGCCTCCCTCAGTTTGTCCTGATCTGTATACGCTCGAGGGCTCTGGTCAATATAGCCTCTCTTGAACAGGTACTGCTGTGAGCACAACACAAAATTACTATTGTACATTCATGGTTTGGGCATACGACATGAGTTTCCTTTCCATTACCGGGCATGTGATGAGTGATGATGTGTACATATACTCTGTTTCCTAGATCAGACGCCCCGGTGTTTATTATTTTTCAAACTCTGCTTTCACCCGGCGCCAAAAAATAGAAGAATACATTCATTTATTTTAAAATAAAAAGTGTGTAGAAACGTCAGAAAGAGAAGTATACATTCATTTATATTTTAAAAAAAGTGTGTAGAAACGCCAAAAGAGAAGTATACATTCATTTATTTTAAATAAAAAGTGTGTAGAAACGTCAGAAAGAGAAGTATACATTCATTTATTTAAAAAATAAAAAGTGTGTAGAAACATCAGAAAGAGAAGTATACATTCATTTATTTAAAAAAAGTGTGTAGAAACGCCAAAAAGAGAAGTATACATTCATTTATTTTAAAATAAAAAGTGTGTAGAAACGTCAGAAAGAGAAGTATACATTCATTTATTTTAAAATAAAAAGTGTGTAGAAACGTCAAAAAGAGAAGTATACATTCATTTATTTTAAAATAAAAAGTGTGTAGAAATGTCAGAAAGAGAAGTATACATTCATTTATTTTAAAATAAAAAGTGTGTAGAAACGTCAGAAAGAGAAGTATAAATTCATTTATTTAAAAAATAAAAAGTGTGTAGAAACGTCAGAAAGAGAAGTATACATTCATTTATTTTAATATAAAAAGTGTGTAGAAACGTCAGAAAGAGAAGTATACATTCATTTATTTTAAAATAAAAAGTGTGTAGAAACGTCAAAAAGAGAAGTATACATTCATTTATTTAAAAAATAAAAAGTGTGTAGAAACGTCAGAAAGAGAAGTATACATTCATTTATTTTAAAATAAAAAGTGTGTAGAAATGTCAGAAAGAGAAGTATACATTCATTTATTTTAAAATAAAAAGTGTGTAGAAACGTCAGAAAGAGAAGTATACATTCATTTATTTTAAAATAAAAAGTGTGTAGAAACGTCAAAAAGAGAAGTATACATTCATTTATTTAAAAAATAAAAAGTGTGTAGAAACGTCAGAAAGAGAAGTATACATTCATTTATTTTAAAATAAAAAGTGTGTAGAAACGTCAGAAAGAGAAGTATACATTCATTTATATTTTAAAAAAAGTGTGTAGAAACGCCAAAAGAGAAGTATACATTCATTTATTTTAAATAAAAAGTGTGTAGAAACGTCAGAAAGAGAAGTATACATTCATTTATTTAAAAAATAAAAAGTGTGTAGAAACATCAGAAAGAGAAGTATACATTCATTTATTTAAAAAAAGTGTGTAGAAACGCCAAAAAGAGAAGTATACATTCATTTATTTTAAAATAAAAAGTGTGTAGAAACGTCAGAAAGAGAAGTATACATTCATTTATTTTAAAATAAAAAGTGTGTAGAAACGTCAAAAAGAGAAGTATACATTCATTTATTTTAAAATAAAAAGTGTGTAGAAATGTCAGAAAGAGAAGTATACATTCATTTATTTTAAAATAAAAAGTGTGTAGAAACGTCAGAAAGAGAAGTATAAATTCATTTATTTAAAAAATAAAAAGTGTGTAGAAACGTCAGAAAGAGAAGTATACATTCATTTATTTTAATATAAAAAGTGTGTAGAAACGTCAGAAAGAGAAGTATACATTCATTTATTTTAAAATAAAAAGTGTGTAGAAACGTCAAAAAGAGAAGTATACATTCATTTATTTAAAAAATAAAAAGTGTGTAGAAACGTCAGAAAGAGAAGTATACATTCATTTATTTTAAAATAAAAAGTGTGTAGAAATGTCAGAAAGAGAAGTATACATTCATTTATTTTAAAATAAAAAGTGTGTAGAAACGTCAGAAAGAGAAGTATACATTCATTTATTTAAAAAAAAAGTGTGTAGAAACGCCAAAAAGAGAAGTATACATTCATTTATTTTAAAATAAAAAGTGTGTAGAAACGTCAGAAAGAGAAGTATACATTCATTTATTTTTTTAAAAAAAAGAGTGCATGTGTAGAAACTTATGGAAACTCCCATGCCTGGCCGATGTCAGCGAAAGTCCTCTGTTTCCATATACTAGCGTTTATTCGACATGTGCGCGAGTCGAACGTAATGGGACCAATGTTTTAATAAAACGAAAATAAAAAAAAAAACTCATCAACCAATCAACAAATATACTCATTGTACCCACGGGCTGCATGCCTACAATGAGTGCGATTTTTCTGTCGTGCAATGGTGTTGCATTGGCATTGCCTGATGAGGACCCATCAAGCGGAACGTTGAACGCCTGCAGCAGATACCGCTACTTAACGATTTTCGCAGTTTACACGTGAGAACCCGCATGCATGGAAAAACTGCATCGTCCCGTAGAAAAAACGCGTTCATGCAGGGGCGTCAATATATGGGGTCGGGGGTTGGGGGGGGGGGTAATGTAATCAACCCCCCCCCCCAACTATTCAAAGAACAATAGTTATATATTGCAAATAGAATACAGCAATGAATAAAAAAAATGACTTTTTTTCTTTAATGGGCTGACTATATATATATATATATATATATATATATATATATATATATGAAATACATGTATTATATCTTAACCTGGTTTACAATTAACATATACTGGAAACATAATACCTTATTTTCTTAAAACATCTACTTAATTGTAATATATTTGAAATGTGATCAAGTATATAAATATATATATATATATATATATATATATATATATATATATATATATATATATATATATATATATATATATACAAAATGGAACCTCGAATTTTCGTATCTCATTTTTAAAGAAAATTCTTTAATTTCCAAAATAAACCTTAAAATTGAAAATTTCTCGTATTACTGAAAAGTAAAAATAAGAAAATATGTTACATGTGTAAACTATATGTATACAGGTGTTTGCCAGTTTATTTTGAAGTATAATACTAGTATACAGGACTGTAAATGAATCTCCGCAAAATTTTAAAATAACTACTGAAGAAAATATACAATACTGAAGGGACTGCGAAACTGGCAGTACATTAGCATAATGGACCGTTGACATGCTTCGATGTACCAGGGAATAACAACTGTAGCAGATAACGATAAACATAAAATTTCATTTTTTATAAACTTTATATGATATACATATATTAATGTTGCATGTAGTGGAAAGCGTCCATTTGGCGTTATAATAGTGCTTTCAAAGATTAATGTATAATCAGTTGCCTTTTAAAATTGTGGAGGTTGGAGGGACATTTTTTCGAAATAAAAATAAAAACCGAACGAGGAAAGGGGCAAGTATTTTGATGGAAGCGCGACTGTCCACGGCAAATATCGGCCGAGTTGGTAGGCGTGGGGTGTTTCCATGTCAGTAGTTTTGGAATAAAATAATAGAGAATATTCTTGCTCTGCTCAAAGAATGTATATGGCATACTCATTAAAGGTAAAACACCTTTGTGAATAAACTATTCCTCTCTTAATGTATGAGACTTAGCCACTTTTAGCACACAAATAACCGCATACATGTACTTCTATTGTTAAGAAGGTTTTGAGACGGAATATGTTGTCTATAAATGAAATATGGTTTTTGACCGAGCAGCGTTCAGGCGCCCTCAATGGTCTTAATGTTGAGCAAAGCACTCAAAGCCGGGGAGATCGTCACTCATATGAGTTCGAGTCTTAGCCGAAGAGCGATGATATTTTTAAACGGTGCGTCCTACACAGGGTCTTCAGCCAGTTAAATGGGAAGGCCTTGGCAAATGACGGGGTTTCACTTAAAAGCGAATGCGCCATTCGAAATAGAATTCTGCCGAATTAGTAGAGGCGGCTAACAACACAAAATATTTAGAACAGCTTTTGTTCACAACGAACACAATGTCCCGTCAAAACGCACCCCAGGTTCAAAATGTAGCAGCACCATTCCCTTCTACGCAGACTGTCAGGGGCACCGCTGCTACTGGTTCATGTTAATGAACGTATAATTGTAAAATAACTCCATTGAGAATCGCGTAAATCAATATAAAAAAAAAATGAAATCGATACAAATTTTATGTATGTTAAACGACTGACCACCTGTGACAGGATCATATAATATTAATATTTAATTGAATATTAATACATGAAGTAATTATAACGTGCTGCTTCTTGATGTTGCATATGGGAGGGATCACCAGGTGGAACGGCGTACCAGGTCTTTTACAGAGTCATCTGACTGTGACGGTTAATCACTGGTTATATCATAAACGACACGCATCTGCACGAAATGAACACGAGTGGAGTATGGGATAAATATAATATAATATAATATAATATAATATAATATAATATAATATAATATAATATAATATAATATAATATAATATAATATAATATAATATAATATAATATAATTGTGATGGCATATGAGCCAAACACCAATTGGTTGGTTAAGGTACTTTAAAAAAGTGAAAACCTATATAAAAAAATCACGAATTGCCGATAATTCACAAAAAAATAATGTCATGCTTTACAACAGAATAATAAGTAAAACAGTTTTAAAGTTACATGCAATGCAATTCCATGTAACATTGACAGTAATCTCAATGAAGTAATGATGTAAAAAAATTATACGAAAAATAATAAATTCAGTAATTATTACATATGTGTATGTCTATTTTATTTTTTATACTCAGTAAAATAGCTCACCATGCCATATTCCTTGGTCAAAGAAAGCGACGTCACAAATCCAAGGCACAGAATGAGACCCGTACAAAGTTGAGCTGCCATGACTACCCCTTCGTTTACACCGACCGATTGTGTAATGTAAGGCACATGCATATAGTTATACAAATAACACAGAGTCGCTGTATGCTTCAGAGACTATCACGTCTCTTCATTGCAGGGAGGAGAGACACCTAGTACTTAACAAGGGCGGATCCAGTATTAGGGAAAAGGAGGGGCCGATTTTTTTTACCAGTTTCACTCAATTGTTTCATTGTTGCCAATTATTGCCTCGGCCAGGAGGGTATGTATTCATTCCCGTTTGTGTGTGTGTTTGATCACAACATAATTCACGCAATCATGAAAGGATTTCGTGAATAGGGAAATGAAGAATCGGTAAGTTTTTGGTGTGGATCCGGAAAAAGATCCGTATTCAGGAACGTCATAAAGAAATATTCACAATGTACAGTCAATTAGACACGAATTAACCTGGAAATATGGGCCGAATTAGTGAATTCAAACAAGGGTTTGGGAGCACATTACAATAGGGATCCCTCGCCAATAGGGCGGAGGCATTCATTCCTTAAAATACAGATTTCTTATTATCCACACTTTTGTATAGAGTTAATGAAAGACCCCTACAACTATCAGTCTGATACTTAGCAGGGTACAAATGGTATAATCATTTAGATTAGGATGTTAAAACTAATTAACATACAGACAGTTCTAGTAAACTCTTCTTGAAAATCCGAAATAAGATCTATTATGACCTACATTTATATAATATGGCCCTAAGTACTATGTCCGATTCAGCTAAGCGTCATGGCCCATAGGCCACCTCTTTAAAAAATTACCGGTTGAGAAAAACATGTTGAAATGTTGACTGCAGGATGAATACAAAAAATGTTTGAAAATGTATTAATAGTGCCTATTAACAACAAATATTTTATCCATCTTCAGTAAAACATGGACATTTTGCATCATTTATTTATATAAAGATTTTCTTGAGAGGTCCAGACAGGAGAAACAAATATCGGCATATAAAATATTGAAATTTGGTGCTAATTTGCTGGAAAAAAGTTGATTCACAACTTTGATTTGACGTTCATAAAAATGGTGGAATTCTGGTTCTCTAAATTGCCCGAGAGGCGAAAGGGGTCGAGCACCTTTTGTGATGTTAGACTTAATTATTCTTAATTTATACGTTTTAGGACCAACCCGACATTCTTTATCTTAATGTTAACCAGGCCCGGTAACTTCCGCTCAAGTGGGCACTTGTAATCGAAAATTTAGGTTCCATAGTCAAGGAAATGTTGCTTCAGCTGTTTAGTATTTCCCGTCGGTCAAACCTCGTACAAGAGTTGACAACGTAATGGCAACGAAATATACTTTCAAAATTACTTTCGGAGGCCAATATTTATTCGATTCCATATATATTTAGAAAATAGGAACAGGTTATCCAATCCATGAAAAGTTGCAGATCTTGTCTCCTACAATATAACAGTTGTGGTTTTTTAAAACCATTTTCTTTGTTAGAGGTAACCGTCTCCTTTTTAAATTGCTAGCTTAAATAAGTGTATGTATATCTGCAGAATTCCATTGTTTTAGACGTGACAAGGCAGTATCACACGCTTCCTTTTATTTTAACGTTCGCTCATGTGGGTGTGCAGTTCATTATTCTCCCCATTGCTCAGTCATAGCATCAACGCTCCTCACAAAGGAGCCTCTGTTTTGCGAGTGACTGATACACGGCCGTTTGGCACGAACTTCCTTTAAAGCCCACAGGCACATTACACGCGTATCTAACAATACAGAACTGAGGTAACAATGAAACAAAAAACTTGCTTTAATTAAACCGACAAATAGAGGGCGATTTAGGAAATGTTAGCTCCATTATAGGTACATCCGATAATTTAAATGAAGCCCATGAAGAACCAGTTATCACGCATGCATCGGTTTTACACTTAAAAACGAATGCTTGAGACAATTCATATAATATACTTTTATTAATATTACTGTTGACCAAAGATTTAAGAAGATTAAATATCTCGCCTTTTACCAGGAGGTTGGCTGATAACTGTATTTCACAATAACAGTGGAGGAGTGTTGAGCTAATTCATCCAACATTAACAACCGAACCACCGGTTCTTAGTAACCAGTGGGGAGTCATCATCCACCTGAAATAAACCAATATCTCTTTAAATGAAATTAATTCATTACCACAATTCACAAACAACTACCGTTAATGTTATAAAGGTATCATAACCTAAATCTCATCTATATATCTACACATAATCATTTTGGTTTTTATGCCCCCGCCACAAAGTGGCCGGGGCATATAGTTTTACCCATGTCCGTCATTCCGTCATTCCGTCATTCCGTCCTTCCGTCATTCCGAAATGAAACAGTTGTACGGACTTTTTTTCGCAATGCCTGCAGATATTAGCCTGATTTTTGGTGTGTTGGCAGATATAGACCAGTTACAGATCGAGTTCGCGTTTCGTCCCGGTTGACCTACTTTTGACCGTTTTACGGCTCCTAAACTTAGAAAATTTCATGAAAAATAGAAATATTCATGACAGATACACATGTACGGACTTTTTTTTCGCAATGCCTGCAGATATTGGCCTGATTTTTGGTGTGTGAGCAGATATAGACCAGTTACAGATCGAGTTCGCGTTTCGTCCCGGTTGACCTACTTTTGACCTTTTTACGGCTCTTAAACTTAGAAAATTTCATGAAAAATAGAAATATTCATGACAGATACACCTGTACGGATTTTTTTTCGCAATGCCTGCAGATATTGGCCTGATTTTTGGTGTGTGGGCAGATATAGACCAGTTACAGATCGAGTTCGCATTTCGTCCTGGTTGACCTACTTTTGACCGTTTTACGGCTCCTGAACATAGAAAATTTCATGAAAAATATGAAATTTCATGACAAATACACATGTACGTTTTTTTTTCTCAGTGCCTGCAGATATTGGCCTGATTTTTGGTGTGTGGGCAGATATAGACCAGTTACAGATCGAGTTCGCGTTTCGTCCTGGTTGACCTACTTTTGACCGTTTTACGGCTCCTGAACATAGAAAATTTCATGAAAAAAAGAAATATTCATGACAGATACACATGTACGGATTTTTTTTCGCAATGCCTGCAGATATTGGCCTAATTTTTGGTGTGTGGGCAGATATTGACCAGTTACAGATGGAGTTCACGTTTTGTCTCAGTTGACCTATTTTTGACCGTTTGACGGTGCTCTAACATAGAAAATTTCATAAAAAGGTGCACATGTATGGACTTTTTTTTCGCAGTGCCTGCAGATATGGGCCTGATTTTTGGTGTGTAGGCAGATAATGACCAGTTACAGATCGAGTTCTTGTTTTGTCTCAGTTGACCTACTTTTGACCATTTGACTGCTCCTGAACATAGAAAGTTTCATGAAAAATATAAATTTTCATAACAAATGCATATGTACTGACTTTTTTTCCTCAATGCCTGCAGATACCACCCTGATTTTTTTTGTGTGGGCAGATAATGACAGTTACAGATCGAGTTTGCGTTTCATCCTGGTTGACCTACTTTTGATTGTTTTACGGATCCTAAACATAGAAAATTTTCATGAAAGACAGAAATTTTTATGGAAAATGCACATGTATGGACTTTTTTTCACAATGCCTGCATATACTGGCATGATTTTTGGTTTGTTGCTTGATAATGACCCGTTACAAATCGAGTTTGCATTTTGCTCTTGTTGACCTACTTTTGACCATACGACACCTCCTGAACTTAAAAAATTTTCCAAATTTTACAAATGTTTCTAATTTGCCCAAGGCGGGGGCATTCGTGTCGTTCCGACACATCTAGTTTAAATATACCACTAGTCCACTATGTCTTCTTTTGGCATACCTCACCACTTCTATAGAATATGCCCTTTAAGAAGAGAATGTATAACACAAGTAAGATTTAATTACCTCCTTTTCGGCGTAGTACGCTTATCAGGAGGTAATTTGGATAAGGTGCGTTAAAAGCCACATAAGATTTAAAATAAGCCGCACCAGGAGTTAAATGCACGCACACACACACACACACACACACACACACACACACGAAGATATGACATAATAGTCGGCATGGATCATGCATCAAAGTTTCCTCATCAGGCAATAGAGCAAACTCATTAAATTTACTTTTAAATTCCGGTCGTCAAAGCGGTAGTATTCACTTCCGATAAAAAAGTAAGTCTTGTGGTCGGACCACTGTATTGCTGCATTGACGCCAGATGGCAGGCCCTTCCACACCGTCAGAGGGCGGGGGTAGTGCTTGTCAATATTTCCGTCCTCATAGCGGGAGACGTTTTTAGACAGTCGGTAATACTTGTTACCTGTGTTTAAAATAAAGTTTTTTTAAACATTTAACGTGTCATTGGGGTCAAACGGTTCCGTTGCTGGAATTCCCAATGAAACATCGTATATCAAAATTATTGAATGGCACTACTCACATTTTCTGAGAATAATCTTAATACGTTTGGAACCCGAACACCCTTCGGTAGTTTACTGTACAAGTGTATCTATTTATAGTTAACTGCGCTGTTAAAAAATAAACTTTACTTTTTTTATACAGTTTTGCAGGACCACTAAGGATGTAGTTGTTTGAGCATGTGACCTGTAACCTTGGCCTTCATCATTTTGGCTGAGATGTTGTAAAAATACTTTTTTTTATATATATTAATTTTATTGAATCACTAAAATATCTTTTCAATCCTGGGTTTACTTCGCTATTTATTTTTTATAATGAAATTTCCAGGTACAAAGAATGTTTACATGTTCTCATAAACAAGTGGACATGGATAATCCCAGTCAGAGCATTGTGTAAATCTCAGATTAAAGATCCTTGCACGTTACCTTTTATGAAATAGACTCGTCCGTTTCCTCCCCAGACAAAGGACGAGTCTATGTCATTTGGAAGACCATGAAACCCGTCCTTTCCGATTGTCTTCGGGTAGCCGGGCTTTATGCCTCCATTTACAAAGCGCCAGTACTGGTTACCCTGAAACAGTGCAAAATCATTAAGTCAAAGTCTTTACAGTACTCTGTTATAAAATTTAATGCACGTAAGAATATACTTTACTTACTGGGGATGAGGTAGAGCGATAAGAAACGTGGAAATGTATATATAGTGCGCATGCGTTCATATCTCGTGCCCACGTGCTCATGTTACTTGTATCTCATGCATATGAATAAACAAATGCGGGCTACGAGACACATTTGTGCAGCGCAAACATTCGTGTCCTTTTGTGCGGTATATGACATTCTCGTGTATTTCTAATGAAATACATTTGACAGCCTTGTTGTTTAAAAATGAACGGATGGTACCGATTGATTATTTCTTAAAATATATTTTATCATACATGTATTAATATTTTACTTTTTTTTAAAAATGTTATCATAACAATCGTTGCTGAGAAAACTAATGTGCGACAATAACGTTTATTATTGACTAAATATAACGTTCCAATTAGAATGAGCTCTATTAGGGACCTCACGGATATTCAGTGTGGCCCTTAAAACGTTTGAAACGTTTGCTTAGCTCTAGTGAATATACATGTTCAGTTCTCCGTTCCCATATTTTCCTTTGTATTTAAAGTGCGGGTTATACTTGGTGTGTTTCGGTTTACGATAAATTTAAAATTCATGGTAACATATTAAGAAGAGTAAACATGTTCTGCATATCCTATAACAGAAACATAGTCTTTAATTAAGTATTATTAATAATTTTCCAGCCAGAAGCGGATTCAAGGGACCCCCCTTTTCAGCCTCCGTAACCTTTTTTAAGAGTTTCAGACAAATGTTTGCGGCCTGGACCCCCTCTCCCGGACCTGGGGAACTTTTGTCAGGCTTTTTTATTAGTCCTTTTGGGTTGGACCCCACTTTTCCTTAATCCTGGATCCGCCCCTGCCATCGAAGCACATTACAAATATAAAATAGAATTCAAATGAACCATTCCCTCTAGAATTAGTTCAAATAAATAATAATGAGCCCACTTAAAGATAAATAAGGTTAAATTTGCTTGTTTGAATGGAGAAATGCAAAGCGTGTGCAGTGAAATGTGGACGAGAGAGTGTTTCACGTGTGTAACTCGCCTTGAAGAGGTAGGTTTCATTCCGCAAGTCTGTGGTGGTGAGGGCAGCATCCACGGGCCCTTTTATTCCTCCCCAGTAGCGGGAAATCTCGCGTGGATACCTTTCGTCCGGGCCATCGTCATTAAGCCGGTAGTACATCTCTCCTGTAATAATTACAGTATTAAAGAACAAGACAAAACCATCATTTTGGATCCATCACTTTATCGAGATTCTTACCATACAATTTCCAGACCCAGATTAAGCCTTTTAAGTAAGGCAACAGCCGCTAGGCGGCGCTCTGGTCATCATTTTCCGCTGCGCCAAGGGAGAGGAATCAACGTTGCAATGTGGATGGTTTCATGATGGCGATGGTTTCAAATTCGTGATATTCGCGAAACGTTTTATTACGAAACTAAAACCTGAGGGAAAAAAGGCGCCCCATTAACACAGATGAAATGTCATTTATACTTTAACTTCATTGATACATCATAAAGTGTTCCTTGCTTATGGCACCAAAGTCCAATGGCAAAGCAACAGTTTAATACTTTTTAAGATTGTTTATTAATAATCTTAGTCAATGACCTCAAATTCACTCATGACAGTGAATTGGCTTATTGATGCTGTTTACTTGCCCCTAAAAATACACTTTTTCAATACGTTTATTTTATACGTTTACTTGACGTGGTATTCGGATTGCTGCAGCAGAATGCGATAAAACATCGCGTGCGCCATTTTCTTTACCGGCACTAAAACACTGCGATATGGGCCCGATGATGTAAAAAAAACAAAAAAAAAAAAAAAAAAAAAAACGCTCGATCGCGCTGCAACTTAAGCACAAGATTTGTAACAATAGGGGGCGTCTCACCTAAAGTTTATATGGTCACTTGCAAATAAGTGCCAATCCATTGTTCTCACCTAGGAATATATTTGGGCTCTTACAAATGATGGTCCAATTATGCAGATATTTCAGACAAAAAAGGGAAATTAACTATTGTGAAATTATGATCATATCATCTGACAGGTAGAGTGATGCAGTTCGGAATATTTCAGTTATCATACATTCAAAGTTTGGGTTTTAACTTGTTTACTGAGCAGGCAAAAAAGTGGACCAAATTAGCTCCATTTCATATGACCTGCTGGCTCGAGAGGAAGTGCTATAAAATGCAGCTTGCTCTCACCTAGGAATATATATGTTCTCTTATTAATAGGGAAGTAGGTGGCAGCATCAAGTCTGGTAATATTACATTTGTCAAGTTTGTTGTTCCCACCTCCAGGTGTTCCTATAAACAAAAACAAGAAATAAAGATTATAAAATAGTATAACAACGTGATTATATTCTTTCTTTAAAAAAATCATTTTCTCCCTACACAGTTTCTCCCAGCACTGTTTCTCCCAGTGTCCAAGCTTCAAGGATTGTGGCACAAATATACATATACATAGTCCCATGTATTCTGATGGTATTTTTTACAGCCATACATTAAGCTCCAACTTTGCGAGACAGTAAAATTAATGTTAATTTTCAAGAAATGAGATATTTAATAATTATAGAGTAAGCGTAGAAAATATGTCTTCTTTATTACAAAATCCAATGGACTCAATAAATGTTCAGTATCTTATTTACTGCACTGACCGTATATCTTCTGGATCCCTGCGATATCGTCAGGATGGAGCTTAAAGTTCGGTACGTACTCACGGTAGAAGGGTGACATAAGAGCTGATTTAACGCGAGAATGGTACAGGCCCAGAGAATGTCCGAACTCATGAGCTGCCACAAGGAAGAGGTCCACGCCTGAAAGAATCCTCATCATTAACGTAAAGATATTTAAATTAATTGATATGACATAGAATGTTACCCGATCTTGCGTCGGGATGGTTTTTGTCGGCCGGGTTTGTGCGGGACGGATATCCATGGATCGAATTGATGGGCCGAGTTTGCTGGTGTAGTTTAAGAAAGATGGAGCTGCAAGAAACCCTTTGCAAAATAACGTCATTTTCCTAAGAAGTCATAGGAAAGTATTGGGAATGATTGCCTTAGGAAACAATTAGGGTGGTTCCCGAAACTTCAAGATCAATAAGGGGTATTTCCGAGGAGTGGTCAATGGGAAGTTTTGTGACAACGTTTGAATACCACAACCGTCAATAATAATGGAAAAAATAAAAAATATGCCAAACTAACCCGTTTTATTTTGTATTCTGTTCTTAAAAATGTTATAAGAACACATTTTATTAATCCGATACTGTTGCTTCTAATAATCCCATTTTTTAATATTATAAAGTGTTTACTATCTTATAATAGGCATTTTTATTACCATACCGTTTCGTATAACAAAATGAATATTATAGAAAAAATGAAAATAAGATACATTAATCAAGGATCTGCTTTTATAAAGAAAACGAAAAATGAAAGACATATCTTATCGATACATCCACCTGTCGAACTGTTGAAAGTGAAGTACTCAGCTTCGTCAAAATGGGCGTCTCCTCCAAACTGCGGTGAGAATGCATGCGCCAAGGTACCGCCACGTCCATCGAATTTCAATCCGTCGCCATGGTTGCCATGCGCAAATAATATCTCGATGTCAGCGCGTTCGTATACATGTACAAACGTCAAAGGCGTGACGTCACTCCACACCTGAAAAACGTTTAATCCATATCAACAGGCTTTCTGATGTACTTCGACAAAAAAGACCCAGGGGTCTAACGTTAACTCTGTGTCAAACTGTACATAATAATTGGTGATCAAGAAATGAAATAGTGAAAGTAAAAATACCATTTCAGCAGTCATCTAACATGGGTACTTTAAATTGTTTATATCAGATAACTGTGCCAGTCATAAAAAAAATCCACATTTTCTTATGATGAAATTTGTTGCTAAAGGCTGCAACCATTTCTAAAAAAAAATTGGTAAGAGATATTATGATTTGACTGACTTCATAGTCATTTCATTCCCCTTCTTCATAGGATTGCTATGATATTAAAGCCAAAATTTTAAACCTTTATGACTTTATTTGAAAAGCGGAAAAGATCACTTTAAACAATAAATAGTAGGTAAGCAAAGGTGGTGCCACCTGCAGCTCAAAATTGCATAACAGTCACATGACCAATATTTCTGTGAAATTAGGTCCTGAATGCTGCAGCCGTTCTTGAAATATTTTGCAAGGGAAATTACATCATGTGTTCCAATACATCAAAATGTGAGTGAGAATTAAACTGAAGTGAGATTTTACACTGCAGCATCGTATAAAATATATAAATGTGTTTATAAAGGTACATACGGTGAATTTGCGCATGGCCTTCTTTATGATCCATGTTTCCTTATAATTCTGCACATATATGCTATTAGATCAGCCAGTTATTTATTGATGATAAAATACATTATTTTCATGCCGGATAAAAAAGTCCTTGAAATTTTACTTTGAAAGCTCTTTCAATCTCAGCCACGAGTGTACTTCGTCTGATGTCAGGGGTGTAGTTCCTGAACCTGTAAGTGATTCTGTTGCTTTCCCAACGGCTCCCTGTCCAGGTGTAATAAGCAAAGAAAAAAAAAAACATTTTATTGGTTCGATAACAATATGTAACTAGATGAATGCAGTCACCGTGCTGTCGCAAGATGAGTGAAGAGGAAGCTTCAAGGTAGGACCAAATTCTTCTCTTGCTATCGCCAAGCAAATTTGTAGACATCTGGTTATAACATGCTATGGAATTAACTATACCCTGAGCTCAAAGGAGTACTCGAATAATTCCAACTGAAAAATTCCATCTAAAGTCGAGCCGTAGTGGTGTAGCTCTGCTTATTTACAAAATTACGCAGTATACATTATTTTAAAACATCTTTCTTAACAATTTAAATAAGGTATGCGTGAGTTCCGTGCATTATGATTGCACGTTTTATAACTAAAGTCTATATTATTTTCAGTCAGATTTGGCCTACCTTGTACCGCGTATCTCTTCTTTCTTGTCTTTCGGTCCCCCGTCCTGATTTGATCAGGGTTACCACATCGAGGGAGCATCATGGCTTCCAAGGTTGCCCTGTCCAAATCACCTGCATGATAAACATTGATAAATGGCCGAGGTAATTTATTTATTTTTTTTTATAATCGACATATCCTGCATCAGGAAAAACATAACAAAATCTACCCTCAGGACTCTGACACAGGCACGTGGCCTCCAGACGTGACCAAGCAAACTATCTCTTATATATGGCTTCATAAAACATGCTATTAGTCGCCTACTAAGGGTACGGCATACAGCGGCTAGGATCATTACAAGGGCAAGTCGCTCTGACAGCATAACCCCTGTGTAAGTGGACCTTCACTGACTGCCTACCAGAGCCGCATTAGATAAAAAGTGTCGCTGTTAACATTTAGGGGTTTGCAGGAAAATACTTCAGCTTACATTGCCAATATGTTGCAACAACACCAACCAACCAGGTCCCTACGCTCAACAAGTGAATGAATTCTAATTGTGCCAAAAACCAGATAAAGGTCTTGGGGTGGCAGGAACTTCCAGTATACCTCAACGTATAAGTGGAATTCCTTACCGGATGCAATCCGAAAAGCTTAAAGTCTGAATGACTTTAAAAAGGTTTTAAAAACATACCTGTTTAAAGTGCCTATTGCTGAACTAGATCATGCCATGCATTTTTTAACAGCTGGTCATTTTCTAAGGACATCATACCACACATATAAATATTTTACATCTGGCAGGAAAACACACATAAGGTGTCATATATCATATTTTATTTTATTATCATTATTTATTGTTGATTCTAGTGTTTTAGCTATTATTATCTTTTCATCTATAAATTTATGCTCTGTCATTTTAAATATTATACTTACCTCTTTTTTATGTAAAGCGTATTAGAGCAATCTCTGTGTATGAATTTTTCGCTATAGAAATACACGTATAATAATAACAATAATAATAATAATAATGATAATGAGCTTATGGTGGAAAGATGCGGCTTACCTGTAGCTGTGACACCGGCCGTGTCTTGGAAATCTAGAATTGCCTCCCTCAACGCGTCCTGGTCCGTGTACGCTCCTGGGCTCTCTTCAGAGTAACCCTTCTCGTACAGGTACTCCTGCAAGTACACCATGCAAAAGTTGAACTCCCCTTCCATAAACGGCATGTGATGACTGATGATGTGCACAGACATATAACGTATTTCCTTGATAAGACGCGTTAATTATTTTTCAGGCTCTGCTTTGAACCGGATTTTAAAAAAAGAGGGAAGAAAACAGATTATTAAAATTTTATTAAAATAAAGTGTATTTAAAATATATGGAAAATCAAGTGAACGACCGATGTCAGCTGAAAGTCCGTGGTAGCAATATATGCACTGGATCTGATCGACAAGTTCAAGAATCAAGCTTAATGAAACTAATGTTACTAAGGGAAAAATGAGACACAAACGATCAACAAAGTATATCCCACGCACCTTTATAATGCACCCTAACAATTGTGTTGCGTCATTTCAACACTAATCATTGTCACACAGTGAATGGATACCTCGACTATCAATTAACTGTGCCAAGCCGGATCGGGATTGTCACCCAGGTCACATGGATAATAGAATCGCATATTAACGATTTTTCATGAGTGAATCTTATTCGAATTAAAACATGTAGCACGGGAAACTAAGAGAGGGGCCGCAAGTCTCCCTAAAAATGGGGGAAGGCCAGTGTGACGCCAGCAGAGAACCCAAGAGCACACTGCGCAGAATCGGACTTACAAGTACGACTCTTCTGTTTAATGTTTGTGGGCGTCACAATTTGACCCCTACTATGCAGAATGCACTGTGGCTTCTAACTACACATAGCGATAGCGTTGGTATAAATGTAAAAAAGATGGTAATGACGTTCGTTCAAACATAAGAATTGATTCGTGCAAATTACATAAACATTGCATGGTGTTTTTGTATCAAAGACTTTAGGCAAAAAGGTATTATTTTGCAAGCATGCGCATGCGAAATGTAAATATGAGTGTTTCCTTGAAATGTAATAAATTTTAATTTTAAAGTTTGGCGGTCGAGACAAGTAATCCCGGCCGTCTCACAGTACCTGTAATAAGGAAGCGATGCGTTCCTTTAAACAGAAAATGTATAATTAGGAAGTAAGATTATTAGTAAGATTGTGGCTAGAATGTCCCAATTCCTTTTAAATCTGAGCCCCCTGCTAGTTAGAAAATAGCAAATTATGTCTTGTGCTTCCATTAAATCTTTCTAATTGCATGAATCAATCATTTCTTTATAATTTTGATAGCATAACTGTATTCCCTGTCCATGACCGTGACAATGTATATTTAGTAAATTAAAAATTGCTTTCCTGAGTTGCCTAGGAGCTGATATATTATCATTATATGAATGTATAATGTCTCTCTATCAACAGATACAGTCCCTTCTCAGTTTAAAGAGGCTGTCGTGACCCCACTTTTGAAGAAGCTAGGATTAGATCCAAATGACCTTAAACATTTTAGGCCAGTTTCGAACCTCCCCTTCGTTTCTTAAATCCTTGAAAAGATTGTTTTAAAGAGGTTACAATGTCATCTTTATGAAAATAGCTTAATGGAAATCCATCAGTCCGCGTATAGAAGGCACCATAGAACAGAGACCGCCGTACTGAGTGTCATGGATGGTCTGCTGATGGCGGCAGACGAGAGACGCGTTTCTCTTCTAGCATTTTTGGACCTCAGTGCAGCGTTTGACACGCTTGATCATTCCATTTTGCTTAAAAGACTAGAAATTACCTTTGGTATACACGGCACCGCGCTTTCATGGTTTACTTCATACCTCGCCAATCGTTCCCAAGCTGGTATTGTCGACGGTAGAAAATCAAACCCATGTACTTTGTTGTACGGGGTTCCCCAGGGATCCGTGTCAGGACCTTTATTGTTCACTTTATATTCACAACCCCTATCTCGCATAATATCTGCACATGATTGTTCTTTTCATAGTATGCTGATGACACTGAACTGTCAAAAATAGTAAACCAGGTGAGTTCAGCTCTGTCCAGTTAAGCATACAAGCTTGTATTGAAGATATACTTTCATGGATGACCAGCAACAAACTTAAATTGAATACTGACAAGACTGAAATTATGCCTGTCGCATCTAAACCCCTTCTAAGGATGACTGACAGTGAGTCTATTAGCACTGGGGGCTGCACTGTTCCTTTACAAAATTCAGTGAAGTATCTTGGTGTTAAGATTGATCGTAATCTTTCAATGCATGATTATATTAGTAGTATATGTCGTGCGGCCTTTCTCGAGCTCCGCCGTATAGCTCAATCCGGCTTTTCCTCTCTATTAATGCGTGCTGTCGGCTCATTTGCGCCACAGTAATATATCGCCTGGATTATTGTAATTCAGTTCTTGCTGGGTTACCTGCAGATCAAGTCTCGCGGCTACAGATGGTCCAGAATAATGCGGCGCGTCTAATTCTTAAAAAGCGTAGGACTGACCACGTCCCCCCGCTGCTCAAACAGCTCCATTGGCTTCCCGTCAAGTACCGTATACAATACAAAATTTCTGTTTTTGTTTACCGCCGTTTTGATGACTCACTTCCATAATATTTGACTGAAAAAAATAATAACCTATCGGCCTTTGCGTACCCTGCGCTCGGCTGGCGGATATCTTCTTAAAGTACCAAAGTGTAACATGAAAATGGGTGAACGTTCCTTCCGTTTCATAGTCCCAAAAGTTTGGAATTCACTTCCTATTACAGTTAGAAAATCTCCAACTCTTGTATCATTTAAAACTAATTTAAAAACGTATCTCTTTCGGCAAGCTTTTGGTAATTAATATGCATTATTTTTATTTATTTATTTTTTTTTTTCTGGGTAAAGCACAGGGAGTAGATTTCCATGAAATTGTATGCGGGTATATATGTGTGTGTGTGAAGTACGCTGTGAGTCCGACCATCGGAGAATTTGGCGCTATATAAATACTATATATTATTATTATTATTTCTTATGTACATGGCGGCCACCTTGAATTCCAAGATGGCTGCCATAATTTATCTCGAGGAAGTGGCACCTATAAAGAATTAAAAGTCAAATCCATGAACAACACATGGAAAATTGTGGTGCTTTTATAAGACATTTCCCCTCTCCATCTCAAACTTGTTTTATGTTAATGAACGGGTTAATGGCATAAACTGAAATACAAAAAAAAATGAAATCATTACAAGAATTAAAAATTAAAGTTACAAGTTAAAGACTGGTTATCTGTGACAGAATCATGCCTGGTGTGTTGCATATTAATACATAGTAATTATAACGTGCTGCTTATTTGAGTTATATGGGAGGGATCACCAGGTGGAATGGTGTACCAGCTCTTATACAGAGTCATCTGACTGTGACGTTGTTATATATAATAAACTGCACGCACGTTTGCCGAAAAAAAAACTTGAGAGAGTGAGTTTATATATATATATATATATATATATATATATATATATATATATATATATATATATATACAATATGTGGTTTATATTATATTCTGTTATTGACACATGTTATAGATGTCATAAGCCTTATGAGCTGTATACCAGACGTAAAGGCTTGTTAAGGCACTATAAAAAAAGTTACACTATAACAAATAACGAATAGCTGGAAAATTTTTTTAAAAATTGAATGCTATACAATACAATAAATAATATGACAGGTGGAAAGCTATGAATACATGCAATAAGCAATTTGTAAAGAAAATAATGTGATTATTAACAAAATGAGTAATTATTACATTTGTGTGTTAGTATGTGTGTACATAATATTGTTTCTATATTAAGTAAAATAGCTCACCATGCCATATTCCTTGGTCAAAGGAAGCGGCGTCACAAACCCAAGGCACAGAATGAGACCCGTACAAAGTTGAGCGGTCATGACATCCCCTCCGGATACACTGACCGATTGTGTAATGTAAAGCCGATGCATACACTTATATGAATAACACAGTGTCGTTGTATGCTTCAATGACCGTCACGTCCTTTCACGGCAGGGAGAAGAGACACACTGTACTCAATTACTTTCGACAGCGAGTCTGCTCTCCTTCTTCCTGTTTGTCGGTTTGTCTGTTTGTCTACACACTTTCTCAATGAATTTCCCGACATGTGTTGAGAGATGGGAAATGCCGCAATTAAGGAACAGTTGTTTAAATTAATATATTATCTGGTTCTTGCGTTTGCACATGTCCGCGCGACATTTACCGGGACAGGGTTTTAATGGGTCTTGATAGGGTCTGGTCGGATGTCAAGTGTAGGCAAAGCTGGGTTAACTGCGTACTTTCCAATAGATGTTGATGATAGACTCTTCATAAAATAATGTAATATGCTCTGTGGTTTATGGCGAAATTCGGACATTTGTCCCCTTAGGGCACACTTGGCATCGTTTCGGTAAGTTCAAGACCAAATGTGGGTGTTTCCGATGGCAACAGGGGAGTTGCGTGACAACAGTTTATGCCTCCACGTCAGTTATAATAAAGATGTTAGGTTGGTTCGACTGAGGATTCATGACACAGAAATATACCCCCTCTGAGCATATTCTAGTTTGTAAAGTCTCACACTTTGATTATTCAATGAATCTTAAACCGAAGCTTAATCTCTGAAACTATAAGATTCTAGGTGGGCATTTTAGTCAGGGTTATTCGTTTGTGTTCATCAAATGTCTGTTGGTGACTCATGTGATGAACAAACGTGTCGTTAGGGAGCAATGGTGTTGGTGCTTCTGAAGGAAGCATACTAATAGATGGAGGGTCAGGCATAGCTGTATGCAAAACTGGAGAGGAGATGAAAAAAAATTGAATAAAAAGTCTCAAACCTAATGTGTTAAGACCCATCCTTATTCTACACTTGCAATACTATATATACTCTCTTGTCACATTCATGATAACTATTCTTCAGTTAAAATAGGGCAACATAAAAAAATACTCTTGAACCAAAATATGGAATTAACGTGCAAGGTTCACCATTTTATTAAATTTACCGGTTGAGAAAATAATATGAAAGACCCCTGAGGTTCCTTTTGAGAAAGACAGAGTACAACTATCAGTCTGATACTTAGCAGGGTACAAATTGTATAAATATTAAAACTAGGATGTTGTATTCCTTATAGAATGCAGATTTCTAATCATCCACATTTTTACAGAGTGAATGAAAGACCGCTGGGGCTCTTGTTGTTGACTACAACTATCAGTCTGGTTTTATAACTGTACAACAATCTTATAATCATTAAAACTAGGCTGTTCAAACTTATAAATATACAGACACATTCTGGCAAACTCTTCCTGAAAATCCGAAATGAGGTCCGAAAGATAAGTTCAATTTCGCATATTGCAGATCGAAGACACAAAATGTTTGACAATTTAAATAGTGGTTATGGACAACAAATCTTTAACCCATCTTCAGAAATGGGCATCATTAATTCAATGATTTTTCTAGGAAGTTCAGGCAGGCCCAGCAATTAATAACATTAATGTCGAAAACTCGGTGCTAATTCGCTTAAATAGGGTAATACAAAAGAAAATAGGTACGATGATCCCTTGGAACGGTTATTGTGTCGGTGTGGTCTAACAGTTCCTGTTCTGCAGGAGTCTAAATCCAGAGTTACAACAATGATAGCAAGTCTGCTGTGTCTTAATAAGGGTAGGTGCTATTCCTCTGGTGTATAACCAGACTATTAATACTTCCTACAGTTGATTTGATTGACTACAAATTAGCTAAAATCAAGTAGTGATTTATTTCAGGTTAATAGCAGTTTACACGACGCACGTATTACCTATGTAAATCCGCCCCTCAAGCTAGGGACCATGGCAGAAATTACTTTAAAAGGCAAACTGAATATCGTACACGGAGACCTACAGCCAGCGCCATTCGCACGGTGCACCTCCGAAAATAGAACCACACTCCCACACCGTTTGATATCTATTTAATTCTGGAGGATGTGTCAGTATGAATTGATAGACTTATTTGTGTTGTACGTAAATTGTTAGCGCCTTTGGTGTATAATCATTATTCATTTACCTTGTTATTTCACAGAATAAGTGGCCCATGGCTGTGTAATAAAAGCTCATTATGGCCCAACACGTTTCTTGTTATCTCTTGTAAAAAGTGTTACCGAATCATAAACCAAAATTGCTTTTGTCGCATTGAGAGGATGTCAAACACTGTCACCTCATTATTAATGTCGGATTTAATGTGTGTAAGGATTTATTTAAATTACCTCACAAGAATATAACGGATGGCTACAGGGGTATACACAACGCAGCAATCATAACGGATGTTTACAGACTGAATTTATTGATGTTCAAAAATGACAGCGTATTCACGGTCATGTGCAAGCGCGGGTTGGAATTTTGGTTTGTATTACATACTGTTAATCACGTTTAAAAAAATTCATCATAATTACAACTTTATCTCAGGAGTAGCTTATATTAAGCATGATGAAATGGACATGGGATGATGAAGAAATAAACATGGGATGATGATTTCTTAATCTTTAATTACATAAACCGTCTGACACAGAATGCAGCATCAGTACCGGTGAAGAACCAAGCATATTTATTTTTGAGAAAACAATTTCCCATTTCACACGGTTTCTAAAGCTATACTTCATAAACGTTGTAATTTATTATCATTAAAAGTCAATAGAATTTCAGAATATGGTAAATAAATAAGAATGTGGGATGTATGTATCAGTCCGTACGCAGCGGTCGCATTCCATTCCTGGTCTTGAATGAAATAACCTGCAATGAAATGCGACCGCTGTGTGAGGAGTGTACAGTGGCGTCAATTTTTATTCCAGGGTGGGGGATGACTTTGTATAATTAAATACACACACACACATGTACCTTTTTAGCGTCTCTGAGTGACATATTCAACTATATATATATATATATATATATATATATATATATATATATATATATATATATATATATATATAAATCTATATATCTTTATGATCTATATAATTTTATGATATCTATATATACATATCTATTTATATATATTATATATGATTTTATATATATATATATATATATATATATATATATATATATATATATATACTTAATCATATTTCAAATTATTATAATATTGTAGTAGAAAATCTATAAATCTATATATCTTTATGATCTATATAATTTTATGATATCTATATATACATATCTATTTATATATATTATATATGATTTTATATATAAATATATACTTAATCATATTTCAAATTATTATAATATTGTAGTAGAAAATAAGTTATTTCTAATTCAAAGCAAGGTTAAGATATAGCATTTTTAGTAAACGGATCCAAAGTCTTTTATTCTAATTATGAATTTGTTTCATTTGCAGTATTATAATATTATTCTCTGAAAAGTGGGGGGGGGGGGGGGGATGATAACATTGGCGTTCCCCCCCCTGCCAAAAAGTTGGGGGTATATATACCCCCATTCCCCCTATGTTGACGCCCCTGGGAGTGTAGGTTATTTGAATTAACAGCTCTAATACTATTAATTGACCCTTTCTCATACACAAGCGACATCTTTTGGCGTTATCTGACACTTAGTATTTGGATCCATCACATCGACGTAGTTTTTGTACAAAAAATTATTAATTAAATTAAATGTTTGGAATTGGCTCACCGTCGATGCCCGCAAGGGAGGGGCAATGGGGGATCGACTATTGAGTGTACGACCTTGGATATTGGATCAAGGTAAAAAATAAATATAATTTGCAAATCTGTCACTTATGACAAATATTATGCCTAAAGGTTGGCTTTTGAAAATAATCCAAAAGAGAGATTTAGCGCCAAAAAAAAGAAGAAAAATGTAAGCAATTGTTTTGCACTCTGGAGGAAATAAGGAGGTCAAGCCACAAAGCATTTTGTCCCAAATATTAATGCACGTTGAAAAGGTCGTACAAAATATGTTATTGATATGTTCTTGATTGTAATGTTAACTTGGAGAAATGATTATATATAAATAAAATATCCGATGAGAAATTAAGATCCTTATAATTTTGCAAGAAAGGTAACTATCAACATATTTCCAACCAATCTAATAACAGGAAAAGATGTCAAATGTACATATACCGAAGACAAAATTAGCTCATGAATGACAAATACCTGAATGTTTTTACATGGATACAACATTCATAGTGCATTGGACAGAGTCTTTATATTATCTGTATATCATCAAATTCACATTAAATGATATACAATATTCTAAGCAACTGTCAAAAGAAGTGAATTGATGTGATATCCAAATTATAACCGACGGTGGCGACGCCTGTCGGGAAATCGTCTTTTATCCTCCGTTTCTTACACCAAAACCACCAGGCTGCAGTGGACTTGGGGTAGCCGCTGTCCACCTGTAATATACAAGACAACATTCAGCATAAATTTATGTCTTACCATACACAGCCTTAATAAAAGATTATTTAATATCAACAACGAAAAGGTATTTTCAGATACTCGATCTGATCCCAGCATGGATCGTGTCTTATCTCATGAACCGTTATTATCGTTATCTTTGGAAAGGAGGTTATATTTAATTCGTTTTTGTGTTTTATTCATAACAAGGGGCAGACCTAGTAAGATTGTTTTACCTTGGTGGAGGTTTGCGTTCTAGTAATTGCTAATTCTCATTTTTGCAACAGGTTATCGTAATAATGAAACATTTCCAAGTGACATTATGCCACATTCTCACAGTTTTCGGATGTTCAACAAAGTAGCAAACAACAGACATCGAAAACTGTTGAGGATTAATGAGTTAGTGATTGTTTACTGTGAAGTCTTAAGGGTATTATTTAATGGTACATAAACATTTGCAATAATATATGCATTATCTTATACAATTAGTTATAAAATTTGTCTAAATACAACAGTTTCCAGCAAAACCATCCGGGCACACGGAAAAACTTTCTCAAATTCCCCTATTTTATACATTGCTATGTATTTGTGTGTCAGTAAACAAAGTCCATGTGTGTCTGATTACCATAATAAGATCTTCCGCATGCGCGACAACTCCAAACCAAGTAACACGAAGAAAGAAAAACTTGATTTGTAAAATCGCGCGGTACAGCCACCAGGTGGCGTGCGCTTCATGTTAACATGTTGCCCCACTGACCGCGCCCGATGCAAGATTTTCCTCTCTTGTATACAGAAGCACGCAAACGGTTTAAGAACGAAATATTGGTAGATGCTATCATAGTTTAGGGAGAAAACCCTATTTTCGTATACATTTAACAGGATAAAATTATTTTTCATACTAGGAATCAATAGATCAGGGACATTGCCAGTCAATTGCATCCAGGTTGAAATGTGAATGCACCTTGGTATAAACTCGGCACGTATTACGTTTGAACGGAATTTTATAATCAATTTTAAATATAGAGGAAGAAGATGGTATATATGTAAACAAAACCCTAGAGATAGAATTCGTTTATCATGAGCTCACTAAAAGTGGATTGCTTGGAATCACTCAAGTAGATTGGACGTCATATACATATATATGTGTACAGGTACTATTACAAGGTTTAAACTCAAGTGACCTTTAAGCGCAGTAAGATAAAAATTATATTCTGTGTTTTCCGTTTTTACCAAATGACAACTGAACATATTATTAAAACACTAGTATGATATCTAACTCACTGTAAACGAAACATCGTTGAAACGCATGTATACGTCTCTGGTGAAAAAATAAGTTCTTCTGTTGAACCACTGTAGTGCTCCGTCAATGCCGCTAGATGGCAGTCCAGTCCACACAGAGAGAGGGCGCGGGTATCTTTGATCAATTTGTCGATATTCGTAGTCTATGCTGCCACTAGCCAGGCGATAGTAACTGCTTCCTGTAATATGAAACTGAATTAGAACAAAAATATTGACCCTATTCCGTCACATACACACAGGCGCTATTATATTATAACACCGTAAATGTGTTAATAAAATATGTGAGCGCAATCATAGGACTACCTGGATAACCCCACGGGGATCCCGCAATCACCAGTTGTACCAATGAGCCACGCTCTAGTAACAAGAGTTCACAAAGTCATTGACAAATGCTGCCCCAAATGTATATGAATATGGCGGCCTCTACGCCGGGATTAATGACCCCCCCCCCCCCCCCCCCCCACTTTTCAGAATAGGATATTATCCTTTGAATTAAAATAAACTATATGATGAACCAGATTACCTCCAAAATATGGAATTAATTTTTTTCGTGGGTGTTAACCTAACACGCCACAAAATTTCACAAATATCCGTTCGTAACATTTTGAGTAGTTGCTATCAGACAGACCAACCAACCGATCAACGAACAGAAGCGAAAATATTTCACTCAGAAAAATATAACAAAAAATCTTAGCATAACTCTCCCAACAACAGAAGATCTACAGTATCACAGTATTTCAGGTACACACACTCTTGGTGCATGTTAATACTGCATGCTAATACAAGTATTGCCTTAAACTGTTGAGCATTGCTAGGAAGGGCATTTATAAATACACTTATTTATTAATTGTTACATACTGCTTTTATACTACTTATTTGTGATTGAGATATTAGGAAGGTAGAACGTGACCGATAGTAACACCAGAAAACCAAGTCTCTGTCTATACATATTTAAATAAATTAAGATCAGTTTATTATTTGGGCTGTAACAAACAATTAAGTTTAAATAAACGCAGAATGGATATTCTAAATAGAGTATTGATATGTCTTGATAAATATTTCATCAACTTTATAACAACGTTTTCCATGCGATACAGGACAGGATTAATCCAAATACTTGTCATATCAATCTTTCTGCGTCGAACGATGTTATGAAGTTCCGGATCAATGACGGTTTAACCCCTTTCTTTTACGGAGAAAAACTATTTTGTCCTGCAGTTTTTTTTTACCCGATTTTTAAATATATTCCTAACTCACTCTGTAATTGTAGAACTTTGTTAGGGTATTATACAATAATCCCTCAGTTTAAACAGAAAAAAACACATTTCTCAAAATGTTGGATCCGCCCCTGCATGATGTGTCTGAACTTTTGTGAAGTACACTCTTCCGTTTCCACCCCAGACGAAAGCAGAGTCGATGTGACTTGGGAGCCCGAAAAATCCGTCCACTCCTAGAGTTCTTTTATAGGCCTCAGCTTTTGAGCGCACATCGAACTTCCAGAATTTATCATCCTGTAGAAAAAAAAAAACAGCATCGTACGAGTTATAAGTATCGGCTTCCGTTTTGTCATCCGAGGAGCGGATTTTTTTGCACTTGCCAAAACTCCCCCCCCCCCCCCCAGTTTTACACTCAACAACACGGCCGCGTATCACTCACAAACGAGTGCGACTTAGGGGGGTTCCTCGGTGGTATGACCCAGCAATGGGCGTGGTATGACCCAGGACCCACAGGTGAGGTAGACACCGGATCCTGTGTGAAACCAGGATACAATATATCATGATAGGTATAGCGAGTGCTACCGCCCTTTCATGTAAAATCAAACCAAAATGGGGTTACACAGATTTACATAATAAGTTAAGAATTAGATGAGTCAACATTAAAAAATGGATGCGGTTACCTCCACGAAAAAAAAATATCTTTAAAAGAAGACACTCAGACAGGGACCGTCTTACATTAAATAGGCTTCGCTAAGATAAGCTCCAATATTCCATACCAATTAAGACATCGTGCCATGAATTATAAATAAGACAATATTACCAATCATGCGACTGGCCTACGCTTCCAGAAAGTAAAGAATTAAAAAAATCTGTTGTTATATTCTGATAACCAAAGCAACGTTTTAATACCAAAAACAACAAAATAAAAAATCCCAGCAGTCAAATAAAGACTTGCAAACCTACTCAGTTTTCAGTGCATGTGTTCTTATTCGCCGTATGAACAGTCTTGACTACAGTGTTCAGTTTACTTAAGTTACGTTAGATTAGATAAGTCCTTATATTTTTTCCCCGTCACGTGTGAGCTTATTCATTTTTCATAATTGTTAAAACAACTGTGCAGTAGAGTGAACAAGGTCTGTCGAAGCTAAGCTTAGTGAGAACATTGCTGAAGGAAAGATGACCGGGACGTCCTGAAACGTCTAACACAATATGACTTAATTTCCCAGATATTTGCTTGCATTCGTTACATGATTCTCTGGTAAACAGAAATTTTCCCTGTTTAGTTCATTTTTTATCTGTTATTAAATTAGAGTAAGCCATCTCTTGGTATTCAGCTTTCCAGACTAGCAAGAATAACAATACAGATTTAAAATTAAATTAAATAAAAAATAAACTAAATTTTAAAGCATAGAAAATCAATATGACAAAATATACACATATTTATGTATGTATATATTTTGTCATATTGATTTTCCATTCAGAAAAATTTAGTTTATTAGTTTATATTTTTTAATATTGACGATGAAGTTATTTTTGAGTGTATGAGAGAATTGAAAATCATTTTAAGACACTAATTATCAATTAACCAATTATAGTCTTAAATATTACAAATGGAACGTAGAATTCATTAAAACTCCCATTATCACATTTTTATCAATCTTGGTGCACCATATCCAGTACACATTATTCGATAACCCCCCCCCCCAAATGGAACGTAGAAATCATTAAAACTCCCATTATCACATTTTTATCAATGTTGGTGCACCATATCCAGTACACATTATTCGATAACCCCCCGCCCCCCCCCCCCCCCAGGAAGAAGATATGTTAAGACAAAACAACACATATGGCAAAATATACCATAGATCTTTTGGACATGGTCCATACAACTCAGATGACTTGTGATCACAGCTGAAGCACTGTCAGCAACGATCAGAACTGAATTTCGCACTCATATATAGAATAGAGAGTATGACACATCGAAAGGTCCGAAACTTACAAGCACACGAACAGGACAGAACTTCAAAAGGCAGATAGATAAACAGCAGAATGTGACCAGGATATTGTCAGACATGGCGCTGAACTTAAAGCTACCCATTCAACTACCTTTTGAAAAAGAGTTCATGTGATTTCTGGCTTCCTCTGTGTATATATTAAGGATCTAAGGGTAAATTTGGTTATGAAAAGGATGTATGAACTTGTTTATCAACAACGTGTTTGTAAACTCAGCAATGTTGACAAATGGGAAAAACATGTAACCTTATGTGGTAGGTTGCATGTATGCAGAGGAAGAAAGGTCACCTGTTGCAAAAAGCCATTTGCAAAGCTCTGGCTTATCTGACCTGCCGCCAGTGCCTTTGTTGAATAAATTTTGATTATTTTGGCGCCCCCCCCCCCCCAATATTATTAAAGCATGTTAATATAAAGAAACCAGCAGCCTGTGTGCAGTGATATCCACGCTTTCCAGCCTATTTTCATAAAAAGCTCCAAGGGATTACCTTTAGTTAATAATGGTCAGATAGGTGATTAGGCCCCTTTAACATTTGTCACATTCCCTATGTTTATATACTCTGAATTTATCATTTATTTATATATGATATTTAAAAGTTGAACTTTAAACGTTTTCTATTTAATAAACCCAGTCTTTATTTTATAAATAGAGTGAAACCCTTATAAAGCTTCTACTATGTGTCTTTCTGGAATTAAACTGAATATTCCAATTCGGCTTCAACAAAAAAGTAAAATTTCACCAACACATATTCTTATTTATATGTCTTAATAAAGAAACGCTACATCAGGTTTAAAATGATATACATTCAGGGGGCTTATGGGAATTAAAAGCAGCTTTTGGATTGATTCTAAATTGATTTTTAGTAGGCATGCCACTTAAAGGTCAGTAAACTACTCACGAGTTTAAAAAGTACCAAACTTTCCACCAGGTGTCAGCAGACGTTGTATGTTTTTGGTCTGAATAAAAGTTCCATATTTTCACAGAGCCTTTCATGGCCGACGTCAAATAGAAGCATTTACTATTTTGCTGTATAAAACATTGACGCTACGTAAGGTCATGTTAAATGTATGTAGCAGAAAAACCAACATGGAGGAAGGATTACATTAAAAACAGTTCATGTTAAATATAGCAAATACCCAATATTGCGGCAGGATGACATTAAACACGGCTGAGTTATTCCCCTTTTACCCTTTTATTTCTTACTAGCTGATACACCCGGTAAATCAGACTATTTCGGTGTTGGGCAGGGAATAACGCAGACATGCTATCATCTGCACGGAAAGGCATATTTCATTTTGTACCATTCCATTGGAAAGGTGAATACCTGGATGCATTCGACATTAGTAGCTGATAAGTAGAAACATGACATAAAACGACTTATTTTACAGGCGGTGTTATACCGACTCCCTATATTTCCTCTATCTTCTCATAAATATGGCTATATTTCTCATACTTTCTGGCATATAGTTCCTAACCTTCTCTATTTTCCAGTTTTTTTACTGCACAGTCGTCTTTCTTATATACCAGGGTTTGATATTATAAAAAGCGACGGCGTCTTCATTTTGATCTTTGCCGAATGGTGTTCGGCTGTTTCCGGTTGTAACCTTCACACAATATAGATATAACACAGAAACCACTCAAAATGATATTTACATTAAAAATTATTAATTCTCATATCGGCGGGGTCACTGCGGGTTAATTACATTTAAAATGCGTTATAACGCGTTGTCATACGCAACGCGGTTTCAGAGAACATTGAGGACAAAAGTGAACCAACCTCCTTTTATAAGTATTAGATCTCTGATATATTCGTTTCTTAAATTTCATAGCTTTACAAGTCAGCATGAAATAACAAAATGTTATTCAATATTATGTACTGAAACAGGTAAAAAATTATATACAAAGTTGCTTTTGCCCACAGTTTGTTTGAAGGTAGTTTGAAAAGTATGAAAAGGAAATTTTGAAAAGTTAGCCATGAAAATTTGATTTACAAATACGTAACTTATTGTGACTCCTATTTCTTCATATCGATTAAAAATAATGGCTTCTTTTGTTGATCGCATGTTTATTACGATTGATAATCATAGAGATTCTAGTATATAACATCCTGATCCATAAGTAGCGCGGTGCCGTTCAGAATGTCTAAAGCTTGCTTGCAGAGGGCAAATATTGAATAAGAAATTGATTTGTATGTGTTACATTTGTACGGTGGCTGATTTAGGTCACAGAAAAAAAATATTTATCTCGAGATCTCGAGATAACATCTCGAGATCTCGACATAAGTTTCGCAAAAAAAAAATTTAGGAAGCAAAAGAAAAATTTTAGGGAGCAAAAAAAAAAAAATTAGGAAGCAAAATAAAAATTTTAGAAAATGTACAAAAGAAGCTCATATTTTTTTGTATTTTTAAAATAATAAGGTATCCACAATGCATGCATGCAGACCTAAACATTTCTATTTGAGTGATTTAACAGCATGGCTCTGAATCTGCCGTTCAGGTAGAATGTTTCAGTTTCTTTAGGCTTTGACATCTTCCTTACGGATATGAATAATTAAATATTGAGTTTATATTGAACTTTTCTTAAACTCGCCTTATATAAAAGCTTGATTGATTTTAAATTAATTATATTGTATTACCGTTCAGTTAAACACAGTATACATAGTCTTTATTTTATAAATGCAATAGTAAGCACTCTTAACGTATACTGTCCCTTTAATGTTGCTTTGCTTTATGTCAATTCAGCTTCGAATGGTTCGTACAAATGTGACATTTTATCTGGAGATCTTGAGATATATATATATATTTTTGCCTCCTGACATTTTTTTTGCTTCCTAAAATTATTTTTTTTTTGCTTCCTAATAATTTTTTTTGCTTCCTAAAATTTTTTTTGCTTCCTAAAATTTTTTTTTCTTTCCTAAAATGTTTTTTTGCTTCCTAAATTATTTTTTTTGCTTCCTAAAATTTTTTTTTTGCTTCCTAAAATTTTTTTTTGCGAAATTCTATGTCGAGATCTCGAGATAAATATTTTTTTTTTCTGTGTCCTTAATCAGCCACCGTACATTTGGTATCAATCCTTTATATTCTTTATTTACACTGGGATGCTTATTGGTGCTGTTGGATTTCAACTGCAGTAAATCCTGCATTACATTTGTGATCGTTTTTACACACGGAATAACCTATACAAAGGGGCACATTCACCTATCTTACCTTTACAAACTAAAGGTAACAGGTGACCTTTCTGCCTCTGCATATATCCAACCTTCCACCTTAGGTTACATGTTTTTCCTGTTGTCAACATTCATGTGTTTAAAAACATCTTTTTGATAAACAAGTTCATACATCATTCACGCAGGACTTATAAGAACGTTTCAGAATTACCCCATGATCATTAATATATGTACAGAGGAATTGAGCAATCACATAAATTCTTTTGCAAAAGGTAGGTGAATGGGTACCTTTTTATATTGATGTTAAGTTTATGAAGTGAAATGCAGTTAAAAAATGGCAAAACTGGAATATTATGTATTGAGTTTGGTATAATTTCTGTCCGACGGAGAGATCACATCTCTCGAAACACGACCGGACCAAGACTTATAGAAATAAGATGGCGTCCACTCAGGAGGAATTAACCTTCCTCAACGCCTAAATCTGCCCCAAAATTTAATTATTTGCTTCTTTGTAGGCCAAGTTGGCCTTGGTCTACCAAGTGACAAAGAGAAATTCAAGTTCGTTGTAAAACTTTTGTATGTTGTATGGATAAACAAGTATAAATCATGGTCCAAAAATAGCCCATAAAGAGACCACAGGTAAAATACATCTTTGTTCAGTTTTCATTTAAATGTAGATTAACGCAGCTTATCCTACCACCAAGCTACCGCCGACTGATTTGAAACGTTACCCTTATTTTGTACATTCCAAAGCATTCCAGGATTATGGAAATACCATCCATACCGGGCCCGTCTTGCAGAGTGTTCGCGTTGCATTGGCTCTTTATTTATTTCACTCAGTAACTGCTTGTACGGCACAAACAGCATTCCAGGGAGTTAAGCGCTAAGCCTTTTAATATGCATATCTTTCAGAGAATGGGCTTGTTTATCGAAAAAAGCCTATTCACATTATATAAGCATAATTTATATTAGCAGTATTAAACTTCTACTAAACACGTCACGTACGATTTCCATTGGGAATATAATATAATATAAGACATTAATGTAACATGCGTTTTACAGATTTGATATACACAAATAATTCTAGTCCCCGAGAAAACTGTGTTATCATTCGTAATATGATTATTGGCACTTGATATATTACCACTTAACTTCCCCAGTCTTATTCAGCGTGTATTCGAACACAAAGGATATCCTCTGTCCGTGTTAAGATAAATCCAATCTCCTTTAATGAAAGAGAAATCGGACTGTCCAATTGTTAGCAAAATTACAATGAGATACTGTACACTTACAGACCTCTAGATCACGCGAGCCGCAATTGATTGTATGCCTGTACCTCAGCTATATTTAATTTTAACGACCAGGCCGAGTCATTAGCCAGTCCAGTTCCTGTTAGGTTACCCGAGTGCCATGCAGATTACTTATAAGTAATCTTTGCTTTTCTGTTAAGCTCGAATAAAGGCGGCAGATGGTTGGAAGCCGCCGGTATCGATGACGCGGTGAGCCACAGGGCGCTCTTGGTTATAGTGTAGAAAGGGTGCAACATATTTGTTTATACCAGGTAGATTCTATGACGCAATAGTATCCGCCGATGAAGGATTCCCAACCTGACTCCTAATGTTATCATCTAAATCACAGGAACGAAGATACAATGGTCAACTCAACCGCTCAATGTGTCACGGCGGTCAGTGATGGAGTTATATCGGTCAGTGATGGAGTTACATCGGTCAGTGATGGAGTTATATCGGTCAGTGATGGAGTTATATCGGTCAGTGATGGAGTTATATCGGTCAGTGATGGAGTTATATCGGTCAGTGATGGAGCTATACTGTTGTCTTACCTACGCACTTTCGGATTTTGTTTTGCGTTCTGCATATCAGCTGGTAGTGTATGCGGTTGTGCTTTTCTTATAAACTACACCAGGCGCTCCCCACAATTACGCAACAAGGGGAACTGCTTCCATATTAACCTTTTAATTGTGTGTTTACTAGAAGGACTCAGTGTACCAGTTTATTTGACAAAAAATCTATTACCTGACGTCCCACATCTACAGACCGTCACTTGCGCCCTCAGTAGGATGTACGTCATTACCATCACCGTTTCGGTTGTAAGTTTAGCGTGCTATTTCTTTATTCTCTACCATCATTTACGCGGCAAAGCTCTGGTATTTATGACGGCTAAGCTCAGGTGGTACGTCGCTGCCTTATTGGCTCCCTGGTTATTTGGTTCTCTCTGGTTAATTATTGATTATCAGCTGGAAGGCTTAAGTCAAATACTTTGTGACCCCTTTTACATTCCAACAAACACTGGGGCTTACTGGATTATCGCCTGTGTTGTTTTTATTGTGTTGTATGCTGTTGCTGCTGGTTTTATGGTTGTCTGTATGTGCGAAATTCGGAAACGCCGACTTCGTATTGGACCAGCTTCCAATGTGACATCGATCTTTATCACCGGAACTTCACCGGAAGGACAACAAGAGGAAAGAAGGGACGTGTTCAGCGTCCTCCCAGCGCCCTCTGGTGGAGCTCAAACGAATCATCAATCAGGCCCAAACAACGTAAACCCATCCTCTGTCCAACTGAAGAAGGATTATGAACTAATCCTGCGGTCCTCTATACTCCTTTTAATCCTTGTCCTTCAAATTCTACCGGTTTGTGGGTATTTTAAACGTGTTTTTTATCACATTTCCAAAAAGGAAGCCACCAACATTAGAAGTGTCGCAGCATTAATACGGATAACAGGAAACTGCATGTATCCGGTTATTTTCCTTTGGGGAAAGGACTGGAAACCAAGGTGCATAAAACGATCTCGAAGACAAAAGAGATATGTGGTTCCAGACAATATGGCTACCACAGCCGTGTAGGGTTAATGAAACCTTAACCATGATATGAAATTTCCTATATCAGAGCCATCAATAATCGAATCAGTCTCTGTGTATTCGAACTGAAGTTGAAACAGAAGCCATCACCACGCAAGGCTGTTTGAAGATAATTCAAGTGTCTTTTTTCCATAGACATCAATCGTAAAACTCAAATTAAGCAGTATGTAGAAACAGCCGTCAGAGCGGACAATGGTGCAGCAAGTGCACTAAGATCACCTGAATGTTAAAGATCACCTGAATGCAAGAAGTATTTTGACAACAGAAAATATGTGAAATCTGAATTTGCTCTCAGTGATCCTCTTTCATCCTACCACCAGGAATACTTGAGTGTCTATGGAGTTGACTTTGAAGTATGGAACAAGCATTTCAGTGCACAAGACAAATAAGGTCAGGACGACTTGACGTGCCTATCAAATTTTAAAAAAATCTGTAAAATCTGTCAAAGTGATGATTGACATTTTAAACAACAAGCAGAAATGTAGTGATTCATTTGCAGTGATTCATCTTCCTTCAATCTGGATCTAAGATTCTCGTTAACCCGTTGGCAGAAGATCTTTACTGGGGAACAGTCTTTAAACTTGCTCTGAATGCCAGCACAAGGCCTGATGGGAAAACTGGTATAGAACTTTTCTCATTGACATGTAATAGCTTCAGCATTATGTATAAATATATCTCACAGAATGTACGTGGACTTCAAAACTAAAAAATACATGAATTGGAAAAAAGCAGTTTTTCCTGGTATGAAGACACAAAATCGATGTCCTACCTTCACAAGAAAACCTTTGGCACTGTAAGTAATTCTAAAAAATAACTACGGTTTGGCCAGGAACAATTTTTTACTCAACTGTCTGTAGGTCATCTGAGCTACAGCGATCACCCTGTGTCCGCCCGTCGTAACCGTTAGACCGAGATATTTTAGCGAACCGTCCGCTGTCGTCCGTCGCCCTTTTGTAAAAGCATGCTATCCCTAAAAAGCACCACATTTTATGAAAGAAATCAGTCACATGTCAACTCTATCGAATGAACTTATTTTCTGGCTATCTGCATTGACTTAGATTCTAAAGGGAAAAAGCTAAAAAAACCTTTAAAAATCTTTTCTCAGAAACCATCCAGCCAAATTATTCATTATTTCACAGAAATAATCCCAGAAACAATCTTTCTCAAGTTTATTCGAAAGGTGATTTTTATCTGAGTTACGGGAAGCTAACGCCATTTTGCCAAAATAGGATACTTAAGTTACAATCTTAGAATTGGCTTGAGCTATCATCACCAAATTTTCAGCCAGTGTTGGTTACATGAGTCATATTTTAATATGAGGTATTTGTTGCGCCACCTACAACGACAATTTTGTACGGGGGTCATCGGTTATCAGTACAATAACCCATACTTTCCCAGGAATAGCAAGAGCTTTTATTCAAATTTTACTCAAAATCAGTCGCATATAAAATATTGGTGGGTTTGGTGTTTTGTGGCAACACCTGCATCAATTTACAATTTACGGGGGGGGGGGGGGGAGCTTCAAAAACCATTGGCAATCTTCTTCCCCGAAAATATTCAGCCAAATTGTTCCATATTTCACAGAAATGATCCCAGCTTTCTCAAGTTTGTTCAAATGATTTTGGTTTGATGAATTTTGACCGAGTTACAGAAAATTTTAAGTCAGTTTGGCCAAGTAAGCATTCTAACATAATATCTCAGAAACGGCAGGAGCTAGCATCACCAAGTTTTGTGCAAATGTTGGTCACATGACTCATATTTGAAATTAAGGTTTTTGTGGCGCCACCTACACTGACCTGTTTTTAACGGACAATACGTAGTAATTGTAGCCTCTTTCAGCTTAAAAATGTTTAATGATGAAACTGTAAGGCTGAATGGTTTAATATTTCACAAGAATTATCCTAGGGTAGGATTCCTCCAATTGTATAAAAAAAGATTGGGCAAGATTTTGTCAGTATCTATAGATAGCTTGGTAGACTGCCAACTATTGCAGACTTGCCTACACACCAAGTCTTAGTCTGGATCTATTTATAGCTTTGGCAGTCCTCCAACTGTAAGCGATGTTGCAACAGTTCACTCAGTGCAGCCAGGTACAGGTCAAGAGTTCATTCAGTGCGGTTTCTGCACCTGCGAAGTTGTTTCTCCTGCCTTGGGGCAACTCCCTGTCTCAGCTGAGCTTGTAAGTCCAGTGCACCTGACTCAAGAGAGGTTTAAGGTATCGGCCTAAAATTTTGGCCTGTCCATGCATCTTTGATAACATTTTCGTAAACAAGACTTTAGCGCATAGTATGTCCCTGCTTGCTTCTCAGGAGGGATTTTGATATATCATGATATATCAGCCTGAAATTATGCATATGTATACATATCGGATAATTTTTGCACAGTGTATATTCCTGCTTATTTAACAGTAGGCATTTGATATTCAGCTTGACATTTAGCATATTACATATTTGTTTTAAAATTGTTTTGTACTTGCATTGTACTTGAAGAGTAAAGCCCAAGCGTGTGATCATGGCAGCATTATACCTGATGTATATCCCATTGCACAGGTTCGCATTAGGCCTGTAGGCCATGTTTTTACATGACATCGAGGGTGATCCTGCAAAAATCTCGTTGGACCTAGAACTTCTATGTAATAACCCCGGGGGTCTTTGTCAAATCAAAAAATAAATCTTGAAAGTAGGGCGAGCAATTGTCAGATGGGCACAAATCTTAATGGATGGTCAATGAAAAATCTTCTTTGCCTGGTGGCACCATCACTATTTTTTCGATTTTTTACGATTATTTGGGTCTATTTCCTTCTAGTGAAGCGGTCCTCCATTAACAGGGCACACATCGCAACCGTTTGAAAAGAATATTCTGAACTTTACTTTCAGGGAGGCTCCTGAAAATTGAAATATGAAATCAGGTCTCTGTTACCCATATCCTCCGTGCTATGGGGCTTGTAAGTATCCCTAGGATAATTAAAAATGTTTTATACAAGCTCAAGTCTCTAAAGAACTAATGCATTGATCGCTATGATACTTTCCATGCATATTGATCGTGAAATGTTACATCAGTTCCTGTAGACTGGTGGAGCAACCTTATTCTTTTCGAAAATTAACACATTTTTTTCTCAATTTTTATTACATCGAATGAAGCGGTTTGGCTATTTATAGGGCACAAACCCAACTGTACATCCAGGGAATTCCTGAGAAAATCTCCTTGGAAACTTGAAATTAGGTCATAGTGAACTATTACAGGCTGAAAACGTGTTTTTAAGCACAAATTGAGTCAGATTGGTCACAAATTGTATCCTAAAATCTTCTTACTCGACTTTGATGCAACGGACGTCCGTTATAAAATCTCATTGGAAACCTGAAATTCGGTTTCTGTTATCCTTATATTGGGGCTCATTAGTATCTCCAGAATAATTATAAAATTGTTACAAAAGCTCCAGTATCTGAATAACTAATTTATTGGTTGCTATGACACTTTCAATGCATATTGATCAAGGGGCGTTTCTACAGTTCCTGCGGGCTGCAGGTTCCACCTGTATTTTTTTCTTTTTTTTTACACATTTTTTCTCTTTTTAAGGTCTTCAAACGAAGTGGTCTGGCTGTTAATAGGGCACAATCGTAACCGTGAGACCTACAAATGTCTAACTTTACATCCCGGGGGCCCTAGGCAAACCTCGTAAACCGGGAATTATGTCATAGTGACCTATATTTTGTAAATAAGGAGAGTGAGTCAGTCGGGGCACAAATTGTACCCCTTTGGCCTAGAATCTTCATACATTTCTTTCAGGGAGGTCAATAAAAAGTCTCCTTTGAAGCTTGAAATAATGTCACTGTGACCTATTACTCTGCAGGCTGTGTAAAAGAACATGATTTAACACTCTATTAGTCAGCAGTGCACAAATGGTATTAGCTTGATGTAGAATAAGGTCACTGTAACCTCTATTTTATGTCAATTGGCAATTGGCATGGTTTCGTGCACTCTGGGAGTCATTTTGAGCATTGTTTAAGGCTCCTTGCATTCAGCTGAGCGTCAATGTCCAAGGGACACCATTTTTAATAAATGGTACCGGAAAAACTTAGCACTAGGTTCTTAAAAAAGCATATGTACAAAGACTATATTGTGAACCAATTTCAAATTAATATTGGTAAAAAAGTTGACTATGATAATAACTTTAAAAAAATAATACATTCAAAAAGAGCCTATTACATCATCCCTGAATTTTACTCTAAAATATTGCATGATATCCTTGTGACTAGTACATGTGTACAGTAATGTAATAAGCATAGGTCAGATCCGTATAAAAATTGTCATGACATAGAAGACAGTGGACATGTCATGTACTCTTGTACAATTTACGTCCGCTATGACGGATGTTTAGACAGTGTTTTCATTGTAAACTTTTTACTAGTCTTTATAGACTTGTAAATTATAAAACAAATACCTTTAAAAAGTATATATGAAAACAACTGCTTTGTTTTTAGCTCAGCTGACTGAAAGTCATCTGAGCTATAGCGATCACTCTTTGTCCGTCGTCCGTCTGTCTGTCTGTCTGTCCGTCTGTCCGTCTGTCTGTCCGTTAACCAGGCACAAATCGTAACCGCTAGAACTGGAATCTTCTTACTTGACATCCTGGGAGGTCCATGAAAAATCTCCTTTGAAACCAGAAATTAGGTCTCTGTTACCCATATCCTTCGAGCTATGGGGCCCCAAAGTACCCCCCAGAAAAGTCCAAAATTTCATACAAAAACTTCAATATCTCATTAACTACTTGACTGATGGTCATGATTTTTGGCATACATATTGATCATGAGAGGTTCCATCAGTTCCTGAAGACTGGTGGCGCCACCTGTATTTTTCGATATTTTACGAATTTTTTTCTCTATTTTTGAGACCTTTAAAAATGTGAACATCTGTTATCAAGGCACAAATCGTAATGACTGGACTTAGAATCTTCATTCTTGGCACACTGAGAGACCTATGAAAATTCTCCATGGAACCCAGAAATAAGGTCTCTGTTACCCATATCCTTCCAGCTATGGGGCCCCAAACTACCCCCCAGAAAAGTAAAAAATTTCAAACAAAAACTTCAATATCTCATTAAATACTTGACTGATGGTCATGATTTTTGTCATACATATTGATCATGAGATGTTCCATCACTTCCTGCAGACTGGTGGCGCCACCTGTATCGTTCAATTTATTACGAATTTTTTTCTCTATTTTTGAGACCTTTAAAAATGTAAACATCTGTTAACAAGGCACAAATCGTAAAGACTGGACCTAGAATCTTCATTCTTGACACACTGAGAGACCTATGAAAAGTCTCCATGGAAACCAGAAATTAGGTCTCTGTTACCCATATTCTTCGAGCTATGGAGCCCCAAATTACCCCCAAGAAAAGGAAAAAAGTTCATACAAAAACTTCAATATCTCATTGACTACTTGACTGATGGTAATGATTTGTGGCATAACTATTGATCATGAGATGTGTCATCTGTTCCTGCAGACTGGTGGTGCCATCTTTATTGTTCGATTTTTTACGATTTTTTCCTCTATTTTTGAGACCTTTAAGGATGCTGTCATCTGTTAGCATGGCACAAATCGTAACGACTGGACCTAGAATCTTTATTCTTGACACACTGAGAGGTCCATGAAAAAAAATCCTTGGAAACCAGAAATTAGGTCTCTGTTAACCATATCCTTCGAGCTATGGAGCCCCAAATTACCCCCCCCCCCCAGAGTAGTCAAAAATTTCATACAAAAACTTCAATATCTCAATAACTACTTGACTGATTGTCATGATTTTTGGCATACATATTGATTATGAAATGTTCCATCAGTTCCTGCAGACTTGTGGCGCCACCTGTATTGTTTGATTTTTTACGAATTTTTTCTCTATTTTTGAGACCTTTAAAAATGTGAACATCTGTTATCAAGGCACAAATCGTAATGACTGGACTTAGAATCTTCATTCTTGGCACACTGAGAGACCTATAGAAATTCTCCATGGAACCCAGAAATAAGGTCTCTGTTACCCATATCCTTCCAGCTAAGGGGCCCCAAACTACTCCCCAAAAAAGTAAAAAATTTCAAACAAAAACTTCAATATCTCATTAAATACTTGACTGATGGTCATGATTTTTGTCATACATATTGATCATGAGATGTTCCATCACTTCCTGCAGACTGGTGGCGCCACCTGTATCGTTCAATTTATTACGAATTTTTTTCTCTATTTTTGAGACCTTTCAAAATGTAAACATCTGTTAACAAGGCACAAATCGTAAAGACTGGACCTAGAATCTTCATTCTTGACACACTGAGAGACCTATGAAAAGTCTCCATGGAAACCAGAAATTAGGTCTCTGTTACCCATATTCTTCGAGCTATGGAGCCCCAAATTACCCCCAAGAAAAGTAAAAAAGTTCATACAAAAACTTCAATATCTCATTGACTACTTGACTGATGGTAATGATTTGTGGCATAACTATTGATCATGAGATGTGTCATCACTACCTGCAGACTGGTGGTGCCATCTTTATTGTTCGATTTTTTACGATTTTTTCCTCTATTTTTGAGACCTTTAAGGATGCTGTCATCTGTTAGCATGGCACAAATCGTAACGACTGGACCTAGAATCTTTATTCTTGACACACTGAGAGGTCCATGAAAAAAAATCCTTGGAAACCAGAAATTAGGTCTCTGTTAACCATATCCTTCGAGCTATGGGGCCCCAAAGTACCCCCCCCCCCCCCAGAGTAGTCAAAAATTTCATACAAAAACTTCAATATCTCAATAACTACATCACTGATGGTCATGATTTTTGGCATACATATTGATTATGAAATGTTCCATCAGTTCCTGCAGACTTGTGGCGCCACCTGTATTGTTTAATTTTTTACGATTTTTTTCTCTATTTTTGAGACCTTTAAGGATGCTGTCATCTGTTAACGTGGCACAAATCATAACGACTGGACCTAGAATCTTCATTCTCGACACACTGAGAGACCTATGAAAAGTCTCCATGGAAACCAAAATTAGGTCTCTGTTACCCATATTCTTCGAGCTATGGAGCCCTAAAGTACCCCCAAGAAAAGTAAAAAATTTCATACAAAAACTTCAATATCTCATTAACTACTTGAATGATAGTCATGATTTGTGGCATAACTATTGATCATGAGATGTGTCATCTGTTCCTTCAGACTGGTGGCGCCACCTGTATCGTTCGATTTTTTACGATTTTTTCCTCTATTTTTGAGACCTTTAAGGATGCTGTCATCTGTTAGCATGGCACAAATAGTAACGACTGGACCTAGAATCTTCATTCTCAACACACTAGAAGACCTATGAAAAGTCTCCATGGAAACCAGAAATTAGGTCTCTGTTACCCATATCCTTTGAGCTATGGGGCCCCAAAGTACCCCCCCCCCCCCCAGAGTAGTCAAAAATTTCATACAAAAACTTCAATATCTCAATAACTACATCACTGATGGTCATGATTTTTGGCATACATAGTGATTATGAGATGTTCCATCAGTTCCTGCAGACTGGTGGCGCCACATATGTTATCTATCAAGAGGGTTCAAATTGCAACAACTGGACCTAGAAACTTCATTCTTGTCATGCAAGGAGGCCCATGAAGAGTGCCTGTGGAAACTTGAAATTAGGTCTCTGTTACCCATATCCTTCAAGCTATAGGACTCTGAAGTATCCCTCAGAATAATGGACAATTTGATACAAAAGCTGAAGTATCTGAACAACTAATACGGAGATCATCATGATTCTTTGCATGGATATTGACCATTAAGTGTTTTTAGCTCAGCTGACTGTAAGTCATCTGAAGTATTCCTCAGAATAATGGACAATTTGAAACAAAAGCTCAAGTATCTAAACAACTGTTGCAGTGATCACCATGATTCTTTGCATGGATATTGATCATGGAATGTGTCATCAGTTTCTGCAGTATGGTGGCGCCACCTGTATTTTTTTTTATTTTTACGAATTTTTTTCTCTATTTTTGAGACCTCATAAGATGCGGTCATCTGTTAACATGGCACAAATCGTAACAACTGAACCTAGAATCTTCTCTCTGGACATGCTGAGAGGCCCATGAAAATTTTCCTTAAAAACTTGAAATTAGGTCTCTGTTACCCATAACCTCTGAGCTATGGGGCTCCGAAGTACCCCCCAGAATAATGAAAAATTTGATACAAAAGCTCAAGTATCTGAACAATTATTATATTGATCACCATGATTCTTTGCATGGATATTGATCATGAAATGTTTCATCAGTTTCTGCATTCTGGTGGCGCCACCTGTATTTTTTCAATTTTTAGCTCAGCTGACTGAAAGTCATCTGAGCTGTAGGGATCACCTTTTGTCCGTCGTCCGTCCGGCCATCCAGGCGTCTGTCTGTTAACAGGGCACAAATCGTAACCGCTAGACCGGGAATCTTCTTCCTGTAAATCCTGGGAGGTCTATGGAAATTCTCCTTGTAAACCTGAAATAATGTCACTGTGACCTATATTCTTTGAGCTATGGGGTTCTGAAGTACCCCCCAGAATAATGCAAAATTTAATACAAAAGCTCAAGTATCTGAACAGCTAATGCATTAATCACCATGATTCTTTGCATGGATATTGATCATGGAGTGTTTCATCAATTTCTGGAGATTGGTGGCGCCACCTATATTTTTTTTATTTTTTTACGATTTTATTTCTCTACTTTTGTGATCTTTAAACATTTGGTCGTCTGTAAACAGGGCACAAATCATAATGACTGGACCTAGAATCTTCTGTCCTCACCTCCAGGGAAGCCCATAAAAGGTCTACATGGAAACCCGAAATAAGGTCCCTGTTACCCATATTCTGTGAGCTATGGGGCTCTGAAGTACCCCCCAGAATAAAGATTTGGTCATATATTAACAGGGCACAAATCATAATGACTGGACCTAGAATCTTCTGTCCTCACCTCCAGGGAAGCCCATAAAAGGTCTACATGGAAACCCGAAATAAGGTCCCTGTTACCCATATCCTTCATGCTCTGGGGCTCCGAAGTACTCCCCAGAATAAAGATTTGGTCATCTGTTAACAGAGCACAAATTATAATGACTTGACCTAGAATCCCCTTTCTTGATATGCTGGGAGGCCCCTGAAAAGTCTCCTTGTGCACCTGAAATTACATCTCTGTTACCCATATCCTTCATCCTATGCGGCTTTGAAATACCCCCCAGAATAAACATTTGGATTTGTTAACAGGGCACAAATCATAATAACTGGACCTAGAATTTTATTTTTTGACATGCTGGGAGACCCCTGAAAAGTCATCTTGTAAACCTTGAAGATAGGTGTCTGTTACCCATATCCTTCATGCTACAGAGCTCCATAGTACCCCAATGAATATTGGATGATTTTATACAAAAGGTCAAGTTTGGAAAAAGTATTTCATTCAAATTTGACATTCAGATGATAAAATTACTTTTGTCAATGTCTTCCTGGTCTGCTGAGCGTCATGACCCCTGGGTCACTTGTTTAAACAACTAAAACATCAAATGCAAAATGAAAACTATAATAACATCAAAGGAGGTATTCATAGTTGAAATAAGATTTACAATGCTAAATGAATTCATACATTTTAAGTGTAGTTCGATTAAAAGAAAGGAGATGAACACTTTTGCTTTTAATAAAATTAGTTTAGAAGAGTAAATTTGTGGTTATGTATTATTCTGGTAGATTCCAACGCATATTACTTCATATAACAAAACATAGAGATAAAAAAAATCAGATTTCGAAACACAAGGCAGCGTGAAATGTCTAGGAGAATGACAAGAAGTCGGTGTTTTTTTTTGTTAACAAATAACTGTAATTTATTCTTAGAACAATCCTAACATTACAATATATAAATCAGTACAGTTACACAGTATAGCAATAATAAAAATGTTCAGTACCAGAGTCCGGCTTTGATTTCTGGATACCACTACTGTCACAGCTCAACAAGAGTCCTTAATACAAATAATCCACGTAAACAATTCAAATAAATCTGCCCAGAGAATAGTCCGATTTCATCTCGAAAACAATCTGTCGTAATCCAAAATTGAAGTGCTGTTAATAATCCCAAAGGCAAACTGAATACTATCCGTAAATAAAGTCTGTATAACAGTCCGTAGGAGATCTGTACATTCTGCAATTATCGGAAAGATAAAAAAAAAAACACTGAGGAGAGAGTTATTCTCTTCCGTGTCCGCTGGTATTTTTCTCTCTGCCGGCTCAAAACACAGCCCCTTTTTAAAGCTTTTTCACCCGAAGCTCAGAGACTTCCATTTTCACGAACGTTCCAAACACAACAATACACAGGCGCCCATAGCGCATGAACAGACCCAAAATTCTAGATTACAATGAGAGCTGTGTCTCTACACGCCAGGATTCAACCAGTACGGTTCGCATAGCAACGCCCAGGGCTTGAGCCTAACACGAATCAGAATGCCAGGCGCATAACAAACAGATACATGTAATACATAATAATTAATGTAGATTTTGCCTAACTTAACCCAGATCCTGGAAGTAAAACTTTTCTATTTTTTTTAACAAAGGACATGAGGTTAAAATGACTGCTTGGGTTCCAGGAAAAACCAAAATGAAAGTATCTCATTCTGGATAAGGGAAATTTATATATTTTGTAAACAGTATTTATTTAATCTGTTTGTGCAGGCCTCCGTTCCGATATGTATAATGCTTAATAAAACTGTTACACACACATATTGCTGTGCGTAGTACATTATAAATTCGCTTACCTTAAAGAAGTAGATTGTATCTGTGTTTACGGGATGCAAAGCAGCGTCAATATATCCCTCTAAACCAGGCCAGTCATCAGAGATCCAGCGCGGAAACCCGTAGTCCATTCCGTATTCATTCAGACTGTAATAAGCGTCCCCTGGAATGAAGAAAGAGATCCAGCAGGAGTGCGTTCACTTGGCGGAGGTATGCGCTTTACTGGATGCTATTTATAATTCTTATTTGTGGGGAAAACAGCCGAGTAAACGTCAGTTACGTTGCCACTATCACGATTTATCCTTGTACAACCTTTTATACATTATTAGTTCATTTTAAGTGGAGACATGCAGGGGGAGAGACAACAGCCGAGTAACGTCAATAAAGTTTCCACTATCATTCCCCAATAAACATAATTTAAGTAGTAAAAAAATAATGCAATTTTAGTTGAGACATGCTGGATAGCCGTCCACATATACTGTACCTGAGAATACATATGTTTTTTCTTTTGGTTTGAAGTAAGTAACAGGATCAATGGTAGGAAACTGCTGACATATGTTCTCCGTGGGTAACCTGCGTGGCGGTGGCGGCGTCCTTGACACTGTCGTAAAGCGTGGCGTAGTTGAGGTGAGTGGTATAATGGTGGGTGATGCGGGGGGCCGGCTCGTTGGTTGTCCTGTGCATAAAATAATAATGTTACAACAACTAACGAGTGACATCACCATCATCTGCAGCAACATTAATAAAAATAATTATAATAATAATAATATAAGACCAATAATAAATGATGATAATATCAATAATAAAATGATGCTAATAATACAAAGCAAATACTAATAATACTTATAATAATAAAAAAAATTATAATTATAATAATAATGATAATAATAATAATAAAAACAATAATAAAACTAATAATAATAAAACCAATAAAAATAATGATGATTATATCTATAATAAAATGATGATAATAGTACAAAATATAATGCTTATAATACATGTAATAATAATAATAATAATAATAATAAATGAATAAATAAAAATACACACTGGGAGACACCTGGCATTTCACACAAAAATGGACATTTTAATTTTTAGGTGAAATGCGGAAACACCAAGTGTGTTGATCATTTATAATGATATGATGGTTTAACCAGTTCATGGTGTTTCCTGAAATCCCACGTAATCCGTCGACCAAAGTTGAAGCACACGTGGACGAGTATGCAGGCATCTTGTGGCAGCATTTGTTCCTTTTTACCATGTTTTAACTGTCCAAATTTTGTAGCATTAAACAGATATATATTTTAAGTATGAAAGTAAACATGATATAGAAAAAAATGATTTTGAGATATTTTCCATTTAATTTGATAGTAGCCTACTAAAGAATGATTTGCTGTTACTGGCTGCATTATATGAAAAATGGAATTTAAAAAAAATGCTAAAATATGAAAAGGGATTAAATGTGAATTTGATACCATCAGAAGGAACACTTTATCACACCAGGTTTAAAATCATATACTTTATAGGTTTCTAAATGTCATTCTAAAGATTATTCACTGAAGGGGAACAATTAATCAGAAAAAAACTCCAAACAGCTATATAATTACACAAACGCTTTTGAAATTATTCGAAACGGGTACTTGACGTGCAGGCATTACCAAAATATAAGGAGAGCTTAACTGTCGTCTCAATGATATCTTGAACTGCAGGACACAAATTGAAACCTGGTGAATATCCAGGTCCGGAGGTAAAAGCCTTGACAGACAGGATTAATTTATGGAGAGTCATCCTGTACATCAACTGAACAGGAAATTAAACCCTTGTGGTCTGTCTCTAAATGCTGATAATGGAGAGTAGCGACAGAATAATTTCCTTTACAAGGATCTGACGACTAACGCTACCACAATACTATGCTTCAATGCGCCGCTCTTGTGTCTATTCCATGAAAATTAAAAATTTAAAAGTAATTGAAACCTATCAAATGATTTGCGTACACTTGCTTATCTGGAACTTCGTGTCTTACAGATACTGCTTAAGGATAATCCAACAGCATCTTCTAAAGTTCATCCAAAATACATAAATATGAAATAACATAGGTAGCGCCACCAGTCTTCTGCATCAGTTAAAAATGTTAACGTTTAAAAGGTATTCTAAGTATCAGGAAATACAATAGATCAATTTATGAAAATTCTTGCATTTGAAACATATTATCGAAAAGAATATGATTCTTCTTGAATTCTTTCAGATATACCCAAGATAGCCATGTCAAGTTAAAACTTCATAGGTATTACCGATACAATCGATGCAAATGGCTGAAATATAATTAGCATTGTGTTGTTGCCAGAGCAATGGTCAATATTGAATTGAATTGGGATTGAAAGTAAGAATGACGTTCCTAGTCTCAGTTGAAATGAGATGAATTAAAGGACAATTAAGTCCTCCCTCAATGTTAGATACCACAATTTTTCCTTGTTTTTTTTCTATAGTTTTTCACTTTACAATTCATTCGTAAAGTGTTGTTAACAGTGTCAAACAAAGATGTCTAGGTACCACGTGCCGCATGATGAACAGCTGCTTAATGACACATACTGACATTTATTTCATCAGCACACTCACTAGTGAATCATCTTATTACCAAAAAGTTGAAATGAAACTGAATTGATTTAAAATCATCTGAATTGAATTAAAACTGATATTTTTTCCCAACACGTTGATTTAAATTCATGTGTATCTGGTTAACACTGACCATATATGCTCTGAATGCCAGCAATATCATCGGGGTCCAGCTTGAAGTTCGGGTCATAACCTTTTGCGCACGCGTACATGATGGCTGACGGGACCCGAGAATGTGACAGACCCAGAGAATGTCCAAACTCATGTACCGCTACGGCGAACAAATTGACACCTGTAAAAAAATCTTCATAATTATTAAGAACACATTGAGAGTTTTAACTTCAAATAATGCGGCGTAGTAATCCAGGTCATCGGATACCCGCCGTATAAAAAAGCTTCAAGAACACGCGAGAACGTAAAATCCTGTAGCGGACAAAAAAAATGTATAAAATAAAATAATGTGTGTATGACGGGGAAACTTAGGCATTCGGGGCAGGTAATGTAAATGAATCCCAATGAACAAAAGAACATTAAATTTCACTGCTTTAGTGCCTAAACCGAACATTCTATATGCAAGTTTAGCTTCCCTTGGACTGACAGTTGCTCCTTAAGTGGGGACACTCACTATAAATGGTTTTGGAATAAGTTTTTTTTGAGAGTAAGCTTTTATACCTTTCTAAATACAAGGGAATAATATCGTATCGTATATCGTATTGTATCGTGAGCAATGTACGTATCGTCAGATAATATGATGTTACAGAACTAAACTTGATCTGTTAATGCACCCGGCCATCGATGGCCATACACTCCTCAATCAATGGAGACGCCACATGTTGCATCTTGACAGCTGGTTATAGAGTCTGGCGAGGGTTGAAACTCGGTTCTTATACTTCGGCGGGCATTCTTGGCTCCGTGCCAAATCCAATAAGAGGATACGCAGGAAACCTTGCACATGAGAGCAGTGGTTAAGTGGTGGGAGTTATACATCGAATGTAAAGCGACCGCTTTATAAAGAGGGTACGAAGACCATATAAACAAAAACTACTGAAATCCATAAAAATCTGAATTATTTCCCAAACAGACAACCGCACACACACCAGATGCTTAGTTCTTTTGTAAATCGTTTGGGTTTATTTTAATCAACTGTTCATGGAAGATGATTATATTGATGATATAAAGCCATGATTTTATGAATGGACGAACAGACAAAGAGACTGACAGACAGACAGATATAAACATTATTGTTTCTCATCGTTTAATAATAAACAAAATGTTAAAGTGTACGCCTTTTTTAATATATTTTATGAATTTATCATCAATTTCTTTCTCTACATTGTATTTCTTTTAGGTTACAAACACAGACGGAGGCACAGCAGCAGCACAGACACAAACACATATATATATATATTGTTACAGATGTCTCTTTTATTGTATGCAGCAGTCTGACATGTGTGTGCAGTGCTGGCATTGGCCGTTGCTATGGCGGCATAGCCCGGCCCACGCGTGGGATCTGACGCGTACACAGCGGTCATGCTTGTCTGGGGCTTTCTCGCCTGGCCAAGCCGGAGCGGCTCATGTGTGAACCCTGATATGTTGAAACACAGCTTTCGTCGTTCTAGATGTTCCTGTAACGTGTGTATTATGGGTTCTTTAGATTGTTCGGGAAAAAGTTCTCGGCTTGAGATGAAAAGTTATAAATAAAGGGCTGTGTTTAAGAGCAGAGAGAGAGGAGAGAAATATTCAAGACACCGAAGTGTAAGTCAGTTTGAGGACTTTTTTCGATAATTGCGGCAGTTATAGCTTTTCTTCGAATTTGTAACGGATTTTAATTAGTCTTTACTTTGCCTGTGGGATCACTATCAGAATTTCACTTTTGGAGTACAACAAATTGATTTTGTGATTGAACTGGACTGTTATTCTCAGAGAAGATTTATGTGAACTGTTCATCTGGATTATATGCTTTAAAGGATTTTTTGTCGCTGTGCAGTGGTGGTATCCAGGTACTGTACACTTAATTTATATACTTGTATTGATTTACTGTTATACTGTTGTTATACTGTGTAATTGTATTGATTTAGTGTATTGTAATGTTAGGATTATTTTAAGAATAAATTATAATTATTTGTTAACAAAAAACCACTGACTTATTTTTATAATTCCCCTAGACATTTCACGCTGCTTAGTGTTACAGAATCTGATTTTTTTTATCTCCATAAAATTTATGTTCGTCACGACTAGGTGATCTGTTGATATTAGGTTCCGTAACAATATATATATATATATATATATATATATATATATATATATATATATATATAACATTAAATGAGTCCCTGTATCACGACTACTGATGAGTGACGAACACTGGTCCCAGGCGGCAGTTACCGGTTAAACATATATAAATCTGATGAAAAACGGCACTGTAAATTCACTACAGTCTGTTTCACGGGATGCCACCTGATCATCAGGTGAATGTTGTTAGATTCTATGTACGAATGGTGTGTTCACCGTTGATAATGTTGAATGTAAATTGTTCATGATCGTCGAAATGAGCATTGCCCCCGTACGCTGGAAAGAACGCATGCGCCAAGGTCGCGCCAGGTCCATCGAACGGGTTTGAGTCCCCATGGTCTCCATAGGCAAACTTTATGTCGATATCTGCAAATATGTTTACTCTTACAAACCTCAGAGGAATAACGTCACTCCAGACCTGGTGAAACAAAAATAAAATAAAAGCATAATAAAGCATGACAAGCTAAATGCTACTACTTCTACCACTGAGAAAAAAAAATAACAATAATTTTTCCGATATATATATATATATATATATGAATGACTGAAAATGTAATTGACACCAATGTTGTAGTTCTAAATCTGTACAATAACGCACGATAATTTAACATAAAAATGATTAAAAAAAAAGTAAGTGTTCAAATCACTATACATAGTAAAGTTTAAAAATTGTGTTGAAAAGGAAGGTTTAGTGGTAAATTTAAGGCACAACTATAAGGAATAATTGAATAAGGGTTGCATAAATATCCGTCCACATCACCTTGAACGCTCTTTCAATTTCAGCATCGACTGCCCTCGGGCTCATGTCAGGTGAGTAATTCTCAATCTTGTATGTTATAACATTTAATCACCATCGACCAGCTAAATAAAGAGAAATTAATATTCTTTAATAAGCCTCTAGCATTATGTGAACGTGCAGTTCTCGGGTATATGACCAAAAAAACTTGTTTCACTTTCTGAAATATATTTAGGGAGCCAATGATTTTTCGTCATCATGGCATGTTAATTTTTTTAGACCATATGAAACTTTCTTCCCCACGGTCCTAGCAATCAGATGTCTCCATGATCTTATCCTTAGGTCAAAGGTAGTTTTCGCCTAAACCATGACAACTTGTCAGTGAGTTTAAACTACCAATTTCAACTAAGAAAAATATGTCTTCCTTATTATCAGACGTCTCTGTGGACATTATCTTTTTAAATAGGCAGGATATAACTCTTAATTGAGCTGCATTCTATTTTGTATGAACAGATACATGGGGATCAAGAAAGAGAAGATTGATAATGGGAATCTTAGGCCAAAAAAGAAAAGGTATGGTTCTCAGACTCTTTTTTCAGGCGGGCGATTTTTTTAACCTTTTTTTGTATGTTTCGATATTTTTTTACTAAACAGGTGAAGCACTGAATAACAAAGGAAATCATATCAAAATTGTATAATTTTATCTTCTTGAAAGAAATATCCGAGTGGCTGGAGCTAAAAAGTTTTGATGCGGGGGGTTAAAATTGACGCTGGCGGTGCCTGCGAACCATCATATTTTTGGCCTTATAGTTAAACTCATTGATAAAGGATTTTTTTAGGCCAAGATGACTTTACCATATCAGGATAAGTTAATTGAATCTTAAAAGATGAAATTGAGACATCATTTTTTCTGATTGGTGGGACCATAGAGTTGATAATAATCTCGAAAAGTTCATATGAGATCACGAGGGACGTTTTATGTGTTGCATTGGTCCATGCACCAGTATGAGGAGATCCTATGAATACAATAAATCAAACTATTTTTAATATTATAATGTATCAATAAATCGTTAAACTGCAGTATTATTCAATCTTTCTGAAAAAAATGTATCACTTTCAAACGGTGTCAATAGCCAGTTTATGGACCAGCTTTGGAAATACACACCTCCGATGGCCTATCGCTTCTTTCTGGTATTTCCGTCCCCCATGTTGAGGCGATCAGGATTACCTGTCAGGGGGACGCCGGCCATGTCCTGGAAATCCAGTATAGCTTTCCTCAGCGTTTCCGGGTCCGTCACAGACGCCATTCTGTGATCGGGACTTCTTTCGCCCATGTACCCATGTCCCTTCAAGTAATCCTGTTTATGTAAAAGAAAACAAAGACAGTAATACTCAGCAGACCCTCGTCCTGCTGCCATCTGGCGAGTGAAGAGAGAACTAATTATGATTTAATAATTTCATGACCTCGTAAATGCTAGTATCTGGATTCCGGAACAATTTTGAAGATGACTAAAATATTGTTGAGACCTATCTTCTGCATTTTTATTTAAAAGTGGAAACGTGTGTGTGTGTGTGTGTGTTTCGCAGACACCCAGGCAAAAAAACATATATACATATAGACAGAAAGATAGACACACATACAGATCGAGTGACCTGAGTGCATTACCTTCGTTCTCTTTCGGTGTGTGTGTGGGGGGGGGGGGGGGCGGCGGTGGGGATGGATGGGTGGGTTGGGAAGGGGGGGGGGGGGTAAGGGGCTGGGGACGGGACGCCACCTGGTGGAGTTTAACTAAAGGAGTGACGTGATTAAAGGGGCACGATTTCCGCTTTCGACTTGTGCAAATTAATGTGATGTTACACGTTTCGAGTGTACATAACTGACTCATATATTTCTTTATGCTAGGATACGCATCAGTTATCCTTGTCTTTTTATCCTCTTGGTGTGATAAAGCAGATCATTTGAAAGAAGCAACCACGAGCACGTTGACATTGAGAAATTGAGGTCAGTAGAAATTTCATTAAAAAACATTTGAATGACCATACACTATTTATAGCAGGTGGTAGAGTTGGCCTTTTTTGTTTACGCTTAAAGTGATTGAAAGTTGTATCTCAGTATCTGGGGTTCTGTAGAAATACTTGACAGGTGGCGATATCTGTGGCCAGTTTTCAAAGCTACCATATTACCTGGAAACGAGATACACAACCCCTGTTTTTCTGGAACAAAATAAAAGTGCAGATGAGCATGATGACTGAAGTATCACACGATGTCAAAAAACACTTCTCTGGAGCTTCCAACATGCGCTATTTACATGATAATATATTTGGCCTGGAAATACGTCCCTCTAACCTGTATACACTATGGTCGATGCTCGTGTCGCTTGTTAGTATACCAAGAAAAATTAGGACTCAAAATCAGGATTACTAGAACAGGTTACGGTTACACGATATTGTTGTACGGAATAGCCCCTCTTATTTTCTTTAATTTTTTACTGGCGGAATGAATGTGACTGATGTTTCTCTTGCCTTGATCAGTTTAAAAATGACTAGGTGTTTCCATTATAAATTACCTTTCAGAAAGGTATAATTGAAAATGGATTGACCTTCGTGTTATTCAATTGGAGCCTTTCAAGAACTGAAATAATGCTTATAAAAATCAGTATCTAATTTATATATATATATATATATATATATATATATACACATTTATATATCATTACTATATATATATATATATATATATATATATATATATATATATATATATATATATATATATATATACGTATAAACATTTTATATCTGTACTATGTATATATAATATATTGTTACAGGTGCTCTTTTATTGTGTGACACGGGCGTAACTCATGTTGTGGCGTTCTTGCCTGGCCGCTTGTTACATACTTGGTTTAATCCGTACTGGTTGAACTCTTGTTGTCATGCTGGCTTGGGGCGAGCACGTGTACATCATGGTGTGTAGAAAAAGCGACGTTCTTCTAGATGATTCCTATAACGCGTGTTTACCGTGTTGTGTAAGATATTTTAGACTGTTCGAGAAGTGGAAAATTCTCGGCTTAGGATGAAGAGTATATAAAGGGGTTGTGTTCTAGAGCCGAGAGAGCAGCAGCCGAGAAGATTCCAGCGGACGCAGAAGCGTGTGTCAGTTTCTAGGACGAATTTATTGATGATCACATATGGCAGCGTATTCACAGCCATGTGCATGCGCGGGTTTGAACTGTGGGTTTGTATTACATACTGTTAATCACGTTTAAACAAATTCATCATAATTACAACTTTATCTAAGGGGAAGCTTATATTAAGCATGATGAAGATGGACATGGGATGATGAAGAAATAAACATGGGATGATGATTTCTTAATCCTTAATTACATAAACAGTCTGCCACAGAATGTAGCACAATTTCCGGTGAAGAACCAAGGATATTTATTATTGAGAAAACAATTCCCCATATTACGCAGTATCTAAAGCCATTCTTCATAAACGTTGTAATTTTTTTTATCAGGAAAAGTCAAATCGAATTTTATAATATGGTAAATAAATAAGTATGTGGGATGCATGAATCACTCCGTACGCAGCGCTCGCATTCCATTCCTGGTCGTGAATGAAATGGATAACCTGCAATGGAATGCGACCCCTGCGTGAGGAGGGTGGGATATAAGTATGGAGCGACATCTTTTGGCGTTATCTGACACTTATTATTTGGATCCATCTCATCGACGTAATTCTATTTTGTACCTATAATAATAAATTAAATTAGATGTTTGGAATTGGTTCCCCGTCAATGCCCGCAACGGAGGTCAATGTGGGATCTGATATTGAGTGGACGACCTTGGAAATTAGATCAACGTCAAAAAATAGATATCAGTTGCAAATCTGTCACTTAAGACAAATATTATATCTGAAGGTCGGCTTTGAAAATAATACAAAAGAGAGATTAAGCGCAAACAGAATCAATTGTTTTGCAGTTTTGGGGAAAAAAGAAAGTCCAACCACAAACATTTTGACCCAGATAGATATAAATGCAATTTTTATTGATCGTACAAAATATGTAAATGGTATGTTCTTGATTGTAATGTAAACTTGGATAAATGATATATTAATATAAAAATAAAATATCCGATGTTTATTAAAATATTCTTAAACTCTTGCAAGAAATGTAGCTATCAACATATTTTCCAACCAATCAAATAACACGAACAGATGTCAAATGTACATATGACTACATATATCGAAAACAAAATATTCTCATGAATGGCAAAAACCTGAATGCTTTTACATTAGACAGAATCCTTATAATATCTGTAAATCATCATATTCTCATTAAATGATATATAATATTCTAAACAGCTGTCATGAGAAGTGAATTGATGCGAAATCCAAATTGTAACTGACGGTGGTGACGCCTGTCGGGAAACGTCTAATTTCTCCGTTTCTAACACCAAAACCACCGGGCTGCAGTGGACCTGGGGTAGCCGCTGTCCACCTGTAATATACAAGACAACATTCAGCAAAAATGTATGTCTAGCCATACACAGCCTTAATTAAAAGAATTTTTTTAATATCAACACCGAAAAAGGTATTTTCAAATACTCGATTTGATCCCAGCATGGATCGTGTCTTATGTCATGAACCGTTATTATACATTATCTTTGCTAAGGAGGTTATATTTCACTCGTTTTTGTGTTTTATTCATAACAAGGGGCAGATCTAGTAAGATTTGCATGCCTTGGTGGAGGTATGCGTTACAGTTATTGCCATTCTAATTTTTGCACCAGGTTATCGTAATAATGAAACATTTCCATGTGACATTATGCCACATTCTCTCAGTTTTCAGATGTTCAACAAAATAGCAAACAACAGACATCGAAACTATTGAGGATTAATGAGTTAATGATTGTTTACTGTGACGTCTTAAGGATGTTATTTAATGGTACCTAAACATTTACAATAATACATGGATTATCTCATAACATTAGTTAAACTTTGTCTTAATACAACAATTTCTAGCAAAATCATCCGCGCACACGGAATAACTTCAAAAGTTCCCCTATTTTATGCATTGTTATGTATTTATGTGGCAGGAAACAAAGTCCATGTGTAACACTAGTATGATACCAACTCACTGTAAACGAAACATCGTTGAAACGCATGTACACGTCTCTGGTGAAAAAATAAGTTCTTCTGTTGAACCACTGTAGTGCTCCGTCAATGCCGCTAGATGGCAGTCCAGTCCACAGAGAGAGAGGGCGCGGGTATCTTTGATCTATGAGCCGATATTCGAAGTCCATGCTGCCACTAGCCAGGCGATAGTAATTGCTTCCTGTAATAAGAAACTGAATTAGAACAAAAATGCTGACACCATTCCGTCACATACACAAAGGCGCCAATATGTTATAAAACCTTAAACGCAAAAAGTAAATTATATGTGTAATCATAGGACTACCTGGATTGTCCTACGGGGGATCCCGCAAGCACGTTTTACCAATGAGCCGCGCACTAGTAACAAGGGTTCACAAAGTCATCGACAAATGCTTCCACTGATATACCAGTATATGAATAGGGCGGACTTTACGCCGGGATTAATGAACCCCCCCCCCCCCCCCACACACACACACACTATTCAGAATAGGATATTTTCCTTTGAATTAAAATATATTATGATGAACAAGATTACCCCAATATTTGGATTTTTACATGGATGTTAACCTAATTCTCCACAAAAATTCACCAAAATCCGTTTATAACATTCTGAGTTTCTGCTATCAGACAGACCGACAAACTGACCAAAGAACTAAAGGGAAAACAGAATAGTTTTCAAGAGGAGGTATAAACAATTTCACTCACCAAAAATATTAACATAACTCTCCCAACTACAGAAGGTCTACAGTATCACAGTATTTAAGGTAGGCACACTCTTGGTGCATGCTAATACTGCATGCTAATACAAGTATTGCCTTTAACTGTTGAGCATAAAAAGGAAGGACATTTATAAATACACTTGTTTATTAATTGTTTAAAACTGTTTTATATTATTTTTTTGGTGATCGAGATATTAGGAAGGCAGAGCATGACCGAAAGTAACACCAGAAGCCAAGTCTCTGTCTATACATATATGAATGAATTCAGGTCAGTCAATTATTTGGGTTGTAACAAGCAATTATGTTAAAATTAACGCATAATGGATATTCTAAATAGAGTATTGATATATCTTGAAATAACTTGATAAAGACTTCATCAACTTTATAACAATGTTTTCCATGTGATACAGATCAGGATTAATCCAAAGACTTGTCATATGTATCTTTTTGCGTCGAACGGTGTTATGAATTACCGGATCTCTGACGGTTTAACCAATCCCTTTTACGGAGAAAAAATAATTTGTCCTGCAATTTTTTACCTGAATTTTAAATTAATCCTATATCCAATTCTGTAATTGTAGAACTTTGATAGGGTATTTTACAATAATCCCTCAGTGTAAACGGAAAAAAACTCATTTCTCAAAATGTTGGATCCGCCCCTGCTTGCTGTGTCTGACCTTTTGTGAAGTACACTCTTCCGTTTCCACCCCAGACGAAAGCAGAGTCGATGTGACTTGGGAGCCCGAAAAATCCGTCCACTCCTATAGTTCTTTTATAGGCCTCAGCTTTGGAGCGCACATCGAACTTCCAGAAATTATCATCCTGTGAAAAAAACCAGCATCGTACGAGTTATAAGTATCGGCTACTTTTTTTTACAGCCGAGGAGCGTTCAACAACACGGCCAGGTATCACTCACAAACGAGTGCGTCTTTTGGGGGTTCCTCGGTGGTATGACCCTGCATTAAACGTGATTATATATAAGGATGACACGTGATGTAGACACCGGGCCTGTGTGACACCAGGATACAATATAACATGATAGGCAGCGAGTACTACCGCCCTGTCATATGTAATCAAACCAAAATGGAGCTACACAGATTAACATACTTGAGTTAAGTATAAGATAGGTCAACATTAAAAATTGGATGCGGTTACCTCTACGAAAAAATATCTTAAAAAGACACTTAAGACAGGGACCGTCTTACATTAAGTAAGGCTAGCTCAGATAAGCTTCATTATTGCCATACCAAGACGTCGTGCCATGAATTATAAATAAGATAATTGTACCAATCATGCGACTCGCGTGCGCTTTGAGTAAGTACCGAATAAGAAAAAAAAGATTGCTGTTATTTTCAGATAACCAAAGCAACGTTTCTTTACCAAAACCAGGTAATAAAAAAAAATCCGAGAAATCAAATAAAGACTTGTAAACCTAACTAAATTCCAGTGCAGGTGGTCTTACTCGCCGTATAAACAGTATTGACTACAGTGTACAGCTTACCTAAGTTACGTTAGATTTGATAAGGTAATAAAAGGTATGGTTCTCAGGCACTTTTTTTTCAGAAATCAGTGCGGGCGGGCGATTTTTTTTTTACCAATTTTTGTATGTTTCGATAAAAATGTCATATTATCAGGGAAGAGCATGATGATAACGTAATTTTTTTACTAAACAGGTAAAGGCACTACATAACAAAAGAAATCTGATCAAAATTGTATTATTTTATCTTCTTGAAAGATGAAAATTAAAATAACTATTTTTTTTAGGGGGGGATGGTTAAATTGACGCGGACGTTGCCTTAGAACCATACCTTATTCATTATTCATAATTCATGAAACAGCTGTCACGGAGGCCCAGAAGAGCGTACAAGGTCTGTCGAAGGTCAACTTAGTGAGAACATTGCTTGAGGAAAGATGATCGGGACGTCCTGAAACGTCTACTACAGAACATGACTTAATTCCCCAGATATTTATTTGCATTCGTTATATGATTCACTGATTAACAGAAATTTTCCCTGTTTAGTTTATTTTTAATCTGTTATTTAATTAGATTAAGCCATCTCTTGGTGTTCGGCTTTCCAGACTAGCAAGAATATCAAAACAGATTTAAATTAAATTAAATTAAAAATTAAAAAGTTAAGCTAAATTTTAAAGAATAGAAAATCAATATGACAAAATATACACATATTTATGTATGTATATATTTTGTCATAATGATTTTCCATTCTTTAAAATTTAGTTTATTAGTTTATATTTTTTAATATTGACGATGAAGTTATTTTTGAGTGTATGAGAGAATTAAAAATCATTTTAAGACACTAATTATCAATTTACCAGTATATAGCCTTAAAATGTTACAAATGTAAGGTAGAAATCTTTAAAACTCCCATTATCACATTTAACGCCCCCCCCCCCCCCCCGGAAGAAGATATGTTAAGACACAAACAAGAAAAGTTCCTATAACGCCTCCATGAAGGATGTATGAACTTGTTTATCAACAACGTTTTTAAATACAGCATTGTTGACAAACGGGAAAAACATGTAACCTTATGTGGTAGGTTGTATGTATGCAGAGGTAGAAAGGTCACCTGTTGCAAAAGGCCATTTGCAAAGCTCTGGCTTATCTGACCTGCCGCCAGTGCCCTTGTTGAATTTGTTTTGATTATTTTGGCGCCCCCCCCCCCCCAATATTATTGAAGCATGTTGATATAAATAAACCAGCAGCCTGTGAACAGTGAAATCTACGGTTTCCAGCCTATTTTCATAAAAAGCTCCAAGGGATTACCTTTAGTTAATAAAGGTCAGATAGATGATTAGGCCCCTTTAACATTTGTCACATTCCCTATGTTTATATACTGTGAATTTATCATTTATTTAAATATGATATTTAAAAGTTGAACTTTAAACGTATTCTATTTAATAAACCCAGTCTTTATTTTATAAATACAGTAAAACTCTTATAGAGCTTCTACAATGTGTCTTTCTGGAATTAAACTGAATATTCCAATTCGGCTTCAACAAAAAAGTAAAATTTCACCAATACATATTTATATTTAAATGTCTTAATAAGGAAACGCTACACCAGGTTTAAAATGATATACATTTTAAGGGGCTTATGGGAATTAAAACTAGCTTTTGGATTGATTCTAAATTGATTTTTACTAGGCATGCCACTTAAAAGTCAATAAACTATTCACCAGTTTTAATAGTACCAAACTTTCCAACAGGTGTCAGCAGAGGCTGTATGTTCTTGGTCTCATTTGGCCTCTCTGAATATAGAGGTTCCGTGTTTTCACACAGCCTTTCATCGTCGTCCTCAAAAAAGGAACATTTACTATTTGGCTTTATAAAACATTAACGCTACGTAGGGTCATGTTAAATATAGCAAATACCCAATATTGCGGCAGGATGACATTAAACACGGCTGAGTTATTTCCCTTTTCCCTTTTATTTCTTACTAGCTGTTACAGGCTTACTAGCTGTAAATCAGGCTTTTTCGGGGATGGGTAGGAAATGACGCAGACAGGCAAACATGTGCAATGGAATGGCATTTTTTATCTTGTACCAATCCATTGGAAAGGTAATACCTAAATGTATTCACATTAGTAGCTGATAAGTAGAAACATGACATTAAAACGAATTATTTTACAGGCGGTGTTCCACCGACCCCCCATATTTTCTATATTTTCTTATTAATATGGTCTATACCTTTAATATTTTCTGGCATTTAGTTCCTATTCTCCTCTTTTTTCCTGTTTTTTTCACTGCACAATCGTGTTTTTGATATAACAGAGTTTGATATTATGTAAAGCGACGGCGTCTTCATTTCGATCCTTGCCGATTGCAGTTCGGCTGTTTTCGGTGGTAACCTCCACACAATATAGATTTGACACAAAATTCACTCAAAAAATGATGTGTACATTAAAAAAGATTTATTTTCATATGGGCGAGGTCATTGCGGGACAATACAATTTAAAATGAGGTATCGCACGTTGTCATAGGCAACGCGGTTTCAGAGAACATTGAGGACAAAAGTGAACCAACCTCCTTTTATAAGTATTAGATCTCTGATATATTCGTTTCTTAAATTTCAAAGCTTTACAAGTCATCATGAAATAACGAATTGTTGTGCAATATTATGCACTGAAACAGATAAATATCAGACGTAATTAATTAAATGCAAAGTTGCTTTTGCCCACAGTTTGTTTGAAGGTAAATTTGAAAAGTATGAAAAGGAAATTTTGAAAAGTTACCTATGAAAGTTTGATTTACAAATACGTAACTGATTGTCACTCCTATTTCTTCATATCGATTAAAAATAATGGCTTCTTTTTTATCATATGTTTATAACGAGTGATAAATATAAAGATTCTTGTATAACATCCAGATCCATAAATAGCTTGGTGCTAATAAGTAGTATGTCTAATGCTTGCTTACAGAGGGCAAATGCTGAATATGATATTGTTTTGTATGTGTTACATTTGGTACGATTCCTATCTATTCTTTATTTACACTGGGTTGATTATTGCTGCTGTTGGATTTCAACTACAGTAAATAATTTATTACATTGCTATCGTTGTTACACACGTCATAACCTATTCCAAGGGTCACAATCACCTTTCTAACCGTAACAAACTAAAGATAACAGGTGACATTTCAACCTCCGCTTATATGAACCACCTTAGGTTATATGTTTTTTTTTTCCAGTTTATCAACATTAAAGTGTTTACAAACACGTTGTTGATAAACAAGTTCAAACAAACTTCACGGAGGCGTTATAGGAACGTTTTGATCATTAACATATACACAGAGTAAGCCAGAAAGCAAACTTTTAACTTTATTGCAAAAGGTAGTTGCAAAGGCACCTTTAAATACTGATCCCCAAAATATGAAGTGAAATGCAGTGGAAAAATTAGGTGTTAACTTTGGCACGTAACAGAGCAAAACCTGAATATTATGTATTGAGTCTGGTATAATTTCTGTTTGACGGAGAGATCACATCTCTCGAGAGACGACCGGACCGCAGACTTATTTAAATAAAATGGATACCACTCAGGAGAAATAAACGTATCTCAACGCCTAGATCCGTCCCGTAATTTAATCTTATTATTTGCTTTTTTGTAGGCAAAGTTGGCCTTGGCCTTCCAAGTAACAAAGAGTAATTGCAGTTCTTTGAAATTTCATTTGTATGTTGAATGGATAAACAAGTATAAATCTTGGTAAAAATAAATCCCACAAAGAGACCACATGGACAATCCTTCTTTGTTCCTTTTTCATTTTTATGTAGATTAATGCAGTTTATCCTTTCACAAGGCTACAGCCGACTGACTTGAAACGTTACCCTAATTATGCACATTCCAAAGTATTACAGGGTTATGGAATTACCATCCATACGGGCCCTTCTTGCAGAGTGTTCGCGTTGCATTGCCTCTTTGTTTTTTTCATTAAGTGAATGCTAGTACGACACCTACAGCATTCCTGGGTGTTAAGCGTTGGCCTTTCTCTTTGTGCGAATGCGCTTAACTTGTCAATAAAAATTAGCCCATTCATATTACTAAAATAATTTATGTCAGAAATATCAATACTTCTACTAAACACTTTAGATTTCCGTTGGGAATATAATATAATATAGGACGTAAATGTAATGTACGTTTTACAGATTTGATATTCACAAATAATTCTAGTCCCCCAGAAAACTGGGTTATCATTCGTAATATGATTATTGGCACTAGATATATTACCACTTAACTTCTCCAGTCTTATTCAGCGTGTATTAGAACACAAAGGATATCCTCTGTCCGTGTTAAGATAAATCCAATCTCCTTAAATGAAAGAGAAATCGGACTGTCCAATTGTTAGCAAAATTACATTGAGATACTGTACACTTCCAGACCTCGAGATTACGCGAGCCGCAATTGATTGTATGCCTGTACCTCAGCTATATTTAATTTTAACGACCAGGCCGAGTCATTAACCAGTCCAGTTCTTGTTAGGATACCCGAGTGCCATGCAGATTACTTATAAGTAATCTTTGCTTTTCTGTAAAGCTCGAATAAAGGCGGCAGATGGTTGGAAGCCTACGGTATCGATGACGCGGTGAGCCACAGAGCACTCTTGATTATAGTGTAGAAAGGGTGCAACATATTTGTTTATACCAGGTAGATTCTATGACGCAATAGTACCCGCCAATGAAGGATTCCAAACCTGACTCCTAATGTTATCATCTAAATCACAGGAACGAAGGTACAATGGTCAACTCAACCGCTCAATGTGTCACGGCGGTCAGTGATGGAGTTATATCGGTCAGTGATGGAGTTACATCGGCCAGTGATGGAGTTACATCGGCCAGTGATGGAGTAATATCGGTCAGTGATGGAGTTACATCGGCCAGTGATGGAGTAATATCGGTCAGTGATGGAGCTATACTGTTGTCATCACTACGCACTTTTGGATTTTGTTTTGTTTTCTGCATATCAGCTGGTAGTGTATGCGGTTGTGCTTTTCTTATAAACTACACCAGGCGCTCCCCACAATTACGCAACAAGGGGAACTGCTTCCATATTAATCTTCTAATTGTGTGTTTACTAGAAGGACCAATCAATATACCAGTTAATTTTGCAAAAGACTTTTTACCCGATAACCCACATCTACAGACCGTCACATGCGCCCTCAGTAGGATGTACGTCATTACCATCACCGTTTCAGTTGTAAGTTTCGCGTGCTATTTCTTTATTCTCTACCATCATTTACGCGGGCAAAGCTCTGGTATTTATGACGGCCAAGCTAAGGTGGTACGTCGCTGCCTTATTGGCTCCCTGGGTATTTGGTTCTCTCTGGTTAATTATTGATTATCAGCTGGAAGGCTTAAGTCAAATACTTTGTGACCCCTTTTACATTCCGACAAACACTGGGGCTTACTGGATTATCGCCTGTGTTGTTTTTATTGTGTTGTATGCTGTTGCTGCTGGTTTTATGATTGTCTGTATGTGCGAAATTCGGAAACGCCGACTTCGTATTGGACCAGCTTCCAATGTGACATCGATCTTTATCACCGGAACCTCACCGGAAGGACAACAAGAGGAAAGAAGGGACGTGTTCAGCGTCCTCACAGCGCCCTTTGGTGGAGCTCAAACGAATCATCAATCAGGCCCAAACAACGTAAACCCATCCTCTGTCCAACTGAAGAAGGATTATGAACTAATCCTGCGGTCCTCTATACTGCTTTTAATCCTTGTCCTTCAAATTCTACCGGTTTGTGGGTATTTTAAACGTGTTTTTTATCACATTTCCAAAAAGGAAGCCACCAACATTAGAAGTGTCGCAGCATTAATACGGATAACAGGAAACTGCATGTATCCAGTTATTTTTCTTTGGGGAAAGGACTGGAAACCAAGGTGCATAAAACGATCTCGAAGACAAAAGAGATATGTGGTTCCAGACAATATGGCTACCACAGCCGTGTAGGGTTAATGAAACCTTAACCATTATATGAAATTTCCTATATCAGAGCCATCAATAATAGTATCAGTCTCTGTGTATTCGAACTGAAGTTGAAACAGAAGCCATCACCACGCAAGGCTGTTTGAAGATAATTCAAGTGTCTTTTTTTCCATTGACATCAATCGTAAAACTCAAATTAAGCAGTATGTAGAAACAGCCGTCAGAGCGGACAATGGTGCAGCAAGTGCACTAAGATCACCTGAATGTTGAGAGATCACCTGAATGCAAGAAGTATTTTGACAACAGAAAATATGTGAAATCTGAATTTGCTCAGTGATCCTCTTTCATCCTACCACCAGGAATACTTGAGTGTCTATGGAGTTGACTTTGAAGTATGGAACAAGCATTTCAGTGCACAAGACAAATAAGGTCAGGACGACTTGACGTGCCTATTAAATTTTAAAAAAATCTGTAAAATCTGTCAAAGTGATGATTGACATTTTAAACAACAAGCAGAAATGTAGTGATTCATTTGCAGTGATTCATCTTCCTTCAATCTGGATCTAAGATTCTCGTTAACCCGTTGGCAGAAGATCTTTACTGGGGAACAGTCTTTAAACTTGCTCTGAATGCCAGCACAAGGCCTGATGGGAAAACTGGTATAGAACTTTTCTCATTGACATGTAATAGCTTCAGCATTATGTATAAATATATCTCACAGAATGTACGTGGAGTTCAAAACTAAAAAATACATGAATTGGAAAAAAGCAGTTTTTCCTGGTATGAAGACACAAAATCGATGTCATACCTTCACAGGAAACCTTTGGCACTGTAAGTAATTCTAAAAAATAACTACGGTTTGGCCAGGAACAATTTTTAACTCAACTGTCTGTAGGTCATCTCAGCTACAGCGATCACCCTGTGTCCGCCCGTCGTAACCGTTAGACCGAGATTTTTTAGCGAACCGTCCGCTGTCGTCCGTCGCCCCTTTGTAAAAGCATGCTATCCCTAAAAAGCACCACATTTTATGAAAGAAATCAGTCACATGTCAACTCTATCGAATGAACTTATTTTCTGGCTATCTGCATTGACTTAGATTCTAAAGGGAAAAAGCTAAAAAACCTTTAAAAATCTTTTCTCAGCCAAATTATTCATTATTTCACTGAAATAATCCCAGAAACAATCTTTCTCAAGTTTATTCGAAAGGTGATTTTTTTCTGAGTTACGGGAAGCTAACGCCATTTTGCCAAAATAGCATACTTAAGTTACAATCTTAGAATTGGCTTGAGCTATCATCACCAAATTTTCAGCCAGTGATGGTTACATGAGTCATATTTAATATGAGGTATTTGTTGCGCCACCTGCAAAGACAATTTTGTACGGGGGTCAGCGGTTATCAGTACAATAACCCATACTTTCCCAGGAATAGCAAGAGCTTTTATTTAAATTTTACTCAAAATCAGTCGCATATAAAATGTTGGTTGGTTGGGTGTTTTGTGGCAACACCTGCATCAATTTACAATTTACGGGGGTGGGGGGGGGGGGGGAGCTTCAAAAACCATTGGCAATCTTCTTCCCCGAAAATATTCAGCCAAATTGTTCCATATTTCACAGAAATGATCCCAGCTTTCTCAAATTTGTTCAAATGATTTTGGTTTGATGAATTTTGACCGAGTTACAGAAAATTTTAAGTCAGTTTGGCCAAGTAAGCATTCTAACATAATATCTCAGAAACGGCAGGAGCTAGCATCACCAAGTTTTGTGCAAATGTTGGTCACATGACTCATATTTGAAATTAAGGTTTTTGTGGCGCCACCTACATTGACCTGTTTTTAACGGACAATACGTAGTAATTGTAGCCTCTTTCAGCTTAAAAATGTTTAATGATGAGACTGTAAGGCTGAATGGTTTAATATTTCACAAGAATTATCCTAGGGTAGGATTCCTTCAATTGTGTAAAAAAAAAGATTGGGCAAGATTTTGTCAGTATCTATAGATAGCTTGGTAGACTGCCAACTATTTCAGACTTGCCTACACGCCAAGTCTGGATCTATTTATAGCTTTGGCAGTCCTCCAACTGTAAGCGATGTTGCAACAGGTAAAGAGTTCACTCAGTGCAGCCAGGTACAGGTCAAGAGTTCATTCAGTGCGGTTTCTGCACCTGCGAAGTTGTTTCTCCTGACTTGGGGCAACTCCCTGTCTCAGCTGAGCTTGTAAGTCCAGTGCACCTGACTCAAGAGAGGTTTAAGGTATCGGCCTAAAATTTTGGCCTGCCTAGCATCTTGGATAACATTCTTGTACACAAGACTTTTCGTATAGTATGTCCCTGCTTGCTTCTCAGGAGGGAATTTGATATATCAGCCTGAAATTATTCATATGTATACATATCGGATAATTTTTGCACAGTGTATATTCCTGCTCATTTAAAAGTAGGCATTTGATATTCAGCTTGACATTTAGCATATAACATATTTGTTTTAAAATGTTTTGTACTTGCATTGTACTTGAAGAGTAAAGCCCATGCTTCTTATCATGGAAGCATCATCCCTGATGTATATCCCACTGCACAGGTTCGCATTAGGCCTGTAGGCCATGTTTTTACATGACATCGAGGGCGATCTTGCAAAATCTCGTTGGACCTAGAACTTCTAATGTAATAACCCCGGGGGTCTTTGGCAAATCTCCCTGAAATTTTGAAATTAGGTCGAGCAATTGTCAGATGGGCACAAATCTTAATGGATGGTCCATGAAAAATCTCCTTGGCCTGGTGGCACCACCTGTATTTTTTTTTTAATTTATACGATTTTTTTGGTTTATTTCCTTCAAGTGAAGCGGTCCTCCAATAACAGGGCACAAATCGCAACCATCTGACCCTTTACATTCAGGGAGGCCCCTGAAAATTGAAATCTGAAATCAAGTCTCTGTTACCCATATCCTCCGTGCTATAGGGCTTGTAAGTACCCCAGGATAATTAAAAATGTTATATTAAAGCTCAAGTCTCTAAAGAACTAATGCATTGATCGCTATGATACTTTCCATGCATATTGATAGTGGAATGTTTCATCAGTTCCTGTAGACTGGTGGCACAACCTTATTCTTTTCGAAATTTTACACATTTTTTCTCAAGCGGTTTGGCTATTTATAGGGCACAAACCTAACTGTACATCCAGGGAATTCCTGGGCAAATCTCCTTAGAAAATTAAATAAGGTCATGGTGAACTACATTTTACATATTGCGGACTGAAAACGTGTTTTTTTAAGCACCCAGTGAGTCAGATGGGGCACAAATTGTATCCATTTGGCCTAGAATCTTCATACATTACTTTCAGGGGGGTCAATAAAAAGTCTCCTTGGAAGCTTGAAATAATGTCACTGTGACCTATTTTCTGTAGGCTGTGTGAAAGAACACGATTTTAACACTCTATTAGTCAGCAGTGCACAAATGGTATTAGCTATATGTAGAATAAGGTCATTGAACCTATATCTTATGTCATTTGGCAAAATGCATGGTTTCGAGCACTCTGGGAGTCATTTTGAGCATTGTTCAAGGCTCCTTGAATTCAGCTGAGCGTCAATGTCCAAGGGACACCTTTTTTTAATAAATGGTACGGGAAAACTTAGCACTAGGTTCTTAAAAAAGCATATGTACAAAGACTATATTGTGAACCAATTTCAAATTAATATTGGTAAAAAAGTTGACTATGATAATAACTTTAAAAAAATAATAAATTCAAAAAAGAGCCTGTTACATCATGCCTGAATTTTACTCTAAAATATTGCATGATATCCTTGTGACTAATACATGTGTACAGTAATGTAATAAGCATAGGTCAGATCCGTATAAAAATGTCATGACACAGAAGACAGTGGACATGTCATGTACTCTTGTACAATTTACGTCCGCTATGGAGGATGTTTAGACAGTGTTTTCATTGTAAACTTTTTACTAGTCTTTATAGACTTGTAAATTATAAAACAAATACCTTTGAAAAGTATATATGAAAACAACTGCTTTGTTTTTTATACAACTAAAACATCAAACGCAGAATGAAAACTATAATAAGATCAAAGGAGGTCTTCATAGTTGAAATAAGATTTACAATGCTACATGAATTTATACATTTTAAGTGTAGTCCGATTAAAAGAAAGGAGATAAACACTTTTGCTTTTTACAAATGAGTTTACAAGAGTAAATTTGTGGTTATGTATTATTCTGGGAGATTCCAACGCATATTACTTCATATAACAAAACATAGAGATAAAAAAAATCAGATTTCGAAACACAAGGCAGCGTGAAATGTCTAGGAGAATGACAAGAAGTCAGTGTTTTTTTTGTTAACAAATAGTTATAATTTATTCTTAGAACAATCCTAACATTACAATATATAAATCAGTACAGTTGCACAATATAGCAATAATAAAAATGTTCAGTACCAGAGTCGGGCTTTCATTTCTGGATACCACCACTGTCACAGCTCAACAAGAGTCCTTAATACAAATAATACACGTAAACAATTCAAATAAATCTGCCCAGAGAATAGTCCGATTTCATCTCGAAAATAATCTGTCGTTATCCAAAAGTGAAGTTCTGTTAATAATCCCAAAGGCAAACTGAATACTATCCGTAAATAAAGTCTGTATAACAGTCCGTAGGAGATCTGTAAATTCTGCAATTATCGGAAAGATCCCCAAAAAACACTGAGGAGAGAGTCACTCTGTTCCGTGTCCGCTGGTATTTTTCTCTCTGCCGGCTCAAAACACAGCCCCTTTTTATAGCTTTTTCACCCGAAGCTCAGAGACTTCCATTTTCACGAACGTTCCAAACACAACAATACACACGCGCCCATAGCGAATGAACAGACCCAAAATTCTAGACTACAATGAGAGCTGTGTCTCTACATGCCAGGATTCAACCAGTACGGTTCGCATAGCAACGCCCAGGGCTTGAGCCTAACACGAATCAGAATGCCAGGCGCATAACAAACAGATACATGTAATACATAATAATTAATGTAGATTTTGCCTTACTTAACCCAGTTCCTGGAAGTAAAACTTTTCTATTTTTTTAACAAAGGACATGAGGTTAAAATGACTGCTTGGGTTCCAGGAGAAACCAAAATGAAAGTATCTCATTCTGGATAAGGGAAATTTATATATTTTGTAAACAGTATTTATTTAATCTGTTTGTGCAGGCCTCCGTTCCGATATGTATAATGCTTAATAAAACTGTTACACACACATATTGCTGTGCGTAGTACATTATAAATTCGCTTACCTTAAAGAAGTAGATTGTATCTGTGTTTACGGGATGCAAGGCAGCGTCAATATATATCCCTCTAAACCAGGCCAGTCATCAGAGATCCAGCGCGGAAACCCGTGGTCCTGTCCGTATTCATTCAGACTGTAATAGGCGTCCCCTTGAATATATATATATATATATATATATATATATATATATATATATATATATATATATATATATGGTCATGGGAATAACAAATAAAGAAAGAGATTCAGCAGGAATGCGTTCCCTTGGTGGAGGTATGCGCTTTACTGGATGCTATTTATAATTCTTATTTGTGGGAAAAACAGCCGAGTAAACGTCAGTTACGTTGCCACTATCACGATTTATCCTTGTACAACCTTTTATACATTATTTAGATAGTTAAAATTAGTGCATTTTAAGTGGAGACATGCACGGGGAGAGACAACAGCCGAGTAACGTCAATTAAGTTTCCACTATCATTCCCCAATATACACAATTTAAGTAGTAAAAAAATAATGCAATTTTAGTTGAGACATGCCAGATATCCGTCCACATATACTGTACCTGAGAATACATATGTTTTTTGCTTTGGTCTGAAGTAAGTAACAGCATCAATGGTAGGAAACTGCTGACATATGTTCTCCGTGGGTAACCTGCGTGGCGGTGGCGGCGTCCTTGACACTGTCGTAAAGCGTGGCGTAGTGGAGGTGAGTGGTATAATGGTGGGTGATGCGGGGGGCCGACTCGTTGGTTGTCCTGTGCATAAAATAATAATGTTACAACAGCTAACCAATAACATCATCATCATCTGCAGCAACATTAATAAAAATAATAATAAGATCAATAATAATATCAAGAATAATAATGATGATGATATCAATAATAAAATGATGATAATAATACAAAGCAAATACTAATAATACTTATAATAATAAAAATAATTATAATTATAATAATAATGATAATAATAATAATAACAAAAACAATAATAAATATAATAATAATAAAACCAATAAAAATAATGATGATTATATCTATAATAAAATGATGATAATAGTACAAAAAATAATGCTTATAATACATGTAATAATAATAATAATAATAATAATAATAATAAATGAATAAATAAAAATACACACTGGGGGTACCTGGCCTTTCACACAAAAATGGAAATTTTAATATTAGGTGAAATGCGAAAACACCAAGTGTATTCCTGAATATGTTGACCATTTATAATGATATGATGGTTTAACCAGTTCATGGTGTTTCCTGAAATCCGACATAATCCGTCCACCTAAGTGGAAGCACACGTGGACGAGTATGCAGGCATATTGTGGCAGCATTTGTTCCTTTTTACCATGTTTTAACTGTCCAAATTTTGTAGTATTAAACAGATATATATTTTAAGCATGAAAGTAAACATGATATAGAAAAAAATTGTTTTGAGATATTTTTCATTTAAGTAGCCTACTAAAGAATGATTTGCTGTTACTGGCTGCATTATATGAAAAATGGAAATTTAAAAAAATGCTAAAATATGAAATGAAAAGGGATTAAATGTGAATTTGATACCATCAGAAGGAACACTTTATCACACCAGGTTTAAAATCATATACTTTATAGATTTCTAAATGTCATTCTAAAGATTTTTCTCAGAGGGGGAACAATTAATTAGAAAAAAAACTCCAAACAGCTATATAATTACACAAACGCTTTTGAAATTATTCGAAACGGGTACTTGACGTGCAGGCATTACCAAAAAAAAGGAGAGATTAACAGTCGTCTCAATGATATCTTGAACTGCAGGACACAAATTGAAACCTGGTGAATATCCAGGTCCGGAGGTAAAAGCCTTGACAGACAGTATTAATTTATGGAGAGTCATCCTGTACATCAACTGAACAGGAAATTAAACCCTTGTGGTCTGTCTCTAAATGCTAATAATGGAGAGTAGCGACAGAATAATTTCCTTTACAAGGATCTGACGACTAACGCTACCACAATACTATGCTTCAATGCGCCGCTCTTGTGTCTATTCCATGAAAATTAAAAATTTCAAAGTTATTGAAACCTATCAAATGATTTGCGTACACTTGCTTATCTGGAACTTTGTGTCTGACAGATACTGCTTAAGGATAATCTAACAGCATCTTCTAAAGTTCATCCAAAATACATAAATATGAAATAACATAGGAAGCGCCACCAGTCTTCTGCATCAGTTAAAAATGTTAACGTTTAAAAGATATTCTAACTATCATGAAATACAATATATCCATTTATGAAAAATCTGGCATTTGAAACATATTATCGAAAAGAATATGATTCTTCTTGAATTCTTTCAGATATACCCAAGACAGCCATGTCAAGTTAAAACTTCATAGGTATTACCGATACAATCGATGCAAATGGCTGAAATATAATTAGCATTGTGTTGTTGCCAGAGCAATGGTCAATATTGAATTGAATTGGGATTTAAAGTAAGAATGACGTCCCTAGTCTCAGATGAAATGAGCTGAATTAAAGGACAATTAATCCTCCCTCAATGTTAAATACCTCAATTTTTCCTTTTTTTTCTATAGTTTTTCACTTCACAATTCATTCGTAAAGTGTTATTAACAGTGTCAAACAAAGATGTCTAGGTATCACGTGCCTTATGATGAACAGCTGCTTAATGACACATACTGACATTTATTTCATCAGCACACTCACTAGTGAATCATCTTATTACCAAAAAGTTGAAATGAAACTGAATTGATTTAAAATCATCTGAATTGAATTAAAACTGATATTTTTTTCCCAACACGTTGATTTGAATTCATTTGTATCCGGTAAACACTGACCATATATGCTCTGAATGCCGGCAATATCATCGGGGTCCAGCTTGAAGTTTTGGTCATAACCTTTTGCGAACGCATACATGATGGCTGACGGGACCCGAGAATGTGACAGACCCAGAGAATGTCCAAACTCATGTACCGCTACGGCGAACAAATTGACACCTGTAAAAAAAAATCTGCATAATCAATAAGAACACATGGAGAGTTTTAACTGCAAATAATGCGGCGTAGTAATCCAGGTCATCGGATACCCGCCGTATAAAAAAGCTTCAAGAACACGGGAGAACGTAAAATCCTGTAGCGGACAAAAAAATCTTATAAAATCAAATAATGTGTGTATGACAGGGAAACCTAAGCATTCGGGGCAGGTAATGTAAATGAATCCCAATGAACAAAAGAGCATTTAAGTTCACTGCTTTAGTGCCTAAACCGAACTTACTATATGCAAGTTTAGCTTCCCTTGAACTGACAGTTGCTCCTAAAGTGGGGACACTCACTATAAATGGTTTTGGAATAAGTTTTTTGAGAGTAAGCTTTTATACCTTTCTACATACAAGGGAATAATTCGTCTTGATATATATTATAAAATTAGTCATATATGTATCGTATCGTATATCGTATTGTATCGTGAGCAATGTACGTATCTTCAGATAATATGATGTTTCAGAACTAAACTTGATCTGTTAATGCACCCGGCCATCGATGGCCATACACTCCTCAATCAATGGAGAAGCTACATGTTGCATCTTGAGAGCTGGTTATAGAGTCTGGCAAGGGTTGAAACTCGGTTCTCATACTTCGGCGGGCATTCTTGGCTCCGTGCTAAATCCAATGAGAGGATACGCAGGAAACCTTGCACATGAGAGCAGTGGTTAAGTGGTGGGAGGTATACATCGAATGTAAAGCGACCGCTTTATAAAGAGGGTACGATGACCATATAAACAAAAACTACTGAAATCCATTAAAATCTGAACTATTCCCAAACAGACAACCGCACACACACCAGATGCTTAGTTCTTTTGGAAATCGTTTGGGTTTATTTTAATCATGAAAGATGATTATTTTGATGATATAAAGCCATGATTTTATGAATGGACGAACAGACAAAGAGACTGACAGACAGACATATATAAACATTATTGTTTCTCATCGTTTAATAATAAACAAAATGTTTAAGTGTACGCTTTTTTTAATATATTTTATGAATTTATCATCAATTTCTTTCTCTACATTGTATTTCTTTTAGGTTACAAACACAGACGGAGGCACAGCAGCAGCACAGACATAAACATATATATATATATATTGTTACAGATGTCTCTTTTATTGTATGCAGCAGTCTGACGTGTGTGTGCAGTGCTGGCATTGGCCGTTGCTATGGCGGCATAGCCCGGCCCACGAGTGGGGTCTGACGTGTACACAGCGGTCATGCTAGTCTGGGGCTTTCTCGTCTGGCCGAGCCGGGCCGGCTCATGTGTGAACCCTGATATGTTGAAACACAGCTTTCGTCGTTCTAGATGTTCCTGAAACGTATGTATTATGGTTATTTAGATTGTTCTGGAAATTGAAAGTTCTCGGTTTGAGATGAAAAGTTATAAATAAGGGGCTGTGTTTTAGAGCAGAGAGAGAGGAGAGAAATATTCAAGACACCGAAGTGTAAGTCAGTTTCTGGACCTTTTCCGATAATTGCGGCAGTTATAGCTTTTCTTCGAATTTGTAACGGATTTTAATTAGTCTTTAGTTTGCCTGTGGGATCACTATCCGAATTTCACTTTTGGAGTACAACAAATTGATTTTGTGATTGAACTGAGAATCTTCTCTGAGAAGATTTATGTGAACTGTTCATCTGGATTATATACTTTAAAGGACTTTTTGTCGCTGTGACAGTGGTGGTATCCAGGTACTGTACACTTAATTAATATACTTGTATTGATTTACTGTTGTACTGTTGTTATACTGTGTAATTGTATTGATTTAGTGTATTGTAATGACAGGATTATTTTAAGAATAAATTATAATTATTTGTTAACAAAAAAACACTGACTTATTTTTCCATTTCCCTAGACATTTCACGCTGCTTAGTGTTACAGAATTTGATTTTCATCTCCATAAAATTTATGTTCGTCACGACTAGGTGATCTGTTGATATTACGACTACTGATGAGTGACGAACACTGGTCCCAGGCGGCAGTTACAGGTTAAACATATATAAATCTGATGAAAAACAACACTGTAAATTCACTACAGTCTGTTTCACGGGATGCCACCTGATCATCAGGTGAATGTTGTTCGAATGGTGTGTTTACCGTTGGAAATGTTGAATGTGAATTGTTCATGATCGTCGAAATGAGCATTGCCCCCATACGCTGGAAAGAACGCATGCGCCAAGGTCCCGCCAGGTCCATCGAACGGGTTTGAGTCCCCATGGTCTCCATAGGCAAACTTTATGTCGATATCTGCTAATCTGTTTACTCTTACAGACCTCAGAGGTGTAACGTCACTCCAGACCTGGTGAAACAAAAATAAAATAAAAGCATAATAAAGCATGACAAACTAAATTCTACTACTTCTACCACTGAGAAAAAAAAATAACAATAATTTGTCCGATTGTCAATTATAATTATAATTATAATTATAATGAAAAGAACAGAGTAAAAATAAAATCATCATTATCATTCTCCTCCTCTTCATTCAATAAATCTGTTTCAGGAAATGTAATGTGTGTGTGTATATATATATATATATATATATATATATATATGAATGACTGAAAATGTTATTCACACCCATGTTGTAGTTCTAAATCTGTACAATAACGCACGTTAATTTAACATAAAAATAATTAAAAAAAAGTTATTGTTCAAATCACTATACATAGTAAAGTTTGAAAAAATTGGGTAGAAAAGTAAGGTTTAGTGGTAAATTAAAGGCACAACTATAAGGAATAATTAAATAAGGGTTGCATAAATATCCGTCCACATCACCTTGAATGCTCTTTCAATTTCAGCATCGGCTCCTCTCGGGCTCATGTCAGGTGAGTAATTCTCAATCTTGTATGTTATAACATTTTTCCACCAACGACCAGCTAAATAAAGAGAAATTAATATTCTTAAATAAGTCTCTAGCATTATGTGAACGTGCAGTTCTCGGGTATATGATCAAAAAAACTTGTTTCACTTTCTAAAATATATTTAGGGAGCCAATGATTTTTGTCGTCATGGCATGTTAATTTTTTTAGACCATATGAAACTTTCTTCCCCATGGTCCTAGCAATCAGATGTCTCCATGATCTTATCCTTAGGTCCAGGGTAGTTTTCGCCTAAACCATGACAACTTGTCAGTGAGGTTATACTACCAATTTCAACTAAGAAAAATATGCCTTGTTCATTATCAGACGTCTCTGTGGACATTATCTTTTTAAATAGGCAGGATATAACTATTAATTGAGCTGCATAATATTTTGTATGAACAGATACATGGGGATCAAGTGAGAGAAGACTGATAATGGGATTCTTAGGCCAAAAAATAAAAGGTATGGTTCTCAGGCTCTTTTTGTCAGGCGGGCGATTTTTTTTTTTTACTTTTTTTGTATGTTTCGATATTTTTTTTACTAAACAGGTGAAGCACTGCATAACAAAGGAAATCATATCAAAATTGTATAATTTTATCTTCTTGAAAGAAATATCCGAGTGGCTGGAGCTCAAAATTTTTGATGCGGGGGGTTAAAATTGACGCTGGCGGTGCCTGAGAACCATCATTTTTTTGCCTTATAGTTTAAATCATTGATAAAGGATTTTTTAGGCCAAGATGACTTTACCATATCAGGATAAGTTAATTGAATCTTAAAAGATAAAATTGAGACATCATTTTTTTCTGATTGGTGGGACCATAGAGTTGATAATAATCTCAAAAAGTTTATATGAGATTACGAGGGACGTTTTATATGTTGCATGGCCCCATGCACCAGTATGAGGAGATCCTATGAATACAATAAATCAAAACTATTTTAAATATTATAATGATTTATAAATATTATAAAAAACAGTGAGGAACCTAGGGTTACTGTTCCTAAAGAACATTTCATATCAGTTCTGGATGTCTTCCTCTGCCACTCAAACGCTTGTTTTGTATCAATAAATCGTTAAACTGCAGTATTATTCAATCTTTCTGAAAAAAAATGTATCACTTTCAAACGGTGTCAATAGCCAGTTTATGGACCAGCTTTGGAAATACACACCTCCGATGGCCTATCGCTTCTTTCTGGTATTTCCGTCCCCCATGTTGAGGCGATCAGGATTACCTGTCAGGGGGACGCCGGCCATGTCCTGGAAATCCAGTATAGCTTTCCTCAGCGTTTCCGGGTCTGTCACAGACGCCATTCTGTGATCGGGACTTCTTTCGCCCATGTACCCATGTCCCTTCAAGTAATCCTGTTTATGTAAAAGAAAACAAAGACAGTAATACTCCGCAGACCCTCGTCCTGCTGCCATCTGGCGAGTGAAGAGAGAACTAATTATGATTTAATAATTTCATGACCTCGTAAATGCTAGTATCTGGATTCCGGAACAATTTTGAAGATGACTAAAATATTGTTGAGACCTATCTTCTGCATTTTTATTTAAAAGTGGAAACGTGTGTGTGTGTGTGTTTTGCAGACACCCAGGCCAAAAAAACATATATACATATAGACAGAAAGATAGACACACATACAGATCGAGTGACCTGAGTGCATTACCTTCGTTCTCATTTTCGGTGTGTGTGTGGGGTGGGGGGGGGGGCGAGGGTGGGGATGGGTGGGTGGGTTCGGAAGAAGGGTTTGGTGGTGGGGACGGGACGCCACCTGGTGGAGTTTAACTAAAGGAATGACGTGATTAAAGGGGCACGACTTCCGCTTTCGACTTGTGCAAATTAATGTGATGTTACACGTTTCGAGTGTACATAACTGACTCATATATTTCTTTATGCTAGGATACGCATCAGTTATCCCTGTCTTTTTATCCTCTTGGTGTGATAAAGCAGATCATTTGAAAGAAGCAACCACGAGCACGTTGACATTGAGAAATTGAGGTCAGTAGAAATTTCATTAAAAAACATTTCAATGACCATACACTATTTAAAGCAGGTGATAGAGTTGGCCTTTTTTGTTTACGCTTAAAGTGATTGAAAGTTGTATCTCAGTATCTGGGGTTCTGTAGAAATACTTGACAGGTGGCGATATCTGTGGCCAGTTTTCAAAGCTACCATATTACCTGGAAACGAGATACACAACCCCTGTTTTTCTGGAACAAAATAAAAGTGCAGATGAGCATGATGACTGATGTATCACACGATGTCAAACACTCAATAAAAAAAACACTTCCCTGGAGCTTCCAACATGCGCTATTTACATGATAATATATTTGGCCTGGAAATACGTCCCTCTAACCTGTATACACTATGGTCGATGCTCGTGTCGCTTGTTAGTATACCAAGAAAAATTAGGACTCAAAATCAGGATTACTAGAACAGGTTACGGTAACACGATATTGTTGTAGGGAATAGCCCCTCTTATTTTCTTAAATTTTTTACTGGCGGAATGAATGTCACTGATGTTTCTCTTGCCTTGATCAGTTTAAAAATGACTAGGTGTTTCCATTATAAATTACCTTTCAGAAAGGTATAATTGAAAATGGATTGACCTTCGTGTTATTCAATTGGACCCTTTCAAGAACTGAAATAATGCTTATAAAAATCAGTATCTAATTTATATATATATATATATATATATATATATACATTTATATATCATTACTATATATATATATATATATATATATATATATATATATATATATACGTATAAACATTTTATATCTGTACTATGTATATATAATATATTGTTACAGGTGCTCTTTTATTGTGTGACACGGGCGTAACTCATGTTGTGGCGTTCTTGCCTGGCCGCTTGTTACTTACTTGGTTTAATCCGTACTGGTTGAACTCTTGTTGTCATGCTGGCTTGGGGCGAGCACGTGTACATCATGGTGTGTAAAAAAGCGACGTTCTTCTAGATGATTCCTATAACGCGTGTTTACCGTGTTGTGTAAGATATTTTAGACTGTTCGAGAAGTGGAAAATTCTCGGATTAGGGTGAAGAGTATATAAAGGGGTTGTGTTCTAGAGCCGAGAGAGCAGCAGCAGAGAAGATTCCAGCGGACGCAGAAGCGTGTGTCAGTTTCTAGGACGAATTTATTGATGGTCACATATGGCAGCGTATTCACAGCCATGTGCATGCGCGGGTTTGAACTGTGGGTTTGTATTACATACTGTTAATCACGTTTAAACAAATTCATCATAATTACAACTTTATCTAAGGGGAAGCTTATATTAAGCATGATGAAGATGGACATGGGATGATGAAGAAATAAACATGGGATGATGATTTCTTAATCCTTAATTACATAAACAGTCTGCCACAGAATGTAGCACCATTTCCGGTGAAGAACCAAGGATATTTATTATTGAGAAAACAATTCCCCATATTACGCAGTATCTAAAGCCATTCTTCATAAACGTTGTAATTTTTTTTTATCAGGAAAAGTCAAATCGAATTTTATAATATGGTAAATAAATAAGTATGTGGGATGCATGTATCACTCCGTACGCAGCGCTCGCATTCCATTCCTGGTCGTGAATGAAATGGATAACCTGCAATGGAATGCGACCCCTGCGTGAGGAGGGTGGGATATAAGTATGGAGCGACATCTTTTGGCGTTATCTGACACTTATTATTTGGATCCATCTCATCGACGTAATTCTATTTTGTACCTATAATAATAAATTAAATTAGATGTTTGGAATTGGTTCCCCGTCGATGCCCGCAACGGAGGGCAATGTGGGATCGGATATTGAGTGGACGACCTTGGAAATTAGATCAACGTCAAAAATAGATATCAGTTGCAAATCTGTCACTTATGACAAATATTATATCTGAAGGTCGGCTTTGAAAATAATACAAAAGAGAGATTAAGCACAAACAGAATCAATTGTTTTGCAGTTTTGGGGAAAAAAGAAAGTCCAACCACAAACATTTTGACCCAGATAGATATTAATGCAATTTTTATTGATCGTACAAAATATGTAAATGGTATGTTCTTGATTGTAATGTAAACTTGGATAAATGATATATTTATATAAAAATAAAATATCCGATGTTTATTAAAATATTCTTAAACTCTTGCAAGAAATGTTGCTATCAACATATTTTCCAACCAATCAAATAACACGAACAGATGTCAAATGTACATATGACTACATATATCGAAAACAAAATATTCTCATGAATGGCAAAAACCTGAATCCTTATAATATCTGTAAATCATCATATTCTCATTAAATGATATATAATATTCTAAACAGCTGTCATGAGAAGTGAATTGATGCGAAATCCAAATTGTAACTGACGGTGGTGACGCCTGTCGGGAAAACGTCTATTTTCTCCGTTTCTAACACCAAAACCACCGGGCTGCAGTGGACCTGGGGTAGCCGCTGTCCACCTGTAATATACAAGACAACATTCAGCAAAAATGTATGTCTAGCCATACACAGCCTTAATTAAAAGAATTTTTTTAATATCAACACCGAAAAAGGTATTTTCAAATACTCGATTTGATCCCAGCATGGATCGTGTCTTATGTCATGAACCGTTATTATACATTATCTTTGCTAAGGAGGTTATATTTCACTCGTTTTTGTGTTTTATTCATAACAAGGGGCAGATCTAGTAAGATTTGCATGCCTTGGTGGAGGTATGCGTTACAGTTATTGCCATTCTAATTTTTGCACCAGGTTATCGTAATAATGAAACATTTCCATGTGACATTATGCCACATTCTCTCAGTTTTCAGATGTTCAACAAAATAGCAAACAACAGACATCGAAACTATTGAGGATTAATGAGTTAATGATTGTTTACTGTGACGTCTTAAGGATGTTATTTAATGGTACCTAAACATTTACAATAATACATGGATTATCTCATAACATTAGTTAAACTTTGTCTTAATACAACAATTTCTAGCAAAATCATCCGCGCACACGGAATAACTTCAAAAGTTCCCCTATTTTATGCATTGTTATGTATTCATGTGGCAGTAAACAAAGTCCATGTGTAACACTAGTATGATACCAACTCACTGTAAACGAAACATCGTTGAAACGCATGTACACGTCTCTGGTGAAAAAATAAGTTCTTCTGTTGAACCACTGTAGTGCTCCGTCAATGCCGCTAGATGGCAGTCCAGTCCACAGAGAGAGAGGGCGCGGGTATCTTTGATCTATGAGCCGATATTCGAAGTCCATGCTGCCACTAGCCAGGCGATAGTAATTGCTTCCTGTAATAAGAAACTGAATTAGAACAAAAATGCTGACACCATTCCGTCACATACACAAAGGCGCCAATATGTTATAAAACCTTAAACGCAAAAAGTAAATTATATGTGTAATCATAGGACTACCTGGATTGTCCTACGGGGATCCCGCAAGCACGTTTTACCAATGAGCCGCGCACTAGTAACAAGGGTTCACAAAGTCATCGACAAATGCTTCCACTGATATACCAGTATATGAATAGGGCGGACTTTACGCCGGGATTAATGAAACCCCCCCCCCCCCGCCCCACACACACACACACTATTCAGAATAGGATATTTTCCTTTGAATTAAAATATATTATGATGAACAAGATTACCCCAATATTTGGATTTTTACATGGATGTTAACCTAATTCTCCACAAAAATTCACCAAAATCCGTTTATAACATTCTGAGTTTCTGCTATCAGACAGACCGACAAACTGACCAAAGAACTAAAGGGAAAACAGAATAGTTTTCAAGAGGAGGTATAAACAATTTCACTCACCAAAAATATTAACATAACTCTCCCAACTACAGAAGGTCTACAGTATCACAGTATTTAAGGTAGGCACACTCTTGGTGCATGCTAATACTGCATGCTAATACAAGTATTGCCTTTAACTGTTGAGCATAAAAAGGGAGGACATTTATAAATACACTTGTTTATTAATTGTTTAAAACTGTTTTATATTATTTTTTTGGTGATCGAGATATTAGGAAGGCAGAGCATGACCGAAAGTAACACCAGAAGCCAAGTCTCTGTCTATACATATATGAATGAATTCAGGTCAGTCAATTATTTGGGTTGTAACAAGCAATTATGTTAAAATTAACGCATAATGGATATTCTAAATAGAGTATTGATATATCTTGAAATAACTTGATAAAGACTTCATCAACTTTATAACAATGTTTTCCATGTGATACAGATCAGGATTAATCCAAAGACTTGTCATATGTATCTTTTTGCGTCGAACGATGTTATGAATTACCGGATCTCTGATGGTTTAACCAATCCCTTTTACGGAGAAAAAATAATTTGTCCTGCAATTTTTTACCTGAATTTTAAATTGATCTTATATCCAATTCTGTAATTGTGGAACTTTGATAGGGTATTTTACAATAATCCCTCAGTGTAAACGGAAAAAAACTCATTTCTCAAAATGTTGGATCCGCCCCTGCTTGCTGTGTCTGACCTTTTGTGAAGTACACTCTTCCGTTTCCACCCCAGACGAAAGCAGAGTCGATGTGACTTGGGAGCCCGAAAAATCCGTCCACTCCTATAGTTCTTTTATAGGCCTCAGCTTTGGAGCGCACATCGAACTTCCAGAAATTATCATCCTGTGAAAAAAACCAGCATCGTACGAGTTATAAGTATCGGCTACTTTTTTTACAGCCGAGGAGCGCTCAACAACACGGCCGGGTATCACTCACAAACGAGTGCGTCTTTTGGGGGTTCCTTGGTGGTATGACCCTGCATTAAACGTGATTATATATAAGGATGACACGTGATGTAGACACCGGGCCTGTGTGACACCACTATACAATATAACATGATAGGCAGCGAGTACTACCGCCCTGTCATGTCATCAAACCAAAATGGAGCTACACAGATTAACATACTTGAGTTAAGTATAAGATAGGTCAACATTAAAAATTGGATGCGGTTACTTCTACGAAAAAATATCTTAAAAAGACACTTAAGACAGGGACCGTCTTACATTAAGGAAGGCTAGCTCGGATAAGCTTCATTATTGCCATACCAAGACGTCGTGCCATGAATTATAAATAAGATAATTGTACCAATCATGCGACTCGCGTGCGCTTCGAGTAAGTACCGAATAAGAAAAAAAAGATTGCTGTTATTTTCAGATAACCAAAGCAATGTTTCTTTACCAAAACCAGGTAATAAAAAAAATCCGAGAAATCAAATAAAGACTTGTAAACCTAACTAAATTCCAGTGCAGGTGGTCTTACTCGCCGTATAAACAGTATTGACTACAGTGTACAGCTTACCTAAGTTACGTTAGATTTGATAAGGTAATAAAAGGTATGGTTCTCAGGCACTTTTTTTTCAGAAATCAGTGCGGGCGGGCGATTTTTTTTTTACCTATTTTTGTATGTTTCGATAAAAATGTCATATTATCAGGGAAGAGCATGATGATAACGTAATTTTTTTGCTAAACAGGTAAAGGCACTACATAACAAAAGAAATCTGATCAAAATTGTATTATTTTATCTTCTTGAAAGATGAAAATTAAAATAACTATTTTTTTTTTAGGGGGGGATGGTTAAATTGACGCGGACGTTGCCTTAGAACCATACCTTATTCATTATTCATAATTCATGAAACAGCTGTCACGGAGGCCCAGAAGAGCGTACAAGGTCTGTCGAAGGTCAACTTAGTGAGAATATTGCTTGAGGAAAGATGATCGGGACTTCCTGAAACGTCTACTACAGAACATGACTTAATTCCCCAGATATTTATTTGCATTCGTTATATGATTCACTGATTAACAGAAATTTTCCCTGTTTAGTTTATTTTTAATCTGTTATTTAATTAGATTAAGCCATCTCTTGGTGTTCGGCTTTCCAGACTAGCAAGAATATCAAAACAGATTTAAATTAAATTAAATTAAAAATTAAAAAGTTAAGCTAAATTTTAAAGAATAGAAAATCAATATGACAAAATATACACATATTTATGTATGTATATATTTTGTCATATTGATTTTCCATTCTTTAAAATTTAGTTTATTAGTTTATATTTTTTAATATTGACGATGAAGTTATTTTTGAGTGTATGAGAGAATTAAAAATCATTTTAAGACACTAATTATCAATTTACCAGTATATAGCCTTAAAATGTTACAAATGTAAGGTAGAAATCTTTAAAACTCCCATTATCACATTTAACGCCACCCCCCCCCCCCCCGGAAGAAGATATGTTAAGACACAAACAAGAAAAGTTCCTATAACGCCTCCATGAAGGATGTATGAACTTGTTTATCAACAACGTTTTTAAATACAGCATTGTTGACAAACGGGAAAAACATGTAACCTTATGTGGTAGGTTGTATGTATGCAGAGGTAGAAAGGTCACCTGTTGCAAAAGGCCATTTGCAAAGCTCTGGCTTATCTGACCTGCCGCCAGTGCCCTTGTTGAATTTGTTTTGATTATTTTGGCGCCCCCCCCCCCAAATATTATTAAAGCATGTTGATATAAATAAACCAGCAGCCTGTGAACAGTGAAATCTACGGTTTCCAGCCTATTTTCATAAAAAGCTCCAAGGGATTACCTTTAGTTAATAAAGGTCAGATAGATGATTAGGCCCCTTTAACATTTGTCACATTCCCTATGTTTATATACTGTGAATTTATCATTTATTTATATATGATATTTAAAAGTTGAACTTTAAACGTATTCTATTTAATAAACCCAGTCTTTATTTTATAAATACAGTAAAACTCTTATAGAGCTTCTACTATGTGTCTTTCTGGAATTAAACTGAATATTCCAATTCGGCTTCAACAAAAAAGTAAAATTTCACCAATACATATTTATATTTAAATGTCTTAATAAAGAAACGCTACACCAGGTTTAAAATGATATACATTTTAAGGGGCTTATGGGAATTAAAACTAGCTTTTGGATTGATTCTAAATTGATTTTTACTAGGCATGCCACTTAAAAGTCAATAAACTATTCACCAGTTTTAATAGTACCAAACTTTCCAACAGGTGTCAGCAGAGGCTGTATGTTCTTGGTCTCATTTGGCCTCTCTGAATATAGAGGTTCCGTGTTTTCACACAGCCTTTCATCGTCGTCCTCAAAAAAGGAACATTTACTATTTGGCTTTATAAAACATTAACGCTACGTAGGGTCATGTTAAATATAGCAAATACCCAATATTGCGGCAGGATGACATTAAACACGGCTGAGTTATTTCCCTTTTCCCTTTTATTTCTTACTAGCTGTTACAGGCTTACTAGCTGTAAATCAGGCTTTTTCGGGGATGGGTAGGAAATGACGCAGACAGGCAAACATGTGCAATGGAATGGCATTTTTTATCTTGTACCAATACCTAAATGTATTCACATTAGTAGCTGATAAGTAGAAACATGACATTAAAACGAATTATTTTACAGGCGGTGTTCCACCGACTCTCAATATTTTCTATATTTTCTTATAAATATGGTCTATACCTTTAATATTTTCTGGCATTTAGTTCCTATTCTCCTCTTTTTTCCTGTTTTTTTCACTGCACAATCGTGTTTTTGATATAACAGAGTTTGATATTATGTAAAGCGACGGCGTTTTCATTTCGATCCTTGCCGATTGCAGTTCGGCTGTTTTCGGTGGTAACCTCCACACAATATAGATTTGACACAAAATTCACTCAAAAAATGATGTGTACATTAAAAAGATTTATTTTCATATGGGCGAGGTCATTGAGGGACAATACAATTTAAAATGAGGTATAGCACGTTGTCATAGGCAACGCGGTTTCAGAGAACATTGAGGACAAAAGTTAACCAACCTCCTTTTATAAGTATTAGATCTCTGATATATTCGTTTCTTAAATTTCAAAGCTTTACAAGTCATCATGAAATAACGAATTGTTGTGCAATATTATGCACTGAAACAGATAAATATCAGACGTAATTAATTAAATGCAAAGTTGCTTTTGCCCACAGTTTGTTTGAAGGTAAATTTGAAAAGTATGAAAAGGAAATTTTGAAAAGTTACCTATGAAAGTTTGATTTACAAATACGTAACTGATTGTCACTCCTATTTCTTCATATCGATTAAAAATAATGGCTTCTTTTTTATCATATGTTTATTACGAGTGATAAATATAAAGATTCTTGTATAACATCCAGATCCATAAATAGCTTGGTGCTAATAAGTAGTATGTCTAATGCTTGCTTACAGAGGGCAAATGCTGAATATGATATTGTTTTGTATGTGTTACATTTGGTACGATTCCTATCTATTCTTTATTTACACTGGGTTGATTATTGCTGCTGTTGGATTTCAACTACAGTAAATAATTTATTACATTGCTATCGTTGTTACACACGTCATAACCTATTCCAAGGGGCACAATCACCTTTCTAACCGTAACAAACTAAAGATAACAGGTGACATTTCAACCTCCGCTTATATGAACCACCTTAGGTTATATGTTTTTTTTTCCAGTTTATCAACATTAAAGTGTTTACAAACACGTTGTTGATAAACAAGTTCAAACATCCTTCACGGAGGCGTTATATATAGGAACGTTTTGATCATTAACATATACACAGAGTAAGCCAGAAAGCAAACTTTTAACTTTATTGCAAAAGGTAGTTGCATAGGCACCTTTAAATACTGATCCCCAAAATATGAAGTGAAATGCAGTGGAAAAATTAGGTGTTAACTTTGGCACGTAACAGAGCAAAACCTGAATATTATGTATTGAGTCTGGTATAATTTCTGTTTGACGGAGAGATCACATCTCTCGAGAGACGACCGGACCGCAGACTTATTTAAATAAAATGGATACCACTCAGGAGAAATAAACGTATCTCAACGCCTAGATCCGTCCCGTAATTTAATCTTATTATTTGCTTCTTTGTAGGCAAAGTTGGCCTTGGCCTTCCAAGTAACAAAGAGTAATTGCAGTTCTTTGAAATTTCATTTGTATGTTGAATGGATAAACAAGTATAAATCTTGGTAAAAATAAATCCCACAAAGAGACCACATGGACAATCCTTCTTTGTTCCTTTTTCATTTTTATGTAGATTAATGCAGTTTATCCTATCACAAGGCTACAGCCGACTGACTTGAAACGTTACCCTAATTATGCACATTCCAAAGTATTACAGGGTTATGGAATTACCATCCATACGGGCCCTTCTTGCAGAGTGTTCGCGTTGCATTGCCTCTTTGTTTTTTTCATTAAGTGAATGCTAGTACGACACCTACAGCATTCCTGGGTGTTAAGCGTTGGCCTTTCTCTTTGTGCGAATGCGCTTAACTTGTCAATAAAAATAAGCCCATTCATATCACTAAAATAATTTATGTCAGAAATATCAATACTTCTACTAAACACTTTAGATTTCCGTTGGGAATATAATATAATATAGGACGTAAATGTAATGTACGTTTTACAGATTTGATATTCACAAATAATTCTAGTCCCCCAGAAAACTGGGTTATCATTCGTAATATGATTATTGGCACTAGATATATTACCACTTAACTTCTCCAGTCTTATTCAGCGTGTATTAGAACACAAAGGATATCCTCTGTCCGTGTTAAGATAAATCTAATCTCCTTAAATGAAAGAGAAATCGGACTGTCCAATTGTTAGCAAAATTACATTGAGATACTGTATACTTCCAGACCTCGAGATTACGCGAGCCGCAATTGATTGTATGCCTGTACCTCAGCTATATTTAATTTTAACGACCAGGCCGAGTCATTAACCAGTCCAGTTCTTGTTAGGATACCCGAGTGCCATGCAGATTACTTATAAGTAATCTTTGCTTTTCTGTAAAGCTCGAATAAAGGCGGCAGATGGTTGGAAGCCTACGGTATCGATGACGCGGTGAGCCACAGAGCACTCTTGATTATAGTGTAGAAAGGGTGCAACATATTTGTTTATACCAGGTAGATTCTATGACGCAATAGTACCCGCCAATGAAGGATTCCAAACCTGACTCCTAATGTTATCATCTAAATCACAGGAACGAAGATACAATGGTCAACTCAACCGCTCAATGTGTCACGGCGGTCAGTGATGGAGTTATATCGGTCAGTGATGGAGTTACATCGGCCAGTGATGGAGTTACATCGGCCAGTGATGGAGTTACATCGGCCAGTGATGGAGTAATATCGGTCAGTGATGGAGCTATACTGTTGTCATCACTACGCACTTTTGGATTTTGTTTTGTTTTCTGCATATCAGCTGGTAGTGTATGCGGTTGTGCTTTTCTTATAAACTACACCAGGCGCTCCCCACAATTACGCAACAAGGGGAACTGCTTCCATATTAATCTTCTAATTGTGTGTTTACTAGAAGGACCAATCAATATACCAGTTAATTTTGCAAAAGACTTTTTACCCGATAACCCACATCTACAGACCGTCACATGCGCCCTAAGTAGGATGTACGTCATTACCATCACCGTTTCAGTTGTAAGTTTAGCGTGCTATTTCTTTATTCTCTACCATCATTTACGCGGCAAAGCTCTGGTATTTATGACGGCCAAGCCAAGGTGGTACGTCGCTGCCTTATTGGCTCCCTGGGTATTTGGTTCTCTCTGGTTAATTATTGATTATCAGCTGGAAGGCTTAAGTCAAATACTTTGTGACCCCTTTTACATTCCGACAAACACTGGGGCTTACTGGATTATCGCCTGTGTTGTTTTTATTGTGTTGTATGCTGTTGCTGCTTGTTTTATGATTGTCTGTATGTGCGAAATTCGGAAACGCCGACTTCGTATTGGACCAGCTTCCAATGTGACATCGATCTTTATCACCGGAACCTCACCGGAAGGACAACAAGAGGAAAGAATGGACGTGTTAAGCGTCCTCCCAGCGCCCTCTGGTGGAGCACAAACGAATCATCAATCAGGCCCAAACAACGTAAACCCATCCTCTGTCCAACTGAAGAAGGATTATGAACTAATCCTGCGGTCTTCTATACTCCTTTTAATCCTTGTCCTTCAAATTCTACCGGTTTGTGGGTATTTTAAACGTGTTTTTTATCACATTTCCAAAAAGGAAGCCATCAACATTAGAAGTGTCGCAGCATTTATACGGATAACAGGAAACTGCATGTATCCAGTTATTTTCCTTTGGGGAAAGGACTGGAAACCAAGGTGCATAAAACGATCTCGAAGACAAAAGAGATATGTGGTTCCAGACAATATGGCTACCACAGCCGTGTAGGGTTAATGAAACCTTAATCATTATATTAAGTTTCCTATATTAGAGCCATCGATAATCGTATCAGTCTCTGTGTATTCGAACTGAAGTTGAAACAGAAGCCATCACCACGCAAGGCTGTTTGAAGATAATTCAAGTGTCTTTTTTTCCATAGATATCAATCGTATAACTCAAATTAAGCAGTATGTAGAAACAGCCGTCAGAGCAAACAATAGTGCAGCAAGTGTACTAAAATCACCTGAATGTTGAGAGATCACCTGAATGCAAGAAGTATTTTGACAACAGAAAATATGTGAAATCTGAATTTGCTCTCAGTGATCCTCTTTCATCCTACCACCAGGAATACTTGAGTGTCTATGGAGTTGACTTTGAAGTATGGAACAAGCATTTCAGTGTACAAGACAAATAAGGGCAGGACGACTTGACGTGCCTATTAAATTAAAAAAAAAATCTGTCAAAGTGATGATTGACATTTTAAACAACAAGCAGAAATGTAGTGATTCATTTGCAGTGATTCATCTTCAATCTGGATTTAAGATTCTCGTTAAACCGTTGGCAGAAGATCTTTACTGGGGAACAGTCTTTAAACTTGCTCTGAATGCCAGCACAAGGCCTGATGGGAAAACTGGTATAGAACTTTTCTCATTGACATGTAATAGCTTCAGCATTATGTATAAATATATCTCACAGAATGTACGTGGACTTCAAAACTAAAAAATACATGAATTGGAAAAAAACAGTTTTTCCTGGTATGAAGACACAAAATCGATGTCATACCTTCACAGGAAACCTTTAGCACTGCAAGTAATTCTAAAAAATAACTACGGTTTGACCAGGAACAATTTTTAACTCAACTGTCTGTAGGTCATCTAAGCTACAGCGATCACCCTGTGTCCGCCCGTCGTAACCGTTAGACCGAGATATTTTAGCGAACCGTCCGCTGTCGTCCGTCGGCCTTTTGTAAAAGCATGCTATCCCTAAAAAGCACCACATTTTATGAAAGAAATCAGTCACATGTCAACTCTATCGAATGAACTTATTTTCTGGCTATCTGCATTGACTTAGATTCTAAAGGGAAAAAGCTAAAAAAACCTTTAAAAATCTTTTTCTCAGAAAACATCCAGCCAAATTATTCATTATTTCACAGAAATAATCCCAGAAACAATCTTTCTCAAGTTTATTCGAAAGGTGATTTTTGTCTGAGTTACGGGAAGCTAACGCCATTTTGCCAAAATAGCATACTTAAGTTACAATCTTAGAATTGGCTTGAGCTATCATCACCAAATTTTCAGCCAGTGTTGGTTACATGAGTCATATTTTAATATGAGGTATTTGTTGCGCCACCTGCAACGACATTTTTGTACGGGGGTCATCGGTTATCATTACAATAACCCATAATTTCCCAGGAATAGCAAGAGCTTTTATTCAAATTTTACTCAAAATCAGTCGCATATCAAATGTTGATGGGTTGGGTGTTTTGTGGCAACACCTGCATCAATTTACAATTTACGGGGGGGGGGGGGAGCTTCAAAAACCATTGGCAATCTTCTTCCCCGAAAATATTCAGCCAAATTGTTCCATATTTCACAGAAATGATCCCAGCTCTCTCAAATGATTTGGGTTTGATGAATTTTGACCGAGTTACAGAAAATTTTAAGTCAGTTTGGCCAAGTAAGCATTCTAACATAATATCTCAGAAACGGAAGGAGCTAGCATCACCAAGTTTTGTGCAAATGTTGGTCACATGACTCATATTTGAAATTAAGGTTTTTGTGGCGCCACCTACATTGACCTGTTTTTAACGGACAATACGTAGTAATTGTAGCCTCTTTCAGCTTAAAAATGTTTAATGATGAAACTGTAAGGCTGAATGGTTTAATATTTCACAAGAATTATCCTAGGGTAGGATTCCTCCAAATGTATAAAAAAAGATTGGGCAAGATTTTGTCAGTATCTATTGATAGCTTGGTAGACTGCCAACTATTTCAGACTTGCCTACACACCAAGTCTTAGTCTGGATCTATTTATAGCTTTGGCAGTCCTCCAACTGTAAGCGATGTTGCAACAGTTCACTCAGTGCAGCCAGGTACAGGTCAAGAGTTCATTCAGTGCGGTTTATGCACCTGCGAAGTTGTTTCTCCTGACTTGGGGCAAACCCCTGTCTCAGCTGAGCTTGGTAAGTCCAGTGCACCTGACTCAAGAGAGGTTTAAGGTATCGGCTTAAAATTTTGGCCTGCCTAGCATCTTTGATAACATTCTTGTACACAAGACTTTTGCGTATAGTATGTCCCTGCTTGTTTCTCAGGAGGGATTTTGATATATCAGCCTGAAACTATGCATATGTATACATATCGGATAATTTTTGCACAGTGTATATTCCTGCTTATTTAACAGTAGGCATTTGATATTCAGCTTGCCATTTAGCATATTACATATTTTAAAAAAAATTGTTTCGTACTTGCATTGTACTTGAAGAGTAAAGCCCAAGCTTCTTATCATGGAAGCATCATACCTGATGTATATCCCATTGCACAGGTTCGCATTAGGCCTGTAGGCCTTGTTTTAACGAGGGTGATCTTGCAAAATCTCGTTGGACCTAGAACTTCTAATTTAATAACCCCGGGGGTCTTTGGCAAATCTCCATTAAATTTTGAAATTAGGTCGAGCAATTGTCAGATTGGCACAAATCTTAATGGATGGTCCATGAAAAATCTCCTTGGCCTGGTGGCACCACCTGTATTTTTTTTTCGAATTTTTACGATTTTGGGTTTATTTCCTTCAAGTGAAGCGGTCCTCCAATAACAGGGCACAAATCGCAACCATCTGACCCTTTACATTCAGGGAGGCCCCTGAAAATTGAAATCTGAAATCAAGTCTCTGTTACCCATATCCTCCGTGCTATAGGGCTTGTAAGTACCCCAGGATAATTAAAAATGTTATATAAAAGCTCAAGTCTCTAAAGAACTAATGCATTGATCGCTATGATACTTTCCATGCATATTGATCGTGGAATGTTTCATCAGTTCCTGTAGACTGGTGGCGCAACCTTATTCTTTTCGAAATTTTACACATTTTTTCTCAAGCGGTTTGGCTATTTATAGGGCACAAACCTAACTGTACATCCAGGGAACTCCTGGGCAAATCTCCTTAGAAAATCAAATAAGGTCATGGTGAACTACATTTTACATAGTGCGGGCTGAAAACGTGTTTTTTAAGTACCCAGTGAGTCAGATGGGGCACAAATTGTATCCATTTGGCCTAAAATCTTCTTACTTGACTTTCATGCAACGGACGTCCATATAAAATCTCCTTCGAAACCTGAAATTCGGTTTCTGTTATCCTTATCCTCCGAGCTATTGGGGCTCATTAGTATCCCCAGAATAAGCTCCAGTATCTGAATAACTACATTATTGATTGCTATGATACTTTCAATGTATATTGATCATGGGGTGTTTCTTCAGTTTCTGCAGGCTGCAGGTTCCATCTGTATTTTTGTATTTTTTACACATTTTTTCTCTCTTTTTAAGGTCTTCAAACGAAGTGGTTTAGCTGTTAATAGGGCTCAATCGTAACCGTGAGACCTACAAATGTCTAACTTTACATCCCGGGGGCCCTAGGCAACCCTCGTAAACCGGGAATTATGTCATAGTGAGCTATATTTTGTAAATAAGGAGAGGAAACATGATTTTTTAGCACTCTGTGACTCAGTCGGGGCACAAATTGTACCCATTTGGCCTAGAATCTTCATACATTACTTTCAGGGAGGTCAATAAAAAGTCTCCTTGGAAGCTTGAAATAATGTCACTGTGACCTATTTTCTGTAGGCTGTGTGAAAGAACATGATTTTAACACTCTTTTAGTCAGCAGGGCACAAATGGTATTAGCTTGATGTAGAATAAGGTCACTGTAACCTATATCTTATGTCAATTGGCAAAATGCATGGTTTCGAGCACTTTGGGAGTCATTTTGAGCATTATTCAAGGCTCCTTGAATTCAGCTGAGCGTCAACGTCCAAGGGACACTTTTTTTATAAATGGTACCGGAAAAAATAGCACTAGGTTCTTAAAAAAGCATATGTACAAAGACTATATTGTAAACCAATTTCAAATTAATATTGGTAAAAAAGTTGACTATGATAATAACTTTAAAAAAATAATACATTCAAAAAAGAGCCTGTTACATCATGCCTGAATTTTACTCTTAAATATTGCATGATATCCTTGTGACTAATACATGTGTACAGTAATGTAATAAGCATAGGTCAGATCCGTATAAAAATGTCATGACATAGAAGACCGTGGACATGTACGTCATGTACTCTTGTACAATTTACGTCCACTATTACGGATGTTTAGACAGTGTTTTCATTGTAAACTTTTTACTAGTCTTTATAGACTTGTAAATTATAAAACAAATACCTTTGAAAAGTATATATGAAAACAACTGCTTTGTTTTTTAAACAACTAAAACATCAAACGCAAAATGAAAACTATAATAACATCAAAGGAGGTATTCATAGTGAAATAAGATTTACAATGCTACATGAATTTATACATTTTAAGTGTAGTCCGATTAAAAGAAAGGAGATGAACACTTTTGCTTTTAATAAAATTAGTTTAGAAGAGTAAATTTGTGGTTATGTATTATTCTGGTAGATTCCAACGCATATTACTTCATATAACAAAACATAGAGATTAAAAAAATTAGATTATGAAACACAAGGCAGCGTGAAAAGTCTAGGAGAATGACAAGAAGTCGGTGTTTTTTTGTTAACAAATAATTGTAATTTATTCTTAGAACAATCCTAACATTACAATATATAAATCAGTACAGTTACACAGTATAGCAATAATAAAAATGTTCAGTACCAGAGTTCGGCTTTGATTTCTGGATACCACTACTGTCACAGCTCAACAAGAGTCCTTAATACAAATAATCCACGTAAACAATTCAAATAAATCTGCCCAGAGAATAGTCCGATTTCATCTCGAAAACAATCTGTCGTAATCCAAAAGTGAAGTTCTGTTAATAATCCCAAAGGCAAACTGAATACTATCCGTAAATAAAGTCTGTATAACAGTCCGTAGGAGATCTGCAAATTCTGCAATTATCGGAAAGATAAAAAAAACACTGAGGAGAGAGTCACTCTCTTCCGGGTCCGCTGGTATTTTTCTCTCTGCCGGCTCAAAACACAGCCCCTTTTTATAGCTTTTTCACCCGAAGCTCAGAGACTTCCATTTTCACGAACGTTCCAAACACAACAATACACAGGCGCCCATAGCGCATGAACAGACCCAAAATTCTAGACTACAATGAGAGCTGTGTCTCTACACGCCAGGATTCAACCAGTACGGTTCGCATAGCAACGCCCAGGGCTTGAGCCTAACACGAATCAGAATGCCAGGCGCATAACAAACAGATACATGTAATACATAATAATTAATGTAGTTCCTGGAAGTAAAACTTTTCTATTTTTTTTTAACAAAGGACATGAGGTTAAAATGACTGCTTGGGTTCCAGGAAAAACCGAAATGAAAGTATCTCATTCTGGATAAGGGAAATTTATATATTTTGTAAACAGTATTTATTTAATCTGTTTGTGCAGGCCTCCGTTCCGATATGTATAATGCTTAATAAAACTGTTACACACTCATATTGCTGTACGTAGTACATTATAAATTCGCTTACCTTAAAGAAGTAGATTGTATCTGTGTTTACGGGATGCAAGGCAGCGTCAATATATCCCTCTAAACCAGGCCAGTCGTCAGAGATCCAGCGCGGAAACCCGTAGTCCATTCCGTATTCATTCAGACTGTAATAAGCGTCCCCTGGAATGAAGAAAGAGATCCAGCAGGAGTGCGTTCACTTGGCGGAGGTATGCGCTTTACTGGATGCTATTTATAATTCTTCTTAGTGGGAACAACAGCCGAGTAAACGTCAGTTACGTTGCCACTATCACGATTTATCCTTGTACAACCTTTTATACATTATTTAGATAGTTAAAATTAGTGCAATTTAAGTCGAGACATGCATGGGGAGAGACAACAGCCGAGTAACGTCAATTAAGTTTCCACTATCATTCCCCAATATACATAATTTAAGTAGTAAAAAAATAATGCAATTTTAGTTGAGACATGCCGGATATCCGTCCACATATACTGTACCTGAGAATACATATGTTTTTTGCTTTGGTTTGAAGTAAGTAACAGCATCAATGGTAGGAAACTGCTGACATATGTTCTCCGTGGGTAACCTGCGTGGCGGTGGCGGCGTCCTTGACACTGTCGTAAAGCGTGGCGTAGTGGAGGTGAGTGGTATAATGGTGGGTGATGCGGGGGGCCGACTCGTTGGTTGTCCTGTGCATAAAATAATAATGGTACAACAACTAACGAGTGACATCACCATCATCTGCAGCAACATTAATAAAAATAATAATAAGATCAATAATAATATCAAGAATAATAATGATGATAATATCAATAATAAAATGATGATAATAATACAAAGCAAATACTAATAATACTTATAATAATAAAAATAATAATAATAATAATAATAATAATAATAATAATAATAATAATAAATGAATAAATAAAAATACACACTGGGGGTACCTGGCCTTTCACACAAAAATGGAAATTTTAATATTAGGTGAAATGCGTAAAACACCAAGTGTATTCCTGAATATGTTGACCATTTATAATGATATGATGGTTTAACCAGATGATGGTGTTTCCTGAAATCCCACATAATCCGTCCACCAAAGCGGAAGCACACGTGGACGAGTATGCAGGCATATTGTGGCAGCATTTGTTCCTTTTTACCATGTTTTAACTGTCCAAATTTTGTAGTATTAAACAGATATATATTTTAAGCATGAAAGTAAACATGATATAGAAAAAAATTGTTTTGAGATATTTTTCATTTAAGTAGCCTACTAAAGAATGATTTGCTGTTACTGGCTGCATTATATGAAAAATGGAAATTTAAAAAAATGCTAAAATATGAAATGAAAAGGGATTAAATGTGAATTTCATACCATCAGAAGGAACAGTTTATCACACCAGGTTTAAAATCATATACTTTATGGATTTCTAAATGTCATTCTAAAGATTTTTCTCAGAGGGGGAACAATTAATCAGAAAAAAAAACTCTAAACAGCTATATAATTACACAAATGCTTTTGAAATTATTCGAAACGGGTACTTGACGTGCAGGCATTACCAAAAAAAAAAAGGAGAGCTTAACAGTCGTCTCAATGATATCTTGAACTGCAGGACACAAATTGAAACCTGGTGAATATCCAGGTCCGGAGGTAAAAGCCTTGACAGACAGTATTAATTTATGGAGAGTCATCCTGTACATCAACTGAACAGGAAATTAAACCCTTGTGGTCTGTCTCTAAATGCTAATAATGGAGAGTAGCGACAGAATAATTTCCTTTACAAGGATCTGACGACTAACGCTACCACAATGCTATGCTTCAATGCGCCGCTCTTGTGTCTATTCCATGAAAATTAAAAATTTCAAAGTTATTGAAACCTATCAAATGATTTGCGTACACTTGCTTATCTGGAACTTTGTGTCTGACAGATACTGCTTAAGGATAATCCAACAGCATCTTCTAAAGTTCATCCAAAATACATAAATATGAAATAACATAGGTAGCGCCACCAGTCCTCTGCATCAGTTAAAAATGTTAACGTTTGAAAGGTATTCTAAGTATCATGAAATACAATATATCCATTTATGAAAAATCTGGCATTTGAAACATATTATCGAAAAGAATATGATTCTTCTTGAATTCTTTCAGATATACCCAAGACAGTCATGTCAAGTTAAAACTTCATAGGTATTACCGATACAATCGATGCAAATGGCTGAAATATAATTAGCATTGTGTTGTTGCCAGAGCAATGGTCAATATTGAATTGAATTGGGATTTAAAGTAAGAATGACGTCCCTAGTCTCAGATGAAATGAGCTGAATTAAAGGACAATTAAGTCCTCCCTCAATGTTAAATACCTCAATTTTTCCTTTTTTTTCTAAAGTTTTTCACTTCACAATTCATTCGTAAAGTGTCATTAACAGTGTCAAACAAAGATGTCTAGGTACCACGTGCCGCATGATGAACAGCTGCTTAATGACACATACTGACATTTATTTCATCAGCACACTCACTAGTGAATCATCTTATTACCAAAAAGTTGAAATGAAACTGAATTGATTTAAAATCATCTGAATTGAATTGAAACTGATAGTTTTCCCCAACACGTTGATTTGAATTCATTTGTATCCGGTAAACACTGACCATATATGCTCTGAATGCCAGCAATATCATCGGGGTCCAGCTTGAAGTTCGGGTCATAACCTTTTGCGAACGCGTACATGATGGCTGACGGGACCCGAGAATGTGACAGACCCAGAGAATGTCCAAACTCATGTACCGCTACGGCGAACAAATTGACACCTGTAAAAAAATCTGCATAATTAATAAGAACACATGGAGAGTTTTAACCGCAAATAATGCGGCGTAGTAATCCAGGTCATCGGATACCCGCCGTATAAAAAAGCTTCAAGAACACGGGAGAACGTAAAATCCCGTAGCGGACAAAAAAATCGTATAAAATCAAATAATGTGTGTATGACAGGGAAACCTAAGCATTCGGGGCAGGTAATGTAAATGAATCCCAATTAACAAAAGAACATTTAAGTTCACTGCTTTAGTGCCTAAACCGAACTTACTATATGCAAGTTTAGCTTCCCTTGAACTGACAGTTGCTCCTAAAGTGGGGACACTCACTATAAATGGTTTTGGAATAAGTTTTTTGAGAGTAAGCTTTTATACCTTTCTACATACAAGGGAACAATTCGTCTTGATATATATTATAAAATTAGTCATATATGTATCGTATCGTATATCGTATTGTATCGTGAGCAATGTACGTATCTTCAGATAATATGATGTTACAGAACTAAACTTGATCTGTTAATGCACCCGGCCATCGATGGCAATACACTCCTCAATCAATGGAGACGCTACATGTTGCATCTTGACAGCTGGTTATAGAGTCTGGCAAGGGTTGAAACTCGGTTCTCATACTTCGGCGGGCATTCTTGGCTCCGTGCCAAATCCAATGAGAGGATACGCAGGAAACCTTGCACATGAGAGCAGTGGTTAAGTGGGGGGAGTTATACATCGAATGTAAAGCGACCGCTTTATAAAGAGGGTACGATGACCATATAAACAAAAACTACTGAAATCCATAAAAATCTGAACTATTCCCAAACAGACAACCGCACACACACCAGATGCTTAGTTCTTTTGTTAATCGTTTGGGTTTATTTTAATCAAGTGTTCATGAAAGAAGATTATATTGATGATATAAAGCCATGATTTTATGAATGGACGAACAGACAAAGAGACTGACAGACAGACAGATAAACATTATTGGTTCTCATCGTTTAATAATAAACAAAATATTAAAGTGTACACTTTTTTAAATATATTTTATGAATTTCTCATCAATTTCTTTCTCTACATTGTATTTCTTTTAGGTTACAAACACAGACGGAGGCACAGCAGCAGCACAGACATAAACACATATATATATATTGTTACAGATGTCTATTTTATTGTATGCAGCAGTCTGACATGTGTGTGTGCAGTGCTGGCATTGGCCGTTGCTATGGCGGCATAGCCCGGCCCACGAGTGAGGTCTGACGTGTACACAGCGGTCATGCTAGTCTGGGGCTTTCTCGCCTGGCCGAGCCGGGCCGGCTCATGTGTGAACCCTGATATGTTGAAACACAGCTTTTGTCGTTCTAGATGTTCCTGTAACTTGTGTATTATGGGTTCTTTAGATTGTTCGGGAAATTGAAAGTTCTCGGTTTGAGATGAAAAGTTATAAATAAGGGGCTGTGTTTTAGAGCAGAGAGAGAGGAGAGAAATATTCAAGACACCGAAGTGTAAGTCAGTTTCTGGACCTTTTCCGATAATTGCGGCAGTTATAGCTTTTCTTCGAATTTGTAACGGATTTTAATTAGTCTTTAGTTTGCCTGTGGGATCACTATCAGAATTTCACTTTTGGAGTACAACAAATTGATTTTGTGATTGAACTGGACTGTTATTCTCTGAGAAGATTTATGTGAACTGTTCATCTGGATTATATGCTTTAAAGGACTTTTTGTCGCTGTGACAGTGGTGGTATCCAGGTACTGTACACTAAATTTATATACTTGTATTGATTTACTGTTGTACTGTTGTTATACTGTGTAATTGTATTGATTTAGTGTATTGTAATGTCAGGATTATTTTAAGAAAAAATTATAATTATTTGTTAACAAAAAACACTGACTTATTTTTCCATTTCCCTAGACATTTCACGCTGCTTAGTGTTACAGAATCTGATTTTTTTTATCTCCATAAAATTTATGTTCGTCACGACTAGGTGATCTGTTGATATTACGACTACTGATGAGTGACGAACACTGGTCCCAGGCGGCAGTTACAGGTTAAACATATATAAATCTGATGAAAAACAACACTGTAAATTCACTAAAGTCTGTTTCACGGGATGCCACCTGATCATCAGGTGAATGTTGTTAGATTCTATGTACGAATGGTGTGTTTACCGTTGGAAATGTTGAATGTAAATTGTTCATGATCGTCGAAATGAGCATTGCCCCCGTACGCTGGAAAGAACGCATGCGCCAAGGTCCCGCCAGGTCCATCGAACGGGTTTGAGTCCCCATGGTCCCCATAGGCAAACTTTATGTCGATATCTGCTAATCTGTTTACTCTTACAAACCTCAGAGATGTAACGTCACTCCAGACCTGGTGAAACAAAAATAAAATAAAAGCATAATAAAGCATGACAAGCTAAATTCTACTACTTCTACCACTGAGAAGAAAAAATTAACAATAATTTGTCCGATTGTCAATTATAATTATAATTATAATGACAAGAACAGAGTAAAAATAAAATCATCATTATCATTCTCCTCCTCCTCATTCAATAAATCTTTTTAAGGAAATTTAATATGTGTATATATATATATATATATATATATATATATATATATATATATATATATATATATATATGAATGACTGAAAATGTTATTGACACCCATGTTGTAGTTCTAAATCTGTACAATAACGCACGTTAATTTAACATAAAGATAATTAAAAAACAGTAAGTGTTCTAATCACTATACATAGTAAAGTTTAAAATAGGAAGGTTTAGTGGTAAATTAAAGGCACAACTATAAGGAATAATTAAATAAGGGTTGCATAAATATCCGTCCACATCACCTTGAACGCTCTTTCAATTTCAGCATCGACTGCCCTCGGGCTCATGTCAGGTGAGTAATTCTCAATCTTGTATGTTATAACATTTTTCCACCATCGACCAGCTAAATAAAGAGAAATAAATATTCTTTAATAAGCATATCGCAGATATCGAGTGTATGACCAGAAAACTTGTTTCACTTTCCAAAATATATTTAGGGAGCCAATGATTTTTCGTCGTCATGGCATGTTAATTTTTTTAGACCATATGAAACTTTCTTCTCCACGGTCCTAGCAATAAGATGTCTCCAAGAACTTATCCTTAGGTCAAAGGTAGTTTTCGCCTAAACCATAACAACTTGTCAGTGAGGTTATACTACCAATTTCAACTAAGAAAAATATGCCTTGTTCATTATTAGACGTCTCTGTGGACATTATCTTTTTAAATAGGCAAGATATAACTATTAATTGAGCTGCATAATATTTTGTATGAACAGATACATGGGGATCAAGTAAGAGAAGACTGATAATGGGATTCTTAGGCCAAAAAATAAAAGGTATGGTTCTCAGGCTCTTTTTGTCAGGCGAGCAATTTTTTTTTTTACTTTTTTTTGTATGTTTTGATATTTTTTTTTACTAAACAGGTGAAGCACTACATAACAAAGGAAATCATATCAAAATTGTATCATTTTATTTTCTTAATAGGAATGTCCGAGGGGCTGGAACTCAAAATTGGTAATATTCTATTGAAATCAAAATTATAATTTTTGATGTGGGGGTTAAAATTGACGCTGGCGGTGCCTGAGAACCATACCTTTTTTTGCCTTATACATTGGCTTTATAATTTATAATTAAATCTTTAAAGAAAAAAAATGAGACATCATTTTTCTGATTGGTGGGACAATAGAGTTGATAATAATCTCGAAAAGTTCATATGAGATCACGAGGGACGTTTTATATGTTGCATTGATCCATGCACCAGTATGAGGAGATCCTATGAATACAATAAATCAAAACTATTTTAAATATTATAATGATTTATAAATATTATAAAAAAACAGTGAGGAACCTAGGGTTACTGTTCCTAAAGAACATTTCATATCAGTTCTGGATGTCTTCCTCTGCCACTCAAACGCTTGTTTTGTATCAATAAATAGTTAAACTGCAGTATTGTTCAATCTTTCAGAGCATTTTTTTCTGAAAAAAATGTATCAGTTTCAAACGGTGTCAATAGCCAGTTTATGGACCAGCTTTGGAAATACACACCTCCGATGGCATATCGCTTCTTTCTGGTATTTCCGTCCCCCATGTTGAGGCGATCAGGATTACCACAGCGGGGACGTTGCATGGCAGCCAATGTAGCCCGGTCTAGCACACCTGAAACGGATAAGACGTCCTTAATTATCGCCTTATAATATTCCTTCAGTGTAGATGAAATTGTGACGTTTTGTGTAATTACATTAATGCGATAATATAATACCGAAAATTCTGTACCGTGGTATATTTAACCATTTATGTCTTTTAAACTTATGTCGTTAAAATTAAAAGTGAAGTAATTAACTGTGACACAAATATAACCCACAAACTCTGTACTTCACTCATTGTGTATATGTACATTGGTTTCAGACCCCGTTGTTTTCTCGATTATTTAATCGCCCCTCGTTTTCTTGAGCTTTGATTTTTTTAGGTTATTAACAATTATGAGAATATTTTTTAGGTAAGTTAATCTTCCCCCACCCTTCTTGTATGAATATTATATTTTCGGCTCCATTTTTATTGAAAAAAATATCGAAATCAGATTGCACCCTGTATTAATTACCTGTCAGTGGGACGCCGGCCATGTCCTGGAAATCCAGTATAGCTTTCCTAAGCGTTTCCGGGTCCGTCACAGACGACATTCTGTGATCGGGACTTCTATCGCCCATGTACCCATGTCTCTTCAAGTACTCCTATATATGTAAAAGAAAACAAAGACAGTAATACTCCGCAGACCCTCGTTCTGCTGCCATCTGGCGAGTGAAGAGAGAACTAATTATGATTTAATAATTTCATGACCCCGTAAATGCTTGTATCTGGATTTCGGAACATCTATGAAAATGACCGAAATATCGTCTAAGACCTATCTTCTGATAGGTTTTTTTTCAGACACCCATGCAAACAAACATGTATACATATACATGGAAAGATAGACAGACACACATACAGAGAGTTCCGAGTTCATTACCTTCCTTCTCATTTTCGGGGGGGGGGGGGGGTTCATAAAACTGCACCCATTGAACTTAAGATTCAGCCGACTATGGGACACTAACGCCACCTGGCGGAGATTAAATGAAGGAGAGCCGTGATTAAGTGGCATGATTTCCGCTTTCAGCTTGTGCAAATTAATGTGATGCTACACGTTTTGAGTGTACATAACTGACTCATATATTTCTTTATGTTAGGATATGCATCAGTTATCCCTGTCTTTATATATATCCCTGATGTAATAAAGCAGATCATTTGAAAGAAGCAATCACGAGCCCGCTGTACCTTTCAGTTCTGGCTTCAAAACTAGAAAGAACATTGAGAAATTGTGGTCAGTAGATATTTCATTAAAAAAAATTTGAATGACCATACACTATTTATAGCAGGCGGTAGAGTAGCCCTTTTTTGTTTTTGTTTTGTTAAAGTGATTGAAAGTTGTATCAGAGTATCTGGGGTTCTGTAGAAATACTTGACAGGTGGCGATATCTGTGGCCATTTTTCAATTTACCTGGAAACGAGATACAAAACCCCCCTGTTTTCCTGGAACAAAATAAAAGTACAGTTGAGCTTGATGACTGATGTATCACACGATGCCAAACACTCAATAAAAACACACTTCTCGAGAGCTTCCAACATGTGCTATTTACACGATAACATATTTTGCCTGGAAAAACGTCTCTCTTACCTGTATACGCTACGGCCCATGCTCGTGTCGCTTGTTACTATACCAAGAAAAATTAGGACTCAAAATCAGAATAGGCTAGACCAGGTTACGGTCACACGATATTGTTGTAAGTTTATTAAATACATCTATGCATTACTGTCACTACCTCTACTTTTATGTATCGAGCATTTTGAACCTGGAATGGCAACCAAACCCTTTCAGTAATATATATATATATATATATATATATATATATATATATATATATATATATGTATGTATGTATGTATGTATGTATGGGGTGCGCAATATTATGGATATATCAAATTATACGCAATATGCGAATTGCAATACAGTTTTCAAATATCGATGTTTTTCGATATTTTGCTAAACGTGCCTAAAACTGATCTTTTAAGTGAAAATAATATTTCTAAATCTTTGGAATCAATGACACACTTGAAGGGAGAGTTGCTATTGAGTCTTTTGACATTTAGTTGGATGCAAGTATACAAGTATATATAATTAGGATATATATAAGTAGGCCCGATATAGTATAGATGTAAAAGGTCTGTCCCTGAAAATGGGAATGTATGTATTGGTATACGAGAAATATTTACCTACAGCAAAAGAAAGAAGTGCTGAACAGGGTCATAATAATAAACAGTTTATTAATATTCTCTCCTTACATCTTAAGATAACTGCAGGGAGATCAAGATAACAGTATTATTAAGAACGGAAGCCTGGTACAAGTCTCTGTGCTAAACCACAGTCCAGAATTATCTAATTGCCAAGGTATTAGCACATGTCAGGCCTAAAGAAAACTTTTGATTTAAATGTTTCTCTGAGTAAGGTCAACGGCAAACTGGTAATTAATTGACTAAGTACATAAGTAAGCAAAATAAGAAATAAGCGCATCTGCAAAACTTTTATTGTGTCATTATATTTAAAATGATGATGATAAATTAACCAGCCCTAGTATAAATGGGCGTTTATGTACGCGTTTATAATATTAACGTAATATTTTTTATATTATTTTTTCAAACCTGTGCCGCATATAATATTTTATATACCTGTGTCTGTATACCTATATATTTATGTGTATATACAGAACTTGTGTCAAATATATTCCTGCGCCCAGGTGTACCTGTGCCCAATATATACGTTTTATGCAACGTCTATGTGCATATGTATTCATGTTTGTGTACACACTGTATACGCTTAGCAAATTACCCACCTTGGCAGATTCCTGTGTTACAGGACGCAGCGCTGCCAGCTGTACACACAGACACAAGACCAACAGAGTCAAAGCCGCCATGTTAAACTGCTCCTATAAACTGCTACCCGTTTTGTCGTTCTTAAAATGAAACTTATAATGGTTGCATGAATATTGTATACAATACGTTGGATTACTGTATGCTCCACTGGTTTCTGCGGACAGGAAACTTGTCATGTGACTATTTAGAGAATACAAATTTTTTAGGACTATTACGAATGGTTTATTTATATGTTACCCACAACATTATTAAAATTTCGAGTTTTTATAAGACATATTTTGTATTTCGATGAATTCTAATGCCCTTGTTGTCTGTAGTATGATTTTTTATATGCCCAACCCACAACCCGTGAAGTGTTTTAAGTACCTGCACAGTTTTAACGACGTTGAACCACACAGGCTACATTTCCGCATACGAGATTCATGGTTGAGCGCTATATCACAGGAGTTAAAATGATTTATGTGATACATGTATTACTGTGAGTAAAACATAGTCCCTTCACGCACTTGAGCAGAGAAGCAGCCCAAATCTTCACGGCAAAGGATGATTATGATTGACAGTTGCACGTTATCACGCAACTTTGGTCACGCCTCGGTGGTGCCCCCTGTTTTGTCTTTACGTATCTGCAAAGTTAAAGTGTTTCCTAAGGGGGAGGGGGCACTCTCCATATATTCCCATAAATCTTAAGTAATCTGACATTATTTGTGAAATTTTATAGAAGGTCTATCACAGTTAATTATAAGTCTATCAGGAACTACGCCAATAAATCCAGTGGGTATACTCGGCCCATGGAAAATCCGTTCCAAGCGAAGCCCATGAAAGTCGCGCGGACGTCCAAAAGCAAAAACGGTTGATGTGCTAGTTTATTTTATGTGCCAATACATGTTATTCCTTATTTTAACAACACTGGATTTATTTTACAGCATACATTTTTAACAGTCCAGTGCACGGTACACTCTTTCAATAAACACGGCTTGTTAGGACCGAAAGCTATGCCAGCACGGGGGTAGCCATATTGGGTTACGTGCAGTGACCGCCACTAGTGTGATGAAACTGGCTCAGCTTCACTCCGACATATTTTTTATCATGAATATTAATGAGCCGACCAATGAGAGAGCCGCCGATCTGTCAGATGCCGCTCGGGCCTTGTCGACGGTAATGGTCGGGAAAACAGTGCTCCACTGTGCTTGATTACACAGATAATTATACGAGGCTAGGGACCGTAACGCAAGTTAGTTCTGTGTCAGACGGAATAATTTTGGTCGATTTTATGTGCATGTGAGAGATAAGCTTGTGCCACTTCGCGGTAGGTGTGAAATGGATAATCATACCGCAGGTCTCTCAGGGTCCTCCGACAGAAACGTTTCTTACCTTGTGTCTTAATATAACTATTGGTAGTATTAAGCTATAAAGGGGCCTTTAGACATGTTTTAATAGTGTATCAAGGGCCTATGGTCTAACTTAAACTATAACCTAAACTATTATAAAGCTTTAGCCGCTCTGTAATTGTTATTTTGGGAGATTCAGCCATATTAAAGATTACGTGCCTAACTTGGGCAGAAGAAAAAATATAATTGTAACCGACACTTTTTCACTCCGGGGGGGGGGGGGGGGGGGAGGGGGGCTGAGTGAGTTTACTCACAAAAATCATTGAACCAAATATTGTTTAAGAAATACAACACATGCACATTTACAAAATGTTATAATAAACTAGTGGTCACAACAAAAACCCTGACTGAGACACGTGCACTCAATAAATTACGTGATGTCATAAAGATAGGAATTTCAAAGCTTAATGAGAACTACCAGCAGGAATTTGATGGAAATTGAATCAAGATCTGAGTCTGCAGCAACCACGTAATCACACTGCATGTATGGTTAAGGCGGGACAGGTCAAACAACCCGCCAGAGGTCGTTTCTACTCGAAAGGAATCTCTTCCTGTTAGGCACTGTGGGATGGCAATTAAGGATTACTTATCTCAACTATCAGAACTTAAACATCAAGATTGTAACATTTCAAAGAAGCACCTTCTGTTTGCATTTCACATGCATATGCTTACAAAATATAAATTATTCTCTGAAGTCCTGGACACCAAAGAACCCATGTTTTTTCTATTGTATTAAATAAATATGCAACATGCTTTAACGCATTTCTTTTCCCTCTTCACTACATTTATTCCATCTGTGTATGTAGCAGCCGCGATGCATTGTGGGGGGAACACATTGTGACGCCAACAAAACCCTAAACAGCAGAGTCGAACTCTTGTGAGTCCGATTCTGCGCAGCGGGACCCAACCCGACGAAGCACGTGTATTTCTGACGATTGTCTCAGGAGGATTTGATTAGCGCTCCACGTGATCACCGTAGACTCAAGGATCGATGGTATGTCTCATTTAATTTTAAAATTACCGTGTGCCATGTGTGAATGAAAATACGCATAATATATAGATGAATCTTTTTATTGCATTTTAATATTTCAGTAAAATGTAAAAACAAATCTGAAAGATAAAAATATCATCCACTTGCATAATACAGCGCGTTCGATCACCATATATATTCTAATATTTTTGTCGCTTCCTTCTTGATTATGATAAATAAAGTACAGTTATGTATGCTGCTGATTCCTGTATCATACATACTTAACTGTGTTGCCTGAACATGAATCGTTTTGGGCAGTTCTTTAATTCTTTCTCAATAACTACAGTAACACCTCGATATTACGACCACCAACGGGACCTCGATGAAGTGGCCGCATTTCTGAGTTGATCGTCCAAGTAAGGTTTGGTCGTACGTTGTATGATATAGGAGCGAACAAAATCGGGACCATAAAAACATGGTCGACATTTTGCCGTGGTCGATAAACAAAGGATGGCTGTTGTTCGAGATTTTACTGTTGATGTAATCTAAACTGACAAACGTGCACGTTAGCTATTACAAAGTCAGTTGTCCAGGGTGGGATCATTCTTTCCGTAGATTGTCTAAGTAAAATATATGTCTATAAATTTTTCCGGATCAAGTTTTAAGTTGTTCTTCAAAGCTTTTCGCGGGTAACACAAGTTTTGAGAGTCCGTTTGCATATACTTGGAGTTAAGGTTTGTTGCCCTGAAGGCGGGCAGATGACGCTGAGACCCGTACTAGGTGAGAAGACAATCAAACCATGACGTTGCTGTATTCTTTGGATATCCCTGGTCAACCTACAACATAAGTTCCAAAATAGTGTGAGATATATCAGTATAAAAAGCCACTTTTTTCATACTGTTTATAATTATAAAATTATAATTATATAATTATTAAATTAAATTATTAAACTCGGACATGGACTCGTACTCGAGTAGCCTGGACTCGAACATGTACTCCGACACGAATAGATCACTGTCTTCTGAACACATTTTTCGGAAGGGGTGTGTTCCCACAGCACAAACCAGAACGCGTACACATTTATGTTGACAGGTATAGCATATTTGTGTTATTATATTATTCCGACACACATACTGACGTCACATATAGGACGATACGCTCCTCATGAATAGGTGTGGAAAAAACATACAGAGGTTATTTTATCAGACCTTTTTCTTTGCTCCTCAACAGGATTGTGTTTTATTTATTATCTTTAAAAGGGGGATTTCTCTTAGAGGTACGGTTCAAGTAGGACTGATTTGTGTTGGCAGAGGTATGCTCAGTACCACTCTTAGTTAAATATATGTATTTCTTTCAGTACTCACCACGTCAAAGTGCTCACTTAGCCGCACATACGTGTCTCTGTAAAACAGGTATGTTCGGTTGTTCATCCATTGTAACGCGGCGTCAACGCTAGGTGGCGCCCCCTGCCAATAATTACTGGTCACAAGATCCACTGGTCTCTCTTCGTAAGCTGTACCAGGTCTGTTCGCAAGACGGTAAATCCTATCACCTTAAACAATGAAAACAAGAACAATTGATTTGTGGGACATATCGTCTTTATTTCAGTATGTTTTGTCCCAGCATGGTGACGGTTGTCAATTTGTTTTAAGCTTTTGCCCTAACAAAAAAATAAGCCCGAAAACAAGGTTTCCAAACTCCTATTCAGTAAGCGTCTTTGGGTGTCTTTTATAGTCGACCATAATATGAGTAAAGACAGATTGTCTGAGAGTTCATTTAAACAGGGAATATTCGGTTCCATGTTGTGACTTACGAATATTAACGGGTATACACAGTACGGATACACCAGGTACACGGAAATAACAGGTACATACTAGTATACATTAGTTCTTTGGTATACCAAAAGATATTGTAGGGAAAGATATGCATCTCATGACGTCACTTATGTGCAGCGTGAGCCCAATACACCTATGCCAATCTAACTTTGGGGGTACAAGCTAAAAAAAAAACAGAAAAAGGTTAGCCTCATGTTCCATTGCTAATTAAACATGTTAAGAAATTAAAAAGAGAATAATGGGTAAAAGGGAAGGTACATTGTACAAAATCTTCATTTCGGTTTTCCGTGTAACATATTTGGTATACCTTAATGTTAAACGTTCAACAGATATAACATCAATAAAGTTTTACCTTTGGTAAAGAAGACCCGTCCGTCTCGGCCATTTACAAATGCTGAGTTTAAGTTGCCCGGCAGACCTTTAAAACCATGAACCCCGATAGTTTTCGGATAACCCGGCAATTTGAAGCTTCCATCAAACTTCCAGTATTTTCTGCGCTGAATCATAAAAGGCAACCACTTTATTATAGATAAACAAATACAAGTGAGATATGAATTAAAAAAAAATATGTTAGTTATATATGTTGAAGCTAGACCTCTCCGTGACATGGTCTTAGCATTTGGCTATAGATCGGGGCATGTTTCGAAGCAGATAAAGATTCAGACTTATGGAGCTTATATTATATATATATATATATATATATATATATATATATATATATATTGTTACGGAACCTAATATCAACAGATCACCTAGTCGTGACGAACATACATTTGGTAATGGAGAAAAAAATCAGATTCTGTAACACTATAGGCAGCGTGAAATGTCTAGGGGAATGAATAAAGAAGTCAGTGTATTTTTGTTAACAAATAATTATGATTTATTCTTTAAACAATCCTGACATTACAATACACTAAATCATTACAATTACACAGTATAACAGCAGTACAACAGTAAATTAATACAAGTATGTAAATAAAGTGTACAGTACCTGGATACCACCACTGTCACAGCGACAAAAAGTCCTTTCAAGCATATAATCCAGATGAACAGTTCACAAAAATGTTTCCAGAGAATAACAGTCCAGTTCAATCACAAAATCAATTTGTTGTAATGCAAAAGTGAAGTTCTGATGGTGATCCCAAAGGCAAACTGAAGACTAACTAAAATCTGTTACAAATTCTAAGAAAATCTATAACTGCTGAAATTATCGGATAGGTCCACAAACTTGCTAACACTCTCCCGTGTACGCTAGAATATTTCTTTCTCCTCTCTCAAGGCTCTAAACAAAGCCCCGTATTTATAACTTTTCACTTGCAATCAGCAAGTACATTGTCTTTCCCTTTAATGTGTCTGATTTCAAGATTGTAATCCTGCAAAAACAAACTACATCTCAACAATCTTTGATTGCTACACTTCAACTTGTTCATGAACGTGAGGAGATTTTGATCACTGAAGACAATGACAGGCCTGACTGATGAAGTAACATAAACTTCAAAATGTTGCAATGCCAAAATCAAAACCAAACATTCTTTTTCAATAGTGGAGTAGTTTTTCTGGTTTGCATTTAACTTTCTTGAAAAATAACAAATTGGATGATCTATGCCATCACTGCCTTCTTGTAACAACACAGCACCAGCAGCAGTATCACTAGCATCTTCAGCTGACTTAAAGGGTACAGAAAAGTCTGGGGCTATTAAAACTGGTGAACCCGGACGAGCCCCCATTTTGTTACGAAGACAAATTGCTCAGGGGAAAACTTTAGGCTGATCCGGGATTCGAACCCATAACGGTAGCGCACAAGTCCAGCGTACCAACCGCTTCGATAGCAAAGCAAGCTTCACTAGCAAAGCAAGCTTCACTAGCGTGACAGTTCGGTCCTCTTTTATGTCACCCCGTAACAATATATATATATATATATATATATATATATATATATGTGGTCGAACCTGTCTAAAGGACCTGTCTATTTAGACCACCCTTGAATGAACTGAAAGCATTCTCATTTGTTATGGGTGACCTGTCTAAGACCACCTGCAGTGACTTAAGACCACTCTTTTGCCAGTCCCAGGGTGGTCAAATTTTATACATTCCTGCATGTTCCCATTTATTGACGACCTAACATGGTGGGAACTTAACTATGGAATAAACTAGATGTGTCGGAACGACACGAATGCCCCCGCTTGGGGCAAATTTTGAAAATTTCAGGAGGAGTTCAGGAGGTGTCGTATGGTCAAAAGTAGGTCAACAAGGGCAAAATGCAAACTAGATCTGTAACAGGTCATTATCAAGCAACACACCAAAAATCAGGCCAGTATCTGCAGGCATTGAGAAAAAAAGTCCATATATGTGCATTTTCCATAAAAATTTCTGTCTTTCATGAAATTTTCTATGTTTAGGAGCCGTAAAACAATCAAAAGTAGGTCAACCGGGATGAAACGCGAACTCGATCTGTAACTGTCATTATCTGCCCACACAAAAAATCAGGGTGGTATCAGCAGGCATTGAGGAATAAAAGTCAGTACATGTGCACTTTTTCATGAAATTTTCTATGTTAGAGCACCGTCAAACGGTCAAAAGTAGGTCAACTGGGACAAAACGTGAACTCGATCTGTAACTGGCCATTATCTGCCCACACACCAAAAAATAAGGCCAATATCTGCAGGTATTGCGAAAAAAAAGTCTGTACATGTGTATTTGTCATTAAAGTTCATATTTTTCATGAAATTTTCTATGTTTAGGAGCCGTAAAACGGTCAAAAATAGGTCAACCGGGACGAAACGCGAACTCGATCTGTAACTGGTTTTTATCTGCAAACACATAAAAAATCAGGCCAAAATCTGCAGGCATTGCAGAAAAAGACCGTACATGTGTATTTGTCATGAAAATTTCTATTTTTCATGAAATTTTCTGTGTTCAGGAGCCATAAAACGGTCAAAATAGGTCAACCGGGACGAAACGCGAACTCGATCTGTAACTGGTCTATATCTGCCCACACACCAAAAATCAGGCCAATATCTGCAGGCATTGCGAAAAAAAGTCCGTACAACTGTTTGATTTCGGAATGACGAAAGACGGAAGGACGGAAGGACGGAATGACGGACATGGGTAAAATTATATGCCCCGGCCACTTTGTGGCGGGGGCATAAAAAGAGCTCTCTGATAAGCACGCTATCCATACAGAAGTCTACTAAGAGTACAATGGTCATATCAAGCATACAAGTCGTAAAAAAGTAGTGGTCGTATAATTGGGGGTTCACGTTAGAGGGGGTGGCCGTAAAGTATTACTTTATTTTATATACTTAACTGCCTACTTTAAATCACATTTAGGAAACTTCTTGTTGATTACCTTAAAGAAGTAGAAGATATTGTTCTCAGAAGGTTCTCTGGAACAAAGCGCTGCGTCCAGATTTCGTCTCAGGCCCTCCCAGACCTCGGTGATGGATTTAGGATAGCCAGGGTCAACCTTCAGACTGGTGTTTACTCGGTAATAATCGTTACCTTAATGAAACGTAGTTGTACAAGTAATCATGAGTATAATTAAAACCATTAAAATCCCAAGAAAAAAAACCTTAATTATCATGTTTTGCATTGGTCTTGGTTGATTGATAATCTGTAATCAACCGGTTTTGATAAATTTATTTGGAAGGTTATGTAACAATCCATGATATTGACGATTTAAACTGGATACTATGATACGTATCTTAAATAATTCTTTACCAATGCGAGAAAGGGCAATTTATTCAATAAATAAAACCTCCTTATATAAGAAGCCCCATAGTGGAAGGCAAGGATGTCTATTATGTTCTCAGAATGCAATTCAATCATATTCGATCTTTCAAAATATTTGCCATTAATGAACGACATCTTTCGATGTTACCTGGAGTCCCCGTCCAATAATCAAGAATTTATCAACATATTATTCGATATAATTAAATCATATAATATTTAATAACTTTGTGTACATTTTTAATGCGGTAGATCGCGAAAATGGAACCTACGCGAAAAACTGAAAAACTGGAAATCGTGAAATATTAACCTCGCGAATATGAAGCCAACCACAGTATGTGTGGTCTCTCTATATGTGGTTTCTCTACACGTGGTCTCTCTATATGTGGTCTCTCTATATGTGGTCTAATTTCTAAAACTATCGTTCTGCAGTTTTCAGTTTAGAGCAATAAATTGTGAGTTATCGAAAGGAATCTTACCTGAAAATACATATGTTTTGTTCCACTTTGGCATGTAAACAGCTGCATCGATGGTAGGGAGATCACAGTACGTCGGCCTTGTCGTTGTGGCTGTGGTTTGTGGAGTTGTGGCTAAGGGTTCTACGGGCGCAGTTGATCCGTAGGTTATTGTAGACTTGGTACTATCTGGGTTTCCTGGAGTGGATAATAATAATCATAATAATCATAATAAATTATTAACTAGATGATTACTGTCGCCGAGTGATCAGTGGAGGCCTTCCTCGACGCCCTCAACTGGTCAGTACACTCAGGGGAACTTTTAGAAAGTCTACACCAAATACATGACCCCTTTCTTGCTAATATCCTGCAGGAATGGATGAGTGGAATTGATTGCGACGAATGTAACCTGACCAATATAATTTTATAGTGGCTGACTCTAATATGAAATGCGTATGAAGGACTCTAGGATATAACTTACCATATAAAGCCTGGATGCCCGAAATGTCGTCAGGATGAAGCTTAAAGTTCGGTTTATAGCCACGGTAGAAAGGGGACATCAGAGCCCCCCGCACCCCGGAGTGTTTGAGACCGAGTGAATGTCCAATTTCGTGGGTTGCAACCTCTAACAGGTAGATGTCTGAAAAAAATATTTCAGTATTCAATTGGTGGAGGTTTGATGATTTTGTTCTACCTGAAGTTAAGTATACGACCCTTTACATGTATGCTTCATTTCTATATGTACGTGGTTCTTCCTCGGCCACATATGCAAACCATATGTTTCGTATCATCGGAAACGTGCTTGCAAAATCAAGACATTTACCTAGTTCACTCCGCAAAAGAAAGTGTTTTCCATCCATGTCGGTTTATTAGTTTGCATTTTACCAAGATCATGTAAAATCTGCTGGCAGATTTCTGCGCTCAGTTGTAAAGGGGTCTGACATAGACAAGGGTGAACTCCTTTTTAAATACCACAGATTGTGCCATATCAGGTTGTCGTTTCTCACACTTTGGGATGTGGTTGCCCACTCCAGTAACCTCCCTCCTATTATAAAATCGTTCATCCGCAAGCGTAATCGGGATCATGACGACTTTACTGCAAAACTGAGAACCGTATGCGAAAGAGTCATGCGCCGCTTTAATGAGGATGTCCACTGTATTGCAAATTACCTGTGTTGTCCGAGAAGTGCTCATCATCATCAAAGTGGACATTGCCGCCATAATTGGGATAAAATGCATGAGCCAGGGTGCCGCCCGCTCCGTCAAAGTTTTTACCATCGCCATGGTCCCCAGTGGTGAACCAGATTTCGATGTCAGGGACATGTGACGTCAGACTGAAGGTGAGACTTGTGACGTCTGACCAAAACTGATGCGTGAAATAGAAAAAAAATGTTCAATAAAAATGAACGATAACCGAATATATATATATATATATATATATATATACATATATAACGGTTAGAAAAATAAACCATTTAACCATGTGATTCATGTGCAAAGGTTATTCTTGTTTGCAATAAACAGAGGGTAAATATTTATCAATTCAAATATCATAAAAATTTAAATTATGGGTTTAATATCATCTGCTCTATGATTCACAACGATATTATAACCAGGGGAGGGAAGAGTAGATTCCGATTCTAATGTAGGCAGACCAAGTTTAAAATTTGTTTAGGCGAGATTTCAATCTTGAAGTCTCCACCAAAGGATTTTGAACTGGGCTGGTCTAGGTCTTGGACACGCCATACTCCGTCCTCATTGAAACATCCATAATCTTCATCCAAATACCAAAAAACGTAAGAAAAAAACATAGAAAACTGGCTGCGGGGACTAAATGCTAGTAAATACTCAAGTGGACCAGAATATCGGTCATCTGAGCGGGTTGTTGGTTTTGGCATGATTGCTAAAGATATAAGCACCAGTATTTATTGAACTTACCTTGAATGCGCGACGTATAATTTCGTCAACTTTTGAATGACTCATATCGTTGGTATAGCGCGTAATTTTGTATGTAAGTGACCGTTTCTTCCAAGGATCTACCAATACAATGAAAACATGCAGGTAAGGGTATTTGTGTCGTTATTTACACAGATGCCCAGGGCTGACAGTTGTCGGATATGTCACCTGACACTGGCAGTTGTACATATGCAAGATGGAATTGTACCATGAGAAGCACAGTAATAGGCGAGAAGAATGATACAATGATAAGAACACATGAATTTTGGTTTGCTTAATAATAACTTACAAAGATAAAAAAAAGCGTACAGGTGGTAAGTAGTAATAAGGGATCAGCACAATAATGAAACAATCAGAAAAGAGTAGTTGGCTAAAAAGAAAGAGGAAAGCAGGTTGCTAGCACAAACATGAAATATAGAGAAAGCCGCACGTGACTGGAACAAGCATGAAATCAAGAGAAAGCAACAGGTGGTTAGCACAAACATGAAATCAAGAGAAAGAAACAGGTGGTTAGCACAAACATGAAATCAAGTAAAAGCGACAAGATGGTAAGCACAAACATGAAATCAAGTAAGCAAAAAGGTGGTAAGCACAAACATGAAATCAAGTGAAAGCAACAAGGTGGTAAGCACAAACATGAAATCAAGTAAAGCAACAAGGTGGTTAGCACAAACATGATATCAAGAGTAAGCAAGAGGTGGTTAGCACAAACATTAAAATCAAGAGAAAGCAACAGGTGGTAAGCATAAACAAGAAATCAAGTGAGAGCAACAGGTGGTTAGCACAAACATTAAAATCAAGAGAAAGCAACAAGGTGGTAAGCACAAACCTTAAAATCAAGAGAAAGCAACTGGTGGTAAGCACAAACATGCAATCAAGAGAAAGCAACAGGTGGTTAGCACAAACATGAAATCAAGAGAAGGCATCTTAAGGCGAGCACAAATATGCAATCAACAGATGGTATCAGATGGCTGGCACAAACTTGAAATCAAGACATAGTATCAGGTTCCTGGAACAAACATGCAATCAAGAGATAGTATCAGGTGGTTAGCAAAAAAAAAGGAAATCAAGAGTAAGCAGCAGGTGGCTAGGTCACCAGGCAGCAGGCGCATGGTTTACAATATGGGAAAGTGGTGGATGGGTAACACCATGGGAAATGTAATGCAATGCATGGGATGCACTATGAGAAATGTGCTGTATGTTTACCATTATGAGAAATGTTGCACGGGTTACATTATGAGAAATGAGGTGCATTGGAAACACTCTGGGCAATGTAGTGCATTGGAAACACTGAGAATTGCGGTGCAAGGTAAACACTTTAGGAAATGCGGTGCAAGGGAAACACTCTGGGAAATGCGGTGCAAGGGAAACACCCTGGGAAATGCGGTACAAGGGAAACACTCTAGGAAATGCGGTGCAAGGTAACACTCTAGGAAATGCAGTGCAAGGGAAACACTCTAGAAAATGCGGTGCAAGGGAAACACATTGGGAAATGCGGTGCAAGGGAAACACCCTTGGAAATGCGGTGTAAGGGAAAACACTCTGGGAAATGTGGTGCAAGGGAAACACTCTGAGAAATGCGGTGCATGGGAAACACCCTTGGAAATGCGGTGCAAGGGAAACACTCTAGGAAAGCGGTGCAAGGGAAACACTCAAGGAGATGCGGTGTGAGGGAAACACTCTCGGAAATGCGGTGTGAGGAAAAAACTCTAGGAAATGCGGTGTGAGGGAAACACTCTAGGAAATGCGGTGCAAGGGAAACGCTCCGGGAAATGCGGTGCAAGGGAAACACTCTAGGAAATGCGGTGCAAGGGAAACACTTTAGGAAATGCAGTGCAAGGGAAACGCTCCGGGAAATGCGGTGCATTAGAAACACTATTAGAAATGCGGTGCAAGGGAAACAATTTAGGAAATGCGGTGCAAGGGAAACACTCTAGGAAATGCGGTGCAAGGGAAACACTCTAGGAAATGCAGTGCAAGGGAAACGCTCCGGGAAATGCGGTGCATTAGAAACACTATTAGAAATGTGGTGCAAGGGAAACACTTTAGGAAATGCGGTGCATGGGAAATTCAATGGGCCATATGGCGCAGGGGAAACAATATGGGCAATTTAGTGCATTAGAAACGCTCGTGGAAAAGCGGTGCAAGGGAAACACTCTAGGAAATGCGGTGCAAGGGAAACGCTCCGGGAAATGCGGTGCAAGGGGAACACGCTTGGAAATGCGGTGCAAGGGAAACACTATGGGCCATATGGCGCAGGGGAAACAATATGGGCAATTAAGTGCATTGGAAACACTTTGGGAAATGCGGTGCAAGGGAAACACTCTAGGAAATGCGGTCCAAGGGAAACACTCTACGAAATGCGGTCCAAGGGAAACACTCTGGGAAACGCGGTGCAAGGTAAACACCTTGGGAAATGCGGTGCAAGGTAACACTCTAGGAAATGCGGTGCAAGGTAACACTCTAGGAAATCCAGTGCAAGGAAAACACTCTAGGAAATGCGGTGCAAGGGAAACGCTCCGGGGAATGCGGTGCAAGGGAAACACGCTTGGAAATGCGGTTCAAGGGAAACACTCTGGGAAATGTGGTGCAAGGGAAACACTCTGGGAAATGCGGTGCATGGGAAACACCCTTGGAAATGCGGTGCAAGGGAAACACTCTAGGAAATGCGGTAGGAGGACTACACTCTGGGAAAAGCCGTGCAAGGGAAACACTCTGGGAAATGCGGTGCAAGGGAAACACCTTGGGAAATGCGGTGCAAGGGAAACACTCTGGGAAACGCGGTGCAAGGTAAACACCTTGGGAAATGCGGTGCAAGGTAACACTCTAGGAAATGCGGTGCAAGGTATCACTCTAGGAAATCCAGTGCAAGGAAAACACTCTAGGAAATGCGGTGCAAGGGAAACGCTCCGGGGAATGCGGTGCAAGGGAAACACGCTTGGAAATGCGGTTCAAGGGAAACACTCTGGGAAATGTGGTGCAAGGGAAACACTCTGGGAAATGCGGTGCATGGGAAACACCCTTGGAAATGCGCCGCAAGGGAAACAATCTAGGAAATGCGGTAGGAGGGCTACACTCTGGGAAAAGCCGTGCAAGGGAAACACTCTGGGAAATGCGGTGCGAGGGAAACGCTCCTGGAAATGCGGTGCATTAGAAACACTATTACAAATGCGGTGCAAGGGAAACACTTTAGGAAATGCGGTGCAAGGGAAATTCAATGGGCCATATGGCGCAGGGGAAACAATATGGGCAATGTAGTGCATTAGAAACGCTCTGGGAAAAGCGGTGCAAGGGAAACACTCTAGGAAATGCGGTGCAAGGGAAACGCTCCGGGAAATGCGGTGCAAGGGGAACACGCTTGGAAATGCGGTGCAAGGGAAACACTATGGGCCATATGGCGCAGGGGAAACAATATGGGCAATTAAGTGCATTGGAAACACTTTGGGAAATGCGGTGCAAGGGAAACACTCAAGGAAATGCGGTCCAAGGGAAACACTCTAGGAAATGCGGTGCAAGGTAACACTCTAGGAAATCCAGTGCAAGGAAAACACTCTAGGAAATGCGGTGCAAGGGAAACGCTCCGGGGAATGCGGTGCAAGGGAAACACGCTTGGAAATGCGGTTCAAGGGAAACACTCTGGGAAATGTGGTGCAAGGGAAACACTCTGGGAAATGCGGTGCATGGGAAACACCCTTGGAAATGCGGTGCAAGGGAAACACTCTAGGAAATGCGGTGCAAGGGAAACACCTTGGGAAATGCGGTGCAAGGGAAACACTCTAGGAAATGCGGTGCAAGGTAACACTCTAGGAAATCCAGTGCAAGGAAAACACTCTAGGAAATGCGGTGCAAGGGAAACGCTCCTGGAAATGCGGTGCATTAGAAACACTATTACAAATGCGGTGCAAGGGAAACACTTTAGGAAATGCGGTGCAAGGGAAATTCAATGGGCCATATGGCGCAGGGGAAACAATATGGGCAATGTAGTGCATTAGAAACGCTCTGGGAAAAGCGGTGCAAGGGAAACACTCCAGGAAATGCGGTGCAAGGGAAACGCTCCGGGAAATGCGGTGCAAGGGGAACACGCTTGGAAATGCGGTTCAAGGGAAACACTATGGGCCATATGGCGCAGGGGAAACAATATGGGCAATTAAGTGCATTGGAAACACTTTGGGAAATGCGGTGCAAGGGAAACACTCAAGGAAATGCGGTCCAAGGGAAACACTCTACGAAATGCGGTCCAAGGGAAACACTCTGGGAAACGCGGTGCAAGGTAAACACCTTGGGAAATGCGGTGCAAGGGAAACTCTCTAGGAAATGCGGTGCAAGGTAACACTCTAGGAAATCCAGTGCAAGGAAAACACTCTAGGAAATGCGGTGCAAGGGAAACGCTCCGGGGAATGCGGTGCATTAGAAACACTTTTCGAAATGCGGTGCAAGGGAAACAATTTAGGAAATGCGGTGCAAGGGAAACACTCTGGGAAATGCGGTGCATGGGAAACACCCTTGGAAATGCGGTGCAAGGGAAACACTCTAGGAAATGCGGTAGGAGGACTACACTCTGGGAAAAGCCGTGCAAGGGAAACACTCTGGGAAATGCGGTGCAAGGGAAACACCTTGGGAAATGCGGTGCAAGGGAAACACTCTGGGAAACGCGGTGCAAGGTAAACACCTTGGGAAATGCGGTGCAAGGTAACACTCTAGGAAATGCGGTGCAAGGTATCACTCTAGGAAATCCAGTGCAAGGAAAACACTCTAGGAAATGCGGTGCAAGGGAAACGCTCCGGGGAATGCGGTGCAAGGGAAACACGCTTGGAAATGCGGTTCAAGGGAAACACTCTGGGAAATGTGGTGCAAGGGAAACACTCTGGGAAATGCGGTGCATGGGAAACACCCTTGGAAATGCGCCGCAAGGGAAACAATCTAGGAAATGCGGTAGGAGGGCTACACTCTGGGAAAAGCCGTGCAAGGGAAACACTCTGGGAAATGCGGTGCAAGGGAAACGCTCCTGGAAATGCGGTGCATTAGAAACACTATTACAAATGCGGTGCAAGGGAAACACTTTAGGAAATGCGGTGCAAGGGAAATTCAATGGGCCATATGGCGCAGGGGAAACAATATGGGCAATGTAGTGCATTAGAAACGCTCTGGGAAAAGCGGTGCAAGGGAAACACTCTAGGAAATGCGGTGCAAGGGAAACGCTCCGGGAAATGCGGTGCAAGGGGAACACGCTTGGAAATGCGGTGCAAGGGAAACACTATGGGCCATATGGCGCAGGGGAAACAATATGGGCAATTAAGTGCATTGGAAACACTTTGGGAAATGCGGTGCAAGGGAAACACTCAAGGAAATGCGGTCCAAGGGAAACACTCTAGGAAATGCCGTGCAAGGTAACACTCTAGGAAATCCAGTGCAAGGAAAACACTCTAGGAAATGCGGTGCAAGGGAAACGCTCCGGGGAATGCGGTGCAAGGGAAACACGCTTGGAAATGCGGTTCAAGGGAAACACTCTGGGAAATGTGGTGCAAGGGAAACACTCTGGGAAATGCGGTGCATGGGAAACACCCTTGGAAATGCGGTGCAAGGGAAACACTCTAGGAAATGCGGTGCAAGGGAAACACCTTGGGAAATGCGGTGCAAGGGAAACACTCTAGGAAATGCGGTGCAAGGTAACACTCTAGGAAATCCAGTGCAAGGAAAACACTCTAGGAAATGCGGTGCAAGGGAAACGCTCCTGGAAATGCGGTGCATTAGAAACACTATTACAAATGCGGTGCAAGGGAAACACTTTAGGAAATGCGGTGCAAGGGAAATTCAATGGGCCATATGGCGCAGGGGAAACAATATGGGCAATGTAGTGCATTAGAAACGCTCTGGGAAAAGCGGTGCAAGGGAAACACTCCAGGAAATGCGGTGCAAGGGAAACGCTCCGGGAAATGCGGTGCAAGGGGAACACGCTTGGAAATGCGGTTCAAGGGAAACACTATGGGCCATATGGCGCAGGGGAAACAATATGGGCAATTAAGTGCATTGGAAACACTTTGGGAAATGCGGTGCAAGGGAAACACTCAAGGAAATGCGGTCCAAGGGAAACACTCTACGAAATGCGGTCCAAGGGAAACACTCTGGGAAACGCGGTGCAAGGTAAACACCTTGGGAAATGCGGTGCAAGGGAAACACTCTAGGAAATGCGGTGCAAGGTAACACTCTAGGAAATCCAGTGCAAGGAAAACACTCTAGGAAATGCGGTGCAAGGGAAACGCTCCGGGGAATGCGGTGCATTAGAAACACTTTTCGAAATGCGGTGCAAGGGAAACAATTTAGGAAATGCGGTGCAAGGGAAACACAATGGGCCATATGGCGCAGGGGAAACAATATGGGCAATGTAGTGCATTAGAAACGCTCTGGGAAAAGCGGTGCAAGGGAAACACTCTAGTAAATGCGGAGCTAGGGAAACGCTCCGGGAAATGCGGTGCAAGGGGAACACACTTGGAAATGCGGTGCAAGGGAAACACTATTGGCCATATGGCGCAAGGGAAACAATATGGGCAATTAAGTGCATTGGAAACACTTTGGGAAATGCGGTGCGAGGGAAACACTCTAGGAAATGCGGTCCAAGGGAAACACTCTAGGAAATGCGGTGCAAGGGAAACACTCTAAGAAATGCGGTGCAAGGGAAACGCTTTGGGAAATGCGGTACAGGGAAACACGCTTGGAAATGCGGTGCAAGGCCATATAGCGCAAGGAAAACACTATGGGCAATATGGTGCATGAGAAACATTAAGAGAATGTGGGGCATGGATAACACTTTGGCAAATATTTATAACTTAGATGGGCAAATCTTCAATAAACAATATCTTAACACACTTGTCAGTGTATATACTTACCATGCAATGAATACCTCTTCTTTCTTATTTTGTTATTTTCATTGTCATAGTCTTTGTTTCCGCATCGTTTTCGTGTCATCATCGCAAGCGTGACCTCGTCAATTGTACCTTTAAGGTAATAAAATACACAAAAAGTACTTATTTACATATATCAAAATTCACAACATTAACACATTCTTTGATCTATTGAATATCAAGTTATAGGGGTTCATCTAATGGTCTGCGAGCCAGCGAACGTTTTCCTTACTCGCGAAGCAGCACCTTGGGACACTTGCTAAAATTTGCATAAACGCGAACATCCCATCATAAGTTTCAACTTGAGAGTCTATAGGTGTCAAACCTAGGGTTCACAACCTTAACTAAGTGCTCCTAGTATAGTTATAATTTCCATTCTCGCCGGAGAAAATAACTATTCCGATTCCTCACGATTCTTTGGTTTCTTGTTGTCAATGCTCATTTTTGTTAATTGGGGGGAAGCTATACGAGGTAGAAAAATTTCTAAAAGTGACCTATACCATGTGAAATTATCAAAGATTACCACGACAATGATTTGAAATATTTGTTCGAGCGACTTGGGTTGTTCACTTTTTGTGAGGGGAAAGCTATAGAATTTTTTCTTAAAGTGTCCTACCTAAGGCTGAATATTGTTTTGAGTGCTCTAATCACAACACCATTCCTATTATGTCTGTGCCAGATTCTTTACATTGGCGGGACCAGGGTCGGACTAGGAAGAAAAAACGGCCCTGGAAATTTGAATGAAACCGGCCCATAGCAGTTATTTTTTTTGTATTGCAAGACTTAAATAACTGACTCAACATTTCTCATCTTCTTGCATTTAGCATTCATTAGTCACATAATTCTGATCTGAACATAGAACTCTTCCTTGAGAATGCATAAATTACAGAGTCTGCGTCCAGATTTTGCAGAACAGAATATCCTTCTCAACTGCCATCAACATGAATGCATTTAGGTTTTCTGAGCAAAATGTGCTCCTAAATCTGTTCTTGATGAACTTTAGAGTGGAGAAACTCTCTTCACATGCAACCTGTGTTGTTGACAGAGTTTGCTGATATTTGTAAATAAACTAAAAGCACCATGGTCAAAATTATTATTTCCATTGAGTTCAATGAACATTGAACAAATTGTTTACGAGTAGAATAGAAAAATCAAGCATTATCAATGAATTTGTTCATCTTGAATCTACAAAACGTAACGTTTTAACTGAAGTTTATTTTTCACAGTTGGATTTGATTTCTATAGTACACTGTTATGACATATCAGACAACTCACACACCTGTCATATTCTTTCGCTCTTTGGCATATAAAAATGATTACTCAATAATGCAGTCTAAGTCACATTACCGGCAGGGCTCCGGTGGATTTTTAAAATCGGCTGAGCAGCGAGCTCCTCGCCAATTTTAATAAGTCCGGCGGGCATCGGTCGATTTTTATAGATTGTGGTCACATAAGTATGGAGGCCCAGCCGAGTCCAAAGATCTTTTATGCACCTAAAATGTGAAGGGGTCCGACAGGACGTCGTTGGAAGCACGTCCGAAACGTCCTCCGAAATCGTCCGATGCTCTTTACTGAGACTTCAATGGTCCGCCTTAATGTCGGTCGAGCATCGCAAAATAATATTTGGACGCACGTCCGAGCGCCTAGCAGGCATCGTTGGGATCGTCCGGGCCCCGCTGGACACTAAGGATATTTTTTTTACCTTAATAACGAGGGGACTTTGGACGACCCCCTAAATCCACCAGCGATACACGCTAGAAGCCCCGGCGAGCTGCTGCCGAGCAAAATTTTCCAGCATGTCCTCGTCGCCATTTAACTCCGCGCTAAAGAGCGACAAGCTCCCCCAACGAGCATTTTTAAAACTAAGAACCCTTGTAACATATGCTAGAGGCCCTTTCTAGATCAATTTGGCCTTGGGCTAACGATGACTTCACACTTACATTACAACCAAAGATTTAAAAATAAATAACAATTTTCAAGAGATTTTAAAGAACCCTGTCTGAACACAACGAACTTAATGCCATTCCGTCAGCTCAGTGTACTACTTTGTCACACTTGCTCTTCAAACCGTGGGAAAATCGTGACAAACTAAACAGCTACTTCCCTATATTTCTCTTTTTATATAACGAATATAAACATGGTATTAATGTCAGGTAGTAACGTCGATCCTTTTAGCTGTGTGTTATTCAGTTTTTATTCAACTGATATCGCTCATGTAACCACCGCTATCTGTCTGTGCATGTCTCTATTTGACAATTCACATCAGTTAGTTATAGTGAAAGCACGGCATTATCAGTTATGAACACCTACATCTGATGTTACAATTGAAATGCTGTATATTTAAGCAAGATTTTGTTAAACCTCAAAGAAACACATGTTTCTGGGTATTTTTAATGCTTATCTAGTCTATATGTTTCTTTCAAATAAAGGACACAGTACAGCAAATTTATATAATCCATGTATAATGTTAGTGATATCATTTTAAATTTAATTTCTCTCAATTAAAATGTATCACTATATTTTTTAAAAATTATTCTCATTAAATTGACTAAAGGTTACAAATGGATTCGTATACGACCTTATATAAGCACATATTAAAAAAATTATCCCTCATATGTTTTATTGTTTCTATATGCAGTGTTAGGAAACTTTGCCAAATCTTAATACAAATAATATAATCAAGTGTTACAACATGGCTCTGTGCAAATTCACCTTCGGGAACAAAACACAACAATAAATTGGATGACCCAGTTGAGAGAACGGACATAATTACCTGTGACACGGAGTCCAGCCATGGCTTGAAAAGACCTTATGCCATCCTGCAGTTCATGATTACCGGGAGCTCGACCGCTTCGGCGGAGATGCCCGTATCGCAGTAAATAATCCTGGAAATACACATCCCTGAAACATGTCCAGTGTTTTGCAACTTAAAAATATCGTTCCTTATGATACAGTTGATTGTATCTAATGTTGTATTAAATTGAAGAGTTTGTATGTTCGGTGCTTTTCGGATACCTTTTTAGAAACGACCACAGTGAGCTGCTTAAACTTCTGATATGAAATAGCAATTGTTTGCCGAAACAATTTTTTTGGCCAGAAAAGAAATCGCCCTCCAGCTTTTTGTTTCAAAAAGACGTACAACTAAAAGTGTCATACAGTTAGGCTGTACAGGTAAACTGACACTGTGTAGGTTAATTCATCGTAATTTACCTCTTCACTGTACCATTACGGTGCAATACAACACCATTCATGGTATTTTTTATTTGAAGAATAATTTTTTTACCAATGTAACTGTATATCGTGTCATGTGAAGGAGTTACTAGAATATATATATATATATATATATATATATATATCCCTAATTATCGTCCTAAATACACAAATATCTCTACATAGTCTCTACTACCTTCCCTAAATCAAATGTAAATGTCTATGAAGAGAAAGAAATTCCAAGAATACAAATGAGGCCACGTTAAGGGTTCTGTAGCAGCAAAACCATCCTCTTAATATATTAAAGAGATGTAATCAACTATGACATACCTTTCTCAGGTTAAAAACGTATCGGAGATTACTGGCATAGTATTGATCAGTATAACTAGTTAACTAGCTAGTTTCATTAAAGGTTCCGTATTACTGAGAATAGATCATATATATTCATTCTTGTGTTAAAATTGTAAATGTTATAAACCAGTTTACCTTACATTGACCTGAACACCTTTTTTTACAAAGTTCGTGACATGCAGAAGTTAGACATTGGTATAATTAAGTATTAATCGACATACATACACACATACACACACACACACACACACACATATATATATATATATATATATATTACTGCTCCCTTCCATGGTAAAGTACTTTCACTATGACGTATTGAATTTATACATGTATTATATTGATTATTTATATTTATGACGGGGTGACACAAAAGCGCAACGAACTGTCTCGCTAGTAAAGCTCGCTTTCTAGCGAAGCGGTTGGATCGATGGACATCGCCCGTTTCGAATATATATATATATATATATATATATATATATATATATATATATATATAATTATATTTATATATAAATGTGTGTGTTTGTATGTGTGTGTATTGTTACGAAGACAAATTGCTCAGGGGAAATATGGTTCAATCCGGGATTCAAACCCATGTCGGTGGCGCACATGTCTGGCGTTCCAACCGCTTCGCTAGAAAAACAAGCTTTTCTATCGAGACAGTTCGGTCCGGATTTATGTCACCCCGTAACAGTATATATATATGTGTTTCTGTGTTTTAATAGTTACGTGACAGAATAGATGACATTTCACATTACCGTTGGGTCTGTCGTAACTGTTGGAGGCGCCCACGTGACCTGACAGATCAAGATAACGCTGAGGTACTGAGAGAGCATCTTCCTCAGTCTCCTGTATCACCGTCTCACTGGTAATATAGTCATGTCTTAATCAAGACCACGTCGAGTTGGTCATGTCGTATTTCCACGCTTCAGTTACAGGATATAGTCACATTATAAATACAGGCTGTGTCGGTACTATGCACGCGATCACACCGACATATATTTACATATACGTAAGTCGTATATCGTCACAGATGACAAGATAAAATCATAACATTGGTGATGTCGTGTGTTCTCATCTCCCTACACACGTAATTTGATTATCTCATCTACGATTTGCCTCTATGTGTATATTAATATAATACGTTTGCGTTTATAATTTCTTTAATCACTATATATTCTTTACCGATGTTAGTCTCATCAGAGACTTTGCCTACCCGGTTCTGTGGGCTTGTTTATGCTTGACATATAGCAAAGAACCTATATCAACGTATATACCTATGCGCCTGTATGCCTGAAAAATTTCAGCACGCATGTGTGCTTCCATGCGTGAAGTGGCAGAAGTGGCAATAAGTACAGCGAGCACATAGACATACAGGAGATCCCCTACCCCCACCAAAAGGCACTGGCTTAGCCTTATTATACAAGGAATATTTTAGGTCACTCGGACCCTATATGAAAAAAATTCGCTCCTGTGATGATTATTTGTCACCCATATTCGGACATTTACACTTACATTTCTTTGGAGAGGCGTTCCACACATATATCGACGATCACAAAAGTCCACATAATCAAACTAAATAATCACTACGTCCTGTTTACTCCTCTTTGTTCATAGCACATGAAAGTTCACATGTTTACACGTCTCCGGATCACATGATCGCCTGGCACAAGTGACATTGGAATGTCAGCTCTTAGCTCAGTCCACCCACACTGTATACACACACAGGGATTCGCCAGCGACTACGCCACTAATTAGCTCATCTTCGCTCTGAAGTACGCGCTTGTCCCTCAAGGCAAAGTCCAGAAAGCACTGACAGTTAGGCTCACAGCGTACTCTGTAGTAATACGGATGAAATGTCATTTTAAAGCTGATGTATCCTGGATTCATCCAGCATCAAGTACCTGAATATGCCCCCGCATGACAATATTCAGTACCACTTTCGTTTCGCGTGAATTATCCTGGCCTGTTACTGGACGCATTCACGGTAGACCCATATCGCCGGATTACCAGTCTGTTGGTTATTACGATATCCACTCTGAAGTCCGTTACAGAGGTATCTACGTGGCCGTCCTCAGACACTGACATTCTACTGATAAAAGTGTACCTATATTAGAAAAGGAGTTACCCCACTTTTTCTGTAGTTCACTTGTGTCATCAGAGGCTTGTTTTTATGTCAAACTCCAAATATTTAGTTCATTGTACCCACTGCAGTTTCTTGACAGGAGGAAAAATATCCTACTGTGAGATTTCCTGACAATTTGTGTTTTTCTCCATTTATACAGTTTTTTTTGTATTGTAATGCACTTCTTAATCCTCAGCATAAATGTAACAAACATCGAACACTTTTTTTCAAACTGCGTAATGTTGGTGCAATTATAGTTACATCGTCAGCATATGACAAACAACCAGTTAATATATGTCATATACATGACAGTCATAGCTATGACCGACGCAGATACATTTTTAAGGTAAGCAGTGGTTGTAACAGCTCAATCAAGAAGGAGGGGGGGGGGGGGTGCAGAGGTTTTTCAACTTTTTTGACCCTAAAGAATCTTGAAACAGAAAACAAAACAGGCTTAATATTGAAAAGCCTTTCCGCCTCGCACCATTTGTTTTCTTACTTACTTATGCATGTAGGAGTCATTTTTGAAGCCTTTTGGCATCCCCGGTACACTTGGTCACCTCGGCCAAGGTGTTGAAAGTTCTTGTTTGCAGGAAATGTGAGCAAAAAAAAAAAAAAAACATGAGTACACACATAAACTCCGCTCTTGCCTAAGGACCATCTCTTTTGGACATCCCCCTTATGATAAGGAAGACAACATCGCTCTTCTAAGAGAACATTTTGTTTGTTCAAGAAGAGCAACAGCAGCTACGCCTATTCTATGACGATCGCCTGAACATCCCCTCTGACCCCTCCTCTGGGCAAACCTAGAGTCATTGGTTTATCTTTGGCCAATAATTTGATTGAAATTAAAGTAGTTATACCTTATTTTCACAATTTTTTAATAATTCTTATTTGATTTATATGACCCAATACACGACATTCATCAACATATTATAGAAGAGACATGCATCTATGCATGTGTTTAAACTTCCAACAAGTTGCCACATTAATTCAACAGATTATAGGAAGAAATGTAAACTTTCTCTCTACCCCTTCTAGAATATATTTTAGATAAATGTATGAAGAAACTAAAAGAGTTCGGCTGATATTCTGTCGCAGTTGCAGAGTATGAGCAGACCCACATATTTAACTGTCATATTCACCAAAAATTCCCCCTCCTGGCATAATAAAAATTATTTCTTGTTTTCCATGTACCAGTATACCATGTATTCCATGTATAAACATACATATTTATACCATGCTTGTAAAACAAGTCAACTTATTTCCGGGAAAAACATATCAAATGAAATCACACTCCATGCATAATAATTGTAAAATAATTTAATATAAATGTAAACATATAGATGGAAAAGTAAACTGTTGTAATAGTTCATTTAAATACAATATATAGTATGTCGCTTCACCTAATTAATGAAAAATATGAAAAAGTACCAATACATCAAACAGGGATATTCTTAATTTGATTAACCTAAAGTATATAAAGAGAAAGACACAAATATGGAAGAAGTACGCATAAATTAAAAAGATGTGTGAACTACAAAAAGTATATGAACATGATAAGAATCCCAACTACAAAATAACAATATAACCTGATAGTGCGTCTGTATGTATTATGACGAAAGCGACATTTTGAGTCTTCAGTAAAGCACTCAATAATACACGATTGCTAAATATAAGCTTAGACATATGAAATCTTCACTGATGCTACACAGGCATTTTTATGCCTCAGCCACAAAGTGGCCGGGGCATATAGTTTTACCCATGTCCGTCATTCCGTCATTCCGTCCCTCCGTCCTTCCGAAATAAAACGGTTGTACCTTTTTTTCGCAATGCCTGCAGATATTGGCCTGATTTTTGGTGTGTGGGCAGATAATGACAAGTTACAGATCGAGTTCGCGTTTCGTTCTGGTTGACCTACTTTTGACCGTTTTACGGCTCCTTAACTTAGAAAATTTCATGAAAAATAGAAATTTTCAAGACAAATACACATGTACGGACTTTTTTTTCGCAATGCCTGCAGATATTGGCCTGATGTTTGGTGTGTATGCAGATATTGACCAGTTACAGATCGAGTTTGCGTTTCCTCCCGGTTGACCTACTTTTGATTGTTTTACGGCTCCTTAACTTAGAAAATTTCATGAAAAATAGAAATTTTCATGACAAATACACATGTACGGACTTTTTTCGCAATGCCTGCAGATATTGGCCTGATTTTTAGTGTGTATGCAGATAATGACCAGTTACAGATCGAGTTTGCGTTTCGTACCGGTTGACCTACTTTTGATTGTTTTACGGCTCCTAAACATAGAAAATTTCATGAAAAATATAAATTTTCATGACAAATGTACATGTACAGCCGTTTTTAGCCCTCAGCTCATAGGCTGATGGGCTATTGTCGTCACCCAAGCTGTCCGTCTATCCGTCCATCTGTCTGTCGGGTGTCCGTCCGTCCGTCCGTCCGTTCCGCGTCTGTTAACTTTTACTTTGTGAGCGGGATATCTCTAAAAGGATTCACCGTTGGAATTTTATTTCATCAGTGAAGATGTATATCGATAAAATCTCAGTTAAGTTCGAATATGGGTGACCTTGACCCATTTTTCTACATTTTAGAGCTGATTATAATAAAACACTCAGAAGCTTATATCTCAGGAACCATTGTGTGGATTTTCACAAAACTTACTATGATCATTGGGACTGATGGTCTGTACGTGCTGCACAATTTTGGTGGCGTCACCTGCAATTTCTGATTTTTTTATGAAATTTTATCAGATTTTTCAATTTTGGCCTTTGTACAGGATATCTCCAAAGGTATTCAACTAAGGAACTTCATTACTTCAGTGCTTTGGCATCATATTTACAAAATCTTGGTCAGGTTCAAAGATGGGTGGTCTTGACCTACTTTTCAAGGTCACAGAGCTTAGTATAGAAAAAAAAAACTTAGGGGGATATTTCTCAGGAAGCATTTGGTGGATTGTTATAAAACATGGTACATACCTCTCCAATTTAAATTTATAACTGATTACCAGCTTTTGCTAATATTCTAGTTTCGCAATGCAATGCTTACAGATACTGGCCCAATGTTTGGTCTGTGGGCGCATAATAACCACTTACAGGTCGAGATCGCGTTTCGTCCCAGTTAACCTATTTTTGACCATATGACAGATCCTGAACATAGAAAATTTCATGAAAGACAGAAATTTTTATGAAAAATGCACATGTATTGACTTTTTTTCATAATGCCTGCATACTGGCCTGATTTTTGGTGTGTTCCTTGATAATGACCCGTTACAGATCGAGTTTGCATTTTGCCCTTCTTGACCTACTTTTGACCATACAAAACCTCCTGAACTTAAAAAAAATTTACAAAATTTAACAAATGTATCTAATTTGCCCCAGGCGGGGGCATTCGTGTCGTACCGACATATCTAGTTTAATCTGACTGTTAAGCTTTAGAGGAAGTGATAAAGTAATTTAAAATTGTCTAAATTACATTTAGCCAATGACTGAACCAATTTCAAAATACATAACTGTACCCGTCTTTTCAATTCTGTTTATCATCTTTATTGTGAACTGCTTACATTTATAGTCAAATCCTACACAACTAACATTCGCGGACTCAGTGTAGGGGTCATAATCTTTACCGTCCTCCTCCCACTTCAAGCACATTCAAAAGTCTACCACGTGATTACGCTTATCCCGTGAATAAACCATTTCAAAAGTTTGTTTTGGAAAAGAAGATTCCCATTCATAACATATCCATCCTGTTCACGGTCTACACATTTCTTATTCGAACTGTCGTTGCTAAGTTTCCCTTTTTTACGACACCCAATTCCATGTTTCTGGAAAGAAAAGAGAACGTTATCATCTAGTCGCTTCCAATCTTGAAGACCTCCGGTTAATAGACTGATGATAATGCCGACTACGATGACATGAGCGCTGCCAAGTAGATTGTAATATACTGGCGATACATGCTGTAAAAAGTCATCAGTCCACCGTAAGAAGCCAATGATATGATTTTCATTATATTCCTTGTGAAGTTATGCATAATCGATCTGTTTCCGAGGTAACTGACAAGGCTCAATGTTGTGCTCAATAATTTTTGGGACAGAGAGCGCGCCGATAGTTGACCAGGAAACGATAAAAATACCGCCAAAAAAAACCGGATATAGCTCCCTTGGTTATGACGAAAAGAAGGAAGAGGCCCAAGGTAAACACACCTGCAGCCGGAGCAGCTCCCAGTGACGACACAACATGTGAAAGATTCAGAACCAACTTTCCGAATTTGGCAGCAAGCATTGCTAAACAGGCTGATGCAATACCCAAAACAACGATTATGAGTTTGGATATGAGCAAAGCCGCTCTCTCGCTAGAATGCCCGCCTGAGAGCTTCACTTTTATCGGTTTAATTACATCTTCTAAGATAACGGCAGCAAAGCTGTTTTGCACGGAACTGAGAGTGCTGTGGGCTACACTGAGAATACTCAATATTAAAAAGCCCTGGCATACCTGTTGTGTACAGAAAACGTCCATTACCAAGATGGGTATAATTTGATCACGGCTCTTTATTCTGCCAGAAATCTAAGCGTGGCAACCGTAGTAGTAGGCAAAGGCGAGTAATCCTGATCCAATATATAGCAGTGTGGTGAGCAAATATAATGGGAGTGTGAAGACCACAGATAATCCCGCATAATTCATATTTCGGACACTGCATAAAAAATGTGGGGAAGAACCCAAACATCCAAGTCCAGATATCCATTCTTTTAGGGACATCAGGGGTTACATTTCTAATGCTAGTACGCTGCCTTTCAGGTGAGTTGTTTAATACCTTATCAAATCAACCTATAAGTCCGCGGAACCTTTTATGAGTGCAGCAGCTAATCCGAGTAGACTGAAAAAGCACTGCACGTTGTCAGTCCTATTGAAGGTTTTAAAACCGCCTGAAGTTGTATACAGCGTGCAGATTGCAGATAAAAGAATAATACAGCCCAAGTAAGGTAACCCAGTGGCTTGGCTGACAGGTATTGACGGGGCGTAGGTAAAGACCGACGCATATAATGACATCCGCATCATTCGTTAAGGATATGAATAAATTTGTTAAGGATATGTTAAGGATAAAAATTTTACCGATGGAAAAAAATGATTGCTGTTCTCGCTTTATAAAATGCTAATGACAGATGATATGCGGGCATATGCCCCGTGTTTTGAATGTTGATTTTGCACGCAGTTCTTTGTTGCTTGTGCTAAAAGTGGAATATTCTGAATGCTCCATAAATGGACAGTGTGATTTTCCTTCTTCCGTCAATTTATGCTTCTCAGTTCCATATAAAGTTATTACGTCGAGGCCCCTGAGAGAATGGCACTTCTTGTGAATATTGGAGCAATGACAGGCAAGAATGCATGGGCATGCTGACTAGGAAGACACAGATTTCTGAAAAGGTCTTCATAAAGGGACACATTCACATATCACAAAAATTAGATACAAAGGAAATATCATTGGTTTCTCCTTTTTATATATTGTTACCCAAATGTTCCGTTCTAAACTGTTTTCTTGCTCCTGTATGTGAGTTGGAAAAACTAGGCGCAATCAGTGGTGCAAAAATAGACATAGCACGCATCCCACCTGGTGGCCTTACCGCGTATCTTCATAAATCAAGACCTTTTTTATAAGCTTGAAACTTGTGCTTAACCTCTATTTCTTTGATAAATCTTCTCCTTGTTGGTAAGTTGTCGAACCCCTGGCCAAGCACTCTATATTGGCCAAACAATACTAGTGTATTATGGGCCGTAGACACACTCGGACTATGTTAACTCATGTAAACACGGAACAGTCACAAAAAATACAACAGGTGCAGTGAACTTGTTAAGTCCATGCACTGGGATCGTCTTGCTGTGAAACCTGTTTTAATCAGTCACAATAAAAATGGCAGGTGATAATACACATATTATAGCGATTTATTATTTATCTATAATTTTACCCACAAATGTAACAGACTGAATATAGAATTAGGTATACCGGTACCTGTTGTGTTGCGTATCATTAATATTTCCTACGTACTATCGTTATTTAACTTTTATTCAACGGATATAGGGCCAACAAATATTAGTTTTAGCTGTATGATGCCTGATGACTTGTAGTTAATTCCATTAGGAAAAACGTTTTATAACGCCTCTCATACGGATGTACGTGTATAAGGTTGTTTTCCTACAAAATGTTTGGGAACACCATACGTGCCAATGTTGATTAATAGGGCTGGGTATATTGCCTACAAATTAAAAAAAAATGCTCAAGCCACAGCCACTTTTAAACAGATATCTTCTTTACATCTGAATGGACACACAAACGCATTTACGAACACGCACACCTTTATTTTGGATTATGAAATCACTCCGGATGTCTTTGCAAGTACCTCGTAAGTACCCCCAGATTAAAAAATTGATACAAAAGCTCCAGTATCTGAATGACTAATGCATTGATAAGTATGATTCTTTCCCTGCATATTGATCGTGGAGTGTTTCATCAGTTTCTGCAGACTGGCGCGGCCAGCTGTATTTTTTTCGAATTTCACCCATTTTTTCTCTATTTTTGAGACCCTCAAATGAAGCGTCTGACAGTTAATAGGGCACAAAATCGCAACCATTAGACCTAGAAACTTATGACTGTACATCCAGGGAAGTCCTAGGCAAGTCTCCATCTTACCTGAAATTAGGTCATGGTGACCTATATTTTGCAAATGAGGGGCTGAAAACATGATTTTAAAAGCACCCAGAGAGTCAGATGAGGCACAAATTGTATCCATTTGACCTAAAATCATCCATCAAATCGTAACCGTTAGACCTAGAAACTTCTGACTATACATCTAGAGAGGTCGTTGGCAATTCTCCTCGGAAACCTGTAATCATGTTATGGTTACCCATATTTTGCGAATTACGGGCCGAAAACATGATTCAGATGAGGCAAAAATCTCCTTTTTGAAACCTGAAATTAGGTCACTGTGGCCCATATTCTCCGAGCTATGGGGCTCGTAAGTACCCGAGGATGAACAATTTGATACAAAAATTGCCAAAAAATTGATTGCCATGATTCTATCCATAAAGTGTTTCATCAGTTCCTGCAGACTGGTGGCATCACTTGTAATTTTTAGCTCAGCTGACTAAATAGCTTCTGATCTAGTGTGATCACTCTTTGTCCGTCGTCCATCAGTCCGTCTCTCTGTCCATCTGACCGTCTGTTAACAGGGCACAAATCATAACAACTGGCCCTAGACACTTTTCACTGAAGATCCACAATAAAGCTCCTTGGACACCTGAAATTAGGTCATTGCAACCTATATTCTTTGAGCTATGGTGCTTACAAGTACTCCCCATAATAATTAAAAATTTGATACAAAAGCTCCAGTATCTGGATAACCCTTGCATTGATCACCATAATTCTTTGCATTTTGATCATGGAGTGGTTCATCAGTGCCTTAAGATTGGTTGCGCCACCTGTATTATTTCGAATTTTTACGCATTTTTTTCTCTCTATTTTTGAGACCTTCAAATGAAGAAATCCGGTCATTAACACAAACTGCACCGTAAGACCTATAAAATTTTCATGGTGACCTATATTGTGCGAGGTACTGGTCGAAAACATGATTCGAGCACCCAGAGAGTCAGACGTCGCACAGATTGTATCAATCGGGCCTAGAATATTCTAATGGCACAAACAGGGAGGTCTTGGATAAATGTCCTTGAAAACAAGAAAATAGGTCACCGTGACTTATATTTTGCGAGCTATAGGAAAAAAAACATGTTTTTAGAACCCTGAATGTCAGATGGGCTCAACCTAGCTGTATCCGCTAGGCCTAGATTCTTCTAATGCAACACCAAGGGATAATTTGGGCAAAATTTCTTGGAAACCTGAAACTTGGTCATGATGCCCTATATTTTGCGAGTGAAAATAAACATGATTTGAGAACTCCAAACTCAGAGAAAGCCAGACGCGCACAAATTGCATCCGTTAGCCCTAGAATCTTTTAATGTGATATCCTGGGAAGTCTTTTTCAAATTTTCATAGAAATTTGAAATTAGGTCATGATGACCTATATACTTTGAGCTACTGGCCACAAACATGATTTTGAGCACCGAGACAGTCAGACAGGGCACACATTGTAACCGTTAGGCCTAGAATGTAATAACACAACATCCATGGAAGTTCTGGCCAAATTTTCTTAGAAACCTGAATCTGGGTCATGGTTACCTATTTTCAGCAAGCGAGTGGCAAAAAAATATGTTTAGGAGCACCCAAACAGTAAAACAGGGCACAAAACTTGGCAACTCTCCTTTTAATCCTGAAATTAGGTCACTGTGACCTATATTATGTAAGCTACGAGCGGAAAACCTAATTTAAAACACCCAGAAAGTCAGACAAGTCACAATTCTTAACTGTTGGACAGATAAATCCCTTTCTTTATGTAAAGGGAGATTATACATCCAAAGTAAGGTCATTGGAATATTTTATGTGAGCTTTATGAAACAGCATGCTTTGTTTACCCTAAAAGTCAGATGGACACAAGACCTAAGACACGTATAAACTTCTAACTTGTTTCCAGTAAAATCTTCTTTGAATCCTGAAATAAGGATGCTCATACTATTTTCTAAGGACTACCGGCAAATAAAACATCATTTGGAGCACTGTAGAAGTCATTCAACCCATTGTTCAAGGTTCCTTAACAAATATTTTTCACTAATTCATAAAATCAATAATTAATACTAATTGATACATCACATGTCAAATTCAGCTGGGCGTCATGACCCATGGGTCATTTCTTTCAGTGAAGTGGTAATTTGATTTATTTAGATCTAACTAAATGTTAATTTTGTTTATCCTTGTGTCTAATTTTAGATAATTAAAAATAAAATAAAATCGGAAAATTTCGATTGATTAAATTAGAGATATATTTATCTTAGTTTGCAGTTACACAGCTGCTGGATCTGTTCATCACATGATTTGTTATATCTGTGTCTGGTTAACCAGTTAACAGGCCATTATGTCAAGAACTCCTCTAACTTGCCCCCCAAACACAAGAAATGGATCCAGGGTAGAGGTCCAGGGGGTCCGGACAACGGGGATAACGGCAGCAAAGCTGTTTTGCACGGAACTGAGAGTGCTGTGGGCTACACTGAGAATACTCAATATTAAAAAGCCCTGGCATACCTGTTGTGTACAGAAAACGTCCATTACCAAGATGGGTATAATTTGATCACGGCTCTTTATTCTGCCAGAAATCTAAGCGTGGCAACCGTAGTAGTAGGCAAAGGCGAGTAATCCTGATCCAATATATAGCAGTGTGGTGAGCAAATATAATGGGAGTGTGAAGACCACAGATAATCCCGCATAATTCATATTTCGGACACTGCATAAAAAATGTGGGGAAGAACCCAAACATCCAAGTCCAGATATCCATTCTTTTAGGGACATCAGGGGTTACATTTCTAATGCTAGTACGCTGCCTTTCAGGTGAGTTGTTTAATACCTTATCAAATCAACCTATAAGTCCGCGGAACCTTTTATGAGTGCAGCAGCTAATCCGAGTAGACTGAAAAAGCACTGCACGTTGTCAGTCCTATTGAAGGTTTTAAAACCGCCTGAAGTTGTATACAGCGTGCAGATTGCAGATAAAAGAATAATACAGCCCAAGTAAGGTAACCCAGTGGCTTGGCTGACAGGTATTGACGGGGCGTAGGTAAAGACCGACGCATATAATGACATCCGCATCATTCGTTAAGGATATGAATAAATTTGTTAAGGATATGTTAAGGATAAAAATTTTACCGATGGAAAAAAATGATTGCTGTTCTCGCTTTATAAAATGCTAATGACAGATGATATGCGGGCATATGCCCCGTGTTTTGAATGTTGATTTTGCACGCAGTTCTTTGTTGCTTGTGCTAAAAGTGGAATATTCTGAATGCTCCATAAATGGACAGTGTGATTTTCCTTCTTCCGTCAATTTATGCTTCTCAGTTCCATATAAAGTTATTACGTCGAGGCCCCTGAGAGAATGGCACTTCTTGTGAATATTGGAGCAATGACAGGCAAGAATGCATGGGCATGCTGACTAGGAAGACACAGATTTCTGAAAAGGTCTTCATAAAGGGACACATTCACATATCACAAAAATTAGATACAAAGGAAATATCATTGGTTTCTCCTTTTTATATATTGTTACCCAAATGTTCCGTTCTAAACTGTTTTCTTGCTCCTGTATGTGAGTTGGAAAAACTAGGCGCAATCAGTGGTGCAAAAATAGACATAGCACGCATCCCACCTGGTGGCCTTACCGCGTATCTTCATAAATCAAGACCTTTTTTATAAGCTTGAAACTTGTGCTTAACCTCTATTTCTTTGATAAATCTTCTCCTTGTTGGTAAGTTGTCGAACCCCTGGCCAAGCACTCTATATTGGCCAAGCAATACTAGTGTATTATGGGCCGTAGACACACTCGGACTATGTTAACTCATGTAAACACGGAACAGTCACAAAAAATACAACAGGTGCAGTGAACTTGTTAAGTCCATGCACTGGGATCGTCTTGCTGTGAAACCTGTTTTAATCAGTCACAATAAAAATGGCAGGTGATAATACACATATTATAGCGATTTATTATTTATCTATAATTTTACCCACAAATGTAACAGACTGAATATAGAATTAGGTATACCGGTACCTGTTGTGTTGCGTATCATTAATATTTCCTACGTACTATCGTTATTTAACTTTTATTCAACGGATATAGGGCCAACAAATATTAGTTTTAGCTGTATGATGCCTGATGACTTGTAGTTAATTCCATTAGGAAAAACGTTTTATAACGCCTCTCATACGGATGTACGTGTATAAGGTTGTTTTCCTACAAAATGTTTGGGAACACCATACGTGCCAATGTTGATTAATAGGGCTGGGTATATTGCCTACAAATTAAAAAAAAATGCTCAAGCCACAGCCACTTTTAAACAGATATCTTCATTACATCTGAATGGACACACAAACGCATTTACGAACACGCACACCTTTATTTTGGATTATGAAATCACTCCGGATGTCTTTGCAAGTACCTCGTAAGTACCCCCAGATTAAAAAATTGATACAAAAGCTCCAGTATCTGAATGACTAATGCATTGATAAGTATGATTCTTTCCCTGCATATTGATCGTGGAGTGTTTCATCAGTTTCTGCAGACTGGCGCGGCCAGCTGTATTTTTTTCGAATTTCACCCATTTTTTCTCTATTTTTGAGACCCTCAAATGAAGCGTCTGACAGTTAATAGGGCACAAAATCGCAACCATTAGACCTAGAAACTTATGACTGTACATCCAGGGAAGTCCTAGGCAAGTCTCCATCTTACCTGAAATTAGGTCATGGTGACCTATATTTTGCAAATGAGGGGCTGAAAACATGATTTTAAAAGCACCCAGAGAGTCAGATGAGGCACAAATTGTATCCATTTGACCTAAAATCATCCATCAAATCGTAACCGTTAGACCTAGAAACTTCTGACTATACATCTAGAGAGGTCGTTGGCAATTCTCCTCGGAAACCTGTAATCATGTTATGGTTACCCATATTTTGCGAATTACGGGCCGAAAACATGATTCAGATGAGGCAAAAATCTCCTTTTTGAAACCTGAAATTAGGTCACTGTGGCCCATATTCTCCGAGCTATGGGGCTCGTAAGTACCCGAGGATGAACAATTTGATACAAAAATTGCCAAAAAATTGATTGCCATGATTCTATCCATAAAGTGTTTCATCAGTTCCTGCAGACTGGTGGCATCACTTGTAATTTTTAGCTCAGCTGACTAAATAGCTTCTGATCTAGTGTGATCACTCTTTGTCCGTCGTCCATCAGTCCGTCTCTCTGTCCATCTGACCGTCTGTTAACAGGGCACAAATCATAACAACTGGCCCTAGACACTTTTCACTGAAGATCCACAATAAAGCTCCTTGGACACCTGAAATTAGGTCATTGCAACCTATATTCTTTGAGCTATGGTGCTTACAAGTACTCCCCATAATAATTAAAAATTTGATACAAAAGCTCCAGTATCTGGATAACCCTTGCATTGATCACCATAATTCTTTGCATTTTGATCATGGAGTGGTTCATCAGTGCCTTAAGATTGGTTGCGCCACCTGTATTATTTCGAATTTTTACGCATTTTTTTCTCTCTATTTTTGAGACCTTCAAATGAAGAAATCCGGTCATTAACACAAACTGCACCGTAAGACCTATAAAATTTTCATGGTGACCTATATTGTGCGAGGTACTGGTCGAAAACATGATTCGAGCACCCAGAGAGTCAGACGTCGCACAGATTGTATCAATCGGGCCTAGAATATTCTAATGGCACAAACAGGGAGGTCTTGGATAAATGTCCTTGAAAACAAGAAAATAGGTCACCGTGACTTATATTTTGCGAGCTATAGGAAAAAAAACATGTTTTTAGAACCCTGAATGTCAGATGGGCTCAACCTAGCTGTATCCGCTAGGCCTAGATTCTTCTAATGCAACACCAAGGGATAATTTGGGCAAAATTTCTTGGAAACCTGAAACTTGGTCATGATGCCCTATATTTTGCGAGTGAAAATAAACATGATTTGAGAACTCCAAACTCAGAGAAAGCCAGACGCGCACAAATTGCATCCGTTAGCCCTAGAATCTTTTAATGTGATATCCTGGGAAGTCTTTTTCAAATTTTCATAGAAATTTGAAATTAGGTCATGATGACCTATATACTTTGAGCTACTGGCCACAAACATGATTTTGAGCACCGAGACAGTCAGACAGGGCACACATTGTAACCGTTAGGCCTAGAATGTAATAACACAACATCCATGGAAGTTCTGGCCAAATTTTCTTAGAAACCTGAATCTGGGTCATGGTTACCTATTTTCAGCAAGCGAGTGGCAAAAAAATATGTTTAGGAGCACCCAAACAGTAAAACAGGGCACAAAACTTGGCAACTCTCCTTTTAATCCTGAAATTAGGTCACTGTGACCTATATTATGTAAGCTACGAGCGGAAAACCTAATTTAAAACACCCAGAAAGTCAGACAAGTCACAATTCTTAACTGTTGGACAGATAAATCCCTTTCTTTATGTAAAGGGAGATTATACATCCAAAGTAAGGTCATTGGAATATTTTATGTGAGCTTTATGAAACAGCATGCTTTGTTTACCCTAAAAGTCAGATGGACACAAGACCTAAGACACGTATAAACTTCTAACTTGTTTCCAGTAAAATCTTCTTTGAATCCTGAAATAAGGATGCTCATACTATTTTCTAAGGACTACCGGCAAATAAAACATCATTTGGAGCACTGTAGAAGTCATTCAACCCATTGTTCAAGGTTCCTTAACAAATATTTTTCACTAATTCATAAAATCAATAATTAATACTAATTGATACATCACATGTCAAATTCAGCTGGGCGTCATGACCCATGGGTCATTTCTTTCAGTGAAGTGGTAATTTGATTTATTTAGATCTAACTAAATGTTAATTTTGTTTATCCTTGTGTCTAATTTTAGATAATTAAAAATAAAATAAAATCGGAAAATTTCGATTGATTAAATTAGAGATATATTTATCTTAGTTTGCAGTTACACAGCTGCTGGATCTGTTCATCACATGATTTGTTATATCTGTGTCTGGTTAACCAGTTAACAGGTCATTATGTCAAGAACTCCTCTAACTTGCCCCCCAAACACAAGAAATGGATCCAGGGTAGAGGTCCAGGGGGTCCGGACAACGGGGATAACGGCAGCAAAGCTGTTTTGCACGGAACTGAGAGTGCTGTGGGCTACACTGAGAATACTCAATATTAAAAAGCCCTGGCATACCTGTTGTGTACAGAAAACGTCCATTACCAAGATGGGTATAATTTGATCACGGCTCTTTATTCTGCCAGAAATCTAAGCGTGGCAACCGTAGTAGTAGGCAAAGGCGAGTAATCCTGATCCAATATATAGCAGTGTGGTGAGCAAATATAATGGGAGTGTGAAGACCACAGATAATCCCGCATAATTCATATTTCGGACACTGCATAAAAAATGTGGGGAAGAACCCAAACATCCAAGTCCAGATATCCATTCTTTTAGGGACATCAGGGGTTACATTTCTAATGCTAGTACGCTGCCTTTCAGGTGAGTTGTTTAATACCTTATCAAATCAACCTATAAGTCCGCGGAACCTTTTATGAGTGCAGCAGCTAATCCGAGTAGACTGAAAAAGCACTGCACGTTGTCAGTCCTATTGAAGGTTTTAAAACCGCCTGAAGTTGTATACAGCGTGCAGATTGCAGATAAAAGAATAATACAGCCCAAGTAAGGTAACCCAGTGGCTTGGCTGACAGGTATTGACGGGGCGTAGGTAAAGACCGACGCATATAATGACATCCGCATCATTCGTTAAGGATATGAATAAATTTGTTAAGGATATGTTAAGGATAAAAATTTTACCGATGGAAAAAAATGATTGCTGTTCTCGCTTTATAAAATGCTAATGACAGATGATATGCGGGCATATGCCCCGTGTTTTGAATGTTGATTTTGCACGCAGTTCTTTGTTGCTTGTGCTAAAAGTGGAATATTCTGAATGCTCCATAAATGGACAGTGTGATTTTCCTTCTTCCGTCAATTTATGCTTCTCAGTTCCATATAAAGTTATTACGTCGAGGCCCCTGAGAGAATGGCACTTCTTGTGAATATTGGAGCAATGACAGGCAAGAATGCATGGGCATGCTGACTAGGAAGACACAGATTTCTGAAAAGGTCTTCATAAAGGGACACATTCACATATCACAAAAATTAGATACAAAGGAAATATCATTGGTTTCTCCTTTTTATATATTGTTACCCAAATGTTCCGTTCTAAACTGTTTTCTTGCTCCTGTATGTGAGTTGGAAAAACTAGGCGCAATCAGTGGTGCAAAAATAGACATAGCACGCATCCCACCTGGTGGCCTTACCGCGTATCTTCATAAATCAAGACCTTTTTTATAAGCTTGAAACTTGTGCTTAACCTCTATTTCTTTGATAAATCTTCTCCTTGTTGGTAAGTTGTCGAACCCCTGGCCAAGCACTCTATATTGGCCAAGCAATACTAGTGTATTATGGGCCGTAGACACACTCGGACTATGTTAACTCATGTAAACACGGAACAGTCACAAAAAATACAACAGGTGCAGTGAACTTGTTAAGTCCATGCACTGGGATCGTCTTGCTGTGAAACCTGTTTTAATCAGTCACAATAAAAATGGCAGGTGATAATACACATATTATAGCGATTTATTATTTATCTATAATTTTACCCACAAATGTAACAGACTGAATATAGAATTAGGTATACCGGTACCTGTTGTGTTGCGTATCATTAATATTTCCTACGTACTATCGTTATTTAACTTTTATTCAACGGATATAGGGCCAACAAATATTAGTTTTAGCTGTATGATGCCTGATGACTTGTAGTTAATTCCATTAGGAAAAACGTTTTATAACGCCTCTCATACGGATGTACGTGTATAAGGTTGTTTTCCTACAAAATGTTTGGGAACACCATACGTGCCAATGTTGATTAATAGGGCTGGGTATATTGCCTACAAATTAAAAAAAAATGCTCAAGCCACAGCCACTTTTAAACAGATATCTTCATTACATCTGAATGGACACACAAACGCATTTACGAACACGCACACCTTTATTTTGGATTATGAAATCACTCCGGATGTCTTTGCAAGTACCTCGTAAGTACCCCCAGATTAAAAAATTGATACAAAAGCTCCAGTATCTGAATGACTAATGCATTGATAAGTATGATTCTTTCCCTGCATATTGATCGTGGAGTGTTTCATCAGTTTCTGCAGACTGGCGCGGCCAGCTGTATTTTTTTCGAATTTCACCCATTTTTTCTCTATTTTTGAGACCCTCAAATGAAGCGTCTGACAGTTAATAGGGCACAAAATCGCAACCATTAGACCTAGAAACTTATGACTGTACATCCAGGGAAGTCCTAGGCAAGTCTCCATCTTACCTGAAATTAGGTCATGGTGACCTATATTTTGCAAATGAGGGGCTGAAAACATGATTTTAAAAGCACCCAGAGAGTCAGATGAGGCACAAATTGTATCCATTTGACCTAAAATCATCCATCAAATCGTAACCGTTAGACCTAGAAACTTCTGACTATACATCTAGAGAGGTCGTTGGCAATTCTCCTCGGAAACCTGTAATCATGTTATGGTTACCCATATTTTGCGAATTACGGGCCGAAAACATGATTCAGATGAGGCAAAAATCTCCTTTTTGAAACCTGAAATTAGGTCACTGTGGCCCATATTCTCCGAGCTATGGGGCTCGTAAGTACCCGAGGATGAACAATTTGATACAAAAATTGCCAAAAAATTGATTGCCATGATTCTATCCATAAAGTGTTTCATCAGTTCCTGCAGACTGGTGGCATCACTTGTAATTTTTAGCTCAGCTGACTAAATAGCTTCTGATCTAGTGTGATCACTCTTTGTCCGTCGTCCATCAGTCCGTCTCTCTGTCCATCTGACCGTCTGTTAACAGGGCACAAATCATAACAACTGGCCCTAGACACTTTTCACTGAAGATCCACAATAAAGCTCCTTGGACACCTGAAATTAGGTCATTGCAACCTATATTCTTTGAGCTATGGTGCTTACAAGTACTCCCCATAATAATTAAAAATTTGATACAAAAGCTCCAGTATCTGGATAACCCTTGCATTGATCACCATAATTCTTTGCATTTTGATCATGGAGTGGTTCATCAGTGCCTTAAGATTGGTTGCGCCACCTGTATTATTTCGAATTTTTACGCATTTTTTTCTCTCTATTTTTGAGACCTTCAAATGAAGAAATCCGGTCATTAACACAAACTGCACCGTAAGACCTATAAAATTTTCATGGTGACCTATATTGTGCGAGGTACTGGTCGAAAACATGATTCGAGCACCCAGAGAGTCAGACGTCGCACAGATTGTATCAATCGGGCCTAGAATATTCTAATGGCACAAACAGGGAGGTCTTGGATAAATGTCCTTGAAAACAAGAAAATAGGTCACCGTGACTTATATTTTGCGAGCTATAGGAAAAAAAACATGTTTTTAGAACCCTGAATGTCAGATGGGCTCAACCTAGCTGTATCCGCTAGGCCTAGATTCTTCTAATGCAACACCAAGGGATAATTTGGGCAAAATTTCTTGGAAACCTGAAACTTGGTCATGATGCCCTATATTTTGCGAGTGAAAATAAACATGATTTGAGAACTCCAAACTCAGAGAAAGCCAGACGCGCACAAATTGCATCCGTTAGCCCTAGAATCTTTTAATGTGATATCCTGGGAAGTCTTTTTCAAATTTTCATAGAAATTTGAAATTAGGTCATGATGACCTATATACTTTGAGCTACTGGCCACAAACATGATTTTGAGCACCGAGACAGTCAGACAGGGCACACATTGTAACCGTTAGGCCTAGAATGTAATAACACAACATCCATGGAAGTTCTGGCCAAATTTTCTTAGAAACCTGAATCTGGGTCATGGTTACCTATTTTCAGCAAGCGAGTGGCAAAAAAATATGTTTAGGAGCACCCAAACAGTAAAACAGGGCACAAAACTTGGCAACTCTCCTTTTAATCCTGAAATTAGGTCACTGTGACCTATATTATGTAAGCTACGAGCGGAAAACCTAATTTAAAACACCCAGAAAGTCAGACAAGTCACAATTCTTAACTGTTGGACAGATAAATCCCTTTCTTTATGTAAAGGGAGATTATACATCCAAAGTAAGGTCATTGGAATATTTTATGTGAGCTTTATGAAACAGCATGCTTTGTTTACCCTAAAAGTCAGATGGACACAAGACCTAAGACACGTATAAACTTCTAACTTGTTTCCAGTAAAATCTTCTTTGAATCCTGAAATAAGGATGCTCATACTATTTTCTAAGGACTACCGGCAAATAAAACATCATTTGGAGCACTGTAGAAGTCATTCAACCCATTGTTCAAGGTTCCTTAACAAATATTTTTCACTAATTCATAAAATCAATAATTAATACTAATTGATACATCACATGTCAAATTCAGCTGGGCGTCATGACCCATGGGTCATTTCTTTCAGTGAAGTGGTAATTTGATTTATTTAGATCTAACTAAATGTTAATTTTGTTTATCCTTGTGTCTAATTTTAGATAATTAAAAATAAAATAAAATCGGAAAATTTCGATTGATTAAATTAGAGATATATTTATCTTAGTTTGCAGTTACACAGCTGCTGGATCTGTTCATCACATGATTTGTTATATCTGTGTCTGGTTAACCAGTTAACAGGCCATTATGTCAAGAACTCCTCTAACTTGCCCCCCAAACACAAGAAATGGATCCAGGGTAGAGGTCCAGGGGGTCCGGACAACGGGGATAACGGCAGCAAAGCTGTTTTGCACGGAACTGAGAGTGCTGTGGGCTACACTGAGAATACTCAATATTAAAAAGCCCTGGCATACCTGTTGTGTACAGAAAACGTCCATTACCAAGATGGGTATAATTTGATCACGGCTCTTTATTCTGCCAGAAATCTAAGCGTGGCAACCGTAGTAGTAGGCAAAGGCGAGTAATCCTGATCCAATATATAGCAGTGTGGTGAGCAAATATAATGGGAGTGTGAAGACCACAGATAATCCCGCATAATTCATATTTCGGACACTGCATAAAAAATGTGGGGAAGAACCCAAACATCCAAGTCCAGATATCCATTCTTTTAGGGACATCAGGGGTTACATTTCTAATGCTAGTACGCTGCCTTTCAGGTGAGTTGTTTAATACCTTATCAAATCAACCTATAAGTCCGCGGAACCTTTTATGAGTGCAGCAGCTAATCCGAGTAGACTGAAAAAGCACTGCACGTTGTCAGTCCTATTGAAGGTTTTAAAACCGCCTGAAGTTGTATACAGCGTGCAGATTGCAGATAAAAGAATAATACAGCCCAAGTAAGGTAACCCAGTGGCTTGGCTGACAGGTATTGACGGGGCGTAGGTAAAGACCGACGCATATAATGACATCCGCATCATTCGTTAAGGATATGAATAAATTTGTTAAGGATATGTTAAGGATAAAAATTTTACCGATGGAAAAAAATGATTGCTGTTCTCGCTTTATAAAATGCTAATGACAGATGATATGCGGGCATATGCCCCGTGTTTTGAATGTTGATTTTGCACGCAGTTCTTTGTTGCTTGTGCTAAAAGTGGAATATTCTGAATGCTCCATAAATGGACAGTGTGATTTTCCTTCTTCCGTCAATTTATGCTTCTCAGTTCCATATAAAGTTATTACGTCGAGGCCCCTGAGAGAATGGCACTTCTTGTGAATATTGGAGCAATGACAGGCAAGAATGCATGGGCATGCTGACTAGGAAGACACAGATTTCTGAAAAGGTCTTCATAAAGGGACACATTCACATATCACAAAAATTAGATACAAAGGAAATATCATTGGTTTCTCCTTTTTATATATTGTTACCCAAATGTTCCGTTCTAAACTGTTTTCTTGCTCCTGTATGTGAGTTGGAAAAACTAGGCGCAATCAGTGGTGCAAAAATAGACATAGCACGCATCCCACCTGGTGGCCTTACCGCGTATCTTCATAAATCAAGACCTTTTTTATAAGCTTGAAACTTGTGCTTAACCTCTATTTCTTTGATAAATCTTCTCCTTGTTGGTAAGTTGTCGAACCCCTGGCCAAGCACTCTATATTGGCCAAGCAATACTAGTGTATTATGGGCCGTAGACACACTCGGACTATGTTAACTCATGTAAACACGGAACAGTCACAAAAAATACAACAGGTGCAGTGAACTTGTTAAGTCCATGCACTGGGATCGTCTTGCTGTGAAACCTGTTTTAATCAGTCACAATAAAAATGGCAGGTGATAATACACATATTATAGCGATTTATTATTTATCTATAATTTTACCCACAAATGTAACAGACTGAATATAGAATTAGGTATACCGGTACCTGTTGTGTTGCGTATCATTAATATTTCCTACGTACTATCGTTATTTAACTTTTATTCAACGGATATAGGGCCAACAAATATTAGTTTTAGCTGTATGATGCCTGATGACTTGTAGTTAATTCCATTAGGAAAAACGTTTTATAACGCCTCTCATACGGATGTACGTGTATAAGGTTGTTTTCCTACAAAATGTTTGGGAACACCATACGTGCCAATGTTGATTAATAGGGCTGGGTATATTGCCTACAAATTAAAAAAAAATGCTCAAGCCACAGCCACTTTTAAACAGATATCTTCATTACATCTGAATGGACACACAAACGCATTTACGAACACGCACACCTTTATTTTGGATTATGAAATCACTCCGGATGTCTTTGCAAGTACCTCGTAAGTACCCCCAGATTAAAAAATTGATACAAAAGCTCCAGTATCTGAATGACTAATGCATTGATAAGTATGATTCTTTCCCTGCATATTGATCGTGGAGTGTTTCATCAGTTTCTGCAGACTGGCGCGGCCAGCTGTATTTTTTTCGAATTTCACCCATTTTTTCTCTATTTTTGAGACCCTCAAATGAAGCGTCTGACAGTTAATAGGGCACAAAATCGCAACCATTAGACCTAGAAACTTATGACTGTACATCCAGGGAAGTCCTAGGCAAGTCTCCATCTTACCTGAAATTAGGTCATGGTGACCTATATTTTGCAAATGAGGGGCTGAAAACATGATTTTAAAAGCACCCAGAGAGTCAGATGAGGCACAAATTGTATCCATTTGACCTAAAATCATCCATCAAATCGTAACCGTTAGACCTAGAAACTTCTGACTATACATCTAGAGAGGTCGTTGGCAATTCTCCTCGGAAACCTGTAATCATGTTATGGTTACCCATATTTTGCGAATTACGGGCCGAAAACATGATTCAGATGAGGCAAAAATCTCCTTTTTGAAACCTGAAATTAGGTCACTGTGGCCCATATTCTCCGAGCTATGGGGCTCGTAAGTACCCGAGGATGAACAATTTGATACAAAAATTGCCAAAAAATTGATTGCCATGATTCTATCCATAAAGTGTTTCATCAGTTCCTGCAGACTGGTGGCATCACTTGTAATTTTTAGCTCAGCTGACTAAATAGCTTCTGATCTAGTGTGATCACTCTTTGTCCGTCGTCCATCAGTCCGTCTCTCTGTCCATCTGACCGTCTGTTAACAGGGCACAAATCATAACAACTGGCCCTAGACACTTTTCACTGAAGATCCACAATAAAGCTCCTTGGACACCTGAAATTAGGTCATTGCAACCTATATTCTTTGAGCTATGGTGCTTACAAGTACTCCCCATAATAATTAAAAATTTGATACAAAAGCTCCAGTATCTGGATAACCCTTGCATTGATCACCATAATTCTTTGCATTTTGATCATGGAGTGGTTCATCAGTGCCTTAAGATTGGTTGCGCCACCTGTATTATTTCGAATTTTTACGCATTTTTTTCTCTCTATTTTTGAGACCTTCAAATGAAGAAATCCGGTCATTAACACAAACTGCACCGTAAGACCTATAAAATTTTCATGGTGACCTATATTGTGCGAGGTACTGGTCGAAAACATGATTCGAGCACCCAGAGAGTCAGACGTCGCACAGATTGTATCAATCGGGCCTAGAATATTCTAATGGCACAAACAGGGAGGTCTTGGATAAATGTCCTTGAAAACAAGAGAATAGGTCACCGTGACTTATATTTTGCGAGCTATAGGAAAAAAAACATGTTTTTAGAACCCTGAATGTCAGATGGGCTCAACCTAGCTGTATCCGCTAGGCCTAGATTCTTCTAATGCAACACCAAGGGATAATTTGGGCAAAATTTCTTGGAAACCTGAAACTTGGTCATGATGCCCTATATTTTGCGAGTGAAAATAAACATGATTTGAGAACTCCAAACTCAGAGAAAGCCAGACGCGCACAAATTGCATCCGTTAGCCCTAGAATCTTTTAATGTGATATCCTGGGAAGTCTTTTTCAAATTTTCATAGAAATTTGAAATTAGGTCATGATGACCTATATACTTTGAGCTACTGGCCACAAACATGATTTTGAGCACCGAGACAGTCAGACAGGGCACACATTGTAACCGTTAGGCCTAGAATGTAATAACACAACATCCATGGAAGTTCTGGCCAAATTTTCTTAGAAACCTGAATCTGGGTCATGGTTACCTATTTTCAGCAAGCGAGTGGCAAAAAAATATGTTTAGGAGCACCCAAACAGTAAAACAGGGCACAAAACTTGGCAACTCTCCTTTTAATCCTGAAATTAGGTCACTGTGACCTATATTATGTAAGCTACGAGCGGAAAACCTAATTTAAAACACCCAGAAAGTCAGACAAGTCACAATTCTTAACTGTTGGACAGATAAATCCCTTTCTTTATGTAAAGGGAGATTATACATCCAAAGTAAGGTCATTGGAATATTTTATGTGAGCTTTATGAAACAGCATGCTTTGTTTACCCTAAAAGTCAGATGGACACAAGACCTAAGACACGTATAAACTTCTAACTTGTTTCCAGTAAAATCTTCTTTGAATCCTGAAATAAGGATGCTCATACTATTTTCTAAGGACTACCGGCAAATAAAACATCATTTGGAGCACTGTAGAAGTCATTCAACCCATTGTTCAAGGTTCCTTAACAAATATTTTTCACCAATTCATAAAATCAATAATTAATACTATTTGATACATCACATGTCAAATTCAGCTGGGCGTCATGACCCATGGGTCACTTCTTTCAGTGAAGTGGTAATTTGATTTATTTAGATCTAACTAAATGTTAATTTTAGTATCCTTGTGTCAAATTTTTAGATAATTAAAAATAAAAATAAAATCGGAAAATTTCGATTGATTAAATTAGAGATATATTTATCTTAGTTTGCAGTTACACAGCTGCTGGATCTGTTCATCACATGATTTGTTATATCTGTGTCTGGTTAACCAGTTAACAGGCCATTATGTCAAGAACTCCTCTAACTTGCCCCCCCCCCCAACACAAGAAATGGATCCTGGGTAGAGGTCCATGGGGTTCGGACCCGGTCCCTTTTTTTCAGCCGCCGAAACCTTTTTTAAAGGGGTTCAATTTTTTTGTCATTTTTTGGCGGCCTGGATACCCCTTTTCCGGACTTTTTTTTAGAATTAGTCATTAGTACTCCTTGATTGGACCTCTCCTTTTCCTAAATTCTGGATCCGCCCCTTAACACTCTACCATGCTGTGTACTTTTATATGTTTGATGACGGGAAAATAGCTGTTTGCAATCTGCATAAATATCGGTATCTTGTTGTTAGGCCAGTATTTACATGTATTTTGTTTTGCTTTAGTATACACTTACGATTTGACAGAACGGGGGGGGGGGAGGGGGGATGGGGGTTCGGGAGCCAATTTTAACAAATATTTAGGTAAGCTTTGAACAAAAATTACCCAAAAAGTTATATAAGAAGTGTTAAAAATACCTTGTAGCCCAGCGTGCGCAAAGAGCTTAATAGTTCTCAATATGGCCATATGGTGTCGCTACCATCCGATACCCATGGGGTATTCCCCCTAGGGACCCTTCCTAATTCGCGGTACATTAATATGAATCCCATTAATATGCATCGCATTCAACAGTTCTTCAAAAGGAAACACTGTAGCTAATTTGGATGCCAGGTTGGTCTGAAAATAAGTCCCAAATAATTTATAAGAAACACATTTTAAGGACTAGGGACCCGTGGGTCTCGACGCTCATCTGAATTTGTATATAAGGATATTTGTATGAGTTTTTTCTTCAAAATGTGGGTTCAGTGACCTTGACCTTGTGCTCCCAAAATCCGCATGTTACTCAGGCTATTGACAGGTGAGCAATATGCGGAAGATTGAAGGTTGAGGATGATAAATTGATTTACAATGAATCCATATATCTTTTTAAAGATGTGGTATAGGACAACCGCTTCTGGTCAACAAACACACCAGGTTACGGGACACTAGGGGCGTGTTTTCGTTCCATGAACATGTTCATGAACAAAGACCGTTTTAGCCCACGAACACGAACATGTTCCTGTTCATTGTTCAAGAAAATCATAACCAACTCCCGGGGTTGGTAACATCACCCTGGTATTACGTTTAATTTGTCATCATTAAAATGCATCTCATGTATTTGATAAAAATAATGAAATTAAATGACATTCATGATTGACAAGTTATGACTTGCATTTTTAAGGCGCACTTATGCGAACAATGCGTTTTTGTTACATGTTCTTGATTACATCATTTTTGCAGACAGGAACAGGAACATGTTTGGACAACGAAAACACGCGCTAGATGAAACCCCAGTTGAGAAAGGGACATGATTGTTGTCATTTGAAGGTCTCAAAAATATGCTTGGCAGCCATATTGGATTTACCATGAGTCTGAAATCTTAATGCACACATCCCCCCATGGATGCCAGTGTTCTCTCAAATGTTCGCAAAAGAAAAGCACTGATTGTGCTTGGATGACCATACCGGATATTAGGCAGATTAGATTCGATACACCTGGAGCCCCCATAGGCATCAATTGGCAACGTGAATTTGAGAAATGTTGAACATTCTTTTGGAAATTCTGGGCTCGAAAGAAAATTAGCGATTATTCTGTGGCAGCCATACTGGACTTTATACATGTCTGTAATTTGACAGGGTTTGAAATCTTATTGAGCTCTTATATAAATTTGAGAAAAATCAAGCATATTATCTTTGAAATATTACGCGCGAAAGTTAATCACCGACTGTGATCTGGCTCTAGATCTGGGTCTGTAATTCAATAGGTCTGGAGGCCTCTCATCCCTGTGAATTTGGGAAAGATGAACACATTCTCTTTTAGATTATGCGTGTAAAAAAGAATCACCGATTTTGCTCTGGCGGCCATATTTTTTTCTGGATGGCCCTGTTATTCGAAAAAAAAACTTAATATCCAATTCACACCAATCACCTCTAGGAATATGAATATGACATTCTCTTTGAGATAATGAGATAAAATATCACCAATTGTTCGCTGACGGCCATATTGGAATTCGGACATGTCTGTAATTCGATAGGGCTGGGGCCCTCATAGAATCAAACATCTCAATAAATTTGAGAAACATAAAATAAGGTCTGTTTTAGATAAATTGCACAAAAGAGAGCGTCACTGACAGACAGACGGACGGACGGTCAAGGCGATAACTACCCCTCCCTAATTAACCATTCGGAGAGGCAGGGTTTGAAAATCGGTATCCTCTACTGCACTGACAGCTAAACTTTAACGGGAACTGCAGTCCAACCTCCTTCTTTCTGTTAGTCTGTCTTGTCGCGCTAATTCATATATAAAAATATTCATAAACAAAGACGTCTCAGACCTCAGCTCGGGGTACCGATCACAATTTAACATTCGAAATAAAAACACGAAGACGTGATTTCATATAAGACCAATACTTTATACTACTCATATCACATATTACCTGTATATACAAACAAAATATTCGTGCATATATATTTAAAAAGAAATTACTGACCGCGCCAAGTAAATCTTTCGGGTCTCCTGTAAATGTCTGTATAATGATAAAAAATATAATTATAAGCTTGTTTCATTAGTGCACAGTAGATAACATAATCAAACGTCTTTAACTTAACACTGTCCGAGTTCAAATTTAGCCATTAACCAATGTAATTTATTCAAAGCAGATCAGATAATAAGAAGAGATAACTACTTTAACAAATGTTAGACCCAGTCTTAGATGGGTTAGGTGGACATGCACTTACGCTTTTAGCGTGCTTGGAAGAAGAAGCTTAATGTATGTGGGAGATCAACCCGCGTGAACATAACCTGAAGCTCCCTGCTTTATATATAACAGATCTCTATATAATATTTCTCGCGTTATGAACTTGACATAAATTCTATATATCTCAGGAGTGGGGCATGACTCGCAGACATGGGCGGATCATCAAATGGGGACAACACACACACACACACACACATATATATATATACCTTTGTTGTTTATGTAACGTATTATAATTATATTACAATGAACTATAATGTTTTGAAAAGAATAAGGAATCATGTCCATAGGATATGTTAGTTCTAAACCAAGTTTGAATATATGGTATTTCAAAGTAGACTCAGATATGGAACTAAAATCTATAATTCTAAGTATTAATATATTTCATTTTCAGTATATAAATATAATTCTCTGATTACATTGACAATCCCCCTTGTTAAAAAATGGGACCCCCCCCCCCCCACCTAATCCCAATCCCCTGACGCCCTGCTGCTGACTTTTTAACTCTTTAAGTTCTATATTTAGAATATTTTACATTAGAAGTAAAAGACAGTCCATAAGACCACAAGTAAGATTCCATTCGTTGCCAAGGTTACAGCATGAGAGTGGGGCATCTCTTTCATCCCTCTGTCATCTTTTTCACCTGATATCGGCGGCATGGCGGTCCTTCCCTCCACCTGACGTCCCCATCGGCACCCAAACCACCACCAGGCTGTAGACCGAGGATAATCCGCGTCAACCTATAATATATAGTGCATAAAAGTGTGTATATATATATATATATATATATATATATATGTTTATATATATATAAAACACAGACGTGGTAAGGTACACAGATATGTAACGTAAAGTACATAGATATGGTAAAATACGCAACTATGTAATGTAAAGTAACCGTAGATGGTAAAGTACAGACATGTACACAGGCTTGGTGAAGTCCATGGATTTGTAATATTAAGTACACACACATGGTAAAGTACACACACATGGTAAAGTACAAAGATGTGCAATGTGAAATACACACAAATGTTTATGTAAAATACACAGACATAATAAAGAACATATGTGTAATGTATAGTTCAAAAATATAGGAAAGAACAACCAATTTTTTGGTTGATTTTACCACTCTGTTTTTTATACACAGATATGGTTATGTAAAAGTGCACTGTGCACACATTGTAAAGTACATGGATGTGTAATATAAAGTGCACAGACATGGCAAAGTACTTGGATATGTAATGTAAAGTAAATATAAACACAAATGGATTAAAAGCAATCATAATGATATCGTAAATTATATTTTCTTGTATTGCTTTTATGCAATATACAATCAGTATTATGGAATCACCTCTTACTTACTTTAAAAGCCATGTCATTGAACCGCCTGTATTCTTTTCCGTGGAAGAAATACGTCCTTCCATTCTTCCACTTGATAGCAGCCCCGACAGGTGAATGTAAACCCGGCCACACCGATAGACTGCGCGGATAACCAGAATCGATGGTCCTGTCTTCATAGGGTACGTTGTAGGTAGCGGATAAACGGTAGTACTGCGTCCCTTAATAAAGAAAGAACGGTATTTACCATGCATGGGCCATATTTTACATATACCAGTGTTTTAGCTGTGAGTTCACACATCTGATTCCTAGTGTGAGTCCTTACGGTTCGGGTCCAGCGTTGTATCGCATTCCGTATCAAACCAACGACAGCGGCGTGTCGCGGGTTGAAACTTTGAGTTGGATGCAAGAGAGGAGTGTACAAGACCAAGTCCGAGTCCAACAAAATATCTCTATTAAAAGCATTTTAAAATTAAACTTCATGATAATCTTGGGTATTTTACTCTTTAAACATGCTTTTTTGCTTCAATGTTTTATTTATATTTAGCTCCCAATCAATCTTTATATATATATATATATATATATATATATATATATATATATATATATATATATATATTATTGAAGTTTCTAATGTCCTGTCAAAACTTCATATATCAGTCTCTGTAGTGCATTTTCCCCCACAAATACTCCTTTGTTTACAAACATTCATATCAAAAATAAGGCACCTTTGGCCTATTTTGTCAACTTACCTTTGAAGAAGTAAACTTTTCCATTTCCACTCCAGACAAAGGCCGAATCGATGTAACCAGGTAATCCAGTAAAACCATCCCTTCCAATGATTTTTGGGTATCCGGGAGGTATATAATTTCCTTCAGACCTCCAATAATACCATCCCTATCAGTATAAAAAGTAAATTTCTATTACATATGAGTTCGTGTGGTGTACCTGTGGGAATATTGGTGGATTAAGAACTGCGTAAACACATTTTATTTCTGGTGATGCAAGTTAAACTGAAAGGCAGCGTCGTCCTTCATGATCTATCTATCTATCTTTATATCTATCTAGCTCTCTATCTAATCTTATCTAATCAATATCTCTCTCTCTCCCTCTCTTTCTCTCAAACCGTAATATACACCATATATATATATATATATATATATATATATATATATATATATATATATATATATATATTTAAAATAAAACATCTATTTCAGTTTATTTCACTTAAATTTAAAAATTTTTACTCTTATATTTCCACAAAGAAGAAACACAATAGCAGTGATACACATTAAAAAATAATGGGGATTTTGTCATACAGTTCAACATGAACCAATTATATTTAAGATTCCTCGCTGGTACTGAAAGCTTGGAATAGTTCATATTTTAAACATAATTTTTAATTATATCAAACCTGTTTTTTTTAGCTGTTAACCCGTTCTTGAGTAGAATAAACACTCATCCCTTGAAAGCAGGTTACAGTGTAAGAAAATTCAAATGTAAATGTGGCTACATTTGTATCTAATTTTTGTTACTGCATTTGCAATTGATAATTGTTCATTGAATGTGCCTGTAACCCCATTGCATCCATTAAGCTGAAGCACCGTCATATCAACAAATATTATATAAAGGAAAAAAATATTGCTCAGATTTAATGTATTCAGTGTGTTTATCTTTTTTTATCAAGACTTTGAAATAGCTAACCTTGAAAAAATATATCACCGCAGGCTCGCTTGGGTCATTCGAGTGCAGTGCTGCGTCCAGGTTTCCTTGCAGACCACTCCAGTCGCCTGCAATACGGCGTGGGTATCCGCGCTCTAAACCGTAGTCGTTTAGCTTGTAGTACACGTCCCCTGGGAAACAAAACAAAAAATAAAAAACATACCGAACATATAACTTAATAACTAAAAAAGCAATCAGACAGTGCAGCTCATTTAGTATTATCAGAAAAGCAGTTTTTTTTACATGCAATATTTTTTATTTGAGAATGATGAATTTTAACAATTGACCTCACCATGAACTTACGTGACCTTTATAGCATATTCAGTTATTGAATAATCATGAGCATTACTGTTCAGTGCATCCATTTAGGTCGCCGATATTACTGTTAACCTACAGTCGCCTTACGATGAAAAAAAATTGCATAATTTGTGAGACCTCTCAGAAACAGAACACGTGTAATGTTTACTAGTACCCTAGTAGGCATGTTTTCAGGGATATTTTTTTATACAAAAAAGACAGTATAAAAAGTTATAGACCAAAGGTTGCAGGAGCTATTCTTCCGACTACCGAATGAATCAAAATGTTTTATCTGGCGCGTAATTCTTATTAGACAAATAATCCAAAATAAAGCAAAAGTGTTCATAGTGACTGCGATATACTCAACCCTTGAGAACAGAGATATAGCAATTCCAGTCGATGACGTCACACATTTTATGTCATCGAACTTTGTGACGTCACTATTTTGTTGTAAAGAGCTCTCGCCGCCATGGGCATGGAAAGCCTTCTGTGAAGCAGCGTTTCGGGATCTCATTTTCATAATAAGGTGAACGGGCGGTGCATAAGGGCTGTGATGGTGAGGTCAAATGGTCCAGAATTGTTGCAATTGCGGAAAGATACAAGTTTCAATTTCGTTTGAATGACGGCTTAAATATTATATGTTTATAGTCAGCAATATACACGTGTAAATAACCTTCGCCAGCAACTACATGTAAATTGTAAAATTCTGAAAGCAAACTCGGTCCCGAACGATCTCTTGCGGGAACATGTTTACAACGACGGACACAATCCAAAATCCACTTAGGAATTAACCATAGCCTATGGGTATGGCATAGGCACCCAAACCTTATTACTTTCAGACAATTCCTAATTATTTTCTAAACCGTAGAATTGATCATATTAGGTCTATTATTATACTAATAGGTTATTCTCTCTCCTCTATTTCGGATGATTCCACTTCGTTTGGCGGTGACAATGACAAGGTCCATTGCATGCTGTCTCCTGGGTAGGCCAAACTAAAGAGTCTACGAGTATGACTATGTATGGAAATTACTTATGTGTAATATAAAAGAACATCATTTTTAGAATTATATTGATTGGTAGCATCGGTTTATTCGTTATGTAAGGCAATAACGTATTTTTGTGCAAAAAAAAAATATAAATATTTTTTTAATAAAGGGAAAACAGAGAGCAGACCTTGCGTTCGAACCCTTGCAGCAAACTATCGCGTATGTCTAACCTAGGGCTCAACCACACTAGATGAAGACCTAACGGCGAACACAGAGACCAATGTCGACCCAGCAGATCGCCGCTGTGCGTTATTCATCAACATCGGAAAAACCGTGTAACTGTAACTGCGATGCCGCTCTTGCCTCGCTGCCACGACGTATGCGGGCGCCGCGAGGTATTGATAAAACTTCATCAGAGCGCAGCAGGTGCGCCCTATAATTCCATCGGGCGCAGTAAGATCGCGACGTCATAAGCACAGCGGCAGAACCGTGCGAAGCGTGTATAGAGCTTATTAGGGTCGCCGAGGTCTCGGTAGCAGCGTGGGCCTGCGCCGTGGAACAAGAAGGCCGCCGATGCTACCCCGTTCAATGGCGCTCGAACCTGCGCTGTCAGGAAGCTGGTAAGTACTGCGCTGCTAGGACACTGATGGCAATCACATTTAGATCGAACTGCGCTTTTCAATCCACAGCGACCACGCGGCGTAAATTGTGTGCATGTTCGAAATTGGTCGCCGCTTATGGCGCTCATAGTGACCATAATATCGACCCCAGGCGTCACTATCTCGCTCCTAGGAAGCCCATAAAGAACTCCGGGTACTTTAGCTGCGCTCTACGGCGATCTGGCCCATTTTTTGAGATCGCAGCGAGGTCGCCTTCCAGCGTAATGAAGGTTTTATGTACATAGACCTTGTGCCATTTCGCTTCACGTTCAACAAAACAGTTTATAGTACTAATTAACCAGCAAATGACACAAACCCTGGCCTGAGCCACTAAATCAAGAAAGTAACATCAGAATTTAAACCAAACATGATGTAAACTGTAACGTTTTATAAATCTCCATCTATAATTTCCTCTAATATATCATTGGTCGTTCGAGTGTCTACAGGATTCGCTATTGAGCCGCTGAACTTTCCCGGTCCTGGTGAATATATATTCTCTCTCTTCCTCCTTTTTTAAAGAAAACGGCACGTACACGTGGAATGACGTCATTGTCCTCTATGACATCAAGACTCGCACTCAAAATATGCTATAAAACCCCCATAAAACTAGAACTCATTCCGGGGTTATGTACGCATAGATCGCCCCCCCCCCCCCAAATTTAATCAATTGTTCCTGGTGTCATTCCGAGTTATCCTGAAAATTGCATCAAACAAAATTGCATGTTAATATTATTATTATTATCATGATGGTGATTATTTTTATTAAGATAATCTTTATCATGATTATGCTTATTATTATTGGTAGACCAAAGGAAAAATGTCGCTAAAGGCAACACAGATCCGGAATTATAACTTTTGAAATTGTATAAACTAAGAGACATATCATAATAATGATTACATCGATTTTTGAGAATAGAGTAAAATCTGACATAAACTGAGCATTATGGAAGGCCAGAAGAGCTTTGAGCGGCGGTCATGCATATTCCGTACCATATTCGATTAGGTATGTTCAATTCACTTCTCTTGTTGTAAATGACATCACATGCGCGTAAGTATTTTTCTTCTTGTTTATGTAGTGTGGAAACGGTATGGGACACGCACACCATTAACACATTTCACAATGCGTTGATGCTAACTATAAGGTATTCATGAATTTGGTATCAAAACTACCTCTCGATGTGGATACACCCATGCGAAACGCAAATGAATAGTAAAATGGCATTCAATACAGATCATTGTATTTAACTTATTAGTAATTAGTTCAGGGTACACTATCTTCAGTGTCTTAGTTATTTCATGATATATTCAAAAACGATGTTCTTGGGACGGCTATTTTTCTGTGAATAGATTGTTACAGATGAAAGTGTAGAGTATTAAAAATTATTATCCAAATTGTATCCAAAAAATGTAATAAAAAATAATAACCAAAAAGTATCCAAATTGCTACAGCAACCGCGTAAAGTAAATCGTCCTTGCAGTAACGGCATACCGAAACCGGGTAAAAGAAATAGTTGTTTTATCCATATATCAATCATGTGTTTATTGGCTTACCTGAAAAGATGTAGGTCCTGTCGTTGTTGGAAAAATATGTAACTGCGTCAACACGTGTGATGTCACAGGGATTAGATGGTGGTGGTGGTGGTGGTTGTGTGCTAGGCGGCCTGGTTGGGGGACGCGGGGTTGGTGGCGGTGGCGGCGGCGGTGGCGGCATTGTGGCAGGCTGTTTTGAACCTGTAAAATCAGTATTTGAACGAAATAACTCTCAGACTTGTTCTGCACAGGTAAAGATCAGGGAGATTCTACTTTAAGCTGCTTGTAAACATGTTTACAAAGATAAGGAACAGATAAGGGTAAACAATAATTACTGTTCAATGGGATCGGCGTTTATATATATATATATATATATATATATATATATATATATATATATATATATATATATATATATATATGTAAACAGGGCTCTCAATAGGAAAACAATTTAAAGAGTCATTCGTGCAAACGTGATGGAACGTTTGTGAATATTCCTTGATGACAATAATGAATCCGGACCATGTGCCAATTCCACACCAAATTTATCCGCACTCCTGTTAAAATTTCAAAAGCTTCCGTCCACGATTGGGTGAGTTTTGTTGTGAACGACAAAGACCCACAAACTCGCACACACACCATTCCACACACCATCACACACACACCATCACACACACACACCAACACACACACCAACACACACACCATCACATACACACACACCAACACACACACACACCAACACACACACACCACACACACACACACCCACCATCACACACACACACATCACACACACACACCAACACACACACCAACACACACACCAACACACACACACACCATCACACACACACCATCACACACACACACACACACACCATCACACACACACACACACACACACACCAACACACACACCATCACACACACACACCATCACACACCAACACACACACCATCACCATCACACACACACCATCACCAACACCATCACACACACCATCACACACACATCACACACACACACACACTATCACACACACCATCACACACACCATCACACACACACACCATCACACACACATCACACACACACCATCACACACACCATCACACACACACCAACACACACACACCATCACACACACCATCACACACACACACACCCACCATCACACACACACCAACACACACACACACACACACCATCACACACACCATCACACACACACCACCACACACACACACCATCACACACACACCATCACACACACACACACACACCATCACACACACCATCACACACACCATCACACACACACACACACCATCACACACACACCATCACACACACACCAACACACACACACCAACACACACACACCATCACACACACACACCATCATACACACCCCAACACACACACCATCACACACATCATCACACACACACCAACACACACACACACCATCACACACACCATCACACACACACCATCACACACACACCACCACACACACACACCATCACACACACACCATCACACACACACACACACACCATCACACACACACACACACACCATCACACACACCATCACACACACCATCACACACACACACACACCATCACACACACACCATCACACACACACCAACACACACACACCAACACACACACACCATCACACACACACCATCATACACACCCCAACACACACACCATCACACACATCATCACACACACACCAACACACACACACACCATCACACACACCATCACACACACACCATCACACACACACCATCACACACACCATCACACACACACCAACACACACATCACACACACACCATCACACACACACCATCACACACACACACCATCTCACACACACCATCTCACACACACCATCACACAGACACCATCACACACACACACCATCAGACACACATCACACACACACCATCACACACAGACCATCTCACACACACCATCTCACACACACCAACACACACACACACCATCACACACACACCATCACACACACACACCATCACACACACACCAACACACACACACCATCACACACACCATCACACACACACACACACCATCACACACACACACCATCACACACACCAACACACACACACCATCACACACACCACCACACACACACCATCACACACACCCCCAACACACACACACCATCACACACACACCATCACACACACACACCAACACACACAAATCATCACACACACACACACCATCACACACACACCACACACACCATCACACACACACCATCGCACACACACACACCATCACACACACCCCAACACACACACACACCTTCACACACACACCATCACACACACCAACACACACACCATCACACACACCATCACACACACCAACACACACACCAACACACACACCATCACATACACACAAACCAACACACACACACCAACACACACACACCACACACTCACACCCACCATCACACACACACACCAACACACACACCAACACACACACACACACCATCACACACACACACCAACACACACACACACACACCATCACACACCAACACACACACCATCACACACCAACACACACACCATCACCATCACACACACACCAACACCATCACACACACATCACACACACACACACTATCACACACACCATCACACACACCATCACACACACACACCATCACACACACATCACACACACCATCACACACACTATCACACACACACCAACACACACACACCATCACACACACCATCACACACACCCACCATCACACACACACCAACACACACACACCATCACACACACCAACACACACACACACACCATCACACACACCATCACACACACACCACACACACACACCATCACACACACACCATCACACAGACACACACACACCATCACACACACCATCACACACACCATCACACACACCATCACACACACACCATCACACACACCCCAACACACACACCATCACACACATCATCACACACACACCATCACACACACCATCACACACACACACCATCACACACACATCACACACACACCATCACACACACCATCACACACACACCAACACACACACACCATCACACACACCATCACACACACACACACCCACCATCACACACACACCAACACACACACACACACACACCATCACACACACCATCACACACACACCACCACACACACACACCATCACACACACACCATCACACACACACACACACACACCATCACACACACCATCACACACACCATCACACACACACACACACCATCACACACACACCATCACACACACACCAACACACACACACCAACACACACACACCATCACACACACACCATCATACACACCCCAACACACACACCATCACACACATCATCACACACACACCAACACACACACACACCATCACACACACCATCACACACACACCATCACACACACACCATCACACACACCATCACACACACACCAACACACACATCACACACACACCATCACACACACACCATCACACACACACCATCTCACACACACCATCTCACACACACCATCACACAGACACCATCACACACACACACCATCAGACACACATCACACACACACCATCACACACAGACCATCTCACACACACCATCTCACACACACCAACACACACACACACCATCACACACACACCATCACACACACACACCATCACACACACACCAACACACACACACCATCACACACACCATCACACACACACACACACACCATCACACACACACACCATCACACACACCAACACACACACACCATCACACACACCACCACACACACACCATCACACACACCCCCAACACACACACACCATCACACACACACCATCACACACACACACCAACACACACAAACCATCACACACACACACACACCATCACACACACACCACACACACCATCACACACACACCATCGCACACACACACACCATCACACACACCCCAACACACACACACACCTTCACACACACACCATCACACACACCAACACACACACCATCACACACACCATCACACACACCATCACACACACACACCAACACACACACCAACACACACACCATCACATACACACAAACCAACACACACACACCAACACACACACACCACACACTCACACCCACCATCACACACACACACCATCACACACACCATCACACACACACCACACACACACACCATCACACACACACCATCACACAGACACACACACACCATCACACACACCATCACACACACCATCACACACACACCATCACACACACCCCAACACACACACCATCACACACATCATCACACACACACCAACACACACACACACCATCACACACACACCATCACACACACACCAACACACACATCACACACACACCATCACACACACCATCACACACACACACCATCACACACCCACCATCACACACACACACACCATCACACACACCCCAACACACACCTTCACACACACACCATCACACACACCAACACACACACCATCACACACACCATCACACACACCATCACACACACACACACACCAACACACACACACCAACACACACACACCATCACACACACACCATCATACACACCCCAACACACACACCATCACACACATCATCACACACACACCAACACACACACACACCATCACACACACCATCACACCATCACAAACACACCATCACACACACCATCACACACACACCAACACACACATCACACACACACCATCACACACACACCATCACACACACACCAACACACACACCATCTCACACACACCATCACACAGACACCATCACACACACACCATCAGACACACATCACACACACACCATCACACACAGACCATCTCACACACACCATCTCACACACACCAACACACACACACACCATCACACACACCAACACACACACACCATCACACACACCCCCAACACACACACACCATCACACACACACCATCACACACACACACCAACACACACAAACCATCACACACACACACACCATCACACACACACCACACACACCATCACACACACACCATCGCACACACACACACCATCACACACACCCCAACACACACACACACCTTCACACACACACCATCACACACACCAACACACACACACACCATCACACACACACACCAACACACACACACACACCATCACACACACACACCATCACACACCAACACACACACCATCACCATCACACACACACCATCACCAACACCATCACACACACATCACACACACACACACTATCACACACACCATCACACACACCATCACACACACACACCATCACACACACATCACACACACCATCACACACACTATCACACACACACCAACACACACACACCATCACACACACCATCACACACACCCACCATCACACACACACCAACACACACACACCATCACACACACCAACACACACACACACACCATCACACACACCATCACACACACACACACACCATCACACACACACCATCACACAGACACACACACACCATCACACACACCATCACACACACCATCACACACACACCATCACACACACACCAACACACACACACCAACACACACACACCATCACACACACACCATCATACACACCCCAACACACACACCATCACACACATCATCACACACACACCAACACACACACACACCATCACACACACACCATCACACACACACCAACACACACATCACACACACACCATCACACACACCATCTCACACACACCATCTCACACACACCATCACACAGACACCATCACACACACACACACCATCAGACACACATCACACACACACCATCACACACAGACCATCTCACACACACCATCTCACACACACCAACACACACACACACCATCACACACACACCATCACACACACACACCATCACACACACACTAACACACACACACACCATCACACACACCATCACACACACACACACACACACCATCACACACACACCATCACACACACCAACACACACACACCATCACACACACCACCACACACACACCATCACACACACCCCCAACACACACACACCATCACACACACACCATCACACACACACACACACCAACACACACAAACCATCACACACACCATCAGACACACACACACCATCACAGACACCAACATGCACACACCATCACACACACACCATCGCACACACACACACCATCACACACACCCCAACACACACACACACCTTCACACACACACCATCACACACACCAACACACACACCATCACACACACCATCACACACACCATCACACACACACCATCACACATACTTACACTTGCACACCAACACACACACCATCACACACACACCATCACACACACCATCACACACACACCAACACACACACACACCATCACACACACCAACACACACACACCATCACACACACACCATCACACACACCATCACACACACACCATCACACACACACCATCACACACACCATCACACACACACCATCACACACACACACCAACACACACACACCATCACACACACCATCACACACACCAACACACACACACACACACACACCATCACACAAACACCATCACACACGCCATCACACACACACCATCACACACACACATACCAACACACACTCACCATCACACACACACCATCACATACACACCATCACACACACAGCATCACACACACACCAACACAAGAAAGGGATTAAACGCATACCTTCGTGGGGGACGCAAACTTCAAAATCAATAATTTTTCACTCGAGGGACCGACACTCTGAGAAGTAAAGATTATTGAGGGTTCTTTCCAGAACCTAAATAGTTCCAACTAGAACCATGGATCATTATTGACCTGTTACGATAAAGGCTTCTTCACAAAACCTTTCAGAAGAACTGCGCATGACGGTACATTTAAACAGGCTCCTAAGTATTGGTCGTCACTCGGGTTTCCCATAGTGATTAAGAATAATATCCGTTTGGCAAAGATTGTCGAGAGTAGCTATTCTCGAATATTCAATTCTATTAAAAAAGCAGCCATTGCAGTGTGCAAATCTGGTGGCATCCCTCAATATGAGAAAGTCCTTTCACTATAAATTTTGACCTATATATTATTATTGAAACAAACTCGTCCGCCTCTAATAGGCTCAATAACTACGACTTATTTATAAGCTGGTTTAAAAAAAAAATCAAAATATATGCATGTATATATTTACTTACTTACTTAATCGATTCAAAAGGCTCTTTATCTTGGGTGCGCATGGATTAAGTTTCTTTACCGTATATTGCTTGAATTCCTTGAATGTCGTCAAAAGGTAACCGGAAGTTGGCGAGGTATCCCCGGTAAAATGGCGCCATCAGGGCGGTTTGGTCACGTGAATGACTGAGACCAAGGGAATGTCCGAACTCGTGTGCCGCCACTTGGAAAAGATCGATATCTGCAACAAAAATATAATAGAAAACATAATTATACACAATTATCCCGGGATATGGAGTTATGCGTGGTTTTATTTTACAAGGTAAAGCATGCGGATCGTGAGGGCGTATAGCACGTAATGGGCGCTGGATTGTGACCGCCAGGTTGTGGGTTCGTGTCCCTTTACCGTCTTGTCCTGACCTAAGGTTAGGTAAACATATTAGCACGTTGGTTTGTTGTGTGCATGTGCATTGTATCCAAAACAGAGACTGGGCCCGGGTGGAACACCTCGTGTTTTGTAAGAAAAATTAAATAGAAAAGTGGTTTTCATCCAGGAATTGTGTTCAGTTTATGCAAAATTTATATTAATAAAATCTTGTGTGTTAAATGAAAATACATGTACATACATAATTAGATTTAGATACGTTTGCTAGTGCTGAGACTCCTGGCCAAATCTTAACCACTAGTCTGTGCCCTCTTCACCTTGCAGCGAATAGCTCTTGATATTGCTACATAAGTTGTTTAAATTCCTGGGGGGGGGGGGGGGGGGGTCTGCGAAAATGAATAGGCCCGAAGGCTAGGAAGGCAAAAAAGTGTATACTCGGCTGAGACTGACATCGTAAGTGACATAAAAATTGAAAGCCCCACTTTTTACCGTTATTTAATTTGAAAGTATTTCAGTTAAAAATCGTTATCTTGCAGCTGTCTAAAAACCTGACATTAGTGATAGCGCTATATGATGATCAAATCATGTCTTATGCTTAGTGTTCGGGTCCAATGAGAGAATATCACGGGCTTTGTAAAGTGAAATAAAAAACGTAGCAGAAACCCCAGCAGAAACCACACCATTTTATATAAGGTATGATTATTACTGTTAATCATCTTAAGATATAACAAAATATGATTAGTCTTGTTGATACAACGGACCTGAACACTCATTGTCAATCGTTGCCGACAGGTGTCGCGACTGTGATGAAACAGCTTTATTATGCAATATCCAGAACGATGTTGGGCAAGTGTACTGTAATAAAGGTATTTTAGATCATAGCACATATACAAATATTCTCCTCCCGTATTGGTTGTGTGCCATGCATGACTAGCCTATCTAATAATTATTAAATCAAGGTTGTTAAACCAAGGAAGTTACGTTACCATCTATTTCTGTCTGTTTGTTTGTTGGTTCGCTGCGAGGGGACTGGGTACCAGTTTTTTTTTTATATAAATTTAATACCTCTGTTAACTTGGTAAAGTTCTCCGTCGTCAAAGTGTGCGTCCCCGCCATACTGGGGGAAATACGCATGCGCAAGCACTCCACCTGGGCCATCAAAGGGGTTTCCGTCGCCATGTTCACGAGTTCCGAACAGTATATCGATGTCGGGGTTATAACTGACCTCTCTGAATTCAAGGGGAGTGACGTCACTCCAAACCTGTGGGTATAAAACACAGCCACCGATAATAATATTCATTAATAATCATACTGAATCTTGTCAGAGCAATCGATAATCATATTGATTTTTGTTGTGGACATCCCTTACTGTGTTTGTTCTTGTTCATGTAATTTGTGGTTATATCGGTCATCTATTGTCGGTTAATATTCAATATATAGCGCCGCCTCCACTTCATTTCATATATCAATTGTATGCATTACTTGCTAAACCGGTTACACAAGATCCGCAGCTGATGTGATAAGTTATTATATATAATAAAATCCACCTACCTGAAAAGCCCTCTGTATTTGTCTCCTGACGTCAGACCTAGAAATGTCCGACGTGTAACTGCTTATTTTGTAGGTTATCCTGTTATTTTTCCATCGGCTTCCTTTAAATTAAGATATAAAATGTAAATGCAAATAAAAATAGATTTGATATTATTATAAATATTAACTAGATGTGTTCGGACAATAGTCCTCAGAGGGCCCCTCATTTCTGGTAGTGCTGGAATAGTTTACACATGGGTAAAAACTTTGGTAATAGTTTTAAAATATGACAAACAGAAACAGGTTTTTATGCCCCCGCCACAAAGTGGCCGGGGCATATAGTTTTACCCATGTCCGTCATTCCGTCATTCCGTCATTCCGAAATCAAACAGTTGTACGGACTTTTTTTTCGCAATGCCTGCTGATATTGGCCTGATTTTTGGTGTGTGGGCAGATAATGACCAGTTACAGATCGAGTTCGCGTTTCGTCCCGGTTGACCTACTTTTGACCATTTTACAGCTCCTAAACTTAGAAAATTTCATGAAAAATAGAAATTTTCATGACAAATACACATGTACGGACTTTTTTTGGCAATGCCTGCAGATATTGGCCTGATTTTTGGTGTGTGGGCAGATAATGACCAGAGACAGATCGAGTTCGCGTTTCGTCCCGGATGACCTACTTTTGACCGTTTTACGGCTCCTAAACTTAGAAAAATTCATGAAAATAAAAATTTTCATGACAAATACACATGTACAGCCGTTTTTAGCCCTCAGCTCATAGGCTGATGGGCTATTGTCGTCACCCAAGCTGTCCGTCTGTCCGTCCGTCCATCTGTCTGTCCGGTGTCTGTCCGTCCGTCCGTTCCGTGTCTGTTAACTTTTACCTTGTGAGCGGGATATTTTAAAAGGATTCACCGATGGAATTTTATTTCATCAGAGAAGATGTATATCGATAAAATCTCGGTCAAGTTCGAAGATGGGTGACCTTGACCCATTTTTCTACATTTTAGAGCTGATTATAGAAAAACACTCAGAAGTTTATATCTCAGGAACCATTGTGTGGATTTTCACAAAACTTACTATGATCATTGGGACTGATGGTCTGTATGTGCTGCACAATTTTGGTGGCGCCACCTGCAATTTCTGATTTTTTAATGAAATTTTATCGGATTTTTTCAATTTTGGCCTTTTGTGCAGGATATCTCCAAAGGTATTCAACACAGGAACCTTATTTCTTCAGTGCTATTGCATTATATTTACAAAATCTTTGTCAAGTTCAAAGATGGGTGATCTTGACCTACTTTTCAAGGTCACAGAGCTTAGTATAGAAAAAAAACTTAGGAGCTTATTTCTCAGGAAGCATTTGGTGGATTGTTATGAAACATGGTATATACCTCTCCAATTTAAATTTATAAATGATTATCAACTTTTGCTAATATTTTAGTTTCGCAATGCAATGCTTACAGATACTGGCCTAATGTTTGGTCTGTGGGCGCATAATGACTACTTACAGATATGACAGATCCTGAACATAAACAATTTCATGAAAGACAGAAATTTTCATGAAAAATGCACATATATGGACTTTTTTTCACAATGCCTGCAGATACTGGCCTGATTTTTGGTTGTTGCTTGATAATGACCCTTTACAGATCGAGTTTGCATTTTGTCCTTGTTGACCTACTTTTGACCATACAACACCTCCTGAACTTAAAAAATTTTCCAAAATTTAACAAATGTTTCTAATTTTCCACAGGCGGGGGCATTCGTGTCGTTCCGACACATCTAGTTATCAATATGCATGAGAGGAAAAAATCCTATTGGTTCAAATTATTGTCTGAAATAATGTGTCAAATAAAAAAAAATCCCCGATTGTAATCTGGTGGCCATATCTGATTTTGAGTAATAGGTCAGGAGCCCTTAAAGATACCAATGACTCCTGTGAATTTGAGAAGATCAATCATGTTCTGCATGGTTGAGATATCATGCGTAAAGGAAAATAACCGATTGTGCTCTGGCTGCCATATTGGAATTCTGACAGGTTTGTAATTCGAAAGGCATTGAGTCCTCATAGGCACCAATGATACCTGAGAAAATGATAAAGATCAAGCATGTTCTTGTTGAGATATCGCGCGAAAAAAAAAATCATCGATTGTGTTCCGGCGGCCATATTGGAATTCCGACAGACCTGTTATTCGATAGGGATGGGATCCACATATGTACCAATCATCACTGTGAATATGAGAAAGATCATGCATGTTCTTGTTGAAATATCGCGGGCGAGAGAAAACTCTGGCAGCCATATTGGAATTTCGACAGCTTTGTAATTCAAAAGGTCATATGCGCTCATAGGTACCAATCATTCCTGTGAGTTTGAGAAAAATAAAGCAAGATTTTGTTGAGATATCGCGCGAGAAAGAAAGCGCCACTGACGAACGGATGCAAGTACGGAAGGGCGGACGGACTGACACAGTGATCACTATATGGCTCCACTTTTCAAGCGTAAGTCGGATGAGACTGACATTTTCTATGATGTCAGACTATTGTTGCATGGACGTCACCCGGACATCGGAGGATGGCGCCACGAAGTGGTGTGGCCGCCCCCGTTTCCACGCTTATGGATCCACCCCGCTATCAGTGACTACTGACGCGCTTTAAGAAACATAAAAACTATTCTTGGACCATTCAGTACTGGTTTTGCAGTTCTGCCGGCGCTATCGTTTCTCTCAAGCAAAACCACAAACTTCTGCGGTTTCCACCCATTGTTGAAAACCTATAAAACGAACTCGCCTGCAGTACGAGGCGGGACTATCGACTTTGCTACGCCACGTTGCTGTTTTCCCCGGGGACCGTGACCGTGGGCTCTTGGTCCCAAAGCCCACGGAATGCCATGAACCACGCCATGAACTTTATTATTTAGGAAGAGGAGAGACTTTATGTTTGTTTGGTGCCACATGTATTAATACAGGACTTCAGTTTTGTGTGTGCCCGAATTATGTGTTGATGATGGACTTCAGTTTCTCGTATACCGGATTCAGTTAAGTATTTCGTTACAGTTCGTTATTTAGAGACTCAGTTTTCGTCAGAGACTTGGTTATAAATTACGTTATGTATTGGCTATTATATTATTTGTGTACGATTGAAAATATTGTAATATAGGAATATAGTACTGTTTTTGCACCCATATTTTGGTTACGCATTCATTTGAAGAGAACGTGTCTGAGCATATGTGTTACGGTTCGGCCTGAGTTGTTTGGTGTGAAAAGGGACCGTAACATAATGGCGACCGCGACGAGACACTGTATTTCGTAATAACGGCTACATTTGGATGTAAAATTTCACAGTGGTCTTTATAACTTCTAGTTATTGAACTAGTATTTAACTACAATTGAACTCGTATATTTCTCAGACACGTTATCTTGATACTTTGCAAATATGGGTACGGAATTTAAACCAAATGGAATTATACCACAATTAAGAGAAAATAGGAGCTTATTGTATACGTTAAAGAAAAATGAACTTTAAATTGTTGCTCTACATTTAAATATTGACATCATGGAGGTATACACTGTAGAGGGTTTAAGAAATGTACTTAAGAAATCATTATATGGTGATGTAGATAGTAAAGAGGAATCTGATTTGGAGGAAAAACCTATTAAGGAACCTCTTGGGGCAACAGCTATTGACCCGATAGAACTAGAATTGAGAAAGTATGAACTTAAATTGAAATATGAGCTCAAAGCTCAAGTTGAAACAGATAAATTGAAATATGAAGCAGAAACAGAAATCCGTAGATGTGAAATCGAAAGAGAAACGCAAATTAAGTTGAAAGAGTTAGAGTTACAAAATCCTCAAAATCGTAAAGCACCTGAGCCGTCTGAATTCCTATTCAGAAATTCGACAAAAGTACCTCCCTTCAATGAAAATGAAGAGGAGCGTTATTTCAGTTATTTTGAACGGGTGGCCACTTTAATGGCTTGGCCTAAAGGCCAGTGGACCCTGTTGTTACAAAGCGTTCTGGTTGGTCGCGCACGAACGTTTACACTGCGCTCACAGACGAACAATGCAGGGATTACGACACTGTAAAAAGAGGTCATTCTGAGAGCCTATGAATTAGTCCCCGAAGCGTATCGCTTAAAATTTAGGAATGCCACAAAGAGAAAATCGAACTCATGTTAAATATGCTAGAGACAAAGAAAGTGCATTTAATAGATGGTGTCAGTCTATGAAAATTGATCAGGATTTTGAAAAACTCAAACAACTAATTTTGATAGAAGAGTTCAAAAGGCATATCCGTAGTGACATTAAAATATTTTTGGATGAACATAAAGTAAGGAATGTAAACGAGGCTGGTGTCCTGGCAGATGAATTTGCCTTGACGCACCGCCCAAGTTATACCAGTCACAGGAGGAGGTATGGTGAGAAAAGAGAAGGTAGCAAAAGCCCAAAACTGGGTCGGAGAAAGGGTAGTCCCTACTATCGGGGTCACTCCGGCTCAGGTAAACCACAGTCCGATCATGGTAAACCCCAGTATAAAAGTCAATCTGACTCTCCTGCTCAACATAAAGAGGGACAACCTAGGACTGGACCCAAATATTGTACATTCTGTGAGTTCAAGGGGCATACAGAATCTGAGTGTTATAGAAAAAGATACGGTCAAAGTAAGGCTAAACCTAATGCATTGACTGTTACGCAGAGCATGAAACCGGTAACAATGCCCAGTAAACTAGAGACTAAAGGTGAAACACAAAGCCCTGTCCACGAGAGCTTTCAGCCCTTTGTGTCAGATGGCTTTGTTCAGTTAGAGGGTAACCATGCAAGAAAGGCCCGTGTTAAAATCTTAAGGGATACCGGGGCAACCCAAAGCCTCGTTTTGAAATCTGTTCTTCCCTTCTCTAAAGAGTTACGCGGGGTGTTCAGTTCTAGTCCAGGGCGTTAATTCGGAATTTTTAGAAGTTCCATTACACAGAGTGAAACTAGAATCTGATTTAGTCTCTGAATTTGTAACTGTAGGAGTTTGTTCAAAGTTGCCAGTAGAGGGCGTTTCGCTCCTCCGAGGCAACGATTTAGCTGGTGACAGAGTGAAAATTGATCCCAGAATGACAAAATTGCCGAGCACTGATAGGGACACAGACCTGCTCCAGCAGGAGTTTCCGGGCGTATTTCCAGGCTGTGTAGTGACTCGAGCGATGAGTAAAAAGGCAAGTCTGAAACCAGAGAGTTCTGTACTTGACCTCTCGCAAACCTTTATGGCGCATTCAAACGATGACGTCAGTGGCTTAAAGCCCGTTACGCGAGTAAATATTAAATCGCCCGTATGTGACCCAAGTGGCACACCCAGTCCAAAGGACTCGACTACAAATGTAGTACAGGGCAAACAGACCCTGAATAGAAATCTCCAAAGGAGTACAAACGGCGTGAAATCGCCTGATCAAAATGGGCATGAACAGTTAAAGAAGGATAGGAGTGTAAAGAATGTAGAAGTTAGCATGAAAAGTGGTGATTTGATAGAAATGCAAAAGAAAGATCCTGATATTGCCTCCCTTAGAAAAAATGCCTTGACTAAAGAGGAAGCAGATAAAGTTCCAACTTGTTTCACCTTACAGAATGATGTACTAGTCAGAAAATATAGACCTCCCGCCATACCAGCGGACGAAACGTGGAAAACTCTATATCAAATTGTAGTTCCCCCCGAGTATCGCCCAGAAATCTTAAAACTTGCACATGATCATCCTATGGCAGGACATTTGGGTGTCAGGAAAACCAAACACAAAATTCTCCAACACTTCTATTGGCCCAAGTTAAAACGAGACGTGGCGAAATACTGTAAAACTTGTCATGTGTGTCAAATGATTGGAAAACCAACCCACCAAATTAGTCCTGCGCCACTCTCGCCCATACCAACAACACATGATGCGTTTGAATCAATAATACTTGACTGTGTAGGACCGCTAAGAAAAACTAAACATGGCAATGAATATGTTCTAACAATCATGTGTACTGCAACTAGATTTCCAGAAGCTATTCCTCTTAGAACTATATCTGCAAAGAAAATTGTTGAAGCTCTGGTTAAATTTTTTACTACTTTTGGCTTACCAAGAACAATACAAACGGATCAAGGTTCAAATTTCATGTCAAATATATTTGCCCAGGTTATGGCAGAGCTAGGCATAAAACACTACAAATCCAGTGCCTACCATCCTGAGAGTCAAGGTGCTCTAGAGCGATTTCACCAAACTCTCAAAAACATGATTAGAGCTTATTGTCTTGACACTGGGAACCAGTGGGATGAGGGTTTACCCTTTTTGATATTTGCAGCCCGAGAAGCAGTGCAAGAAAGCTTAGGGTTTAGCCCTTTTGAATTAGTGTATGGGCACTGTGTAAGAGGCCCCCTGGCGGTGTTAAAAGACACTTGGATGGAAAACAGTTGTCAAAGTAGCTTGTTAAAATATGTTCAGGAATTCAAGGAGAAATTAAGTAGGGCAAATGAAATCGCCCAAGAACATTTAAAGAAAGCCCAAAACAAAATGAAAGTATGGTATGACAAAAGACGACAAAAAGAGAATTTAAACCTGGTGATAAAGTTCTGGTTTTATTCCCAATTCCAGGACATCCCCTGCAAGCAAAATACTCTGGACCAAACAAAGTTGTTGAGAAGAAATCAGATTTGAATTATGTGATTGATACTCCTGATCGTAGAAAGTCGCAACAACTTTGTCATATAAATATGTTTAAAGAATATCATGACAGATCAGCGGAAACATGTCAATCTAGTCCTCCCCAAACAAATTTGGTACTCATTAAAGAAACTGAAAAGAATGCCGAGGATGTTCTCATGAAGAAAACTGAACATCCTGTAAAACTGAACAACTCTGATATTTTAAATAATTTAGATCAGAAATTGTCACATTTGGATTTCGATCAGTTATCAGAGTTGAAGGAAATCCTGCTAAATTATGACTCTTTATTTCCTGATGTCCCCAGTAGAACTAATGTACTACAGCATGATGTAGACGTAGGAGATGCTTCCCCTATTAAACAGGCACCATATAGAGCTGGTCCCCAAAAGTTACAAGCCATAAAGAATGAAATCAAGTATATGATAGAGAATGATATTATTGAAAACAGCAGTAGTGCCTGGAGTTCCCCATGTTTGTTGATAAAGAAGCCTGATATGACCTACAGATTTTGTACAGACTATCGAAAAGTTAACACTGTAACAATAACAGATACTTACCCTTTGCCCAGAGTGGAAGATTGCATTGATAGGATTGGATCTGCTACGTATATTAGCAAGTTAGATCTGTTAAAAGGTTATTGGCAGGTACCTCTTACCGAAAGGGCTAAGCAAATATCTGCATTTGTAACGCCAAACGGTTTGTTCCAGTACAAAGTTATGCCCTTCGGAATGAAAAATGCGCCAGCCTGCTTCATGAGACTTATGAATTGTGTATTATCTGGCTTAGATAACTGTACTTGCTATATTCATGATGTTGTTGTATACAATCACATATGGGAAGATCATAAACAACGTTTGGTAGAACTCTTTGAGAGACTGAAAAAAGCAGGATTGACAGTTAATCTTGCCAAGAGTGATTTTTGTCGTGCAACTGTAACATATTTAGGGCACGAAGTAGGTCAAGGTTGTGTAAAACCAATTGCCAGTAAAGTATCTGCTATCGTAGAATTTCCAGTTCCTACTAATCGCAAGGAACTAATGCGATTCTTAGGAATGACTGGGTATTACAGAAAATTTTGTCAAAACTTTGCAGAAGTTGTAAATCCGTTAACGGACCTATTGAAAAAGGACAGAAAATTCCATTGGAATAAAAACTGTCAAAATGCTTTTGAAAGAGCCAAAGCTATATTACAAAGTGCACCTGTGTTACAGGCTCCAAATTTTGATAAACCGTTTTCTCTCATGACGGATGCCAGCGATTGCGGTGTAGGCGCTGTGCTCATCCAAGACGATGACTTTAACATAAGTCATCCGGTTTGCTACTATTCAAAGAAATTTTTACCTCATCAAAAGAATTATTCTACTATTGAAAAGGAAACTCTGTCACTATTGATGGCGTTACAGCACTTTGAAGTATATTTGGGCTCTACGCCGTATGATATAACTGTTTATACAGATCATAATCCCATAACATTTCTTCATAAGATGAAGAATAATAATCAGAGATTAATGAGATGGAGTCTAGCCCTGTCAGAGTTTAACCTAGTTATCAAACACATCAAGGGCTCCGATAATATAATCGCTGATACGTTATCAAGACGTCATTAAGTTTGATCTGATGATTGACTCTTGTCATAGCCTCGGATATGTTCTGTCCTTTTGGAAGAGTTGTATTACATATATAACATGTATTAAGATATTGCTGATTTTACTATTTGTGATGATGATAATTAATTAGCTGTAAGAAGCATAAACTAATGCTTAAGATGTCAAACTACTCATATACTCGTCATACGGTGCTAATGCTTTGCTCTCCTTACCTTCTTTCTTTTAAGGGTGGGGGTGTTGCATGGACGTCACCCGGACATCGGAGGATGGCGCCACGAAGTGGTGTGGCCGCCCCCGTTTCCACGCTTATGGATCCACCCCGCTATCAGTGACTACTGACGCGCTTTGAGAAACATAAAAACTATTCTTGGACCATTCAGTACTGGTTTTGCAGTTCTGCCGGCGCTATCGTTTCTCTCAAGCAAAACCACAAACTTCTGCGGTTTCCACCCATTGTTGAAAACCTGTAAAACGAACTCGCCTGCAGTACGAGGCGGGACTATCGACTTTGCTACGCCACGTTGCTGTTTTCCCCGGGGACCGTGACCGTGGGCTCTTGGTCCCCAAGCCCACGGAATGCCATGAACCACGCCATGAACTTTATTATTTAGGAAGAGGAGAGACTTTGTTTGTTTGGTGCCACATGTATTAATACAGGACTTCAGTTTTGTGTGTGCCCGAATTATGTGTTGATGATGGACTTCAGTTTCTCGTATACCGGATTCAGTTAAGTATTTCGTTACAGTTCGTTATTTAGAGACTCAGTTTTCGTCAGAGACTTGGTTATAAATTACGTTATGTATTGACTATTATATTATTTGTGTACGATTGAAAATATTGTAATATAGGAATATAGTACTGTTTTTGCACCCATATTTTGGTTACGCATTCATTTGAAGAGAACGTGTCTGAGCATATGTGTTACGGTTCGGCCTGAGTTGTTTGGTGTGAAAAGGGACCGTAACACTATAAACTTTTACTTTTAACTGACGATCTCACGGCTATCAGGCATGTGTCCTACACTAAGCCGGTCAATATATGGTCAGTTTATCGATTAACCCGACCCGTACACCCCGTGTCAGTCGTCGTCGGTAGGTGTCGCACGTACAGGAGAGAGCTGTGTATCATCGTTACCTTGTAGTGAGTATCTTTTCTTTCTCTTGGCGTCATCCCCCATGGACTGACGGTCTTTATTTCCACAACGAGGCATCGCCATCATCCGCATTGTATCAGCATCAAGTACCCCTGGATATAAATAAAAATGTTTATTCTTACTCAGATAACACTGGATTTCCAACAAGGTGTTCACTACACCTATACATCTAAGTTTCCATCGTAGGATTCAATACACAAAGCTATGGAGCGAAGAAAATAATAAATAATAATAAATAAACTGCACATCACCTGTTTTTAGCAAATAAGGCTTTGAGACAGCATAAATAGAATTAAACCACAAATCATTTTTTAAATTATTTTTAGGTTTACTTTGAGTGACTGTTACATAAATTTTACAATTTTTTTTAATTTTCATACGCAGCATTTATCTAAAAAGCATGAAAAAATATTAAATGAATGTGTTCTGATAAAAGTATAATTCTTTTAAAACTTTAAGCACTGGAAATACATAAGTATCGTTATATTATTTTTAATCAGATATAGCAAGATAATACTATATATATATATATCAATTTGTACCTGATACTTGAACTATGTTTTAAATCTCTATTTGAGACTGACCTGTAATGGAGATGTTGGCCATACTCTGGAAATCCATGATGGCTTCCCTTTGTACGGCGGGGTCTGTAGTGGCGGCCATTTTGGGGTCAGGGTTGTCATTGCCCATGAAGCCGAAATACATCAAATATTCCTAATCAAAGCAGAACGAATGCTATCAATGAGTCTTAATTCTGCATGTAACTGTAAGAAGACAAAATTAAGGTTCGGTACATATAACTAAGTATATGTACATCTGCAGAATTATATTCCGGTTTCAGACTACGTGACAGGGCAGTATCACATGACTCCTCTCAATTTTATATCCTGGTGTTAACCAGGCCCAGTGACTACAACGCCTGTGGGCCCTGGGTGAAACACGGCCGTTCTGCACGGCCTTTCCATTAGGTTTGCAGAGCGCTAACCCTCGGTAGGGTCAGACCGTAAAAATCTCACCACATCGGCTGAGATACGAACTCACAAGCTCCCAGCTTTGAGTCCTCTACTCCATCCGTGAGTCACAGAAGAAGGAAGGAAATGTCGTCTTTATAGTATACTTTGCAACTGTTACTGTTACTAAGGAGAAGGGAGATTTAGATTTTTATATATGGTGGTGTATTATAATCGCTTAATCAGAAGACTGAGGACTGCAACCAGCCCAGTGCGAGCCTGAATATCATAACCTTTATAACAAATATCCAGATAGTATACGACAATATTGTATGTTAATACCTTACAGTTAATACACGCGTTACAGTTCCAGGTTTCCCAAACTTTACATGCATATATATATATATATATATATATATATATATATATATATATATATATATATATATATATATATTTATATATATATATTTATATATATATATTTATATATATATATATTTATATATATATATATATATATATATATATATATATATATATATATATATATATATATATATATATATATATATATATATATATATATTTATATATATATATATATATATATATTTATATATATATTTATATATATATATATATATATATATATATTATATATTATATATATATATATATATATATATTATATATTATATATATATATATATATATATATTATATATTATATATATATATATAATATATATATATATATATATATATATATATATAATATATATATATATATATATATATATATAATATATATATATATATATATATATATATATATATGTGCATTATATATATATATATATATATATCTGTTTCGTGCATGTGTGTGTATTAGCAGGAGAGAGAGAGAGAGAGAGAGAGAGAGAAAGAAAGAGAGAATAGAAAAAGAGAGAGAGACAAAGAGACAGGGATGATGTGATCGTCAGCTTGAAAACCTGCTGACATAAGAAACACATAGGAAGTAATCATATAATTTTTTTCAACTGCATGCTGACACGATCTATGACTAAGCTGGAAATATATAAAACAAAGACAATGTTCCTTCTACTCCATGGTCCGTGAATTAAAAGAAAGAAACCATCTACCGTCAATGTGTCATTTGAAATATATCTTTTCATCTAACTGAAGATGCGTAAACTCTTTCGGGAGTAAAAGAGTGTAGCATACAAAACAGCAACTTTTTGTAGAAATGAGACAAGCATATATCTAACACAAAGATGACGAGTAAGAATTCCTGTAAATCTAATCTTAAGTTCATCGGAAACACCACTGTACAGACAAGGATGTTACACTATAACACTATGACGTGTGACCTGCCTGAATGATATGACTCAACAACAAATTGCCAGGAAGATAAATAGATAAATTGTCATCGGCCGCTTGTCAGGAATTATTTATGCATTCACTTGTATTTAGATAACGTATTCGCCAGAGAGTGTATTTAGGTAATAAATTAAACCTCTTTTCGAACTCTTCCGCACTTCACGCTTTAAATTACACCTATATCAAAGCTATTTCGCGTGGGAAATAAAAATAAATGGATCAAATATACAGCCTGCACCGACAACATCAATACCAAATAACTAAAATAAGGTATTTTAATGCTAAAGATTATTAAATTTCGTCGAACCTGTTGATCTACTTTGCTATGTAATATCTATGAGGCAGTTTTATGAATATATACCGAAACAACGTTAAAAACGAGTAATATAACAGAATAGATATTCAATGTATTTAATCTGTAGAATTCTGTGAATGCTATATATGTTCCCCATCTTATGGTTTTAATATATACTTGAATCGACAATATATAATTAATCATTTTACCATGTGTAATCATATAATCATATATTACATAATCCAACCTGAAGTATATCATAACAGCAGCGGGCTAAAACGGATATGGTACGGACACTGGGACCAAATATATGGAGCGAAATAAAAAAACATTTTAACTGTTTGAAAATTCACGTGTGAGTTGAAATATGTTGAATTTTATTGATGAGAACAATCATAGGTTTGAGTTCAAGAAATTGTGTATATAAACACAAGATTAGGAAGGGATCGAGACAAGAGTAACAGTTAGCAACATTTTTCAAGTCCCTTTCAAGAGTAACAGTTAGCAACATTTTTCAAGTCCCTTTTCACACAAAATAAATAAATAAATAAATAAAGACAGGAACTATGATAGAGCAACTGTTTTCTTCGTATGGACTGGAATGAGTCAAACAGAAAAAATAGAATCCAAACTTGAATAAAAAAGCACGCCCTTTTGATTAAACCATAAAATAATCGGATTCAATATTTTCTTTTCCCTTTTTGGGCACAAAGAATGAAACACCCCTTTCCTGACTTGTCCTGAATCTCAAAGTTGATTTGATTGTTTTAAAAAAATGATGATAATGTTATCCTATTATGAAGTCGAACAGATATTACCTTTTGGATGATGCTACAAGACATTCATTTAAACTATACAGCACAGCAGAGAATCACTGTGGCGTTTTATAACTTTGATTGACCGTTACCCTGATCGAACGCTTTTCATGAGTCTCTTAAGTCTTCTCAAGTGCTTTCAAACACTGCCTTCCATTGACCCGATTATATTTCAGTTCATGATAATGCCACTGTTGGGTCTTGGCCTAAGAAATACAGGTATATGGATGTGACCTTAACATAAAAACTAATTAGTGGGATATGTTAATTAGTGGTTTCCACAGGAATCCCTGGTACGTAAGGTACAAATGTTTTTGCTGTGAAACCGCGTCCAGAAATAAACCGTTTATAGAGTACTGCTCCAATAATTTTAAAAACCTAGAGTGACTTACAGGTACATCTCCGACCTGTACTGGCTAGAAAAAAATGAACAAAAAGGCAAAGCACATGAAAGGTTAAGCAAAGGTGGGCAACCAAAGGCTAAACCACATAGTTATTTATATTTATTATAATTACATATCTGCCTCCGCCAGAAGGTTATGTTTTCCTTCCTGTTCGTGTGTGTGCGTGTGTGATTGTTATCAAAATTACGCAATCATGAACGGAATTTCATGAAATCTTAAGTGCATTTCGGGTATGGGCAAATAAAGAATCGATAAGATTTTGATTTAGATCCGGAACATGATCAGGATCCATAAAACTTCATTAAGGAATATTCACAAATGTACAGTCAGGGAATATGGGAATATGGGCAGAATAAGTAAATACGGAATGAAGATTTTTAGTTCTATATGTAACCTGCATGGTCAATAAAAAAAAAGTATATATGTTATCTCTTATCAGCATTTTACTTAATTTTTTAAACATGCCTATGAAGCTGGCAACTTAACGAAATGGTCAGCTAAAACGGCCATTTCACAGAATGGTCAACGGAACTGACCACTGCATGATTTGGTTCACTAAACGGATCATTACATTAAAGTTACATTTTATGGAAAGCGCATCAAAAACCAAGAAGCTTATGTTCTATGACCTTTAGTAAAACCAAACACAATGGAATCTCCAAACAAATGAACACCATTGCTAAAGAAATTTTTCTATAGGAAATTCCCAGTATAATAGAAATTATGTTTATTTGATTACTATTCATTTATGATAACTAAGCCCATTAGTCTTTATGGAACTGTTGATAACTTTTGCAATGTTATAATTTTTCTCAATTTTATAACTACGCTAAGGATGGTTTAATTCATGGTTACTTCTTATAAAAATTCGGCTATATAAGTGATAACGTATACATTTCAATTATCTCATATTATCAGCATTCATATTTAACATTTTATTTTTACTTTATTATATAATGAATTTTTACCTCCAGCATGGGGATTATATTTAGACCAATGATTGTTTGTTTTTTTTCGGATTGAAGGATTAAAAAAGACTTAATCGTATTTAACGAAATGTTGTAGAGGGTTGGTGGATTGGCCAGGGAAGGCAAATTAAGGTATGGAATCACGATTATTGAGCGGCGGATCCCGTGGGATTGTTTTATTTGATTAAACGTGTATAATTGTAGAAGACTTAAATAGTTGTTGATGAGTGTTCTATATTCATATTAGAGTGACATTTTTCAAAGGTTAATACAGTGCTAGTTCACAAACTTGTAACTGACATTTATTTTTGACTTAGACTTATTTCCAATGTCGTACACTCCACAGCCATTCTCTCTTAATCGCTCAATTCCGAAATTAAATGAAATACCCCAGGAAGGTATTTGTTCTTCACTGTTCGTGTGTGTGTGTGTATTTGCCACTACATCACTCACGCAATCACGAACGGAATCACATGAAATGTTCAGGGCATTTCGGGAATGTGCCAGTGAAGAATCGGTTAGACTTTTTTATGATTGCGGCACATAACCGGATTCAGAAAAGTCATTTTGAGAGCATCGCTGAGGCTTGCATTCCTTGGAATGCAAATTTCTAGTTTTAAGATATACGATGTCCTGAGTAAATTCTGTGTATCACCCGCTATTTGTTATGTTTGTGTACTAAATGCACCTATTATTTGCCAAGGTTTTCAGAAATTTTGTATCTGCTTGTCAAACATTTCATCAAGCATATTCCTGATCAGCTTAAAAGTTAGGCCACCTATAATTCAGTTGAAATCCAAGGGACCAGGGGCTTCAGAGACAGGGGCATTTTAATATTAATATTATCTTGAGTTTGTTCACATAATCATTATAATTTATTTATATTATATGAATATTGTGAATGAATTATGAATGAAACTGCACGTTAAATATACCCCACACGTGTACTGTCCGGTCTCTTACAAATTGTTACATGGATCTGCTCGAAAGACATTAATCTCTTGAGGGCAAAAAATGCGAGGATCGTCACAATTCGACTGCTCGGCTAAGACTCCGTGAATAGTAAGTGAACTCAGTAAACAAACCATCACCACGCACAATATATATTCCGTATGCCGCCTGGATGAACAACGTATATTATAGTATAATACTATCGTGTTATGTTATATTATATAAACTTATATAATAATTAATTATAATCTCCATGGTTTAGATGGTGGCGTTCGGTGGTCTTTCGTGATGGAGTAAACCGAAGAACCAGGAAAAACCACGGGAAACCCACTCTCATAGTCACGCCAGGGATAGAACCAAGGTCTTCAGCGGGATGCCAAGCGTTTATTTAGCCCTCGACTGTCTAGGTTGAATATATATTATATTTTATTATATAACGTTATATTATATTATATTATATTATATTATATTATATTATATTATATTATATTTCATTGTATTATATTGTATTATATTATATGTTTTTATATCATAATATATTTTATCATTTATAATATTACAATTTTATATAAAATTATGCTATATTACATTACATTACATTACATTATATCATATCATATTGTACTGGCGACAAAGCTCATGCCACTGCGAAACAGGACTAACTCTGAACAAGTGTTTGTGCCATACGTACTTTGTCAATAAGCGAGTATACCTGTAACTTCATGTGTATATATGTAAGGTAATTAGATCAACATTATCAGTTGGAGCGTACACACAGAGGATACACACGATCAGGGAGTTGCCGTTTAGATATATCAGGACTGTGACTCACCATGGCCCTCTCGTCGGTCATTGGTCTTCTGGTGGGGGCAGAGGTCGTCATGGCGACACACAATAACACGCACGTCCAGTGTCGCCGCATGCTGTTTCGTCTTGCACTGTCTCCACAGGCCGCTGACATTCGTACGTGTGCGCACTGATCAACAACTTAGTAACGTCAGGTATCGCCATGGTCACGCATCAGAAGAACCGGTGGACGATCGCTACTTCCTTGTTCATCTTCTTTTACTCTTCCTACTCTTTGTGATGCAGATGGCAACCCCCCCCCCCCCAACACACACCAACTATGTAATCATCTTTTGATTGTTATCAGTTTCTCTTCCTGAATTACTGGAGGAGTACGTCCAGTTCTTACTGCAGCTAATTATAGTAGCTGTCTGGTTTTGTTTGCCTTTAGCACACCTGTGAAGCAGAGATCCTTTGTAATGCATATGACACATCGCACACTTTGTTATTATCTTTAAAATGTTGTCTGGTTTTTTTTTCTAAAATATCTGGAGTAGTGCCCAACTAGTAGGTATCTAGCTTCGTACGTGTGCCTTCAGCATGTCAGAACTTATATTGGTTGTCTCTCATAGTTATTGTTAAATCTTATAAATAATTCAAATATTGATATGTTAACCAGTAGTTAATCCGGATCGTTGTCTGGATCCACATCAGAATCTAATCGATTCTTCATTGGTCCATTTTAGAAATGTCCTGATAATTTAATGAGACTTCTTTTATGATCGCGTGATTAATGTTGTAAACAAACACACAAACCCAGACACGAACGGGGATGGAAGCATATTCTCCTGGCGGAGGCAATTAGTGTTTCCCTAGAAGTGTTAAATCTCATTACTGGATAGTTTATTCATAAAACATGACGTGTGATGCTCACGAGCGGGTATCATTTTTTTCTCTCGTAAGGTCAGATCAAGCAAAAACATGTTGTAGCTCAAGGTATTCTCAGGTACCTGACATGACACACTCTGCTGCGTCGAGGCGTGTGTGGCCACTTCCTCGTATATGCAGCACTCAAACTGATGTGTTGGAATATGAAGAAGAGGCCCAGTATTGCTGTAGTTTCCTCATTGATGGTGTATAATCAACGTTTGACGTTTAGATCAGACGATATTGAGTCATCAGGAAACAAATCTAATTCACTGTTCTATGTGAAAAGAGCCTTAGAATATATGCAAACATTTGTCCCCGGCCTGATAATATAGCTATCACTGAAATGTGTTGGGTTACACAGATATGCGTATATTGTGTTATTACGATTATAACGAATTTGAGTAGACAAACTTTGCCAACAGAGCATTTGCTAGTGCAGCTTTTCCCAAACATAAATTTAATTTTCAACCAAAAATAACATGAGTTTGCGTGACTCAGGAAATTTCGGCTGTGCAATCTGCATCGTGCAGCGACATCAGGCACAGGAAACCACTAATAACAAGAAATTTATCTAAATAAGGCCAAAATAAAAAAAAGGTTTGGTTCTCAGGCACTTTTTTTCCGAAATCAATACGGGCGGGCGGTTTTTTTTTGTTTTTAATTTTTTTGTATGTTTCGATAAAAATGTCAAATGATAAGGGAACAGCCTGATAATAACAGATTTATTTTGCTAAACAAGTAAAAGCACTACATAACAAAGGAAATTTTATGATTTTACCTTCATGAAAGAAATGTCCGAGCAGCTGCAGCTCAAAATTGGTAAGTTTCTAATGAAAATCAAAATAAACATTTTTCATGCGGGGTTTAAAATTGATGCGGGCGGTGCCTGAGAACCATACCTTTTATTTTTTCTTTTGGCCTAAGAGTTTAGCGTTCCTGACCATACCGGCGCCAGCTGTCTAATTTCCGTTATTTCTTAACTCAGCTGATGACATCATACTTGCACGAGGCAACTACACCAGGGTCTCTGATCGAAGGATTGATTGATTGATTTTCGTTATTTCCCCCGTGTAACATGTATATATAATGTTAATAGGAATGGAACATGGATACACAGAAAAGTCGGTTCAGTGCTGAAAAGAATCGAACCCATGACTTTCCTGTTGCCGATCGTCTGCTTTAACCACTGAGTTACAACAGATCTCCGACCCCTCTGTACTTTTACAGGAACCAGCGACGTAGTGCAGACATTTTCCGTTTCTAAATACAATGAACCAGCATGGCTGTTCATCTCTCTCTCTCTCTCTCTCTCTCTCTCTCTCTCTCTCTCTCATATATATATATATATATATATATATATATATATATATATATATATATATATATATATATATATATATCATGAAAGTCGATCGATCGAGATTCTTACCAAAACTAAGGAACATAGCACCAATATAAACACATAGTGTACACCTATAGAAATAACACACAGAGTGGGAAAAAAACATGACACTAGACAACTATAAAATTTATACCTTTATTATGAATGCTTTCTCTTTTTGTCATTTAAATCAACCCGTGACTTTCAACCAGGATGTAAATAAATCTTTCAATGATATAGAAAGCAAAGGCAGAGCGTGTATACAAACAAAGCTCAGAAAAACTCAGTACGTGTACATAGTCATGAAAGATTCCACCTGACATCTTTATTGGATATAATAATCACCCCACCCATCATTTTCGTTTTGAAGAATTATCAATACAGTCTGAAGGGGGTGACAGAAATGATACACCGCAACCAGGGGCCGTGATATGTGAAACGGGCAGACATGGATAATACATTTTAATGTTGTCAACATTTATATGAAACTATTTCACCCTGTAACATTTGGCCACGGGCCACCCTACAAAATATTCTCTGATAAAGGGTGCATGATACAATATCTTCTTACAAACCAGATTCGACGATCATTAATAAAAAAATGTATAAAGATACAAGAACAAAAGAAAAATGAACGCGAAACATTAAAAAATATCCCGTAATATACCAATTGAAAACGTTCTCGTTACACACACACACACACACACACACACACACACACACACATATATATATATATTCAAATATCTCCTGTTTAACACATACAGTCATCATCGACTCTTGGTTTCTCGCCCACAGCGTTTAATTATGTACATGATGTAGTTACTTCATGTTTGAGTGATCACAAATCTCACTAGTCACGACTACGTCGGAGGCGCCCACTGGCGGGGAAAGCCTAACAACTCCTACTTAACCCCCAAATGGGTGTGCATTATACAATTATGTTGTCGTGTAAAGTTATTAACATGTGTGTTTGTGTGTGTGTTTTTTTTTTTTGTTTTTATTTTGCTTTCAGTTAAAGACTGGTCATTCACTGTGTTCGGATATTTTAATCTTCAGGGGTCTTGTCTTTCACTTAGCATGTATTTGTCATGGTTGTGGTGGTGAGGCAAGTTCTGCACAATTATATGGTTATTTGATTACATGACTCTCTAACGTCAAAGAGACTTAGTTGTTTCCTATATTTAGGATTTCTGTATGAAAATGTTGTGTTCATTTTGCCTCATGACCCCAAAAATCTTACACTATTTATTGCAAACAAACCATTCACCTTAAGCCAATTCAAGACTTAGTTCTTTAGACAATTTTTTCTTTAATCTGTTTACACAGTTGTCTTTAAACCAAACATAAAACATACAGACGCTAGCTACAACATGACCTCCAACGATTGGTTGGAGATAATAAACTGCATGTGTTTATTATCTACGAACTATGAATATAATTATTAATTTAAATGCTAATAAACCGTGTCAATGACTCTAATTAAACCAAGATACCCACGTGTACAAATACAAGTATAGATCTGTTGAGAGCAGTTGACAGTAGAAAGATAATATATATATATATATATATATATATATATATATATATATATATATATCTTAAAAACGGTATCTTAAAAACGATTACTTATATTTACTTCTAATAAACATTATACAAGTGAATATTATATATAGATATTTATATAAGGGTATTTTGACCTAATGCGTTTTTGGTAAACTTTTAAATTTTTTTGTATTTGTGTAATATTTCAGTTTTAAAAGAAACAATTATCAGTAGATCTCAAAATGTTTGACATATCCTTTCCCCTTCTTCTACTTGTTATGGTGTATCTAAATTATACGGGTTCCTGTTCCGATTAGCTTTTGGTCACACATGAATGATTTTTTTTTTGTTTCAAGTTCCAAATTATACAAATTTCATATGCGTCACAATATCTTTAATATCTATTACTAATCCTCAATTCTAATTAATATCGGAGATGTACCCTAACCTGGTCAGGTCTTGGTCACACCTGAATGACTTTTTCTATCTTTCATGAATGTTTCAAATTTGATATTTACGTTTCATGTATGATGCAATAATCACAGAAAGGGTTTTTGGAATCAATCTCTGATTAAAATAGTTTCCTCTCCTGCTTGAATCACTTGCATTTATGGTTAATTGCATGATTATATGAATTCTAAATTAGGTAATTTTGTCAAATTTCTGCTGTTATAACTTTAACCGAAGTCATATTTCTCACGTTCCCATTTCGCGGAGGATATGGTAGCCTGGGCATTTCTTAGTTTAGTTTGCAATTCGAATAATAAATTATACATACTTCAATAAGTATTAGTATAAAAAAAATGATACAAAATTACATGAACCTAATGGAATACCTTTGCTGAAAAGATATAGCAAGCGGACAAGGCAGCCTTTGTAGGATATGACTCTGAACGGTTTACCTCATAACAATTATGCGGGAGAGTGAAGTCATTCAAGAATAATAATAAAAAAAGAAAATGAAAGCTATGAATCATTGTGAGTCGAGAAGTTAGAAGTCAATTCACATATGAATGATAAGTATAAGACCCTTCTCTCACACCTCCAAGCCATAAGTGCGCACTTTAAACTTTCCCATTCGTAACAGGATCTCATGCTTATACCACAAACTTGAGCTCGAAAATTTTCCAATAAGTAAAGCTGAAGTTCAGCCTTGATACAATGCCACTTCGTCACGGTTAATTAACCATACCTTATATGGTTAACGCTTATGTCGTATTCCTGGTTTATTATCTCTGATGAAATAGGCCGGGGGGGGGGGGGGGGGGGTGCCGTGCGTTTAGTCAACCATCATTTTCGTGACAGGACAGGAATGACTCATCGTTTCCTTGTGCTGTAGGGTTGGTTATATATACTGGTTTTGCGAGAATCTATGACAGAGTACATTCACAGCTGCAGGTCGGCTAAGGGGATACGGAGTAACATTTTACAAGTTCAGTCATATTAGTTTTTGTATTAGACTGCAGTATACAGGACAAGCAGTATGACCGCTGTACTAAAGTATGCACTGGGCTTTCTGATTGTTGGTTTGGCCAGGGTTCATGCAGCAGCAGCAGCTACTGAAATTACAGACTCAGTGGCCATGGTAAGCTACAGTTTTACGTTTTTCGTAATAATTTACAGACTCTTAGCTATTTTTGTCTTCTCGGCATACATATTAGAGTTTTATAATATTATTATATATATATATATAAATATATATTAACTTTTTCACCTTTTCACACGCAGAACTTCTATTGTGTTTAGCTGCGTGTGTTCTTTGTATTTATGAGAGAGAGAGAGAGAGAGAGAGAGGGTGCAAATAACTTACGTATAAAAAACATTCATAATAACTGACTGGACTGTGAATATCTCTTATTCATCATATTTTATGTTACTTGATGTGGCAATAAGAACTTTTTTTGTCATTAATTTGTGCGCTCTTTTAATTACGAGACTGAGCTGTACTTGCAAAATTGTTTTAATATTATTTAAGTGGTTATATATCAAGTACTTATCCGCGTTATCTAGAAAAATACTTAGATAACACTCAAAGGCTTGTCAACAATTAGCGATCTCTATGTTATTCGCACGAGTTAAGTGAAAGCGACTTTCCAGGAATTATCTTGCATGGAGCAATGCGATAAGATCTTGCCTACCGGAAAAAAATAAAGATAACATTTAGAAATATATGTTCTGCAAATATATAAAATGAAATATTATATTGAAAGTATGAATATCAAATTTTAATTAAAAGCTATTCCAACCAAATAAAATAAAACACACACACACATTGAATTGTAAATGATGTAATTTCATCAATTTTAAGATAAGGAAAAACAAAAGCTAATCAACTGTTTTTGTGTTTGCTTGATCAAAGCCACACACAATATATATATATATATATATATATATATATATATATATATATATATATACATATATTATGGAATATATTGTGAACTAGCAATGCTGTTATTTAATTTTGTTTTTGATTATTTTCTAAAGAAATATTTACAAGATAAAGGCTACATGGGTAAGGAAAATCCCGATCCCAGGATGGCCTCCGTGACCAGTCCGGAAGTCCAGAAGATGGCGCTGGAGGACTTTCAGCGAATGGCCGGGATCGCCGTCACAGGTGAGAATTTCTTAGGAGTGAACTCAAATTTCAGGTGAGACCAACATAACAATGGTAGGTATAGCCTAGGTGTACGGTCATGGTCAGCCGCGGGCGCCCCCCCCCCCCCCCCCCCGTTCAGCTGTAACATCTCTCATTTTATCCAATTCGTTTCCCATTTATTCGTAATCAATTATAATTTTTTAGATTATTTTTTTATACCTATTTTTTTTATTATTATGTTTATTACCATCCAATTCGTAAGTTGTGGATATAAATGAAAAACTGTGTGGTTTACTCCATTTGGATAGCATCCAAATATATACTACTATATTGAGAGAGAGAGTCTTACCACACGCTGCTCTGTCTTAACACCAAGGAATCCCCCCCCCCCCCAATCGCATTAGCCTGTGAGTGAGGCACGGCCTTCCCATCAGCCTACAGAGTTCAGCTTGGGCTGGAATCGACCGTGAAAAATCTCACGGCTCCTCGATTGATGCTCAAACTCATGCTCTGTACTCTGCTGTCCGAGTCCTGTGCGCTGCTTAGACCATAGAAGCCGGTAAAATGCAAAGTTTGACATATGCCTCAAACTTAAATTAATTATTTTATCACAAGTACTACATTTAAAATATGACATTTTGCAAGCTATAAAAGTAGATGCAGATAAGGGGTGTTTTGATCGGTTTGTGAAGGTAAGCATGTTAAGACGAATACGTCAACTATCTGGATTCGGTCGGATCGATGCTTTGTGGATATCCATGAACGGATAAAACAGTGACGTGTCATTCAAGGAAGCTTCCACAATATCAATGAGTCAAACAGGATGTAGGCATCTAAACAAAGACATGATATCAGCAGGATAGTGAAGGTTAAGCGGTCAGGTCAGAGGGTGCGATTATACACTCCCGGATTATACAAGCGGGGATCCCCCCCCCCCCCCGGTCAGGTCAGAGGGTGCGATTATACACTCCCGGATTATACAAGCGAGGATCCTCCCCCCCCCCCCCCCCCCGGTCAGGTCAGAGGGTGCGATATACACTCCCGGATTATACAAGCGAGGATCCCCCCCCCCCCCCCGCAACACACACATACACTTTGGGACCCAGAAGTTGTGCAACGGGGCGCGAATATATTTGCACTCCTGCCATGCAGATATCATCAAACTTGTCCCTTTTCTTGTCATAAAATGAATGTATTGTTCTACAGTTGTTGTTAACAATTATCACCGTATAAAAATTAACTGTTTTTAAGTTAAAATTATTTCAATCGTTTTCCCTTTAAAATTCAAAACATGAATGCCTAACCCCCTTTTTGTGTAAATTATACCTCCCTCCCTTAGGAAATTATCACCAGTCTATGAGATGATGATTATGGTGATGGTGATGATCATATATAGAACACACCCAAACACAAACAATGCAAACACTAACTGTTGTTGAATAAGGGACAATAGTTATCAGTCATAAAAAGGAAAAGTATGGTTATAATTATTTTTCTTTAATTTTGTGAATATTTTGTGGCATTTTATTTATTAATAATATGCATTTTGAATCCAGTTTTCTTTGTGATCTGAGACCTATCAGAGACAGCTACTGGGTAATGTAACCATACTGGGCGCGGTATTTTCACTTCAATAAACCTTGAATAGTGTATAGAATACAAATGTGTTAAAGTATATACGTCTAAAGTGAAATAGATATTCTGATTCATATTATATGTCCGCTACCCTTATTAAACAAGCATTGTGCCAACGGTGTACTCTGTAAGCAGAATGTCACGCAGTGTCAGTCGGTAACCATATACAGCGGTGCGTATCAACTATTTTCCTTTTTTTCATGTGTGTTGATCATAGGCACATGCGGCCCATTATGTTTATACAGACTCGCGCAGTCTGTAGTTAATAGATAATAAGCCTTCGGTCTGTGATGTGCGTCATGCTATACTACCACTGGTTAAAAAACACCTTGTGAACAGACAGCAATTCTTGTGATTCCGACCATTGTATTGATACTGTGTAATACCTCACGTCTCTGGTCTTTATCGGTCTGTCTTTCTGTCCGCCTGTGTCCTCATGTCTGTCTGCCATTCCATGCCTGTCTGTCAGTCCCCCCATGCCTGCCTATCAGCCGTAAAACTCAATTCCTAACTGTTGGTCTGCCTGTCTCTCCATAAGTGTCTGTCTGTCACTCCATGTCTGTCTGTCACCCAGTGTTTGTATGTTTGGCTTGCACTCTCTGTCTCTGTCTCTGTCCCTCTCTCTCTCTCTATATATATATAAATTTATATATGTGTATGTATATATAATATGTATGACGTATATGTGTGTACATATATATATATGTATATGTAAATAAACATATATAATGTGTATATATGTGTATATATATACATATGTATATATATATATATGGTTATATGTGTGTGTACAGGGCAAGTTAACACTCTCATAGCGCATAGATACATTGACCATAGTTATGTCGTGACTATCAACGGTTTATATGACTAAGTACACTTTGTGAATATGATTGTCTGTGTGCTTTATGACTCACGGTGAGCACCAGGAAGCGTTTTCTCGGCATATCCCGTATTTTTGTACAGGACACACAGGTTGCGTCGCGCATTGGCTTTTATAATGTAGGGCCTACGGTTGAATAAACTCAGTCCCTTAAACCATTAGCCAGATCACCCCACCCCGTTCCATCAATCGTTAAATCAGAAGAAAATAAAGTCACATGAACACAAATTATTGTTGAGATTATTATTACTCTTATTATTATTTTTATTATATTCACATCATTTCATATTTTTATTATTATTATTATTATTATTATTATTATTATTATTATTATTATTACATCATTTATAATTATTGTTGTTATTATTATTTAATCAGCCCTGGAGTTATATATTACAAATCGTGCTATGTTCATGTGAGAGAGAAATCAGAATTAGGTTCAACAATAAAAATAAAAAAAAAAGGAATACATTATTTGGGTTTCCTAGCTTTATATTTCATAGTGTTGGTTACTCTAACATGCATGATCTAATGGATGATCCCATGAGCATTGAGTGTGTATGTGTGTGTGTGTTGGGGGGGGGGGGCTTTTAAAGGGGGTCCAATCGCATCAAACAACTTCTGTTGTTAATGTAAATGAACATTTGGCACCATGTTTGACATTGATTATATTGTTTCAAGGCGCTCTGGACGCGGAAACAAAGAAATGGATGGCGATGCCCCGGTGTGGCAACAAAGACAGGCAAGCGATGGGGGATGACGCCAAGAGAAAGAAAAGATACACTCTACAAGGTAAGAACTTTACTTGAATACTTGAAGTAGTGTGTTTCAGTGTCATTGTAGTGTATTCCTCCTTATCAGATATTCATTATTCTGATTTCATATTGAACATGATAAATAGTTTATGCATTTTTATGAATTCTAATCAAGATTTTTATTAGATCAGAATTTCTTCATTATATGAAGAAAACACTTTTGCATATTTATATTTTTTTACCCTCAGGGCTGGGTAATAAATAATGTTAAAAATGTCAATGAGTTACAAAGAGAAAGCCTCAGACAAGAGGAATATAATCAAGAGTGTCTATTATTATGGTTGCATCCTCCAAAATCAGAAAAAAAATTATGATAACTGCCTAATCCATAATCAAATTTACGTTTTTACACCATGTATGTTCACGTCTGTATTGCTAGGCTCTTATCTTATCTCCATCTCTGTTATCTCGCCGACAGGAAGCAGGTGGGGAAAGAACAGGATCACCTATAGGATAAGAAACTTCACGCCGGATATGAGCCCGTCAGCTGCTGCCGCTGAAATCAGACGAGCTTTCAAGGTACCGTATTTCCTTGATCAGACGCCAGGTCTTGAATAGTCGCCTGTCTTGTTTAGCTGCCGAGAGTCAAAATTATTTCCATGTTTGCAGCCAAATAAATTGTTCCTCTACTATATTATGTGCATTTACCGGTCAAATTGACCGGAGATTATTGCAATAATTTTGGCTTGTTTGTGTGTGTGTTGATATGTTCATTTCATCCATAAACCTCTCTTTTTTTCTAACGTGCAAACCTCTTTTTGTCCATAAGGAACCCCAGATATACCCGCTCGTCCATTATAATTAAAGCCGATCACCGATCCTGGTATACACGTATATACACTTTTTGTTCTTGAGGGTGTCAAATTCGCGATATTCGCGAAATGGAAAAAAAAAATCGCTAACCAATCATTCCTGTGCGTGTAGCGTCTCATAGCAACATATAAATAATAGTAATAGACCTTGTTATTTCTAAAATCAAAGATTAATGTAACGAGAAATACAAGATATTTTTACAATATTTGCCTATAATGAAGAATCGTTTCGATCTTCTCTTCGTGATCTGCGAACAATTTTAATAATTTATACAGTAAAGCATATTCTCTGTGTAGTTTAAAGCATTGTGATTTACACATTGAAAAGTGAAAGTCGCGATATTTTAACCTGATATATATAAAGACGGTCACAGAACACATGTACATGTAACCTTGTTGGTCCAAATGAGGCAGGTATAGTTCCAAGCAAGTGGTCTGTGACTCAAATCCCCCAACCCCTGCCGATCCCAAATTAACTTCAAGAAATACATTTAGAATTATCAGTGTCATTATTTTACCAGTGCTGAACACTTTAGTTATATTGAAACGGCCTGAATCTAATTTCAGAGAACTATTAGTTAAAAGCATCTATTTCTTCCGCAGGTATGGAGTGACGTCACGCCGCTAGAGTTTGTTCGTGTGTCTAGCAATCCTGATATTGAAATACTTTTCGGAGCACGAGAACATGGCGACGGGAACCCGTTCGATGGAGCCGGTGGTACTCTTGCGCATGCGTACTTTCCGCAGTATGGAGGAGATGCCCATTTCGACGAAGATGAACAATATACATTCAACAGAAGCTCAGGTAAATATACGTGCATGTATGTGCATATTGGTGGCCACTTAAAGAGACCTATTCACATACCAAGTATGTTAAATATACACGAAATATGGTATGTCCTCCTTAAAACATTATAGTATACGCAAGCTTTTGCCATCAAAACCGTTAACTTGTGGCGCCAAACAAACATAGCTCATGAAAACCGGCAATTTTTCGATCTTCAAACTGGTGATTCTTATTTGTTTCTTCTTTAATGTTTCTTTCCTTATTTGGGAGTTACGTTTGTGCAAGAACTGACCTCTGGTCACACAGTCGTCTTATGGTAAACCAACCCATGAACTGTGTTTACTAACAAACAGACCCATAACTGGTAAACAACGTATAAAACAGGCGGATTGGGATAGTAAGTCCTAGCGCCAGAATAGTTTTGGTGTGAAAGGTTTAAATCCAGCCAAAATGAGCTGATAGCAAGAGATAATAAACATATTATTGCAACTGTTTATGCATATTTAATGGTAGATAATCGTTAAATCGTATACAAGACGTTTTAGGATATCAACGGCTAGGGACAGAAAGTGTTGTAAGGCAAATGAGTGAAAATTATTAATAATGGTTATCACTTAACAATAACTTGCTTCTTAATTTTATTGAGCGTGATGGACAAGAAAACGAGTCTGTTAATGCTTCATTCTGTAAAATGCCGCTATTCAGATATATTAGATCTTTTTAGTTGCAATGATTTGTTTGTTTCAGGGATCAACCTGTTCCAGGTGGCAGCACATGAGTTCGGACATTCCCTGGGACTCGCTCACTCTCGCGTTCGGGATGCCCTGATGGCGCCGTTCTACCGAGGTTACGTCCCGAACTTCAAGCTGCATCCTGACGACATCGGGGGGATCCAAGCACTTTATGGTAGGGCTCGTTCTTTAAAGAAAATGCCACAGGACACGCTGAAATAGGTATAGATCAGTAGCTCTATAACGTGAATGCAAAGCGGTTCCGGGGGGGAGGGGGGGGGGGGGTCCGGACCCCCCTTTTTCATCAGAAAAAACGTTTTTTTTAAGGGCTTCTGACAAACTTTTGCGGCCTGGACCCGCTTTTTCCAGACTTTGGGACGTTTTTCTTTAGGGTTTTCATTAGTCCTCCTGGGTTGGACCCCCCTTTTCCTAAATCCTGGATCCGCCCCTGGAATGATATAGTCAAATGAAACGTACACTCAAAGGAGATATCTGGCTTTAGAATGGTTAAAGTTTTTTAAAGGCTCAAATATTACAAAGTAAATGGATAGGAAACAGGACGCTTTATAGGGGATTCATTATTACTCCATGATAACGTGAAATCTTAAAAAAAAGTTTCAGTGTGTAAAATTGTTTACGTTTAAGAAACGAACACTTTTATTGGGGGGGGGGGGGGGGGAGGAGGGAGGGCTTCATGAGTGTTGGTATGCGCTTATTATAAAGGAACCCGAGTATTCAGGTTGCATTGTGGTAATACTGGTTTGCTTAATATTCGCGGGGTCAAAATTTCGCAGTTTCCATGTTTACAGTGTTTTTTGAGGGTTCCATTTTTGCGAGGTAACGCGCGTAAATAGCTTTAATTTAATTGAATAATAAGTGCAAAAAAATAAAGAAATAAAAATTGGAGCGGGAGCCAGGGGAACATGAAAGTAGTGGAAATTTCTGTTCCAATATAGGCAAAAAAAAGGAGAAAATAATTGCTTGTTTTATTCTTTTAGGGCGTCAGGTAGCGCCGACCATGCCCCCGACTCGTCGACCAACCCCCAGACGTACCCAACCACCCCGTCCACCAACACCAGCACCCCCTCGGACACCGTCAGCAGCGCCACCTAGGAGCACCACCATGAAGTATCCTGAGATGTGTGCGATCTCGAAAATTGATGCCGGGTTTTATTGGAGATACAATGATAGAACCTATATGTTTACAGGTGAGATGGCGCTCTCTCTCTCTCTCTCTCCCTCTCTCTCTCTCTCTCTCTCTCTCTCTATATATATATATATATATATATATATATAAATATATATGTTAAGGTATGTGATGAATCTGGGTCACGACCGTCGGTTTCGCCTCGTCGGCTCGTCAGGTGACTGGAATTCAACTAGTTGCGATATTGGTTTTTATAATTTCTTTTTAGCACGGTTGGGTGCCCTTGGACCATGGCGGCAGGTGGAAACAATTTCCGAACGTTTGTTCAAAAGGTTCTTTTGTTTTGAGCTTATGATTGCTAGTTTCTCTGCCAAGCACAGATTGCACTGACGTGAAGAGGTCATAAATGTGTTTGACTGCTGGATTATAGACAAGGTGATAGTGAAGCAAAACATAGAGCGCTGTGTGACCGCGGAGGAAAGACTGCATACCCGCAGATCATTTCTCCTTATATATATATATATATATATATATATATGTGTAGCATGTTCATATAAAATATTTAGAAAGAGCACGCTTGAAAGAACAAGTTATAAAGGTTGATTTATTTTTGATAACGGTGATAACATGCAAATTTAGACTACGTTAACTTTTGCTTTGTTAGGCATTTATTTAGACTGAATTTCTAAGTGTACATTGGTACATTACTAAGTAACGCATTATTAAAAAACATATCATTACGAAATGTACCGTAAATCATTGCAACTGAGAAGTGTTTACGGATATAGCATCACATCGGCAGGTGCACACTTTTCTTATATCGGATTTAAGGGGAGAGTTCAGTTTATCTAAAGATATCTTACAATCGATATATCAGCTAACTGCAAACGGTTCTCAAATTATAATATGCTATTAAGTAACATACTGATGTGCGCAGAACAGTGTTAGGTTAAATTGTGACATTTACGAATATCTGAACACGTAAGCACACAAGTGTCTCATATTGGATACAAGTTAAGAGTCGCGTTTATCTAATGATATCTCATGTTGGTATACCATATAAATGCAAGCAGGGAGAAAATGGGGATATATAATTACCAGAAATACAGATATAATGTAAGAAATCAAACACTTTAATTAAAAAAAAAAGATCTTACACAGCTCAAAACGCGATCGCACAAGGATATAAATCTGCGTAACATAATCCCTGATAATAATTTTTCACACTTATCCGATGAACAAATGAAACTTTGTGAAGGCCTTCTTACACTAAAGATGTGCTGAGCTGCACTTTAGACCATGAAAAATTAAAGGTAACCCGGAAACGATGGATTTTTACAAATATTTCGGCCAACTATTGCCGATTTTTTGCTCCATTAATTTAATGAAGCCTTTAATATGTTGCTTCACAAATGCAAACAGATATAACTTTATTAGATAAAAAAGAAAAGACAGAATGTATATTAAAAATTGGAGAACTGTTTCACTCCTATAAATGTAGATTATATAATTGCAACAATATGATTTGCTTCGAAATTAATCTAAGTAGTGCCCTCTATTATAGGCCTATACACTACCACCAGTCGGGTTTAAAAAAAGGGGTGTACCCCTTGGGAAAGGGGTATAACTTAGTATACAACGTAAATATAAGCGGTTTTTACATATAACACACGTGAGAAGACCGTGATCTCTGACTAATAATAATTTTTTTTTTTCAGGTGACGTGTATTATCGCCTGAACTACCACGGGGTTGACAGCGGGTACCCGAAACCTATATCTTACTGGGATAATAGTTTGGAAGGGAACCTTGACGCAGCTCTGATATCCACAGATCGTTCCGAACCGGCAATCATTTACTTCTTTAAGGTGAGAAAATGTTCTTATAGAGCAGGCTAACATGCAATGTGCCAATAATGTAGAATAATGTGATTGAACACAAATGTCGTTTAGAAACATCACTGAGGTAAAAAAGTCAAATTGCTGTTTAATGTTTCGTGTTAGTCAGGACAAATTGCATATCATTTGAACCATATTATCAGACCACAGAACCGTCTCACGACTGTGTTTACTTTTTCACTTTTCCCCTTAATATTGCTTGAATATAACTATCAGAATCACTTCACATTGTACCTGTTCTGAATACTAGAATGTTCTCTATTTCTCTAATATAATAAAGGAATCTGTGAGATATCCAACTACTAGTAACTGTTAGAAACAGAAAATTATATCCAGACACGTCAATATATGATCTCATAGGAAACCCAAAATTAGGTTACGGTGATCTATTTTCTGGGTTCGAAAATCTTCAGACTTTTAAAACTCACACAATTTTTTAATGTCTTTGGTATTTGCTTCATAGATTATCATGGAATTCGTTGATACAATTGACCTTGAATTGGTTCAAGTGCTTATTTTCAAGAATCCAACAAGTGCTCCGTATCACACATGCATTGATTTCAGCAGGTCGACCGATCTCTCGCTTATGTCTAACTCATTAGTTCATGGGGAAATGTCAGCGGCAAAAAAATTTAACCATGTCACGGTAAATATACTAGAGATTTTGTCACCGGCCTGATGTTCAAGAGATTTCCGCTGGTGAACAATTGATCATTACATTCTGTACTGGTTGTTCCCCCTTTGTGTGAGTTACATGGGATTTGCCTTACGGTTTCAGGGTAACCGGTACTGGAAGTTTTACGGCGGGCAGAAAATGGACGGATACCCAAAGACGATCGGGAGGGACGGATTTTACGGACTTCCGGCAGGCATCGACACCGCCTTCGTATGGAGCGGAAACGGAAGGGTTTATTTTATAAAAGGTCAGAAAAAAATTCTTTTAAGAATTAATTTAAGTTTATAAAATATGGGTTCAGCATATAGCACTGGATGTGAGTGCATGTGTTCTAGCAATCATTCTCATTTTTTAATTATATTATATTTGCTTTAGCTTAATTAAAAAATCCTTTACTTGATATTAGTAACCAATATTTGCCGATAATTGACAATGTTTTATGTGTTTAACAGGTAACCAGTACTATCGGTTGTCCGATAACTATGGCACTCCTTTCGAGGATCGTCGCATAGACAGGGGTTACCCCCGCCCTCTGTCCGTTTGGAGAGGTCTCCCGTCTCCGGTATCGGCCGCCTTCCAGTGGAGGAACGGCAGAACGTATTTCTTTGATATGGCTGAATACCGCCGATTTGATGACAGGAGATTCAGGGTTAGTAAGAAATTTCATTGAAACATGATCTAAACCAGTTTTTTTTTTTTAAAAGAAATCCAGGTTATGCTGTACAGGTTTAAAGGGACTGTGATGACCACCTTTTATGCAGCAACACCACTTTCAGATCAGAAGGAAAATCAGTTTTCTTTATTGTTTATGTAATTCTTCTTCTATTTTCTGTTAGCACTGGATCTCCAATATAGGTTATTTTCACATGCTGAATTTGCACCTAATATTTATTTTTGACCTTTTCCCAAGGTCGTACACTTCATCATTGATTCCTCATTTTTGCTCAGTTGTGGGAATGCTTCCAGTGATCGCCTGGAGATTACATATAATTATAATTATTAAAATGATTATTATTATGTTTATAATTATTTTTATTATTAATGTTATTATTATTATTATTATTATTATTATTATTATTATAACTTTATCATTTTAATTATTACTTTATTATTGTTAATAATAATAATAATAAAGTCCGTTCCTGTACCCCTGTCCGCCTGATTTTTCGCGATTATCTGTACACAAGACAAATTTGGCAAACAAAATTTGCACCATTGGCATGAAGAGGAAAAAGCGTAATTTTTGGTACCTTACCTACTCACGATATAAATATTATTTACTTTACGGCCTGGTTGACATGTCTCAAATATATCCGTGGTTCATGGCGTCCCTAATATGCGGCCGTTGTTCATCCTCCTTGGATATGGATATAAAGTAATGTGACGTAACAGTGAAGCGCGTGCACGCGGAGAATACAAGTCTCGCTGTAAACAGGGGTCGGCAGCTCTTGATTATTGGTTCCGTGAATGTTGGTGCCTCTTTAGTACGTCACGTCTATTATGACGTCATCACTATCCCCTGATATGCCCTTTCAACAGATTAGTGGCAAGATGTCGCTAAAGAATAGACTAGTTACTCATAAAATGGTTTTAAATTGTTTACAGGAAAATTACATAAGGTAGGCTATTATTTCCATAATTGTTAATTACGCTTTTTCCTCTTTCTTCCCCAAGGTCAAACAGTTTTGGCGTTCTTTGGTTCACAAATAAATAATCGCGAAAAAACAGGTGGACAGGGGTACTGGAACGGACTATATTATTATTATCATTAAGTTATTGATACAATACTACACTTGCGTTAACGCAAATATTTTAACAATTATGAACTTATCTTTTCCAGGTCGACGATGGGTATCCCAGACAAACATCTAAGTGGTGGTTTGGGTGTACGTCCAACTTAGGGATCAAGCAGAATACAGTAGAGCCACCAATCATGGAGGAGAAAGACGATGACGGCATGATGGTCGTGGATAACGGAACGACAACCAATGCCGCATTGACGTCAGCTATATTGATGACGTCACTGATTGCGTTACTCTGCTATTCATAACATAATGTCAGGAAAACCCGAAATGACTCTTATAATACCTTCAAAACAAGAGGAGAAAAAATTACACAAACATATATATATATATATATATATATATATATATATATATATATACTTTTTTTACAAAAAGCATTAAATGTTTTTTATGAGAACAGACAATTAGTGTCAGATTATAAAGACATTTTATAATATTTGATTCGCAGTTTGTGCTATAGTTCGTTCCTGTACCCCTGCCCACCTGGTTTTTCGCGATTATCTCTACCTAAGACAAACTTGGCACACAAAATTTGCACCATTGGCATAAAGAGGCAAAAGCGTAATTTTTGGTACCTTACCTACTCACGATATAAATATTATTTACTTTACGGCCTGGTTGACATGTCTCAAATTATATCCGTGGTTCATGGCGTCCCTTATATGCGGCCATTGTTTATCCCATAGACATACAGAGGTTTATCCTCCTTGGATATGGATATAAAGTAATGTGACGTAACAGTGAAGCGCGTGCACGCGGAGAATACAAGTCTCGCTGTAAGCAGAGGTCGGCAGCTCTTGATTATTGGTTCCGTGAATGTTGGTGCCTCTTTAGTACGTCAGGTCTATTATGACGTCATCACTATCCCCTGATATGCCCATTTAACAGATTAGTGGCAAGATGTTGCTAAAGAATAGACTAGTTACTCATAAAATGGTTTTAAATTGTTTACAGCAAAATTATATAAGGTAGGCTATTATTTCCATATTAGTAAATTACGCTTTTTCCTCTTTCTTCCCCAAGGTCAAACAGTTTTGGCGTTCTTTGATTCACAGATAAATAATCGCGAAAAACAGGTGGACAGGGGTACTGGAACGGACTATAGTTTTCGTTTTCTTTACCTGTTTTAAAGTAAATGAAGTATATTTATATCTAAACACATATTTAGGTGCTTATTACCTATGATTATTTCTTGTAACTTGCTTATTTAATTTACTTTATATATGTACACATATAACAAGTATAAATCAAATTACAAGTCGAGCCCGAGTTGAATAGTCGAAGGCTTTGCCATCTGGCGGAAAATTATATAACTATATCAAAATCAATACGGAAACTTGTTAAAAGTTTTCCTCAGGATATACACTTTGGGTTGAAAGGTACTATTTTTCTACCCAACATTTAATCCACAAACTGTTGTTTTAATTTAGAGTTTTACATTGCATGTTTAATTTTTCTTATCTTAAAGTAGATATTTGCAGAGCGCAGGCGCTCTCCAAGTGCTTATACATGTTTTATATAGGGCTATTTACATTTCATATGTTTTAATAATGAACACCTCATAGTAAATAAAGCCTATATATACGTACTTATTCCAGTCATGCAGTGTTTACTTTCATTAATTACACAATAACTTTTACAGACGTTTCCCTGAATTGGTTTGAATTCTATTGAGGTGAAATATGAAAACTAAAAGACCGTTTCTTTATCATACAATACAACTACCGTATAAGGAAGCACATCAAACTCATTTTCTCAAAGTTTCGAGGTGACGAGATAACGATTAACTGGACTACCATGTCCCCCTACACGGACAGTAGGCCTACAATAGGCAACAGTTATGAAATCTCGGTGTTCTTTGGAACTGATCATCAGTTTGCAGGTTCGATTTAATATATATAATTTGTAATACAAAATATAAAGATGATCAAGCCATGCATTATTTTTGTCCAGGCGTCTTTTCCTGTTAATTGTTGATATTGTAATTATAATTATTAAGTATGAAATCTTTATTTTTTGGCACCTATAAATTAAAAAAAGACCAAAAAATAAATTTTCATAAATCAAAATTCGATTTTGATTTTTAGGATCCCCTTAAAAACTATCATAATTCAGATAAAAGAGCATTATGTTCAGATCATAATTAAATTTACACTCATTTGCTATATGCAAAATTCTCCTGTAATTCTATATAAATATGTTAATATTGTAAATTAATAACTGAGGTACAAGCTTTAAGAAACACACTCAATCGTTCATATTTTATTCACTAACCTCTCATGGTAAAGTCCATAAGAAAAGAACAAATGAATAAGGAAAGCAGATTTTAGACTCTTTCAAACATTTGACAATTAGAATCTGTCGAAACTGATAAACTGGAGAAGAATTCCGTCCTTCAGCTAAAAAGTAGTACCTGCTCAACGTTGTGTACTATAAGCGGTGTGTTTTTATTTTATTTGCTTCAGGGCATATTCTGAGCCCTGGTGGGATAATCGAAGGCGGTGCCACCCGGCGGCAAATTTATTCACTAATTCAAAATCGTCGTACCTCGGGCACATTAGCCATAATTCGATATATATATATATATATATATATATATATTGTCAGAGAAGCAATCTATTGTCGTATATTCAGCTTATATTTATTTTACGGTTTACTGTCGACTCAGAATGAAGTGCATTGCTATCGTGACATGTGATTCTGTGCCATATATTTAATTGTATAATTATGTGAACCAAAATCATTGAATGTGAAATTGTATATGAAATAAAGTATAAATTATAGATATACGCATGTTGGTCGTCTTTGAAAAATGTCGTTTCATATCTAAAAATCATGGCTGTAAGATAATTGGTGTCACAACCGCGCTAAGATTGTTTGTGTGTGTTTTCTTTTGTCGGAATTAAACGAGAATAACAGCTCCCCCGGGGTGTGTCCCCTTGCATACAGGCCTCAGCAGATTTGGTCAGTGCTGAATTTCATTCGACTTGAACGGGAAACTGTTTGATTGAAATGGATGGAAAAAAATACTGGCATTTTAGGAAAATCTGTTTGATTGAACTGAACAAAAATTAAAATGATATAAATTGGATTCTAATGGAAATCTCTTTATAATAAAAATATTAAAATTAATTTGAATGGAATCGAAAGGAAATCTGTTTAAAATATTAAAAAAAAAATAATGAAATGTTTTAGGAATTAAAGTTTCACGCCGATATGACCTGAACTGAATAGAAAAAAAATACATGTTACAGCTCTTAAAATATCCTAAATGTCTAACAGCAAAGGGTGCATTGATTGTACAGATTTAGATATCTTTAAACGAATGCAAGAATGAGCAGAGTGAGAGGGTGAAATGCTAATAAAACTATTTTAATAAATTTTATATATCGCACATGCCCCTAGGAAATGATATTACTCTAACTCTATAAAACATCTTTGAACTGGAATTTAATTGGAAATGATGAATCTGAGTTAACAACAGTTATGGTCCTGAGTCAACATGCACAGAGCATACAAACATAGAAAGTTGATTAGAACATTGTATTTCATCAGAAAATTTCATATAAAATACACATACCCGTTTTTTTTTCCTTATCGTAATCCGTGAGCTAGTGATATACGAGGATGATTGAAAAATGTAATTTAATCAAAACGAAAATATAACAAATTACAATGCTCAGTCAAATAGCAAAGGCAAAATGTGAAATATGATGAACATTAATTTATTAAGGACATATCTAAATTTGACATGTTACTGGCACATATTTGAGCTATACATAGCTACGTTATCAATTATGTAAAAATACATGTTGGGGAGGGGGTGGGGTTGTGAAAACCGCCACAGCCCTGTAGATGCCTAACCAGACATGAATTAGAGGGGAAGGGTAACCCCCGATATTGTACACGCGATATGTATAATTATTGTATATATGTCAGGAATAATAGGGATAAAAAATACACAAAGGTGGAATTTGAATATAGACGCAGAGCAGTTGTTACATTTGAAACTAAACCATAACGTAATAAACCATTCTTAGGAATGCAACCTATTCCAATCACATTTTGAACCTTTGATTTAAATAGGAGGAATGCAATTTTTTTCCAATCACATTTTTTATATAGGATCCTAACCTGTTATAAACCGTCATAAGGAATTAAAGCTAATCTAATCATATTCAGAAACAGCACCCGAACCTAACACTATTTGGGAGAGGAATGGAAGTTGCTCTTTTGACATTTCGGGGGAAAATCATATTATAACGAGCGCAATGTTGATTTATAGACCTTGAAATACAATTTTGTTTTGACGCCATTCAACTTATACCTAAAAACATAAGTGTAAATCCTTGCTAAATTGATATAAACCAGAACATGATACTGAAACATTTGGAGAGACTCAGAGCATTTAACATTATCCTTTACATGTGTGTGAGGGTGTGTGTGTGTGTGTGTGTAACACATGTTTATATAATGTTAATAGACATGGAACATGAATACACAGAAAAATCGGGTAAGTGCTGATGGGAACCGAAGCCATTATACCATCCAACTGCCTGCATCGTCTGCGTAAACCACTGGGTTACAACAGATCTCCGACCCCTCTGTGTATCTGTATGCATTACAGGAACCAGCGAAGTAGTGTATTTATGTTCCATTTCTATGTACAATGAACCAGTATTGCTGTTCATCAATGCTCTCTCTCTCTCTCTCTCTCTCTCTCTCTCTCTCTATATATATATATATATATATATATATATATATATATATATCATGAAGGTTGATCGATCGGGAGTCTTAACAAAACTTATGAACGTAGCACTTATATAAACACATAGAGTAAACCTATATAAATAACACACAGAATGGAAAAAAATATGACACTAGACAACTATAAAATGTATACCTTTATCATGCATGCTTGTTGTCTCTCTATTTTGTTATTTAAAGCATCCCGTGACTTTGAACCAGGATGTAAATAAATCTTACAATGATATAGAAAGCAAGGCAGAGCGTGTATGCAAACAAAGATCAGAAAAACTCAGTACGTGTACATAGTCATGAAAGATTCCACCTGACAGACAGACATCAATAACATATTTTATTTTTGTCATCATTTAAATGAAACTATTTCACCCTGTTACATTTGTCCACATGCCACCGTATATGATATTCTCTGAAAAAGGGGCGCATGATACAATGTCTTCTGACAAAACAGATTTGACTACCAATAACAAAAAAATGTATAAAATTGTAAAAAACAATGTTCGCAGCAACATGACGAAAAAATATCCCGTAATATACCAATCTAAATATATATATATATATATATATATATATATATATATATATATATATATATAATATATATATATATATTATATATATATATATATATATAGAGAGAGAGAGAGATTCAAATATTGTTTCGTACCATAGTGTATCATAATCCAAGGAAACTTGCAAATATGACGTTTATCAATGCCTAAAGACCCTGTGTACGTTTCTTTTATATCATCCGGTACAATTAAGGCAGTTGATTCAAGATTAAATTGTAATGCAAACCGTGCGGAATGCAGAATTTTCTTATGTCTTTTCATGTTCTGTATAATGGTTTAACACGGCAAATTAAATATGATTAATAATAATTATCAGGATGATCGGCAATTAAAAACACTATGTCAAGTGCCCACACTGCCGTGTTGAATGAATGGGCTGGTCAGGCTGGACGCTAGGGGGCACTAGTTGTTTGCCTGCAGTGCCAAGCAGGCAGTCATTTACTTCCTCCACACACGAAAGTATCGGTATTAGCGATATCCCGTATTAAGCATGGGTATATCAGCGGCAGTTATCAACAGCATCTCATGCCCTGGACGGCAGTGATAATATTATAGGGGAGGGCTAATTGGAGGGCGCTGCGTGATCATGTGCAGCCTCCCAAGCCTTATAATACTTTAGGATTCCAGACACGATAATATATTATAGGGTCCACGGGGTCTGTTGCGGAGATGCAGGGTGCAGTCACACACACACACACACACACCCCCTCACACACACACACACACACACACACACATTCTATAAATATCTAACGTCCCGCGATCTAATAACTTCGAGTCAATCAGAACACAGCATTCATGTCAAACCTGCCTTACAAAAATAGTCAATGATTGGGCTAATTCTATTGATCAAGGATATCTTGTTGGTGGCGTAGCAATAGACTTTTCTAAAGCTTTTGATTTAATTCCACACGATATACTTCTTAGAAAACTTCAATTATATGGATGTTCAAATACCACTATGAAATGGTTTGAATCTTACATTCTAGACCGCGTCCAATCCGTTAGTTATCTTGGGCAAATATCAGCTCCCGTTCCTTGTGTGTCTGGAGTACCACAGGGCTCAATCCTCGGCCCCCTCATGTTTTTTCTTTACATTAATGATTTACCACTTCATCTTACTCATTGTCAAATGGAAATGTATGCAGATGACACAACATTATATGTATCTGATAAATATGTATCTAGTATTGAGGGAACTCTGAATTCGGATTTATCAAAAGTTAACACATGGTGCACAACTAACCCATTTGTCATCAATACTAAAAAAACACAGGCAATGCTAATATGTTCATCTCAACGTAAGAGACAGATTGAGACAGGCACTCTAAATGTACATATAAATGGTGTGATGATACCAAATGTGGATCAAATCAAACTTCTAGGTGTTTATATTGATAGCTCATTGTCTTGGCGTACTCATATCTCGCATGTAAATAACCGATGTAGTAAGCTATTAGGCCTTTTGTGGAGATCTCAACAGTACCTGAACCGTAGATGTAAAGTATTATTTTACAATTCTTACATATTACCTTCCATCTGTTATTGTATAAACATATGGTGACAGGCATGTATCTCATACATAAACAGCCTCTCCCGTATCCTAAAACGGGCTGCGCGTATTATTCTAGGTCTTCCTATAGAGACCAGTAGTGATGCTATGTTTTATGAATTAAAATGGCTCAATTTTGAGAATGTCGTCCGATATAACACATGTACTCTAATGTTTAAGGTTTTTAACTGTCTCACTCCTCAGTATATGCTTAGACTTTTTCCTTTCGAGCAAGAGAACTTTCGATATTCCTTAAGGTCAAATTCTCAGACAAGACTGGCTCTGCCTTTTGCTCGCACGGAGACCATGCGGCGGTCCTTCAGATACACGGGTGCCAGTATGTGGAATAACCTTCCAGAATCAGTAAAAGCTTCAGGGGAACTACAATCCTTTAAACGGGCACTTAAGAAATATTTATTTCAGATACAGACTGACCACAGAGTGTCATCTTAGAGTATTTTATTTTTTAGCTACCATGCCATGTATTTTAGTTATCTTGATATATGCTCAATTTTATCGTATAATGTATAATCGTCGACTTTATCATTCCATGTTCTTAGACAGTCGATCATCATTATGTATTTCTGTTTGAATCAGTTTCTGATTTACATAATGAGATTTTATATGTATTTACCATGTATGTAGAAAAATGTTATTTGTAATAATTCTCGAGGGCCCCAAGTGAGATTAGTGCCTTGGCACTAATTGGGTTTGTATGATACCCTTGTAAAATAATGTATATAAATAAATAATAAATAAACACACACACACACACACACATATATATATATATATATATATATATATATAATGTTCGCTAAATTCAATCTTGCGTTTATCAGACGTGCATCAAAGGATCGATCTAAGGTCAAATATGTAGCCAGGTCGAAATATTGAATAAGGGAAATATTATAGTTTTTTAATAAAACAGATAAAACCATGCAACATATAAAATAATTATCACCAATAATATTTTTCTCATATAAACAGATAATGAGACTATATTTAATATCGTTATTTGTTTTCTTGCTATATCACTAAATTATATTTTTTGTTTATCTGTTGCAAATATTTAAATTTTACCTATTTAATATGGAACAAAATACTACTGGACAGGATCACCAGCTGAATGCCGTTTATAGAATAAATTCCATTTTCGAAGGAAATAGATCCTTTATAAATCACATAAAGAACACACGCAAATTCTGTGAAGATCGCCCTGTATGAATTAATTTAACCCTCCGTCTCTGCTGTTTTCAAGAAACAACACCGTATTGATTAAAAAAAAATTCGGATTTATTCAGAAATAGCAGGACATGGAAACTCTTCGCATCTCTTAATTCGTCCCACAAAATGAAAATATCCGACTGCTGGTTTTAAGATAACATGTTTATACTTATATGTCAGATGCCTGCATAACAATGCATGGGTACGAAAGGCTCAAATGTTAAGAACATGCCCCCCTCACATAATTTTATTTTAATATTTCCTCTCAGCTGGCTTAAGAAATGATTGTTGACCGATGTAGTTTTTAAGGCCGATTATAGATAATGTATCATCTATAGGCTTATGTGTATATTTTAGCGTATGACTTTATATACCTGCAATATAACAGACTGTTTGCCTCTTCGTTAAACTAGAGATAACGAGAACAGGAACAGGAGCGGATACAGGATTTTTTTTTTTTTTTGGGGGGGGGGGGGGTCACATTGCGAGGTCAAGAAGTGAGGAGAGGGTTGGGGTGTTGCATATATGTTAAACCTGAAAATGCGAAAGAGGATATATATATATATATATATATATATATATATATATATATATATATATATATATATATTTATATATATAATATATATATATATGCAACAGGTTAAATAAAAATGCCTATATCCCTAGCTTTTTAAGACGGCAGGTCATCTCTAGACAGACTTTTACTTAAAACCCCAAATGTCTTATTTGTTGATAAAGATCCTATTTATGAGGTTATTTATCTAAGACGATCTCCGGTGAAGACAAAATTGGAATTTCTTTATCCTGATCGTTGTAATCGTATACAGTTATCCGTTGTTGAAGGGAGCATTTTCTTTTTTGATGCCCTTAACACGTACGTAACGTTTTAGAATGAGAACAGTTATAAACATATTTTAAAATATTCTAAAATATCTATTTTTTAGAAGTTGAAATGATATAATATTGTTGAAACATTATCAAGAGTGTTAGAATATAGATACCATGGTGGCAAAAGTTTGAAAGAAAGCGTTGATAACTTGAAAAAGTTTAATTTTTTGTTTTAAGACCAATTAAAATATATTAGATTCTATGATAACACATGTACTAGTATGCATGTTATATATAATCTGGACGGATTTTTTCTCAAAAAGTATCGTAGAATTCTAACATTTGAAAAACATTTCCTATGATTTATTTGTTATATATATTTGTTGATGTTCTAGCGATGTCCCACTTGGATATATTGAATTTTCATATTTGTTCAACGTATGTAAAATATATATAAAAGCTGTTTTAATATTGAATAACATCTTAATTTTTAAATGAATATTTAATTTCGTATTCGGGTTTATTATATCATATTTAATATGTATCATGTATTGTATTATACACTCATTAAAAGCGCAATCATGCATAAGCAATTTAAATATATGAATGCAACCATAATTATAATGAAAATGCATTTGGACTGGCTCCAAACTGACCATCAGTTGACCAGTGCGTCTAAGTGACTTTCAAGTTTTACACATTTGCATCACATCCCGGCATTTCTGAAGGACTTCCGTGATGGCTTCCGAGCATAAAATTGTCTATACCTGTCAGATTACAGAATGCATAACTACGATTCTTCACTGAATGATAGTGCAGACCTAATTCTATCAAAAAAGTAAAATGGTACTGACATTTCAGCACTGTATTTGCTTTATTGCTTTATTTATATATAAATCCTTGGCTTCCGTTTTCCGGCTTCCGACTTGCGAGGTTTACACACACACGTTCCCTCCATGACATCCTAGTTTTGAACAAGAAGGACCGCTTCATGTGAATCGGTGCCATAGAGATGAAAGTATGCAAAAAAATGTAATTCTTTTTGTGTAACAACATTTTTTTCGACATTTAGCACACATAACTCAACCATATAGGCCGCTGATGTCAAATAATATCACACAGCAAATATTTGATCCGACCCTTCCCGTACCAAAGTTCAGCTTATGCTGCTTTTGGAGCAGCTGCTGTATTTCTGCCGTAATTGTACTCAAAATTATGCTGACAGAGGAGCAGCAAATCAGCAGATGTTAATACCTTCTGGTCCATTTTGCTCTATCTCTGCTGCGAAAATCGGCAGTTTTACAGCAGAGGCTCTATTTCTGCTCATCTCAGTATATTGGCAGCAGATATACTGAAAATCTGCTCTCCTGTAAAAAGCGTCAAGGCAGACAAAACAACTTCTGCTGCACCTCTGCTGCCTCAAGATGTATTAGAATTGTCCAGAGAGCAGATTTGCAGTAGATGCTCACACACTGCTGCTTTGAGACAGTGCCCTTAGCGAAATATAATATTTTCTTAAGTTTGGTAAGCAGATCTTGAGTAAATACTGATTCACTGCTGTTTTGAGATAGACAATCTACTGTGCAATTAAATGTTATTCTTTACAAGCTCTGACTGCATATTTAGAGCATACTAGTACGCTGAAGGTTTGCTGAAATAAACCACGATAATTACTTGGCCTAGTCCCCTTCCCCTTAGACAAAGCTGTGGCTCTGTTGTAAAATCAGATTACAACAGAGCCACAACTGGGTCTAGGCCTAAACTAAGTCCCGACCACTTTTTTTTAATCACCTTATTTAATTATTTTAGTCAAAAATATTTGCCGAATTAAATGACAATCAGGACATAAATTATTTATTATTTTGGCTGACACAGGGGCACTGTCATTAGACCTTTCCGTCGATTACTAAATAAGGATTGAGATATTGAAAACATTATCTTTACAGTTTTAGTTAGGTATTCTTAGGTAGATAAAAGTGTCTTTATTTCTATGAGCTCTCACAAAAAGGAGATTCAGTATTCCAGTGTAACTGTGCTGAGTACAGGGTCCACTGATGCCCGGTTAATTGTTTATCACCGGAAACAATATTAACTTAGAGGTGGCGATATTTATATGTCAAGAGATAGCAAGGATAGAGTTTTTATGTGTTGGCTGATAGTTCCTCACGCCCCTGCTCACTTTTATGTTCGGCATCAGCTGCGCTCTCAAGTTTGTACGATGCACTTGTCTATGATATTATTATGCTTCGGCCCGTTGAACCGTTTAAAGAACTTTTCCTGTCCTTGCCGGCTTGAAGAACTTACTATCAAACATTTGCGACTGAAATTTTGACCTTCTTAGCCTTTGCTGTATGTCTTAGACCGTCTGATGTGGCGCCGAATGCCAAGGTTTTTTATAAGGAAACTCATGTGTGTAACATGTTTATTATGTCCGTTGCCCAGATCACCTTTAATTTGGATGGTTTGCCGGATATTAATATTTTTTTTTTTTGCTTAAGAATGACTATTACAGGGATGGTTTCTCTGTTCTTGTTCAACCCTGTTCTGTAGTTAAGCTTTATCCGGTTGTTACATTGAGTTGTCACATTGAGAAAACCTCTTAGTACAGGAACGGTTCGAAAGGACCGTTGTTTTTAGCTTGAACAAACCATTTAATGTTTTGTGTAGTTCTTCAATTGGTAAAATTCTTCAGGAGTCAATTAACATGGCAGGTATAGGAGGTAAGGGTTTTACTGCAAAATGTTTTAGGCCTGCTGGAGCGACGACTGCCATTGAGGCTAATTTGCCCCAAGGCTCCGTTCAGAAAGTTGGCAGGTGGAAATCCCAGGAGGTGTTACGATCAGAATTATGTGCATTCAAAGTCGGACACTGACTTCACAGATAAGGTATTTCAAATGTAATTATTTTTTTTGCATATCTTTTATCTCTTAATTAGGCATAATTCCTTCAGTGTCAATTGTTAAGGTGTGATATGAATTTGCTAAAATTGTTTATCACCCGAAACAAAATTAACTGACAGGTCCCTGCCACGGGTTGCGACATCTTTATGTCGCCACCCATATACTATTCATTCTCCGCTAGGTGTCAGTTGAGTTGTAACTTTATTGATGGTTTTATAATGCCTGAGAATGAGGACATATTAGCCGTAATCTATGTTGTGACGGATGAAACCAAGTTTGGAAGAATAAAGGCATATTTAGGCCTACTTCAGTGTTTGTCGTTCAGGTGTGACATAAATTTGTTAAAACACATTGTATCAAATGCCACTTGACTTCAACTAGCGTGTTTGGATACATAATACACAGCAACACTGCCCGACTTCGAACTTGATTGACCTATAAACCGTGGCCCATGCTGTTTGAAACAAAGGAAAAAGCTGGAATTGGTAACAGGAAAGGAGGGCATATTATCAACGGCACACAAAAATGTAAGTTCTCCACTTTCTTAGCATGTCTGATAGTATCGAACTTAGGCAGATCTTTAATTATAACAATTTTATTTCTAATGTGCTGGTTAACATGTTCTGGAGATCTGTAAAACAGTAAATCAGCGGAGTTGCCGCACTCTGATGGTCTGCCTTCGAGCTTCTCCTGTCCATGCTGAAGTAGGACATTTTAAAATCGGGAAGGGGGGGGGGGGATTTAAAAGTTTGCAGTCATGCTTTTTTATGCTGTGTCTCATGAGTTTAAGGGCACAAACTGTTTAGAACAAATTGTAATTCTGGCCATTAAGGAAATGTTTTTTTTTCTCTTCATTTGTGTCCACTTATACAAACAAGAAGGAAAATATTATCCTGTTTAAACATTTTGTTTTTCGCGCAAAACCAACCTCTCCCATTGTCGAAATTAGATATTTTTCACATATAACTTTTCAAACAGTGATTATGGCATACGATTTATACAATTTCCAACAATATAATCAGTATTTAACGCATCTTCAAACACTGTGCATGGCATTTGTCTGTTAAAGACCTCATTAATTTACATGGTGGCAGAATGATAATTTGAATTACTGTTTTTAATCATTTTTTTTCTTTTCAGGCTTTCGTCAAATGCATGACAGTGGAATACCTGGCTGGGAGAATGAAAAATGTTATGATGTGGATCCTCACCTACCCAGGGGCAAAAAAAAAAAAGAATAAGCTTATATTAATTATATATAATTATTAAAATTCTGTTATACATATTGAATGGTATGTAAAAGAGAATGCTGCTGAGTGGGCCCTCATACAAAGTACAATAATAAGAAGATGGAGAACGCAATGTGATGTGAACCAGACATGGGGTCAATACTTAATAAATGTAATCGATTTCGATTACGATTACATAGGAAAAGTAATTGATTACGATTACGATTACATTGCTGAAAAAATGTAATCGATTACGATTCCGATTACTTCAAAAAGTAATCATGATTGCAATGATGATTACAAACCTGAATTTTGTCAATAAAGTGAACAGACAACACAAGATTTACACACTGTAAACTTTATGCATAAAAAAATTATCAATATACACAGACCATAAAATGAACAGTGATCCTGCCAAAGTCGAAGTTCAAAAATGTATAAAAGTGTACATAAAAATAAATCAAATAATGTGAGAAAAAATATAGATCAATCAGTTACAAAAAGCAACAGTTTTTAGCTCAGCTGACTGAAAGTCATCTGAGCTATAGCGATCACTCTTTGTCCGTCGTCCGTCTGTCCGTCTGTCCGTCTGTCCGTCCGTCCGTCTGTCCGTCCGTTAACCAGGCACAAATCGTAACCGCTTGACTTAGAACCTTGTAACTTGGGATTCTGAGAGGTCCATAAAAAATCTCCTTGGAAACCAGAAATTAGGTCTCTGTTACCCATATCCTTCGAGCTATGTGGCCCCAAAGTACCCCCCAGAAAAGTCAAAAATTTCATACAAAAACTTCAATATCTCATTAACTACTTGACTGATGGTCATGATTTTTGGCATACATATTGATCATGAGATGTTACATCACTTCCTGCAGACTGGTGGCGCCACCTGTATTTTTCGATTTTTTACGAATTTTTTTCTCTATTTTTTAGACCTTTAAAAATGAGAACATCTGTTAACAAGGCACAAATCATAAAGACTGGACTTAGAATCTTAATTCTTGACACACTGAGAGGTCCATGAAAAATCTCCTTGGAAACCAGAAATTAGGTCTCTGTTACCTATATCCTTTGAGCTATGGGGCCCCAAAGTACCCCCCAGAATAGTAAAAAATTTGATACAAAAACTTCAATATCTCAATAACTACATCACTGATGGTCTTCATTTTTGGCATACATATTGATCATGAGATGTTCGATCAGTTCCTGCAGACTGGTGGTGCCACCTGTACTGTTTGATTTTTTACGATTTTTTCCTCTATTTTTGAGACCTTTGAGGATGCTGTCATCTGTTAGCGTGGCACAAATCGTAACGACTGGACCCAGAATCTTCATTTTCGACACACTGAGAGACCTATGAAAAGTCTCCATGGAAACCAGAAATTAGGTCTCTGTTACCCATATCCTTCGAGCTATGGGGCCCAAAATTACCCCCCAGAATAGTCAAAAATTTCATACAAAAACTTCAATATCTCATTAACTACATCACTGATGGTCATGATTTTCGACATACATATTGATCATGAGATGTTTCATTAGTTTGTGCAGACTGGTGGCGCCACCTGTATTTTTCAATGTTCACGAATTGTTTTCTCCATTTTTGAGACCTTTAACGATGTAGTTATCTGTCAACAGGGTACAAATCGTAACGACTGGACCTAGAATCTTCGTTCTTGACACACAGGGAGACCCATGATAAGTCTCCATGGAAACCTGAAATTTGGTCTCTGTTACCCATATCCTTTGAGCTATGGCACTCCAAAGTACAGCTCAGAATAATGGAAAATTTGATACAAAAGCTAAAGTATCTGAACAACTAATGCAGAGATAACCATAATTGTTTGCATGGATATTGATCATGGAGTGTTTTATAAGTTTCTGCAGACTGGTGGCACCACCTGTATTTGTTCGGTTTTTTTTACGAAATTTTTCTGTATTTTTGAGACCTTTAAAGATATGAACATCTGTTAACAGGGCACAAATCATAAAAACTGGACCAAGAATCTTCATTCTTGACACACAGGGAGACCCATGAAAAGTCTCCATGGAAACTTGAAATAAGGTCTCTGTTACCCATATTCTTTAAGCTGTATGGGTCCAAAATACCCCCCCCCCCAGAATAATGGAAAATTTGATACAAAAACTGCAGTATTTCAATAACTACAACACTGATGGTCATGATTTTCGGCATACATATTGATCATGAGCTGTTCCATCAGTTTCTGCAGACTGGGTGTGCCACCTCTATTTTTTTTTCAAATTTTTATGAATTTTTTTTCTTTTTTTTTGAGACCTTTAAAGATGTGGTTATCTGTCAACAGGGTACAAATCGCAACAACTGGACCTAGAATCTTCATTCTTGTCATGCAAGGAGGCCCATGAAAGGTGCCTGTGGAAACTTGAAATTAGGTCTCTGTTACCCATATCCTTCAAGCTATAGGACTCCGAAGTATCCCTCAGAATAATGGACAATTTGATACAAAAACTGAAGTATCTGAACAACTAATGCAGAGATCACCATGATTTTTTGCATGGATATTGACCATTAAGTGTTTTTATTAGTTTCTGCAGACTGGTGGAGCCACCTGTATTTTTGTATCCGCCAAAAAGAAGTTTTGCGGATACTATGTTTTTGACCGAGTTCCTCCGCCGCCGCGGCGTTCGTTTCCAGAGAACTCTTCGGAGACTAATGGACCGATTTTTCCCAAACTTACACCTATTATCGGGTCACATGTGAACTAGTGCCTAACCAATTTGCATTGACCTCTGACCTTTCCTCTCTATCCAGTGTCCATTTGTGGGTCTGTTTCCACTCATAAACCCTCATATCTCGGGAACCGTTTGACCGATCAGGAAATAAAATTGATACAAATGTAGCCCTTGGATTGCTTTATAACATACACAAAAAATGGTGGCGCCACCTGTAACCATGTTTGCACAGTGTCCATCTGTTCATCTGCCTTGGGTTAAAATCACTCATATCTCTGCAGTGAATTGACTAATTCACCTGAAATTCGTCATGTGTATACATCCAGGATAGCTTTCTTGATTTTATGACAGGTGGCGCCACCTACGTTCACGTTCACGCTGATGACATCCAAGCTTATATCTCGGGAACCGTTTGACCGATCAGGAAATAAACTTTATACAAATGTAGCCCTTTGATAGCTCTGTAACATACACAAAAAATGGTGGTGCCACCTGTAACAATGTTTGCAAAGCGTCTGTCTGTTAGTCTGCCGTGGCCTAAAATTACTCATTTCTCTGTAGTGGTTCGACATAACTGCCTAAAATTTTGCAGGTTTATACATCGTGGACAGCTTTCTTGATTTTATGACAGGTGGCGCCACCTACATTCTAGTTAACGCTGGACACATCCAAGCCCATATCTCAGGAACCATTTGACCGATTGGGCCAAAATTGTGCATGTGTTTAGATCTCACATAGGTCTTTATCATACACAAAACTGGAGGGGTTACCTGCAAAGATTTTTGCACAGTGTTTGTCTATTTGTCTGCCATGGGCAAAAATCGCTCATATACATGTAGTGGTTTGACTTTTCTGCCTAAAATTTTGCAGGTGTATACAGCTTGGACAGCTTTCTGGATTTGTGGTAGGTGGCACAACCTACATACACATTTAGGCTGCAGACATCCATGCTAATATGCAACATACCTCACTCTATTTCCCCTTGCCACTCAATCCATGCCTCACTATCCGATTTTGGCAGATACATGTAGTCACTTGTCGGTTACCCGTATTCTAGTTTTAAAAGTTTACACATTTTTCTCTATTTTTGAGACTAAATCTTGGCCTGTTGGTTATTCTGTTTGATGCTTCAGTTGAATGGGTATATACTACCATTCTGATGATAAAATTTCCTTTTGCGAATCTCTTCCCAGTCAGCTGAGCGTCATGACCCATGGGTCACTTGTTGATGTCCATGATGTACTGTCAAATTGCTTCAGGAAAGATCTTTGCAGTCACAAATGCTTATTGCACTCTATAAACAGCAGTCTCTCAAACTGAGCATCTGTGAGGCAGCAGGGGTCAGGCCGGAGAACATTGCCAGCTACACTAAACAATCTCACCACTGAGGCTGATGTGGCAGGAACAATAAAAACTTCCTAGCAAGCTGTGACATCAGTGGGAATGTGGGAGCGCTGGAGTGCCAAAACTTGATTGGGTCTGTTGATTCAGGAAGGCAGGCTTTATGCAGAGGTCCAATGCTTACCTGTGTTGAGTTGCTCATATACTAATGAGGGGAATGGTTAGCTGTGTTGACTTGCTTATACCCTCATACTAATTGGTCGTCATCTGCTCAAGATGTAGCTGACGGGGGTAAAATCTCAGGGTTAGTATAACTGCTCATTTTACCAGCACAAGGTGCACAAGTAGGTAATTTATTTATGTACCAATATTTTGCATAAATCATATATACACGGGTTTAGATATTTGTCAAAATTTTGACGTAAATGTTCACAATCACTAAATCGAGCTTCCATCAGATACATCACAGATTCATTTGATGGCTGAATTCATAGCTCAGTTATTCATTCTTATTAATGTTTTTAATCACAAGTAACCATAAATGGTCATGTTAAAAATAAACATTAATTATAGCCATTCAAGATTGAAACATAAAAAAAAGTAATCTATGTAATAATATATAATCACCTTGAGTACGATTACATATGAAACGTAAATGAATACGATTAAGATTACGATTACATTGCTGAAAAAATAAATGTAATCGATTACGATTATGATTACTAATCAAAATGTAATCGATTTTAGTCGATTACGATTACCCCATGTATGAAGTGAACATCTATAAACACGGGTTTGCTCAAGGACAGCACTGCTCCACTGGAGCACAAAGGTTTGCTCCAGGGGAGCATTGCTCAAGCAGAGCACACACTTCTGCTCTAGAAGAGCATTGCTCTAGGAGAGCACAGATGACTGCTCCAGGAGAGCACTGCTCTAGCAAAGCACGTATGACTGCTCCAGGTTCTGTTGAGGAACTGCTCAATATCTGTTTCTGATATGCAAATAGGCCTGCGCCATCGGAGCACTAATTTAAATAATTTAAACCGCTCAATTTTTGTTGAAAACGCTGCTCAAAATCTGCTTCGCAATACAGGATTATATATGGTAAGTGTGGAGCAGACGTTCAGCATATAATCCATAGGTCTTGGAGTACATATACAGCATATGCTGTAACTATCCTGAATACCTGCTGCAGATCTGCTGGAAACACTGCTCTGGCTATCTGCTGAAAAAAATGCTTCAATGGTATGTGTTAGAATGGGTGTTCTATTGGGATTTGCATCAGGACTCCAGACCGGCCCCTATCAGTTTATTTCAGAAGGCCTGAGTGTCATGCATGTTGTCATGGCTAGCAATATTTCTGATATTGCGAAAGCTAGGTGTTACGGTATGATCCGGGGCAAAATATACTGAGAGGAAAACATGTACCATGTTTCTTGTTATTTTATTGTAATAAAGCGCAAGAAGTTAAACATAATAGATTATAATCTTGGGAGTAATGTCTCATTCTAGTCATTCCAGAGTTATCAACATCATTATTTCACATAATATATGATATATCTAGTTTTGCATCGCGAGTTGTGGCCATTGCGGTGTGATTCAGCGTAAATTCTACCATAAGCATTATGTATTTCGGTTTAAAATACGAGTAGTGTTCATTTAGATTGAATCTTGCGCAAATCCCAAAGGTTCCGTGCTAGGACTGTATTGTTAACTTTATATTCAAACCCCTTTCTCACATAATATCTGCACATGATTGTTCTTTTCACAAGTATGCTGCCCACACCGAACTGTCAAAAAGTAGCCAACCTGGTGAGTTCAGCTCTGTCCAGTTCAGCATACAGGGTTGTATTGAGGATGTACTATCATGGATGACCAGCAACAAACTTAAATTAAATACTGACAAGACTGAAGTTATATCTGTTGGATCTTAGCCCCGCGGATGATTGACAGTGAGTCCATAAGCGTTGGTGGCTGCACTGTTCCTTTTCAAACTTCATGGAAGTATCTTGGTGTTAGGATGGATCAGAATCTCCAAATGCATGATTATATCAGAAGTATATGTCGCGCGGACTTTTTTGAGCTCCGCTGTAAAGCTTCCATCCTGCGTTTCCTCCCACCCGGTGTTTCCTCTCTCTTAATGCGTGCTGTCGGCTCATTTGCGCCACAGTAATACATCGTCTGGATTACTGTAATCCAGTTCTTGCTGGTTTACTTGCAGAGCCAGTTTTGCGGGTGCAGATGGTTCAGAATAATGCTGCGCTTCTCATTCTTAAGAAGCGTAAGACCGACAACGTCACGCCGCTACTCACACATCTCCATTGGCTTCCCGTCAAGTACCATGTACATTAAAGAATTGCTTTTTTTGTTTACCGCCATTTCGATGGCTCACTTCTGTTGTTTTTTCTGAAACAAATAATAACCTATCGGCATTGGTCTATCTATCTATCCATCTATCTATCTATTATTATTATTATTATTATTATTATTATTATTATTATTATTATTATTATTGCACCTAAAAAAATCAGAGCAGGTGATTGTATGAAAAGTCCCTGATAAAGTTAGGAAAACCGGGGGTTATTTTCGATCAACAGATGTTGATGTTACACCATGTAAACAAAATCAGCAAAAACTATATTCTTTAATATAAATTAATATCCGATTATTGATTGAAAATATCAGACAAATTAAGCAGAATATGGATAGATCGACATTCGAAGCAACCCAAGGAGGGAAAAAAGAGAAAAAATGAAGAGAGAAAAAAAAAGACATTCGAAGCAATTATTTATTCATTTGTTAGGCTATATATTGATTACTGTAATGCCCTCTGGCACTGCGCTGCACTGGCATCCTCGCGGATCAACTATGAAATAGCTTTGTCAGTTTTTAGCTCAGTTGACTGTAAGTCATCTGAGCTTTAGCAATTACTCTTTGTCCGTCGTCCGTCTGTCCGTCCGTCTGTCCGTCCGTTAACCAGGCACAAATCGTATAAGGAGCTAATGGGCTCCGAAGAACCCCCCCCCCCCCCCAAATGGTAAATTAGATACAAAAGCTCAAGTATCTGAACAACTAATACATTGATCCCCATGATTCTTTGCATGGATATTGATCATGGGGCGTTTCATCCGTTTCTGCTGACTGGCGGCGCCACATGTATTTTCTAAAAAATTTTTAAACGATTTTCTCTCTATTTTTGAGACTTTAAAAGAGATGGTCATCTGTAAACAGGGCACAAACTGTAACGACTGTACTTAGAATCTTGTTTTGTTACAAGCACGAAGGCCCATGAAAAGTCTCCTTGGAAACCTAAAATTAGTTCTCTGTTACCCATAACATCTGAGCTATGGGGCTTGAATTACCCCCCAGAATAATGGAAAATTTAATACAGAAGCTCAAGTATCTGAACAACGAATGCATTGATCACCATGATTCTTTGCATAGATATTGACCATGGAAAAATTCGTCAGTTTCTGTAGACTGGTTGCCCCACCTGTATTTTTTTTCTATTTATTACCATTTTTTCCCCTCTCTATTTTTAAGACCATTTAAGATGCGATCATCTGTTAACAGGGATCAAATCCTTATTAATGGACCCTTTGTTTCTTGACATGCAGGGAGGCCCATGAAACTTCTTGGAAACCTAAAATTAGTTCTATGTTACCCATAACCTCTGAGCTATGGGGCTTCCAACTTCTAGCTTGACATTCAGGGAGTTCCATGAAAAATGTCCCTAGAAACCTTTAATTTGGTCTCTGTTACCCATATTCTTCGAGCTAATTGGCTCAGAAGTACCCCCCCCCCCCCAGAATAATTAAAAATTTCATACAAAAGCTCCAGTATCTGAACAACTAATGCATTGATCACCATGATTCTTTGCATGCATATTCATCAGTGTTTCATCAGGTCCTGCATTCTGGTGGCGCCACCTGAATTTTTTAGAACTTTTCGCAATTTTTCTCTATTTTTGAGACCTTTAAAGATGCAGTCATCCATTAACAGGGCACAAATCGTAATCACTGGACCCAGGATCGTCTATCTTGACATCCAGGGAGGTCTATGAGAAATCTTCTTGAAAACCTGAAATAATTTCTGTTTCCCCTTTTGCTTTGAGCTATGGGGCTTATATATATAAATACCCCCCAGAATTATTGAAAATTTGATGCCAAAGCAGGTCACTAATCAACCATTTGACTTGACATCTTGAAAGTTCCTCAAAAGTCCTCTTCATACTCCTAAAATAAGGTCTCTGTTAGCCATAATTTTCGAATTTGAACATATTTTTTACTCTATTTTGAGGCTTTTAAAGATGCGGTCAACAGTGCACAAATTGTTACCGTTGGTCCTAGAATCGTTTTAATTGACATCCAGGGAGGTCCGTAAAAATGTCCTTGGAAACCCGAGATTAGGTCTCTGTTACCCATATTCTCTGAGCTATGGGGCTTATAAGCACCCCCAGAATAAACGAAAATCTGATACCAAAGTGGAGAACAAATCAAAACCATTGGACCCAGAATCTTCTAACTTGACATCCTGAGAATCCCTTAAAATTTCTCCCCAGAAACCCAAAATTGGGTCACTGTGACCTACATTTTCAGAAATTTGGGTAATGTTTGAGCACCCTAGAAATAATGCAAAATACACACAAATTACCAGATCCCTCAGGAAAGGCTTGTTGGATTGTCATCAAATTTTGTGTGTTATGGGTCCTGATGAACTTAAGCTAATATGCATGAACGACTATGCCACCTATATTTTCTTAAATAGTTGCCTGTGCAAGGGACATATTGTAAACCTGTCAGTTTGCTGAGCGTCATGACCCATGGGTCACTTGTTAAATATTTGCATGGGAAAGCGCCGGATTATATTTCTAGTCCAATTGTTAAACTAGAACTCGGTTGTATTCAGGGGCAGAATTCAGGTTCAGACCTTGCTCAGTATCATATATATTCACGCGCAGCTGAATGCATATTCATGACTTAGAGATTGTTGACGATGCCATTGTTCTGACACAGATAACATGATAGTTACCTCAGATACATATATCACCTGTGCCCGTTTTGATAATCATGATGAACTGGCTGAATCATGCATATATATATATATATAATTAAAGCCTTCATGTATTTGCCGGCTACAAAGACGAAGTTCAGGAGGTACCTCAACTCAAGGTGGCGATAAAAGAAGCTATATTTTTTAAATAATCTAATTGCATCGCTGTTGTGTATTATCTGGACATTCCATTTTAAGTCATATCCTCTGTATATGTAACAAGAACTCATATTTTAGGAGGAAAAAACAACATTTTCTCGACAAAACTGGAAAATCGGATACCCACGAGGGACTGGTCTTCAACCACTTTAACTCTGGGAACCTTACGATCTTGAAGTTTATGCATCTGCCTTTATCGCTGGCATATTGGCTTTCTTGGAGCATAAATTGCGAGTCCAGGAAACTTTCAACCTCCAAACCACATCACCACCTGTTCTCCTTAAAAAAGACCAAGATGGCGTCGCTCACCTTCGGCTGGCCTGATCATCTCCTTTTCGCCACCACGCTGGTCGTGGCGCTCGGTATTGGGGTTTTCTTTTCCCTAACCGGGGGAAAACAAAGCACCACAGGTGAATACTTGATGGGGGACCGGCAAATGAAAATAATTCCGGTGGCTCTGTCTCTTTTGGCGTCTTATGTGTCTGCAGTTACTGTTCTCGGTCACCCGGCAGAGATGTACCTGTACGGAACAATGTATGCATTGAACTGGTTTGGATGCGCAATGGGAGCCATTCTCAGTGCTTTTCTCTGGGTGCCCCTTCTCCACCCGTTGAAGCTTACCAGTGCGAATGAGGTAATATATAATCCAATTCTTATTGTCAAAGTGGCAATTGCCTTATGGCAATCAGGTGGTTTTTTTTTCAAATATGACTTATTCGACAAAGTAAGTGTCAATCTTTAAAGTATATTACACTGTAGAACTATTGGATATAAATGAGACAAATACACTTGGAATGCACTTGAAAGGGCAGTGGCTAAAAATAAGTAAAATTTATATATCGAGCATCATGCTTATTATTTTCCAAAAAGTTAAATTAACTATAGCTGTTACTTATTCTTATTACTTCAAACAAATATTAAGCATAGGTAAAATGTCCACACGCCAGACTGAAAAGACAAAACGGCATGTAGAGGGAAGGTTTTTGCGAGGTTTCCTAGCTCAAGGCTTTAAAAACTATACGATCATAGGTCGAGCGCCTGCCGGAAATGATATGGAAACAATCCAATGAATGAGTCATGATGAAGAGGAAGAAAATGAGCCATATTTTTTAAGATGAACCAATGCTGATAAGGTTTTGATCGAAATGAGTTTTTGACATATTTTTATGTTCTTAAGCTTGATGACCTAGACCATGACCTTGACCAAAGTAATTCCTACAAAACTGTGGTCTGTAGAATGCAATATGTCTTGCGCAAGAAAAAGCAAGAAATTGGGCGAAATTGAGAACAACTGACAAACAGACAGACATACTGACAAAGTGAAACATCTGAGACAACAAATGACTAATTTTGATGATGGAGAAGGTCAAGAGGAATAAAATTTGCTATAAATTTTGTAGGTAAGATTTATAGTTTTGGAGATGTTGTAATGTTTTGCGTGCAGCATCATCTAGCGGCTATTTTTTGAGAAAATGAGAAAAAAATGTTTGAGATATTAGTGTAAGACATAAGATGTACCAGTTTAAGAAGGATTCGCGGAAAACTATGGCCTGTAGAATGCTAATTGTAAGGTGCAAGAACCAGCAAGCAAGCGAAACTGAGAACAACTGGTTCACAGACAGACATACTGACACACTGACACATCGGAGATGTAGAAAGCATAGAGGAACAAAATGAGCCTAAGTATTTGAAGATAGGACTGATATTGACGAAGTTATGACCTTGACCTTAGCCTTCGACTGATATTGCCAAAAATCGAAAGGTTTTGGGGACATTTGGTTTCTTTTTATCAACTGTGTTAGTTTGAAATCGATCGCTGCAAAACTGTGCCACGTAGAGTGAAACAGACAGACAGACAAACATCGTTACAAACAAACTGACAAACAGACATACAGAACTGACCAACATCGAAGATTTCTGGCAAGCCATGATGTACTTCATAGCATATAAAAGTGTAAATGTGAAAAGGAAGAATTTTCCTGAAATCTTGATTTAACATAATTCATGAAATGTTTTATTCACCAAGTAACATTACTTTGACTTCATTATTACAAATAACATGATTTGTAACACATTTCAACAACAGATATTTTGTTCATAATGCTGATCAAAACCGGAGGAAACCATAGCAAAAGCAGAAATGTTTGGTTACTCTTATAAAACCTAACCACGATAAAGTATTTATTAGTCTTTTATTGTAGTACCTGTACATGCGCTATCACTCCTCTGTAGTCAAGTACATGGGCAACTTTTTCGCAGTACTCGGGAGTGTAAGTACCAAAATATATTTTTCATTTAATTTCCTCGATACTTTTGGAAATAAATCAAAACATATTATTTAGACAAAACTGAAAAAAAGTATATACTAGGTTATTGTCCAACCACCACGTATTTATGGTGAAAGTGGCTTTAATGACGGCAAATTACGGAAAGTTCTTCCAGTAAAACTCCTCATGAAAACAGGTAAATGATTTGATTTTTACTACAATATGGTTAAAACGTTCAGTCACGGAAATATTTTTTAAAGAGTTGCGTTACAAGCATGTTTGCTAGATGGCGCTGATGGAAAAAGAGTAGCTCTTTTCATCGTAACTTAATGGTTGTTATAACGTATACTGATACAGATGTCGTCTTCATAACAGCTAACTTACACCGGTATCTGCCTGTTTGGTCCTTCAACGGCAATCGAAGCAGGTATATTTTAACATATCTTGTATACTTTACAGATGAACGCTCAAACAATATCTGATATTTTTTTTTCTTATAACTCATTATCATCATCATTTGGTCGTTGTTGTTCTTCTTCTTTTTCTCATTATTATTATTATTATTATTAGTAGTAGTAGTAGTAGTAGTAGAAGTAGTAGTAGTAGTTGTAGTTCCAGTAGTCGTATTATTATTATTATTAGTAGTAGTAGCAGTAGTAGTAGTAGTAGTAGTGGAAGTATGAGTACTTGCAGTAGTTGCAATAGGCGTAGTAACTAGGCGAAAAACTAGACATTTTTATTAATACTATTTTATTAATTAGGAATTGCTAAGAAATTGTCTTTATGGATTCACATATTGCATTATTGTATATACGCATTTATTAACATATTTCAAACAATTTAAATCATCAGATCCTCCCATTTTGATAAGTTATATTCTTTCTTTTTCAAGTGACCGGATTTCCGGTGTGGGGATCGATCATACTCTCTGGGACCGTTGCCACCATCTATACAACCATCGTGAGTATTATAACAAATAACGTTTTTTCAAGGAATTATGCAATCATGAAACTTTCCTTACTTAAGCTCCAATAAAACAGCTTAACCTTTATGCTCATTTATTTGCATGTATTTTTTTTTGGATCGCTGAGTATGTTAGAACTGTATTGCAGGGTGGCATGAAAGCCGTTATATGGACCGATGTGTTTCAAGCCGGAATTCTTCTTGCAGGATTGATCGCTGTTACAATACAGGTACGATATATTATGATTTTCTAAACAGATGAGAAATGAAATTTCATTTATTAAAAAAGTAAAAATCTTTTTCGGCTAAACAAGGTTATGAAGTTTTTCTTTTGTTTGTAAACTCTGCATATTTCTGTCGGGTTGAATACATCATCATTTTTACTCAGCTGACATTCAGTCATGTTGACCTATAGCGATGGGTCTTTGTCCGTCGTCCCTCCGCCCGACCGTCCGTCAGATTATCTCGGCATCCCAAACACGATATATAATTGAAACTTAAATCCGTTTACTATGTACTTTAGGCCTTTACTGAACCAAGGTAGTTTGGTGATCATTAGACCTTTATTTAGGAGGGTTATTTTAGTAAATTCTGTATCAATACATGATCATTCATATTTTTTACTTAATCCCCTGCACATAAATTCGTTATTTTATTCAGGGCAGTCTGTACGTTGGTGGTGGCAGTGAGGTGTGGCGACTGGGACAGGAAGGCGGGCGGATTATATTTAACGGGTAGGTTATTGAGCAACAATGCAGCAAAACTCATGTGCCTCATTGATCAAACGGTGTCTTTCATTTCCAAACTTATTTAATGTCCGCTGAGGTTTAACATGATGCCAATAATATATGTCAGGACAAACAATATGACCCGCACAGAATGAGATAAGCAGTCATGCAAATGCACGAAATTAGAAAGTAAGACAATTCGGCGTTTAAACCTGAAATAAATTTATTAAAAAAACGAGTGAAATATACGTTCAGTGAGTCTACGGTAAAATATATACATAACGATCTTAATTAAAATAACAAACTGATGTTATTGCTTATTGCATCTTTATTAATAAAAAATATTCATACATTAATCACAGACAAAAATTGTGACTCGAGAAAATCTAAGCAGTTGTTAAAACGGTAAGAGAAAACTTAATTTTTCACTTTAACTGATTATTTTAAAAACTGTGACCTACCAATGCGTTCTCCATTTCCTATGTGGTGATTACTACACATTATTTGCAGCGTTAGCGCCGACCCGAGAAAGAGGATGACAGTATGGGGCGCTCTCCTGGCTCCTATCATTCCCTGGATAACGATAATTGGCAACCTTCAGACGTCAGTCCAAAGATACTCAGCCGTGTCCACTCTCAGAAAGGCACAAGTGTACAGCATCCACAATACATATTTGACTTTCGTAGTGTTTTAATACATATAGGATCACTGTGTTTTACTATGGTGTTTTAAAACATATAAGTTCATATGAATAATAAAGGAAGATAATCATAAATACAAAACAGTCTATAATACATACTGGCTCATCAGTTTCTGTAAACCATTTTTTTTTATTTTTCATTCTTTTTTAACCTCAATCTCCACGGCCAGAATCGGACACGCCTGATATCAGGTAGCTTTTTAAAGGAAAATCTTTAATTAAAATTTACGGCAGTGTTCTTTTTTTATCAGATACTTCTCGACCACTCGGACTGGTTTAACACTATGTTTAGTATACATTTTACATAGAAGTGATTGTGTTCTTCTTTTTTAAAGGTCTGTGATCGCAATGTGCGGAGGCATGTTAGTAATTGGGCCTCTAGCCTGCTTTGCTGGTGTCGTTTTGTTCGCGTATTATTACGGACAAGGATGTGACCCCCTGACAGCCAACTACGTCAGCAATGCAAACCAGGTATCCCACCTTAAAAGTGAATATAGCATTGAGTGTGTTTTAGCAAGAGTTGCAGTTTAAATTTACTCAGGCCAGCTGAGAAATGTTAATGCCTCGGCAAACAAACTATGTCTTGAGGCTGTAAGAAAGCAGTCATGCCTGAAAGTTAGCTCAGGATTCATATATTTGGAATTGAAAAAAAAAATCAACAACCGGAGTCATTCATGTACTTTAAACACTTTTACCAAACATATACACCTTTACATAACGCTTTCAGGTACCCCGGTGTCAGCTAAAAGACAATACAAGAATTGAAAGTCAAACAAAATATTACACAGATTATTTTCGATCTTTTGGATAAACTGCATGACAGAGCTGAATGAAAGTCTTCATACCTTTAAATAAATAAAATGAATAAAATCTCAAGAAAGGTGAAACATATCAATATATTTATTCGCTGGATAAAAAGTAATAAGTTACGCATTCATAAAATCATAATATTTAAAGATGCTGTATTCCGTAAGAGAAGGGTAAAATGCAGACGAGATTTCGTTTGACTATGCAGTCACCAGTTACCTGCTTAAGAAAATTATTGGATCATGATTGTATAACAGTATTGTTCTGAACATCCCGGTTGACACAACAGCTGTACCAGTCCAGAAAATATATTTTCGTGACATTTGAAAGAAAATTTTCTTCAGCTGATGCCATATTTTGTGATGGAGATCCTGAACCTGCCAGGTGTACCCGGACTGTTCATTGCTGCGGCTTTCAGCGCCTCCCTCAGGTAGGACGAGTCTGTTTTTTTTATGTCTTGTCTTGTTGCAAGACAACTATTAAATGAACCTTTTTTTTGGTGCAGGTAACCACCATAATATTTTAATGCTTTGCTTAATTATTTGTATGTACATCTGTTCTGAGACCCATTCCGGTTTCGGACTACGTGACAGCGGCTTATATCCGATTTTACCTGGTGTCAACCTGATTCGGTTTACCACCCCTGCGGGCCCTTGGTGTGTGTCATCCCCATTACTCGGTCATAACACCGCGGAACCCCCGAAAGGCGCACTCATTTGTGAGTGAAACACGATTGATTGGCACAGTCTCCCTATTAAGCCTGCAGATCGCTCACCCTGGGTGGGGCCGACCGTGAAAAATCTCAAAGCCTCGGCTGAGATTCGAACTCACGATCTCTTGGCGTTGCGTCCTGCGCTCTACTCCTGAGACACAGAAGCCGATTTTCTACGTCAATATCTAGTAGTGCCGATCTGAGTATTCGAGTCTTAATATTTGTAAATGTTGATCTATAAACTACAAACTTCTAGATAGACTATTTTTATTCATTTTTGTGAGACCTCAAACAATGCTGACATTTTTTGGGGGGAGTGCCTTCTCCATGCTCTAACATAACTTTAGAGTGTTGTCATATGAAGGAGTACTCGAGTCTTAGTGGGTTTATTCCAACCAGGTACTCAAGTTAAAAATGTTGTCATCCTTTTTATAGTAAGTGCTCCTCATTAACCCTGCAAGACTGTCATAACGGAGACGGGTACTTTTCCTTTCACAACTGGAATCGCGTCTGTCATGCAGCTGTAATCTTATACTTACGATGCGTTTTTATCTTCTTTTAGCTCCGCATCTTCTGCCATCAACTCTGGAGCCGCTAACATTTGGGTTGATATTCTGCAGGAACATTTTCACAATATCCCTGAGGCCAAGGCAGCCAGAATCACAAAATTGATAGGTCACACTTCACCACTGTCTTTATTGTCGGTTCTTAAAGTTTTGATTTTGCTCTTGAAAGATGTGTTGATGTCAAGTTAAGAATTTTATCATTAAGAATATTTTTAGTATTCGTTATTTGCATAATAATGTCGAGAAACACATTTCTGTTGATAAAATATTTATTATCATATCGTCTGAGCGGCGCAAAACATTTGCTTTCACTTACTCCATGCAGCTTATATAATTTTGATGATTTAAAAACAAATTGGGATATTTTTTAACTTTATGTTTTAACATTACTATATTCCAGCAGCAGAATGACGGATATATATCCCTTTATACAAGCAGAATCTCTATTATTCAATTTACAATGGATATTGGTGAACCCAGCAAAAGAGCGTTCCTTTAAACATCCTCTGTCCGTCGTCCTTCTGTAGAGCCGTCTGTCCGTCCGGTAGCAGGTCAAACTTGGTAACCGTTATAGACCTAGAACTTTATATCCAGGAGGCTCCTTATGCTGCATTGATCATGAATAGTTTCATCATTTGCTTGAGAATATTCTTCGTGCATTTCCCCCGCCATTTTTTTTTAAACCAATAAATGACAGACGGTTGATGTACCAGTTTCTCAACTGTGATTGCATCTACTGTACTGGAACCTTATTTGTTTATTGAACATGATCACTTTTAGAAGTCCCTGAAGACTATTGGCGCCACTGGTATTTTTAAATTCTTAAATGTATTTTCCTGTATTTTAGAGACCGACAAAGGACAGACATTGTGTCAGGTTCTCAGCTTTATCATATCATGTTCAGTTATCTGATGTAATTATTGACCCTGACCAGTTTGATCAGGTGATAATAACTGATGGCACCATCTGTATTTTCATACATTTTATCTTAATTTTAGAGACTGCCCAGTTAAAGCATTTGTGTCACTTTTTTTCACAAGTGTTTCTGGGTACAATTCCCAATCATTGGATTTATATCTAAATTAATATCCAGGATGGTCCTGGACAATCTTCATCCATACCTTCAAATTAGTTTACGGTGCTGATATTCTGCAAGCTACGTGTCGAAGACTTCATTATCACCATTAAAACCAGTAGTCAATAAATAGTCAAATAATGACTCGAATCACAACCATTGGTCCTGAATCTTGAAAACTGTATACATAGTGATTCCAACCCATTCTACCTGGATAAGGATAATTAGATTACCATGACCTCATCTGCATAAACTTCAGGATTATGTACAGTGAACAAAGGACCACAAGACCCAAACACATCAGAGTATATAGTATTATAGCTACAAATACCACATCAGTAAGTTCGAATTCATGACCCAAGTCATTTGTTTATAATTATAATAATATAATTATGTTTTTGTGTTTTTATACAGGTTTAGGAATTGGCATCCTTTCCATTCTCATAGGATTACTTGTGATCACTGTTGGTGGAACCGTTGTCCAGGTATTAAAAATATATACACTTTAATATTCTTATATATGTTACAGGCAAACCGTGAAATGACTTTTTTTTCAGGACTAAAATGTAAAGGCATTACGTGCAATGACTGGTTTTATGGCTCATTCATTTCATGAAATGTAAAATTTCTGGTTGATGCATATATATGTCACTCATAATTCCACATGTAGCTGTCAGACGCATATAGATGCAACAAGCATAATATCAGCAGCTCATTGGTAATAATTTGTTTGTCAGAAATGGCCTGTGTCTGTAGGGTGAAGAATTATATGCTGCTCAGAACTGAACATCAGTAGACCAACATAGCAATTGTAGATGATGAAACTGACACGATGTGAACAGATCAATGGCGAGCTAGTGTAGCTGACAAACTTCATAGGCTTAGTGTGCCGAATAACAATACTTAAAATATGAATCTTAAGCAAAATCCACACACATATAGGTAAAGATAACTATTTTACAAAATTAACAAGAGAAAAAATATAATTATATGTTATAATAAGTAATAAGTAAACTATTACACTATTTTCCTAAATCAAATCAGGCAAACTGTGTGATATTGTTCACCAGATTTCAGTCATTACACGTATTGCCTGAAATATTCAGTCATATGAAAAAAATTCCTCATTACACATTTATAAAGATATGCAATATCATTCCTTCGTCGGAATTTCATGTTAATTTGTGGAAATTTTTAGAAAGCTTATAAAATAAGCATTCCAAAAATGCATGTTTCAAATTTGTTGGTCTATTTGTTATCATGTATGGTGGTGTTAAAAATGTTATAATAATGTTAGTCTCAAAACTACCCACTGTGTTTCTGCCATTGTGTTATGATTTGATAATTCCTAAACACATGTTTACCATGAAATGTTCATCTTTAGGATTTTTTAATCTTCTGCTATCAGGAAATCAGGACTTATGATCAAATCATTGCACAAAATTATATTTTGATACTTTACTACTTGACCACTCATTCATTAAAACTTTGTATATCCAGTAGGTCAAAGTTAGCATTTGAAATTAAACTTTCATTTTTTCAATTACTTAAAATTAAAACAAGAATAAACTAAAGCTTTAATCATACAGGAATAAAAATATAATTTTGTTAAAAAATATGGATAATTTACGTTTATACATTTATTGAGGATTTATGTATCACCTGACAACACCAAACAACTGAAATGGGAATAATTAATACACAACTTTAAGCATCCATGTCATCGTCATTGTCACTAATGTTACACAGCCTCAGGTCCACATTCCGCAGTACACACCAATATCTGTACAAGTTATTGCTTTTGCATCTGGTCGATGCCCAGTTGTTCTTTTTACAAGAGTACTTCACAAGTATTGCAGCTGGGGCAGCCGTAAGCTGTGTGGTAATTGGTTCCAAATCTCCACCATTATAACCCCAACCATTTTGGAGGGAATCCAAGTAAATCTGCATGGGAACGTCAGCTTGACACCAAACAGAGGCCTGCAAGTGAACCCTTAGGATGTGTTCATACACAGCAGCTGCTGTGGTTGGTAGACGGTTGCTCTCTGCTAGGTATTTGCAAAATAGATGCCAACGTAATTGTTTCAGATTTTGTATGTCTGCTCCAGCTGGGCAATATGCCTGGCAAACAAACCTTGCCAACGTCCTGAGTCGCGGCATTAAGCTCGCTTTTATCGCTCAGGTCCTGGAAATCTTTGATTTTTGCTGATTAGTAGATTCAACTCTAAGTCAATTTGTACCCAGCTTTAATTTCCTATCTATAACTCGGCTACGTATGATAAATTAATGTCGGTAATGATTTTCCGTAAAGGTAGAAAAAAGAAAGGTAAGGAAAGGCTGGTTTTAGGAGACGACCTGTGTAAAAAAAAAGAATAATTTTCTTTTCACTAAATGTTCAGGAGTGATCGTAATAATTTCATGTACTTTTTTGTTCTCCTTTCAAACTACACCTGCCAGGTAGTTCCCAATTTATTTCCCCCTAAAATTATTAAGATCTTAAAAACTGTTACTTTAACTGCAATGACTTTATTATAGAATTAAGGCCAAGAGACAGACATAAATACTTCATTTATTCGTGTCACGTTACCAAACTTAGATATGTTTTACCACAGTTATGTAGATTACAATAGCTTTACATAATCCCATAGTTATTATGGTTTCATTTTGACTTTAGCCCAGAATATGATTCAGGTTACCTTATTGCAACATTCCATGTTGAGGGAAAGAGGCCTGGATGTCTTTATACCTGAACATTAATGGACAGGAATTTGTAAGCTGAAAGTTTTAAAAGGAGACGAACAGACGTCACATTAACAGGAGCCCATTGTATTAGTTCAACGAGATTCATACAGATGGCGTTGTTTGAACATATGAACCCAATAAAAGTTATTTTTACAATTGTTTTTTAGCTCGGCTGACTGAACGTCATCTGAACTGAAGCGGTCACTATTTGTCCGTCGTCCGTCCGTCTTTCCGTTAACAGGGCACCATTCATAGCCACTGGACCTAGAAACCTCTCCCTGAAAAACCGATGGAGGTTCACAAGAAATCTATTTGTAAACTTGAAATTAGTTACTGTGAGCTATGTCCTTCGAGCTATAGTTTCTTTCTATTTTTTATGCATTTCTCTATTTTTATTGACCTTCAAATGAAGCAGTCTGGACGCTAATAGGGCATAAATCCTAACCGTTAGAACTATAAACTTTTAACTGTACATTAAGGGAGGTCCTTGGCAAATCTCCCTGTTAACCTGAAAATCAGCTATGGTGACCTATATTTTGCGAACTACGGGTCAAAAGGGTGATTCTGAGCACCCAGTGAGTCAGACGGTGCACAAATTGAATTTGCTAGATCTAGCAACCTTTTTTTAAGTACACCCATAGAGGTCCATAAAAATATCTTTAGAAACCTCATAATACGTCACTGCTACCTACATCTGCCGAGCTATGTGGATCAACGAACCTCCCAAAAAAATAATAAAAAAAAATTACGCAAAAGCTGCAGTAAATGAATAACTAATGCAATGATTGTAATAATTATTTCCATACATATCAATCAAAAAGTATCTTTTTTTTATTTTTACGCATTTTTTTTTTCTCTATTTGTTAAACCTACAGTTGAAGCAGTCCGGATAATAATAGGGCACAACCCGTAACCTTTAGACCAAGAAACCTTTAATTTTAGATCCAGAAAGAACCTACACATAACTTATTGGAAACCTGAAGTTAAATCACCGTGACCTTTATTCTGCGAGCTTTAGGTAAAAAACATGATTTGAGCAGCCAAAGAGTCAGACGGGGCACAACTTGTATCCATTTGGCCTACAATCTTCTGATGTAAAGTTCAGAGAGATCCTTGGTAAATGTCCTGGAAATATGTAATTAGGCCACTGTGACCTATGTTCTATGAGCAAAAGGGGAAAAAATATGATTTGTGTACCCTTAAAGTCAGTTTAAAAAAACAACTGAATCCGTGAGCCCTAGAACCTTATGATATAATATCAAGGGAAGCTTGGGGCAAACCTGAAATAAGGTTACGACGACCTATATCTTCCCAGTTACTGGCCAGAAATGTGGTTTTGAGCAACCAGACAGTCAGGCGGGACGCAAATTGCGACTGTTAAGCCTAGTATCTTATTCCAGAAAATACAAAGAGGTTCTGGTCAAATCTCCTTTGAAACCTGATAGTAGGTCATTGTGACCTACATTCTGCAAGCTACTGGCCAAATATATGCTTATGAGCACCTATAGACAGTGAGGCATGGCACCATACTTTACTGTTGGATTTAAAACCTTCTAATATGACATCAAGGGAGGTCCGTGGCAATGTTTTTTGCATACAAAAAATTTGTCAATGTGATTTATATTCTCTGAGTTATGAGCAGAGAACCTACTATTGAGCACCCAGAAAGTCAGACAAGTCACAAATCTTAACTGGATGCTCTAACAATGACTTTCTTAATATAAAAGGAGGTCATTGTATTGTCTCCTTTGACATCCAAAATAAGGTTACTGTGACCTATATTCTATGGGCTGTGTGAAGAAACATGATCTGGACACAGGTCATGGCAGTTTGACGTAAAAACTTCTAACTTAGCATTTGGGGAGTTTCTAGTAAAATATTACTGTTACCTATTTTCTAAGGACTACGGGCCAAAAAACCTGCATACATGTCAATTTCAGCTGAGCCTCATAATCCATGGGTCACATGTTATGTAAATAGTTACGCGTTTGTTAAATATAGGCCAAAAGGTTGTGTCTTCATATTGGAATGTCTTCTATACTAACCCTACTATTTTTAAACAACATGTTTCAGCAGGATTCTCTCACAGAGACATCAGGTCGTGAATTTGTGGAAAAAAAACGGGGTTTAAAATTCACCTGAAGTTAGACTTGACCTCCGCCGATGTCAATGTAAGGCTGCCTAATTGGTGTAAAGGCAGCGTTGTCCCTAGCAGTTGTCTGGTCCGGACTGAAAGCATTTCATTACTCACTGTTAGCCACAAACGGGGTGTATCTTTTGTAATTTAGTATGGGAATTCGAATGTCATATAACTATAGGGCTATAGGACTATTCTCGTGTCTATTTCAGGCCACCATCAGTGTCACCCAGTCCACTCTGATGCCGCTTGTTGTCCTGTTTGGTCTCGGCGCTTTCTTTCCCTGGGCAAACAAATGGGTAATATTTATGAGAGTGCGACATTCATTCTTAAGTCTAACATAATTTGTCCTGAGCATCGAAGAATAAAAAAATTATAAAAAAATATCTGTATTAAAATGCATTTGAAGACGCAGCGACAATGTAACATTCATTTTATGTAGTATCTTAATAAAGGTTAATAAGTTCAACCGATCCATGCCTAACGAAAAAGATTTATGTTCATTCTGCTGTCAGCATATTTCTTTCTATTTCATATATTAGGCGGTATTATCTTATTTTTACCATTAGGTACCGGTGTTAAAATTTTTCTTCCAGGGCGTCATAGTAGGTGCTCTTTTCTCCGGTGCGGTCCCTCTGTGGTTAAACATGGGGTCATATAGCGTAAAGAAACACGTCCAAATTCTGCCGCTGTACACACATGGCTGTCCGGTGTCCAACAGCACAGTATTTTCCAACATTACTACCTTTCCGGCTGACGCCACGGTTATGAATATGGTTGAGAATATAACGATGACTATGACGACAACTGTGCATCAGCAAAGGTGGACAAAAATGCATTTCAAACATTCTCGTCATTAAGTGTGACTTTAGTTACGAATATCAACAAACTCTTGAGACTTTTATATAGATCTACATCTTCATTAAATATACTTATATTTAGCAAGTACGGTTTCTGAGCTAATAACATACTGTCGTAATTCTGATGTTGATACTAATATAAGACACATTTTATGAAATTTACACATGAAACACAGTAAATATATTATTAAGAAGGAAAACCAAGGGGGGGGATTCTGTCGTAGAATGACCATGCCACGTCACGTATCTCTGTTGATATACCTCAGTTAGATATTCTCAAACATGCCCTGTCTATCCATAAATATGTAGATATGCATCATATGACTGTATCGAATATACAACAGAAGCGATATTTGATACAATATCTGCTATGGTCGTTACACAGTGGAACGGATTATGCACAGAATACTTATTGACATGTTTACGTTTCATGTTTTGCAGTGCCTTGGAAAACCTGTACAGCTTATCTCACATGTGGATCAATCCTTTCGTGGGGATATTAGGATTAATAGTTAGCATCATTGTCAGTTTCATAACAGGTATCATACGACCTTTCTTATGATACATACTTTGGTATTTTGTGATTGAAAGCAAGCTAAAATGATAAATCATGCCTGAAATAAACTTCACTTATTTCAATATTTATTTAACCTTTGTAGAATATTCTAGAATCTGATTAAGTTTAAAAACCTGGTCTTTTACAAATCAACGAGAATCCAATATGGGCCTTTACAATTTCGTGTCGGAGACTTCGGACCAGGTTTTAAACTGGACAAGCATAGGTTGCTATCCTAATATAACCCTTGGCCAGACTGTTTTTTAATGTGAAAACTGAGGATGTTATACCTATGTGATTTTGCAGTGAATATATTTCAACAAGTTATGCCTTTTATTCCCAGGATGTTAACACTATTCCTTGCTATTTTTGTACCACTATTTGTTTTTCAGCTCGGGATAACTATGAATATTACCTAGTTATATTGTTTATAAAAAAAGTCATTTTTCTTTACATTGTTGAATTTTGGGATCTCAAACAAATAGATATTATGGATACAATTTCATAAACTTTTTATTTCATTTTCCATATTTAAGCTGTTTTGATTAATCTGCTTACTAAAATTTAACAGAAACAGAAGAATCATTGCAAGCATTTGCGCTGTGATTGTTAAGAGCTGTTTTACTGTCCTCTGTCTTTTAACTCAGCATTAACTAGATATACTAGCTATGCCTACTGGCAGTTTGCTTGCTGCCTATAAAATATTGTTTGCAGATAATTAGATTGTATTTTTACGACATATGGTTCATTGTTTGCTTTACGTTCTGTTTGACAATTTGGTTTTACTTAATTATTATGAAACACATACACCTAATTATATTCGTAATGTCGAGTTACTTAATAAAATACAGCAAATACCAAAAGCTAATGAAATTCCATTTAAAACATTTATAATTTTTCAACAAAGATAAACTGTGATCGCAACTAATTTTTTTTTCAAAAAGTAAAACCATCCTTGTATTTTAAAAAGAGTTTATATCCTATGTTCAGTCTTTTTTATTGAAAGCTATGGTAACATATAAGTCTAAAGTTTGGACAGATATACTCGGACACTTGTGATAGATGATGTCCGTTCTTTTTTATAATGCCAACTGTCATTATATTGTGCGTGTAATTAACAGGCTGAAGTTTTCGTCCTATGCCTGAACCTGGTATAACTCTATTACCTCCATCACATAAACCCGCAATATCAATAGCCTGAGCATAAATTTCTAGAAAAATCAATGATTCCGACTGTATGCCAAGTTAAAGTGGTTTTAATCTTGTGAGCTTACAGACTTGGATTATCAATTAAGTCATTATCTTTTGCTTTGATTCAAATAATTGGTTAAGGTATAGTAAATGTGAACAGGCGTATATACTCTTTACAATAAGCGGCGTATCTTAAGTAAATGCTGAATGTGTAATATGATTCAAGACATTAACAGTCAAGCCAGATTTAAACCCTGAATTCTCCGCAGTATTTAACTCTACCATATTATAATGTGATATATATATATATATATATATATATATATATATATTTATATATATGCATGGCAGAAAACATCATGATGAACAGTGAACATCAACGTAACCTTGTTTTTATTGTTTTTTTGTTGTTAATATATAGATACATAAATAAATATATATACTCTTGGTGTTTTCCCATAAGGTAAGACAGATCCTGATACCGTAGATCCCAAGCTCCTTTTCCGGTTTACACTGCCGTTCTGGTCGTTTTTGCTGCGAAGGGATATCGGCAAGAAGAAAACCCAGGTAATCACTAGCGACCCTTTTGAAATTTACCGTATCATTCACGCGTGATAGTTATAATACATATATTTAGGGCTAAAAATAAGAAACCAGAAAAACCACCACCAGAACACTCATGGTCCAAGGAGTATTTTTAGGAAGCTCTTTTCTTCCGAAACGTACGCATATTGATGTGGTTTATCGTTAAATCAATAGATCTATTTGTAATGGTTGTAACGTATGTTACACGCCCCCAAATATCCAATTGTGACGAGAATAGAAATATAAATAAAGGGGAAAAAAAATTTTCATAGGCCATCGGCATGTGTTACTGTTTATATGACCAGCGACTTAGTGGCGCCTTCATTTATTCTTAATTCATACAAAATAAATCCATGTCATGTTCATTTATAATACATATTTAGCAGAATCAACCGGACAAGATTCGTTTTGACCATGATGAGCGGACTGTCCATTAAAATACTCCCTGAACTTGCTGAATCTCCGGCATAGCTCATGTTGTTCCGCTCACCTATATTCATGACAAACCCGTTTTTCTGAATTATTAACTTAGACAGTTTTTAATCATACAGCAATGTGGTGTTATTTTCCATTAAAACGGTGGTTACCACAGACAGACCAAGTAAAATTGACTTTCTCCTTACAACTTTCCCTTTCTAAATTCTAGGTCTTATGACTGGCCAGCCGTTCTTGTGTTAGAAAGCGTTTCTTGACACTCAATATATTAAAAATTAAATCACATGCAGTTTAGAAGCCTATTTTTGTTCAAAATCAATTAAAGGTCAAGGTTACCGAAAAACCTGAAAACTTCTCATTTCTTGTTTATCGTTCTCCGAAAATGTCGTTATCTCAAAACTAAAGAAAAATGCCCCAGAAAGCTAAAAGCGTCTTGAGAAGTAATTATTAATATAAAACCAACGAAAAAAAGCATATCATATACACTTAACAGAATCGTTGTTTTGACATTGTTCAATGTTATTTATTTTCAGGATTGGAAATACAAAGCAGTGCTAAATATTGAGAGACACAGCACTGTATGAAAAAGACGAGTTTCCATAAAATATAAACGAGACCATACTTCATTGGAACATAATTATTATTATCCTAAGGAAATATAATTTCATCGATAATTACGTACACTGGCATGCAGTTTCAAATTTACAGACTACATGACAGACATTGATAACGTTCTCAGAAAACGTAATCGATTGTTCAACCTTTTTTTACCTCAAAGGTGGCATTAAAAGTCGAATTGCAAATTTTGAATTGCAATGTGTTCGAGATTATTTGTTAAATTGTAAACGTGATATAGTACCTCTGATATAATTGGCAACAGTGTCATTGCTTGTTTTTCCTCTTTTAATCAAATCGTTTATCCCTGTCACGACCATGGTTAGAGCATGGTGCCTTGTATACAAACAAATTACTCAATAGTTCTAACTGGGCCATCTCTACCTATACCATATAGCAATTCAGGAGACTGAGTTTGAAGAGTACGATTTCTTCCCATGGAAAGCAAATTTCGAAGTAACACGAAGATTTTTTGCAACAAATCGCAAAAGGTACTACAACCTATGAAATTATCTAATTATAAGCGTGTGCAAGGTAGCATTCAACCTGTCAGAGGTGACAGTCATCATCCATACTTAGATTTTGTTCCCAAGCTTATAATGACAGGGGGAGCCTGGATTTGCATTAGGTGTAAATATTAAAACATAGGTGTGGCTGACAAACACGCGGCTTTTATGCGGACTGGCACATAAACACACACGTTGCAAAAAGAGGTTCTGGTGAAATATCTTTAGAAAGATATATAAGTCAGAGTGACCTATTTTCTGATAGCTTTGCATAGAAAATAATGTAGAATAACCTGTTTACTGTCAATTTAATACATATTACATTTGTTAGGAACTGTACATATGTAGAGCCTCTCTCACAAATTCACCAATAGCATCCCGGATCATCGTTCCGGTATCATCCGTGTTAGCTCCGTATCTGGCATCACCGTGTTAACACCGTGTTTCATCCGTAGTAATCCTTGGCGCACCGGCGTGGTTGGAGAAAAAAAACTAAACCTGCGCAATTTTTCGTTCCGGAGTACACGGATGAAAAAAATATCCGTAACACTCCATGTAGGCACCGTATCCATCCGGGGTTCTCCGTGTAGCTACTGGGAGCTCCTTATTGAGACCAGCATTTTCCGGGTGCAGATTTAAGTTGTTTCTCCGATCATGCCGATGTACCAAGGATCACTACGGATGCAACACGGTGTTAACACGATGATGCCCAGTGTTTACACGGATTATCCGTGTTGCTATCCGTGAATGTGTGAAAGACCCTTACAGAAAATCGCGCTGCTGTCCCCGGAACAACACGGATTAAAGTCCGGGGTGATACGTTTTGTTATCCCTGAATGTGTAAAAGGGGCTTGAGATTTAACCGTAAATTTTGAACGCATAACGTATTTAACTGCATGGATAGTGCTTATTTTGATACACTCTCTTGTGTCATGCAAAAGGTCTATTGAGGCTACACTATTAATTTATGTTTACACAATTAGTCTACTCAATGAACCATTTTTATCAATAGAGGTTTGACAAAGAAGTTATCAATGGTTTCTCACCATAAACAGATTAATTTATGTTGCATTAGTGCACGATTAAATCACAACCCGATTCCACCCATTAGGTCGTACGTCTGCGTATCATACATGAAGGTCAAGGTCAAAGTCATATTTCATGGGACAATGTCAAACTCGCCATGATCTGTATGTATTTGGAAACAATGACACCAACGTTATGCGGATTAAGCTGTCACTGCAACCGTTTGTATTATGCCAAGTCATTGAAAAACTTAACATGAGCTTGTAACAGTACGTGTGATTACTATATAGATATGAGTCCATTATTTATACATATAGTCCATGAGCAAGAAGATTTCACCGATACCACCTGGGGTGGCAAAATTTTAATGCTATCATTAGCAGCCTCATATTATGTGATTTTGATTTTTGTATGATAGCAGTGTTAACTGAGTAGCTTTGAGATACCACACACACATAAACACAGGTACTTAATCAAGAAAAGCGGTATTTTCCTGTCCTAGTATATGAGGTGCTGATTAGTATATATAATTTATATTTTTCAATGCACCTTGTTGTTAAGTATTAAAAAACCTTGATGTTTTTAACTGAAATAAAATATAAAACTAGAATACGGGTAGTCGACAAGCGACTACGTGTATCCGCCTAAATCAGAGTGGAACGGGTGAAGTGAGGCATGGATTGAGTGGCAAGGGGAAATAGAGTGAAGTGTTGCGTATTAGCATGGATGTCTGCAGCCAAATTGTGTATGTAGGTTGCGCCACCTACCACAAAATCCAGAAAGCCGTCTAGGTTGTATACATATGCAAAATTTAAGGCAGATAAGTCAAACCACTACATGTATATGAGTGATTTTAGCCCGTGGCAGACAAACAGATGGACGCTGTGCAAAAATGGTTGTAGGTGGCGCCACCAGTTTTGCGTATGATAAAGAGCTATGTGAGAACTATACACATGCACAACTTTGGCCCAATCGGTCAAACGGTTCCCAAGATATGAGCTTGGATGTCTGCTGCATAAACTAGAATGCAGGTGGCGCCACCTGTCATAAAACCAAGAGAGCTGTCAGGGATGTATTAACATGCAAAATTTTAGGCGGATATGTCAAACCACTGCCGAGATATGAGTGATTTTATCCCATGGCAGACAAACAGACGGTAGCTGTGCAAAAATGGCTGTAGGTGGCGCCACCAGTTTTGCGTATGATCAAGAACTATGTGAGATCTATACAGATGCAAAATTTTGGCCCAATCGGTCAAATGGTTCCCGAGATATGAGCTTGGATGTCTGCAGCGTAAACGTGAATGTAGGTGGCGCCACCTGTCATAAATCAGAAAAGCTATCCAGGATGTATACGCATGCCGAATTTCAGGTGAATTAGTCAAATCACTGCAGAGATATGAGTGATTTTAACCCAAGGCAGACGAACAGATGGACACTGTGCAAACATGGTTGCAGCGGCGCCACCATTTTTTGTGTATGTTATAAAGCTCTCCAAGGGCTACATTTGTGCAAAAAAAATTTCCTGATCGGTCAAACGGTTACCGAGATATGTGGGTTTATGTGTGGAAACAGACGCACAAACGGACGCAGAGCGCAGAGGAAAGGTCAGAGGTCAAAACAAAATCGGGGCGCAGCAGTTCACATGTGACCAGAACATAATTCCGTGTTTCGTAAAATTCCGCCCAGCGGTTACGGAGGAGTTCTCCGGACACCTACGCGGCGGCGGCGGCGGCGTCGGCGGCGGCGGGCTGAAAACATAGTATCAGCAAAACTCTGTTTTGGCGGATACAATTATGAGAACCTCTGCCTGATATATTATTTATCCATTTAATCATGTTCATTTGAACTAATTTTTGTGCTGTTTTCCATGATTTTCGGCATTATTCACATTTTTCACCAGTGTATTTAAAAATGGAATCTTTCTTTGAATGCTTCATGTAGAGGAAAGTTACTTATCATATTTAATGTAAAGTAGATTGGTTTAGGAATTCTGATCTGAATCTAGAAATCCTGTTATATACTGAGAAAAAGTTTAAGTTATACTAAACCGTGTTCAGCAGTTTAACATTATCGCTATGTAATATTAATACAGCCCTACCAAACACTTTTCCAAAATGTATAATGCAGCAATAAACATTTCGTATTTGAAGAATCTGTATTGTTAATTGAGATGAAGGTACTAGATAGTTGAAGAAAAGTTCAATGAATATATGACCGACGCATTGGGACAAAGGGTCGAGGTGGATATAATATCTTTGGGAGGCAGCTTTGGAAAAAAAAGATGATCCTCGCAGCACATAGTGAGGATCACACTCATAAGAATTGGACTTAAGTAGGATGGTTAGAAGAAGGAGAAAAACCTACTAAGTATTTTATAAATTTAGAAAAAAGAAATTATGCAAGGAAAACAATAAACAGATTATATGTGAATGGAATTATCACTAAAAACCCAACACTAATATCACAAGAACAAGTGAATTTTTATAGAAATCTTTATGTTTCAAAATTAAAATGTGAACAAAATGTAACCAATAATGATTTTCTAAAAGGTAACCATTTAAAAATATCCGATGAAATAAAAATACAAATAGATGCCCCAATTACAGTGGATGAACTATATAACAGTTTAAAATCATTTAAAAACGGTAAATCCCCAGGCATAGACGGGTTACCAGTGGAGTTCTTTGAACAATTTTGGAATCCTTTAAAATTAGTTTTCCATAGAGCTGTTAATGATTCATTTGAAAGCAATATACTCACCTATTCCCAAAGACAGGGAATAGTGACACTTATACCAAAACATAGAAAAATCCTCTTTTATTAAAAAATTGGAGACCGATAAGTTTAATGAATACTGATTATAAAATTATCACAAAAACCATTGCTAACCGTCTAAAATTAGCTTTACATTCAATAATCAATGAAGATCAAACAGGCTTTTTAAAAAATAGATATATCGGAGAAAATATTGTTCGAATACTGTCAATTATGGATTATTGTAAATATAAAAGAGAAGAAGCATACCTTTTAGTAATTGACTATGAAAAAGCTTTTGACAGCTTAGAGTGGGAATTTATCATTCAAGCTTTAGAATATTTCAATTTTGGTGATCAGATAATTAAATGGATTAAAACCATTTAAAAAATATTTCTAGTTCTATCATTAATAATGGTTGGTTATCATCATTCTTTAACATCTACAGAGGAGTGAGGCAAGGTTGTCCTTTATCACCTTATTTATTTATAATCAGTGCGGAAATAATAGCAAATTACATTAGAAATCAAAAGAAGATCAAGGGTATTGAGATATGTGATCATAATTTTATTATATCGCAATATGCTGATGATACTAGTTTTACATTAAAAAATATAGAAAGTGTTAAATTTATATTACAAATATTTTGAGCAAATATCAGGTTTAAAGGTGAATATTGAGAAAAGTCAAATTATGCCGTCTAATCACCATTTAAACAATTTAGATTAACTCGGAAATATCGGTATTCAAATTACAGAAGGACCTTTAACAGTGTTAGGTGTAAAGATATCACAAAATATACACGATATTATAGAAATTAATTATAATACAAGGATAGAGGAAGTGAGAGAATCTTTGAAATTGTGGTCAGAAAGATTACTTACCCCATATGGAAAAACAACTTTTTTGAAGTCACAGGTTCTATCGAAATTAATATATCTTCTATGTGTTCTCCCAACCCCTAATTCTCGAATTAAAAAATACAGTAACAAAATTGATGCGGGAATTTGTGTGGTCAAAGGGAAGAAAGAGAGTCAAATGGATGACATCGGGTCAAAAGAAAATGAGGGAGTTAATGTAACAGATACAGATACACAAGAACAAGCTTTAAAAGACTCCTGGATTAAAAGATTAAAAGTAGGTACAAAATTACATGTGCTTTTTACTAATGCACTAAAAGCAGATTTCATGCTTGATTGCAACCCTAAGACAAAAGATGTGATCAATGTTTTTAAATTTTAATCCAATATTTGGATTGATGTTTTAAAAGCATGGTCTAATTTTAATTATGATGAGTTCAACAAATATAATGTATTACACAAAAATATATGGTTTAACTCTCACATAAAAATTGACGGAAATTTTTTTGTATATAAAGATATCAAAATATCAGAGATATAATAAGAAAAGATCTAATAGGGTTCAGACTTTTAACGCATAAAGAATTGGAAAATAAATTTCATGGGAAATGTAATTTTTTGCATTATGTTAGCTTGTTAGATGCCATTCCAAAAGACTGGAAAGGCTATTTAAAACAGTTAGAAACTCGAGATTCCCCTAAACCCAAAATTGAGATATTAAGAAATCAGAAGAAGCCATCTAGATTTGTATACAACTATTTAATTAATATGAAATATATGAAACCGGAAAAAATAAGTTCAACCTGGAAAGAAGAACTTGCTATAGAAGAAGAGCTGATTTTTAGAGGTTTTAAAAATATTTATAAAAATTCAAACTCGACAAAATTAAGATATTTTCAATTTTGTTTAATGCATAGATGCTTGACTCTGAATCCATTATTGTATAGAATTGGTATTAAAGAAGATAAACATTGTACATTTTGTAAAGATGAGGAGGAAACACTTGAACATATCATATGGAAATGTTTTTTTGTAAAGAAGTTATGGTCAGATATATCTGACTCACTTAAAAAGGAAAGAATATTAAAATTTGAGGCACTTAAATATAAAAATGTTATTTTAGGCACTTATGAAGATATAACGCTGAATGCCATTTTATTTATCGCAAAGAGATATATATACATCACTCGGTGTGAGGAGAAAAAACCTTCCTTTAGAAATTTTAAATATTTTCTTAAAGATATAATTTATATTGAAGATCAAACAGCAAAAAGTAATGGTAAATTACATATTCATGGAAGAAAATGGAAAAATTGTCAAAATATAATTAGTTGAGAATTCCCTAGCTATATATCTATTATATATAAAACAATAAATAGGACACCTTTCTTGTAAGAACCAAATGTAAAATGAAGTAAAAATTATATAAAGGCACTATATATGTATATATAATGGAATTGTGTATATTTATGTAGTGTGTGTTTTCTTTTGTATGTTATTGTGTATTCTATGTATTTTGCATGTTTTTATTTGTATTTGTTAATAATAAAAAAAAAATGGACTCTGCATAGGGATTGTGGGCATAGCAGTCCTTTCCCCCACAATGCACTGGGGTTTCTAAATCCACCAATGGTATAGGTATAAATACAACAGATACAGGCCTTGAAACATGATGGATTAGAGTTGGTTGAAGGCAAATAATATGCACGTAATTTTTGTGATACGGACTTTATGAAATAAGTAATATATGGTAAGCATGCGTATGTTCAATGTTGAATAGAAGGCGGTTTCCTTGGATTGTGATGAATTTCAATGTTGAAGTAAGACTGTTGTGACAAGTAAGCCAAGCCATCCCTCTTCCCCTAACTGGTAGAGGTTTGAATAGAAACGACGTTTGGCATAAGGGTAAAAAATGACTCCACCAGGGGCTATTACCAATATGGTCGCATAAATGCCAAAACTACGGCAGAACTGGCAGTACTAAAACATTTCAGGAAGAAAACTGACCAGCTAAATTTGACATACAGATGATGAATGAATTAATTATTGATAGTATGTTCTTGTGAAATATATTGTTAAAAACCTTGAACAGTGAGTAGAAGGATGTCTTCAGTGCTCAAATTGTCCTTAGAAAATAGGTAACAGCGACCTTATTTAGGGTTTCCTAGAAGACATTACTAGGAATTCCCTAGAGTCTTAGTCAGAATTTCAATGTCCAATAGCTTCGGTTGGTGTGTATCCTATTTATAGGGTACTGAAATCTTGTTCTTTCACACAGCTTACAGAATATTGGACAGAGTGACCTTATTTAGGGTTCACCAGGAGATTTAACAGGGACTTCTTTGGATATTAATCAATTTTGACGTTTTAGGTCTAATTGAAACAAATTATGCAAATCTGTCTTACTGGGCGCTCAAAACATATTCTATCAATCGGAAGAAAGGTCATAATTTTCCGATTGTACTTCAGATATAAACATGCTAAGGTGCCTCCATAGCAAAATAACACTGGGCAAGACCTAGCCTTTGGTAAATGTTAAAGAAAACAATTTTCTGACCTTGAAATTACTGACAGGGATATCTTCAAACCTTCAGCCTATAGACCAACAAGTTGAGTTAATAAGAATATCTACAGGTCCCGCGATCTATTCAGTCGGCATGGACAAATACACATGGTGATACAGTTACTAGAGAGTATACTGAAAGAACTAGTTATATATAATGGAGTGCATATCAATGATTGGCAATTGCAACTTAACTACTGGTAGATCAAATGCCTCTTCAAGTAAAAATCGTAAAGGTATGAGCAATCATTATTACTATAAATTTATATTTAATTTAACTATTATATAAAATATGGTTATAACACCAACCGCTCGGCACTGTCAAATGAGTTTAGTAGTCTACAGGTGGAGGAAACCGCACGACAAGGAAGAAACCACCTTCAATGGTTTACTACGACCCACTCTGATAGTCACGCCAAGAAACAAACCTGGGTCATCAGGGAAGAGAGCCAATCTCGGTACCACTTATCTGTTAGGCCCATAATTTATTATTCATTATTTAAAGTAAAACTTCTTATGACACATTTGTCAATTATTTTGCAGATTCTTTTGCCTTAAGTAAATGAAATTATACTGTATAAGGTGTTAAATAAATCAACATAAGTTCATTCAAACAGGTAAAATGTCTTGTTTTAATTAATAAAGTTCAGTTATTCACAATGAATATGTACTGATAATCACAGTCTGATTTTCAATCCTTGACCCATCTTTTCCGATATCCGCAGATATGCATATCGCCCGCTAAAACAAGTGTGAGCCGTAAGGCCAAAAAAATAAAAGGGTATGGTCCTCAGGCACTTTTTTTCAGAAATCACTGCGGGCGGGCGGTATTTTATTTTTGACCTTTTCTTGTATGTTTCGATAAAAATATCATAAAATCAGTGAAAACCATGAAATTAACAGGTTTTTTGCTAAACAAGAAAAAGCACTTCATAACATAGGAAATCGTATCAAAATTGTATCATTTTATTTTTTTAAAAGATTAAAATCAAAATAAAAATGATTTTATGCGGTGGGTTTAAATTGACGCGGGTGGTGCCTGAGAACCATACCTTTTATTTATTTGGCCTAATCTTCAAGTTATATTAAAAAAATAACGAAAAATCACATTTTCAGAATTGGATTTCTTACATATGAACAAATGATTTAACTTTTACAAGATTTGCAAGGCCTCTGATTTCATTTACTTAATATTCAGCAAAACTGATAGAAAATAAATGTCCACATGTGTTAAACCTCCTTTCAGTCCCGTTGTGTATACTGTGAATTACAATAAATTAGCGAGGGTTTAAATATCGATATATCCAGGAATGGAAAGTTATCGTGAAATAGAAATCCTCAAGACATTCCTTCTTCACAGATAAACAGTCATTTACACTGTTGCCTCAATGGCATAACATGTAAGTTGTATGTTTCTGTAGCCTCAACACCAATAGATTGACTTAAACATTAGAACAGAAGATTTTTGTTTAACATAAAAAGTAATTATATGTTTTCAGGTAATTTTTCTATATAAAATTGATGCCCATGGGGTGCTTTTTATTTTTATATACCGTGAAAAAAGCGTAAACTTTTATTCTTCTTCATGCACTGGCATAGATATTACAACCAATGGTTAAAATATGAAATAATAAACGAAGTATAGGTGTAATATTAACATAACAAAATCTATTGGATTACATGTGTCAAACTCTCGTTGTGAACCCCGGAACACGCGGACCCAACCGACGTGGGGCTTCCACATCGAAATGAGTGATGGTCATATGTTGTTAATACAATACCCGATATTGTTTAATAAAGAAGTACAATAGAAATTTCTGTATAGAAAATCTTATGTATTTTTTTAAATATTTCTTTTTTAAATTTTGATAGAAATATAGCTATATTGGAAGTTCATTTAATAAACGATCTTTGCTTATTGGTGGTGATGGCATCCATGTTTATTCTCAACGACCGGTCACGATGTATACATCTTTAGCTATTTATAGTTGCGCCGCGTAGCGGTCGCTTCAGAAAATAGTTAACAAAGACCAATAATTAATGATGTTTAGGTTTATTTGAGCAAACGTTTTAGAGGAATTATCAATGTATTGAAGTTTATTCATCGGTAAAAATGTCCAACGTACCAGGAGGAGGAGAAACTGACCGATGTGGAAGTTAAAGAATTTTTAGTAGCGTTCAAGCACGTGACCAGATCACCACGTGACCACGTTAAGCAAGAAAAACTTTTGACGCGGGGTGTTTAAAGTGATGCGGGCGGTGCATGAGAAACATTTAATTGGTTTATTGGTGGCCTTACTCATTAATTAAAGATGGACATTATTAATAATAACAAGGGGTATCCTCTCCCATATTGGGAATTTTTTTGAATATGCAATGTAAAAAGGACATTTGAGGCAATTTTCACAAAAAAATGAGGATTTCCTGTGTCTGAAAAACTGTTCCCTTATGTCTTTGCATTATAGGGTCAAACTGTAGAGAGGTTCAATATTTAATATTTATATTTCTTAAAAATTAGGATTTAAAAATTTCAATCGTTTTCGACATGTTAAAGTCAATGTCGCAAATGCGCATTTACGTTTGTAACTTGGAAACTATTATATTTTAAATGTAATGCTCGGAGTGAAATAACTGATTTGTAGAAGACTTATGTTAAACTTAGCATTTTACCGAGGTGCATAGTCTCTACAGCACACAGGACTCCTATGAGCACAGATGGCGAGTTCGAGTAGTGGTATAACCAGAGAAGCCGTGTGGTTGTTCCCAGTTGACCTCAACCAGGGTCTGCTGCTCTGCAGTTATTCTGTAAGTTAAGTAAAATAAAATAAAATTGCTAATTAATAAAAAGAAGTATGAAAAATGATAAAAAATAGGGAAATTAGATAAAATAAGAGATATTGCAGCTGAACAGGGGGCCGCGCGCAGAAGGCGCCCCCTCTGGATCCGCCACTGATACCAAAGGCTATTTAATGCATTTGTATATATATATATATATATATATATATATATATATTAGTTTTAGATTAAGTGAATTTCCGAATTGACGGCGAGTACTGGATGCGACCGGTAGGGGGGGGGGGGGGTAATGCTAGGCCCCTGGACAAACAACCATATTTACTGTTAAAAAATAAGATCTTAGGAAGTCAATTGGAAGAGAGTTGTAACCCTATCCTCTTTATATTTATTTTGTTTTTGGACAAATTTCTACACTGACTACATTTACATAATGGCAATATCTTGCATAAAGCTTTTGCTGATTTTCACAGAAAATCAAGTTTCCAGAAGATCAATATGTTTCACCTCTGATAATCTAACCATATAAGGAGCTCTAGGTGCAAATTTTGAGTGTGCTTTAGTGAGCCTGTAAACAATATATTTTAAAACAGCGCTTTTCTACACCATGCATTTTTAAAGGACTATGTGTTTTGGCTTAGTTTTACTCTTTTCAGGCTTAACAGGGTTATAAAATATATTGAGCCATTTACCATACACTTTGTGAGTGGCTGACTGATCCTCTGAAGCTCAGTGTGTTGAACCAAAAAGATTTCCTCCTTTACATAACAAGACTTACAGGACATATACCGGTGAGTAAGCCGTGAGTCAGCTCTTCAGCTTAGAACCTCTCTGGATGTACTGGAAGTTTCTAGGTCTAACAGTTATGGTTTATGTCCCGTTAATGCCCGGACTGCTTCATTTGAAGGTCTCAAAAAATAGAGAAAAAAGGCGTAAAATGTAGAAAAAAATAGAGGTGGCGCCACCAATCTTCAAGAACTGTTGGAACTGGCCATGATCTATATGCATGGTAAGAATTTTGCCAATTCAGTGTGTTTGTTACTGACATACTAGAACTTTTCTATCAAATTTTTAATAATCCGTAGATGCACAAAATGCTCCATAACTCAGAGAATATAGGTCTAACTGACCTTAATTTAAGTGTTTAAGGAATTTTTTTTATTGATCCACCTTTTTTGAAAAGATTCTATGAGAAGATTCTATGTCTTACGTTTACAATTTGTGCCCTTTTAACGTAGAGACGGACCGAAGGATAGACAAGCGGACAGACGGACAAATAGTCGCAAAGATCGCTATAGCTGAGATGACTTTCAGGGAGCCGAGCTAATAGCATTCTACAGATGATAAAACAGATGGGTCACACAGAGTAAGACGACTAAGGCGAATGTACAAGGAAGTAACGACCATCCACCAGTTTGTATGATGCGTGACCATGGCAATACCTACGTTTCTAAGTTCTTGATCAGAGCACACACGCACACAAGTGTCAGCGGCCGGTGGACACAGTGCAAGACGAGGCAGCATGCGGCCAAACTGGACGTGCGTGTTACTGTGTGTCGCCATGGCGACCTCTGCCCCCACCAGCAGACCAATGACCGTGCAGCGAGCCATGGTGAGTTAGTTAAGGTCCCTTTACACAGGGCTGCCAACTTTGTGCCACCTTTGAGCAACCAAAAAATGACCAGAACGCTCAATGGTCGCCTAACCCCAGAAAATCCTGATCCTGTGTAATTGCTCCATAACTGTGTCAGCAATACTTGTGCCTCCCTTGAACCTCCAAAAATGCAGCATTGGGGCATTTTCTTGCCTGCCTTCCCTCTGCTTCCCCTGTGCCACCAGAGCGACCACTCTGCCTCCATTCTAGAACTACGGCAATGCTTGTGCCTCCCCTCTGCCTCCTTTGAGCCACCTTTGAGCAACCCACCACCTCGGCGACCTTTGTGCGATTGTTTTGAACATGTTCAAATACGGCGACCATGGCGTCCATGGCGATACCTGAAACTCCTGTGTACCACCTTTGAACGACCTAGGCAACCATGCTGCCTTCTTTGAGCCTCATTCGACGACCTTGGAAATGTTGTGGTCGCACACAGGAGGCAGAAGGTCGCTATTCTGTGTAAAGGCCCCTTTAGTCAGAGTCTTGGTTTTCTTATGGGACTCTCCCAATTAAGCGTCTCTACAGGCGACCAGGCTGTCGCCTCATGGTCGGCGGAGGGTCGCCTGTATGGTCGCCTGTAGTCGCCTGTAGTTGCCCGAAGTCGCCCAAACACGCGTTGCCTCTTACCTGTCGCCGCTCGATTTTCAACATGTTCAAAATTCTCAGGCGATAGCTTTTTTGACGCCAATGTGCGTATACAGCCTGTCTTCTACTGGCGTAAATGCGGTCCTAGGCTGTCGCGAGTTGACGTGGATTGTCGTGAGCTAGTGTACTTGAAACAGGGCCCATTCATATCTCCAGCTCCCCACATGGCACAGGATAGAGACTCGTCGAAGCTTGTCGCGGTTGGACGTAGCATATTCTGGTGTCGTAGGTTGTCGCCAGTGTAGTCGTACGTTGTCGTAGATGTGGTCGTAGTTTGTCGTAGGTGATTGTCCTCTGTGGCGGCGATTGTGTCGCCCGTTGTCGGCAGCTTGTTGAAGCTTGTCGTCAGACAGTCGTCAACCTGTTGTAGTTTGTCGTAGATTGTTGTCGTAGCGGAGGTCCAGTCGACAGCCTGGTCGCCCGTAGTCGCCTGTAGAGTCGCCTAAGTTGGACAGCCCCATTAAATAGCAACTCCCTGATCATTTGTATATTCTGTGTGTACTAGGGCCCTGCGCGGGCCGAAAAATAAAACCCCCAACCCGCATTATATAATGCCAGCCCGCAGTTCGGCTTGCAGTTTATGAAAAAATGTTCAGCTCACTCCTCGCTTCAATTACTAACAGTCTTTCGGCCCGCATCCGCCCCTCAAAATTTTCTTTCAGCAAACGCCCTCCCCGCAATTTTTTTCCAAACTCTAGCTCGCAATCAGCAAGCAAAGTGAATTTTATTATGTAACATAAACAAATCACACCCAAATCACTGCGTATCAATAAAATTGTGCATCTTGTTTACAACTCTGTTTCAACTATTATGGTATTTAAAAGTGTCCATTACAAATGGTCTAGCAAATATCAGATGTGTGAGTGTGTGTTTAAACAAATAATGGTTCATCAAAATAGACACCACCACTAATCACAAAATATCCTAAACATTGTCACACAGATACAATATATTACACAAATCACTGATTTGTTAGCAAGCTGATGTCGACTCTCATTAATCATATTGGGGCGGGAACAAAGCGGCAGGAAATTCGACCTATTATTTAATAAGTGTATATAGAGCGGTCCTCCACTGTGTGATGACCTTGCTGGTCACACTAAAATTTCTCTCTGTATAGTGATTGTTGCCATGACACACAGAAAATCTCTAGTGACGATGGAAAGTAGCTTAATATCTCATCTATGGTGATTCCACCATCAAGTGGACCAAGTAAACGAAAACCTGTGATATGCAAAATGAAAAATGTAATAAGCTTTTACTGAAGAATTCAAAAAATATATATATTTTTTTCTACTTTTAATGTAATGTCAGATGAGATTGGATGACCATATGGCCTCATTCAGTGAATCTTATTCAGCCGATATTCCTGGATATTGTTGTAATATTCCATGAAGTCATCCCTGGATCCGGATCATGTGCATGGTCCACATCAAAATCTGATCGATTCTTCATTGGCCCACTCTCGAAAAGCTCTTAAAATTTCATCAGATTTCCTGTATTACATCCTGGTCTGATGATCCTAGATTAGCAATTCTTGCTCGTCATCTTTGTGTAAGAAAGATATAAACTGCTCATCTCATTTCTACGAAAAATACTACCCTATTTTACTCAAATCTTCAATTTGATGAAAACAGATATTTTACAAGGATCATTGTCTCCTACCCCCTTTTTTGGGATTGACTCATCAATGCACGGAAATCAACCCGTGTAAAATTGCTCCCTTAGGAAGATCTTTTTTTTCTTAACCTTTATATATATATATATATATATATATATATATATATATATATATATATATATGAATCTTAATTTTCTCTCTCCCTCCCTCTCTCTCTTATTTGTTCGTTAATTTAAATAAACCGACAACTTCGGTTTTAATAATCTATATACTTTGCTTTTCGGGTCTTTCGTTGCTTTTCGAAACGAACCTCTTTAAATAAATGCATACACAAAGGAATGCAAAATCCATAATTACATTAAGGTTGATGATTATTGGTGCATGAACATGTACTTGCGATTTCACCGCGTTCTTGTTTTATTCGGCCAGCTTTCGTTTACTCAGGGCGCACGTGTACTTTCATTTTGCAATGTGACATTGAAGATGCTGGCACGTCTTTCATTCTTTTTATATCATGTTATATTATATATATTACACGTATATAAATGACTGGGTGGTTTCGCACATAGTTGCCCGCCTAACCTTTGCCTTCTTAAATAATCATGAATAGTCATTGTAGGAGGTGTACAGGCATGGTTAGACCCATGAGTTATTGTACTCTTTTTAAATTATTAGAGCGGTTCTCTGTAAAAATGTTACTTCGTGACGCGATATGACAACGGTAAGATTTGTACTTCAAGTTCAGTAGTTCATGTGAAAACAACTAATTAACATACACCAGTGAATGATGTTTGTGTTATGGGCTGAAATATAATCCGATCAATAGTCTTGGAAGTCAATGTTTAAAAATATTCACATTGAACATCTAGTTTGTGTAAAAACAGGAATCATTTGAAGCAAATGATAACTTCAGTCTATATTTATAAAGGTATCATGGGCAACGGCGTAATCTTGTGTTCCTATGCATGTACTGAACTGAACTCAAACAAACTTTTTTTCCGCCATGAAAATTCTACACGTTATAACTCTAAACAGGTGAATGTTAAAAGAATAATAATATGTTTTTTTTTTATTTCGCTTCATGTATTTTGATCCAATGTCCGAACGTCATTTGTTTTTGTGGCCTGCTGGTGTATAGATTCACTTGAGGTTGGATTATATAATATATGATTATATGATATTTTTGATAATATCATATATAATATATAGTCGATTCCTGTGAATACTGTTGTCGGGTCATATCAAACAGACAAGTCACCCGTAATAGTGTTATAGTGTTATAGTGTAACATTCCCGTGTAATGTAGTTCCAGATGTACTTTTGATTAGAGTCCTGCTCGTCATCTTTGTGTCAAGATGATATCACCTGCTGAAAAAAATAGCACACTCTTTTAGATAAAAACAGATATTTTAAAAGGATCATTGTCGATAGATATTTTCTTTCTTTTAATTCCATTGAACACGGAGGAGTAAACATTCGATTGTGTCATATATTTGACATAGATTGCGAAGTTCTTTACAACAGTAAGAATTATACCCGATTTTTCTAAAACTGGTAACATTTTCAAAGCAATAATACTTATGCAAAATACTGCCTGTTCTAAAACTGGTCTACGTAATCCGATATTGTATATCAGTCAATCACTGATAAAATTGTCACAATTGAATATGAGATCAAAATAAGTCCCAATCCTGTAAAGTTTATTCTTCAGTCATTTCTTTTTAAATGACCATGCTATTTTATATGTTCTAATTATTTTAAGGTTTGCATATGACATAACATAAGATATTTAATCATTTTCATAATTTGAAAGAAAATAAATTATGTTTTTCATTATATATTGCACCTTTTGACATCTTGTCCTCAACGTTCAGTTTGTCATTATAAAGTTACACGCTGCACAGTTCCCGACTTTTTTTTTTTTAGGAATACTTGAGGTATTTCGGGTTCTTGGGGAATGGCGACCCTAACAGCCATGTTCAAGCTTCAAGAGCCACCGCCATGCAAAGGGCTGCCATCATGGACTTCCAGAGAATGTCGAAAATACCCGTTACAGGTAAGTCTCAAAAGTTATAAAGGTACAGATATAAAACATACCTCAGTAGTCAGTATAGTTAAACGTATCAAGTGCAGGTTAGTTTTAGATAAAAAATAATGTAATAATAACAATAATAATAATAATAAAAATAATAAATGTACTGTAAATTTAGAAATATAAGCTGGGGTTCTATTTCCGTGGTTTCTTGGGTCAAGGAAATCCACGATCCAAACACCTAACTTTCGTTTTCTAAGGTTAGATTCACCAAATTGGAGTAATAAGGGTGTACGTGTACTTGATGTTGTCATGTCTTTCATTGCATTTTAATGGTGTTTTGCGTTATTTGCTACAGCATTACTAACCGACTAAACTCATTTGACAATCACTCACAGTTCCAACAAAATAAAACTAAAATCATTCTAATAATAATTTTTGTTTCAATACTTGTTATGCCTTTTAATCCAAATGGCATTCTCTTAAAGTTTTATTTGCTCAAAACAGGTGACATCGAATTCATTAGTTATTATTATCATCGCACCATAGTTTGTGCATTAAATCATCTCATGAATTCTTAGATGTATACCTGTAGCTGTATAAACAACTTGTTGGTAATCTAATGTTATTGTTATTTGAGTAAGTTTTTGAAGTAAGAATAAAATTTCTGTTTATTTACATCCAGGGGTACTAGATGCTGACACCTTAAGGAAGATGGCGATGCCTCGCTGTGGCAACAAAGACCGTCAGTCGATGGGGGGTGACGCCAAGAGAAAGAGGAGATACATAATACACGGTAACAGTGATACATGCACAGCTCAATCCAAAACTTGCGACACCTACCGACGACGACTGATATTGAGTATTCGGGTCACCAATCATTGTCACTGGATAAGTAACCCCTTTCTGGTGCCTTTAGGAAAAGGTTGCCGTTACCAAGTGAGGAACCGAGTTGCCTTTAGTTTAACGTGGAAAGTAGAGATTGTGTGGTTTTTGATGGCCCACTTAACGTATCAGCACTCAGGCAAACAACAAAACACATGTCACTGACTAAACAATAAGAGTATATTTGTTAAAAGAAAATAAAAGGTACATAATTCAAAATCACCTACCAGATAGGGTTGGCCTGTCACGCCTTACTTAATACACTGGTACTTACACTAAATAAATAAATCTTTAGTAAAAACACAGATTCTGGTTAAACAGTCTCTAGATCTTTTAAACTAGCTATTCTTGACCCCCGCTGGCGGCGCTTCTCTGGGCTCCTGCTGACAGTACCTCACTACACCTCACTGTACACCCACTGGTAGAACCTCGCTGGATATCCGCTTGCCGCACGTCTCTAGACACTGGACGGCAGCACCTGTCATAACACCTCTCTGAACACAGGGTGGCAGCACCTCTCAGGACACTGGGTGGCGGCACCTCTCTTGACGCTGAGTAGCGGCACTCTGGTCATCGGGGAGCGGCATCTCTCTATAAACACTGGCGGGCGGACCTTCCGGACCCTGCAGGCGCCACAGATGGTTATGTCTCAAAACTGCGTATACCCTTCTACCCTTATATTTATAAGACTAATACAAAGTCTGGCCTGCTTTTTCTGCCATGGCCCATCAATATTCATGAGCACGCTGAATACTAAATAGGCTGAGGACAAAACATGCTAAACCCCAAGGCGAGCACCACAACAATGGCATAACTGGACTAGCAGCGCACTCTATAACGCTTCTCTTGAATACAGCCATTGTCAAACAAAACTATACTCTGACTTGTGCGCCAATTATTTCTTAATAATTACAAATTAAAAAAACCGGTACAGCTAATACGAGAAATAAAAATAAAACGAAATGTCATGGTCCATTTCGGGACACCTACTCAGGGGCGGATCCAGGATTTCGGAAAACGAGGGGTCAAACCCTGGAGGACAAATGACAAAACCTTTACAAACAGGTGTCCAGGTCCGATAAAAATGGGGCTCAAGGAGGCAAACATTGGTTTTAAACCCCTTAAGAAAAAGATTATGGGGGATGGAAAAAAGGGGAAGTGGTCCGGAATACACACATACATGCATATATATATATATATATATATATATATATATATGTATGTATCAGCATCAGTATGACATTATATTATGTATAAATATTAATATTTTCAAAATAGTATCATAAGATCAAAATTTATCTTTTTATTTTGACATTTATATCTTGACTTTTTTATAGGAAGCAAATGGCCAAATAATAGGATAACCTACAGAATAAGCAGTTACACATCGGACATTTCTATTTCTGACGCCAGGATGCAGATAGAGAGAGCGTTAAAGGTTGGTGAAAATTTTTCTTCTTTTTACGCATGCGCGTCATCAGCTTATAATGTGTAGCCGGTTTTAGCATGTAATGAATACATTGAAAGACTGTGAAATCAATGTTGTATATCAATCGAGAGAAGATGACCGATATGATTCCAAGTTACATTGACAAAAAACTAGAGAATAAGGGATGACCACACCAAGAATAAACATCACTATCGATGAGGAGAATCAGTATGACTACGATATGACCACGACATAATCAACATGATCGCTGACGGCTCTGACAAGTACCAGTGTGATTACGTATGATGACTACGACATGAACAGCATCATTATTGATGGCTCTGACAATGACCAGTATAATCACCGATGACTATCGCAAGAATAGATATTATATTATTGGATCCCTCAGGGATCGTTATGAAAATGGGAGTTCTTCATATTAAGTAAAATTATCTTTAGACCATTCTAGCTAAGACTTAGACCTAAGACTTCAGATTTTGTGGTTGTCTTAAAATATAGCTAAACAAAAAATTCAGGAGAAATTTATAGGCTCTAATGTTATAAAAATATCGAATTTTTTTTTTCGTAATATCTCCTAAAAAGTAGCATACCCATCTATTATACAAATACATATTGATTGGTTCTGAAATTTTAATTATATTCCTTGCAACTTTATAAAAGTAAACATGGCAAAAAAGATGTTGGTGATGTATTTAAAATGAATTTGAGGCACAGTCCCCACACATGCCATTGATGTATTACATATGGGGGCCGGGTCATGTCTTAATATGAATGACCTTTGTGCAATTTTTAAGATCACATAACCAGTCCTGCTCCAACGATTTTAGTGCTGTCACAATAATAATGACAACATTTTTCTTCTTATTATTATTATCAGTATTAGTTGATTGGTTTATAATTCTTTTTTATTTTGCTGAGCAAGAACTCACATTATCCCCGAATTAGGACATTTTTAGCTTTTTTACCGTTCGTCCATTTTTATACAGTTGTTATATACCAACAGGTTTGGAGTGACGTCACTCCCCTTGAATTCGTAGAGGTGTATTATAACCCCGACATCGATATACTGTTCGGAACTCGTGAACATGGCGACGGAAACCCCTTTGATGGCCCAGGAGGAGTGCTTGCGCATGCGTTCTTCCCGCAGTATGGTGGGGACGTACACTTTGATGACGAAGAACTTTACAAAGTTAACGGAGGTAATTAATTTATCACAAAAAATGGTACCCAGCCCCTTCGCAGGGGACAAACAAACAAACAGACAGAAACAGGTGCTAGCATAACTTTCTTTGCGGATTTTATAATATTCGAACAGATCAGTCAGGCCACTCAAACCATTTGCTGGGGGATAAGATCTGCCAAAACAGTGTTCTGGTGATCGCATAATAAATTCCAATCACAGTTGCAACACCTGTCGGCTACGATTGACACTGAGTTTTCGGGTCCATTATATCGACAAGAAAGATCACATTTTGTTTTATCTGTAGATGCTTAACTTTAATAATCGTACCTTAAACTAAGGTATAAACCACACATCGTGAGAGAAACGTATAGAGAAATATGTTCTCCCTATTTATTGACGTGATGCTTTATCTTTTCAGATACCGATCTGTTCTGGGTGGCGGCACACGAGCTGGGACATTCTCTTGGCCTTAGCCATTCCGAGGAAGAGAAGGCCCTGATGGCGCCATTTTACCCGGGATACATCCCTAACTTCCGGTTACATTATGACGACATCCATGGCATCCAAGCAATATACGGTAAACAAATTTCACCAGTGAGCATCATTTTGGATAAACTGCTTGGTGAATATATAGAATCAACATCACACACACACATAAATATATATTTCAGAACACCTGACGCAGACCCCTGTGTGCTTCGAAAACTCGTGCATTAATAAACACGTTAGTCTGTCTAAAAGGCGCCATTCCTTCTCTCTACCTGCTCTTCTACTATAGACTTAAAGGGCTAAACCATATACTTACATATATATATTACCTTTGTTCAAGTTGTTAAACCTTAGCTGTCCCTTTTCTTTGTTATCATGCATAATTAGTATTTTTTAAGTAGCCTCTTACTAGTATATACTGACCTTTAGCTGTGTCTCGCATTACTCCGAATTATATTTCACTCATAGTGATTTTTACAGGTTCCAAACAACTTGTCACAGCACCGCCGCCGCCACCGCCATCTACCAGGCCTTCAAGCACACAGCCGCCACCGCCGTCTAATCACTGCAACATCAGACGTGTTGACGCGGTTACGTATCTGTCCACCAATGACAGGACCTACTTCTTTTCCGGTAAGCCAATAACATCACGCTAGGGGGCTGGTGAGGACGGGGAAGGGGGGGGGGGGGGGTTAAACAGGGATTACAGAACAATACAGAAAATACAGAACAAAAAATCGTGAAAATTTGGAAAAAAATACAGACTGCGTAACCAGTCTACAGGAACTGGTGAAACACTCTATGATCAATATGCAAAGAATCATGGATACTTTTCTTGGAGCCTGTTAAGAAGTTATGGAATTTATATATATATGCTTAACGTCATACGATTCGATAGGAATCTATTTAGGACACGTATTTTGAACATGCTCGAAAAACTACGAAGCCTATACGAAGCCAAGATACAAGGCTAAGACTCCGTATCGGATTTCAACAAACCTGTTGCGATTTGATCCCAAGCAGCAAAGATTCCGTCCCGTATCCTGCACCGTGTCATAACGTGTTGAAGTATCGCAACGTGTACGCTGCAGTTATCAGATATTTCCTCTCGATGCAACAAATATTTTTCGTGGATACCCTCGCGATTTTGTGGAAAATCGTGGAAGATCAAAAAGAAAAATCAAAAGTATGAGATTGCGACAAAAACCCTTCGTTGGTTCTATGAAACGATATCGATTCACTTAAAGTAATTCAGAAATTCAGGAAGGAAATCGCACCACAGAAATCTTAACGGAAAATCACCGCTGAAAAAAAATATATCCCATTGTGTTACGATGCCTTTCGAGTTTTTTTAAAGATCCCAGGAAATCGTAACATGTCGTTGTGTAGGAAGAACCTGACACCAAATTAAGCCGTATTCACACTACACCCAATTATAGTACACCCGAAAATATCGAAAATGGTACGTACGGATTAAGCTTTTTTCTGGTGCATTATGAACGCGAATGCAAAGAAAACCGTGTGATAAATTCAGTATAGGATATTCGACATTCAGTATTCAACCGTATTCAACACGCCTGAAGTTTAACAAGAGCCCTGGAAATGTGCATAGTATGCCCGTCGTATATCTGGTGACCTGTGATCTCTTTTATTATACGTGAAATTAATGAAAACCCATAGGAGTTTGGTAAGTCACCTAGTTGCCTCCAAAGTGCGGTACGTGACCTCTGCCCTCATTAAATATGCATGGATTTTGCTTGAAATCAAACTTAGGAGAAATATTTTCTTTATTGACATTTCTGATGAGTTTTATTTAAATCCTATTTATTATTCGTAAGTTATCCCGCGGCAACACCACAAAGTAGCCTAGTGACCTGTGACCTTATTAAGTATGCATGGATGTTGCCAATAATCGACTCGGGCGAGATAATCTGTTGGTAAGTAGTTAGGTGAGATTCATGAAAATCCATCAAAGCCCCAGTAAGTTATCGCGGCGACACTAAAAGTCAACGGACGGACGGACAGACGGACAGTTGTTATAACATCATACCCCCGTCATATGACGGGCATATAAAACGGCTCTAGACACGTGTCTCGACATGACAGCCGTTCGTAGCTCTTCGAAAGCCTTCCATATTGGTAAGGTCTTGTCACATTCCTTCGTCCTCACAACTCAATGCATCATGCATGCTTTGAGCTGTGGTTTAATTTGAACAAGTTTAAATCAAGAAAATGTTCTTGCTTTTAGCAACATCTTTCCTTTCTTCTGCCTTATTTTTTGATAATAATAATAATAATAATAATAATAATAATAATAATAATAATGATAATTTTTTTTTCCTTAGGGAACATGTACTACCGGATAAACGACTACAGTTTAGATCTCGGTTACCCACGTCGAATTGTAGAAAACTGGGAAGGTCTGAGAGGAAACCTGGACGCAGCACTGCACTCAAATGACCCCAGTGAACCTGCGGGGAATTATTTCTTCAAGGTGGGAAAATTCAAAATCTTCATAAAAAGGAAAAAACTTTAATTGCATTTAATCTAGGCAATATTTTCTTCCTATACATATTGTTTATTGATTTGACAGTGCTTTAACTGAATACATTCAATGAGGTTACAGGCAAATTCAATACACTATTATCAAATGCTTATGCAATATAACATTCAAATAAAATGGACAGAAATCAAGCTGTGAGTGTATTTAGTAATAAAAAAACGGATTAACAGTGATCGTATAGTAATTTTGCTAAGTGCAGGTCTAATAACATTCAAAATGTTTATTTAAAATTATTTCCAAAACTTTATTGGTGTCACAACTGTTGTATCTTTTCAATGTAATAAATGAAAAAAATAAATAAATAAATAAATTTAACAAGCAATAAAAGATTGAAGATGAAGAAAGTTTCACTAGAAAGGATACATTAAATAAGGTATAAAAGAAACGATAAGGCGACATGAGATAAGAATAGAGAAAGCATGAGTGAAACTAGAATAAATCCTTTCAGGTTTGCTTAGAACACCAAAAATAAAATATGTGTATAGCCCTCCTTCTATATATAACTCCACGCATACTTTTATACTGATAGGGCAGGAAGTATTGGAGGTTTCAACATGGATATATACAACCCGGATACCCAAAAGTCATTGGACGTGATGGTTTTTATGGATTGCCTTATAACATCGACGCGGCCTTCGTCTGGAGTGGAGATGGAAGAGTTTACTTCTTCAGAGGTAGGTTGACAAAACATAACAAAGGGACTTAATAATTTTAATATTGATGTTTGTAACAAAATAAACGCCTTTAACAGAGATATTTTATTGAATTCGGACTAGAGTTCCTAAAGGCTGGGCCTGACACTCCTCACTTGCATTAAACTCCTAAATACAACCCGCGACACTTCGCTGTCGTTGGTTTGATAGAAAGCGCGATACAACGCTCTCTTCAGACCGATTACAATTATTGCCCTTTGCAAACTCTAGGGTATAGTAACCCGGAGAGCCTTGCTATACAAAGCAACGGTTAAAGCGAAGGAGATCTTGAGCGACTGCTGTGTATAACTTTTGAGTAAGGAAAATACAGACTTGAAGACGGTGAACATGGACACGAACCTTAAGGACTTGGATTAAGACTTTTACTAGGAAACAGTTGTGTGAGCTCAGCTAAAATACTAGTATATGTAAAATATGGCCCATGCATGGTAAATACCGTTCTTTCTCTATTAAGGATCGCAGTACTACCGTTTATACGATACGATCTACACGCCCTATGAGAGCAGGAGTATTGAGCCCGGCTACCCGCGTCCTATAATTGAATGGGGAGGTTTATCTTCACCCGTCGGGGCTGCTATCAAGTGGAAGAACGGAATGACGTATTTCTTCTATTGGAAACAGTACAGGCGGTTCAATGACGTCGACTTTAAAGTAAGTAAGAGGTGGTTCTGTGATAATGACTAAATATTGCATAAACGCAATACAAAGAAAATATAATTTATGATTTCATAAAGACTTTTATTCATTTGCGTTTATGTTTCATAATCCTGGGGAAGATTGACACTGGCATGTATATATAACAGTGATGGCTTCAGTCTGTTTCTTGTTTGTTCATTCATTTTACTCTTCTGTTTATATTATGTATACATGTTTTCTTCGCAATACTTGTCTGTTTATATTATACTACATTTCTATACATTCTTTTTTAGTTTTGCAGGGCATTTAAATACTTAAATACGTCAACATTTTGCATCACATTTATGTGTACTTCAAATTACATGCTTTGTACTACATTAGTCTGTATACTTTGCACAACAGGAGTGTACACTGCGTGTTAAATATATGAGCTGTACATTACATTGCTTTATAGTTTGTTTTATATATCTGTGTACCGGTACTTCAAATAACATGATCTGTGTGATAAACATTGCACGCGAGATACACGAGGGGTGTCTCGATATGGTGCACGAGGCGACAGTCGAGTGTGCCCTGATTGACACGCCCTGATTGACACATTCTGTCACAGGGGTTTAACTGGTTTGTAAAACATAAACCATCTGGTAATAAATATTAACTCTAACAGCTGCTATTTTTGAACGTTGTCTTCAACATGCTTGTGCTTAATTTGCTATTGTAGGCTTGCCTGAATCAGAGTTTGAGTTTGAAAGAAAACGACCAATCATAGATTTGATCGATTAATCGGCGCACAAATAATATGAATCGGTTTCGATGAGCTACACTTTTGAACATTTCTCCTCGTAACTATACAGTTATTGGCCGGTGTAATAGGAAACGAAACGAGTTTAGTGGGGACACGAATGAATATCATGTATACTTTGACTTGAGCCAGAAATGGTTTACATTTCGTTTAACCAGAAGCGATGGTCAGGAGCCAGTGTGAAACCGGCATCCCCTCTACCGATTTCGGTAGATGTGATGACGGAAATTAAACAAATCGGCAGACATCTTAGCTTTTATACCCAATTTATGACAGCAATAGCAATCCAGAGGACGAAGCAAAGGTGACAAAATGGTTTGAAAGTCTGGTGATGTGCGGTCACCCGCCGGCCTTCGAGACTTATACATTTTACCCACCGCTTGAAATAATCGGCCGACAAAAAAATAATATCTGTGTACTCTGCTTATGTACTTTACCATGACTGTGTACTTTACATACATATATTTGTACTTTACCATATTTGTGTACTTCATATACCATATGCCTGTGTTCTTTACATTACACATATGTGTTCTTTTCAATTTCTGTTTTCTTTAAATTACACATCTGTGTACTTTTCCATATTTGTTTCCTTTAAATTACACATATGTGTACTTTATCATGCCCGTGTACTTGGGATATTTATGTACTTAAACAAGTCTGCGTACTTTGCATGTTTATTTACTTTACGACGCCTGTGTACTTTGCATGTGTATGTATACTTTACCATATCTGTGTACTATACATAACATATATGTGTACTTTACCATGTCTATGTAATTAACGTTATATATCTTGGTATCTTACCTTACGTGTGTTCTTTACATATATACATGCATTTTAACACGTATGTGCACTGTATATTTTAGGTTGACTTCGATTACCCCCGGTCTACAAGCAAGTGGTGGTTTGGATGCCAAAGGGATGGTACCTTGCGGAGAGGGCGTCGTCCCGGCTATATCAGGTGAAAATAATGACAGAAGGATGAGAGTGATGCCAAACTCCCACGCGGAAACCTTGGCAACGATATGAATCTTCCCTTTGACCTTAAGAACTGTCTTTCTCATTAATCTAAGTGTCTAAATACAACACTTCTTAAACGAGTTAGCAGTCAGTAATATGGAAATGTTCATGGAACACGAATTGCAGATATATTGATGACATATAACGGCTATGTATACCTTTCTTAACACATGCGATATTAAATAGAGCAGAGATTTTCAGATTATGCCCAGCTGCTTGATCTCCCATATACATTATTCGCACTAAGCTTCGTCTCTCGAACAAGTTCATATTCACATAAATTAGCCCCTCTGAGACTGAGCCTGAACATTTGTTAAATCGGTTATATTTTCTTATAATCTTATCTGCTTTGAAGAAATAACATAAGCTTCTGGTTAAATTTGAGATCATTGTTATGTTTAGGATGTGTGCTTGTATTATCTACTGTGCACTGATCAAACAAGCTTGTCATTATATTTTTAATCAGGATACCCAAACAATGTACATGGCACTGTCAGTGATTGTGATTTGATATATATCCACTAAATATATTTGTATTAATTGTTATATGCGAATTGTATTTTTTAATTAAAATTTTCTAAAATAAATATTGGTCGTATGGGATAGCACCTCTTCCGGTTTTATATTTTGTATTGTTCAAGTGTGATCGGTACTCCAAGCTTGGATCTGAAACCCACTTTGTTTATGAATATTAGTTTATACATGAAATAGTGCGAGAAGATAGAGAGACAGCCGGACGGAGAAGCCTTTCATTCCCATAAAAATTAAACTGCCAGTCAAATACAATACAAAACTAAATATTTAAAACGTTGTCTCTTGGAACTCGTAATTAGGGCCTTACTTGATAAGTGGTGGCTTGTAGTTATCGCCCTGTCCGTCCGTCCATCAGTGACGTTTCCTTTCGCGTGCATTATCTCAAACAGAACAAAGTTTTATTTTTCTCAAATCCATAGGGTTTACTGATGTGGCCCATTTAGCAAACAGTATGGCTACCAGAGCAATATCGGTGATTCCCAGTATTTGAAAGATAATAAAATCGATATCTTCACTCATACTCTTCAAGGATTGATTTCCTACACTACATAGCATTATATAACTACCTATAAAGACAAATGGCTGCAGACAAACTATTACATGTGTAACAAAAAATAGTGTAGGCAAAAGAACATCCCTTAAAATAGATAACAAACTGTTATTTCAGTGACTCCAGATAATAATATTCTCAATTTCTTGCCAATTTCCTCATTGAGTCATATATATAATCTCAAATTTTATGAAATGCATAACACATAATCTCCATGCCATATACGATTTCTCAAGGTGTCACAGATGACTATTGTGTCAGCGAAATAAAAGCCTTAACAACAGTCTCCGGACATAATAAAAGAATAAAATTTGTCTTTATGAATACATTACTTATATATTTCCTTTAGAAAGGTTGAATAAAATTATCACTTATTGACACCTATTACAGGTCGACTTGCATAGATTGGTACTTTATAATTTTTTTTGTATGCATTACTGAAAATCCCGTGGAAACTATGTTTTCATTGTTAATGTAAAATCCGTAAACTTTTAAAAAACGGATATTCAAAGTTTTCTGTTAAATGAAGCCCTGTGCACATAAATGGTCAGTTGTATAAAGGCAAATTATTATTTTATTCCGTTTTTTTTTTTTCACAAACACCAAGTCACCAAAGAAAGGTCATATATATTGTGTGTGTTCTCTTTTTCTATTTTTAAATCAATTAAATGGTACCATGGCGGTCCAGTCGTGCATGGTTTGCATCACCAGCACCACATTGCGGCACCTTGCGATCAGTATCAGTTTAATTTAAATATATAAAAAAATGTGTTACAAAAATTTAGATGTTCAAGCCAGGCTTATTTTTGTTCAGAAGTCTATGCCTGTTTATTGTTGACATTTAAATTTAAATTAACACATTCTCGTTTTTGTTCAATAAAACCGGAGCCATGCAAATATAATTTCATAGAAGATCCTTGAAAAAATATTGTTTCTTCCATCGTTAACTGATTCTTATTTTCAGGACCTTAAATCCTATCACAATTCATTTTTTTTAGATTATAATTAAATTTACCTCGTCATGCAATTTTCAACCCTAAACCTGTGTAAATATGTAATTCTTGTTAATATATATCTGAGGTACCTGCTTCATGACCGAACATCAATCATCATGTACTCTTTACTAATGGTTAGGTCCATAAGAAAAAAAATTCACCATAAAGGCCCATTCACAATTGAGATACGACCAGTTTACGATGGTATCGTTGTACGAGCAATCGCGTGGTGTCTTGCGAGCTGTTGCATGCAGGCATTGCAGAGTGTCTTGCGAACGTGCGGTTAATATAATTACCATAACAGACAAGCGCATACAGCCTGGTTCACAACCCGCTGCGGTCACTGCACACCGTATAGAGTACTGTAGGGTTTTTGGAACCGCAGGAATACTTATGCGGCCGACGTGCGGGAACGGCAAGATGTCTTCCTGATTCTTTTGGCCTTCGCACCATAAAGTAAGCAAATCCTGCGGGCGCCGCAAACTAACCTTGCGGAAGCCGCAAAGGCCACTAACGACAGCCGCAGGTATCCGGTAAGTATCCAGGTCTCTCAGGTAGCCGAATAGACGTTAGAAATGGCACGGGCATCCTACGACATGCGCTTGCGCTTATGTAAGTTATGGTCGTTGCGGGATCCCTGCGGCGGTTGAAAATAACGCACGGAATAGCCAAAAACACCTGCCGTACGGCGACCATATTCTGATTGTGACGGAGGCGTAAGTTGATGCAGCGGCCCAGCCGTACAAGGGCAGCCACGTACGGGCACCGTACAGTAGACGTCAGACCAATTGCTCCTAATCGTGCAACACTCGCATGTGGACGCAAGACCACTCGTACAAGCGCATGGGACTTAGTCGTATAACGAGCGCTTCTAGCTGCTCTGTTGTAAGATAGCTGTTGCTTTTGTGAATGCATTTGCCAAACTTTATGCGATCTATAACGCCACTTGTTTTAGCATATAGTGCGACCAAATGGTCCCAAGCGAGAGCATCCAAATTGTGAAAGGGGCTTGAGGACAGCGGATTTTAACATTTGACAGCTATGATCTGGTGAGAGATTTAGCCTATCAGGCGAAAATGTATACCTCCACAACACTGTGTACTATAATCAATGTATCAGTGGCGTGGACAGGTCTTCAAACCGGGGGGCTGGCCATCTAGATAATATACATTGTATATATATGTATATATATATATATATATATATATATATATATATATATTACTGAAAGGGTTTGGTTGCCATTCCAGGATCAAAGTGCTCGATACATAAAGTAGAGCTGCTATAAGTTCATAAAAATGCATCAATGCATTCTAGGATCAAAGTGCTCGATACATAAAGTAAAGCTGCTATAAGTTCATAAAAATGCATCAATGCATTAATGTCACTACCCACGGGTTTCGTGCGCACTGCGTGGCACTCATCAGGTGACTGAATGGTGTTGGTTTGTTTTTGTTAATGTAAGGGTGCGTGTGCAAGATTATTTACGGTTGGTTGGTTTTGCTGTATGATGCCTGCAAGTGTTTAGTTATTCACTTCGTTTATTAAAGCCCCATCACACGAGAAGGAGACCTTCCGGCGACCACGGCGACCTAGTAGATCGCCGTTGGTCGCCCTTAACATCGTAAAAACCCTCCAAGTATGACTGCTATGCCGCTCTCGCCCCGCCGACACAACGTGTGCTGACGCCGCGAGCTTCGTCAGAGCGCAGACGCAAGCACACGTCGAATCCAACTGGGCGCAGAGAGAGCGCAGTTCTGACGTCATAAGCGCAGCGGCAGCACCGTACGAAGCGTGTAAAGAGCTCACTAGGGTCACGGAGGTCTCGTTGGCTGCGGCGTTGGTGTGCTTGGGCAGCGAAGCGTAACAGATAGACCGATGCTACCATGTCTACTGGCGATCGACCTGCGCTGTCAGGAAGCTGGTACTGCGCTGCTGGGACACTGATGGCGATTAAATTCCGATCTGACTGCGCTTTAAATCCACGGCGACCCCGCGGCGGAAATTTTGTCCATGTTCAAAACTGGTCGCCACTAATGGCGTTCATGGTGACCATATGACAACCCAAGGCGACAGTATCTCGCTTCTACGAAGTTCATGAAAACTTAAGGCCAATCTGGCTGTGCTCTATGGCGATCTGCCCCAATTCGGTGATCGCAGCGAGATCGCCTTCTCGTGTGACGGGGGTGTAAGGTGCCAATCTTTTGTACGTCATGATTTGTAGCTTTTCATGTTCGCATAGGTTACACCTGTGAGTTCTGGTTGTCATAGTTGGCTTAGCGATAATAGACCATGTGATACTGTGTGAGGTGCCTTGTCGTTTGATTTTCCAAATATATTCTGATAGTTCTGTTTCTTTTTCATACTGCTCGTATTTTAAAGACTTCTTGTGGTCGGCATAGTGGCTTTTGAAAGTATTTCCTATGTTTTTCTATGTATGAGACGGTCCCGTTGTTTGTTGTAATATTAGCTTTTTAAACAACACTTGTTATTAAGCAGCCGCCGTTCATTTGACATTCTACTTTATTCCTGCAGTTATAAGCTCGCTTGAAGGGGGAGGGTTGATGGTTTTTGTAGAACTTTTCGGTTGTGCTTTCTGATGATGCTGCCCAGGTTTGGGTGATAGCTGTAGCTGACTTTTATAGTGTTTCTATCGAAGATTTTGTGAAGGGGGCTGCCGGGTGGGAAATGTTTGTCAATAAGGCGCAGGAACATTTTTCGACGTTAGTTTTTATGGTAAGAAACAGTGCGCACGAAACCTGCAGGTAGTGACATTAATGCATTGATGCATTTTTATGAACAAACGGGGTAAAATCAAAATTATCAAAATTATATACCTTATCAACCTGCAGCTATGCAGAAAAGAAATGCTAAACAAACTCTGTTTACAAAGCTGGATTAAAGTTTCATAAAGCACGGTTAAAAATGAAATAAAACACAATGGGTTGTCGGAAGTAAACTGTACAGATATTTATCTTTTAATTTTTATCATCATTCAAGTCATTTCTTATTATTCCATGTGATGATGATCATATGGCGAAATCAGGTAAAACGCAGGCGAGAAACATACTTGTAAAGTTCTTATTCTCTTAAACGGTGCAGTAGTATGAACGCTTCAAGTGCTAGATGTCGCAGAAGTTTCTTGTCATCTAGTAAAAGAAATTCCCGAATGTTTGGCGCTTCATCTCGCTTCTGTTCGCGAGATTTAAACGCAGTTATTCAGTGATACAGTATGTATATAACATGAGGCTGAAGTTTCAAGATTGCATAAAATTTCCAAGTTAAAGGTAAACTTTCAGAAGCATGCTTTACTTTTCATGATTATACTCTACCTTTAGATTCAGTAGTTTACTACTGGGTGGGGTTGGGGGGGGGGGGGGGGGGGGGCAGAACGTGTCTTAAAGAGGTAGAAACTTGCAGAAGTGACTTTAGTCACAATGGCCAGGATTTATAAAGAAAACACTATAAGCAGCAGTTCCATCCACTTTATTGAAGCCAGGACATATTTTCTCAGCGATTTCCATAAATATCAATGTCTGCCCTTTAGGGCCAAAGTATATGATAAAAATCATTCTGAGCCAAATATTTGATAAAATCAGGTTTCATTCATTCTAATGTGCTAAAACATTAAGGGAAAATAATAATTTTGATGACACTTAGTTTTCTTCTTTAAAGGAAGGATATCAAATTTGTAGGAATGGTTTTCATTTTTTTTTGGGGGGGGGGGGGGGGGCATTCAATGTGAAATTCCAGAAAAACCTCCTGAATGACCATCTCTGCTTTGCCTAATACTTCATGTTGATACTTTCATTTTTCCGAATTGCAAATATGCAAAATTTTAAGCCATGTATCTGCAAAAGTTTTGTAAATTTGGAGACTTTAAACAAACAAATGGGCAAGGCCCTAATTTTATGAAAAAAAGTTGCTAAAATGTTACAAGTTTACCTTTCCTACTATTCATTCTAAATGCATGAAGCCTGTAGGGGTTGTTCTACACTTTTCTGTGTCTTCGACTTCTAAGAGAGATCGAAAATATAAAATTTACAAAGTCATACTCCGGTAAAAATTATGTAAAAAGAAATAATTTAAATTCCAGCCTTACTGACCCATTGTTTCTGACCCAAACTAGATATTTCATTTAATAATTATAATAATCATATATATATATATATATATATATATATATATATATATATATATATATATAACTCTGGAGAAAAACAACACTATTAATCCACAACAGACTGTTTCACGGGGTGCGACCCGATCATCAGGTGAATGTGGTTAGAATGAAGCTAACGGCGTGGTTTGAAAAGCCGAGACTTTACGAGATTACGAGATTATGCTTTGTGCGATTCGGGTGGGGGGGGGGGGGGCATGTGAAAGACTGACACTGATCCTATTGTCCTCGGGTGCACAATAGGATTGGTCGGGGTACACGTGCGATACTGGAACATAACAGGGCAGGGCAACGAGGTTATTTAAGTTGCAAAATTTATATGTAATACAAAGATAATTACCAGGAGGCTCAAATAGCATAATGAACTGATTTCTAAAGGGTCTTGGAAGCAGTGAACATATCAGAGGTATACATATGATATGATAAAAATATGATATGATAAAAATACACATATACTATGAAAATACACAATATACAAGGCAAATGTACAAATATAAAATATAAAAGACAAATATACTATACTATACTCATACTAAATGCAATCCACTCGGTAAACTTACCATGATGTAGTGGTAACGCCATGTCCCTCATCACTGCAGAGCAGTGAGAGAACAACTACCTGAACAGGTAAGTCTGCCCAGCGGATCCTCGGGGGGGGGGGGGGGGTGATTGGATTGCGTGGATACCTTCTACTCCAGCTCCAGCGACAGGTACGTTGTCGAGCACTTTTGTTAACCCACCCTGTCCAGAAATTCAAATTATAACATCTACAGAATGAACAAAGCTAACTTCAACTACTCTTTGAAAAACATTCCCATCCCTAGTAATCTGTCCTACACCAAATCCCTGATAAGTAAAGTTGAAAGCCTACTTCGGAGAATGCGATGGAAGGCATTCCATTTCGAAAACCCTGGTCAAACTTCAGATAAACTTAACTATGGATTCAAAACCACATTTTCACCCCCTCATAGCGAACACCTCAGGGCATTTGAAAGTGATATCTATGAAATGGTACGGAACATTGAATTTCAGCACTCACACAATGCATTTCAGAGACAAATGGCCAATGACATCATAACAATCAGACAATCTGACAATCTCCTAGTACAGGCAGATAAGACCGCCAACCTGTACAGTATGCCGAAAGAACATTACAATAAACTTCTTACAGAAAACATCACTAAGACATACAAAAAAGCAGACAAAAATATCTGTAAAAATATCAATACAGAAGCCAAAGAATTAGCCGGGTCCCTTAACCTAGCAGACCGCATCGAACTTATGGCCGAGCGCAATGCTTACATTACTTTGAGAGACCACAAGGATAATTTTGAACTAAACCCCAAGTGCAGATTGATTAATCCAGCTAAATCTGAAATAGGTATCATTAGCAAAAAGCACTTGGAAAAAATTAATAGCCAACTGAGACTGAAAACCAAACTCAACCAGTGGCAAAATACCGCACAGGTAATATCTTGGTTCAAGAAATTGAAACTGAAGATCGGGTCGCACCCCGTGAAACAGTCTGTTGTGAATTAATAGTGTTGTTTTTCTCCAGAGTTATACCGCTCTGGCCTAGTCTGTAGGCCATAGAGCACTTTACATCGGAGGGTAACACTACCTTATATATATATATATATATATATATATATATATATATATAACTCTGAAGAAAAACAACACTGTAAATTCACAACAGTCTGTTTCACGGGATGCGACCCGATCATCAGGTGAATATGGTTAGAATGAAGCTAACGGCGTGGTTTGAAAAGCCGACACTTAACGAGATTACGAGATTATGCTTTGTGCGGGGCGGGAGGGGGCATGAATGCTTGTTTGCAATGATTCCGTTGTGTTGATTCTATACAAGATATAGTTATAATTGTGAAAAAAAAGACATTTAAGTATTCTCCCAAGGGATTTTTCTGGGTTTATCTATCTTTTTTAGAAATTTCTTATTATTTCCCTCTATACATATTGTCAAAATACATAACTGTTCCTGTTAGTTCAAGAATTGTTTGGTATCCTATGTAAGCAATACACAGTTTATAGACTTTGGATCCTTACACTGACCTCTTATATTGGAACGAATTTGAAGATATTATTTTCCTTCAATGAAATTTGAAAATCTTAAAATAGACTTATTTAATTTATTTTCCCTATTCAATCAACAAACTAGAGAACGTAAGGAAAGGAATGATGTATAGATAATGAAGATACCGTAAATTTAATTTTTTTTAAATAAAATTGTTTAGTTTTAGCTGGTTTACCGTGCTTTTGGCCGAATGCATTTTAAATTATGAGAATTGGTTATTTGTAAAATAATTAAACTTATTAATTTATATGATTAATAGATTATCATATAGCTATAGTGCTATGAAGGTCCCAGTCTGCATATTAAATTGTATACTTAAAGATAATAGTAATTACGGTCAGAATTAAATATTATGAGCGTATCTCCATTACGGATACAAGATATACGGAAACCTTTGGTGAAACTCTGATTAACGAATTAACGATCCTTGAATGTTTGACGAAGCGAGACAGTTGTTGCTTGTAATACCTCACAACGTTCGTAATAAATATTATTACTATTAACAGGCATGTATTGCATACATGTACATCCCCCACCCACCTAAAATTTTCGGGGGTAGGCATCCCCCCATCCCCCCCCCCCCCCCCCCGCCATCTCCGCCCTCGCAATATATGCTGAACTATATTGTGGACTGCGCTAGTGTTTGATAACCGAAGGCGTGTATTGAGCGCCTATTTATTCTGACGATGTATCGTCGACTCGGAAAAAGGTTTATTGATATTGCAACGAAATGTTATTGTGTCATATATTTTATTGTTTGATTATTTGAATGAAAGTCTTTAAGTTTGAAATGATATATGAAATAAGGTATACGTTATCCGAAAAGTTAGTCATCACTTGAAAATGATGTTTCATAAATTATATTAATGGCTGTAAGATTATCAGTGTCACAAATGCACAAAGACTGTCAGTAATTTGGAAGTTTCTATGAGGCGTGTTACCTTGCATACAGGCCTCAACAGATCTGGTCAATGCTGAACTGAATTGGACTTGTAAAAACTGTTTGGTTTGTTTAGAATGGTTTGAAAGAAAATGCTGACATTTAATTAAAATATGATTTTTTGAACTGACATTGAATTTGAATTGGAATTGAATGGAAATCTGTTTAAAAAAAACATTAAAATTGAATCACTTGTAATTGAATTGAAATTGGAGGGAAATCGGTTAAAAATAAAAACAGTAGAATGTTATGTTTTGAAACTGATTTGGAATTAATGTTTCACGACGAGAAGATCTGAGCTGAATCTAAATATATTTTCCAGTTTTAACAATTTTCTAAATGTCTCGCAGTAGATGTTTCATTTTTTTATGAAATGCTGATTAAAATATTTTAATGAATTTTATATATAGCAATGGAATGAATTAACGACAATATGAATTGAAAATTCATAAAATATTTTTTGATTGGAATTTAATCGGAAATGAAAATCAATGTTAACATGAGTTTTTTTCTGGGTCAACATACAAAGATCATAAAAACATGGGAAGTTGATTAGAGCATTGTATTTAATCAGAAAATTACATGTGTGTGTGTAGCTGTATAACAATCAAATACAAGGTCACCGTATTCCGTGTTGTTAAGCGATGTAATGTGACAGCGAATTTTACTTCGATCAAAGATCTGATGTAATCGCCTAGAGCAAGAGTGACGTGATAAACTGAGTTTTGTAATAACGTAAATCTAGAAATCTTGCACCGGCATGGTCAGGAATGCTAAATTGTTATTTAGATTTTTAAAATTCTTGTAAAAGGGCGTTTCCTGTATCTCGCGTCACTACAGGATTTAGAATGCACAGCTGATAGTTCTTTAAGAAACCACGGAAACTCATGTTTTATTTTATGGAAAATGAAATAAAGAAAAGTAAAATGTTTCGGCAATAGCTGTACTGGTAAATGTTCTATTAGCAAAGCTAGTCTACTAAAAAGGCGTCACCATTAATTTTATCGCCACATTCTAATGACAGCTTCATTACCTGCTCGGGGACAAAGGTGTGAATATATTCTGCGGCTCCTTTTATCAACAGTGAATTAGATTTATTTCCTGATGACTCAATATCGTCTGATATCAACGTTAAAAGTTGATTTATTATACATCGTCAATTAGTAAACGCAGCTGTACAGCTCTTCCTTTTTTATATTCCCTACACTTTTGGGTGACATGCATATGAGGAAATTGCCAAACACGACTTGACGCAGCAGAGCGTGTCATGTCAGTCACCTGCGAAAAGCTTCAACTACGACATATGTTTTTGCTCGATATGACATTATGAGAGACATAAATGATACAAGCTCATTAGCAGCACACGTCCATGCTATATGAATACACTACCAAGTAATGAGATTTAGAACGTATGAGTGAACATTAATTGCCTCCGCCAGGAAAATATGCTTTCATCCTCGTTTGTGTGTGTGTTTGTAAGTTTGTTCGTATTGATGAGCCGAATCTCATGAAATCAAAAGATCATTTCGGAAATGGGTCAATGAAAAATCAATTAGATTCTGATGGGGATCAAGACCCTTACATAGATAAAGTGTTGTTTTTATTTGTCAATACTTAAAATATTAATAAAATTAGCTAAACTATGGGAGACAGCCTATACATGTTCGGACTCGCTGAGCGTGCACAAAGCTATATAACTATTAATAAGGTATTACACCTTAATTTTTAAAAGAAATAATAACAATATTTTAAAGATAGTGTAGGTAATGTCATATGCATGACAAAGGATCCCTGTCTGGTACATTTTTCATTGGTGTTAATATGTCATGAAAGTTTGCTAATTCTATGAAAGGCATCCACAGTCTGCAATAGGCAGCAAATACCATCCAGCTACTAATTAGCTACTTTAAGAACTGGCCGAACTGAAGTATTTAAGGAAGAAAACAAGATGAATTTGTCATAAAGGTGACGCATGATTTTATTACTGATGTTATGTTCTGGTGAAAATATCGTTAAGGTGTTAAGGAACTATCAACAATGGGCATAATGACTTCAACGATGTTATGCAAATCATGCCTTTTGCCCAATGTCTTTGCCCAAAATCTTTATTTATTGTTTCCAAGAAGATTTTACCAGGAACTCCTTATAGAGCCTTATTTAGAATTTCTATGTCCAAGTGCTTCGATTTGTGTTGTTACGGAACCTAATATCAACAGATCACGTAGTCGTGACGAACACAAACCTTACAACGGAGATAAAAAAAATCAGATTCTGGAACACTAGGCAGCGTGAAATGTCTAGGGGAATGAATAAAGAAGTTAGTGTTTTTTTTTGTTAACAAATAATTATCCTTTATTCTTAAATCAATCCTAACATTACAATACACTAAATCAATACAATTACACAGTATTACAACAGTACAATAGTAAGTCAATACAAGTACATAAATAAGTGTACAGTACCTGGATACCACCACTGTCACAGCGACAAAAGGTCCTTTAAAGCATATAATTCAGATGAACAGTTCACATAAATCTTCTAAGTCCAGTTCATTCACAAAATCAATCCTTTGTAATCCAAAGTGAAGTTCTTGTTATAATCCCGAAAGCAAACTGAAGACTATAAAGATCCGTCATAAATTGAAAAGAAAAGCTATAACTGCAGCAATTATAGGAAAAGGTCCACTCCTCTGTGTCCGCTGTAATATTCTCAACTCTCACCCTCGGCTCTAAAACACAGCCCCTATTTATAGCTTCTCATCTCAAGCCGAGAACTTTCCATTTCCCGAACAATCTAAAGAACAATGTGTTTCTACATGTCAGGGTTCGCACGTGGGCCGGCCCGGCTCGGCCAGGCGATGCTATCATGTCAACGAGCTATGCGTGCTACACGAATCAAATGTCAATAACACATGGAACATCCTTGCACACAGACATCTGTAACAGTGTGTATCCGATTATAGCTATTCACACAGCCAACAGAATACAGGTCACAGTTACCTTATTTATCGTTCACTAGAATATTTTACAGGGACCTCCTTACCAACTTAGAATTTCAAGGTCTATAATTATAATAATTCATGCAAATCGGTCTTAATGGTCGCTCAAATCATGTTTTTTTCACAGATTTTGCAGAATGTTGGTCACAAAGACCTTATTTCAGAATAGGGGTCACAAAATAATGACTTAATTTCAGAGGTAAAATGATTTGTTGCCTCCATGCCCAAAGGGCACTGGGCAAGACGTAGCTATGGGTAAACGTTAAACGTTCAACTACCTTGAACTCACTAAAATTGGTATCTTCAAACCCGCCAGCAAGCTGAGTTTATAAGAATATCTACATGTCCCAGGATCTCTTCAACATGCCTGAACAAATACACATGGTGATTTTGTTCCTAGAAAGTATATATATATATGTATATATATATATATATATAGTTACGAAGAAAAATTGCTCAGGGGAAAACTTCCCTAGCAAGACAGTTCGGTCCGCTTTTTATGTCACCCCGTAACACACCCCCTCTTAAGAGCGTTCTGCTATCAGAACAAGACTAATTATCCCAGGAGTCACACTTTGGTGAGCTTATTCCCTGGGCCACAAAGTTAACCGTCATGTTAGACGAGCCCCGATTTTGTTACGTAGACAAATAAATGAGGGGAAAATCCTGGGCCGATCCGGGATTCGAACCGGTGTTGGTGGCGCACAAGTCCGGCGTCCCAACCGCTTCGCTAGTAATTCAAGCTTCACTAGTGGGACAGTAGGTCCGCTTTTATGTGCACCCCGTAACACTCACCCCTCTTAAGAGCGATCTCCTATCAGAACAAGACTAATTATCCCAGGAGTCACAATTTGGTGAGCTTATTCCCTGGACCACACAAAATTTACCGTTACGTTAGACAAGCCCCCATTCAGCGAGACAGTTCGGTCCGCTTTTTATGTCACCCCGTAACAATATATATATATATATATATATATATATATATATATATATATATATATACATAGGTATACATGATTCTAATGTAGTGTCGAATTAGATTTAATGAGAGACTGAATAACAAAACGTGGGTTTTTTAAATCGAATTTCAGGCTTTACTTTTTCTTATTAGACTCGAGGTAAAATCGGCCTAAAATTTCAAGTTCTAGTCCATGTGCAAATGCCTGAAAAAGTGGATTCGAAAGGTCATGGTCACAAGTTATACACATCAGAGTCAGTGGTGTACGACTCGAGCCCGGATTCGAGTCAACTTTTTTTTCTTTGACTCAGACATGGACTCAAGTCTGGACTCGACTTGTACATCACTAATGTGTTTCATGACCTGTGATAAACAAACCGGTTATTCTGTCAAAAAATATGATCTCAGGGAGTCAATTCGAAAAAGTTTGTTAAATTTCCCTATTTATATATATTTTAATAATAATAATAATAATAATAATAATAATAATAATAATATAATATTTATATAGCGCCAAATTTTCCGATGGTGGGACTCACAGCGCAGTTCACACGCACACATACACACACACACACACACACACATACATACAATTTCATGGAAATCTACTCCCTATGCCTGACCCAGAAAAAACGGATATTAATTACCAAAAGCTTGACGAAAGAGATACGTTTTTTAAATTAGTTTTAAATGATACAAGAGTTGGAGATTTTCTAAGTGTAATGGGAAGTGAATTCCAAATTTTTGTGGCTATGAAACGGAAGGAACGTTCACCAATTTTCATATTACACTTTGGTACTTTAAGAAGATTCCCGCCAGCCGAGCGCAGCGTACGCAAAGGCCGATAGGTTATTATTTTTTTTCAGTCAAATATGATGGAAGTAAGTCATCGAAATGGCGGTAAACAAAAACAGCATTTTTTTATTGTATACGGTACTTGACGGGAAGCCAATGGAGCTGTTTGAGCAGCGGGTTGACGTGGTCGGCCTTACGCTTCTTAAGAATGAGACGCGCCGCATTATTCTGGACCATCTGTAGCCGGTAGACTTGCTCTGCAGGTAACCCAGCAAGAACTGAATTACAATAATCCAGGCGAGATATTACTGTGGCGCAAATGAGCCGACAGCACGCATTAATAAAGAGGAAACGCCGGATTTAAGCTATTCGGCGGAGCTCGAGAAAGGCCGCAAGACATATACTACTAATATAATCATGCATTGAAAGATTATGATCAATCTTAACACCTAGATACTTCACTGAATTTTGAAAAGGAACAGTGCAGCCCCCAATGCTAATAGACTCACTGTCAGTCATCCTTAGAAGGGGTTTAGATCCGACAGGCATAATTTCAGTCTTGTCAGTATTCAATTTAAGTTTGTTGCTGGTCATCCATGATAGTATATCATCGATACAAGCTTGTATGCTTAACTGGACACAGCTGAACTCACCTGGTTTACTACTTTTTGACAGTTCAGTGTCATCAGCATACTTGTGAAAAGAACAATCATGTGCAGATATTATGCGAGATAGGGGTTGTGAATATAAAGTGAACAATATAGGTCCTAACACGGATCCCTGGGGAACCCCGTACAACAAAGTACATGGGTCAGATTTCCTACCGTCGACAATACCATCTTGGGAACGATTGGCGAGTTATGAAGTATCAAGCGTGTCAAACGCTGCACTGAGGTCCAACAATGCTAGGAGAGAAACGCGTCTCCCATCTGCCGCCATTAGCAGACCATCCATGACACTCAGTACGGCGGTCTATGGTGCCTTCTATTCGTGGACTGATGGATTTCCATTAAGCTATTTTCATGAAGATGACATTGTAACCTCTTTAAAACAATCTTCTCAGGGATTTTAGAAAGGAAGGGAAGGTTTAAAACTGGCCCAAAGTGTTAAGTTCATTTCAATCTAATCCCGGCTTCTTCAAAAGTGGGGTCACGACAGCCTCTTTAAACTTAGAAGGGACTGTACCTGTTGATAGAGAGACATTAATAATGAACGTAATCAATGGAGTTAGGTCATCTATGCATTGCTTAAGAAGGGGATTTGGGAAGGGATCAAGTATACAGCTTTTTGTTGGTGATGATGATGATTTTAGATTTTGGACAAATCCCCACACTTAATACATTACATGAAGAAAATATCTTGCATCAAGCTTTAGCTGATTTTCGGCAAATTATCAGAAGATCAATATGTTTCACCTGTGAGAATCTAGCCATACCAAGAAGCTATAGGTGTAAATTTTGAGTGTGCTTTAGTAAGAAAAGTGCTTTATATTCACCGTATATGCAGTGTAAAGACCGATTATGTGTTTCGGTTTGTTTACTCCTTTTAGCCACAAAAGGATCAAAACAAGTGTTGAACCAGTTACTACACGCTTTGTGATTGGCTGACTGATCCTCTGAGATTCAGTGTGTTAAACCCAGATTATTTTCTACTTCAAGTAACAACATAACATACATGACTGAGTCAGCTGTGAGTCCGCTCTTCAGCTTAGAACCTCCCTGGATGTACTGGAAGTTTTTTAGGTCTAACAATTATGGTTTGTGTTTATGTAAATGCTCGGACTGCATCCTTTGATGGTCTAAAAAAATTAAATGAAATGCGTAAAAAGTAGAAAAATACAGGTGGCGCCACTAACCTCCAGGAACTGATAATACTTGTCATGATCAATATGCATAGAAGTGATAATTCAAATCAATGTATTAGTTATGATACTGCAGCTTTTATTTTATTTTGGGTGCACAAACAAGCCCCATTACTTGGAGTATAAAAGTCTAAATAGATTTTTTATTGACCTTCCTAAGTGTGGAGAAAGACGATTTAAGGTCTAACGTTAACGATTTGTGCCCTGTTAATGAACGGACAAACAGTAACATAGATAGGGGCATTTGCATAAAAAAGAGTAAGACGACTAAAGGCGGAAGAATAAGGAAGTTGCGATCATCCCCGAGCGCATCTGAAGCATGACCATTGCAATACCTGTTCTGTTACCGTGTTCTTGATCAGTGCACACCTACAGGAGGCCATGGCCGGTGAAGACAGTGCCAGAGAAAACAGCATGTGGCGACACTGGACGTGCACGTTACTATTTGTCGCCATGGCGACCTCTGCCCCCATCAGCAAACCAATGACCGACAAGGGAGCCATGGTGAGTCAGTCTTCTTATATACCTAAACGGTAACTCCCTGATTATTTTTATGTTCGGTATGTAGTAGGATCCTTCTCGAAAAAGTTAACCCCAACCAGCCCCGCATTACGTGATGCAAACCAGCAGTCCGGCCGCAGTTTAAGAAAAAAATTCAAACCGCCTCGCGCCACAGTTACTACCAATCTTTCGGCCCTCATCCACCCCACCAGGTTTCCTAACAGCCCATGCCCTCCCAGCGAGATTTTCTTTTTCAAACTGAAGCCCACAATCGACCACAAAGTAACTTTTATTATGTAACATAAACAAATAACACAAAAATCATTGTTTATAAATAAAATGTGCTAAACAAAAGATGTCAACTCTAGGTATTTAAAAGGGCCCATTAAATAATGGACAAGCTACAAACAAAGAAGCTTTGGTTATTTATAACCCCAAACTGCATCGAATTTGTACCTCAGAAGTATGTGTAAAAAAAAGGAATCAACTGAGAGCCAAAATAATCAGTAAAAATAGTTAAAACACATACAGATATACATTATGGCATATAGAAAAACTCAAAGATAAAGCTTACTAAGGCGGGCTCCTGGAACCCCCGCCTTGACCACCTCTGCCTGCTTCGCCAATTTCCGTAAATTCAGCCGGCACTCAAATTTTGTCTATATATAACCGTGTAGATATATATATATATATATATATATATATATATATATATATATATATATATATATATATAGATGTTCGGATGAACGGCGCTCCACTTTATTACATAAATTACTTTTTATCAAACTAATGTTTACTCTCATTGTATAATAGGTCGCTTTGATGGAGGGGAAATTCGACTTTTTATTCAATAAATGTCCTAGAGCGGTCAAGCTCTGTGTGATCACCTTGCAATTAGTTTTTTCTGCAGATTTGAAAGAATATTATAATTTGTTTTTATACATTTAATGTTATGTCAGATGCGATAAAGACTTCATTTTGCCTTTATGGCTTCAGACAGGTATATTTAAAATATAAGCTTATTCGGCTTCCATTCCCAAAAGTTTGTGAATAAATCTTAATGTTGTTTCATGATTCGGGATATTTGCAGGGTCCATTTCAAGTGAAGATGATTTTTCGCTGGCCTACTCCCGAAATGCTCTTAAAACTTATGAAATTCCGTTTATGATTGCGTGAATAATGTTGTGAACAAACACACACACACACACACACACACAAACAAATGAACGATAATGAAGGTTTTACACTCTTGTGAGAGGCAACTATGTAATTGTATGACATGTATAGTAATGACTATGTGATTTATCACATGTTTGCCCCCCGATGCTTTAACTCCTTGAATTATTTTTTTTTGTAACTAGTATACAGTTCTAAGGAAGACTGATGAGTCACGGTAGCCTTTTAAATTTATTAGAGCGGCTCTCTGTAAAAACAGTCTATTTCTTGACCCGGTATGACAAAGATATTTGGTCTTGTGGTTGTCTCGTCCCAAGACGCTTTATACCGATTCGCTCTGCTCCTCTCCATCAACGTCTTGAGTTCGGCCCACAGTCATACCGTGTATGTTCCAAATAGGGGGACCTTTTGGAATCGTTTAGGTGACTTTTTATCCAATGTGAACATAAAATACTTACCTGTTCGTTGCCTTAAGGTGTTGTATAAAAGTTCTGAAAGGTTGTAGTACCAATGTAAAGCTCGATTGCCTTTTACATCCATGATTTTATAAGAGACCTAATGTTTACATAGATAAGAAGTCGCCATAATTGTATGAAGTATCCCACAGTCCTTTGCGACAGGATTTAGACTGGGACCCAACTCCGATATAAACGCTGTTAGAACTGGAAAAAAGTGGGTGTCAATAGGGGAATGTGCATGGTACCAGTAGATCAACGTCTGCTCAAAACAAGTTCCTAAGTTTGGTATGTTCCAATTACGGTAGGATTACTAGGATCTTCACGGATAATGTTTCATTAAAATATTGAGGTAAAAAATGTGGTAATGTTGCCAGAAAGACTACCAAAGACACGACCGGATGTATTTTGATGTGTATATTTAGCACATTTTAGAGTTTTTTTTGTGCAATTTACAATTTCACCATTACACGGCCACAGTGTACAGGTCAGGGCCACAACTGTTATCTTATCAACTACTCATTAAATATCCCAGTGAATAATATTTGTGTTAATTTCACATACCCACATATGTCTGAGGCTAAAGACAATGAAATAATTTGATCAAGGGTCCTGAAAGTCAGTGTTTAAAAATATTCACATTGAACATCTTGCTTTTTTAAGACTTATTTGAAGCGAATGTTGCTAATTGGTTCTCTTGTCCAGATAACATTATAAGTATCTGTACAAAGGTATCATGGAAAATAAACTTCTTTATTCTTTATAATTTCCCTCGAAAAAATCCAAAAATTTTAACACTATAAGGTAACTTGTTAAAGAATGAATGCCCGAACAATTTTTGTTTAGTGGCCTGCTGGTGATAAAATTTACTTTAGGTTAGGTTATGAAATATATGAATATATGATAATATGATATATTATCGATTCCTGTAAATGATATTTTAAATTGGAACCATAAGAGGGGACACAGCTCTCGTTCTCAAAACGTTCGGCAGATTAAATACATGCAAGGTCTATTGCTGTGCTATATGAAAAGCAAACCATTACTGACCTTGTTCCTGGGTATTTTTAACAATGCCGTCTAACGCATATTAGACAGCAAATTAGATACACATGTTTGGCAAAATATAACATGTTTCAGCATTAAAATATCTCCTTTCGGTTATTTTTGGTATGAATGTTGTCGGTGCTGGCTGTATATTTGTTCATTTTACCTCAGTTATTTCTTCACAAAATGGTTTGATCTTGGTGTCATCTAAGGCCTCAAGTGCACAGGAGTTTGGACAGAGGTTTTTCTTGGGCATTGACCTATATACATTCTCTGTGTGAAGAATACGATCCCAAAATGAAAGTGAAAGCATTTACAATTCCAGACAAGTGACTTCTGACAAAATACCGATTAATTATCCTGACAACTTGTTGCTGAGTCATATCAATCAAACAGGTCACACGTCAATTTTTTTAAAAGTGTAACCTCCTTGTCTGGAGGTGATTCAGGTGAACTTAAGATTAGATTTACAGGTATTCATTAGGAATATTAGGAAGATATAAACTGCTTTTCTCCTTTCTACGAAAAAATATCACATTATTTTCCTTAAGTCTTCAATAAGTGAAACATATTTCACAAGGAGCATAGACGATAATTATTTTCTTTCCCTTGATTCCCAGGACATGGAGATGAAAGAACACTTTGTTTGTGTGACATTTTTTCAAAGATAGTAAATTTATTCATAGATCGCGTCAACTTGATCATCGATCGCGTCAGCTGAGTCATAGCTCGCGTCAACTGAGTGACATATTGCGTCAACTGGGTCACAAAACGCGTCAACTGAGTCATAGATCACGCTAAGTGAGTTATAGACTGCGTCATCTGAGTCATCGATCGAGTCAGCCGAGTGAGAGATTGCGTCATATGTGCCGTAGATTGCGTCAGCTGATTCTTAAGTCACATCAACTGAGTCATAGATCGCGTAAGCTAAATCATATATTGCGTTATCTGAGCCATGGATTGCGTCAAATGAGTCACAGATTGCGTCGACTAACTCATCTATTGCGTCAACTGACTCTTAGATTGCGTCAAATGAGGCATTGATCGCGTCAACTGAGCCAATCATCGCATCAACTGAGTCATAGATTGCGTCAACTGAATCATCGATCGTGTGAACTGAGTCATAGCTCGCGTCAACTGAGTCACATAACGTGTTAACTGAGTTATAGATCACGCTAAGTGAGTCATAGACTGCGTCATATGGGTCATGGATTGCGTCAACTGAGTCACAGGTCACTTCGACTGAGTCATCTATTGCGTCAACTGAGTCATAGATTGCGTCAGCTGAGTCATATATCGCATTCATTGAGTCATAGATCGCCTCAATTGAGATATAAATTTCGTCAACTGATCGCGTCAGCGGAATCATAAATCGCGTCATCTGAGTCACCGAACGCGTCAGCTGAGTCATAGACTGCGTCAGCTTGGTCATGGACTGCGTCAGCTTGGTCAAAGACTGCGTCAGCTTGGTCAAAGACTGCGTCAGCTTGGTCATAGACTGCGTCAGCTGAGTCAAAGTCTGTGTCAGCTTGGTCAAAGACTGCGTCAGCTGAGTCATAGGCTGCGTCAGCTGAGTCATAGACTGCGTCAGCTGAGTCATAGTCTGCGTCAGCTGAGTCATAGACTGCGTCAGCTGAGGCATAGGCTGCGTCAGCTGAGTCATAGGCTGCGACAGCTGAGTCATAGACTGCGTCAGCTGAGTCATAGTCTGCGTCAGCTGAGTCAAAGACTGCGTCAGCTGAGTCAAAGTCTGCGTCAGCTGAGTCATAGACTGCGTCAGCTGAGTCATTGACTGCGTCAGCTGAGTCATAGTCTGCGTCAGCTGAGTCATAGACTGCGTCAGCTGAGTCATAGGCTGCGTCAGCTGAGTCATAGATTGGATCAGCCACGTGTCAGAACTTGCCAACTTAGTCATGTATCGCGTCAACTGAGTCATAGATCGCGTCGGCGTGCAATTGACAAATCTAATTATCTGATACCTTTCTGTCTGCCTCTCGTCATCTGAGTCACTGATTGCGTCAGCTGAGTCATAGACTGCGTCACCTTGGTCATAGACTGCGTCAGCTTGGTCAAAGACTGCGTCAGCATGGTCAAAGACTGCGTCAGCTGAGTCATAGGCTTCGTCAGCTGAGTCATAGACTGCGTCAGCTGAGTCATAGTCTGCGTCAGCTGAGTCATAGACTGCTTCAGCTGAGTCATAGTCTGCGTCAGCTGAGTCATAGGCTGCGTCAGCTGAGTCAAAGACTGCGTCAGCTGAGTCATAGGCTGCGTCAGCTGAGTCATTGACTGCGTCAGCTGAGTCATAGTCTGCGTCAGCTGAGTCAAAGAATGCGTCAGCTGAGTCATAGTCTGCGTCAGCTGAGTTATAGACTGCGTCAGCTGAGTCATAGACTGCGTCAGCTGAGTCATAGTCTGCGTCAGCTGAGTCATAGACTGCCTCAGCTGAGTCATAGGCTGCGTCAGCTGAGTCACAGATTGGATCAGCCGCGTGTCAGAACTTGCCAACTTAGTCATGTATCGCGTCAACTGAGTCATAGATCGCGTCGGCGTGCAATTGACAAATCTAATTATCTGATACCTTTTTGTCTACCTCTCTCTCTCTCTCTCTCTCTCTCTCTCTCTCTCTCTCTCTCTCTCTCTCTTACAAACACACACATTCTCTCTGATTTTTTATACAATTTTTTTTAATTGATTGATATGTTACTGAACCTAAGTGTTAAATCACGGGCGGATGCGCTTGGAATTTAATTCAATATTACAAATTTAAAATATTATATTCGTTATACCTTTTTGCTGGCGACTGAGGCCTCCCAGGTACACGAGGCCTGGGTTTAGTCCACTCAGGCGTAAACCATGCGAGCAACAGTAACCCTCACTTCTTTTCAGCTATTAATAGCTTGTCAAGATTGTTAATTAGTCCGCTTACTGCACCACATACGTTTTCATTTTTCCAGCAGTGATTTTCGTTAGGAATAATCCAATGCTATAGCACCCAATGCAATAATTCTTTTTAAATTCAATAATATTTTCCCTTCTTCATTACACCAGTTCTTGGCAAAAGCCTGATTTGCATTCGATTTTGCTCAATTTGGTTACACTTTCAATGCCATTTAAACTAAAGCACGCAGGCGGCCTTCGTGCCACACCAAAAGGAATGTCGGCATTTAAGCCACACCTTCGCGAGTGCGCGTGCGCGAGGATCTGGTGACACCACATGAAAAATGATTATTTGAAACACGAGACGGCGCTTTTGGGTCACTAAGAACTATATCTTTCTAGTCTGGACCTTCATGTCAAATTAATACCTTATAATATATATATCATTTATAAATTGATAGATTGATTGATCAAAGGATATTCATTAGAACTGTATTCTGGGGGATTAGAGGATAATTAATGAGAAAAAGAATTGTATAAACTATAGTTTTTTTTCAATAAATTAAATCTTATGTTTATGTATTTTTGTATAAGGGTAGTTTTTTTGTGTATATCTACTTTGAAATGTCAAAGAAATAAAGAAATAAAGAAAGAGATAGCGATAGATAAAGAGAGAGAGAAAAAAAAATAAAATGTAAAAAGTGAAGGACAGAATGAAAGAAATATTAGGATTCTGAAAGAGTAAGAGAATAGGGATATTTTCAATTATCAAAACTAATTATTGTAATTTGTACTTTAATTACATTAAATGTAATATGTATAAATTCTAATTGTATCGTAACCAATATGTAAGCTGTAGCATTTTATGTTAAATAACTTATAAAAATATATATAACTTAATAAAATATAGGAGTAAAATTCCTGGAAGATTATATATATAACTGAATTATTTCATTATATAGAATTAAATATAAATATTAAGTATAATATGAATAATAGAGTACTGGATTATTTAATTATTAAATACATAATATTTATATGACACTATTATATGTTTAACTATGTGGGTGGAAATATGTATACATTTTTAAATTCCTGGATAATTATATTCATCAATAATATATTTAATAATAAAGAAATAAATAATATTATATTAAATATAATATGAATCATATAATATTATATAATTGCATTAATGAATGTATACATTCATTATTATATCGGAATATAGCAAGGCTTCTGAGACTGACATTCGACTTCTGATTGATGGAATACAGAGAAGGCATCCAAGATTGATCTAACTTACGACGTCCTGACTTAAGTTCACTTCCGTTATTTGGCCCCCGCATCCAACCTTCTACTTTCAGGTTTCATTCCACTTCTGTTGTGACACGAAGATATATATAGTCTCTCCAACATACGCCAGATGCCACTACTGCTCTGCACCAGTACGTCTGTTTTTGGAAGCCATTTTTTTTCAAGAACGGAAGTGTCGTTTGGCATGGTCAAGGAATCCCTCGATCCTGTTATCTTCCCTTGCATTGACCAGCAAAAGTGGATTATTTTTGCCACACAAGCAACAATGTTGTTTACTTGTCTTTATAGGGGTTTGTCGGGTCTGTTCGAGGACGACATCCATTCTGGATTGCTAGGGAGGTTTCCCTGCGCATGCCAAACGACACTTCCGTTTTTCAAGATTCTTTAAAAAGAATGGCGTCCAATAACAGACGTACTGGTGCAGAGCAGTAGCGGCACCTGCTATACTCCCTGTTCTAATACTGGTCTGATTAATACAGTATTGCATTCCATTCCATCAATGGGCATGATAAATTGTTACTATTGAATATGAGATACATATTTAGTCCCATTACTTTAAAATATATCCTCTAGCAAACTAATTCTTTCCTGTTGAATAACCATGTTATTTTACGTTCTAATTGTTTTAAGGTTGGCATAAGACATAAATAATATTTAATTATATTGGTTTTTCAATTATATATATTATGCTATTCTTTATTTTATATCTTATCTTATATCTTTAACTTGTCCGCAACAGTCATTTTGCCTTCTTAAAGTTAAAGGTTTAACAGTTTGAGACTCTTTTTTGTTTAGGATTATTTGAAGTATTTCGGGTTTATGGGCAAGGAAATCCCAGGCCACAATTTTGCCGCTAGGAGAGCAATCGCCGCGCAAAGAAAGGCTGCTATTATGGACTTCCAGAATATGGCCAACATCTCAATTACAGGTCAGTCAAAAAACAGATATAAGATATACCTCAGTATAGTTAAACAAAGCAGGTGCAAGTTTTTTTAGATAGTAAATAATATATATATATATATATATATATATATATATATATATATATATGGACTAACATTTATGATGATTTATTACGATAAAATGAGACTATTAAAGCATGTCATAACCTTAATGATCACATAATGAGACACATTATTGAAATATAATTATGAAGACTGAAAACTGGATAAAGGTAGTATCTCACTGGACTGCGACAGCTTGCGACTAGTTGAAGACACGACAATTGCGAGAAATTACGCGAATTAGCGACAATTTTCACTTGCAATCACACTGAATCGTATTTACGATATGTTTGCGAACATCGTACGAGTGTTTGGCCCAAAATTCGGCTGGAGCTCGTATACCCGTCGAGCGAATGTCGTGCGATGTTCACAAGACATTCGCACGATATTTGTGAAATATTCGCACGACCATTCGCGACCAGAATGTCAGATTCTAATTTTTATCTCCAAATATTCGTAATGTAGTTGCATAGGTCGCACACCCCCTTCAAAGTTGTCTCGCAGTTCTCGCAATTCCTGACTCGCAGAAACTGATTTCAGAATAGTTCGAGACATGTTTAAGACGGGTTTGAGACACAAGCGACGCCTCTGCGACTATTTTGCGATAAATTTTGTTTTGCGAATTTTTTGGACATGTTAGAGACACTTTGCGAATCAAGCGAGGAAAAAGAGAACCACCGCAAATGTTTTACGACTCTTTTGAGACGTGCTCGCGAATGAATTCGCAATTTGTCGCAAAGCTGTCGCAGCCCAGTGAGATACAGGCTTAAGGGAAATGATCTCGAAATCGCTACGTTCTCCAAAATGTGTTATTACCCTGAAAAAAATAGGGTAACAAATGCCACTGTCTCCATAACCCCAGCCCATACCCTCTGAAAACAAGACACATGAAATTGTTGACGTTTAGCTTCACGTTTAGGTGGGATTGATTTGTCAATGCTCCGGATATCAACACTGTGTAAAAATTGCACCCGTAGGCCAAAAAAAAGAACGGTTCTCAGGCCTTTTTTTCGGGCGGGCGATGTTTTATATTTGAACTTTTTGCGTGTTTCGATAAAAATGTCATATGATCAGGCAAAAGCATAAAAGTTACATGATTTCTCGGCTAAACAGGTAAAAGCACTTCATAACAAAGGAAATCTTATCAAAAAATTATTTTTTCATCTTCTAGAAAGGTGAAAAATCAAAATAAAATATTTTGATGCGGGGGTTAAAATTTACGCGGGCGGTGCCTGAGAACCAAACCTTTTTTGGGCCTTTGGAGAGTTTTTTCTTTACCTTGATATATCCTTAATATATATCTTAATCTTTACTTCTCTCCTGTCTCCCTCTCTCTCTGTCCATGTCTCTGTATGCTTGTCTCGATCTCTGTCTCTGTCTTTCTCTCTCTGTCTCTCTTTCATTAACTTCATATAGTAGTGTCTATACCCAAGTTTTATACGAGGTATATTTTGCCCTTTGCGTCTTTCAGGTTTGTGAATTTTGTTGCTTTTGGGAAAGAAACACTTTGAATAAATGCATACACAATGCAATGCAAAAAAATTTATTAAATCAAGGTTGAATTGATTATTGCTGCATACACTTGTGATTCCAATAGCTTCTTGTTTGAGTTGACCAAAGTTGAAGAAAATCATCTGAGCCCTAGCGATCACTCTGTCCTTCGTCCGTCTGTCTGTCAGTCCGTCCATTAACAGGGAACAAATCGTAACCACTAGACCTTGAATCTTTTAACTTGACATGAAAGTACATCCATGAGAAATCTCCTTGGAAACCCAAAATTAGGTCTCTCTTACCCATACCTTCCGAGATATGGGACTCTTAAGTACCCCCCCCCCCCCCCAAATAATTAAAAATTTGATACAAAAGCTGCAATATCTTAAGAACTAATGCATTGATCACCATGATTGGTGGCGCCACATCGATTTTCCCAATGTTTACCCATATTTTTTTCTCAATTTTTAGACCTTCAAAACAGCAGTTGTCGGTTAACAAGGCATAAATCGTAACCACTGCACCTGTAATCCACTAACTTCGCATCCAGGGAGCTCCAAAAAGATCTCCCTGCAAACCTGATATTACGTTTCTGTTACCCTGATCTCTGGGCTACTGGAATCAGAGGTGCCCCTCAGAATAATTAAAAAATGATGCAAAGCTCCAGTATCTGAACAACTAATCCATTGATCACCATGATTCTTTGCATGCATAGAGTGGTCATGAAGTGTTTCATCATTTCCTGTAGATTGGTGGGGCCACCTGCGTCTTTTTTTATTTTTACGCATTTTTCTCAATTTTCAACGATGTGGTTGTTGTTAACAGGGCAAAATTCATAACTATAAGACCTAGAATCTTCTAACTTCAGATCCAGGGAGTTCCATGAAAAATCTCCTTGGAATACTAAAATTAGGTCTCTGTTACCCATATCCTCCGAGCTATGGTGCTCAGATGAAAACCCCAGAATAAATAAAAATATGTTACAAAAAACTCCAGTATCTGAGCAACTATTGCATTGATCACCATGATTATTAGCATGCATGTTCATCGAGGAGTGATTCATCAGTTCCTGTAGACTGGTCGCGCCACCTGGATGTTTTTTTTCTTCAAATTTTACACATTTTTCTCAATATTGAGACTTTTAAATATGTGGTTGTCAGGGCACAAATCTGACCATTGCACGTAGGATCTCCTAACTTGACATACAAGGAGGTCCATGAAACATCCTCTAAGAAACCTTAATTAGGTCTCTGGTACCAATATCCTCCAAGTTTAGCTTCAGTTGAATGGGGATACCACCTACAAAATTTGGCATTCTGCTGATAAAATTCGTTTTGTGAATGTCTTCTTAGTCAACTGAGCGTCACGACCCATGGGTCACTTGTCTGAGGTTAGATTTACCACGAGTACTTACAGTTTGCAGTTTGACTATAAAGATATCGTCATTTTCTAGTAATCCAGCGTTATGGTTATTTGAGTAAGTTATTTCAGTTAAAATAAAAAAAAAAAGTTCTAATAACATCTAGGGGTACTGGATGCTGACACAATGAAGATGATGGCGATGCCTCGTTGTGGAAACAAAGACGGTCCGTCCAAGGCGGATGACGTACAGAGGAAGAAAAGATACGCATTAGAGGGTAACACTGATACACAACTCAATCCTTCACTAGCGACATCTACCGGTGACAACAGAAACTGAGTATAAGGTTGCGTTCATCGATAAAATTGCCGTATCTTAAATTTGCGGGGGGGGGGGGGGGGGGAATCAACGGTTGTCATATCGTGTTAGCCTTAGAAATGGGTTGTTGTTGGTGGGGGGGGGGGGGGGGTCTTAATTCCACAACCCAAACGCCCCCTGGATCCGCGCCTTGGCTTGTTTACTCCAGGGGTAGGGCCCAGAGATCAAGCACGGGGGATCGTGAGGTTGCACCTAAGCCAAGGAGCAGTGAGGTTTTTCCCTGGCGGCCCCCCACCCATGGTGAACGCTCTGCAGGCTTAATAGGATAACTGTAACCCATAGCCGTGAATCAATCACTACGAGTGCGCCTTTTGGGGGTTCCTCAGTGTCACGATCAAGCAAAGAGGAAGATTACACTTCCAGCACCTGCAGGCATAGAACGCAGAGCATGGTTGATGACCGGATGATCATGCTATTCTTGTGACGTAGTCCGAAACTGAATTAGATTCTGTTATGTACATTATCCTTATTTACACCAGCATTAAAATGGCGGCGGTTACCTGCATAAATAAAAGACTGAAAAAAAATTATATATACACGTAGTTAGTCTCAGATGCATCAGATGTATCTGATTTGACTCTCCAAATTCCATGTCCTGTTCTAGAACAAGTTTGTTTTATTTTGCGGGATTATTTTCTGCATAAAAGCTTTATGCATTAAGCTGCATAATTAATATTTTTAATATTTCCCTATTAGGTGCCCCTATTTATTTTATGCTTCAAGGTCCTCTACGGATGTCACGCTTTTTCCGGAGACGCCTTGGGGATTTTCTTGCATTTCGAGCTCACATTCATGTCCTGCCAGCAATATGCGATCAAACGGACCACCTGTAGCCTAATATCCATTAACCCCCATTTCCATTATAATGCCGGTAAAGAAATTTAATCTATCAAAAGGAAGTAAAGATTTAAATTTTAAGCGCGGAACACATGTCGCCGTGAATCTTCTTTCAATAGGAAGCGCTTTTCAGTTGAGTGGGAGCTGAGACCCTGAACAGTTCCACCGTTAACGGGTTAACAGGTACGTGTTGATTTCTATACATTCAGAAGTATCTTTTCGTTATAACCATGGTTTTAATAGTTCAAAAGGAAGTGCTCCAATCTGATAAGAATTGGTGGTGTGTGTGTGGGGGGGGGGGGGGGCGGCGGTAGGGGGTTTAAGTGTCTTTGTGTAAAAGATATATTTGTTCATTATTCTTATTATAACACTATATTTTATTTTACTTTCTATATCAACTATTAAAAGCCACTGGGTGAATCTGAATAATATATATATATATATATATTTATTTATGTATGTATGTGTGTGTGTCTTTGTTTGAAAAATATGTTAGCCTCCGTTTATTTACCTATCATTCTCATCATTAGCTTCCACAAAAGGTTCTTAACAGAATCTTTATGAGAGTGTTACCAAAAAGCAAGTTTCAAACTTGCTTCCAGTAGAAACCAATTTTTTCTGGAAGGATTAATTTTTCAACGCATAGAACTGTGATAATGTCAATTCACATTTAAATTTCTTTTAATTTTTTTATTGTTTAACATTTTCCCATTTTATTTGCAATACATTTGTAGCTGCTTGTTTATTCTGGGAGGAAATTGGGCTTGGGCAACATGCACTCGCACAATTTTAAAAGATAAAGTAACTGGAGTTACTAAAGTTACTGGAATAAAACTAAAGCCTAAACCTTCAAAATATCAGGACTGCATATTATTATCTAAACTTATAAATGAAACAGAAAGATACTTACCAGGCTAGATAAATAGACTGCTCTTTGAAAGTGGGTGGCTCTTCACCTGGGTAGCCGACACTGTCGTAAAACCAACTCCAAGGTGAAAAAGAAGCCATAAACCCTCTGCCTGCCACAGAGGCATAGGGGTCCACTGCTCGATGATCCAAGAGAGGCCGGAATCGCCAGGGCAAGGGAGTTTTATCGCAGAGGGGCAGAGGGCGAAGTCCTTAGCTGCCTGTGATTGGCTAGGGGGCATCTCTATATTGACTGTCAATCAGTTTTGATGCTCCACCCCTGGCCAGGACAAAGGGCAAGAATGTAACATCCTTCCCCCCATAGGAAAAATTTTACACTACAGTGGAAAATATTGCGACAGAAGTCATGATATCTAGCCTGTGGAGAGGAGACTTTGTTTTTGTTGTTTCCCGGAAATCTTCGATTTCGGCAAGCATGTTGGTTAGTTGTGTATGTCTGTTTGTTTGTCTGTCTCCACCCGCAAATGCACAGTTTTGTAGCGATCGCTTTCAAACTTACACAGTTGATGTACAACCAAAAGTGTCCGAAGCCTATTGAATTTTGTCAATATTAGTCAAAGGTCAAGGTCATCAAAAGTTTTCAAAACGGTTTTTTTCTTCATATCTTTGTCACCATTAGTCTTATCTACTTCAACTGTAGCCCATTTTAATTGTCATTCCAAGGCTTTTTTTTTTCTCGTGTATAGCTGGCTCAAATTTGCCATAACCATGGTTACATATTTTCGGGAAAAATCATGATAAATGGTCTTATTTTTCTAGCTTTATCAGTTTTTAAGCTAGAGAGGCCTAGTTTTTTTGCATCAGGTAGTATTCAATTAGTGTTATTTGATTATATTAAAACTCTCGCAATATCTCCTACAATATCTCGTTAAACGAGATATTTCGAGATTTCACTTAGTAATAGACTAGAGTCTACAATTATGCAGCAATCATTTTGAAACTGATATAACTTATGTCTGACATTAATATCTAGAAACAGATTTTTCATTTTCCGGATATGGCCGCTAGGGGGTGCTGCACTTGAACCTCCCGAACATAACGATTTTTGGACATATCTCGTAAACTATAAACCTCAGTTACAGAAACTATAGCTTGGTTTCTTCCTCTGGGTCTTCTTCATAACCTGGGAAAGTCATCTGGTCTAAATCTTGTGCCACGTTTGTCCTCAAATTCACCTGCTTGCTGGTTTTCGCATATATAGCATTCTACAGGCCACAGTTTTGAAGGAATTCTTTTAAAACTGGTACATGTTATATCTTACACAATTATCTCGAAATGAATTTTTCGTTTTCCGAATATGGCCGCTAGTGGGCGCCTGACATGACCCTCACCAACATATCATGTTTTTGGCCATATCTCGATAACTTTAAGTCACAATTACAGAAACTATGGCTTATTTTATTTCCCTTGGTCTTCCCCATAACCTGAGTAAGTCATGTGGTCTCATTCTTGTTTTACTTTTTTAGTATGTCTGTCTGTTTGTCAGTTGTCCTGAACTTCGCCTGCTTGCTGATTCTTGTGTCTTACATATAGCATTCTACAGGCCACAGTTTTGAAGGAAACCCTTTTGAAACTGGTACGTGTTATGTCTTACACAAATATCTCAAAATGAATTTTTCATTTTCCGAATATGGCCGCTAGTGGGCGCCTGACATGACCCTCCCCAACATATCATTTTTAGCCATATCTCCATAACTATAATTCTCAATTACAGAAAATATTACTTATAATCTTCCTCTTGGTCTTACCAATTACCCTTAGTAAGTCACGTGGTCTCATTCTTGTGTCACTTTGTTGGTATGTCTGTCTGTTTATCAGTTGTCCTCAAATTCGCCTGCTTGCTTTTTCTTGTGTCTTACATTTACCATTCTTCAGGCCACAGTTTTGAAGGAATCCTTTTGAAACTGGTACATGTTATGTCTTACACTTATATCTCGAAAAAGATTCTTAATTTTCCGGATATTGCCGCTAGGGGGCGCTGCAAATGACCTTCCCAAAAATTTATTTTTTTTTAATCTTCCTCTGAGTCTTATCCATAACCTGGTTAAGTCATCTGGTCTACAGCTTGTGTCACTTTGTCAGTATGTCTGTCTGTTTGTCAGTTGTTGTCAGATATGTCTGCTTTCATGTTCTTTTGTGTGAAATATGTCGTTCAACAGGCCTAACTTTTCACCAGTCGTTCTAAAAGTCACTCAATTGTTATAAAACCGAAAGTTTATTCTGTCTGTCCATCTGTTTGTGATTTCAACTTCCGGCAAGCGTTCGACCTATGGTCGTCTAGTTTGTTTCTTATACAGTCGAGCCCACTTTGTGTCATATCCGTTAATAGAAAATCCCGTTTATTGTCACATAAATCTGAAATCTCAAACCATATCCTATATAAACAATGGTTAATCTGACCGCTTAATATCATGGAATATTGTCATAATCCCGTTTATTGTCATGCTTGGAACCCTTGGCAGTGATACCAGATCGCAGTTAATATCACATCAGACGCTGACATGGCGAACAACGAAGCCAAGAGCCCGAAATCCGTCAGACGTATCAAACAATCACATCTCCCACCTGTGTGCGGCAGGCAGGTGCAGTGATGCATGCAGGTCACTTAGCTAATTAACGTCCTAAGATACCACTGTAATCCAGATCATTGCGTTTCTTCGTACGTTAACAATGACGAAGTTTGCGATTACGTCATCCATATTGAACTCCAGGCCTTTCCAAGGCCGTGGTTCACACCTCGGTGACGTTTCGCCGAGATGATATGAAAACGTTGCTTACGACTTGAAATCCCTTTTAAGGCTCCACGAAAACCTGGATGTTTTGTGAGCACTCGAGGAGATACCCGGTCCAAAACCTCAATCGCGGCGAAACTTCAGAAAGTTGACATTGGCATAACGATGCCCGCTCCCCCAACAGTCCTATCATAACGACGACCAAGGAAGTTTGAGTCATAAAGGAGTTATCCGGAATGCGCAATAGTCGGGGAAATAATTATCTAGTAAAATAATTTGCCTACGCATAACGTTATAACTGTGCCGCATATTTCCAGACATTTGACCTCATGACCCAGACGTTACGTCTCTTTCTGTTGGCAAGTCGGATTTTTTTTCAGATATTGCGGCATGCGGCACAAAACTCACAGGAAATAAATTGTCAGGTGCGCATAAACGTAATTACATATGCCGTTGTGCAATAAAAATATTCATAAACGTTTCTGTTTCTTTTTATTGATTATTTATTTAATTTCATTTGAGACATAACGCTTCTTCTATGACTCAAAGGACATCCATGTTGAAGCCCGTATAATGTCACATCCCGGTTATTATCATAATTTATGCATGCACCACCGACATGACAATAAGCGGGCTTGACTGTATTACCAAAATATGACTGGTAGGCTGTGTATAGGCTGTTAGCCGGCTACCAAACCCCTAACTCCCATGTTAGGAGGGGGAAGGTAGGTTTATCCAATGCTACATCAGCGGGTAGGGAGTGTTCTCTACCAACACAGTACCTCCAGTGATTAGAGACTTTGCAGTCTGATAGTTGTTTTGAAAGTTCAGGGATTGTGTAATTTTTATAAGACATGCAAAAACAAAATAAAATATTCAAAGACACATATATAACATTCCACATGCACCAGGTGCAATAAGTTGTTACAGGTTATAGTCCATTAGTGAGCCAGGTGGCCATATAGAATTTAATAAAATATCAGTCCAGATGGTGGCGCCACAGGCCTCAGTATTTACTCAAGGTGTTTTGCATTTATTAAAGCGTCCAATATCTGGCTGTAGTTGTATGTTGGCTCAGGTTGCAGTTTGCTGTAGCAGAAGAGCTGAGCCGGACCACACTAGGAAGGCTGCACTAATGGCTGACAACTGGTTCATGCAAAAATGGAGCCTCTGAAAATAAAATACAACAGCGGCAGTGCCTGTCCTTATGACACATGTATAATTTTTGCGTAAATTACTTAGACATGACTATTTAAAAAATAGCTCTCACTAAAATTTACACAAAATCAAACATAAAGATAGCTGATAAACGGTCCTTTGGTAAAACATGAAAAGAGTTGATCTAAGGTTTGAACTATACATGATTAAATAAACTTGACAACGGTTACATGAAGGGACCCTCCAATAGGGACCCTCCAATCTGGGCTCATTTCTCCGTTTTATATGGAGTATATAAAACTAGGGGTAACTATGGCCCCCAAAAGTTGTATAGCCCGAAGATACAAGATTGGCAAAAGTAACCGACGGATTTAATGGACAGTATTTTCTTTGTCCTTATTTTCTTTCTGTCTGGCCTCACAACTGTAACGGAATTTATTTAGAGCCCCGTCTGGCTGAAACAAGCCCCCTCACTGTGCTAATTAATATTTCGACCACTAGTCTACTAATACATCGAGATTCACTCGCACACTGTATCATCATCCGATCAGTGTTAAGACTTATATGCTTTACCCTCGGGTAAGCTTTTTATAAACAGTATTTATTCTGTGCCCAGTTTGGCCTCAAAATACAGACGGTATTTTAAGCCCCGCATGGCGAAACATGCCCTCCCACTGGGGTGAAATATTAAGACCATTGGTCAACTATCTAGCGAGATTCACTCGCACACTGTATCATCATATGATCAGTGTTTAGACGTATATGCGTTACCCTCAGGTAAGCTTTTCATAAACAGTATTTTAAGCCCCGCATGGCGAAACATGCTCTCCCACCGGGGTGAAATATTAAGACCATTGGTCAAGTATCTAGCGAGATTCACTCGCACACTGTATCATCATATGATCAGTGTTTAGACGTATATGCGTTACCCTCAGGTAAGCTTTTCATAAACAGTATTTATTCTGTGCCCAGTTTGGCATCAAAATCTAGACGGTATTTTAAGGCCCGCTTGGCTGAAACATGCCCTCTCATTGGGCTAAAACACAAACTACAACTGACCAAGTAATAATAATCAGGTAACAGCGAGAATTCTCGCAAAATGTATCTAACTTTCAAATTAGATATCAGGGTTAGTTACCTATTCATCAGTTTATTTGGAAATTTCTGTCTTTAATCTGTTCCTAGCATTTACAGTTTACTATTTATTTTTTGATACATCATTATTTTATCATCAACAATATCATCATTCTGATTATTATCATTATGTATTTCTTTTTTATTAAGCTGTTTAGATTCAGATAATGTGTAATAGCTAACTTAGTTTGTAGTACTCAGATTTATACCACAACGTTAACATTACTTAACTCAAATCCGCTGTGAAATATGTATTTTGGTGGCAAAAAAGAAAATGTTCAAACCGATGCAGCAATGTTTATATGGTTATTTATATTAAATTATCATAACTCTTAAATGCAATATAGAGTGGACATGAACTTGAAGTCAGCTTATTTATTAACTTTATTCGTGTATTTATTCAACTTATATAGTATTTTGGTGTGTTGCTCACCTATTAATATTATTGATAGGATTTCAATGAAATTAACCCAATTAAACAAGTTAAGCTTCTTAATGAGCGATGTCATTTTAACTGGTGTGTTAAGTATGCACACTGGTCTAATTTATTTTAATTACTCCCAATACTTAAGACAGACAATTTGTGCTGGTTGATGTTATAGCTAGGTTTAGATATGATGACAGGTACAATTGTATGCAAGTTGCGCCACCATACCAGATACAAAATACTCTAGGTGAAAGGTGGTACCCTGCCAAAATCGAGAACTCTCTAGGCGATACGCAAAACCCACAAGGCAGACATGCAGCCATGTCAGACACCAAAATCACAAGGCAAAAATTGTTTCCATGCCGGAGAACATCTCCTTAAAACGCGACTGGGAACTTTGCCAGCAATAAAACACTGCATAAGAAGGGACAAACACGCCGGATATCACCCAAGGCAACTGGTATATATTTTATGCCCTTATATGCTAAACTAAATAAAAACTCAACCAGGAAAAGCATATACTATGCCGGGATAAAAACCCTTAAAATGCGATTAGTAAAACTCTCAAGGTTGAGGCAGAATAAATTGTACTATGCCAGATACTGAGATCTAGGGAAATAGAAGACCAATAAAAAACCTTCCAGGTGTGTCAGACATGTTACATCCAGCCTATAGGTAGTTAATTTCACCAGAGAAATTCAAAGTAATACTCATGCATATCTAGTCCTGCAGTATTTGAGGCAGAATAAAATGCTTTTAATTAAATTTATAAGTATCATACTATTTACTTCTGATTTGTCTAATCAAGTAGAGTTATAAAGGTTAATCACTATAATTGGAAAACACGAAGTTTGTTACACTTTCATTTTAAAATAAGAATATTATAATTCGAATGTAATTAATAATTAAATGTTAATGATCAGTTTAAATAGCTTTGAGATAATAGTCTACTTTTGTATTAAGATTAAATGCTAAAAATCAACAAATATTTCAAGTCAAAGGGTGAATAAAATCTGAGCATGCCACAGAGGTAATCCTCTAAGAAATACTAAATATCTATTTACAGGATTGATCCAAATTATTAAGTGCTGATCTGTTTAAATTGTTATATTCAAACATCATAATTCATAATTAATTGTAATAAGTAATTAAGATTACCTAAAGGCAAACCATAAAAATCATAACACTCTGTAGTTTACATCAATTTGGTATGTATGAGAGACCAACAGAATAATAGATCAAATTATTAAATAATGTTTTATTTGAATGTTTTTTTTATTGGTGTAATTAGTTTACTAGTTTTATCTATTTATTATTATTATAATTTGAAGTGGGTTACCAGCACATGAAAACATGTTAAAGGTACAAATTTTCAGGTTGGGTATAAGGTACATGACACATGACATAGGTTCACATGATATCATACCAGATAACAGGTGTATCTAAATACCGGCGGTTTGTTAGGTAACTTGTCTGGGCTCCTTTGGCAGAGTTTTAGTGTTGATAGCATATGTCAACTTACCCAACTCAGTATGATATAGCCCAATATGGGGCACTGAATGCACCTGGATTATTAATCTGACCTGCCAGATAAAGGGATTACCAGCAGGCCCTGTGAGACACAGCTAACTTTGAAACCCAAGGGTGATGTTTACACGGCATGGGATTATGCAATAACTTGTGACCAGGAGATGAAACTTGACCAACGGGTCCGTTTGTTGAAATGACACACTAAAATGTATCTACCAGGTGGTGTATGCTGGAGTTTGTGCCCTTTCTGTAATTGAAACTGGCCGAACAATAGAACACTAGGTACGGTTATTTAGGGATTTAAAGCCTTGTTTAAAAACAGCATGTAGGCTAAATTCTACACAAGAAACCCATTTGGTTTCAACATAAAGATCGCATTTTTACAATAACACAAATGTAGAGCAGGCTTATAAAATCTTTTAACTGACAATTCAGTTTGAATAATAAGATATTGAATTGATGTTTCTATCAAAATACATTCACAATAACTAGTTCACTGGTAATTCTGCAATATGTACATGAAGGAAACAAAACAGGTTAAATATGTTCAAGTCTGCAGTACTTTCTATACATATTTACAAATTATGTTATTTTATTTTTATTCAAGCGATATAATAAAAGGTTGAACTGTTGCTCTTATTTCAGTATTACTAAGCTAATTTAGAAAAAAACCCGAAAGTTTTTATACACATAAAATCTGATCAACTGATTAATTTTGCAAAGAGAAGGTTATTCATTATAAGTAAAATATGACATATATACAATTGCAGGCACAAGTTGCCTGGCTGGTTACATGGGAGGCATTAAATATTTTTGGATTACGCTTATGCCAAAATATAACAAGAAGATGTGTGTTACAGTTTTTACAAGTCACCTAATGGTACATATAGCACGTTATTTTTCGTGCATTAACGTCGTTTCACACATATTTTATATACATAATTATCATACACATTTTTTTAAATTTTATTTTTCTATATAACCTCCTGGATGAGAGCACACAATTCAAGTTTAACACTGAGGGATTTAATTTCAATCAAGGATTGAAGTAATTAGAAATAATATTTAGGCTTTCATTTTATGGGAATGTAAAACTACTATATATGACTGGTTTAACCACAATGAAAATTCCCTATGGCCATGGTATTTACTGTAAATTGTACAGATAACGGTTCAATACTGTGGAGATACTGTACACCTACCAATGATTTTGAACTTAGAAGATGATTATTGAAGCATACACTGTTCTATAATGTATACACCGCTTCATATCCAAAGAAGAGCAAATTACTATAATAGTTAATCAAAAGGAATCTAAAGTAATACTATCCTTTACAGGTAAAAAAAAACGCGCATTGTTCTTTAAACAGAGACGGGCCTACATTTATAAACCATCCCTATTCTAGTTCATTTAGTAAACGCACTAATAAAAAGGAACTTCCTTAAGAAATGAAACCTAGGTATTATTAAAGCTGTTACCATGTTTCTATTTGAATAGATCGCTTATTTATCTGAATTTTACAACCTAAGCCCCTGAAGTATATACTAAGGTAAAACAAAACCCAGAATTAACTCAAAATAAGCAATTTATTTACCAGAATTCTCCCCCTTAGCCGTTAATAACAGCTGAATAGCATCGCTCGCCAGATGTAGCTGCTTATTTATTCTGGGAGGAAATTTGGCTTGGGCAACATGCACTCGCACAATTTTAAGAGATAAAATAACACTTTTTTTACTGGAATAAAACTAAAGCCTAAACCTTCAAAATATCAGGACTGCATATTATTATCTAAACTTATAAATGAAACAGAAAGATACTTACCAGACTAGATAAAAAGGACTGCTCTTTGATAGTGGGTGGCTCTTCACCTGGGTAGCCGACATTGTCGTAAAACCAACTCCAAGGTGAAAAAGAAGCCATAAATTCTCTGCCTGCCACAGAGGCATAGGGGTCCACTGCTCGATGATCCAAGAGAGGCCGGAATCGCCAGGGCAAGGGAGTTTTATCCCAGAGGGGCAGAGAGCGAAGTCCTTAGCTGCCTGTGATTGGCTAGTGGGCATCTCTATATTGACTGTCAATCAGTTTTGATGCTCCACCCCTGGCCAGGTCAAAGGGCAAGAATATTACACATTAATTATTGACTGGCTGAAACGTAACATTTCTAAATTCAAATTATGAATAACATAATGACAAGTATTTACAATATTCTGAATGTTTCTAATGGATATAAACAGTGTTTTAATAGTATTGAGAGTATAACTTTATATAAAAAAGTAGATCAAATTTTACTGCAATATTTTGAGATATAAAAGTGAACACGTTTTTCGCCAGTATGATGTCAATTGTTGGTTTCATGATTTACTGTAGATCTGTTTCATGGGAAATTTAACCATTTAATGATATAATTTATATATATATATATATATATATATATATATATATATATATAGACTATATTTTATATATTTTCATTTCAATATTTATATCATAATTATATCAAAATTTATGTTTTTATTTTTTAACATTTAATATCTTGATTATATTCATAGGAAGCAAATGGCCAAATAACAGGATAACCTACAGAATAAGCAGTTACCCGTCGGACATTTCTAGGGATGACGCGAGGAGGGAGATAGAGAGAGCGTTTAAGGTAGGTAGATCTTTTTTCTTCTTTTAACGCGTGCGCATCGTAAGCTATAAGTATTCCTGCGGTCTCAAAATCCATAGCTGGTTGTGGACGAGGATTAAAGTACGTGTAACCGCTTTTAGCATGTAATGCACACAATGAAATGACTATTAATTTAATATTGTATGCTAACAGAGAAAAAATTGCCGATATGTTTCCAAATCACATTGAAAATAACCAACAGAATAAGGGATGACCACACCAAGAATAAACATCACTATCGATAGTGAGAAACAGTATGATCACGATGATTTACGAAATGAATCAACTATCATTATTAATTGCTCTGACAAGGACCAATATGAGTACGATTATTACGACATAACCAACATCATCACTGACTGTCCTGACAAGGACCAGTATGATTACGATGGCCACGACATAAACGACATCATTAATGATGGCTCTGACAAGGACCAATATGATTACAATGACTACGACATAAACAACATCAATTTTTTATGGCTCTGACAAGGACCAGTATGATTACGATGACTACGACATAAACAACATCATTTTTGATGGCTTTGAGAAGGACCGGTATGATTACAATGACCACGACATAAACTACATCATTATTGATGGCTCTGACAAGGACCGGTATGATTATGATGAGTACGACACAAGCAACATCATTATTGATGGCTCTGAAAAGGACCAATATGACTACGATGACTACGACATAATCAACATGATCGCTGTTGGCTCTGACGAGTATACCAGTATGATTACGTTCGACATGAACAGCATCATTATTGATGGCTCTGACAAGGACCGGTATAATTACTGATGACTATGGCAAGAATAGATATTATATTGTTGGATCCCTCAAGGATCGATATAAAAAGGGGGTTTCTTCATATTAAGTGAAATTATCTTTAGACTATTCTAAGAGTTAGACTTAAGATTTCAGAGTTTGTTGTTGTCTAAAAATGAAGCAAAACATGAAATTCAGGAACATTTATAGACTCTAATGTTATAAAAATTTCGAAGTTTTTTACCGTTATATCTCCTTAAAGTAGCATACCCATCTATTATACAAATACATATTGATTTGTTCTGAAATTTTTATAATGTATCTTGCAACTTTATAAAAGTAAACATGGCAAGAAGATGTTGGTGGTGTATCTTAAAATGAATTTGAGGTACAGTCACCACATTCGCCATTGATGAATTACATATGGGGGCCGGGTCATGTTTAATATGAATGCCCTTTATGCAATTCTTAAGATGACATAACCAGTCTTGCTAAAACGATTCTAGTGCTGTCAAAATAATAATGACAAAATTCTTCTTCTTATTATTATATATTTATCAGTATTAATTGATTGATATGAATTATTTTTTATTTTGCTGAGCAAGAACTCACATTATCCCCGAATTAGGACATTTTTAGCCTTTTTGCCGTTCGTCCATTTTTATACAGCTGTTATATACCAACAGGTTTGGAGTGACGTCACTCCCCTTGAATTCGTAGAGGTGTATTATACTCCAGACATCGATATACTTTTCGTAACTCGTGAACATGGCGACGATTACCCCTTTCATGGCCCAGGAGGAGTGCTTGCGCATACGTTCTTCCCGCAGAATGGTGGGGACGTACACTTTGATGACGAAGAACCTTACAAAGTTAACGGAGGTAATCAATTTATCACAAAAAATGGCTCCCAGCCCTTTCGCAAGGAACAAACAAACAGAGTAGGTGCTAACATAACATTTCTGGCGGATTTCATAATATTCAGACAGACCAGTCAGTCCACTCAAACCAATGTTGGGGGAGAAGATTCGCCAAAACGGTCATTTGTTCTGATCATCGCATATATTAATAAGGCTTTCCAATCACAGTCGCAACATCTGTCGGCTACGATTGACACTGAGTTTTCGGGTCCTTTATTAAACAAGAAAGATCATATTTTGTTATATCTGAAGATGCTTAACATTAATAATCGTACCTTATAATTAATGATGTTGTATCTGTCTAATACTAAGCTATTAAACATAACATGCTTTGACCATCATGTGCCGCTGTTTGGTGTTCAAATCGCTTCAGGGTAACAAATCCCTTTTTAGCTGGAATACTTTTATTTTAATCAACGGCAAAAAAAGGGGATTTCAGAAGGAAGATCTCACTGACTATATCAGTCTAATCCGATTTTTTTGTTGTTTTTTTTTTTTGCCCTCCTGGGCTTCTAAACCATTTTCCTTGCCCCCTCGGGAGTATACAATCTAAACATTCATATAGAGCGAGAGCTGCAAGGTTATTCATTCTACATTAGGATGCCGCCCAATGACTGTACCCATTCACTCCTAAAACAAGAGAGTATACCCTTATCGCAAAGACTAGCTTTTTGCTAGGAGTGTTAGCGTTCACAAGCAATCGTATTTACAATATCATTATATATGTATCATTATATAACTCACTTGCCTATAACTAATGTATTATTTTAGAGTTTGCGTAGGCTGGACCTTATAATAAATTCTATTTTTTTCCAACAAAAACATGAGGTTGTGTGATTTCTTGAAAAGCTACTGGCACATCTGTTAGTACTGTCAACTCCACAGTGACATTAACAACAGGTAAAACCGTGTAATTAAAACTATATCTCAGCAAGGCTTATTTTTTTTCTGATACTATCTATCCCATATATTCAAGAGAGAATAAGCCTCATGTATTCCCAGATTTAAATCATTTCTCTAATTTGCCTCTGACGTCTCACTTTGCTCCAGCAATGCAAACCCGGACCCAGTCTCGATCTGTGCTTGATGCAATTCACCTTTACACTAATACGTTAACCAAACTTTAGATCAGAACAAAGCGGTCAGAAAGGGACGCGAACCCAAAACCTCGCGGTCACAAGTCTAGTACCCTATAAATGCTACACCTTCAAGATCAACATGATTTATCAGGTCAAAAACTAAGGTATAACCACACATCGTGAGAGGAAAGTATAAAGAAATGTGTTCTCCCTTTTTATTGACGTGTTGCTTTGTCGTTGCAGATATCCATCTCTTCAATGTGGCGGCACATCAGCTGGGACATGCTCTTGGCCTAATCCATTCCAAGGAACAGTACGCCCTGATGGCACCATTTTACCGGGGATACAACCCCAACTTCCGGTTACATTCTGACGACATCCATGGCATCCAAGCAATATACGGTAAACAAATTAAACCTGTGAGCATCATTTTGGATAAACTGCTTGCTGAATATATAGAATCAACATAAGATTATATATATATATATATATATATATATATATATATATATATATATATTTATCAGACCACCTGACGAGGTTCCCTGGGTGCTTCGAAAGCTCGTGTGTTGATAAACAAGTTAGTCTATCTAAAAGGCGCCACTCTTTCTCTCTACCTACACTTCTACTACAGACTAACAGGGCTTAACCATATATATATACATGTATAAATATATATATATATGATCTGCGGAAACTAAGTCTTTCCTCCGCTTTCTGTGGTTAGTAACAGAGCTTGATAATATCAAGGTATGTGGCCGGTCTGAGTCACTACCGCCGGTTTCGCCTCATGGGCTCAGAATTCAGGATCACAAGCCCATGCATCGCTTCTGTACAGACCACCATTCCTATGATGCTCAGAGCGTATAAGCCGACCAAGTTACACACCTCGGCCCAGTCGTGACCCCCATCGTTACATCAAACGTGCTGGACCCTTTCTCAGTTTTGTCAAATAGGCGGGATTTTCGAGAGTGCATGATAACTTGGAGGTTTAGATTAGGGAACTTGGTTTGGTTTACTGTCCACCGTGAAGCTGTTGCTAGCAAGTGTGGGTTATTGATGGGTAGAAGTCCACCATGCCAGAGACCATGAATGTATGCTTTGATATATCTCGTAAAGACCTGGATTAGTTTATTATACCGACCTTTTTCCACTGGTTAACTGGTATGGAACATCGTACGGCTTTGTTAATCTGATCCAGGATAACTTTGCTGACTATTCTCATATCACCTTTACATGAATTTATTAGTCTACATGGTGTGTTTTTTTTTAATTTTTCTTGTGGTTTTTGAAGGTGATAAGCCTGTTCCGCATACGGGTGATATTCTGTCGTCAATGTCGAGTTTTGAAGCCAAATCGAATAACACATCGTTGAAGTTCTTCAAGCTGTTTGGTCAGCGAATTTGTATATCTCTGTGACATTGTCTCTTAATATTTTTTTTATTTGTGTGGATCTTTCGGGTAGATATTTTGTGTTTTGTCTGCAAATACATAGTTTTCTTACTGAAAATAATTCCTTTGATGTCTTGTTTGCGTTCTTATTGGAATCGGTTGTGAGTTTGCCTAAATTTTACCTTTTCTACCATTAGGTCAGAATCGGAGAGTCTTAACTCCTTAATCTGTGGTGTGGTCCATCAAAACGTTTAGTTCTGGTTGTCGTCGCATTCTCTCTTGTTCCTTTTATAGAAAAAAGCTTTCCTTCTCATTCATTTTATGACTTTTTTTTTATTAGCAGTCGCTTTTGTCCTTTTGGTGATGGAAGATGGGTGCTTTTTCCAGAATAGTTGAAACTAAAACGGTCCATCATATTATTGATATCCGGGCAGAAATGGGTGCCCAACGTGCCTTGGAACGGTCAACAGAACATGATATGTTAAGGTTTCTGATAGATCTAATTAAGTCACTACAACCGATTTCACCCTATCGACTAAACCTCGGCTCAGTTTTGCTAAACATAGTGCGTTTTGTGAGCGCGGGGTAAAGATTGTACTAACTTTATTTAAGGATTGGACCAACTAACTAACTTTTTTTAGACAAATTTTATGCATGACACCCGTTGATCCCTCCATGCAAAAATCCCTGGATCCGCACCTGAATTAGTATAATTAAGTAGCCTCTTACGGACCTTTAGCTGTGCCGCGCATTACTCCGAATTATTTGTGACTCAAATAGTGCATTTACAGGTTCCAAACAACCTGTCACACCGCCGCCACAGCCACCGCCGCCACCTACCATTCCATCAAGCGCACAGCCGCCACCGCCGTCCAATCGCTGCAACATCAGACGTGTTGACGCGGTTACGTATCTGTCTTCCAATGACAGGACCTACTTCTTTTCAGGTAAGACAATAACATCATTATTTTTATATATATGTTATATATATGTATATATATATATATATATATATATATATATAGAGAGAGAGAGAGAGAGAGAGATAACATTGAATGAAACTTGAATGAAAATAGATACACGCTGGGGGCATATATCAGTTACCTGTAAATGAACTGATAATTTATAAGCAAATGGTTTTATTCACCATCGAAGGCTGTTTTCTCAGTGGATTTGTCTTTTATGAAGGTTAATTAAAAATTTAGCGAGAGTGTCCGTCGTGAAAGTGTGAGAGCCTGAAATCCAAAATAGCCATTTTGAAATTTATTATTTAAATGGTTGACCCACAAAATGTTTAGTATATGGAGAATGTTTTTTTTTAGGTGGAGAGGGGGGGGGGGGATCCATATTTGATGTCAAATTGTCATTTGACCAAGTTTGACTTTAAACTCTAACATGGCCATCTCTTTTCTCATATTAGAAGAGATCCCGACATCTCGACATACATAATGAGGCCTAGTAGTTTGTTACTCCATGGATTTGGTTTCTCTGCAGGTTAATTTGAGAATCTTCCGAGGATGTTTCACCTAAAGGTGCAGGCGAAACCCAGAAAAGCTCAAAACCCAAGAAAACTGTTTTTCTCCATTTTGAAATTAACTTTTAAAATGGTTTCGCCTGCTATACTGTTCGGTATATAGATTCTTGGGTTAGTGGGATCGAGCAATTCGAACCTGAAGTCAAGTTGATAATTTGACCTATTCTAAACCCACGATCCAAGACAGGGCGTCAAGTTGGAAGTGATGGTAAAAAAATAGGAACATATTAATTCTAAGAGTAAAAAAATAGCATAAGCAGATCCAGGGGAGGGGTCCCCCTTCCCTCATTCAGCCACCGTCACCTTTTTTTTAAGGTTTCAGACCAACTGTTGGGCCCTGAACTCTCCCTTGTCCGGATTTTGAGACCTTTCTTAGGCTTTGTCATTAGTCCTCTTTGGTTAGACCCCTCCTTTTCCTAAATAATGGTTCCGCCCGGATTTCATTGCTGAGAAATAGGAACATTTTTATATACAAGATGGCCTCGGCACACCCCAACAGCCATTCTAGTCTAACAAAATAAACTTTTATTGTTTAACAACACTCTAAGATGCTAACCAGGTGATGGGGTTGTGGGCTATTGTTTTATTTTTCTCAGCAACTATTTGTTCTTGACTGTGACAAGAAAGCACTTTTTAATCCTTTTTAAAGGTCCTGTCTCTACATAATTTTACATACGGATATAAGTCTTCACACACATATATACATCTCTGATATATCAACAGTGAACATAGAGAAACATCCATTAATATGCTACCGGACTTTCCTTTTCCTTTAAGATTTTTAGCATCATGACAGTACAGTCAGGTCTCGTTATAACGGTTTCCGTTACACCTGCATTGTGACTCGAGTTACGAACAAATCTCTAAAAAAGAACGAGTGAAAGTTACAATTGACTTTACGGAAAACTCGAGTTTCGGATCCGAACGGACTTACATGAAACAAACTTAATTTCGCCCCTATACTCAGAATCGTTATAACGAACTGGAGTTGACTTGGCGCTTATTTCGATCCGCCTGAACTCGCCTGATATTGACGTTCCGGACTAGACAGTGTAACGTTTTAAACTGATATCGGGCTCCTATGGTTTCCGCCAGGAATTTTCACATTAACATTCACAGAACATGGAGAACGCACCACTTGAACTTATTGTGAAGTAGGGCTGCGCGATATTATTGATATATCGATCCGGTGATTCACATATTGCGTATGGCGATACATTTGTCAAATATCGATTTTTTTCGGATATTTTATAATGTTCCTAAAACTTATTCTTTTTAGTAAAAACAATATATCTGTTACATATATATGACTTAAACATTTTCACTTGTACTGATTGGATGGTATTTACTATTTTTTACACCATATTACACCATGAAACATTATAGACGCGACAGCAGCTGTCTGCTCCAATACATAGAAAGGATACATTTTGTGGGGCCTGTTTACAAGTTATATATACGTTATGCGATTCGATAGGATTCTTTAAGGACACGAAAATTTTGAAAATGTTCGAAAAAAAATATACGAAGCCAAGATACAAGGCCAAGACTCCGTATCGGAATTCAACATACCAGTTGCGATATGAAACCAAGCAGCAAGGATTCCGTCTCGTATCCTGCACCGTGTCATAACTTGTCAAAGTATCGCAACGTGTACGCTGCAGTTATCAGATATTTCCATTTGATGCAACAAATAATTTTCGTAGGTGCTCTCGCGGTGTTGTGGAAAATCGTGGGAAATCGTGGAAGACAGTGGAAAATCAAAAGTATGAGATTGCGACAGAAACCTTTGGTGGGTGCTGTCCAACGGTATTGATTCTCTTAACATGATTCAGGAATTCAGGAAGGAAATCGCAGCAGAGAAATCACAACGGGAAATCACAGCTGAAAAAAAAAATCGCATTGTGTTTTGCCTGCCTTTAGAGCCTTTTGAAAGATCCCAGGAAATCGTAACATGTTGTTGTGTAGGAAGAACCTGATACCAAATTAAGCCATATTCACACTACACCAAAATATAGTACATCCGAATATATCAAATATGGTAAGGATTAAGCTTTTTTTCTGGTGCAGTATGAAAACGAATGCATAGAAAACCGTGTGATAAATTCGGTATTGGATATTCGACATTCAGTATTCAACTGTATTCGACATGCCTGAAGTTTAACAAGAGCATCGGGAATGTGCATAATACGCCTGTCGTGTATCTGATGACCTCTGATCTCATTTATTATGCGTGAATTTTTATAAGAATGTGAGGAATTAAGGAGAGAAACTCTATTAGTAAATATGTATAATGAAATTCATGAAGGCACTTTGCGGTAGGTGACCTCATTAAATATGCATTGATTTTGCTAAAAATCAAACCTAGGAGAGAGATTTTATTTATTGACATTTCTGATGAGTTTTATTTAGATCCTATTCATTCTTCGTAAGTTATCGCGGCGACACCACAAAGTAGCCTAGTGACACGTGACCTTATTAAGTGTGCATGGATGTTGCCAATAATCGAACTAGGGCGAGATAATCTGTTGGTAAGAGATTCATGAAAATCCAACAAAGCCCCAGTAAGTTATCGGGGCGACACTAAAAGTCTACGGACGGACGGACGGACGGACAGTTGTTTTTTCATCATACTCCCGTCATATGATGGGCGTATAAAACGGCTCTAGACACGTGTCTCGACATGACAGCCGGTCGTAGCTCTTCGAAAGCCTTCCATATTGGTAAGGTCTTGTGACATTCCTTCGCCCTCACAAATCAATAATAATAATAATAATAATAATAATAATAACAAGTATTATTATAATTATTATTATGAATTAGTATTATATATATGTGTGTTCGGAACATTTTTTTATATTTTTCCTCAGGGAACATGTACTACCAGATAAACGACTACAGTTTAGATCTTGGTTATCCACGCCGTATTGTAGACAACTGGGTAGGTCTGAGAGGAAACCTGGACGCAGCACTGCACTCAAATGACCCCTCCGAACCTGCGGTGATATATTTCTTCAAGGTGGGCTGTTTCTAAGTCTTGATAAAAAATACGGTAAATACATTGAATATGTTTAATCTGGGCAATATTGTTTTCCTATGTATATTATTTGTTGATTTGACAGTGCTTTAACTGCATACATTCAATGGGCTTACAGGCAAAACAATAAATAGTTATCAAATGCTTATGCAATATAACATTCAAATACAAGAAACTGAAATCAAGCTGTAAGTATATTTTGTAACCAAGAACGTTTTACGGGGAGACTTCAGTATTAAACTAAGTGAAGGTTTAATAACATTCAAAATGTTTATTTAAAATAACAGATTATTTTCAAAAAATTATTGTGTCACAACTGTTGTATCTTTTTAATGTAATAAATGAAAATAACATAATAAAAAATTAAATTTAACAAGCAGTAAAAGATTGTAGATGAAGAAAGTTTCAATAGAAAGGATACATTAAATAAGATATTAAGGAGACGATAAGGTGAGAGAGAGAGAGAGAGAGAGAGCGTGAGCGTGAGAGAAACTAGATTAAATCCTTTTTTTTAGGTTTGCTTAGAACACCAGAAATAAAATATGTATAGCTGTCCATTTACAAATAACCACAAAAAAACACCGCACTAACACACGCATTCATATGCCATAGGGAATGTCTTTTTATACCAATAGGGCAGGAAGTATTGGAGGTTTCAACAAGGCTATATACAACCCGGTTACCCAAAAATCATTGGACGTGATGGTTTTTATGGATTGCCTAGTAACATCGACGCGGCCTTCGTCTGGGGTGGAAATGGAAGAGTTTACTTCTTCATGGGTAGGTTGACAAAACATAACAAATGGACATGGACTTTATTCTTTTAATACTGATGTTTGTTTGTAATCAAAGGTGTCTTTGAGTCTACAGTCTTGAGAATAAAGTAATGTTTCATGTGGGGGAAAACTCTGTCCTAAGAAATCGAGGTTCAGATTAGATAATACACTATACAGGTTCATCCACGAAAAGTATTGACAGGAGATTCGATTATATATATATATATATATATATATATATATATATATATATATAAAGCTTGATCGGGACGTAATTGTAAATAAACATTAAAACAAAAAGAATATAAAAGGGCAAAATTCCTTTGATAATCATGAAGGTTTATTCCAAAACGCCTTATATAGAGATTTTTATTGGATTTGGACTTGGACTGGAGTTAAAAAAAGACTCGGACTTGAACACTCCTCACTTGCATCAAACTCAAAAGTTTCAACCCGCGACACGCCGCTCTCATTGGTTTGACACTGAATGCGATACAACGCTCTCTTCAGTCTTATTACAATTATTGGCCCTTTGCAAACCCTAGTATAACCCGGAAAGGCTTGCTATACAAAGCAACGGTTAAAGCGAAGGAGATATGGAGCGACTGCGGTGTATAACTTTTGAGTAAGGAGAACACAGACTTGAAGACGGCGAACATGGATCCGAACCTTAAGGACTAAGACTAGGAATCAGATGTGTAAACTCACAGCCTAAACACTGCTTTATGTAAAATATGGCCCACGCATGCTAAATACCGTTCTTTCTCTATTAAGGGTCGCAGTACTACCGTTTATACGATACCTTCAACACGCCCTATGACAGCAGGAGTATTGAACCCGGCTACCCGCGTCCTATAATTGAATGGGGAGGTTTACCCTCACCCGTCGGGGCTGCTATCAAGTGGAAGAACGGAATGACGTATTTCTTCTATGGAAAACAGTACAGGCGGTTCAATGACGTCGACTTTAAAGTAAGTAAGAGGTGGTTCTGTGATCATGACTAAATATTGCATAAACGCAATACAAAGAAAATATGATTAATGATTTCATGAAGACTTTTATACATTTGCGTTTATGTTTAATAGTCCTGTGGAAGACGGACACTGGCATGTATATATAACAGTGATGGCTTCAGTCTGTTTCTTGTTTGTTTATTCATTTTACATATGTGTACTCTTCTGTTTATATTATGTATACGTGTTTTCTTCGCATTACATGTCTGTTTATATTATACTACATTTCTATATATTACTTTTTAGTTTTGCAGGGTATTTATATACCTAAATACGTCTAGATTTTACATCACATATATGTGTACTCCAAATTACATGCTTTGTTCTTCATATTGTGTGTTTGTATACTTTGCATTACATGAATGCACACTGCATGTTAAAATATGTGTCTACTGTACATTACATGGTTGTGTAGTTTGGATTATATATCTGTGTACCGGTACTTCAAATAACATGATCTGTGTGATAAACATTGCACCCGTGAAACGCAAGGGGTGTCTTGACATGGTGCACGAAGTGACAGCCGAGTGTGCCCTGATTGACACGCCCTGATTGACACACTCTGTCACAGGCTTATAATTGGTTTGTCCCACATAAACCACATCTGGGAATAAATATAAACTCTAATAGCTGCTATTTCGAAACTTTGTCGTCCCCATGCTTATGGTTTGCTATTTTAGGTTTGCCTGAATCCCAAGGTCCCCAGGACAGGATTAGATTTTTTGAATCTCCAAAAATAATCGATTATACAAGAATGCAGTCGATTTAGTTGAGTTTGAAAGAAAACGACCAATCATCGATTTAATCATTAAGTTCCAGCATGATACATGTACCGGGGATCCGTTGCTACCTAACAAGAAAACACAAGGTCACATATCGCCGAGACAATTTATAAATAACCACTCAACGGTTTCGATGAGCTACACTTTTGAACATTTCTCCTCGTAACTGTACAGTTATTGACCGGTGTAATAGGAGTTTGGTTGGGATACGAATGAATTTCATATATACTTTGACTCCAGCCAGAATCAGTTTACATTTCGTTTAAACAGAAGCGATGGTCAGGAGCCAATGTGAAACCGGCATCCCATCAACCGATTTCGGTATTTGTGATGACGGAAACGAAACAAATCGGCAGACATTTTAGCTTTTATACCCAACTTTTTCAAAGGATACAAAGGACGAAGCAAAAATGATAAAATGGTCTGAAAAATCTGGTGACGTGCGGTCACTCGCCGGCCTTTAGGACTTGTACATTTTCCCTACCGCTTAAACGAATCAGCCGGCAAAAAAATATCTTGGTATCTTACCTCATGTGTTCTTTAGATATACACGCATTTTAATGTTTTGTGCACTGTATATTACAGGTTGACAACGATTACCCCCGGTCTACAAGCAAGTGGTGGTTTGGATGCCAAAGGGATGGTACCTTGCGGAGAGGGCGTCGTCCCGGCTATATCAGGTGAAAATAATGACAGAAGGATGAGAGTGATGCCAAACTCCCACGCGGAAACCTTGGCAACGAAATAAATCTTCCCTTTGACCTTATGAACTGTCTTTCTTTAATGTAAGCGTCTAAATACAACACTTCTAAATCGACTTAGCAGTCAGTAATATGGAAATGTTCATGGAACACGAATTGCAGATATATTGATGAAATATAACGGCTATGTATACCTTTCTGAACACATGCGATATTAAATAGAGTAGAGATTTTCAGATTACGCCCATAAAAGCTGCTTGACCTTCCATAAACATTTATCGCACTAAGCTTCGTCTCTCGAACAAGTTCATATTCACACAAATCAGCCCCTGTAAGACTGAGCCTGAACATTTGTTAAATCGGTTATATTTTCTTATAATCTTACCTGCTTTGCAGAAATAACATTAGCTTTTGGTTAAATTTGAGATCAGTGTTATGTTTAGTATGTGTGCTTGTATTATCTACTGAGCACTGATCAAACTAATTTATCATTATATTTTAATTAGTATACCCAAACAATGTACATGGCACAGTCAGGGATTGTGATTTGATAAATATCCTCTAATATTACATTTGTATTAACTGTTATATGCGAATTATACTTTTTATTAAAATTTTCTTAAATAAATATTGGTCGTATGGGATGGCACGTCTTTCTGTTTTTTATTTTGTATTGTTCAAGTGTGTCGGTACTCCGAGCTTGGATCTGAAACAAACTTTGTTTATGAATATTAGTTCATACATGAAATAGTGCGAGAAGACAGAGAGACAAACGGACGGAGAAGCCTGTAATTCTCACCAAAATTAAACTGCCAGTCAAATACAGAACTAAAAACTTTTAACGTTGCCTCTTGGAACTCGTAATTAGGGCCCCACTTGAAAAGTGGTGGTTTGTAGTTGTCGCCTTGTCCGTCCGTCCATCAGTGACGTTTTCTTTCGCGTGCATTATCTCAAACAGAACAAAGTTTACTCATAGGGACTGCTGGTGTGGCCCATTCAGCAAACAGTATGGCCACCAGAGCAATATCGGTGATTCCTAGTATTTGATAGATAATACAATCGATATCTTCAAGGACTGATTTACTACACTAAACAGCATTATATAACTACCTATAAAGACAAATAGCTGGAGACAAACTGTTACATCTGTAACAAAAACAGTCTAGGCAAAAGAAAATTCCTTAAAATAGATATCTAACTGTTATTTCAGTGACTCAAGTAAATAATATTCCCAATTTCTTGCCAATTTCCTCATTGAGTCATATATATAATCTCAAATTTTATGAAATGCATAACACATAATCTTCATACTATATACGATTTCTCCATGTGTCACAGATGCCGGTTGTGTCAGCGGAATAAAACCCTTAACAAGGAGTCTCCGGACATAATAACAAGTGACCCAGGGGTCATGACGCTCAGCTGACCAGGAAGACATTGACAAAAGTAATTTTATCATCTGAATGTCAAATTTGAATGAAATACTTTTTCCAAACTTGACCTTTTGTATAAAATCATCCAATATTCATTGGGGTACTATGGAGCTCTGTAGCATGAAGGATATGGGTAACAGACACCTATTTTCAACGTTTACAAGATGACTTTTCAGGGGTCTCCCAGCATGTCAAAAAATAAAATTCTAGGTCCAGTTATTATGATTTGTGCCCTGTTAACAGATGACCAAATGTTTATTCTGGGGGGTATTTCAAAGCCGCATAGGATGAAGGATATGGGTAACAGAGATGTAATTTCAGGTGCACAAGGAGACTTTTCAGGGGCCTCCCAGCATATCAAGAAAGGAGATTCTAGGTCAAGTCATTATAATTTGTGCTCTGTTAACAGATAACCAAATCTTTATTCTGGGGAGTACTTCGGAGCCCCAGAGCATGAAGGATATGGGTAACAGAGACCTAATTTCAGGTTTCCAAGATGTTTCATGGACCTCCCTGCATGTTAAGAAAGAAGATTCTAGGTCACGTCATTATGATTTGTGGCCTGTTAACAGATGACCAAATGTTTAAAGGTCTCAAAAATCAAGAAAAAAATTCTTAAAAAATCAAAATACAGGTGGCACCACCAGTCTACAGAAACTGATGAAACAAGGCATTATCAATACAAATGTGGACAATCATGGTGATCAATGCATTAGTTATTGTATCAATTTTTGCATTATTCTGGGAGGAACTTCCGAGCCTCATAGCTGAAAGGATATCAGTAACAGAGACCTTGTATCAGGTTTCCATATAGACTTTTTATGAATGTCCTTGCATGTCATGACAGAAGATTCTAGGTCCAGTTGATATGATTTGTGCCCTGTTAACAGATGACCAAATCTTAAAAGGTTTCAAAAATAGAGAAGAAAAACTTAAAAAAATAAAAAAAATACAGGTGGCTCCACCAGAATGCAGAAACTGATGAAACATTTCATGATCAATATCCATGCAAAGAATCATGGTGATCAATATAATAATTGTTCAGATACTTGAGCGTTTGTATCAAATTTTCCATTATTCTGGGGGGTACTTCGGAGCCCCATAGCTCAGAGGTTATAGGTAACAGAGACCTAATTTCAAGTTTTTAAGGAGACTTTTCATGGGCCTCTCAGCATGTCAAGAGAGAAGATTCTAGGTCCAGTTGTTACGATTTGGGCCATGTTAACAGATGACCGAATCTTATGAGGTCTCAAAAATAGAGAAAAAAATTAGTAAAAATAAAAAAAATACAGGTGGCGCCAACATACTGCAGAAACTGATGACACATTCCATGATCAATATCCATGCAAAGAATCATGGTGATCACTGCAATAGTTGTTTAGATACTTGAGCTTTTGTATCAAATTTTCCATTATTCTGGGGGGTACTTCGGAGCCCCATAGCTCAAAGGTTATGGGTAACAGAGACCTAATTTCAGGTTTCCAAAGAGACTTTTTATGGGCCTCCCTGCATGTCAAGAGAGAAGATTCTAGGTGTAGTCGTTACGATTTGTGCCCTGTTAACAGATGGCCACATCTTCAAAGGTCTCGAAAAAAGAGAAAAAAAATTCGTAAAAATTTGAAAAAAATAGAGGTGGCGCACCCTCTCTGCAGAAACTGATGGAACAGCTCATGATCAATATGTTTGCCAAAAATCATGACCATCAGTGTTGTAGTTATTGAGATACTGCACTTTTTGTATCAAATTTTCAATTATTCTGGGGGGGTACTTCGGAGCCCCATAGCTCAGAGGTTATAGGTAACAGAGACCTAATTTCAAGTTTTTAAGGAGACTTTTCATGGGCCTCTCAGCATGTCAAGAGAGAAGATTCTAGGTCCAGTTGTTACGATTTGGGCCATGTTAACAGATGACCGAATCTTATGAGGTCTCAAAAATAGAGAAAAAAATTAGTAAAAATAAAAAAATACAGGTGGCGCCAACATACTGCAGAAACTGATGACACATTCCATGATCAATATCCATGCAAAGAATCATGGTGATCACTGCAATAGTTGTTTAGATACTTGAGCTTTTGTATCAAATTTTCCATTATTCTGGGGGGTACTTCGGAGCCCCATAGCTCAAAGGTTATGGGTAACAGAGACCTAATTTCAGGTTTCCAAAGAGACTTTTTATGGGCCTCCCTGCATGTCAAGAGAGAAGATTCTAGGTGTAGTCGTTACGATTTGTGCCCTGTTAACAGATGGCCACATCTTCAAAGGTCTCGAAAAAAGAGTAAAAAAATTCGTAAAAATTTGAAAAAAATAGAGGTGGCGCACCCTCTCTGCAGAAACTGATGGAACAGCTCATGATCAATATGTTTGCCAAAAATCATGACCATCAGTGTTGTAGTTATTGAGATACTGCACTTTTTGTATCAAATTTTCCATTATTCTGGGGTGTATTTTGGAGCCATACAGCCAAAAGATTATGGGTAACAGAGACCTAATTTCAGGTTTCCATGGAGAATTTTCATGGGTCTCCCTGTGTGTCAAGAATGAAGATTCTAGGTCCAGTTTTTATGATTTGTGCCCTGTTAGCAGATGTTCATATCTTTAAAGGTCTCAAAAATAGATAAAACATTCGTAAAAAAAAACCCGAACAAATACAGGTTGTGCCACCAGTCTGCAGAAACTGATGGAACACCTCTTGATCAATAGTTATGCCACAAATCATGACCATCAGTGAAGTAGTTATTTAGATATTGAAGTTTTTGTATGAAATTTTTGACTACTCTGGGGGGTACTTTGGGGTCACATAGCTGGAAGGATATGGGTAACAGAGACCTAATTTCTGGTTTCCATGGAGACTTTTCATAGGTCTCTCAGTGTGTCGAGAATGAAGATTCTAGGTCCAGTCGTTACAATTTGTGCCATGCTAACAGATGACAGCATCCTTAAAGGTCTCAAAAATAGAGGAAGAAATCGTAAAAAAATCAAACAATAGAGGTGGCGCCACCAGTCTGCAGAAACTGATGGAACAGCTCATGATCAATATGTTTGCCAAAAATCATGACCATCAGTGTTGTAGTTATTGAGATACTGCACTTTTTGTATCAAATTTTCCATTATTCTGGGGTGTATTTTGGAGCCATACAGCCAAAAGATTATGGGTAACAGAGACCTAATTTCAGGTTTCCATGGAGAATTTTCATGGGTCTCCCTGTGTGTCAAGAATGAAGATTCTAGGTCCAGTTTTTATGATTTGTGCCCTGTTAGCAGATGTTCATATCTTTAAAGGTCTCAAAAATAGATAAAACATTCGTAAAAAAAAAACCCGAACAAATACAGGTTGTGCCACCAGTCTGCAGGAACTGATGGAACACCTCTTGATCAATAGTTATGCCACAAATCATGACCATCAGTGAAGTAGTTATTTAGATATTGAAGTTTTTGTATGAAATTTTTGACTACTCTGGGGGGTACTTTGCGGTCCCATAGCTGGAAGGATATGGGTAACAGAGACCTAATTTCTGGTTTCCATGGAGACTTTTCATAGGTCTCTCAGTGTGTCGAGAATGAAGATTCTAGGTCCAGTCGTTACAATTTGTGCCATGCTAACAGATGACAGCATCCTTAAAGGTCTCAAAAATAGAGGAAGAAATCGTAAAAAAAATCAAACAATATAGGTGGCGCCACCAGTCTGCAGAAACTGATGGAACATCTCATAATCAATATGTATGCCAAAAATCATGACCATCAGTGATGTAGTTATTGAGATATTGAAGTTTTTGTATGAAATTTTTGACTACTCTGGTAGGGTACTTTGGGGCCCAATAGCTCAAAGGATATGGGTAACAGAGACCTAATTTCTGGTTTCCATGGAGACTTTTCATAGGTCTTCTAGTGTGTCGAGAATGAAGATTCTAGGTCCAGTCGTTACGATTTGTGCCATGCTAAAAGATGACAGCATCCTTAAAGGTCTCAAAAATAGAGGAAAAAATCGTAAAAAATCGAATGATACAGGTGGCGCCACCAGTCTGCAGGAACAGATGACACATCTCATGATCAATAGTTATGCCACAAATCATGACCATCAGTGAAGTAGTTAATGAGATATTAAGTTTTTGTATGAATTTTTTTACTTTTCTTGGGGGTACTTTAGGGCTCCATAGCTCGAAGAATATGGGTAACAGAGACCTAATTTCTGGTTTCCATGGAGACTTTTCATAGGTCTCTCAGTGTTTCGAGAATGAAGATTCTAGGTCCAGTCATTATGATTTATGCCATGCTAACAGATGACAGCATCCTTAAAGGTCTCATAAATAGAGAAAAAAATTCGTAAAAAATTGAATGATACAGGTGGCGCCACCAGTCTGCAGGAAGTGATGGAACATCTCATGATCAATATGTATGCCAAAAATCATGACCATCAGTCAAGTATTTAATGAGATATTGAAGTTTTTGTATGAATTTTTGGACTTTTCTGGGGGGTAGTTTGGGGCCCCATAGCTGGAAGGATATGAGTAACAGAGACCTAATTTCTGGTTTCCATGGAGACTTTTCATAGGTCTCTCAGTGTGTCGAGAATGAAGATTCTAAGTCCAGTCGTTACGATTTGTGCCTTGTTAACAGATGTTCACATTTTTAAAGGTCTCAAAAATAGAGAAAAAAATTAGTAAAAAATCGAAAAATACAGGTGGCGCCACCAGTCTTCAGGAACTGATGGAACCTCTCATGATCAATATGTATGCCAAAAATCATGACCATCAGTCAAGTAGTTAATGAGATATTGAAGTTTTTGTATGAAATTTTGGACTTTTCTGGGGGGTAATTTGGGGCCCCATAGCTCAAAGGATATGGGTAACAGAGACCTAATTTCTGGTTTCCACGGAGACTTTTCATAGGTCTCTCAGTGTGTCGAGAATGAAGATTCTAAGTCCAGTCGTTACGATTTGTGCCTTGTTAACAGATGTTCACATTTTTAAAGGTGTCAAAAATAGAGAAAAAAAATCGTAAAAAATCGAAAAATACAGGTGGCGCCACCAGTCTTCAGGAACTGATGGAACCTCTCATGATCAATATGTATGCCAAAAATCATGACCATCAGTCAAGTAGTTAATGAGATATTGAAGTTTTTGTATGAAATTTTGGACTTTTCTGGGGGGTACTTTGGGACCCCATAGCTCAAAGGATATGGGTAACAGAGACCTAATTTCTGGTTTCCACGGAGACTTTTCATAGGTCTCTTAGTGTTTCGAGAATGAATATTCTAGGTCCAGTCGTTACGATTTGAGCCATGCTAACAGATGACAGCATCCTTAAAGGTCTCAAAAATAGAGAAAAAAATTCGTAAAAAATTGAATGATATCAGGTGGCGCCACCAGTCTTCAGGAACTGATGGAACCTCTCATGATCAATATGTATGCCAAAAATCGTGACCATCAGTCTAGTAGTTAATGAGATATTGAAGTTTTTGTATGAAATTTTGGACTTTTCTGGGGGGTACTTTGGGGCCCCATAGCTCAAAGGATATGGGTAACAGAGACCTAATTTCTGGTTTCCAAGGAGATTTTTCATGGACCTCCCAGGATGTCAAGTAAGAAGATTCCAGTTCTAGCGGTTACGATTTGTGCCCTGTTAACGGACAGACGCCCGGACGGCCGGACGGACGACGGACAAAAGGTGATCCCTATAGCTCAGATGACTTACAGTCAGCTGAGCTAACAAAATGAAATGTTTTCATTTGTCTTTATGAATTCATTAGTTATATATTTCCTATCGATAGGTGGAATTAAAATATCACTTATTGACCCCTAATACAAGTTAACTTGCGTAGATTGGTAGAACAGAGTACAGCCTAGTCTAAAGGAATTAAAATCTTATCAATAAACTGTCTGTCAGAGATGTTGGTTTGTAAATAGTCAAGGTGTAGCATTAATTCAGTAAAGTTCATGAGATCCTTCATCTAGCATCATTGGCCGAAAACACTGCACGTAAAATTCACTAAAATATTGTCTTCAAATTTTAAGAGGGTTTTGACAGGTGTTTATAATTTTTTTTCATATGCATTCCTGAAAATCCCATCGAAACTTTGATTTTTATGTTAATGTAAAAACCGGAAACATTTAAAAGACGGATATTCAAAGTTTTCTGTTAAATGAAGCCCTCTGCACATTGATGGTCTGTTATTCCGGTTTTATTTCACATATACCAAGTTACCTACAATAGCTCATATATATATTGTGTGCCTTCTCTTTTTCTATTTTTAAATCAATAAAATGGTACCATGGCATTCTAGTTGTGCATGGTTTGCATCACTTACAACAGATGGCGGCACCTAGCAATTCAGTAGTCAGTTGATGAACAAATTGCTGACTCCAACCCCTCCTTCTCTCTATGTTCTGTAAAGTACAAAGTTCTGCTTTATATAAATATATACATTCGTTGGGTAACATTTAAATGAAGCACTTTCTGTATCCATGTCCTGTTCAGTTACCCCTATTATTCAGTCGTGACTATAAATGATTAGACCGTCCTGGCAGTTGGTCATAATAATTGTCAATGAAATCTGTCAATAAATTTTAAATCATTTCCCCAGACAGACGTCACTGAAGAAATTCTGCATTGGTTTATGGATGAATCCTTAATATTTGCATATCAGTAGGTCACGCTTTAATTCAAGGATGACGCTATGGTGACTTAAAAAATAAGCCCGCTGGGCAATATAAAGCAATTAACACAACATACAACAGCCCAGTAAGTTTATTTTTTCTAGATAATATCCTGGAATAAACCTCCAAAAGGGTTGACGTCGCTGGATATACTTTAAATTAAGCAGGTGATAACAGATGCCACACAATTAACAGGCCCCAGGTTCAGGTTTTCAGTTGTTAATACTGGTGAATACGACTGGCCCAGTCGATCCAATGGGTAAGATCTATTTCCTCTCACAAATAGAGCCATCAAAGTCGCCTTTGCTGAGTTGTAATGCATAGAACTGGTTCTTCCATTTTGAGGCGCATTATAACTTAATTTACGGCTCCCTGGCTGAATATTTCATGAGAGCTGGCATCGGGTTAAGTCTATTGGTACATTGAATCACATTTAATTTTACACTTGTTAGCAACAAACGTAATTACTTAAGCCTTGGCAAAACTTGGGGATGGGGTGGGGGAAGGGTTAATGTTATTTTTTTTAAATATTAGTTTGAGTTTAATATATAAAAAATGATTTACAAAAATGAAGATGGTCAAGCCCGGCTTATTTTTGTCTAGAAGTCTATGTCTGTTAATTTTTTAAACATTAATTTAAATTATCAAGTACATTCTCGTTTCTGCTCAACAAAACCGGAGCCATGCACATATAATTTCAAAGAAGATCCTGAAAAAATGTCTCTTAAATCGAGATTCGATTCTTATTTTATAGCACCTTCAGTCCTATCACAATCCTGATTACATCAATTTTTAGATTATAATTAAATCCACACTATCATGCTATTTTCTCCTTGAAATCTGTGTAAATATGTTAATCCTGTGAAGAGATATCTCAGGTACCTGCTTCAAGATCAACTGTCAATTATCATGCACTATTTACTTGCCCCTCATGGTTAAGGTCCATAAGAAAAAAACACCTTCGGCGTAAAGGCCCTTTAACAATTGAGATACGACCAGTTTACAATCATCTGCAAAACATTTTGGTGTCGTTGCACCAGCAATCGCTTGGTGTCTTGAAAGCTGTCTCAGTCATTGCAGAGTATCTTGCAAACTTGGGTTGGCCGTAACTGATCGCGTCAGAGTTTTGAACATGTTCAAAATCCAAAAACTCTGGCATGCGATCCATCCACTCGCATTAGGTCGGACTGACAGTAGTAAGACTGTTGGACAACGTTGCAAACCGTCGCGCGACTAGAAGCGTGAATTTGCACGACTAAAATTCGCATTCGATCGGTTGAAAGTCGTGCAAAACTCGCACGTGTGCTAGCGATGTCTAGTGATAAGTCAGGGGTTTGGTTGCGTTTCAGATACGTCCATGCGACAGTTGTACGACAGTGCAACATTGTGTCGCAATTATAAGACTGTGTGAGACTACTACTCTGGGTGTATATATATATATATATATATATATATATATATATATATGACTATGGAGTTGACCATTAAAACGCCCTCGTCATTCAAGGAAGAAGGATGACTCCTACTCCAATACTCGATCACAGACGACCACTTATTACAGTCTAGTCACAACCCGCTGCTGTTTCAGCACACCGTAGATACCGTTCGGTTTTGTAAACCGTAGGAATAATTATGCGGCCGACGTGCGGGAACGGCGATAGTCGTGTAGTCGCCCATGTAGCAAATCCCAGTCCCGTAGGAATTGAATGCCCAAATTGAGATAGCACTTGCTTTCACATCATTTAGGTGTAGGCTGATGGAAAAGTTAGGTAACAAATTTATCAACCTCCTGACCCCCCAAAATCCAAGATGGCTGCCATCATAATAACAAATCCAGATTTTGCTTTGTTATTGTAATTTTCGCATCAAAATGAAAAATATTGAATCAATTTATAAGATTTTGAATGTGTACTGGTAATACCATCTACTCCAGGAGCTGTCCAAGGGGAGGGTATTCAGGGGTCGAGGTTAAACTTATTTACCAGCCTTCAATCTTAAGAATAACATAAGACCTCTTCGGTACTGCGCTGTCATATACTCAGTAATATGGTTTTCAAATAGTCAACAGTATTAATAATTATCTTGGCAGAAAAAAATGTCATAGGGACGATATTAAATTACATTTCACTAATATACTTTCATATGGTTTTCAAATGGACCTTAAAGGTACCCATTCACCTACCTTTTGAAAGAGAAATTGTGATTTCTGGCTTCTCTGTGTATATATTAATGATCTAAAGGTAATTCAGGTTTTGGAAAGTTCCTGTATTACCTCCGTGAAGGATGTATGAACTTGTTGACCAACAACATGTTTGTAAACACAGCAATTTTGACACATGGGGAAATATGTAACCTTACATGGTGTGTGGCATATATTATGGAGTCACAAAAGGATATTTGCTGCAAAACGCCATTTGCAAAACACTTGCCTATCCGACTTGCTGTCTGGTGCCATTGTTACATTGTTTTTATTTTTGCGGGCCCCCATATATTATAAACACGTTGATATAAACAAAACAAGCAGCCTGTGCGCATGATATCAATCTTGTCTAGCCTATTTTGAATAAAATCTTCAAGGGATTACCTTTAATTTATAAAGGCCAGATAGGTGATTGAGCCCCTTTGAAACATAAAAATATGAGGTACGTAATACATATTTCACGTATTGCTGATTCTCAGCTGATTTATTGCCTAGTATTTATCGTCAACGGTATAAATGAGAAACAACCATCAATGTGTGTGTTAGTAAAAAAAAAGGTTAAAACAGCCTTGTTGAACCTGATACAAGGACAATCTGTGGCATGTTAGGTATTCCAGAAGCCTGGTACACTTCTAGGACCTTCAGTAGAAATCTTTGCCTGAATATCTTTGAAGCTAACCTGAATATGGGCGGGAATATGTCAGCTATTATTGTAATTGTCTCAAAATAATTTGAAATAGTAAAACAGAAAAAAATATGCTGCCCAGACAAAAGAAGACAACACATCTGCACGTGTATAGGGTCATAATGACGCGGTCCGTAAAAAAAATGTGAAACATACATGTAAATGGCATTTGGCGAATTCAAATACATGTAACCCGTAGCTTTATGTCGGATAATCGGGAACAATCACCTCAAGATTTAGATACCACTACCATGGATGATAATAACAGGAATTACGTTCATGTCTGCATTGAATATGAAAATCAGAATGCTACAGCAGCTAGGTATAAGATACGCTTAGAACGTATTCGAATATTATTGAGATGGGCAGTGGAATATTTAATATAAGGAAAACTGTTTCATATAACCATATACATATGTATGTGGGTAAAGTCAACATGGATTTATCTTGAAATTGTTTATTATATGTCATTCCTAAGGCACAGCAATGCCTGAAAGACAGTCAATGGGAACATCGGAAATACTTGTTTTTTTCTGCGACAGTCCTATTATAAAAATCATTTGGTGAAACGGTTGAAAATGCAACCACGGAAGCCGATGATGCTGGGTAAGAGATTAAGTGATAAAATTGGGCAATCTTCGCCGCCCTTCTTGAATTTGAGAAACAATGGAAGATCTTCGGTGAAGGTTCCCTACTTGATTTAGAAAGACTCTACTGCTTTATCATGCTCTTGATATTACATGCTGCTATATATGTTGGTAATATCGTTTGTAATACTGGGGGATTATAGGCATTGAAATTTTTTTAAAATATTGGAATGAATTGTCCATTCATTAATCAAAACACCTGTAATAACACGATAGTATAATCGCATGATAAAAGCCTATTATGTTTTCTGCCCAACGTTTCTCTGTGCACACGAAATTAAAACCTTGATATAAATAAGGTCTTCTATATAAGGAGAAAGTTTTGAATATGCTATTAAAAGAGGAATATTTTGAGGCATTATTCACATAAGAAATATGAGGATTTTCTGCACCTCAACTATTATTACATTAAATGTTTTTGGATAATGTGGTTAAGCCTTATTGGGGCTTAGCTTTAATATTTAATATTTTACAAGTTAAAACTTAGGATAAAAACTGCACTGCCCATACATTCAATCGTCCGTTCGTTACATGCTGAGTCACGTATTTCCAAGTAAACCACTCACAAAATATCAACAAATTTAATTTTCGTTTTAAAATAAGGAATCCATGTTTAACGTTACAAAGTTAATTACTTCTGCAGTCTAGGCATAACACATGTAAGAGAAACAGCCGACACCTACCCAGACTGGGCGCCCTGCAGACTAACGGGAAGGCTGTGCCTCACTCAGACATGAGTGCAATTTGGGGATCTATATCCTGGTGTTATGACTATGCAGAATGCAATTAAGGAAAGACCCCCTTCTTAAGTATAGAACTATTTAGATGTTACCTCACTGGAGCAGATCCCTCGTACGTCAATTAATAATGTAATTACTGGGTAATAAAAATGAAATCTGAAAACGTCACTACAGTAATTTGAATGCAAACTCATGTTATTTTTTTTATGGAAAATAAAAAAAAAAGAAAAGAAAAATGTTTCGGCAATAGCTATACTGGTAAATGTTCTATTGACAAAGCTAGTCTACTAAAAAGGCGTCACCATTCATTTTATCGCCACATTCTAATGACAGCTTTATTACCTGCTCGGGGACAAAGGTGTGAATATATTCTGCGGCTCCTTTTATCAACAGTGAATTAGATTTATTTTCTGATGACTCAATATCGTCTAATATCAACGTAGAAAGTTGATTTATTATACATCGTCAATTGGTAAACGCAGCTATACAGCTCCTACTTTTTTATAGCCTAAACTTTTGATAGCTATGTATATGAGGAAGTTGCCACACACGACTGGACGCGGCAAAGCGTGTCATGTCAGTCACCTGCGAAAAGCTTCAGCTACGACTAATATTTTTGTTCGATATGACATTAAGAGACATAAATGATACAAGCTCATGAGCAGCACACGTCCATGCTATATGAATACACTACCAAGTAATGAGATTTAACACGTATGAGTGAACATTAATTGCCTCCGCCAGGAAAATATGCTTTCATCCTCGTTCGTGTGTGTGTTTGTATGTTTGTTCGTATTGATGAGCCGAATCTCATGAAATCATAAGATCATTTCGGAAATGGGTCAATAAAAAATCAATTATATTTTGATGTGGATCATGACCTTTATTCAGATAAAGTGTTTTTTGATTTGTAAATACTTAAAATATTTATAAAATAGGCTAAACCATGGGAGACAGCCTATACATGTTTAGACACGCACAAAGCTAGATAACTGGGAATAAGGTATTACCCCTTATTTTTATAAAAGAAAAAATAACAACATTTTAACGATAGTGTGAGTAGTGTCATATGCATGACAAAGGATCCTTGACTGATACATTTTCCATTGGTGTTAATATTTTATGAAAGTTTGCTAATTCTATGAAAGGCATCCACAGTTTGCAAAAGGCAGCAAATATTTCTACCCTGCTACTAATTAGGCAGAACTGAAGTATTTTAGGAAGAAAACAAGATAAATTTGACATACAGGTGACGCACAAATTTATTAATGATGTTATTTTCTGGTTAAAAATATTGTTAAGGTGTTAAGTAATTCAGAACAATAGGCAGGTGTTTTGTGATTGGCTGACTGATCCTCTGACGTTCAATGTGTTAAACCAAAAATATTTCCTACTTTAGATAACAACAGGACATACATGTCTGAGTCAGCTGCGAGTCCGCTCTTCAGCTTAGAACCTCCCTGGGTGTACTGGAAGTTTTTTTTTTTTTAGATCTTACAGTTATGGTTTGTGTCATGTAAATGATCGGACTGCATCATTTGATGGTAGAAAAAATAGAACACGAAATGCGTAAAAAGAAGAAAAAATTACAGGTGGCGCCACTAATCTCCGGGAACTGATGATACTGGCCATGAGCAATATGCATAGAAAGGATCAAGCTAATCAATATATTAATTATGATACTGCTGCTTTTATTGCTCATGCTTTTTTACTGAAGTATCATTTTTTTAATTCTTTTTGGTGCACAAACAAGCCCCATACCTTGGAGAATAACAGTCTAAATAGATTTTTTGTTGACCTCCCTTAGTGTGAAGTGAGCCGATTTTAAGTCTAAAGTTTACGATTTCTGCCCTGTATGTAACGGACAGCAAGTAAAATAAATAGGGGCATCTGCATCACAAAAAGTTAGACGACTAAGGGCGGAAGAATAAGGAAGTTGCGATCGTCCCCGAGCGCATCTGAAGCATGACCATTGCAATACCTGTTCTGTTACCGTGTTCTTGATCAGTGCACACCTACAGGAGACCATGGCCGGTGCAGACGGTGCCAGAGAAAGCAGCATGTGGCGACACTGGACGTGCGTGTTACTGTTTGTCGCCATGGCGACCTCTGCCCCCACCAGCAAACCAATAACCGACAAGGGAGCCATGGTGAGTCAGTGTTCTTATATACATAAACGGTAACTCCCATATTATTTTTATGTTCGGTATGTAGTAGGATCCTGCTCGGAAAAAAGTAACCTCCTCCAGCCCGCCCTTATGTGTTGCCAACCAGCAGTCCGGCCGCCGTTTAAGAAAAAAGATTCAACCCGCCCCGCGCCACAAGTACTACAAATCTTTCGGCCCGCATCCACCCCACAAAGTTTTCTTACAGCCCACGCTCTCCCCGCGAGAAATTTTCAAAATGATGCCCACGAACAACCCACAAAGTAACTTTTATCATTCACCAAAAAAATACCACAAAAATCTCTGTTCATAAATAAGATGTGCTAAAAGATGCTCTAGGTATTTAAAAGTGCTCATTATAAATTGACAAGCTACAAGCAAAGAATCTTTGGTTATTTATGACCCCAAACTGCATGGAATTTGAACCTCATAAGTATGTTTACAAAAATGAATAAACCGAGAGCCAACATAATCAGTAAAAATAGTTAACACATACATACATATATATATGACATATAGAAAAACTCAAAGATAAAACTTACTAAGGCAGGCCCCCGCCGTTTTGTCTAGATATAACCATATATATATATATACATGTATATATATTATATATATATATATATATATATATATATATATATATTTTTTTTTTTGGATAATCGATCATAATTTTGGTTCTCAAGTTTCAACGTTTTTCGGATAAAAGATGTTCGGATGAACGGCGCTCCACTATATTACACAAATTACTTTTTATCAAACTAATTTTTACTCTCATTGAATAATAGGTCGCTTTGATGGAGGGGAAAAACAGTTGGAGCAAAATAAATGTACATAGAGCGGTCCTGCTCTCGGTGGCGACCTTGCAATTAGTTTTTGCTGCAGATTTGAAAGAATATTAAAATACATTTAATGTAATGTCAGATTGTATTATGGCTTCATTTTGCCCATATGGCTACAGATAGGTATATGTGAAATGTAAGCTTATTCGGCTTCAATTCCCATACGTTTGAGAATAAATCTGGATGATGTTTCATGATCCGGAACATTTACAGGGTCAATTTCAAGGGAAGTCGATTTCTCGCTGTCCTGCTCCCGAAATGCTCTTAAAACTTATGACATTCTGTTTATGATTGCCTGAATAATGATGTGAATAAACACACACACAAACAAATGAACAGAAATAATTAGGTTTACACTCTTGTAAGAGGCAACTGTGTTAGTGTATGACATGTATATTAATGACTATACGTGATTTAGTACATGATTGCCCCCCAAATGCTCAACCACCTTGAATTATTTTTTGTAACTAGTATACAGTTCTAAGGCTAGACAGATGAGTCACAAAAGGCTTTTAAATTTAGTAGAGCGGCTCTCTGTAAAAAAATAGTCTGTTTCTTGACCCGGTATGACAAAGATACGATTGTTACTTCAAGTACAGTTTGTGATGTGGTTGTCCCTTCCCAGGACGCTTTATTCCGATTCGCTCTGCTCCTCTCCATCAACGTCTTGCATTCGGCCCTATAGTTATACCGTGTATGTACCAAATAGGGGGACACTTTGGAATCGTTTAAGTGACTTTTAACTCGGTGTCAACGTAAAATAATTACCTTTTCGATGCCTTTGGGTACTGTATAAAACTCCTGAAAGGTGGTGGCACCAATGTAAAGCTCAATTGCCTTACGCATCGATGATTTTATAAGAGACCTAATGTTTCCATAGATAAGATGTCGCCATAATTGTATGAGGTATCCCACAGTCCTTTGCGACGGGACTTAGACTGGGACCTCGCTCCGATATTATAGCTGTTGGAACTTGAAAAAGCGGGCGTTAACAGGAGAATGTGCAGGGTAGCAGTCTATCAACGTCCGCTAACAACAAGTTCCTAAGTTTGGTACGTTTAAATCACGGCGGGCTTACTAGGATCTTAATGGATAATGTTTCATTAAAATATTGAGGTAAGAATGTTGAAATGCTGCCAGAAAGACTCATTTACTACCAAAGACACGACCGAACGTATTTTGATGTGTATATTTAGCACTTTAAGAGTTTTTGGTGCCATCTACAATTTCACCATAACACGGCCACAGTATACAGGTCAGGGCCACAACTCCGCTCTTATTACAATTGTGGTTTCCGCCACAAGTCATGTGTCAACTACTCATTAAAGATCCCAGTGAATAGTATTTGTGTTAATTTCACATATCCACACATCTGTATGTCTGAAGCCAAAGACCTAACAATGAAATAATTAGATCAAGGGTCTTGGCAGTCAGTGTTTAAAAATATTCACATTGAACATCTGGCTTTTTAAAAGATTTATTTAAAACAAATGTTGCTAATTAGGGCAATCGATAACATTATAAGTATCTTTAAAAGGTATCATGGAAAATAAACTTCTTTATTCTTTATAATTTCAAGAAAGGTCCACAAATTTTAACTCTATAAGGTAACTTGTCATAGAATGAGTGCCCGACTAGTTTTTGTTAAGTGGCCTGCTGGTGTTACAATTCACTTTAGGTTAGGTTATGAAATATATGATTATATAATAATATGATATATTATCGATTCATGTAAAGAATAGTTTAAATTTGAACTAAGAGGGGCACAGCTCTCGTTCTCAAAATTTTCGGCAGATTAAATACATTCAAGGTCTATAGCTGTGCTATATGAAAATCAAAACATTACTGACCCTGTCCCTATGTATATTTAACAATGCCGTCTAACGCATATTAGGCAGCAAAGTAGATTAACATGTTTGGCAAACTATAAAATTTTTCAGCATTAAAATACCATATTTCGGCTTTACTTGGTATGGATGTTTTCGGTGATGGCTGTATATTTGTTCAATTTTATTCAATTACTACACCAAATGGTTTGATTTTGGTGTCATTAAAGGCCTTAAGTGCACAAGATTTCGGACAGAGGTTTTTCTCGGGCATTGGCCTATATACATTCTCTGTGTGAAGAATACGATTCCAAAATGAAAGTGAAAGCATTTACAATTCCAGACAAGTGGCCTTTGAAAAAACTACCTATTAATTATCCTGACAACTTGTTGCTGAGTCATATCAGTCAGGCAGGTCACACGTCATACTTTTTTTTATAGTGTAACTTCCTTGTCTGGAGGTGATTCAGGTAAACTTAAGACTAGATTTACAGGAATTCATTAGGAATATTAGGAAGATATAAACTGCTTTTCTCGTTTCTATGAAGACAATATCACATTATTTTCCTGTAATCTTCAATCAGGTGATTCCCGGGACATGGAGGAGAAAGACCACTTTGTTTTTGTCACATATTTGTCAAAGATAGTCAATTGATTCATTGATCGCGTCAACTGAATCTTCGATCGCGTCAGCTGAGTCATAGCTCGCGTTCACGGAGTCACACCATGCGTAAACTGAGTCATACATAACGCTAAGTGAGTCATAGACTGCGTCATATGAGTCATGAATTGCGTCAACTGAGACACAGGTCACGTCGACTGAGTCATCTACTGCGTCCACTGAGTCACAGATAGCTTCAGCTGAGTCATATATCGCATCCATTGAGTCATAGATCGCCTCAACTTAGACATAAATTTCGTCAACTGAGTCACAGATAGCGTCAGCTGAGTCATAAATCGCGTCATCTGAGTCACTGATCGCGTCAGCTGAGTCATATACTGCGTCAGCAAAGTCATAGTTTGGATCAGCAAAGCGTCAGAACTTGTCAACTTAGTCATGTATCGCGTCAACTTAGTCACAGATCGCGTCAGCGTGCAATTGACAAATCTAAGTATCTGATACCTTTCTGTCTGCCTCTCTCTCTCTCTCTCTCTCTCTCTCGAACACACATATTCTCTCTGACTTTTTATACATTTTTTAATTGATTGATATGTAACTGAACATAGTTTCAGATCGTGGGGAATGCGCTCGGAATTTAATTCAATATTTCAAATTTAAAATATTATATTCGTGATATCTTTTTGCTGGCGACTGAGGCCTCCGCGGTACACGAGGCCTGGGCTTAGTCCAGTCAGGTGTAAACCATGCATGCACTGGTAACCCTCACTTCTTTTCAGCTATAAATAGCTTCTCTATATTGTTAATTAGTACGCTTACTGCACCACAGCCGTTTTCATTTTTTTCAGATGTGATTTTCATTAGGAATAACCCAATGCTATAGCACCAAATGAAATAATTAAAGTTTTTAAATTCAATATTATTTCCCCTTCTTCTTTACACCAGTTCTTAACAAAAGCCCGATTCGCACTCGATTTTGGCCAATTTGGTTACACTTTCAACGCCATTTATACTAAAGCACGCGGGCGGCCTTCGTGCCACACCAAAAGGAATGTCTGCATTTAAGCAACACCTTCGCGACTGCGTATGCGCGAGGATCTGGTGACACCACATGAAACATTGATTACTAGGAACACCATACGGCGCTTGTGGGCCATTAATAATCACATCTTTCTAGTCTGGGTCTTCAATTCAAATTAATAAAAAAATTATATATTATTTAAAAATTGATAGATTGACTGATTAAATTATATTCATTAGAATTGTATTTTGGGGGTTTAGAGGAGAATTGATGAGAAAAAGAATTGTATAAACTATAGTTTTTTTTCAATAAATTAAATCTTATGTTTATATATTTTTGTATACATGTAGTTGTTGTGTGCACGCCAGTTTGTTAGGCCTGGTCCGCCCTTGCCTACAGCCTACCACATGGGAATCCCCCAGGTATTCCGGGAGCCTGAGCCTCGCAACCTGCCAGTAGTGTCCGAGCGCAACCGGACTACCCCGGGACTACCGTAAGTCCCGCCCTGAGCCTTGTCCCTGTCGGCAAAGTACAGTTTTCGTTCGATCTGAGCCTCACGGGAGCTTTCTCTGGTGCCTATGCCATCATGTCTTGAGCCTTGTCCCTGCTGGTCCTAACCGGACCATCCGTTTATTTTACGTCTTGGAGCCTTGTCCCTTATCGTTTCGGGATCCCCATATCTTTAATCAACCAAACGGCTGACTCTAAAGGGCCGGTTTCCATACTGCCGGCAACAGGCTGGCCTACTCTTCTATCGAAAAACAGTATGGGATCTTTTGCGTGCCCATCCCTTTCTGGACACGGGACCGCCACTTTACGTCCTCATCCGATGGACGGCCCGTTTAGTACATTTGCAGTCGGGCGCTGCGGTGCTCCGGAGCCTTTCTACCCCTCCCCCACCTTCTCGAGTGGGGTGATAGTGCCGGGGTTCCGATTGCCGCTGGTCTTTTGCCAGTCGAGCCACATTTTGAGGTCAGTATAAAACTTCTCTTGCTTCACCTTTTCGACATAGCATTTGCTCAACCTTAGAATGTGATCGCTCACGTATTCTATGTCTGCCTTCTCGTAAAGCACAGACACCCGAGTCCAAGAGGGAGTCTCAAGGCCTTCCTTAAGGATCTGTTTTGAAGCCGTTGAAGTTTCCCTATGTGGTGCCATGCACCCGTATGTCATGATCGGTCTGATCCAGGGATTATAAAGGTATATCAAATTTAGGGTAGACATGCAACCTGTTCCTGCTTTTAGCACTCTTAAACAGTTTAGTCTCCCTTTGACCCTCTGTTCACTATCCTTTATGTGAGCCGCCCATGTGAGTTTCTTATCAACCCCAGAAATTTTATCTGGTCTGTGAACTGAATTGATTCCCCGGAGAATTTCAGTTCTGGCGCTCTGCCGGCCTTGCTGCCTTTCAGATGCCTTCCGAACTTGCAAGTCTGCGTTTTCGTCGCATTGACTTTTACTCGCCATTTGGCGCACCAGTTTGTCACCTCGTCTAGACCGGCCTGTAGCCTGGGTACTGCTCGTTTGCTATGTGTCCATAGCGCAGTGCCGTCCGCAAATTGGCTCGTCGCCCCCGTGCGGACTACCCCTTTCTCTGACAGGCTAGGCATGTCGTTGACATATATGACATAGAGCAGTGGGCTGAGAGCTGACCCCTGTGGTGTGCCAGCGGCGGATTCGATCTCATGCGACTTTGCGTCACCTACTCTGACCCATAACTTCCTGTCACTTGGGAAGGATGAGAGAAGCCTCACAATTCGAGCCGGCAGTTAGGCTTGCATTGCGATCTTATACCTTAGTCCATCCCGCCATACTGCGTCGAAGGCTTCCTCGACGTCTAGGAATACCCCTATTGTGTCATAAAATCGGTGCAAACATTTCAGCCTGAACAGTTGGTCATTCGTTGACCTGCCCTTACGTAACCCACTCTGATTTGGGTTAAAGAACTTTACGTTCTCTAGGTGTCCGCTGATCCTGCCAGCCAGTACCCGCTCTAGCACTCTCCCAAGTATTGGCAGTAGGCTGATGGGTCGGTAGCTTTTCGGTAGCGAATGATCTATTCCCGGCTGCGGGATCATGATCACGTTTCCAGTTCTAATACTGGTCCGATTAATTCAGTATTTCAATCTATTGAATATTATAATATATTAAATATAAGATATCTATTTTCCATTACTTTAAAATATATTCTCTGTTTTTGTTTAGGATTATTTGAAGTATTTTGGGTTTATGGGCGAGGAAATCCCTGGCCACAATTTTGCCGCTAAAAGAGCCAATGCCGCGCGAAGGAGGGCTGCCATTATGGACTTCCAGAATATGGCCAACATCTCAATTACAGGTCAGTCTCAAATACAGTTATAAAACATACCTTGGTATAGTTAAACATATCAGGTGCAGGTTATTTTCTTAAATAATAAATTATATATATATATATATATATATATATATATATATATATGTGTGTAAACAAATACACAATGTTATATAGTATGTTAATAGTGGTAAAGAAGTAATAAAAGAGTTATTTCGTAAAAAACTATTTCAATCCTTGCATGCTTTTCTTCAGGTTTTAAAATTGCGTATACACCTTTTCAATGTCATTCAGAAAATGATGATTTTAGACCAACATGTTTATATTTAATATTTTAGCGAGACTGACATATATACTCCTTCAGTGTCCTTTGATGGTAATCTTTTTTTTTTAGATTCGGGACAAAACAATTGAAACAAGCAATCCTTATAATGTATAAATGTATAACCCCCGCCCCTGAGCAATTAAGAAGCCCCTGCCTACTAGACGAAAACGGACACTAGCCCTAAACCTGGAAATATATATATATATATATATATATATATATTTCTATATAAATTTTAAAATCTGCATTTATAGCACAATTTCCTGAATATCCTGGTGTTTTAATCATATTAAGATGAAATTTAAAGATTCTAGAACATTCATGGACTGACATTTATGATGATTGACACCGATTAAATGAGATTATTAAAGCATGTTATATCCTTAATGTTCGCATAATGAGATGCATCATTTAAATATTATTATGAAGAATAAAAAGTGTTATATTACTTTGAAAACGTAGGAGAGCAAATGCCACTGTCTCCATACCCTCCAACCGTTGAAAACAAGACACATGAAACTGTTGACGTTTAACTTCAAGTTTAGGTGGGTTAGACTCGTCAATGCCCCAGATATCAACACTGTGTAAAAATTGCAACCTGTAGGCTAAAAAAAGGTACGGTTCTCAAGCACTTTTTTTCAGAAATCAGTGCGGGTGGTCGAAATTTTATTTTTGAACTTTTTTGCGTGTTTCGTTAAAATGTCAAATGACCAGAAAAAAAATGAAAATAACATGATTTTACGACTTAACAGGTTATAATTTGATCTTCTTGAAAGTTAAAAAAATCCAAATCAAATTTTTATGCGAGGGGTTAAAATTGACGCAAGCGGTGTCTGAGAACCAAACCTTTTTATGAGAGTTTTTTTCCTAACCTTGTTATATCCTTGATATATATCTAAATCTTTATTTTTCTCTCTCTACCCCCCCCCCCCCGCCTCCCTCTCTCTCTCTCTCTCTCTCTCTCTCTCTCTCATTAACTTCATATATTAGTGACTACTCAAGTTACATAGGATATACTTTGCCTTGGGGTCTTTCAGGCCTGTGAATTGTGTTGCTTTTGGAATCGAAACATTTTGAATAAATGCATACACAAAGGAATACAAAAGACATAATTAGATCATGAAATGATCATAAATTGATATGATTATTTCTGCATACACTTGCGATTCCATATTGCTTCTTGTTTGTGTTGGCCAGCTTTCGTTTATAGCTCAGCTAACTGAAAGTCGATCACTCTTTGTCCGTCGTCCGTCTGTCTGTCCGTCCGTCTGTTAAAAGGGCAAAAATCGTAACAACTGGACCTAGAATCTTCTAACTTCAAATCCAGGGAGGTCCTTGAAAAATCTCCTTGGAAACCTGAAATTAGGACTCTGTTACCCATGTCCTCTGAGCTATGGGGCTCAGAAGTACCCCCTAGAATAATTAAAAATTAAAAGTTTGATACAAAAGCTCCAGTATATGAAGGACTAATGCGTTGATCACCATATTTTTTTACGTGCATATTGGTCATCGAGTGTTTCATCAGTTCCTTCAGACTGGTGGCGCCATCTGGATTTTCCCAATTTTTTAGATTTTTTTTTCTCAATTTTTGAGACCTTCAAAACAGCAGTTGTCGATTAACCAGTTCGTACCCACTGCATCTAGAATACTCTAACTTGACATCAAGGGAGGTCCATGAAAAACCTAAGTGGAAACCTGATATACGGTCTCTGTTATACTCATATCCTCTGATTTAAGGTTCATTTGAATGGGGATACCACCAACAAAATTTGGCATTCTAATGATAAAATCTGTTTTTGAATGTCTTCTTAGTCAGCTGAGCGTCATGACCCATCATTCACTTGTCTGAGGTTAGATTCACCACGAGTATTTTCAGTTTGCAGTTTGACTATGAAGATATTGTAATTTCTTCATTTTAATTTAATGATATTTTGCTTTAATTGTCACAGTATCAGAAACGACTTAGTTCATTTATCTTCCACATCATAATTTCACGTTCAGAAGATGCGATTTTTTTTCTCTCAATTTCTCTTTTTTTTTGGAAAAATGCTGAATTAAGAATATTCCAAAATATTGTAAAATCTAATTTACAGTCATTCAAAGTGAAAAAAATATATATAATAATATTCAAATTAGCATTTGTTTTCATCAGTTCTAGTTATGCTTTTTATCTCATTAATCAAAAGGTAATCTTCTAAAGCCATGTTCGATCAAGATAACGTGAATTATTATATCATCACTTTATGCATTGAATCCTCTGATGTAACAACTTGTCATTAATTCAGTGTTTTGTTATTTGAGTAAACAATTTTAGTTAAAATGAAATATTTTTTTATTAAAACCCAGGGGTACTGGATGATGAAACAAAGAAGATGATGGCGATGTCTCGTTGTGGAAACAAAGACCGTCCGTCCAAGGCGGATGACGTCAAGAGGAAGAAAAGATACGTATTACAAGGTAACAATAATACACAACTCAGACCTACACTAGCGAAATCTACCGGCGACTACAAAATTGAGTATAAGGGTTGCGTTCATCGATAAAATTGCCATATCTAGACTTTTTTTTTTTGCGGTGTTGGGGGGAGGGGGATCAACGGTTGTCATCGTGTGATGATTTTGAGCAATTTGCCTGTAATGGTTTAAGAAAAAAGGTTGGTGGTGGGAACGGGGGGGGGGGGCTCAACCCCCAACCCCAACGCCCCCCTGGATCCGCGCCCGGGCTGTTCTACTCAAGGTAGAGGGTACAGAGATCAAGACGGGGAGGTCGTGAGTTTGAACCACAGCCGAGGAGCCGTGAGGTTTGTTCCTGGGCGGCTCTCACTCAGGGTGAGCACTCTGCACGCTTAATAGGAAAAATGTACCCCATAGTCGTGAATCAATCACAAATGAGTGCGCCTTTCGGGGTCCCTCAATGTCTTGATCCAGCAAAAAGGAAGATTAAACTTCCAGCACCTGCAGGCACATAACGCAGAGCATGGTGGATGACCGGATGATCATGCTATTCTTGTGTGTGTGTAGTCCGAAACTGAATAAGATTGTGCCGATGTACATTATCCTTATTTACACAAGCATCTAAAATGGAGGCGGTTACCTGCATAAAAAAAGACTGAAAAAAAATAATTATACATACAGTAAGAGTAATTCTCAGATTGTGAATTCTCAGATGCATCAGATGTATCTGATTTGACTCTCCCATTTCGATGTCTCCTCTAGAACAAGTTTGTTTTATTTTGCGGGATCATTTCTTATTAAGCTGTATAATTAATATTTTTAATATTTCCTCATTAGGTGCCCTATTTCTTTTGTGCTTCAAGGTCCTCTATTCATGTTGCGCCTAGAGGATTTTCTTGCATTTCTAGCTCACATGCATGTCCTTCCAGCAATATGCGATCAAGCGGAACACCTGTACCCTATTCTCTATTAACCCTATTTCCATTATAATGCCTGTAAAGGAATTAAATCTGTCAAAAGGAAGTAAAGATTTAAAAATCAAGCGCGGAACACATGTCGCCGTGAAACTGCTTTCAATAGAAAGCGCTGTTCAATTGAATGGGAGTTGAGACCCTGAACACTTCCACCGTTAACGGGTTAACAGGTATATGATTTCTATACATTCAGAAGTATCTTTTCGTTATAACCATGGTTTTAATAGTTTGGTCGATTTATGGGTTGTTTGAAAATAAGTTGTTCAAAAGAAAGTTCTCCAATCTGATAACAATTTGGTTGGGGGGGGGGGGCGGGGGTTGTACCACTTAGGGTTCTCAGTCTCCAATCACTTTGAAACATGTGACCAGTGCATCTGCAAACAGATATAGATTCCATCTCAAAATAGATTCTGTGGTCAGAGCCTACCAACCCCCTTCACAGGTCCTAATAAGTCGTTGTTTATGTGTGTTAGTTTCATATAACACATTGCTATGTGTCAAAAACACGGATTTACCAGGCCTGGCGAGTGGCAGAACAATTGCATAGGAATGGGCGGCTTCCACATGGGGACAAAGTAACACTTCCAAAGAAATAATCTGGTAGTGGGATTGTATTATGGCAATAAAATATATTACGGTGATTCTGATTATTCCCAAAAATGTAACGGTTTTTCTTACCCTTCAAAAATTGTTCAGCAAAATCTTTACATAACATTTTACGTTAATTTGCTATAAGACAATGCATCAAGCCAAGACTGATGTTGTATCTTTGCCAAATGCTTCCAAAGGAATAGGTTAATCTGCTTTCATTTTATCTGGCAGAGTGGCTAGTTTTGGATTAGACCTGATTATTACATGAAAACTTATAAAACTCCGACCAAACATTTAATACTGTTGGAATATATTTTCCCCGAGTCTGTCTTTTCACATTGGCAGCTATACGTTTCCCGTATGCTTGTGTCAAACATGCCATTAGTATGTCTATAAACATGCCTAAGACTACCCTCAACTAAATACATTGAGAAAACATCGTGTTTCACAATGTCGCTGAGCTTCAATTTGTATTTTTGGGCATATAAAAAAACCCTTACGGATTTAAGCGTGACAATGACCCAATCACTGATCCATTGCATGGTCAGTTAACGTGAATAAAACCCGTGACTCTTTCCCTTGTCACTCATTTTTTATTTCAGCATGCAATGATGATAACCTCCTAATACATCCAGGTAACCCTTTTGCAAAATGTGGAAATGGCCACAATAAATGTCGCTGCACTATAATCTTGAAATTACACCTAAAAATTCTCGAAGCAGTACGTATAGCTCCCGAGGCAGCGGAAATCTTGCGCTTCTAAAGAAGCAACTGATTTTCACGCTGCCAGCTTTGACCATTTATGATATATTTAGACACCAGATGGCGGTTCGTGGTCCGCTGAAAAAAACGTGCGTATGATGTTACAAGCACCAAACAAACAAACACTCGACAGGCATCCTGGCTCCGCCCATAGCTGCGCTTCAAGCGCCGCATGATGACAGTTTACGGTCGAATTTTAATTGCTCCCTCTGCATTCTCGCATCATCGACCGATTCGATTATGACATTATGACTGTGTTAGCGTAGCCATGTATCTGTTGTCTGCAGAACTGAAACCAGCCAGCGAGGTGTGCACGCAGTCTTTGTTGTTACGTTTCGTTTGAATTACAGCTCACCGGCCGGGCATCCTGTGTGCCCAAGGCCCTAAGCAAACCACGTCTGGGGCAATTCTCTCTGAGGCTGTGAGCCTGTTCAGACGGTTACCGGATCGATGAGCTGTCAATCAAAACGAAATGAACATGATTGGCTCCGTGTATTTCTCGCTTGGCTGTGTTTTTCAGCACAAGGTCTCATCTGATTGGACAAAATACAGTGCCCCCCTCTGGTGTAGCAATTCAGGATACGAGGTCATAACAAACAGCGCTTACGATATAGGTAGTAGGCCTATAGTTAAAGCGCTGTGTAAAGAGCGTATCGAAACAGTTGTATCACGTAAACTATCCAAAGTAGCACGCAAAATGAGCGAATGTGACACATTAACAATTAAAACATTATATATACCATATACCCGGCCGATTTTCAGGAGGAAATGGCTCCGGCCCGCAGGTCTTCCATCAAATTTCCATTAATTGAACATTGTTCTTTAAATTTATTGATATTTGTTCTTAATAACGTCTTTAATCGCCTAACATACAAACCACACTTTTCCTCACCTCGTGGGGTTTCCCACCTTAACCAAACATCATTTAGTCCCTACAAAACAAATTATTCCTTACTTTGAGTGATTTCACGCCTTAAATACTTCTATTCTCTACAAACATTTTTCTTACTCGGAGTGGCTTCTTACATTATTACTGGAGCATAACATAACAGGAAACAGAGGTTTGTTTTTTTTTTATTTATTTTATCATTTATTACAGAGATAATTTTACCAGGATGCCCATAGTATGCTGATTTTTAACAGGGTTCCTGGGTACAGTGAACAGTTCAGTTGTATACGCATATGATATAAAAATACACATATACTATAAAAAATATCTTTGTAATTATACTCTTTGTTATTAATATTTTTGTGCCAAATTATCTTTGTATTAAATAATAAAATTAATAAACTACAACAAACCTCTTGCCCCTGTTATGCTCCAGCAATCCACGTGTACCCCGACTAAACCTGTCGTGCCCCCGAGGACAATAGGATCAGTGTCATTCTCTCTCTTGCTCTCCCCGATACGCCAAAAACATTATCTCGTAATTTCGTAAAGTCTCGGCTTTTAAAACCATGCCATTAATTTCATTCTAACAACATTCACCTGAGGATCGGGTCGCATCATGTGAAACATTCTAAAGTGAATTTACCTTCGTTCGTCATTCTTATTATAACACTATATTTTTTAAAACTTCTACATCAACTTAAAAAGGCCAAACCGTCGGGTGAATCTGTATAATATATATATATATAAATATAAATATAAATATAAATATATATATATATATCTCATATATATATATATTTATGTATGTGTGTCTTTGTGTAAAGATATATTGGCATCCGTTCTTTAATTTATCATTTTATCATTAACTTCAACAACAGGTTCTTATCAGAATACTTTATGAAAGTGTTACAAAAAAAAAATATCGAACTTGCTTCCAGTAAAAACTTTTGGTTCCTTGAAGGATTAATTTTTAAATGCATAGAACTCTAAAAATGTAAATTCACAATAATTTTTTATTCATTTTGTTTTAACATTTACTCTTTAATTAATTAATTAATTAATTAATACATTTGTTTTTTGACTGGCAAAAAGGTAACATTTCTAAATTCAAATTAGGAATGACATAATGACAAGTATTTACAATGTTTTGAATGTTCCTAATGGATATAAACAGTGTTTTAAAAGTATTCAGAGTATAATTTTATATAAAAAAGTAGATCAAATTTTACTGCAATATTTTGAGATATAAAAGTGAACACGTTTTTCGCCTATATGATTTCAATTGTCTGTCTCTCTCTCTCTGTCTCTGTCTCTCTGTCTCTCTCTCCCTCTCTCTCTCTCTCTCTCTCTCTCTCTCTCTATATATATATATATATATATATATATATATGTATATCTATATATATATATATATATATATGTATATCTATATATATATCGACATCATTAGATAATATTTTATATATTTTCATTTCAATATTTATAATCATAATTATATCAAAATTTATGTTTTTATTTTTTTTTTACATTTAATATCTTGATTATATTCATAGGAAGCAAATGGCGAAATAACAGGATAACCTACAGAATAAGCAGTTACACGTCGGACATTTCTTGGTCTGACGTCAGGAGACAAATAGAGAGGGCGTTTAAGGTAGGTAGATCTTTTTTCTTCTTTTAACGCATGCGCATCGTCAGCTATAAGTATTCCTGCGGTCCCAAAATCCGCAGCGGGTTGTATACGAGGCTTAAAGTACGTGTACCTGCTTTTAGCATGTAATGCATACAATGAAATGACTATGAATTTAATATTGTATTTTAACAGAAAAAAATGGCCGATATGTTTCCAAATAAAATTGAAAATAACCTACAGAATAAGGAATGACTCGATATCACTGTCGGTGACGAGAAGCTGTATGATTACGATGACTACGACATAAATCAACATCATCTTTTGGCTCTGACAAGGTCCAGTATGTTTACGATGACTACGACATAAATCAACATCATCTTTTGGCTCTGACAAGGTCCAGTATGATTACGATGACTACAACATAAATCAACATCATCTTTTGGCTCTGACAAGGTCCAGTATGTTTACGATGACTACGACATAAATCAACATCATCTTTTGGCTCTGACAAGGTCCAGTATGATTACGATGATTACGACATAAATCAACATCATCTTTTGGCTCCGACAAGGTCCAGTATGTTTACGATGACTACGACATAAATCAACATCATCTTTTGGCTCTGACAAGGTCGAGTATGTTTACGATGACTACGACATAAATCAACATCATCTTTTGGCTCTGACAAGGTCCAGTATGTTTACGATGACTACGACAAAAATCAACATCATCTTTTGGCTCTGACAAGGTCCAGTATGATTACGATGACTACGATATAAATCAACATCATCTTTTGGCTCCGACAAGGTCCAGTATGTTTACGATGACTACGACATAAATCTACATCATCTTTTGGCTCTGACAAGGTCCAGTATGATTACGATGACTACGACATAAATCAACATCATCTTTTGGCTCTGACAAGGTCCAGTATGATTACGATGACTACGACATATATCAGCATCATCTTTTGGCTCTGACAAGGTCCAGTATGATTACGATGATTACGACATAAATCAACATCATCTTTTGGCTCTGACAAGGTCCAGTATGATTACGATGATTACGACATAAATCAACATCATCTTTTGGCTCTGACAAGGTCCAGTATGATTACGATGACTACGACATAAATCAACATCATCTTTTGGCTCTGACAAGGTCCAGTATGATTACGATGACTACGACATAAATCAACATCATCTTTTGGCTCTGACAAGGTCCAGTATGATTACGATGAATACGACATAAATCAACATCATCTTTTGGCTCTAACAAGGTCCAGTATGTTTACGATGATTACGACATAAATCAACATCATCTTTTGGCTCTGACAAGGTCCAGTATGATTACGATGACAATGACATAAATCAGTATCATGAACGATCGCTCTGACATGTTCCAGTATGATAACGATGACTACGCCATAAATCAACATCATTATTGATGGCTCTGACAACGACCAGTATATGATTACGATGACTACGACATAATCAACATCATTATTAATGGCTCTCACAGGACCAGTATGATTACGATGACCACAACATCAATCAACATCATATTGATGGCTATGACAAGGACCAGTATGTTTACGATGACTACGACATAAATCAATATGATTACTGATGGCTATGAGAAGGACCCGTAAAATTACGATGACCACGATATAAATCAACATAATTGTTCCTGCTCTGACTAAGACCAGTATGATTACCATGACTACGACATAAATAAACAACATTATTGATGGCTATGACAAGGACCAGTATGTTTAAGATGACTACGACAAAAATCAATATGATTACTAATGGGTATGGCAAGGACCCGTAAGATTACGATGACCATGATATAAATCAATATAATTATTGTTCGCTCAGACTAGGAGCAGTGTGATTACGTTGACTATGGCAAGAATTGACATAATTATCGATGGATCCCGCAAGGATAGAAGAAATTTTCTTTAAACTTTTTTTAATCGTCATTTGACAATACTAAGACTAGTTTTCTATAAATGTACTTAAACGCAAAATGTGCCCTGTCAGAAATAAACACCCTTATTATAAAAATATCGATTTTCCCCCATATATTTTCTATAAGTAACATTACCGTTTATACTAATAATCACTGATTGATTCGGGAATTTTAATCATATTCCTTGCAACTTTATGAAGGTTAATATGGCAAAGTGATGTTGATGATGCATCTTAAAATGAATTTGAGGCACAATCACCAAATTCGCACCAGCGACGCATTACACGAGGGGCCCTATTATGTCAAAATATGAATGACCATGACGACCTTTTCAAGATCACAGAATCAGTCCATCTCAAACGATGTTAGTCCTGATTCTTACAACAAACTGATGTTAAGTCCCTAAAATCACTGAAGTAAAGTCATCAAAATCACTGATGTAAAATTACCAAAATCACTGATGTAAGGTCACCAAATCACTGATGTAAGGTCACCAAATCACTGATGTAAAGTCACCAAAATCACTTGTGTAAGGTCATCATAATAACCGATGTAAAGTCACCAAAATCACTGATGTAAAGTTACCAAATCACTGATATAAAGTCACCAAAATCACTGATGTTAAGTCACCAAAACAGATGTAGCGTCACCAAAATCACTTATGTAAAGTCACCAAAATCACTGATGTAAAGTTACTAAAATCACTGATGTTAAGTCACCAAAATTACTGATGTTAAGTCACCAAAATCACTGATATAAAGTCACCAAAATCACTGATGTAAGGTCATCAAAATCACCGATGTAAAGTCACCAAAATCACTGATGTAAGGTCTTCAAAATCACTGATGTAAAGTCACTAAAATCACTGATATAAAGACACCTAAATCACTGATGTAAGGTCATCAAAATCACCGATGTAAAGACACTAAAATCACTGATATAAAGACACCAAAATCACTGATGTAAGGTCATCAAAATCACCGATGTAAAGTCACTAAAATCACTGTTGTAAAGTCACTGAAATAAAGTCACCAAATTCACTAATGTAATCTAATCAAAATCACCGATTTAAAGTTACAATAATCACTGATATAAAGCCACCAAAATCACTGATGTAAGGTCCTCAAAATCACTGATATAAAGTCACCAAAATCACTGATGTAAGGTCATCAAAATCACCGATGTAAAGACACTAAAATCACTGATATAAAGACACCAAAATCACTGATGTAAGGTCATCAAAATCACCGATGTAAAGTCACTAAAATCACTGTTGTAAAGTCACTGAAATAAAGTCACCAAATTCACTAATGTAATCTAATCAAAATCACCGATTTAAAGTTACAATAATCACTGATATAAAGCCACCAAAATCACTGATGTAAGGTCCTTTAAAATCACTGATATAAAGTCACCAAAATCACTGATGTAAGGTCCTCAAAATCACTGATATAAAGTCACCAAAATCACTGATGTAAGGTCATCAAAATCACTGATGTAAAGTCACTAAAATAACTGATATAAAGTCACCAAAATCACTGATGTAAGGTCATCAAAATCACCGATGTAAAGTCACTAAAATAACTGATATAAAGTCACCAAAATCACTGATGTAAGGTCATCAAAATCACCGATGTAAAGTCACTAAAATAACTGATATAAAGTCACCAAAATCACTGATGTAAGGTCATCAAAATCACTGATGTAAAGTCACTAAAATAACTGATATAAAGTCACCAAAATCACTGATGTAAGGTCATCAAAATCACTGATGTAAAGTCACTAAAATAACTGATATAAAGTCACCAAAATCACTGATGTAAGGTCATCAAAATCACTGATGTAAAGTCACTAAAATAACTGATATAAAGTCACCAAAATCACTGATGTAAGGTCATCAAAATCACCGATGTAAAGTTACAATAATCACTGATGTAAAGTTACAATAATCACTGATGTAAGGTCATCAAAATAACTGATATAAAGTCACCAAAATCACTGATGTAAGGTCATCAAAATCACCGATGTAAAGTTACAATAATCACCGATGTAAAGTTACAATAATCACTGATGTAAAGTCACTAAAATAACTGATATAAAGTCACCAAAATCACTGATGTAAGGTCATCAAAATCACCGATGTAAAGTTACAATAATCACCGATGTAAAGTTACAATAATCACCGATGTAAAGTTACAATAATCACCGATGTAAAGTTACAATAATCACCGATGTAAAGTTACAATAATCACTGATGTAAAGTTACAATAATCACTGATGTAAAGTTACAATAATCACTGATGTAAAGTTACAATAATCACTGATGTAAAGTTACAATAATCACCGATGTAAAGTTACAATAATCACCGATGTAAAGTTACAATAATCACCGATGTAAAGTTACAATAATCACCGATGTAAAGTTACAATAATCACCGATGTAAAGTTACAATAATCACCGATGTAAAGTTACAATAATCACTGATGTAAAGTTACAATAATCACTGATGCACCTCATTAGGGTTATAATAGCTCAAGGTGCAATATTTTTTTTAAAGCCACAACAGTGTTACTGAATTTTAAGAGTATCTCTTGAACGTTTCTACTGCTGCTGCTCAGAATAATAAAATATCATATTAGTTAATTGATTTATTCATTTTTTTTTCTGAGCAAAACCTCTGAACAACATTGTCACATTCCTCCCGAACAGAACATTCACGCTAAGCTGTTTTACCGTTCGTCATTTTGTAACGCTGTAATATACCCACAGGTTTGGAGTGACGTCACACCTCTTGAATTCAGAGAGGTGAGTTATAACCCCGACATCGATATTCTGTTCGGAACTCGTGGACATGGCGACGTAGAGCCTTTTGATGGCCCAGGTGGAGTGCTTGCGCATGCGTTCTTCCCGCAGTTTGGTGGTGACGCACACTTTGACGACGACGAATTTTTCCAAGTTAACGGAGGTATTTAATTTATTATAAACGCGGGTCCCCATCTCCCTTGCAGGAAACCAACAAACAGAAAAACAGACTTAGGTGGTAACATAGCTTGCCTGGCGGATTTAATAATATTCGGACAGACCAGTGATTTCTGATGCAGTGATATGCTGGCTACAATCTACACTACACAGTATAATTACCCAACAACGTTCTCGTTTTTGCATAACATATTTTTCCCAGCACAGTAGCGACACCTGCAGGTATCGATTGACACTGATTTTTTTGGTCCGTTATCTTAACAAGAAAGATCATATTTTGTTGTAACGAAGATGATTAGCAGTAATAATCGTTCCTTGAATTCAATAATAATGTTTCTGCTGGGGCTCCTGAATCGTTTTTTATTTCACCTTACAATACCCTTGATGCTCTCCGAATGGACCCAAACACTGCACGATTTAGCATTTTTTTTACCATCATATACCGCTTTTTGGTGCTTCTTGGATAACAATTGAAATAATTCTATTTTGATCAAAGGTAAAAAGTTGGGGTTTCTTACCCCCCACCCCACCCATAAAAAAAACCCTTTCCCGGATAAAAAAAACATTAAGTCAAATCAAGAGCTTGAAGGTTATACCGTCTTCATTTACCTTCCGTCGTTGACCAGTAGCATTTTGCGCCTAGGTAGTGAGAGCGCCCTCTTGTTGTAAACACTAGAATTTGGCCAGGAGTCTTAGGGTTCACGCAAAAACGTTTTAAAATCTCATTGTACATGTATTATCATATAACACAATTGATCACAACAAATGTACACCATAGATTTTGCATAAGCTAGTCCTAATTACAGAAGGAATCTATTTATTTTCCCACAAGAACATGATGTTGCGCGATTTAATAAAAAGCAATTGGCACTGTCAACTTCGAAGTAACGTCGGCCAGAGGCTCTAGATCTCATCAGAGACTTAGCTTTTCTTACAATATCAGTCCCAAATATTCAGGGGCGAATAAACTATCATGTTTAGCCATATTTAAATCATTTTTTACTTTTGCTTGTGACGTTTCACTTTGCTTCATATAATCACACCCGGACCTAGTCTCTGTGCTGGATGCAATTGACATGTAGGCCTACACGACAAACCCACATGCAAATACATTTACCAAATATTATGTCAACAAGGCGGTCAGGTAGGGACACATACCCAAAACCTTGCGGTCACAGATCTGGCTCACCATAAATGCTACGCAATCAAGACCCATATGATTAATCTGGTCAAACACACACTTATAACCACACATCCCGAGATTAAATTATGGAGTAAGGCCAAAATAAAAAAAAGGTATGGTTCTCAGGCACTTTTTTCAGAAATCAATGCGGGCGGGCGTTTTTTTTGTTTTTAATTTTTTGGTATGTTTCGATAAAAATTTCAAATGATAAGGGAAAAGCATGATAACATCAGATTTATTTTGCTAAAAAAATAAAGCAATATATAACAAAGGAAATTGTATGATTTTTATCTTCTTGAAAGAAATGTCCGAGCGGCTGCAGCTCAAAATTGGTAAGTTTCAATTAAAAATCAAAATAAAAATTTTTGATGCGGTGGTTTAAAATTGATGCGGGCGGTGCCTGAGTAACATACATTTTATTTTCTTTTTGCCTAATATGTTTTCCCTTTATGCCAATGTGTTGTTTTCTCGTTTCAGATATCGATCTATTCCAAGTGGCGGCTCACGAGTTCGGACATTCTCTTGGTTTAAGCCATTCTTATGACCGAAGCGCCCTGATGGCGCCGTTTTACCGGGGATACATCCCTAACTTCCGGTTACATTATGACGACATCCGTGGCATCCAAGCATTATATGGTAAACAAACTTCACCTGTGTACATAGTTTTGAATAAGCAGCTTGGTGAATATATATATCAACATAATTTTTTTTTCTTTTTGGTTGCCGACTCATTCTCCTAAGTTTCCTTTGTCAGAAAAAGACCTCCAATCTCATTCTTTCGGTGACTAGTTGGACCTTGTTATTAGAAGTCGCATGATTGTATTCTTTAGGAGATGCTTTTCGCATAAGAGTTTAAATTGAAACCGCCCATCACGTTGTAGATATCCGTGTGATTAAGGGTACTCAACGTGCCATCGATTGTATGGACGGTTAATTTTGTGAATCTTTAGCTGTTTACTGAAGAATATTTACTCATCTCGTCTTTTATTACCTCTACCTGTGCATTGCATTACTCTGAGTTATTTCATTGAAATAGTGGTTTTACAGGTTCCAAGCAATCTGTCCCAGCGCCGCCACCGCCATCTAATGCCTGCAACATCAAACGTGTTGACGCGGTTACGTATTTGTCCACCAACGACAGGACCTACTTCTTTTCAGGTAAGTCCACAAAAATCATTATTGATATATGGTTAAAGCAACCATTTCCTTTACCCGGGCACGGTTGTGTTATGGGTTTGCGGATAGATAGATGGATACCGTTCAGTATATGGGTTACGGTTTATTTTGGGTCAAGGAATTAATTGGTCAATTTTGACCTTAAAACATAATAAAGCTGCCGATTTATAGAAAAAAAATATCTTTTCTCTCAAACAATTCATACAACATTCATAATGTGGTCTAGTGGTTCGTTACTGGTTTCTCTAAAGGTTCATTTGAGAATCTTGCGATCGGATGTCTTACTAAAAAAAGAAGGTGAAAATCCAAGATGGCCGCTCTCCTGCAGTTTGAAAATTTATTGTTATAATGGTTTTTTCCGAAGTACTGTTCAGTATATGGATTCTTGAGTTTGTAAAATCCAGGAATTCAAATCTGATGGCAATTTGGTAATTTGACGGATTTTAATTCTACAATTACGATGGCCGCTGATTTTATGCCAGGGACTACTTTTTTTAATGTGTCATTTAGTCTTTATTTAGTCTTTAGTCTGCCTCCGCGGGAGGTTCTGAGCTCTTTAATATGCAGTAGCATTTTCAAATACTCAGTGGTTAGTTTATTGGCGAAAAGAGTTTATTACAGAAATAAGCTTTTCAAAACATTGATTAGAAACTACAAACATGATCTTGGCTACGGCGAAGTAATTGCGCTCCATTAAATAAGTGGGGGGGGGGGGCCTAGTAAAGTCAAGAGTCTCCCGGTTCAAATCGATTTGCAACCAGTCCAAGTCTTTTGGAAACCCATGATGGAACGGGATGAGTTCGAGTAGGATCCTTCGAAATATAATAATTAAATAAAAAATGATGTTAACTCGGAAATCGTACACACATCGTGTACTTCTACGTTTCTTGTGCATTCTGGGAACATTAATGTTTATACATATGTATATAGTTATAATACATACAAACAGTACTGGGTTAAGTTTTAAGAATTTACTTCATAAAGTTTGTTAGAAGAAATGTATATTTTTATACACATCGTCTAAGGAAAGTTATTTCACATTTCATTTAAACAAGAGACAGTGTTTCTCCACCTTCGCCGATTGAAATAAATGGCATTATTTTAATCAAATGAATATACAACTGGGAATTTTTAGAAAGAGAGTTGATTTGTATGGTGATTAATTCTGTGTTAATTCCGTTGAAAATGTTTCAGAATTTATTAAATTGATTTACATACATACTTGCAGAAGAAATAAGATAAAAGTAACCTTTTTTTTTAAATAATCGAGATACGGAAGTGTTTTTACAATGGGATCATATGTATATATTTTGTTTCCAGCATAAAGGGAATATACTGAAATAAAAATATAAAGTTATGGTATTATCTTATGGTTAAGGTATTGCGGAATATGTATCTCTGTAGACTCCTGCAGACTCAAAATTGTCATCAGAACCAGATACAGATGGATTGATGGATGGTTCTGTGTTTGTATGGGTTAAATAGACAGTTAGGTCATTAAGACCTCAGATTAATGCCATTAAGAACTCCTGAAAATATCTCCGTTTCCCCTCTTAACGGCTTTAACGCAAGATACAATTTAACATGATACATTTGAAGTTATTATTACCCTTATAAATGTCACGATTTGATAAAAGAGGTATAAATAAGTTGTGATAGATATTAACGTAACATTCAGATTTGAATCTATAAAATATATTTTTCTGGAGACCACATTTTGACTTTGATCCCGGACCACAAACTTGGGTTCATTGATTTTAGGATTAACTGAATAAACAAATTAATATTTTTAGTACACAAGTCAACTAGGAAATATGGGAATACGGAACCTAACGTGAAATCTGTACGGCAGATTTAAAAACATAATGATCATTCTGCGCTTAAAACGGGTTCACATCTCGGTTTCAATATGAAAATCAGTCAAATAAAAATTTAGACATCAAATATGAATTCCGGAACCACAGAAACTCAAGAATTTATATAAATTTTGCACACCTCTGCAGGTAAAACCATTGAAACTGTAATTTTCAAAATGAAGTATAGCGACTATCTGCATGGGATGTTGTGATCTAACGGTTTTTCGAGGGACGACCTCGTCAATATTTTCAATTAATCTTCATAGAAGCGAATTCATCGAGAAACAAACATTCGCTCTCCACGGTGACCCACCATCATCTTTCAGTCATGGTTTTCCCTCGTGAAATGTGCTGTTACGTACCTGTAATCGTGTAACACTCCTTAAGTTACATATTCCGTATGCAATTCCTCGTCCTCCCAAGAATACTTGTTGTTTGATTGGTCAAAAACACGTCAGATGAGATGTCTGATCCGTACCGCAAACCCATTAAAGGAATCGGTTGTTCATAATATAATACATTTACAAGAAAAAAAAAACTACCGATTTTGCTGCCATATATGTTTCCATGCAAGTGGAGTGGTCCAAGAGCTGATGTTTAAAATAGATTTTGGGCATATGCGTGATAACCAGGTTCGCATCAAGAACTGCTATGTCAAATTGAGGCTCACCGAGAGGGCTTCGGGGTGGTACATAAGAAAAATAATATAAATGAATGGATTCAGAAGTTAATAATCGATTACAATTTAATCGAGGGCTTGCAATTCGATTCTTCGATGCATTATACAACCTTATTATCAAATATGATACGGAATATGAATGACAGCCGCTAGTAGCTCTTCCGGCCATCTTTATTCCTCAGCTTTTGACAGATTTTGCTCAATTCTCACAAATCAATGCATGTATTATTTATTGATCAGTAGCTTAATCTATACCATTTAAAAGGTTATAATTCAGAAGTAATGGTGCCTTGAGGGACATCTTTCCTTTGTTCTACGGCAATATTTATAATAATAATAATAATAATAATAATAATAATAATAATAATAATAATAAATTAATAATAAATATAATTAATACAATAATAATAATATATATTCTTATTGTTATTATAATTATTATTATATTAATATTAAAGATCATAAAAATAAGATAAATAAAATATAAATATATTATAAAATATAATTAATAAAATAATAATAATAATAATAATAATAATAATAATAATAACAAAAATTACAATCATTTCATTATCTTTATCATTGAAATCATGGTAAATGAATAATTATCATCCTCATCATTATTATAATAATTATAAATATAATTAATATAATTTATATAATAATAATAAAATGATAATAATTATTATAATAATAATATAATTGAAATAAAAATAATAATAATTATAATCATTATCATCATCATAATCATACTAAAATAATAAATATAATCATTATCATGATATAAAAAATAATAATATAATAAATTTATAATAATAATATTGATATTATGGATAACATAATAATAAGAAGAAAATAATATTAATAATGATAATAAAAACAACAATGTTAAGAGTAATGAAAATTATAATTAATTAGTTAACATGAAAATAATAATAATAATAAATATAATTTATATAATTCATATAATAATAATACAGATATTGAAAATAATAATAAGAAGAAGGAAGAAGAACTCAGTAATGATAACAATTAATGTTTTGTTCCCAAGGGGACGTGTACTACCGGATGCACGACTACGGTTTAGATCATGGGTATCCACGCAGTATTGTAACTGTTTGGCGAGGTTTGGAAGGAAACCTTGACGCAGCACTGTACTCGAATGACCCCAGCGAACGTGGAGTGATTTATTTTTTCAAGGTGGGTAAATTTAAAGTCTTCATAAAAAGTATTAATACATAAATTTCGTTCAACCTGGGCAATGCTTTTTTTTCTTTTCATATTAATATTATTTGTTTATTCGAATGTACTTTAACTTTCTTTACATGCAATGGAATTACAGGCAAATTCAATCAACAATTATCATTTGAAAATGCGGTAAAAATTGAATACAAATGTAGCCACATTTACATTTGAATATTCCTACACTGCAACCTGCTGTCGAGATATGAGAGTATATTATACTCAAAAACAGGGTAACAATAAAAGTTTAAAGTGGCAGGTTTATTATTTTTAACATATTTAATGTAATGAATAATTTTAAGCTTTCAGTTCCAGGAAACAATTTACATTTAGTGGATTCATACTGAATTGAATGAATTGAATGAAAATGTATATATATAAATGATAAAACTCACGCTTAGAGATACCCTGATATTTATTACCGCAGATATACTTCAAATTATAACGCGTGCAAGAACAAATGAAAAACTACCATCATATTATACTGTTCAACAACAAATCACGTATATCCGCAGACTATCTTCAAATATAGTTTCCAGGGTGGGTGGGTTAGGGAAAAGTAAACCCATGATAAGAAATGATAATAAACTTAAGCGAGATATGAGAGTCCTGCACGAGGCGCATGCAAATACCAACTGATTTGACATAGACATAGACATAGACATTTATAATAGACATAGAAATAGAGTTTATTTCACACCCCTTTTTACAGGTACATGATTACTCAGTACATATATATAGTTGTGAGGTGGCAGTATGCCCGGTTTTAAATAGAAAACTAACAAATATATCACTCACTATTTGTGGGAGAAGATAAATTGTCAACTTTAACATTCTAAATTATCTCTAGAAATGTGCATGTACTAAATAACAAAGCTAAACTATTTGTATTAAATAACTCGTACACCTTAAGTTCGTCCGGTAACCGTAATATTCTCCTGGGAACATAATGAACATGATCTTTCTCTATAAGACAGCTTTTGGAATCGTCCTGCTCTGACTGGCAGTTCATGATTACCTGTTCTGAATATTGACATGGACGTGCGAAATCTAGATGGTAGCAAGCTTAAATAAGGTTCTATAATTATTATTCTATCTTAAAACAAAGAATAACTTTTGCACACCGGCATATTTGACACGCTTTTGTGCCACTGTTGTTGATATTGGTCTTGCAGCCGGAGTTTGAAACTGTGATATAACCACTTCGGGTTAATATCTCTGTGGTCTGTCCACACATTTTGCATACCATTTACACATAGTGCATCCCTAACTGCCGATATCCACGTTGATGTTATTAATCCAAAACTATTCAGATAGAGAAGGCTCTGGTGTATTATAAAGGACAATTTAGTCCCTTTTCCAGAGATCAAATTAGCCCAGAATCTAAGCAACCTTGCTTTAGCCTCTATATTTAGAAGGTACCTCCCAGCTTCTCCATAAACAATTACAGTCAGCGTTGAGTTGGACACGCCTAATAACATTTTCAAGAATTTCAAATGAATTCTTTCAATAATTATAAAGTCTTCAACTCCCCAAACTTTGCAATCATATAAGAGTACAGGCAATACAGTGGTATCAAACAAATGCAATCTAACGTCTAATGGTAACTCTAATGCATTTGCGTTTCTCATCATGGCGTACATGGTTGCGGTAGCCTTTTCAGAATAAAGTTTCATAGCCTTATTAAATATACCATTATAACTGAACAAAACACCGAGATACAAATACTCATCTACGACATCAATATATTCTAATCCTATCTTGAGCTGTGGTATCTTTCTAATAATAATAATAATAACAAAAATTACAATCATTTCATTATCTTTATCATTGAAATCATGGTAAATGAATAATTATCATCCTCATCATTATTATAATAATTATAAATATAATTAATATAATTTATATAATAATAATAAAATGATAATAATTATTATAATAATAATATAATTGAAATAAAAATAATAATAATTATAATCATTATCATCATCATAATCATACTAAAATAATAAATATAATCATTATCATGATATAAAAAATAATAATATAATAAATTTATAATAATAATATTGATATTATGGATAACATAATAATAAGAAGAAAATAATATTAATAATGATAATAAAAACAACAATGTTAAGAGTAATGAAAATTATAATTAATTAGTTAACATGAAAATAATAATAATAATAAATATAATTTATATAATTCATATAATAATAATACAGATATTGAAAATAATAATAAGAAGAAGGAAGAAGAACTCAGTAATGATAACAATTAATGTTTTGTTCCCAAGGGGACGTGTACTACCGGATGCACGACTACGGTTTAGATCATGGGTATCCACGCAGTATTGTAACTGTTTGGCGAGGTTTGGAAGGAAACCTTGACGCAGCACTGTACTCGAATGACCCCAGCGAACGTGGAGTGATTTATTTTTTCAAGGTGGGTAAATTTAAAGTCTTCATAAAAAGTATTAATACATAAATTTCGTTCAACCTGGGCAATGCTTTTTTTTTCTTTTCATATTAATATTATTTGTTTATTCGAATGTACTTTAACTTTCTTTACATGCAATGGAATTACAGGCAAATTCAATCAACAATTATCATTTGAAAATGCGGTAAAAATTGAATACAAATGTAGCCACATTTACATTTGAATATTCCTACACTGCAACCTGCTGTCGAGATATGAGAGTATATTATACTCAAAAACAGGGTAACAATAAAAGTTTAAAGTGGCAGGTTTATTATTTTTAACATATTTAATGTAATGAATAATTTTAAGCTTTCAGTTCCAGGAAACAATTTACATTTAGTGGATTCATACTGAATTGAATGAATTGAATGAAAATGTATATATATAAATGATAAAACTCACGCTTAGAGATACCCTGATATTTATTACCGCAGATATACTTCAAATTATAACGCGTGCAAGAACAAATGAAAAACTACCATCATATTATACTGTTCAACAACAAATCACGTATATCCGCAGACTATCTTCAAATATAGTTTCCAGGGTGGGTGGGTTAGGGAAAAGTAAACCCATGATAAGAAATGATAATAAACTTAAGCGAGATATGAGAGTCCTGCACGAGGCGCATGCAAATACCAACTGATTTGACATAGACATAGACATAGACATTTATAATAGACATAGAAATAGAGTTTATTTCACACCCCTTTTTACAGGTACATGATTACTCAGTACATATATATAGTTGTGAGGTGGCAGTATGCCCGGTTTTAAATAGAAAACTAACAAATATATCACTCACTATTTGTGGGAGAAGATAAATTGTCAACTTTAACATTCTAAATTATCTCTAGAAATGTGCATGTACTAAATAACAAAGCTAAACTATTTGTATTAAATAACTCGTACACCTTAAGTTCGTCCGGTAACCGTAATATTCTCCTGGGAACATAATGAACATGATCTTTCTCTATAAGACAGCTTTTGGAATCGTCCTGCTCTGACTGGCAGTTCATGATTACCTGTTCTGAATATTGACATGGACGTGCGAAATCTAGATGGTAGCAAGCTTAAATAAGGTTCTATAATTATTATTCTATCTTAAAACAAAGAATAACTTTTGCACACCGGCATATTTGACACGCTTTTGTGCCACTGTTGTTGATATTGGTCTTGCAGCCGGAGTTTGAAACTGTGATATAACCACTTCGGGTTAATATCTCTGTGGTCTGTCCACACATTTTGCATACCATTTACACATAGTGCATCCCTAACTGCCGATATCCACGTTGATGTTATTAATCCAAAACTATTCAGATAGAGAAGGCTCTGGTGTATTATAAAGGACAATTTAGTCCCTTTTCCAGAGATCAAATTAGCCCAGAATCTAAGCAACCTTGCTTTAGCCTCTATATTTAGAAGGTACCTCCCAGCTTCTCCATAAACAATTACAGTCAGCGTTGAGTTGGACACGCCTAATAACATTTTCAAGAATTTCAAATGAATTCTTTCAATAATTATAAAGTCTTCAACTCCCCAAACTTTGCAATCATATAAGAGTACAGGCAATACAGTGGTATCAAACAAATGCAATCTAACGTCTAATGGTAACTCTAACGCATTTGCGTTTCTCATCATGGCGTACATGGTTGCGGTAGCCTTTTCAGAATAAAGTTTCATAGCCTTATTAAATATACCATTATAACTGAACAAAACACCGAGATACAAATACTCATCTACGACATCAATATATTCTAATCCTATCTTGAGCTGTGGTATCTTTCTAATTTTGCCTCTCGAAAATACGATCACTTTAGTTTTTGTGAATAAACAATTATATCATAATCTTTACAGTATGAATATAAGCTGAGACGACAAAAAGAAAAGAGAAAAAAAAAATGAATATAAGTTATCAAGCGCTTTTTTTTTAAATTCCTGCTCACTATCCGCAATTATTACAGTATCATCCGCGTACATTAACACTCTAATATCTCTAACGGTTGCAATATCAGCATATATAGGGCATGTAGAGGTCATACCTTGATCTATCATATCAATCAGCTTCCTCCCGTTATTATTTTTAAGTATAGATTCTTTTAGGTCAGACATGTACAGGGCAAAAAGCAAATGACAAATTATCACCCTGTCTTACTCCACGTTCACTTGGAAAAAAAGAAGATCGATTGCCGTTCACACAAATACACAATGAAGTGTTGAAATATAAATCGGAAAGTACTTTCAATAGTTTTCCTTTAATTCCTTGTTCAAAAAATTTCAACCGGAGCTTTGATCTATTCACGGTGTCAAAAGCAGTTTTATAATCTATGAAGGCGCAATGAAGTGTCTTCTTTTTCGTCAGATATAAATCTAAAAGTGATCTTAAGACGAATGTGTGATCCGTAGTTGCATAACCCTTCCGAAAACCTGCTTGCTCCTCGCCCTAAATAGACTTCTCTTCAACAAACTGAGTTAATCTTCTATTTAATAGCAAACTAAACAATTTTCCAAAGTAACTTAATATCGTATTCCCTCGGTAATTAACTGGTAATGTTTTATCTCCTTTTTGTCTAATAAATGTGGCTTATCATTCCTATCTTCCAGTCTGTAGGTGTTTTTCCACATTTTAAAACAATATTAAATAACTATGTTATCAGTTCTAGTATAAACCCTACAGAGGCTTTCAAAAATTCGTTCAAAGAATTAAATCATTAACACATGCTTAACCATTTTGTAAACTTTTTGCAGCTTGTATGACTTCATTCTCAGTAAGTACATCATCAAGGATATTATCTCCATCCTCTGCCGCACTCTCTATTACGCTCATTCATTTCTTTAAATCAGGTTTATCACAAAAGGAACTTTTGTTTAGATATTTAAATGGTTGAACAACTCTACAAAATTTGCCTCAATTTCTCTTTGGGGTTTATTTCTCTTTACCTGTGACCAGTAAAATTTCATATATTTTTTCTTTGCTTTTCATATTTGATCACTAAATGTATCTTATGTTTATTATAATGTATTGTCAGGCACTTTTTGTAAGCCCTACTGGCTGACCGCAGGGCAAAGCGGTTACTATCACTTTGTCCTTTCCGAAACTTATTTTTCGCTGCCAAAAAGGCTTTGTGACTTAATCTACAAACATTATTGAACCAAGGTTTATTTTATTTTTTTTTCTTTGCTAAGTTCCTTTTTTAGCCATTTACTTTATACATATTGCTTTTACGGCAGCTTCTAATAGTAACTCATAAATCAATTTCGTGACTGCATCTATATGAGCTGTGTTTTGTTCCTCCATAACAGTATATTATCTAGTGATTCACTTATATATTTTATTTTAGCTTTATCTAGCCCTTCCATAAATTTTTCGGCGTTTTCAGCAACCAAGCGAGGTCTTCTGAATGATTTCATGACATGTGGTTCTTTTCTGTTTTGACCCAAGTGGTTTCGTAGGACCTCTTTACAAGTTTTACTTTTATTCTCACACTGAAGTGGTCGGTGAATATCAGATAACATAGAATTCATTTCTGCTATATTGAAGGATTTTACTTCATTCAGTAGGTTTGATGAAACAATAACATAATCAACTACACTAGCACCCTTACAGGTAAATGTGCCGACATCTCTGTCTCTCCCTAGTCTGCCATTAACAATATACAGTCCTTAACCTTTACATAGTGAAATAAGCCAGTAGCCATAATTATTTGTATCATGGTCCTAGGACTGACGCTCAGCTACCTGGGTATCTATTTCCTCTCTGTTTATAAGATTAGATAGTAAACAGCTGGCGTTAAAATCTCCCGTTAAATAAATCTCCGGGTCACCAAGATCAGTCACTAAGTCCATCATATCACCTTCAAGCTCATCAAAAATTGTTATTTTAGAATACAGTGATGACTCTGGTGGCCTTTAAGAAACACCATAATACAGAGTCAGATTGTCCTATTAATATTTTTACTTTTCCACCGAGATCTTCTTTCACTAACACTGTAATACCACCCGAACGCACTCGCAAACTTTTCCTATTACTTGTATAAATTTCAAATCCTGCAACGTTAATGTTATCTAAATCATTTAGTTTAGTTTCACTACACCAAATTATATCAAAGTTTTCTATATACTCCTCGAAGTCAGGCCCTTTAAGCTTACTTTTAAGACTACACACATTTAAAGACAAAATATACGATACGTCTTACATCACCTCCCCGGAAACCGCTACTCCGCATATCCTGACAGGGCAAAGGCTTCCAAGCCGAAACGAGAGAGATCCACGGACTCGCATCCAAGCTTATAAAAGTCATCCGGGGTTTCTATGATGACTCTCATATCATCGTCACCAGACTTACAATAGATCAGTCCATCTCTGGTGTGGACTTTGTTTGCTACTTTCTCATCTTTTATAAATTTCAAAATTCTGGTTCGAATCGAGGTCAATCCTTACTTACAAAAACATATCTCTTGTCGGGTTTGTTTCTCAAGTTCATTTTATTTTTCATCACTGCAATATTTTGCTGCCGGCTGATAAATCTACACAACACGGGACGAACATAGGTGTCTCCTCCCCTCTGCTTTTTCTTCGGCCTCCCAGATCGGTGGCACACTGATATGTCCCGTTCCTCAAGGACAACGTCCATCTCTTTAGCAAGGCTTACTATTGTATTCCTCAAACGTTCTTCTGTTTCCTCCTCATTCTCTGTAATACCAGTTATACTAACGGTCTCGCGATGCGTGTACTGGTCAAGCCTATCGTTTTCATACCGCAATGCCAGAATAGGACATCCGATAGCTTCGTGTAAAGACTTTGTAACTGTAGTGAGTGCCGTGGTAACTGCTTGGATAACTGCTACAGTTACAGTTTGTGTAATAGCAGGGAACAGATGTGATAGAAGACGTGAACTTTAACTTCAGAAATCGGCCAGTGATTATGTAACATAGGGGTTTCCACTCAAGCGTGACTGAGCGGAGACAGCTGCACAGGAGAGCCCTCTCTCATGATATAAACAACAATAAACAAACATTTATTGTCCAAATATATATATATATATATATATATAATAACGGTTATGAGAGAAAATTCTGCCTTTCAGAATTGCTTATATCACCAGAAAAAAAGTATTTGGAGCCTTTCATCTACTAATATTCACAGAAAAATTCCTCACGAATAACCACACACCCATATCACAGGGTCTGACTATTTTATACTGATAGGGCTGGAAGTATTGGAGGTTTCAGGGAGGCTATATACAACCCGGATACCCAAAAAGAATTGGACGTGATGGATTTCGCGGATTGCCTGGAAACATCGACGCGGCCTTCGTCTGGAGTGGAAATGGAAGAGCTTACTTCTTCAAAGGTAGGTTGATCAAACATAACAAAGGCACATAATTATAATTTTTTTTAAATTTAATGTTTATAAACAAAGGGGTCTTTGAGTCTGCAGTCTTGAGCGACAAAATAAAGTAACCTTTCATGTGGGAAAAAAACTCATATATAAACTCATATTTAAAAAATATTGACATGATATTTAAAGAAAAACTTAAATAACATATCTATATTAACATATATATATATATATATATATATATATATATATATATATATGTATATTTAGTTTGATCGGGAGCTAGATTTAAATAAACATTAAAGCAAAAAAAAAAAAGCATTTATAAAAGAGCAAAATACTCATGATAATCACGAAGCTTAATCTTATGTGGCTTTTAATAGAGATATTTCAAGGGACTTGGACTGGGACTCGTACTCTTACACGCCTTAGTTTACGGCCCGCGCGAGCCCTAGTGTCGAACACAGAAAAAAGTTGTTTTAGATAGCAGCGGTTAAAGCGAAGGTGAGCCGGAACGACCGCAGTTTATAACCACTGAGACCTCTTAAGATGCGGCAAGTCTCTAATGTGTATAGGGACTTGAAGACGGTGAACATGGACTCGAACCTGATTGACTCTCATTTAGACTTGGACTAGGAATCAGATGTGTGAATTCGGCTAAAACACTGCTACAGTGGAACCTCTCCTTCCGGGCACCTCTGTACTAATGACACCTCCTTTTTACGTCCAATTACGGGCACTCCCTATAAAGTATCTATATACCTTCCCTACTGAGGGCACCTCTCTATTACGTGCATAATGCCCGGCCTCTTGAGTGTCCGTAATTCAGAGGTTCTACTGTACATGTTTAATATGTTAATACCGTTCTTTTTCTATTAAGGGTCGCAGTACTACCGTTTATCCCATGACTACTACGCGCCCTATGAAGGCAGGAGTATTGACTCCGGTTACCCACGCCCTCTGTCGGTTTGGCCAGGTTTACCCTCACCCGTCGGGGCTGCTATCAAGTGGAAGAACGGAAGGACGTATTTCTTCCATGGAAAACAGTACAGGCGGTTCAATGACAATGATTTTAAAGTAAGTAAGAGGTGGTTCTATGATAATGACTATGATGACTATAATGCATATAAGAAATACAGTAAAATATAATTTACGATCTCATACAGGCTTTTATTCATTTGTGTTAATATTAAATGGTCGTGTTGAAGACGGACACTAGCCTGTATATATCACACTGATGGCTTACGTCTCTTTCTCATTTATTCATTCATTTTTCATATGTGTGTACCTAATGTGTATATTATGTATATGTGTTTTCGCATTATATGTCTGATTATACATAATACTACATTTCTATATATTTCTTTTAATTGTGCACTGCACTATATATATACATACGTTTACGTTAAACATATGGTACTTCAGATCAGAATGTGATACACATTGCGCCCGAGAGGCGAAAGCCACGTGTACCCTGATTGACAACCCTCGAGTGTTACCTCAGGATTAGCCCACTCTGTTCCAGGTTTATAACTGGTTTGTCCCATGTAACCCCCATCTGTGAATAAATATCTACTCGAACAGCTGATATATTTTAACGTTGCCGTACACATGCGTGTACCATGCAATTGTAGGCTTGCCTGAACCAGATAAGCAAACTTTTCATTGAAAGTGACAGAGCAGGATTAATATTTAAGAAACGATCTCTCTAATGAGGTGGATTATTAGCCCGATATAATCGGACTCCGTATTATTATGATTATTATTTCATCTAAAGCCCAATACCCATGCACACATTTACTCATGTGAGTCATATGCTAAGTAGATTTAAGTAAATTTACTGATGTAGTTATACTATGTCATGTGACAGATATATGCATGTGTGAGTATAAATACTCCTGCAGTAAACTGACCAAACACGTAGAAATTGTTTTTTGAATAATAATCGATAAAAAATAATTAAAACGACCGATTATTAATCTATGACATTATGTGAATTAGTTGTAGAAATTTTTTAACTCATAATCGACGATAGAAAGATAAAAAAGACCGATGGCTGATTATTAATCGATTATATCATGTACCTTCTATATTAACATGAAAATTGCAGTACCTAAAATATTGACCACAGTCAAAAGTGAGACATGAACATCGGTGTTCATTATGAAACGATCAGTGCGGCATTCAAGTTACTTACAGCCAGGTGATAAATGGCTGTACAAAGTATCGTTTTGATGCTGTTCATTACTTCGTGTTCATTTAAGTCTTACAGGATTAGGTTCTGTGCATGTGTATATTGTTACGAAGACAAATTGCTCAGGGGAAATTCTGGGCCGATCCCGGATTCGAATCCATATCGGTGGCGCACATGTCCGGCATTCCAACCGCTTCGTTAGAAAAGCAAGCTTCACTAGCGAGACAGTTTGGTCCGCTTTTTGTCACCTCGTAACACACCCTCTCTTAAGAGCGTTCTGCTATCAGAACAAGATTAATTATCCCAGGAGTCACACTTTGGTGAGCTTATTCCCTTGGCCACAAAGTTTACCCTCACGTTGGACGAGACCCCATTTTGTTACGAAGACAAATTGCTCAGGGGAAAATTCTAGGCCGATCCGGGAATAGAACCCATGTCGGTGGCGCACATATCCGGCGTTCCAACCGCTTCTCTAGAAAAGCAAGCTTAAGTAGCGAAGCAGCTCGGTCAGCTTTTATGTCACCCCGTAACAGCATAAATAATTTTTTTTCGATTGGGCAAAAATGCAATCGATTTAATCGAAGTTTAAGCAAACGAATTATCATCGATTTCATCGATTAATCGGCATATGACTAATATGAATGGTGCCCTATCCATGAAGTCCAAGTTCCAACAAGATACATGCAACTGATCTTTGGTACACTAACAAGAAATCAGCGTTACATCACTGTGACAATTTATAAATAACTAGTCCACTGTTTAGATGAGGATGAATCTGAACAGGTATCTTCAAAGTATTCAGTTATATTCCTGTGTACCAGAAAGAGTTTTGGGGACAGGAATGATTATCAAGTGTACTTTGTCTCGAGGGAATTAGAGCTAGAATTGGTTTACATTTCGTTTCAACAGAAGCGATGGTACGGAACAAATGTTAAGTCGGCATGCCATCTACCAATTTCGGTAGTTGTAATGACAAAAACGAAAAAAAACCGGCAGACTGTTTAACTTTCATTCACACTTTTAACAACAAGAGCAATCCAGAGGACGAAGAATAGATATCAAAATGGTCAAAAAAAATCTGGTGATATGCGGTCACTCGCCGGCCACCACTTAAAAGAAATCGGCCGCCAAAAAAATATATTCTGTGTACTTTATAAATGTACTTTTGTGTACTTTATATTACATATCTGTGTACTTTACCATGTTTATGCTATAAACATTACATAGCTGTGGACTTGGCCATGCCTGTTTACTTTACATCAAACATTTGTGTACTTTTCCAAATATATTAACCTTAATTTATATATCTGTGTAGTTATCATGTTTTTGTACTGTACATTGCATGTCTTTGTACTATACATGCCTTGTATTTAACATTACAAATCTGTGTACCTTTCCCTGTCTGTTTACTTATAATGACATTTCTGTGTACTTGGGATGTTCATGTACTTTAACAATCTGCGTATTTTGCATTTTTATATATATATATCTTTTACCATGCCTGTGTACTTTGCGTGTGTATGTACTTATCTTGTCTGTGTAATTTAAGTTACAAATCTTAGTATTTTACCCTGTGTGTACCTTACATATATATTTATTTTTACATATTTGTGCGCTTTATATTACAGGTTGACAACGGTTATCCTCGGTCTACAAGCAAGTGGTGGTTTGGATGCCAAACTGAGGGTGCCTTGCGGGGACGGCGTCGCAAGGGAAAGCGTCGTGGCACCATTATCAGGTAAAAGAGATTGCAGAAGGCTGAAAATAACACAAACTACAACGCTGTAAGTTTGGCAACGAAAACATTTTCCTTGTGACCTTGTGAACTGTCTTTTTCTTTTATTGGAAAAGTTTATAAATACAACACTACTAAACTAGTAAGCTGTTAATAATATGAAAGTGTTCTTTGAACATGAATCGAATATATATAAATGAAATATAACGGCAATGTGTACTCTTATTAACGCATTGAGGTATTAGATAGATTCCTATTATAAGGCAAGTAAATTCATATTATGTTCATACATACTATATGAGTTCCAATACACATGTATCACTAAGATTTGTCTCTTAAACATAGGAAAAGTGCAAGTTTATACTAAGATAAATCAGCCTCTCTAAGACTAAGCCTAAACATTTGTTAAAGCGGTTAAATTTTCTAATAATCTTATCTGCTTTGCAGAAAAAAATAAGCTTATAGCTTATTTGACATCATTGTTATGTTTAAAATGTGTGCTTGTTATATCTTATGTAAATTGATCATGCAAGATTATAATTATAGTTTTAATCATGATACCGTATCTAATTTCTTGGCACAGTCAATGATATTTTTTTTCTTTTTCCATATGCACTGATTTCATGTTGGTATTTAACTGTTATTTCAGAATAGGTTTTATTCAGATTTTCGAATAAAAGTATTGGTCTTATGGGAAAGCACGTGTTCCTGTTTTTATTTTTTCTGTATTGTTCACATGTGCTCGGTAATCCGTGCTTGGATCTGAACTTTCTTTGAACATGTGTTTATACATGTAACAGTGCAAGAAGACAGACAGACGGACAGAGTGGATTGTTCTTCCCATCAAAGTTAGACTGCCAGTCCAGTACAGAATGTTAATATTAAACGCTGCCTCTCGGAACTCGTGATGAAAGTCCCAAACCCCTTGAAAAACGATTCCCTGTTTGGTGATCGCTCTGTCCGTCCGTCCATTAGGGTAGCTTTTATTCGCGTACATTATCTCAAACAAAACACAGTTGATCTTCTCAAATTCATCGGGATGGCTGATGTTAATGAGGGCTCCATACCTGTCAACTCACTGACTGTCAACTTGTTAAAATTCCAATATAGAAGCCAGAGCACAAATATGCCAAAAAGACTTTCGTAAAATAACAGGGATCATTGTTGCCTATGACAAAACTTACCTATTCAGAAACCGGTATGGCCACCAGAGCAAAATCGGGGTTTTACAGTATTTTAAAGATAATACATTTGTTTTTTTATTCATAGGGATGATTGTTGCGGCCCTATCATATCACAACATGGCAGCCTCTGAGCACTCGCTTATTTTCTTTCGAAAGCAGTAATTCCAATACTTTCTCAAATACATGATATCTATGATTAGACCGAGTGATGCTTGTGATATCGCTCACCCATTGAATACTTTGTTTCATGTGCCTGAGCTGAAGCTGTTTTAAATGACAGACCTGCCTAATGACCAGTACGATCACCAGAGCACAAGCGATTATTATCTTTTGCGAATATTTTACAGAACATTGAAACGTGCCCATGGGGGGATGTGTTCTTCCTAATATCCTGTTAAATCCAATATGGCTCTTTAGCAAACATTTCTAAATCTTCCAGCAATAAATGTTCAGATGAGGTTGTAAATTTTCTGATATTTCTTTTTTTGGGTGATGATAAATTTCCGTCAAACCTGACATCAGATATAGTCCCTATGCTGAGGCCTCATTGAACACCTTTACAGTCCGAAACGGTTCAATTAATAAAACAGTGGAGGATTATATATTATCAAGCATTCGGGAATCGGACATTCTTTATAAAATTCCGCGAATTTGACAGGGGATCACCTACAAAGACACCCACAGGACTTCGCAGAAACATAAAGTGACCATATTCAGAACTATGATAATAGTGCTGTCTGAATTAAACGATATATTTAACATTTCCTTTTTAACGTTTTCCAAAAGTAATTTGTCTCAAAGTAAAGTTTAATATTTCCATATTAACCTCGACCTGGTATGTATAAAGGATAGGTGTCCGGCAGTTTGATGTTGAGATAAAATACCTTGCTTTCATTAACTGTGCATTTATGCTTAGTCCAACATCAACTATTTTTCCGAGCATTTAGCAATATGCACACGGATCAGGTTTGCTAATTCAGTTGTAAGTTGTGCCACAGTAGTCAAGACCTTACAGTTGGTACTTTAATTAGTACACTAATGAGTAATATTTCCATATTTCGTATCTGAAATAATCTGCAGTTCTGCATAGCTTTTATTATGTCATAATATTTAACATGATATAGGATGAATAATTATTTTAATATTTATATCATGTTGCACAAAGCAAAGATTAAAAAAAAAAACACAAAAATTAATTTGAAAATGATTGGAAATCACAGTAGCAAGGGAAGTGCCGGTATTACAAATGATCCTACTAAGACCGGCCTGGGAATCTTCAAACAAAGAATTGAAACGAGATGGTTTCGTCAACGGACTGATGACGACGATAATGGCTTTACGTATACGGAGTGTCCTAGCTGGGGATTCTGGGGGTCGTGGTCGGAGCTGCCGCGCGGGTTGACGCATGTATGAGTCTCCACTTGTTTGCCTGTGGATGTTGTTTTTTCCAGACTCCTCGGATGTCTCTGCTTGTGCCTCCGGGGAAACATGTTCAGATAGACCAAATCATCCTAGCCAATAGTATAGGTTCCATCACACTATGAAAAGGTCTCAAACGTGTACATGTCTTTGTATGTGTCTATGTAGCTGACTATTTATGTAACCTTCAAGATTCTTTTCAGTCAGTCAAATTAACAGGCAGACCAGACATTAACACACTCCAGAAAAAAACTCCAAAACAGTTGTGAGAAAACAAAAATAATATATATAAATTAATGCATGGGTTACTTACATATCTCCGGGGGGGGGGGGTGCCGTCAACTCTAAGACAGTTGTGAGAAAACAAAAATAATATATATAAATAAATGGGTTACTTACATATCTCGGGGGGGGGGGGGGGGATGCGGTCAACACAAATCATGCAGTTATCACGAGTTAATTAATCCTCATAACACAGACACAGTTCCAACTGTTCCAGGTCAGATGACCACTCGCTTTCACGTGACGTTCCGCTATTCCGTGGCGTAATACACGTGTACACGGACCACAGTCTAATCCCAACGTTGAACATAAAAAAAAAACACAACTGGTTCTCACTACGGTATAACTCTTTATTGTCCATGAATCACCATTCGCGTGTCGCACACCGAATGATGGTCCTGTAGATCCCCGAATCAACGGCTCTCTCAGCTGTAGTCTACTGAAACCCTCCAGTAACAGGATACCGAATATATGCACTCTCTAGCAATATTCAGCACCATCATTTTCGCGTCTAGACAAAGTCCCCTTGCCTGTTCCTGGAAGCACGCACCATGACGAGAATGCCTGTCCTTCAAAAAACTATACCACTGTCCCTGAAGTACTCCACAGAGTATCAACAAGGTGGTCTCCCTCAGTCTAGACTGTCACTACACTGACGAGATTTCTGGACACACAGAAGTTAGCAGACCAGCCGGTTGGACTGCTGAAACACACTCAGGAGTTTCTACGCTCACATAAAGTTCCGGCTCATTCTGAAGACTACTGGAATAAATGCCTTGTATGAGACTCCTGACGTCAGAAACTCTCGCTAAACCTCTCAGCCGATCAGTACTTCATTCCACAATGTCCTTTGTCAAAACACATCAAACTTAATGCAGACATGCCCCCAGGGATGATTTTGTGGGAAAACTTCCCTAAATAAATTCGCAGACAACACGTCACCTACCAGGCACAATTACTATAGAGACCTTCATACAAGATCGCTTCTCTCGAGTCAATGCTACATAGAAATGAACATCTAAGGGTGAAGGTGGCGCCTACTGATTGCTAAACTGCTTTGAAATTTACACCAGTGAAACACGAATTCATCCTGTTTTTTTTTTTTTACGTTAATGGCTAAACATTATACTTCATAAAATTAATAAAACTATCGGTCATACTCCCTCTGCCTAAATATTAGAGTCACAGTCCTCTGCTGACAATGTACTTTTTCATTCGTAATGTTTGGTATATCATATTACTTTAACAATGAGTTAACTGATTAAAGTGAGTGCATGAGGGGTCCAAGTCTTTCATGTAAGTGATTATCATGCACCTTGCCTGAGACCTAAGTGTCATTATATATGAACATGTAAATTAACAAAAGGTCATCCTTTATTTGGCTTAGCCTTAGCCATGAATTCTATAAACACCTCTGGATCTGTCATGGAAGCCACGCAGGAGAGCACCGAGTGGTGTATATCAAGATTTTAGCAACTAATATAAGAGTCTTTCAACTCAGATAATCACTACATTTTGCATAAACAGCATCCAGGTCGACGAATAATCAAGGAAAAATGGTGCATGATACATCACCAAACCTGCTTTATGACTATTGGGCTTTGACAGTCAAGGGGCAAAACGCTCGCCTTTCTCCACTGGCGACCCGGGTTTGAACCCCGGTGTAGCCATGAGAGTAGGTTTTAGTTGCCCGTTCAAGGCAGGTGGGTTTCTCGGGTTTTCCTGTTTCCTCTACAGACTACCGCACGCCATCATCTGTGCCATGGAGAAAGACTTAATTAGGTTTTATAACCAATCGTACAACCCATGAGATATAAATACGTTATATTTTATATGTTTGAGGTAAATAATAAATTTATGGTCCTAGAGGGCAATATCAGTCGAATTATCAATATATTTTATTATTTTTATTATCAGTCATTATTAATTTCATCTGAGTAAAAGGGTTTTACAAACCTGGGATTTTCTTTAATTTATAAAGAAATTCAATCGATAATTTAGTCATAGATAACAAATATTAGATCATTTTTTATACACATTTATGTAATGATATTTTATTATAACTATTTTCTTAACACTAGTATCAGTGTAACACGTAGATGCTAGTATTTTTAAAGTTTTTAAAAGAAATGTTTAAGAGTTTTTAAGAGGCTCTTAGAAATATAAAGTTAGTTAACAAATGAAAAATTTGAAGAATACGCCCATTTGACACTTCACCTGCTTAATAGTTATAAGGAACATACAAAGTAGCTATTCCTGCAACAGAAGGAGTATAACAACTAAATGCTTTTTAAGAAGCTGCAGTCAAATTGTCAGTGCATGTTAATGGTGAGAACAAACTGATATCTAAAACAAAAAAACAGACTTAGCTGTACCATAGTCCCTCTAGCTATTGTGATCAAAATAATATAGAAACACGATCTTGGGGATAAGGTCAAGGTCGAAATTGAAACTAAGATTCGAATTTTGACCTAAGACTAATTCTGTGCGCACAATACAGCTTTAGAAAACCAGCCATATTTGAACTCTGCCGAAAACAAAATATTAAAAAAAATAGAAACAAAACTGAAATCGATGGATTTGCACTCTGCAGGATATCAATAGGTTCATGCATAGATTTACTTTCCCAAATTTGAATATAGAAATACTGTAAATCCATTAAGCCCTGTCCTTCTCGGAACATTTAACTTCGCACCAAAAAAAATGACACACGAACATGACACAAACCATAAAGATACCCCTGTTGCTAAAAAAATAAAGAACTAATGTAGCAAACATCTGTCTGAGAAACATAACACAAAAAAAACTTATAAATGAAACCTACTGAACTCTTATAGACAATATCTTCACTCATAGTCGTCAAGGATTAATTTGCTTCACCAAACAACATTATCTAAGTTCATATAAAGACAAATGCCAAAAGACAAACTGTTACATCTGTAGCAAAAATTACTCTAAGCAAAAAGAAAAACCCTTAAAATAGTTAACAATGTGTAATTTCAGTAACTCAAGTAAAAAAATATTCTTTATTTCTTAAAATGTTCCTCATTGAGTGACACTATCTCAAATTTTATGAAATGCATAACACAAACCCTTCATACTTTGTACAATTCCTCCATGGGTCAAAGGTGACTTGCGTCAGCGGAATGAAGTCCTCAAAAACTCTCCAGGCATAATAAAAGAATGGTATGGTGCATATATTTTTTATGAATACATTACTTTTATGTCGAATTAAATATTTCTCTATCGCTATAAATCTCTTCTTCCTTTGGGTTAGTTATATAAAATAATTATTAACCCTATATTATTATTATATATATATATATTATATATCCCTAAGTATTAACCCCTGAATATCTGTTTCCATGTGCGCGTATATGCTTGAACTGACAGTCTAATATATTTGTACAGTGGATCAAGCAGGCTTTCCACAAAAAGATGCTGAAGGGACGTAATTTTACACCGAATCCCCGAGTTCACGCAGACCCTATAGGTGAAAATCGCTCCTGTGGCGATTTTCACGCATATACGCACATACGCATATACGCGCACATTGAAACAACCTTTAATACAGTTTAATTTGTATAACATAATACAACCTACAGGAATTAAAAATCTTATCAATAAACTGTCTGACAGGGCTTTCGGTTTTGAAAAAAAAACAAGGTGTACCATTCATTCAGTAAACATCATGAGATCTTTCAGCTAGCATCCTTGACCGAAACTTCTGCACTTAAAATTAACTAAAATAATGTTTAATATTGATTTTGAACCCTATGAAGAAAATATAGTTTTAAACCTTGTAAAGGGTTCTGTAAAGTGTTTATTTTTGTTCGTATGCAACACTGAAAATTCAATTGTAACAGTGTCTTTTCATTTCTGTGTAAAAAGAGCATAACCGTAAACATTCAAGAGACGAATTTTCAAAGATTGCCGTTAATTGAAATACTGTGCACATGGATGGTTAACTGTATAAAGACCAATTATTTTGAAACTTTTTGCATTTTTTTTTTACTTTTACAAACTAAAGGTCTTGTATATATCGTGTGTGTTCTCTTTTTTCTACTACTTAAATCAATAAAATGATACCATTTATTTCTAGCTCTCCAGCTGTGCATGGTTTACATCACTGGCACCAGATGGCGGCACCTTGCGATTCAATAGTCAGCTGATGAACAACTTGCTGACTCCAACGTACCCCCCCCCTCCCCTTTTTTTCTCTCTAGATGTTCTATAAAATACCAACTACTGCTATATATAAGTACTTCCTGTATCCCTGTCCTTTCAGTACTCCTGTTATTTAGTTATAACTATTAATGACTAGACCTTCTTTGATTTAAGTCATTGTATTTGTCAGTGGAATAAGTCAATAAATTCTAATTCTTTCTCCCGACAGACATACCTGAAGAATTCCTGCACTGGTTTACATATGAATCCTTAATATTTGCATATCAGTAAGACACGATTTAAATAAAGGACGCAGGGCAATAAAAAGCAATTGACATATTTGACAACGCCCGGGTGAGGATTTTTTATATTCTGTAATAAACCTCTAAAACGGTTGACATCGCTGAAAATACCATCAATTAAGCAGGCGATAACAGATGCCACACAATTAACATGCCCCTGGTTCACATTGTCATTTAGTAATTCTGATGAGTGACGACCTACGACGAGTGAGATTTGGTTATATAATTTGCTACTAGATGGCAGCATTTACATTGTTTTGTAATGTGAATCAAAGCGACCAGTCCGTCAGTTCAGAAGGTGCTTCATGTTTAATAACGGCTATCCTGCCTTCTAAATCTAGGATTATCTTAAGTAGTAGTAATTACTTTGAAATGTTACGTTCTCAGATTTTAATACCTGACAATTAAAAAGTACCAAGATTAGGTCTCTAACCTCCTGGGAAGGACAACTGTGCACCAAAACAAGCACACATACCACGACACGTCCATGTATACTTAATGACATTTAAAATATATTATAATTAAGTATAATGTTTTAGAAATAAGGTATTATGTTTCCAGTAAAAGTTTATTCTGAACAAGGTTTAGATATATTTTTTTCATAGTAAAATTATAAATGAAACCAGTCTAGAATTCTTTTAATTAATATATTTCATTTGCAATATATAAATATTATTCTATGAATGGGGGGGGGGATTATTACACTGACTAATGGTCCAATTCAGCAGTTGAGAGATAATTTTCTGTACTGGTTCCATAGCATTAATGTACGTGACACAAGAAGTTCCTCTTGCTCTTTTGGTCTCTCGTTTACTCCATTCAGTACATCATGCAGCAACATGGATGATATGAATGTCGCCCTTTATATATTTATCAATACTACAGTTTATGATTTGTAAGCATTTTTCCAAAAAAATCTATAGTTAAAAGCTCCAGTTTATTGATGATAAAATTGAATATATATATATATATATATATATATATATATATATATATATATATATATAAATTATGTTATGGCGGTCATATTTATTAATTTCCCAATACCGTCAAGGGGAAAAAAGTATCCACACTCCCAAAATAAGGGGCTGCCCGTCCCCTTTTGAAACAAGACTGATGGTTTTCCATTTTTGACAATGGCAGTTGTAATAATATATACAAATTGGAACATATCCTGTACTTAAATTTCCCACATTTTAGTAAATAAATCTTGAAGGAACCCTTTTTTTCAGCTCCTTTAACAAAACACATATGCAGATACGAAGAAACCAACACATACACATGTATTTGTATATAAACATATGCACGTATTTGTGCATATATATAATTATGTATATATACAAACATTAACTCGGAACATAAAACAAGTTCCCCTTATATTGTGGAACTCGGAAAATGTCATGAAATCTAAAGCTTTATTTAAATACCACCTCTGAATCTCCCAGATACAATTGCAAGTTGTGGTATCCCTCCTACTAAAGCAACAAGCAGCTCCGGTCGTGATCTTTAGAAATTATGGACCTCAGTCTCGCGACGCGCTCAGTCACGCTAACTGTTAATCCTTCTTACTAATGAGAATACGTTACAGTATATAGAATACAGTAAAAGTAAAACGCTTGGCTGAATAGGTACATGCCGTATTGCGTAATTAAGTGGTATACATAGCTCAGATCATTCTCAGCTGTGATGTAATAATTGGAGTCTGTATTAGCAACAATGCAGGTTTATTAGGGTAACATTCGTGACAAAACACGTTGACTAATCGCACTATTGCACTGGTAGCCTATAAATACGGGATTTTTTTTGTAAAGTAACAGAACTAAACCAGCTGCTGGTCGGCTGAGGCGGGGAACTTATCAATTTTGTCAACTTTAAAACTTTGCAAACTGCAGGCAGTTACGAGAAGATAGTAAGATACCTACAAGATGATCACTCTCAGCTGCGCATGCGCATTCTTTCTTTTGGGCCTGGTAAGGATGGATCCTTCGGCTGCACCCATGACCGACAACGTGGCAATCGTGAGCTTTTTATATTTCATATACTAGTATTGTTCCGTTAAAAATATATGTTAACTGTTGCGATAGTATTCGTTAATTGCGTATAATGACAATATATTGGAGATGTATTAGTTATTTTTTATACATTATGGTAACATGGAAGTATAAAAAAGGAGAGATACCAGGTTGTTAAAAGAGGAATGCGAAAGTTAGTCGCTATTTAATTCATCGCATGAAATTTAATTAATGCAGGTCATAATTAATACAGGTCATATTAAAACAGGTCATAATTAAAACAGGTCATAATTAATACAGGTCACAATTGATACAGGTCATTTCATTTTACAATTTCTATATTATGCAGTTGAGAGATCAACTTGTGGTAGGAATCCGTTGTGAAATTATACTAGATGATCGAAAGATAATAACGACATGCAGATAATCGTTTATCAATCGATTATATCGATATATATATATATTAAATGCTGTATAGAATTACACCAAAACTATTGACAGAGTAAACAGTCCAACATGTTCATTACGATGAAAGGTCAGAGTAATGGCGCGGGGAAGGGGGGAGGGGGGCTGACACTTATTTGTTGCACAAGGTTGAGCTCTCATGCTGTTCGCTGTTTTGTGCCTTTTTGTTATATCTCTTACAGAATAAGTATATTTTATCGGGAAAATGTGACTTTTCTGGCCCGGATGTGTATACTTGATCGTTTCTGACTGATTATGCGAAATTGGATTAATTTAATCGCGATTATGCAAAAAAAAGACCAATGATCAATATAATTGGCTATAATATAGCAACCATAATTAAAAGCATATATATCCTTGAACAATTCTGTCATGTTTACAATTTATCATTTATTAATCTATTGTGTTTTTTGCAGGAAAATAATTTTACTATGAATAGCATCCTATGAACCCGCCAACCAAAATAATACAATTGACAAGTTATTAATATTATGAACGTAGAAATGTTTACTATTTTCTGTTCTCGATTTTTGATGATGAATATGTAAATTTGTGTGTGTGCAGGATTACTTACAAAAATATGGCTACATTGGATCTGAAAATCCTGACCCTATGATGGCGTCCGTGACAAGTCCGGATGTCCAGAAGATGGCGCTGGAGGACTTCCAACGGATGGCAGGGATCTCTGTCACAGGTAAAAAGACTTCCCCATATAGTAATAAATAAACTTCAGGTTAAGGCAAAAGTCTTTACAAGTTTAAGAAATTCCTTCTCATTAAATACTTAAAGTAAGTATTTAAGACCTTTTCTCTGTCAGAGTATATGAAAAAATTACAGACAGTTTGTTCCTCATAATCACATATCAAAGGGGAAAATGTGAAAAATATGAATATTATCATGAATTAAAAAATTATGAAAAAATATTTATAATTTGAGTCAGAGATAATATATTTTGTATAATTTGGACCAAGGAAAACCAATATATGTTACATATCATGCGATTACTAAAAAACGTTTAAACAACCCCAGAATAATTCTTTGAATTTCTTAGTTATATTTTGTGTTACCTGAAGGTATTAATTCGGTTGATCAACGATATTTGTTCACATATTAAATATATTAATATATACTAATATCAAGAGGCGCGATTTTATAATGTTATATATTTCAATATACTTGTGTGTGATTTTTTCCCAAATAAAATGTCGAGCATTAATGTTAAGCATAGCCCTGCCTTGGCTTTAGTATTTGCGTTTAAATTAAATATTAAATAGTGACTCCATGTACCGGTAGACGTAACTCTTTGCCAGAAATACTCGAAGTGGTCGGCCAGAGAGCCGTACTTTAGTTATATAATATGCCGCCAGGTGGCAGTACCTGTTCCAAGTTTCGCGATACAAAAGCAAGTAAGAGGGCTCTGTTAGTGGGAGGAATTATGTTTTAACCATAACATCGACTGGGCCAGTATATGTTAAGCATTTGCTAAAGTATATTTCAGAGACGAGTAGTTCGTACTGAAAGAAAAAGGTGATAGACACTATTTTTATATCCAGGTGTGTTGGACGAGGACACAAAGAGGTTGATGGCGATGCCTCGATGTGGAATCAAAGACCGACAAGCGATGGGAGACAACGCCAAGAGGAAGAAAAGATATACCTTACAAGGTGAGAATGATCACAAATAATCATAACAAAAACCATAATATATATATATATATATATATATATATATATATATATATATATATATATATATATATATATATATATATATATATATATATATAAAATGGGCTGAGACAGAAATTGTAGTAGTTAATAATGGTTAAGAACTAAATTAAGACATCTTACATCAAAATAAAAGTACATATATTTAAATATATGTGTATATGATTATAATTATAAGAGTGTATTAAATCTCTTCATAATTATTTATTTGTATCAGATGGAGCAAGATTATGTTGCATGTTGAACGAAAAATATAGATCACGTGATAATATAATAAAAAAAACTATATAGACGGGTCAGCGAATGGCTAGCTAGACAAAGGATTATCTTTTAACTCTGTGCTAGGGTTCTGTATGTTTCAAGTTACACATAATTAAAGTTAATAATTGATCGGCACTATAAATCTAAGGATTTTCTATTGCAGGAAGTAAATGGGGTAACAATAGAATCACCTACATGATTAAAAACTACACCCCGGACATGACCCCGAGCCAGGCCCTGACTGAACTAGAACGGGGATTTAAGGTGAGAAATGATAAAATAAGATTCTAACGTCTGTACACATAAACATACAAATATATTTTGTTTATATACATGTTATATTTATAAAGTATATATATATATATATATATATATATATATATATATATATATATATATGGAGAGAGAGAGAGAGAGAGAGAGAGAAAGAGAGAGAGAGAGAAATTTGCCGATCTAATGAAGCTATACATGTGATTAATTTATAATACTGACATTAACAAAGAAACTTTCGTAGAATAATGTATTAAGTATATAAATACCATAGTTTCTTAAATTACAATATTATAGTTCTGTTAGTATATTGTATATTTTTAATTTTATCTTTATACAGGTCTGGAGTGATGTAACACCTTTGGAATTCGTGCGGGTGTCCAGTAATCCGGATATTGAGATACTGTTTGGAGCAGGAGAACACGGCGACGGGATACCCTTTGATGGCCCAAGTGGCACTCTCGCGCATGCGTTCTTTCCGCAGAATGGAGGAGATGCCCATTTCGACGAAGATGAACAATATACATTTAACAGAAGCTCAGGTAAAAATCAGATACCGTAAATCCCCCAAGAAATGTATGAAAAAAATTGACAGTTATACAAAAACTATAATAGATTGATTTTCATGTATTTTCTCATACTCCTTTCGGCGAGTTATTTGTGGGGGTAACTATAGTTTTGGACAATTAAAGAAGATGGAAAATTGGGCAATGTAAATAGGAAAATAGCACAAGGGAATACTAAAATTGGCAAATTAGCATAAGCTATTTAATTGTTCTTATGGTAAAAAAAATACTTGATAATTACTGTAGGTTGCTTCATGTTCGCGAGGATAAGTTTCGCTGTTTTTACTTTTTCTATGTATCTCCTTTTCCTTTGAGTTCCTTTTCGCGATCTTACCTTAACCTAAAGTTTCCTATGTAGAGTAAATCCGTCAATATATGCGCACAATCTTATCGAATTGACCATGGCTCAATGGAAAATCGAACGATTAGAAATTAATGTTAATAACTGGCAGATAATTTGAAATATAATCTATCATTTAATCTATCGGCAATCTTTCTTTTAAGGGTAACATACAAGATCTTTTATCATTTATCATATCAGTCGTTTACCTATCGACTTGCCTTCGATTATGGGAACCTCCTTTTTGATTTTCGTGTTAATTTCTCTTTCGTGAATATCGCGAATTTGCGATCCTTGCCAACTTAAAGACACAACCACAGTAACAATATTAAACTGAAAAACTTATGACGTTATAGACACTTCACAGAATATACATAAAAAATATTAGCTTGGATATGTTTTTTTTACATTTCGTAATATCTGTTAATTCTTGGATCTTTGTTTCAGGGATCAACTTGTTCCAGGTGGCAGCACATGAGTTTGGACATTCTCTTGGACTCAGTCACTCCCGCGACCAGGACGCTCTGATGGCGCCATTTTACCGAGGTTACATCCCGAACTTCAAACTGCATCCTGACGATATCGCCGGAATACAGGCACTTTATGGTAAGGTCCCATCTAAGGTTTCAGAATTTTATGATAATATATTTATAGTAAATAAATTATATAATAAATATTAAAAGTTTTGCCAAAAATAATACCACAATAATTATTTATAAATTAAATAATTACATCCTCTTATGATCAATGAGATATAAGTTCTTGCTTGGTGTTCCTCCTGATGGGGAACATAAGTAGTTCGTATACTTTCTTCGAGGGGGCACCACTATAAGGGGGGGGGGGGGCAAGAACTGCAAGATAACCCTCAGCTCTAAAATTAAAATGCGGTCCGTCATATTCCTGCAATTATATTGTCATAACATTACATAACATTGAATTGCTGTGACCGTTTCGAAGATTATTAAGCCTTTTGTCGAATTTAGCAAATTTTCATGGCGGTTCGATGATTTTGAAGTTTCGGTAGGCCTTGATCACCTGACGTTTCCCAGGCTCTATAATCTGATATTGATTCATATGATGTTGTTGATATACCGGGGTTATACAGTATTTAAACATAATGTTTTATTTTCTCCAGGACCTAATGTAGCACCAACCATGCCACCGACTCCGTCACCCACCACAAGACAAACCACAACTGTCACTACACGACGCACCACACCAACTGTCATTCAAAGCTCAACTCCGTCTCAGACCCCGCCCACCGGCCCCTCGTCTTCCCCGGCCTCAGCAGGACCCAGTTCGACTGAACGGTCAACGAAAGCACCTTCTAGTAGCACAGCGCCACCTAGTAGCACCACCATACAATATCCTGGCATGTGCGAGATTTCGCGTATCGACGCCGCTGTCTACCTGAGAAACAACGACAGAACATACATGTTTGTTGGTAAGAATGTATGTTTTGCTAATTGAATCCCTTCCCGGATTAATAAACAAAAATGCCTGATCATGTATGGAATCATGTTTATTTTTATATGCCAGTATAGCATCATCCTTGACATGGGGAAACAGGGTTCTCGTAATATGGGAATAACCTAAACCTCAGCCCTCTTAAAGAACAAGGCGGAGAGTGGTGGGGGTATAACGCTTGGGAAAGGGGACATTTCTAGTTAAATCAATGAAATTATAACCAGAAAATATTTCTGGTTAAAATATAGGTAAAATACTTAAGAATGCTGTGTATCCGAAGCTGGCTCAGTTTTGCTATTTTGCGCTTTAACGTAATAGAGTTCGTTACATTAATAGTGATATTGAATGATTCAATATGAAATCTTGCTTTTATTAACATTTTACTGTTGTCATTCTCAGGGGATGTATATTACCGTCTGAACAACAACGGAGTTGACCGTGGTTTCCCGCGTCCTATATCTACTGACTGGGAAGGTCTGGAGGGAAATATTAACGCGGCTTTAGTGTCCCGGGATCTGTTTGAACGAGCGACTATCTACTTCTTCAAGGTGAGCTAAACAATTCTTTATAGTCATTATGAATCTTTAATTTTCATATCTATTTGAAAATTTATATTCCTGTCATTTTGGTACTCTATGTAGGTCAGTATTTAGACTACTCGTGTGCTTACGTTGAATTTTACTTTAAAATTTTCAATTTCGAATTGAATTCATAGCCTTGCAAATTTCTGCAGGCCACCCTGTCTTACCTTCTTTTATTTCTATACATTTTAATTTTCCTTAAATTTCTACACTCAGAAACAGAGCTAAAGCATTTCATTTTGTTCTAGGGTACCAAGTACTGGAAGTTTTACGGAGGTAGAAAAGTGGACGGATACCCTAAGACTGTTGGCGTTGACGGATTTTATGACCTTCCAGCCTACATCGACGCCGCTTTCGTCTGGAGCGGAAACGGAAGAGCGTACTTCACCAAAGGTAAGCATTTCCGCTATATTTCCCTTGCACTTCATGTATAAATAACATCAGTGTTGTAGAATATTTTTGTATCGACATTTAATTTAAAACGCACTTATCAAACATGCAAACAAAACGAAATCGGTCAAAATTTACGTTTGCATTCAAACACGAATATATTATATTTTTGTTTCATCTATAGTATATAACATTACTCTACATTTGAGTATGTGGCAAAGTTTGATACATTTAGCACCTGCCGAGTAACATTTAGCGTAATCGAGGGGTCAAACTCTCGGCTCTCTCCGCTGGCGACCCGGGTTCGATCCCCGGCGTGGCTAGGAGAGTGGGTTGTAGTAGCCCGTCCAAGACCGGTGGTTTTTTACGGGGTCTCCGCTTTCCTCAACCCCTATTCAGACAATCGAACGCCATATAAACAAGTAAAGGCTTTATGAATGTTTAGATGTTATTTTAAAGGTATTTAGTACTACCACTGGTCAAGTAACTTTAGACAAAGCCTTAATTTATCATCTAAAAATATTTGTTTTGAATAATCATCGATTACATGTTTTAAAATATGTATTTATATGTATATATTATTTTGTTTTATAGGTAATATGTATTACCGCTTGTCCCGTGGCTTTGGCACTCCGTATGAGGAGCGCCGCATAGACAGGGGTTACCCCCGCAGTCTGTCCGTGTGGAGAGGTCTCCCGTCTCAGGTTTCTGCTGCTCTTCAGTGGAAGAACCGAAGGACATATTTTTTTAGCCAAGCAGAATACCACAGATTCAACGACAGACGTTTTAGGGTGAGTCTGCTATGGTGTAAAGGTATTTGATCAGACAGCCTTAAAACACTTTGCGTATAAATGCAAGACATCCCATGTCCCATGTTTTTCTTGTCTGCAACAAGATGTATCAAAAATAAATGTCGGAAGAAAAAAGTGAACATGGATGGTGAAATGGAGAGTAATTTTCCAGCTGTGTTGATAGACGAAAGATGACAATTTTATTCAAGAACTAAAGTACTGAATTAAAAGGAATGCAAGCTTACGCAACGTGTGTGTGTGTGGGCGGGGGGGGGGGGGGGGTTGGGTCCCTATTGCGGAATGCTCCCCATCCCGTGCTGCATTTACTTAGTCAGTCCATATATATATAGTATATATGTAAATATTCTGAGATCAGATATATAATGAGATTCCGTTCATGATTACGCGAGATATGTTGGAAACAAACACACACAGATAAATACACACACACGAACGTGGATGAACGCATACATTCTTCACTGAAAACATAGGATCGTTAAAACGACAACTTAAGGTTGTCAAATGGATGTAACTAAAAAAACAACCCAGGTTGTCAAAAAAGCTATCTGTAGGGTTGTCAAAAGGGTAGTCAAATGTTTTCCATGACAACCTATGGGTTGTCATGGATCTGTCAAGGTCATCCGTCTTTCTTGTTAATTAATCCATTCTATTGTGTGTTGATTTGCATACTTACTATTTGCCATGGCAAAAACTCAAGGTTTGTTAGTTTCTGTTGTGTTGACAACCCTGACAAATTTTGGAAAGATAATAAATTCTGAAAAAAATATACATTGATAAAACATGTTATAGTCTAGTCAGTGTTCAAAACTGCATTATGATGTTCATTCTATTCCAGGTGGACCGCGGTTATCCTAGATCAACCCTCCGCTGGTGGTTCGGATGTTCGTCCAGCTCAGGAATTCAGCAAAGTACGATGCTTCCCCCAATCATGGAGGAGAAGGATGAAAGCGACATCATGATTGTAGACAACGGAAAGACAAACACAGGAGCAACCAGTGCCGCCGTCTCCTACGTCATCCACGTGACATCGGTCATATCAATTACGTCACTTGCTGTACTACTCCATTAACTAGAGTTTTTTTTAACCAACGACGCTAGTATCGGTTCCTGAAAATCGGTTAGGCGAAAAAAAAATCAGAAAGTGAACATAAATGCTTTCCTGGGAAAACCTTAATTAGGTTGAAATAACCTTTTTTTTCTGAAATTATATGTCCCCAGCTGGCTTGGGGGTTATCAAGATATCCATTTCCGACTATATGATAAAAATTTTTTAAAAAATTTGTTTATATTTGTTTGTATTTCTAAAAAAAATATACATATCTTTATTCATAAAGTCAATAAAATGAACCAGTCAATTTTGATATATATCATATTAAATCATCTCCTGGTGTAAATTAAACTTCAACAGTAAAAATACCTTAATTAACGAACGTAAGTTGTCATCATACGTGAATATTTCATGTCAATATCCTCCAGTCAGTTGATTAGCCTTACGGCATCAGATTTATTCGCACTAAAAAAGAAAGGTATATTTCTATTCAGTGTTTTCGACGCATGTGAGATAGATACATGTTTTTTACTGAACCCTTACTGGAGTTTTATCTCATGGATATTTTTTTTGTTTGTCATCATTTTTGTACGCACACACTTGGATTAATTTGGATAAAATAAAAATAAATAAAGTTTTTAATATTTGTCTGTCGATTCTGGTATGGCGTGATGTGAGCTGCATGTAAGAAATCTATTACCGAGTATTCGGTAATGTTAACATTAAAGCTAATTTATGGCAAAAATACAGATAAGGTGAATATGACCACCTGACAGTGGGATGCAATTGTGTTGGAAAACTACACCGGCAGACCATTCCCGCCAAACGGGCGACACCGACAGACCAGGAATGATACTAAGAGTTCGGGTCATTGAAGTATTACATTAAGTCATGTTTCAAATAACAAAAGATGCCAAGAAATGTTACTTTTAATTTGAATTTAACTTGATATGGTTTTGGCAGACTCACAAACTTTGTGGCATATTATTTTTTTATGTGGGAACGTATTATTAAGAATGAAACGTAAAAATAATAACAAACCACCGAAGACTGAATTACAGGCTTCTTATACACGACCTAACTTTGTCTGATTTTCTGTATCTTTATTTATTTCGTGTTTTATTTATTTCGTGATGTTGTTATACTTTGCTAAATGTCCTTTAATATAATTTGATTGAAAAAGAAACATGAGAGTTAAAAGAGCAGGGATTCAAAATTCAATTAAACTATTTTAACAAATGATTCTGTCACAGAAATATAAAAATTGTCGACGTAGATAAATATATATATATATATATATATATATATATATATATATATATATATATATATACCTGAAGAAAAACAACACTGTAAATTCACTACAGTCTGTATCACGGGATGCGCCCCGATCATCAGGTGAATGTTGTTAGAATCGCTCTGGCCTAGTCTGTAGGCCATAGAGCACTTTACAACGGAGAGTACCTCTACCTTCTATATATATATATATATATATATATATATATATATATATATATATATATATATATATGTGTGTGTGTGTGTGTGTGTGTGTGTGTGTGTATATAGTTAAGGTCACCGGTTCAATCATTTCCTAATCGGATCGCATTTCGAGTATTGTTGTTGTTCTTATAATCCAATTTGCCAGGGGGTAAATCTCCTTATAGAGCAAATCGTCACAAAGAGAGTTTATAATGGGCAATTACCTTGCATTTATAGGATCATATACTCAAGAAAAACTCACAAACATCAACGCCATACCGTGTAGATAATTTGAAAATAATAGTAAAATTAGATAAAAGAACATGAAAAATTACATATTACATTATTTGATGAAACTTTTTTTCTTTTTTGTTCCCCCTTCTTATTGTCCTTTATAATATTTGAATAATGCATCTCGTGTTATGAATATTTTTCTTGAGCCATCATACATGATACCCTACACTATAGCATGTTGTTTAGGATTTAATTGGGGTTATTTAACATTTTTTTAATTATGTGCGATATAAGTGTTGTAAATTTAATTTATACTTCTATTTTAAATTTTATACTATAAATATAACTACAGACTATTCGCTGGGAGTGAAGTAAATAATGTTATTCAGCGGGGGGGGGGGTATATTTCGGGTGAAGGTAGGGATGGCTTTGTTCATTGTCCTGTAGATTAGCTTCCTCTTATTTCTCTGCAAACATGGTCGATCAAGGATTTAATTTTTTCCCAGGTGCTTCCTTAAGTACCATGTGGGTATAGAGCCAAATATTTCATACTCAAGTCATTTCATACCAATCTAAAAGCATGGCCCTGTAGGCACTGCTTTAGCAAGACCAGCATAGCACGCATACCATCACATGGGTTAACTTTTCAAACTGGATCCTTACTTTTTGTCCCTCTTTTTTTTTACCAAAATTTGTTCTTGGCCCATGCCCCATCCCTTCACAATCTTCGGAGAAAACCATTTTTTTTGTTGGAGTCTTTTTTTCAGAAGTCCTCAAAGTCTGTTAGGACAAAAACAAACGAACAAACATGTACGGGTTAAAACAATTTCCTTGACGTTGGTAAGGGTGCCTTTAAAATATCAGATTTTCCTCAGTGTGAACAAACATCCTTAATGACTTAAGAGTCACGGTCTCATTCATGCGGCCTGTTGGTTCCGGCTTATGATATATCCTAAATATACAACTAACTCTGTTAGATTTAGGCACTGATTGCCAATTTAATCGATACTATATGAATATATAGAACAATTTTCCTCTATTATCGTAATCAACCTGTTATCCTCGGCTCGCCTTACCCTGGGCGCAGTTCTTTTAAAGAGCTTAACAAAAAGCTCAACTAGTACACAATGCATTAATTAAAACGTGGTTATATAAAACAAAACAAACAATAGTTGGTAATCCTTTTTGACAAAGTATAAAGACTTTTCAGTACCCATGAGTCAGGAGCGCGTGACGGGTGTCGATCACCGCTTCTGATCCCACGTACATAGGTGAAGAGAGGGCTCGAGTGACATTCTTAAATGAGTCAGAGTAAACTGCCATTAGACGATCATGAAACCGTCCGGTCATCGACGTTTTCTAGCATATGTATTGACAATACAAAGGCAAATATCTCTTTACATTCAGGGTTTAGAATTCCGAAAGATCTCGAGACGTGCCAAGTTGTGAGTGACTAGACAGTAGCGTGACGGTGTGTTTGTTCGGGGTGAGTGGAGGCGAATTGAATGACGTCTCGGCTGAGTAAACATACTTACATATCCATTCTCAAGGCCGCGGTTTAGGTACCATATATGGTAACGCCCTGTCGTTTTGCGTTCCTTGCTTTTATTTGTGTATAATGTGATTTGAGCTTTTGTGTACACGGACCATACACCCAATGTCCAGGAAAATGCGTTGGCGTGACGCTCGTGACAGCGAGAAATGAGTAATCCTTCACGATGGCATATAAATATAAGCTTCAGGTAGATTATACCTTTAAACCACTCATCTCCTATTCGATCATATACATACACCGGTCTAGGAACAACCCGAGGACGGCGAGCTGAAGTATACATATTAAGTATAGAGACGGCGCTATATTAAACATGATCGTGGTACGCCTGGTTTGTGTGTTCCTGGCTTTCGGCCTAGCCAAGACAAATCCTGTAGGAACAACTGTGACACACAGCGAAGCACTTGTAAGTACATTAACAGCTTTTTAATTCAACTATAAGATAAATATAACAAGGTCTGTTTATTCATTTAATTTTTGTTTTTTTTATATTTAAATAAAAAATACCAATATTAATATGCAATATATAATATATGGAGCTTATCTACATAATTGGGCAGTTTACGGTAATTTAAGTCTACCATTACACCACGATTTTTTATTAAGGCCTCCTGGTGTGTTTGCTGTAAAGCAGTCATTTTATTTTATTTTATTTTATAATAATATTTTATCATTGTTTTAAATTTAAAATCTCTACCCCTTTGTTTCGGGGATTAAGTCTTCGGTTATATCGTTATTCGTACTTCTGTATCGATTTATTCAAATATTTAATAAAGGCATCATAGAAAATGGAATATTTTGAGTTTGCTTTATATACATTATATTAGATTTTTGTGCTCCTCCTGATAGTTTGCAATTTTCTCGACCTCTAGGTTTTCTTAAAAAAATAAAAACGCCCGCTTGCTCCTCACGTTTTTATATCAATTAACTGATACAACAATTTATTTTTTCAATTTTCTTTATTTATTTTTTTATAAATTTGTTTGATGATACTTTGTATTTGAATGAGATTAACACACGGAACATCACGAATTATAGAGACACACAGAAAAATTGTGCATATTCTCTGGAAGTTGTGTTTCCTCAGTGAATTTAATGAAAACACTAACAAGTAATCGAGTTGTTAAATAATTGACGAAAATAATCAAACTTGTTTAACAAGATGGATGTAAAGAATATTCTTTGATTGAGAACAAACACGCTGCGTCGCTAAATATTAAAAGAGTTAATACTAATTTCTCTTAATTTTTCAGGAATATTTAAGAAAATTTGACTACCTGGAATACTCCAATACCAACTCTCCCTTAGCCTCCATAACGAGTCATGAAGAATTTACGAGAGCGATAAGGATTTTTCAGCGATTTGCGGGTATCCCTGTCACAGGTAAGATCATACCTTTCCAATCCCATGAGCGCCACCTACTGGCAACGAGTGACATTTAGTGTTCGGGTCATTGACAAGAAAAATCTTATATACTCCATATGAGAATATTAAAAATGCTGTCTTGTACGGTACGGCCAGATTCCTCTCGGAGCCACTGGTTTGATTTTATATCATTTAACACGACATGACCACCGGAGAACAATGGCCATGCAGGCCCGTGGTAACTGTCTGTTACATGTATGTAATGAGCGGCCACCAGACACATGCTTAAACAGATAACTTGTCATTTGAGCTGACCTTAGAGCAGTCGTACCCAAGAAAGCTACGATCGTTCATAAAATAGCAACATTGTTCTATTGTAAATTAACTGATTTACTGAGCCTTAAAAATTGCTCTCCTTTTCGGTATAAGTTGCTGTGGCGCTCTCAGTACCATATAGTCCCATTGCTTCAGTCGCAAATTCCATGCTGGCCTTAAATGACTAATTCGTATACATGTACAGGAAATTGGTTTATATGATAAAGTCATTAACACCAGGACTTATGGAAAACTGGTATACAACAGCAGCCTTAAAGAGATCAATTTATACATTATATTTATATGGTTTAAAGATGTATCTATATATACACATCTGTGATTTTCCAGGTGTTCTGGATGAGGACACAAGACGAATGATGGCAATGCCTCGTTGTGGAAACAAAGACCCCATTTCTGATGACGCCAAGAGGAAGAAAAGATTTGTTCTGATGGGTAAGTTTTCTTTAAAACAGTATATATATATATATATATATATATATATATATATATATATATATATATATATATATATATATATATATATGCAACATTTTACTTTCTTTATTATCATGCAAAACACAAATTATCTGAAATGACTCTGTTTGTATTTGGAATTAGATAGTATATTTGGAAATTTAATAATCATCTTCGTCCATTAAGTTATGTAAACCACGAATCATGTTCTGTCTATTTCTTATAAACAGGAGGTAAATGGGAGGATAACAGGATCACCTATAGAATCAGGAACTTCACGCCTGACATGAGCCCTGCAGCGGTAACCACGGAGATTGAAAGGGCTTTAAAGGTGAGAGCAATAGCATATTTACATCATATGTCCATAAAGTTAGTTTATATTTTAATAACCGTTAAAGATATGTAAAAACCGACATCATAGATTAATAAACTTAAAGCCGGCTATTCATCTGCCTTAGTTGTTGAATATATGTGATTGCTGGCTACCATGCTTTCATATTAATGTACCGGAAGCAATTATTGCTTAGAAAGATTATTTAATGCTCCAGTGGCGATGGGATGGGCTTGTTTATCCACAAGCTGTTAATAAACCCGGTACATGTTGACAAACAGAAAAAGCATGTAACCGGAGGTGGTTAATTGCGCAAGAGCGGAAGCTGAAAGGTCACCACCTGTTGTTGGTGAGAGTATATGAAAACAATTTATCATTGAGAGAAATCTGGTTACTCTGATATTCCCCCATATGTCCTTGCTGGGTGTGTAAGGGTAACGACCAAAGGTCATTTTGCCGCGCGTCCACCAAATTACGTTATAAACAAGTGGATAAAAAGAAAACAAACGTGGGATTGGGTTTTTTTTATTATTTTTATAAAGATCTTCATTAATTGATGTCAGATATCGGAATGAGCCCCTTTAGGCTACCACACAGAGAACGACCAGTTCAGAATTTCTGATATTTGCATATTATTATATCATATTTCTGATATTTGTATATTATACAAAACTTCATTTTCATGATATTTGCATAATTCTATGTCTCCTAACCCTAGGGCTTGATCTATGATTATATCTGTTAGGGAAACCGAAAAAATCTACGGAATCGAAGATCTTTTATTCACGGGTCAAAGTTTTATTTTGTAAAGATAGAAATGACATGTCTAATACGATACATCCGGCAGCCATTTATACATCCTGGAAGATTAACACTCTTGCAATTTGATTAATTGTTTTCTTTTCAATTATCTTCAGGTATGGAGTGACGTCACGCCATTAAATTTCGTCCGAGTGTACGATAACCCTGACATCGAAATAATATTCACATCTGGAGATCATGGAGACGAGGACCCCTTCGACGGCCCTGGCGGTACCCTTGCGCATGCGTACTTTCCACGGTATGGGGGAGATACTCATTTTGATGATGATGAGGGGTACACATTTAATATCACCTCAGGTGAGTAATGATGGTGGGCTTGGTCATGTCAAATATGTACTATCTATAACTTAATATTTCACATACCTTAAAGTCTTTAGTATCGTAAATAAATGACTAAATGTATGCACAATATTTAGTTTTCTGCCTAAGTGCACCCCCCTCCCCCGGGAACTCTCTCTCTCTCCAACTCTCTCTCTCTTTCTTTCTCTCTCTCTCTCTCTCTCTCTCTCTCTCTCTCGCTCTCGCTCTCTCTCTCTCTCTCTCGTTTTATTTAATTTAGTGCATACAATGTTATGCCATGATACACCGAAGTGTTCATCACCCAAGTCAATTCCAAAGTACTCACAAAAATAATAAATGCCTAATATATCTTTCCTTTTGGTATTCATATTCATAAAACAATCATTTTCTTTTCTGTTTTGTGAGATCTGACCAGAAAGAATTGGCAAAAATCAAAACATCTTCACGTTGGTTTTTGTATGTTATTAATGTTGGCCTGTGTGTTTCAGGGATCAACCTGTTCCAGGTGGCAGCACATGAGTTTGGGCATTCCCTGGGGCTTTCTCATTCGGGAGAACGTGACGCCTTGATGGCGCCATTTTATCGAGGATACGTCAAAGACTTTCAGCTTCATTCTGACGACATCGCTGGGATTCAAGAAATCTACGGTAACAATTTTTTTTTTCAAATAAAAAAAAGGAATTTTAAATTCACACATGCAGATCAAAGAGACAAGACTTTCTTTATCGTCCACAAATCGAATTAAGCAACCTTCATGCAGCGGATTATCAAAATCAGATATCCATTTTAAATATATGCTATTTTCATATTATGTGATTGGTTGGTTTTCCGAACGTACAAATTGTCAATATGATTGATAAGTTTTTATGTTTTTTCCTTCAGGAAAGAAAGTTGCTCCACCCATGCCACCGGCTACACCACGCACCACAAAACAAACCACGCCTGTCACCACACGACGCACCACACCAGCTGTCACTCAGCGCTCCACTCCGTCTCAGACCACGCCTACACGTCCGTCCACCTCAACCTCAGTAACACCTTCAACAGCGCCACCTAGGAGCACCACCATAAAGTATCCTGAATTATGCTCTATCAGCAATATCGATGCCGCCATGTACCTTGAGAACGTAGACAGGACCTATATGTTTATAGGTAAGCCTGAGGGAACTTTTAAAAAGCAAATGCCGGTTATTCGATTATGTGGTCGCTGTCATAATAAAACGGTTTGAATAGATTTATATCTTTTGACGACATGGCTGCAACTTAAGGACATGGTGGTCTGATCAGCCGCAGTTATTGTAAAGTCTGAAAATTATAATTTTCCTGTTCTCTGCCATGTCCTCTTTTAACAAACATGCACCATAGTATATATAGTGTGTGTGTGTGTGTGAGAGAGAGAGAGAGAGAGAGAGTGTGTGTGTGTGAGAGAGAGAGAGAGAGAGAGAGAGAGAGAGAGAGAGAATGTACTTGCCATGGAAATGTTGAAAACATGTTTCAACATAAATTCAATTAAAATTCATTCAGTAACAAAACTTTGGTACCCTGAAGAATGCAACGCCCGGCAATAAATTCTATGTATAAATATTACTACCAGACACGACAAAAAGCCCTCTGTAAAATTTCTGCATGAACAGTGTATAAATATGATCGAGGTTTTTCTTTACAGTTCATAAAATTAAACATTTTATATATCCAATAACATGGGCATATTCGTTTATATTTTAGGTAATATCTATTACCGGCTAAACTATTACGGACTGGACCGGGGGTTCCCGCGACCCATAGCAGCAGACTGGGACGGTCTGGAAGGAAACCTTGACGCCGTGCTTGAGTCTAGAGACCCGTTTGATGATAATGTCGTTTACTTTTTTAAGGTGAGTGAGAGAAATTTCATGAAAATACATCATATTAAATGAAAACTTTCCATTACTTTCTCTTTCCAGTTTTTCTCAGAACAAATATATTTAAATAAATTGCATGGAGCTGTATCAGATGTGTGTCCATGCCTACTGAATGGGTACAAGTAGTTGCGCGCGAAAATGTCTAGCATCTGTACGGTGTACTGTGAACGACAACGACAGTCATACCATAAGATGGGGATTGTTTTATATATTTTACTGTTAGATAAGTTTAGAGTTTAGAGTACAGGTAAACTACACTTTTTCTTAATATTAAGAAAATTAATAAACATATTCGAATTACATAATTTGCCTACATAATTTTACTGTGTCCGGTTTTTGGATACGAGAAAAGCTTTTGTGTCTTCTATGTCTAGGGCAATAATATGTTCATTAACCTTTGTTTGAAAATATAGGATTATGACTATCGGAGGTAGGTTTTCATCAATAGAAAAATTCTTATAACGGAAAATATATTGATTGTAGGGAAGGAGATACTGGAAGTTTATTGGTGACAGAATGGTCAGTGGTCCCAAAACGATCGATGTTGACGGGTTTTTTGGTCTCCCCTCTGACATCGACGCTGCCTTCGTTTGGAGTGGAAATGGCCGGGTATATTTCACAAAAGGTTGGTAAATTTCTAAATTTCTAGGCTGCCCTTGAATGTTAAATTTTACTTTAGTAAGCTAAATTAGCTGTAGTTCAGACTTTTTTTTACCGTGAACGGGGGAGTGTTTCCAGATCTCTTTGGTTCATTTTGTTCAAGGATTTTTCAAAAGTTTTTCTCGATTCAACTCAGTAATCAATTATCAAAACCTATTTCTGATATTATTTCAAGCATATATAGAGTATCAATTATTAGAGCTAAAATAAATTATTAGATCTAGTGTTTAGACCTAAAGCAGGTATTTGTATGTTAATTATAAATTATGGCAGATTTACTGGTCTTATTCTCTGTTGCTGTACTATTAAGAAAGTGGTAACATCCTGATTTATATACTCTAAATACCAGAATGACAGGAGAGACCGGTTATTTAATTTGTTCAACATTTTGAAGTGCACAAGGGATATTTTGATAGGTTTCAAAATTTCTTTATAATAGTTCATAAATGAAAAATAGGAAACCATTTATTGTGAGGTAACATTTCGATGTGTTCCGAATCGTCCTGAAGATACATGGAACGATAAGTTTCATAAATTTAAAATCAAAACAATTTTTTAGTTTTCAATGGATATATAAGGTTTTCATAAAAAAACAATATCGCACATATTATAAAGATATATTCCCTGGAACGTTTTTATAAACTGATGTGTTGGGACACATTTCACATTTGAACCTTAGAACTTAATAAGTAATATCAAAACTTTATAATTGTTATTTATTCCTAGACTGTTAACTTAAAACTAAATCAGCCACTGAATCATATTTTTATTCCATGGTTAATACACATGTAATAAATGTATTTACATATATATATATATATATATATATATATATATATATAAATTTTCAATGTAAACATTAATATGAAATAGTATTTAAACTTGTCAACTTGTTCATTATATCCATAAAAAACATTTTCGGATAACGAATAGAGAGTGTCACTTAGCCTTTAAATTTAATATCCTTATGTCCCACTGGTAAAAAAATGTATTTCCATGTCAAATATAATTTATTTTTCTTTCATTTCTTTCAGGTAACCAGTATTACCGTCTGTCGAACGAGCTAGGCATCCCATATGAACAGCGCCGTATAGACCGCGGCTACCCCCGCAGTCTGTCCGTATGGAGAGGTCTCCCGTCTCAGGTGTCTTCTTCCTTCCAGTGGAGGAACGGAAAAACCTATTTCTTTAACCAAGCCGAGTACCGAAGATTCGATGACTGGAGATTTAGGGTAAGTATACCCCGTCCGTCGATTTGTAAAATACAGTAGAGCATCGTTTATCCGGAAAGCCGGGAGAACAGTGATTTTTGTTCGGTTAACCGACCGTTCGGATAAACTTTCCACACGACTCACGTGCTTAATGAAGCAAACGTTCACAGCAATATTTTGTAAAGGTTTTCCATCAATACAATCAAATTATTATGTAAAATAGATTGAAAGTATTGTTTTGGGGCCTTGGAAAATCAACATATAATTCATTGTTAAATATTTTGTTCTTTGGCTTGATTTCGGATCAAAATCTCGGTTTTCAATTTTTATTTTAGGATCAAAGATTTTTCAGATCAACCGTGTTCGGATAAGCGACGCTCCTCCGTAACTCAATCAATATTTCAACATTTAGCTTAAAGCCAGCAATCCACACACTTTTTTTGTAAAAATTATGTGATTTCCGGCATACTCCGTGCACATATTACTGAACTGTTGGTACAATACCTGCTAAAAAAGCTCTTATAAGCCCTCTATAAGATGTAAGAGCTTGTTTATTTTCATGTTGTCAGTAAACACGGTACATGCGCAAATGTTGACAAACAGAAAAAAAATGCAACCTTAGGTTATTCGTTGCGTATGCGCGGAAGTTTAAAGGAAGACCAGTTGCAATCTATCCTTTTTAAATTATTGTCAATTAAGTCTGGCTTGCCACCAGATGTCCTTGTTTGGATAAATTCTTCTTCTGTGTCTTCTTCTTCTTTCCCTTAATTACTATTGTAGTTATTATTAATTATAAATCATTCATTGTTAATTATTATCATTATTTATTGTTATCATTTTTATTATATTAATAATTTAATCATAATCGTTATCATTATTGTTATTTTTATTATCATTGTTATTATTGTTATTATTATTATTATTATTATTACTCCAGGTGGACAGGAGTTATCCCAGATCAACAGCCTACTACTGGTTTGGTTGCAGAACCAGTCAAAATTTACAGCAAAACACGGCCCTCCCAAAGATAGATGATGGCGGCATTCAGCTCATTGATAACTCCAGGGAAAGTTACCCGTCAGAGCCGGTCGACGAAACCTTCACGGGGGAAAGCAACACCGGGGAAAGTAACACCGCAGTCTCCATGGCGATGCACCTGACCACAGCTCTGTTGCTAACGTCATTGGGACTACTTTTTTCTTAAGAGTATTTTGCTCATATTTGGTCGTGATTACACGCCTCTGAAGGCTGATAAGATTGTACTCTGATCTTGGCCGGAGACTCTATTGTCGGATGGCCAAAATTGCGCTAGTAATTACTAGGCCTATATAGATACAGCCTCATCATACAGGTATAAAATAGAGCTCGATGTCCACTTTCAGAATATTTCGGTTATTTTTGGTTATTTTACGCATAAAATTGTCATATCTCTTGGAGATTTTTTTAAATACAAATTTCGGATGGCTAATGTCTTTTAAGATTGAGAATACTGCATGACTGTGACAGTCTAGCCGTCAATGTTTCGAAAATGGTCGACAAATGATAATTGTGGTTTTCTTTGCTTGAATAACAGAAACCTCTTGTTATAGTCCTTGAACGAAGTATTACATGGTGCTTGATAAGAAAGGGGTTAAACACTGAAAACGGAGGGGAGTCGAATCACCCAATTATGACCCCCCCCCCCCCAAACGGGTTCAAGACGGGGTTCAGTGTTACTAGTTGTCAAATAAGATACCAGTATATATGAGTGTTTCGGCCTCGGTTTAGAGGTATGATTGCTATACATCTGTTCAGGTTTACTCATTTGCTCACTCATATTTATTTTCAGGAAAAAATCCTAGTCATAAATTTAAGAGCATGGTAGAGAAAACAGAGAATGTTTAAAAGGCCAGATCCGTTTTCTTTCACACTTTTTTTCAATCCAGTATTTGATTCTTACAAGCAACTTGTTATATTGGCTTCTGAAGTTTAGTATAAGAACCAGTCGACAGATGGCAGTAGTTGATTTGATCCGCACATGGCTTCTTCGGGCCACTCTGGTGACCATAATTCTTATGATGTTATAGCTGAAGGTACGGTAGCGACTAAACTAAAATATATTATTTTATGAAATCATACACGAAAATAACTTATTGTTCATCTAAGTGTATCAATATGGGGAATATTGATAATAATATATGTTATATTATGTCTTTGATATGTAAAATACTAAAACTCTTGGTATTTGTATTTATTCTTAATATAAACATATTTATTATCATATCATGTGCCATTTTTCGCCACCTTGTATTTACATTTTTTTAAATGTATTTATATCATTCTTTTGTACTACGTACATTTTGAGCGCTGGCGCTCTCGTTTTTACCATGTATTTAAGACGGTTGCATACATGAAATAAATATGTCAATGTAACACCGGTTTTATTTTTTTATATATAATACTTTTATATCAGGCCAATGCCTATAAAAAATGAAATATGTGGGACCAATGGATACACCGATGTTTTGGATCCGCACTCTCCGAGTCTTAATGCACGTCTGTGTCCGAGCACAGGCGCTTAAATTGTTATTAGTGTAGATTTCTCTGAAATTTCTCACTTTTCTTGGTCATTTCCTTAAAAACTATTACTTATCTGACATTTTTTCTATGTTTTTACATACTATAAGGTCCATCTCTTTATTATTGACTTAATATATGAGATAGGCAGGCAAGAAGCCGCCTTCGTTAAGTCTGACAGCCATCGCACATCGGTTTCGAGCTGAATTTGAAGTACATGGGAGATTGGCTGGACCGTTGTTTCATCAGAGATGTCACCCTCTAAAGACTCCATAAGAAAACATACCGACCAATCAGAAAGCGCGTCCTCGGTTGCTATACCATGACTATCGGACCTAACGACAGGAAAACACCAAGGAAAATGTCATATAAGTAATAGTTGTAAGGTAATGACCCAGAAAACTAACAAATTTAACCGAAATCTACATCTACATTAATAACAATCAAAGCGCCTGTGGTTCGAGTCACTCGAGTCCAAGTCCAAGGCCGAGTCCTTGAGGTTCGAGTCTAAGTCTGTCTTTTCCGAGTCTTTTTGAACACGAGTCCAAGTCAAAAACGGCCTAACTTAAAAGGGACATAAAATTTGAATTTCAGATCATCATGCGTATTTAAATAAGTTTACACAAGGTTTTAACATTAAAATTTTTAATTTTTTACTTCCAACATATTAATGTAAAAACCTTGTGTAAACTTATTTATTACCAGTGTATGCAGAGACTGAGTTATAGAATATAGTCCTAACTTGTCTTTCAATAGAATTCTGTCATTATCTCCCTTATGTGAGTCTTTACGGTGGAATTTCTAATATGAATGTCAGGCCTCACGCGACCGTTTTTTTTCTCTGATGGACTCGACCTGATTTGCCTGGAAAATGCACTCGAGATCGAACTCTGTTACTGATAGGGCTGGGTATCGGTACGCCTCATCCGGTACAATACGTATCGCAATACAGTTAATTCGATACCGATACGTATTGACGATACCCTTCATTTGTTTATCATTTCTTAAAAATGCTCTGTTTCTTGTATATATATATATATATATATATATATATATATATATATATATATATATTTATTTTTAATATACCACTTATTTCGTATGCTATGCACCCAAGTTGAGCAGCTAAAGCTTGATATTAAATAAATAAACAGACCAGTTGATTTTAATTATCAAAATCTATCTAATAAAAACTACCAAAATCTCGTTCTTCTTTGAGCCCTTTGCATCACCCCCGCCCACTCCCTCCCCCCCCCCCCCCCCCCCACCCCGCCCAAACAGATTTATTACTTTTGATGGGAAAGATCATAGGCTTTATCTTTTGTGTCATGAAATTACACAGATTTGTATATTTAATATGAATCCATGAGAGAGAGAGAGAGAGAAAGAGAGAGAGAGAGAGAGAGAGAGAGAGAGAGAGAGAGAGAGAGAATATTTTATTCGACATAAAAGTAAAGCATCCATACAAAATATATTCAGTATGTTTGTCAATATTTTCGTTTTTATTATGTCTAGAGACTGTTGTTAAGGATTTTAATCCGCCGACACAACAGAAACATGGATGTTCCAGCTGAAAAATAAGGTAACTTGAGTAAAACTAGCTCCGGTCTTATGGTCATAGCAGTATGCCACCAGAGGCGTACCAGAAGCAGACCATATTTGCAATTTCAAAGCATTTCTGCCGACTCCGATCGGAACGGCCGCTTGGGTGTCCGTTCGCCGGGGTGATTTTTGCAATCGGGCGGACATAAAAGTGTCCATTGTCCCGAATATCGGGGGCGTCCACCCTAAAGGCCCGGCCACAACGAACGCTGCGCTGCGCCGTGCTGTGCAGCTCGTCAAAACAAAGCTGAAAAAAAGTTCAACTTTCTCCGCTTTGCAGCGCCGGTGTCCGTCTGCAGCCCGGGGTCTCACTGTATCATAAAGCGAATAAGTGTCACACACACACAAACACACACACATATATATATATATATATATATATATAGGATATAGACGTGAATGTACCTTGTTCCTAGTAGCAACATGTGATGTGAATATCGATTTCATTAATAAGAGGAAAGTCAGTATCATTTTCCTATTATCGCTTACATGCACCTGCTTTTCATGGAAGTACTGACGTGCATGCGTATAAACATTTCTAATCAAGTCATTAAAGGCAAAACAACAAATATACAGTGCATTTAGCTTAATAAATCGTCAAGATTATATTTAAACTACGAGTCATATCCCTATTCGTTAGCAATCAATGTTTACATCGATACGACCGATACAGCATGCAACGCATTTCGGTTATCGTATCGACGTCGCGTATCGATTCGTATCGATATATCGATATATTGATACAGCCCTAGTTACTGATGTGGTGTATGATAGAACTTTTGGTTTTAACTGTCAGACCTTTTATCAGTGCAGGACACGTGGTCGGGGTGATAAAGTACAGCAAAAAAGGAGCCAAGTAAGAACTACAGTGAACGTATTTTGTATTATATAAATTGTTGAGACGACCCATACATTTAGTCTAGAAATCTACAGTATAATTCATGATTGAAAACTCAACTATCAGAAACGATGCTAAAGGGAATATATCCCACATTTTCCATAAATCCAGAGAAAAGCGACATTTATTTCGCAAAGCTACTATTGCAGCGCCATCTTCGAGAAACTTAGTGAACTAGCGAGAACTGATCATATGTAAAAGATAATAATAATAATAATAATAATACTGATGTTAACAAACGGAAAAACCATGTAACCTGAAGTGTTGGTTGCATATATGTGGAAGCTGAATGATTACTAAGGTGTTCTTGTGAAATGTGGGTTATTTGGTAGGTACCCAATATGTATAAACGTGTGGATATAAACAAAACGAAGAGTCTTACTTCGGCGGGATTTGATTTTCTGGCCTGTTTTTATGAAAGGTTCAAAGGGTTATCTTTACACGTCAGATATTGGAGTGGGCCGCTTTAAGTCCCTTTAAACAAATTCTGTGGGCAATGAAAATCTCATATGCAAATAAGGAATATTAATAACCAAATACACAAATGGATCATAGAACTATCATTAGCTTACGCATGATGACAATTTTATTACGTTGATAGTCCTGGTGGTGATAATATTACTGCTCAAATTGTGAAAACTTCCGTTTATTTATTCATCCAGCCTCTAGTGCACATTTTAAATTTATCTTTCAATCAAGGTATCTCCCAAACGAACTTAAATTTGCAAAAATAATTCCTTTATAGAAAAGGTGATTGTATGTCTATTACTAATTACAGACCTGTATCATTATTACCTATCTTTTCGAAAGTCTTGGAAAAACTGATGTATAAAAGACTATTGCATTTCATTGAAAAACATAATATTCTGTATGATTACCAGTTTGGATATAGAAAAAAATCATGGTACCAATCTAGCTTTCATCATACTAGTCGATAAGATAATAAATTACCTGCATAATGGTGACCATGTAATATGTGTCTTTTGAGATTTTTCAAAGGCCTTTGATACTGTATGTCATGATATTTTGTTGTATGGTATCAGGGGAATTGCATATGATTTTTTGCTTAGTTATTTACAAGACCGAGTTCAGTTTTTTATTATAAAAAGCTCAGAACTTAAGGTCGTTACTTGTGGTGTACCTCAAGGTTCAATATTTGGAACTTTACTCTTTTTGTTATATATTTATGATATGGTTGATATTTCAACTATATTGTTTCCGATACTATTTGCAGATGTTACAAATGTTTTTGTCAATGGAAAAAGCTTAACTGATATAGTGAACAGTTTAAACAATGAATTATCTAAACTGGTTGTGGGGCTTAAGGTCAATAAGTTATCTTTGACTTTAACAACCGGACATCATTATATTACGAAAATATAACATTGTTTCGAGATGTTTACTAACTGGCATTGCGTAAATGATATTTCCGATGGATTGGCGGATCGGTATATTTGATAACATTTTACATGAACATTACATTAATCCCTACCCGTCGCGTTTAAGATGTTAAATAACATAAAATCATACAACAAAAGAGAATATTTCTAGATACACATGATGTCTGTCAGGTAATTCGACTTTCGAAAGATAATCATCTTGAGCTAGGTCCCATTACAGTGGCGTCAAATTGTCGTTAAGGGTAGGGGGATGTCTCGCAGGCGTTTCAAAGGGTAATCAAAAGCTGGAACAACTTCAAACACACCCACACACACACATATATATATATATATATGTATTTTATTGTCTATGTGAAATTTCAGATATATTACAAATCAGTTCAGTATAAGTTTTATCAAATAAAGTAAACTTTTATAGTACAGGTTAATTCTGAACTAGGTTAATTTTAGATGTAAAATATTTCAGAGTAAACTCAGAAATCAAACTAAAGTCTTTAATTATAATAATTGCTTTATTTCATTTGAAATATATAAAGATTTTTAATCTGAAAAACATGGGGGATGATTACATTGATCATCCTTGCTCCTTGCTAAACACTGGGGGGGGGGGGATATACAGCCCTGCATCTCTCTATATTGAAGCCCCTGCCCATACATCATTAATCGGAGGACCTATCTGATTGTTACTTACTATGCCTGTCCTGTCGTTGAATCGGCTATACCAAAATTCAGTTGTGACATTTTTCCACCACAAAAATGTATTCATTAACCTCATTTTGGAAATACTAGGAAAACATGTTGATTGTTACATGCTGATTTCCATGAACATTCAGTTTTGAAAAAAAAAAGTCTTGATTGCAGGGACGTATATAGTGGAAGTCTGTTGGTCAGAGAATGGCCACTTAATAAAAGGTTGGTATTTTTCACTTACTCTCCTCGTGTCCTTCAACCGTGGTTAATCCTAACATGTATGGGGTTTTTGGTACGCAGTAGAGTACTGAACTTTCCTTAAATTGGGAAATTATTGTAATTTCTCTTAAATGATCATCACAGGTCAGAATATGTTTTGTGACTCATAAATTAAGAATCCTTTCTATTACAAATAAAATTGATGTATATATAGTGGATGAATAAGTATAATAGGACATGTAAAGATTATCTCTGAATGTAAAATTAATGATTGTGTTTATTTGACCTCTACACTCAGAGCGGCCTCACAAAACGAAAATTCTTTATTGTTATGTTGTAACTGATTTATTAAGTAGTCATCGGTGTTAGAAAAGTATCTAAAATGTCAATCTTTCCCTGAAGTAATTCCAATGATCAAGGAAGAGGGAGCTAACTTAAAGGCAAAACTTACAGAAATTATCCTTAAAAAATCATGGATAGTAGTCCGGAACAACCCGGAAAAAAATTAGTCCATTGTTCCTTGTATAATAGCAGAGCTATCCTGAAAATTTCATCAAAATCCGTTAATAGCCTTTTGAGTGATGTTGCTAACGACAAACAAACAAACATACAAACAGACAAACCAAGGCCGAGGAAAACATAACCTTCGCCCCTTGGTGTAGGTAATAGAAATATGGGACTTTGGAGAGGGGATGGGAGTAGGAGTACTATATGTAGTTAAGGTAAAGCCGCATTTATATTAAAAGTGTCATAATTCTATATGTCTGCATCTGATGACCAACACACGTGCATACGTCGCCTATTTTTTTTTATTTACTCCGTCCGAAAGTCCCAAAAAGCAGCCGACCTCCGCAGTTACAGGTAAACGGCCTGGAAATTCCCATACAAGTGTCCCTTTATAATAGTGTATGACGCATGTTGTTGTGGTCGTAAATGCTTTGCTTGAGTACCCATCGTCATCTGTGACTGACCAAGTGAGAAAGTCAGCTGTACATCATTATGCATTACACACCCACATACTCAAATGAAAAAAAAACACCTCAGTCAAAGAGTTTATGTTTTCCTTCGGGTCGGTTTTTTTTTATGGTAAGACTATTCAGGTATTAAGACAGGGGGTGATGCAGGGGACATGCATCTGAATCTACATTAATATTGCGGATAAACATTCCAGACTGTAGAAAAATTATTGTAGGAAAATAGTTACATAACATGAAAATATCAGTCACGTTTCGTTACTGTACACTTCCAGCTGGAACAATTTATACATAGAGATCTATCCCGGGGGCGTTACTTCTGAAGTATAAGAAACTAGCGATAAGGAATAATGCTCCCCCAACAAATGATTAATAAGTTGATTATAATAATTAACATTATTCACCTATTCTCAATTTTCGATTATACTGTTACACTTTTTTAAGTATTGAGAATGTGACAAGAACATTGGAATTCCAGGCTGCTTCTTGGCAGAATTTTAAATTTTCTTTAATTTCAATCTCGAGTGTCTCACACAAGCATACATTTTTACACACACATATACAAATATATACATACATACCGGAGGTTCAAGTTAAAGGGGAGAATTCAGTTTATAAAATTTCCTTTATGGAAGTATACGCTCTACTGAGTATGCTGTACATTGTGGGCGTGCTTCCGGGTGAGTAGCATGGAGAGTGGGGGAAGACAAGAGATGCAAATATATATAATAAAAAGCCAAGAACCCCTCCGTCTTTTAATCAGTCTTATTTTTGCTTTACAGTTGTAGGCATAAATCTCTTTACATATGTTAGGGCAATGTCTGTCATAACTGTAAATTCATTTTAAATTGCAACAACAACAATAAATTATGACATATTCATATATATAAAAGTTATTTATTTTACTAACTGATAGCTCGGAGAGGAATTACAACAAAATATAAGCATTTGGATTTTATACCTAAGTTCTTTTAGACGTAAACCTAGAACATCTAATAAATTGTTACTGAAACATTCTAAGCATAATTTACTTTGTTGCTTTGTCACCCTCTTTATGGAATATAAACTTACATCCGGCATGGTCATGGGTACCCGAGGGTGAACTTGAAAGTGTCAGTGAGTGCTCTTGTCACGCTGGGGTGCAGACATGTCTAAATATGACAGCATCCGTCATGTAATGACGTAGGTAATGATAACATGTAACCAAACAAACTAAATTTGCGTTGGCTCTAGCATTCAGCCTTCATGCCTCATTTCCAGACAGGTGGGTTTGTCGCCTTGTATTCTCGACCTTGATATGAACTATAAATACGGTAAACGGTAAACGTCCTCGCCAGTGACTTTGCTGAGACACAGAGAGATTCATCTGTTGATTCCGTCTTCCTCTGAGCGCAACAAGCAAAGAGAGAACTGGCATAAAAATGATCGCTCTCCGTTTGACGTACAATTTTCTGGCGTTCACAACAGTCCTGTCGGCTCCTATGACGATTACGGAACGTAAAGATTCGACAGATCATGTAACGGACGCTACAAGAGATCATGTCACGGATATAGGGGCTACAACGGCGACCCTCACGGACGTCGGGACCACAGGAGTGCTGGTAAAGATGGAGCAAGAGAAGACTCAAATTGATCCTATGGTAGGCGAAGGTTTTTACTTTTCCTTACTCGAGCAGATGAAAGAACAGATGAAATGCAGCAGACTAAAACAGACTAATCATCAGAAAGTTAAATTTACGTTTAATATTCTGTATATATTGATCGTGTGTGTCTGAATAATCAATTATTAAAATAAGGTATTCTTTATTCTCCATTTAACAGACAATAGCACATTATCATGAACAAAGTCTCATAATAAATATAATAATAATAATAAAAAAATTAATAATATTAACATTTAATACCTAAAATAATAATAATAATAATAATAATAATAATAATAATAATAATAATAATAATAATAATAATAATAATAAATAAATAAATAATGATGATAATAATAATAGAAAATAATAATAATTATAAGAAAAGTAATAATAACCGCTTTGGGATCTTGTTGTCTTTCATGTTTGATAAGCAACCATAATTGTGACTTTTGGAGAAAACTTGAGGGCACATGAAAAACTAAAACAGATGCACTATGACATGTGTAAAAATATGCAGGCGAACACAAAAACTAAAACATTAAGAAATAGGACCAAAATCCACTATGACATGTGGAGATATCTGCAGGCGAACATCAAAACTAAAAACACTGAGAAATTGGACCAAAATTTTATAATTTTGTTTTTGAGCGGGAGAGAATTTTTTTTCAGATAGACACTTCAAAACCAATTTCTTCAAGGTATGCATGAGAGCAATCACTGACCCAAATTTGAATGAAATCGGATAAAATTTAGGAAAATTATCGCACGGACAGAGAGACCCAAATCAATGTCCCCTGCATCCGCGGGGCAGGGGACAATTATACATGTATGTATATAATTTTTGGTCATTAATGTTGCTACTGAAAGTGGTGGTGGTGATGTAGTGATTGTAACAAGATGATTTTGTTGGTGACATCAATGTTCACTAACGTTATTGTTGACGATATGGGGCATGAGGACGATGGTTTGTTACTGACAAAAATACCATTGTGGTGGTGATGCTGCAGCTGATGATGTTTATGATGATGATGATGACGATGATCTTATTTCAGATTTATTTGCTGCATTACGGTTACATAAAGGATGAAGAGTCTGGTTCTGAGATGGGAGCCCTGTACGACCCAGGTCTCCAGGTAAAGGCTCTGGAGGCCTTCCAACACATGGCCGGCATCCCTGTCACAGGTAATGTCGATACACGTTAAAGACTATTCCTAGCACTATAGTTTCTATATTCTATTGTCACAAAGGCCATAAAAGTGAATTTAACTTAAAAATCTGCATTCTAAGAAATGTAAACCTCCGTTATATGTTTGTATTCACTTATTCCGTATATTTTACCAGGTTCATTCTTTCATAACTGAATGAATATTTTTGAATATTCCTAAATGAATGTTCCTGAAGCTGGATCATGTGCCGGATCCAAGAAAAAAAATCTTATCGATTATTCCCGAAATGCCCTGACACTTTCAATAGATTGCGTTCATGATTGCCTGAGTTATGTAAGGAAGAATTACACGTCAACACACACACACACACACACGAACGGGGATGAATGCATAACCTCCTCGTGGAGGTAGGTGTAGATGAAGTGTAATTTGGGTCTACCTCGTTTCTGTATCTTTTGGTATTTTGGTACCATTGGCAAAATGGTGTTAAAGAACCAGGTGTATTTGTAAGTGAAAGGGGCCTAATCACCTATCTGACCTAAAGCAAATCCCTTTGAGTTTTTATAAAAATAGGCCAGAAAACGTGGATTACACTGCACTCAGGGTAATAATCAAAATAATCAAAACAAATTTAACAAGGGATCTTGCAGCAAGTCAGATAGGCCAGAGCTTTGAAAATTGTGTTTTGCAAGAAGTGACCTTTCTACCTCCGCATATGCAACCTATCACCATATGTTACATGTTTTCCCGTTTGTCAACACTACTGTGCTTACAAACATAATGTTTGATTAACAAATTCATACATGCTTCACAAAGGCGTCATAAGAGCTTTTCACAACCAAAATTTCCCTTAGATCATTAATATATACACAGAGGAAGCCAGAAATCACAAAAATTCTTTTTTGTTTTTTTAAAAGTAGGTGAATGGGCACCTTTAAGTTTTAGGACAGCAAGGTTATTAAAAACTTTATGCAATATTCAGGTCAGTCATATATATATATATATATATATATATATATATATATATATATATATATATATTTATTATATAGCGAGGTAAGTTCAGAAATAATATCAGATTTATTATTTATTTATTTATTTATTAATATATCTTTATTCAGAGTGGCTTGTTCAGAATATACTGGTCTTCCACAAGGTCCTGAGAGTAATTTGATTTTTAAACACAGATGTCACAATGTCATGTTTTAACTGAGGTTTCTGTTTCTGACATATTTCTTATTAGGCAAACTGGACGAGGCTACGAGAAGAATGATGTCGGTGCCCCGCTGTGGCAACAGAGACGACCAGAAGATGGCGGACGACCCGAACAGAAAAGAAAAATATGTCCTACAGGGTAAGAACACTCACCTTCAGTAGGCAGAACAGTTGCAAGCCTGTGATTGATGGCTAAGATGTTTTGCATAGGTCAGATTGCTTACTAGTAAAGTTAAACCGATGCTGTATTATGAATATTAAATGCCAGTTGGGATAAATGCTCTATTTCCCTAGCTTCTGCTTGAGCAAGCCCTATCTCACTGTTTGATAATTTAAAGTGTCCTTTTTATTATTTTGCTCGTGTTAAATGCTAAAGTTTGTCAGTGTAGCGAGGCACAATCAGTCTTTAAGGGACGTTACTTTCTAAATCTGAACATAATAAGGGAATTCTTGAGTCATTGCCTTAAAATTATTTTAAAATACAGTATAAATGTTTATATGAAGTAATTTTCACGACATCTTTTCATATAACTGCTGTTTTAATTTGTTTGCTAGTTCTCTCACCGGCAGTTATGCAGTACCACATATTTTCTTAAATGAGCTTAAATGGAGCAGAAATTGGCAATATCGCCAATTCCATTGACGTCGCACTTATAGCTTACTTTTTTCGAAAGATTCTTTTCTCTGTCCGCGATTGCTGAATTTTGTTTTCCTCTTAATGTACAGGAAGCAAATGGAGTAAAACCCGACTGACATACCGGATAAAAAACTTCTCTCCTGATATGAGCTCATCGGCGGCATCGACTGAAATTGAACGAGCATTTAAGGTGGTTATATTTTTGAGTTTTTAAATGTATTTTTCTTCTAATAACGCGGCCACTTATTTTCGATTCTCTCAATAGATAACATCATGACACACCGTAAATGCTGTAAAAAATAAATTGATAAAATAAAAATACTGAGTTGATTTTATACTTTATATATTTAATAAGCACATTGACTCAATACAAGTGCTGAGGTAAAATACGTTTTACATGTAAAACTTTTACCATTCTTTTGGTATTTTAAACAGTCGAATGTAGTTGTTGTAGCATCCACCAGATTTCACTGCGTTACGTGACACATTTGGTCACGGTCCCCCTTACTGTGTGTTGACAATAATCATACATACCTTTCTCAAAACTTGTGACGTACAGATTCAGGGTATTTTGCAGTAAATTACCCTATATTATAGCTGGATCATTCAATCAAATCCTTACTGAAAGTGCAAAGATATAATAATTAATAATGAAATGATCGAGTAATTACAACAGTAATTTGAAAGACATGTTGAGTTTTTCCAGATTCAAATCAATAAAGAAAATTAATGTAGAAAATGGATACATAGAACAGCAGCATCTATTTGCCTTTCCTTAAATTTTCATTTAACAGTCTACGTCTGCCCCCAGTCTTTCGTGAAAACCAGAAAATGTGAAAACTCTTCCTAATTATCGGACAAGTTAATTGTATTCCAACTTTGGCGTTTCTGCTGCGTTTATTTATGGCAAAAAATATGATTTTGTAAACTTTAATATACCAATCCACACATCCATAAAAAAAGCATGTATGAACGGTTTTGAAGGAATGCACGGAGACTGAGCTCGAGCATTGGAGGATAAACAAACAAACGTCAGCTTTTCTAGATTCTCATAATGGTGAATTTCTCATAATTACGGTGCCATAATAGAGCGGGGTACCATCTACCAATGGTAAACCAATTTCCTCGCGCCACCTGGAGGAGGTATAATACAAACAATGGTTACATTAAGGCTTATCGAAAGGGTTTTTTTTCACACAAAACAGGTGTGGAGTGACGTTTCCAAGTTGAGCTTCGTTCGTGTGACCGGCACCCCTGATATTGAGATAGAGTTCGGAACGGGAGAACATGGCGACGGGAATCCGTTTGATGGACCCGGGGGTGTACTTGCGCATGCGTACTTTCCTGTATACGGTGGCGATGCTCACTTTGACGACGCCGAAAAATACACGTTCAACACAAGCACAGGTAAATGGTATACCCTGGTCAATTCATTAACGGACAGTAAAGTACTGTTAGACTAAAAATTAAAAAAAAAAAACTTCGAATATGAAGGTAGGAGAACATATAACTTTTGTTTCTGGAAACTGGTTACGCATACAATCTAGGAATTAAAAATACACAGAAAATTCAAATCCAGTTTGTGTCAGAAAGATTACAGTTTTAATAAATCTTTGTGTCTCCTTTTCAGGGATCAACCTATTCCAGGTGGCAGCTCACGAGTTTGGACATTCCTTAGGCCTCAGTCATTCCCGTGACAACACAGCCCTTATGGCGCCATTTTATACGGGATTTGTGCCGAATTTCAAATTGCCTGCGGATGATATTGCAGGAATCCAAGCTTTATACGGTAAGGCAGGTGACTTCTTTTTGGTGGAGGTAACCGCCTCCATTTTTTAATGCTGACTTATCTAATTCTTAACCTAAGTATGTACATCTCCAGAGTTTCCATTTCGGTTTGGGACTACTTGACAGGGCGGTAGCACTCGCTTCCTAGCATTTTTATTTTGTATCCTGTGTGTGATCATCCCATTGCTGGGTCATAACACCGAGGAACCCCCCAAAGACGCACTCGTATGTGAGTGATACACGGCTATGGGGCACAGCCTTCCCATTAAGCCTGCAGAGCGCTCACCCTGGATGGGGCCGACCGTAAAAAACCTCACTGCCTCGGCTGAGATTCGAACCTACGATCTCCCGGCTTTGAGTCCTGTGCTCTACCCATGAGCCACAGAAGCAGGTGACTTCTTTGATTTTGTTTGGTGGAAGACTATTTTTCTTATTTGCACAACATTATATTAACTTGGCCACAAAGAGTTCAGTGACAAAGGTCAAGTGTCACCACCGTCAGATAAAATATATATTGATGCTAGATCACCCAAAACCTGCATGAAAATGAAACTCAAAACTACAATTTGTTTAATTGAAACCTTGACACTTGTAACAACTCATGAAGTCCCCAGCTGTAAGCAATTCCGTTCCTATTCACATGACTGTAAGTCACATAATCTTTGACACGAGGCTTGACCAATGAGAACGAAGGTTTCATCCAGTCATTACAAATGGTGGCTAGAGACAACGCTTTAAGTGACGATAAAGCGGGATTTTATTATTACAAATGATGTTTGAATCAATGTTTTTTTACACACAAAACAGGTCACTGGTCAATTTGTGAAAATGCTCGAGGAAATGTAATGCTATTTCTTTCACCATAGATTTTAATATGAAAATTTATGATTTAACGATGACCGCAACCATAACTGATACGAGACACTCTTTTCAGTTATGTACGAAGAACAAGGTTACTATTATTGTTCACTATTAGTGAAAGTCATAAGCCATAGATCATCCAAAATATATTAAATTGATCAAATGCAGAAAGAACGAGCTATTACAGAAGCCCTTATCTCATTGCCCCACATGTTTTAATTTTAACCCTTTTATCATATATTAACCTTATATAATAGTAGTCACACAGACAAACTGCATGTGCTGCCTCCTGCGACGGATAGCTGTACTAGGTAAGCGACAGGTCGCTTACGGTAATTCATTCATGTTAGGTGCTAATGAGCATGGACTCTTCATATTTGATTGTTCGGAGGGGCTTTGGTTCAGAAAGTTCGGTGATGGGGCACACTGGGTATGGATAAGGCACATCGTAATTTATTTTTTGTTATAAATCATTTTTTTTTTCAGTTTCCTTGTTTGTTGTGATGTATATTTGCTGAAATGATTTTATTCCATTAGAGGACACGAATCTTTGAAAGTATGGTTTTTCTTTTAATTTATGCAATAAGTCAAACAATATAAATATGTGCTTATGATTGTTAACATGATAAAGTATTACAGCTTATTCAAATGCAGTCCAACCATAAAATGCAAAGTTTTATCAAAGCTGATAATTTTATTTTATTTTAGATAGAACTAAGGAGATTATAGGAGTCCTATAAAATTCTTGATAGAAGAATAAGATAAAGATTGATTTTGAAAAATTCATCACTTAAGCATTAAATGATAACCAATCACTGAGAATAAGTTTGATACACAATTTATCAGTACAAGAAATACATAAGATATCATTATTATTTAAACGCTGAAAGCAAACTATCTTCGTAACATGGCATTTATGTATTAAAGGGGCCAATGTACCGAACACCACACCGGCAACCCAAAGACCCACCACAAAAATGACATCGCCTGTCACCACCGAGACTTCGGCAAAGACCACGACAGTTGATATCTCCACCCAGAGCCAAACATCCACGTCAACTGACGTCACCACCCAGCGGCCGACAGCCACGCCAACAGACGTCACCAGCCAGCGCACAACAATAGCAAAACAGACAACGCCCTCTGTTGGCACAACAAAGGCACCAAGCGCCTGTGATATACCAGGAGTCGATGCAGTCACCTACATGGGAATATACCGCAAGACTTACATATTTATAGGTAAAAAGGCCTTGCAGTGTGGAGCATGAATTTTACATACTGTAATAGTTAATAGTTATATTTTTGTTGAAATATAATGCAGGATACCCGTAACACTGTGTATACACTTTCCTGTTTTGCGTGTTTTTTTTTTACCAAAATAATATTTTGCGTATCCCAGCCACGCCCGATCTTACAGATCTTATTGGGACTTATAGGTATATATAGCTTTTTGACTGAAGCATTGTTGTATGCTTTATAGTCAAAAGATATATGGTGTTTTACAAAGTCCACCAATAAAAAAAAGACCAATCTATTAATGTAGAAATTAACTCAGGAATCCCTCTTCTCCATACAGGGAGGGTGAATAATAATCACAGGATTATACCTGGAATGTCGTAAGGATAGTCAAATTCTTAATGTAATGTCGCATACAATTCCGCATATACATAATCCATGTCTGGCGAACCTTGTCGTGTATATATGCTCTTTTGGAAAACCGTCTTTCCTGGTCTAGGGGTTGAGCACAGGTCTCACTGCGCCTTTAGGGGGCTCCTCGGTGTTACACACCCAGAACCAGCAGGTGCGGTACACAGACACGTACTGGTTGACATCAGGATAATCATGTGTTTCCGCCCAGTCACAAGGTCCGAAACATGAATGTAATTCTGCAGATGAACTTGGTATCTAGTTAAGCTAGCATTAACAACTGAGGGGATTACCTTCACCCCGAACGTATTTTGAAAAAGGTGTCCTTTTGTCCATACATCATAACATCTGGCATAGGTTTTGTGATATACATCGAAGCCCTTCTTTAATGCACTTAAGATATTTTCTGATTATATTAATCATACATCACATGTTTTATATTTATTTATTTTTGTGATTTTTAGGTGATTTATACTACCGCTTGAATGATTACGGGGTTGACCAAGGATATCCGAAACGTATCTCGCTTGGCTGGTCGGGCCTGGAAGGTAACCTCGACGCAGCCCTGGATTCCAAAAACCCTTACGAGTACGGCTACACGTACTTCTTTAAGGTAAGGAAACAACACAGCACACACTCCCCTGAGATGTTATGATTTTGAACAAACATTTTCATAAAGCTTTATTCAAGTTACATTAATGTTAACCTTTATCAATATATTGAAATAAAATCCGCGTATATTATTTTTTCCTCTTTGAACTTTAATATTAATACGTTGATGCTGGTGAAGCTTCGGCTATAGTATACAATAAACATAATTTACCATGCAGAAATTCTGATCATGCAGAGTGGCGACACCTGACATAATGTCACGTGTTTCATAAACAGATTGTTCAAGATTTTCTTCAAGTAACATTTTGCCTGTAGGAGAGGAAATTCTCAAGCTGTACCATAATTTTACTGTTTTGCCTCCTGGATATACTGCTGGATATTTGGTGTACTTTAAAAATAAGATATACATTTGATAATAAAAATATATGAATGATAAATCATGTAGACCAATATATCTTCACCCTCATGTTGCATGCACGTGAGTTGTATGTGTTTTTTATATAAAGTGTGTACAAAACCACAAGACATTTGCTTGTGTTTACTGAACGAAATGAATTAATATTATATATGTCTCTATGACAGGGCACCAAGTACTGGAAGTTTTACGGAGGAAGAAAGATTGCCGGGTACCCAAAGACGATCGGAGTCAGCGGGTTTTACGGACTTCCGGCGAACATAGACGCCGCCTTCGTCTGGGGTGGAACCGGAATGGTGTATTTTATAAAAGGTCAGTAGTCTCTCTAGCTTTCGTGCTCTCTCCTTGCGCTTCGGTTCCCTCCGCTGAGAGAGCCCTAGTACGAGGTGTTTGAAAACTGGAGACATGCCACTGGACAATAAATTAATAATCTCCCAGCTAAAAATGTGTCATATATAAGAATACAAACATATTTGTATCATATGGTAACACAACATACCACTTTAAAATCGTCATGTCCATTAAACAGTTGAATCAGGTAGGTCTAGATCTCAAGCGCTAAAAATAAGCATGTCTGGAGGGGAATTCCTTGGGGATCCCCAACATAAAACGTCATACCCGTTTTCAACCTCCAGCGCAGAGTCAAGATATGTTGTGTTTATCCTTAGCATTCATGATAAGTTTCTGTATGGAGAATGATGCATCACACACGCCACCTGGCGATTGTCCCAACTGTAGGAACAACTGTCAGGTCCAGGGAAGGTAAACTTTTAAAGTGAGTACTGTTTAGGCATTAAAGCAGGGGTTTCAACAAAATTTCTTGTTCAGGCGAATACATTAACATATTTTGCCCCCGAAGACGTAAGCTTCCCTGTTACAAACACAATATTGGATTTTATAGGAATTTTTGCCCAGTACAGGATTTACGTTCTCCAATTTACTTGAAGCTTCATATGCAGCGGGTATCCATGGAATGGATACATACGCCGCATTATAACATGCAGTTATAGTCTCTCATATCAGGTAGAACATATATCAGGTCAGTACCTACAAATAATAGGTCAGTACCCACAAATGTCAAGCTAACCAAGTGATGTATATCGAGCTTGATATTCAAGACTTTGGCTTCCATTTCGTTGGGAAAAGACAATAAGTTTCTATTGGTTTTATGGCATTAGATGATGGAATTTGAGGGAATTTTGGGGAATTACTATAATTTTTACAGGTCAATGGGCCTGCTTCATTTCAAAATACAGACATTTAGACTAAACCATGTAGGTCTGTGGTTAATATAGACACCTAACATTTCTGAAACCTCAGCTATTATAACGTCAGCAACTGAATAATATAAAATAAGTACCTGCCCCTGTATAAACAGGAGAACATATATGACACGTACAAATGACCAGTATTAAAGGTTGCATTGTTATCTGTAAAAAAAAACAATGAGGATATGCTTAATTAATTATGAAATGCTTGTCTCACATTGCAGTAATTGTTCCATGTCATTTCGGATATTTTCTCTGGAGAGTGATTGTTTGTCTTACATTGCAGTAATTATTTCATGCAATATCGGATATTTTCTCTGTAGAGTGATTGTTTGTCTCACATTGCAGTATTTGTTCTATTCAATTTCAAGTATATTCTCCGAAATTGCACACTAACAAATATGTAACATCTTTTAGTTAGAGGCCAAGCAAAAATATAGCATTCAAATGCCTTTTTGGACCATGTCGGTACCTTTTTTTCAGGTAATCAGTATTACAGACTCTCAAACAACTACTACTACGGCTATGAGTACCGACGAGTAGAGAGGGGATACCCGCGCCCGCTATCTGACTGGAGGGGGCTTCCGAGTGGCGTATCAGGCGCCATGTTGTGGAAGAATGCATATACATATTTCTTCAGCGGGGATCAGTACGTTCGTTATGACGACAGAATGCTGAGAGTGAGTGTAACCTAATCTGTTAAATTCTATTGCATGATAACTATTATTATTATAAGTTATAATACTCCACACACACACACACACACACATGTATATATATATATATATATATATATATATTATAAAAAATTGAATGTTTAGAGTAGGCTAGAATATTACTCTATTGTGTGTACCTCTATATGAGAGAGAGACGGATGTAGACAGAACGAGACAGAGAGAGAGAGAGAGAGAGAGATGAAATGAGCACATGAGAGACAGACAGACAGGTAGAGACTAGCTCGTTGAATGGAGGAGAAAGAGTCAGATATAATGAGGTAAAACATTGTTAAATTTTGAGAGAGACAGGCAGAAACATACAGACAGGCTCTATTATCCACTGATAGAGATAGAGCTAGATACAGAGAGAGATTACAACATTAAATGGGAGAGTCAGACAGAAAGACAGACAGACGAAAAGAGACTACCTCACTTAATGATGAAGAAATAACAAGATGCAGGGAAAGAAGACATCATCAAATGCGTGAGAGAGACAGACAAAGACAAATAGAGGAGAGACGTTCCTTGCGAACGATTCATATTTCAAATGATTGGATTTATTCAAGAAAATATTTTCAGAAATATTGAATAATATAATATAATAAACGTTTGGAATGTTCTTGTTTGTCACTATGTTATATTGGTATTACTTTGCCTTCTATTCTGTTATGAATGTTGAACAAATACACACGCTGTAGAATAAATTAATATCAATTGACTTACCAGAATCGACGAAATATAACACAATATGTGAGAGATTGGAAAATGTTTGAGTCTTTTGTTTTATCAATAGCAGAAATAGACTTAATAACACTTTGTCAGATAGGTTACGTTCTCAACTGTAATTGTTCTGTGTCCAACAGGTTGCCCAGGGATACCCGAGGTCAACAAGCCGATGGTGGCTGGGATGCACTTCCGGTTTGGAAACTCGGCAAAATAGGGAAGTCTAACGACCACTCAGTGAAAAGAATGGAACGAAATAGTTGACACGTTGCAATAATCATAACTTAAAAAAACTTCAACCTGGATCGTACTTAGGGCGATGGTGCAAAAAAAGTGCGGGTTACGCCAGTCAAGGACACGTGTTGACACTAAGAACATGTACGTTGTCCAATGAGGCTTGAGTGAAAGGCCAGCATTTTGTAAGAAATAATCACAGTTAAAAAACAGGAAATACAGGATATTCCAGAACATATACACGCGCGTTGTGACTGATTGGCATGATCAATTTCAAATTTCAACATTGATTACTTGTCTGTTTTTTTTTCTGGCTGAGGTAATAAAACATTTGGAAACGTGAAAAATAAGCATGATTTCATTTGTACATACCAATCAGGACAGATTATATAAAGAACTGTTACCCAATGTTCCTGTTTCATAGTGCTTGTAATTTCGGGGTAGTAAACACATGGATTTACTGTATATCACAACATTATTAACATTCGAGGTCTTACAATGAAAAGACGAAGAGCTCCAATTTATATTCCTAAACCCCGAAAATAAAAATATATATATATACGCGTATATAGAGTATATACGTGTTGCGCAGTGTCACGGGATCACTCTGTCACGGGATCACGGGGTCACAGTGTCACGGGGTCACTATCGCCCGTGGCCAGGTTCGTTTGAAACATTCGAAAGGATGTCTAAGAAAAGCCGAGCACTCACACACATAAGACAGCATGTATATATCGAACTTTTGTATTGACTATATGTACAATGAATGAAATAATATGGCATTGCTGATATTAGCTTTCGGCTTTACAGTTTGTTCTTTACCAGAAGCTGCTGTTACCACTGAATGACATGTGGGTATGCATTTATAAATATAAGCTTCAGCATAAATATGAATTTCAGCAGTCAACCTGTGACACGCAATATGTATAACGGGTTAATTTACCATCCCAAAGTCCATCCCTACATCCCACCCTCTTGCAGGTGTAAACATTTTGTAAGGACTGCACTTGTCTCAGTCCTACTTGGGTTTTTGCCTCTTGCGATGCATGGCGAATAAAACGTTTGGCGATGGATTGGGACTGCTTGCGTGAAAAATGTTAAAAAAAACGTAGCAGTCCCATTGTAAATTTGACTTGTGATTATTCTGCGAAGTTTAGTCAACATCCTGCGAATAATTGGTGATACATCGGCTATAGTCGCCGAGGTTCTCTGAGTAATCACCTGACGATGCCCGTCAATATTCGGCGTTATCCGGCGGGGCCCAGTGATAGGTCGGCAAATGTTTGCCTGTGCATCGGTGATGTTTGCCTAATGTTCGCAGATGGCCTGTCAGCATCAGCTGAGCATTCCAGATCTGTTTCAGACGCATAACCAAACATTTCCGAACAATCACAGATGTATCAGGGAAGCCTTATGGTTGGAGCATAAATATAAACATTTCCAGCTCCAGCCTCATTCTCTCTCTGGAAGTTGCAGGTTTCAAATCTACACCAAGAGCAGAAAATGGGAGAATACTTGCAATTGCAAAAATGCAAACATCACCAATCGGTGAATGCACAAATGCAATTCTACCGCACAGCGAAAGGACACTGATATTTTCGGTGATCTTCTGCTGATATTCGGCTACTTAATTATCACCGAAAGTTCTCCGAACAAAAACATTTTACCAATGGTTCGCAGAAGTTTTGCAGATACTTAGGCGTCTTCTCGCAGATGCTTTGAGACATAAAACATGTCTGGGATGCTTTGTCGGGGGTTGGGGATTAATTTCCGAAGGTACTGTAAGATTTACTGATATTACGCAGCTATTTTTCTGCGAAAAAAACAGCAGGCAATGAAATTCCCGACGATCTGGCGGAGCTATCGTGAATCTGTGTACACGCTCCCGATACCTTTTGAATCTCGGCGAAATCCGTCAAATTTTCGGCGACCTGTTTGGAGGGTTCTTGCGATAATCTATTTTTTCCATCGCGAATACTTCGCCAGTCGTCGCCACTGTCAATGGGACTAAGGCAGAAGCCTGCCGCTCACAGCCGACTCTCTGCGACCGGACAGTCTGTGATCGTCTGCGACTGTTTCGAACTGGCGTTCAGCGATCAGTCGCAGACCCGAGATCACAGAATTCCCCCGCGTTGTTCATTTAATATGGAGATGATAAACTTGTGTAACATACATTTAATTGATAAAAAAAGCATCATAATATCAGCCACAACTCACTTCCCAATACCACACCTATATCTGTTCGCTTGCTTCATTCTCCTGGTTAAGGTTGCGGCATTCGGGTTAAGCTGTACGACACGGTGTTTGATTACACCATCAATTCCTTTTCATTTCCAGATTGGCTTGGGTGACGCACCCAAAAGCTCAGTTTGCCACCAGGCGCTCGATGTTGATGGTTGATGTTCACTGGTTGATAACGGGCGATGAGTTGCAGATCCCTTGTGATTTTAGTCGCATTGTATCGCGTCGCCAGTAGGCGGTAGGCTTTATCGAGGCAACTTGCCTATGCACCTTATTTTGTCGTATTACGTTTATTTGTTTAACAGAAAGCACAAATTGCTTTACACACTGTATATATCTGAATTAAATCATTCAAAACATTAAAGTTTTATGTTATTTGTTTCTTTTTTTTTTCAAACGTAATCATATTTGCCACGGAAAAAAATGTAACGATGTTGAATAAATAAACATTATTTAATTTGTATCCATATATATATATATATATATATATATATATATATATATATATATATATATATATATATATATCCTGATCAGCGATTGTATGTTAACTGTAAACTGTTGGAAATAATCTATTAGTAGAAATGAGGTGCACCGGGAGCATTTAATGTAGTTTTTACAGTCGTTTGTCGAACGCCATGGGATGCGATGACTGTTATAAGGTGACAAGCAGTAAGTGGATTTCAAAATGATGGATCAGAAATCAAAGACGCTGGCAGGTTGCACGTGCACGAACCCTGGATGCAGTCGGGTTTGATAAGCAGTATTCGTACGGGTGATTAACTTTGGACCTATCCTGTTTTGCACATTTTTTTCGATAGTCGTGGTGTTTTATTATTATTTATAATGTTAGACATTGGCAATCAATATTAATTTTAACCCTTGTAAGAGAATATACAATGATTTCTTCGAGTCAATATATATGAGAAACATTCTGAATTATTTGATATGTATAGCACATCATATAGCTATGGTAATAATTTGAATACAAAGGGAAATAATACTTTTTATCTTACAGGGGGTGCGGTAAATCTATAGTATTGATTTATAAACACACATTAATCGACATTAACCCCGCCACCAAGGTTGAATTGGATTATACCTCGAAACTCTTAGAAAGGAAACCAAAAACAGTTCTTGTAGTTGTAACATACTAATTATTTATAATAATTACACTTTGTGTTAAAAACCTGTAAACTCAGCTGATAATTCTGGAAATATTGAATTGCCTCTTCACAGGTAATTTCTGTTTTGCTCATTGATATACGAAGTATATATATATATATTTATATATATATATATATATATATATATATATATATATATATATATATATATATATATATATATATATAACTCTGAAGAAAAACAACACTGTAAATTCACTACAGTCTGTTTCACGGGATGCGACCCGATCTTCAGGTGAATGTTGTTTGAATGAAGCTAACGGCGTGGATTGAAAAGCCGAGACTTTACGAGATTACGAGATTATGCTTTGTGCGTATTGGGGGAGGGGGGGGGGACATTTAATGACTGACACTGATCCTATTGTCCTCGGGGGCACAATAGGATTGGGCGGGGTACACGTGCGATACTTTGACATAACAGGGCACAGAGGTTTATTGTGGTTGTAATGTTTATAATTAATACAAAGATATTTTACCATTGCAAGAAGCCGATTAGCAAGTAAGCTGATATTTAATAGGGTCCTGGGTACAGTAACATTTATGTAGTATACACATATGATATAAATATACAATACACATATACTATGAAAATATACAATTCAAAAGGCAAATATACAATGTAAAAAGGAATATAAAAGGCAAATGTACTATACTCATTTGCAGTGTTGTTTTTCTTCAGAGTTATACCGCTCTGGCCTAGTCTGTAGGCCATAGAGCACTTTACATCGGAGGGTAACACTACCTTATATATATATATACAATCCTCTTGTAACGGGGCGCCAAACTGTTGTCTGTGAAATGGTCTATGTGTGGACATTCTCAACAATAAATGGTGTTATGTAAAGTGTAACCCATAGATCTTGGTACCACACCTGTATCACGTAACAGGTTGGTGTGCTGTTTTTACTTATTATCACACTGGGTGCAATTCAGAGCAGTCAATAGGAAAGTTATGGTTCCATCCCTTCACTTAAGTTTACTAGACGTTGGAGTTACAGTATTACATACAGTGTTATAATCATACGTAACTACACGGGCATTCCATAGACTCCCTAGTGCGTTAGTCATTTAAAAATCCGAATTTAGAGTCCATTTAGACTGGCTAACAAACAGCGAACAATGAATGTTCGTTATCATACACGAATGCAAAATTGCTTCTTTGAGTTATGTATTCCGCACAAACAAAAATGGCGAATGCAAATATAAAGGAACAGTATTTAAGCCAGTACGTTATTACATAGCTGTTATATTGAAGACGCTATTCAATTTCTTGGAGCCTTGTTATTTACATATAAATGAATTCTCCGTGACAGGGGCGGATCCAGGATTTAGGAAAAGGTTGGGGGGGGGGGGGGTCCAACCCAGAAAGATTAATGAAAGACCTAAAGAAAAGATCCCCAGGTCCGGAAAATGGGGGGTCCAGAACAAAATAATTTTGTCTGAAACCCTTAATAAAGGTTGCTTCGGATGAAAAAAAAAAAGGGTCGGACCCCCCCCCCCCCCCCCCCCCCGAGTCCGCTTCTGCATGATACTTTCAAATGCCGTTTGTGTATAAATGTATATGATTGTATGAAGTGTGTTATTAGAAGTATATTACCTGAAGTGCATTACTAGATTGGGACCATACCCCATTTATAGTGACCACTATCACTGTGCTATAAATAGCAGAGTGGGTTGTAATAGAAAGGGTTACCAGTCTATCACCAGCCGCTTACAAAAACAAAGTCAAGGTCACTTAGTCATGTGACCACATTTAATGGTTCTCTTGAAATCACAGCAGGTCTACAAGAATCGTTAGGGGGTTACTTCATTCAAAACACTACGGTTAGAAAAAGCTTATGTTGTAAGAAAGACTTATATACGACCAAACACAGGAACGGATGTATTCTGATGTATATAGTTTGTCTTTTTGTTAATAAAATTGTACAATTTCACCATTTTCACGGCCAGATTGTACAGGTCAGAGCCACAACTGCGAATCGAACATCACAAATGTGGTCTACGCATCAAGATTATACGTACACAAAAATTAAATATCAAACGGAGTCTAAACTGGATCTTGTAGCAATGCAAAATCCTGAGCATATTGAAAATGCTATTTAGAATGACAGTATAGCTAACATCGTCATTAAAAGAGCAGCGGACACGTGCATCACCATGGAGACTGCGGCGTTGGTATCCCTCGTGTTGGTTTCCCTGGTGAAGGTTTCGCCGTTCGGCTCTGACGGGTACGTTTCAATGGAGTTATCAAGGAGCTTAAGACCGCCATCGTCTACCCCTTGGAGGGCTGAGTTATGCTGTGAATTTTGGTTAAAGGTGCAGCCAAACCAGTACACCAGTACAGCTAGTGATCTGGGATATCCGCTCTCCACCTGGAATAATAACAATCTTAATAATTACAGTAATAATAAAAATAATAACAGGGCCGTTGGGACAAAATCCTAATGCTTAAATAGAAATATGAAGAAAAAAATCCCTTTATTTAAACAAATATCCTGTAAGTTAGACAGAAGCCAAACGGACACTGCACCATGAATAACAGACAAACAAACCAACGCCGGCAAAAGCATAATCTACGTCCCTCGGCGGGGGTCATACGTTTATATTTAAAGGTATAGCAATAGTATACGTCGGTCTCCTAAACTGACCTACGCTTAATCTCCGGTCGTTAAATCGGCTATGCTCGGCTTGGTGGAAGAAATATGTTTTGCCGTTAGCATATTGGAGGGCTGCAGAGACCGGAGACGGAAGACCCCTCCACACTGACAGACTGCTAGGGTAGCCGGGGTCTATACGGCGTCGTTCATACGGAATGCCTGGCCCGTATGAAAGACGGTAATACCGGTCACCTCGAAGTTAAATGAAAATAAAAATGAATACAAATGTTATAGAATACAACTACAACTGTCAAAATGTTATGATTTAGGAATAATGTCTTTCTCTTCCCATCTATTGAACATGTGCAGTACAAATTCAGGTAGACAATCTTACGTTGACTAGCTTTTTATTTATTCTTTTTGCTACATAAATCATACCAGTGAGTGTTTCACCCAGGGATATTTTTAATCAAGGTTGCTGTTTTTTTAATATTATTTTAATAATTTTTAAAAAATCTATTACTACTTGATACACCTTGCAAATATACTTTTTTATCAGACGTGCTTTATTCTATACAGAGATGTCACAACATATTAATTTCAGAACTGTTTATTTATTTGCATAAATAATGTATTGCCTGTGATAGATATCTTATAGAAAAAGTCTTATCTTCAACAATAGCAAAAGGTATTGTTTTTTTATTTGGTAAGCAGATCTATGCCATAGATGATGATGCTGAAATAGCATTTTCACTTTCACTGTTTTATTTCTTGACTGCCCTGAAGCATGTACAATATTACACAGAGTGAACAAAAGACCCCTGGGTCTCTTGCTTTAGTGATGGCGTCACTATTTTCAAACTGAAATGCTTTAATGCTTTGGCAATGACGTCAATATAGATGGGGGAGTGGGTATATATATAACCATCTCACTTTGAGCTCGTGAGGATGGCCAGTGTAATCACCCCCCCCCCCCCCCCCCCACTGTTCAGAGAAAAATATTTATATAATGCAAATGAATATATTTATAAATTTAATTATACGATTTGGTTCCATTTATGAGGTTACTATGAAATATTAGATCTAAACCTGGTTCAGAATTAACTTAATTATACTGTTAACAGACATGCTGTTATAATATAATTATTATATATTGTATCCATATTATATAAATCAATGTGAGTTTGTGAAAGTAAGGGTTTCTAATTTTATAATATCAGGAATTAGGTTCTTTTATCGAATATTCAGTGCAGAGAAGCGTGAGGACCATTAATTTGCAGAAAGATGATAATTAAAGTCTTCGGAAAGTTCAATACTGTACAATTTTAATATTCCTGCATATTCTATTACAGCATGCAGTAAACATGCTTAAAGGGGACAAGGCACCTAAGGGTCTCGATTTATATTAAATACCAACCTTTCATGAAATACACCCGGCCGTTTCCGCTTCAGACGAAGGCAGGGTCGATATCAGAGGGTAGGCCATAAAACCCGTGAACCCCAATCGTTCTTGGACCGTACAACAAGCCATTAACAAACTTCGTGTATTTACTTCCCTGTAATAAATACATGTTTTCCGCCATAAACACACTCCTCAGCTGCCTGCTTCCGGTACGCTTCCGCCCTAACACGTTCTACCTATTCATGAATACATTTTGGTGTTGCACGGAGACACTGAAGCTTGAAGAGATCAACCTGATACACACAGGGCTGTGCAGGCTATAGTTTATTTGAATATATAAGGTTATATTTCTCAGTTTCATATATATATATATATATATATATATATATATATACTTCGTCAGATGCTTTACAAAATATATGAACATATATTTCTAATACCTGACACTACCGTCGACCATGCTCGCCAACTTCCACCTTACATGTTGGGATCGCCAACAGTGGAATAAAACAATGCACTTTTAATCGATGTGTCAAAGTCAGTATAATGCTACCGGGGCCGTTGGCTCTTTGGAAGAAGCACTGGCGGTCCGGGATTGCTTCAGTATGTTACATCTAAAGTTATCAACAGCGAAAATTGAAAGGGCGCAATTCACACACTTACTTTGAAAAAGTAAAGGATGTCATTGCCTTTTCCAATTCTCGACTCCAGTAACTGCTTTTATGTTACGCGGATACCCAGCGTCAATTCCATGGTCGTTTAACGATAATAGACATCACCTCAAATTCAAACGAAAGGAAAACCAATAAACACACAGAAAAAAAATTGAAAATTTTGTAAAACAAAACTCGACACGTACGATACTTTGTACCTCGTGGTCATAATTCTGCTAACAATATTTATAGGGGGCACATGCCACACTCTGCATGTACGTGCCCCCCCCCCCCCCCTCCTTCTCTCCCCCCCCCCCCCCCCCTTCTTGTTTGATCAACTTAAGGTTACTGGGTATCTAGTTAACTGTTACTCTATTAGGCTGAATACATGCCGACTGCCCAGCGCTCAAGGATATTCTTGATGTTTTTTACTGAATTACCCCAATGGAGGCTTGGTCATGGGATTCGATTGGCAATTTATTTGGCTCTTGTCCTCCAGGTATTGGATTGTCGTGTCGGGATTTTAATACTCTTAAAGATGCAATCCGCAAATTTAAATTTTATAATATATAAGACCGTTAGCTAATACTTGATCACGTGACTTCCTACCTACGAAAACGAAAGTTCTGTCCATGCTCTGAAGGTAGGCGGCGGCATCAATACTGCTGATCGAGCATAATTTAGGACGTTTCGTGGTGGTGCTCACAGGTGGCGTTGTTGTCAATGACAGCGGTGGATCAGCTCTACCTGGAAGAAAAACAAACAAAAATAATAAAAAAAAAAAAAATGAAAGGAAAATTATGAAATGGTCCTAATTATCAGGTTATCCAAGCAGTCCCAATCGACCCACTAAATTAAAATAATTAAATAACATATTATTAACCGCAAATCTTCAGGTTATCCAAGCAGTCCGAATCGACCCACTAAATTAAAATAATTAAATAACATATTATTAACCGCAAATCTTCTGGCAGCTAGAAGAGCAGCTGTTGCATTGCAAACATTATGGTGGCATCAATACTGCTGATCTAGCCTTACTTATGACGGTGGTGCTGACAGGTGGCGTTGTTGACAATGACGACTCGGATGGATTAGCTTTACCTGGAAGAAAACATATACAACTGGTGAAAGATGAATGATATAATGGTCCGAATTATCTTGATATCGAAGCAGTTCGAATCAACCCATGAAATTAAAAATGATTAGATAACATATTATTAACTGAAAATATCCGGGGACAGGAAAATGCAGGTTATCGTAGCTAGAACAGTAAGTATAGATGTTGTATTAAAAACGAATCTTTCCCTGAAGCACGCGTGTCAGTAGGTAAATTATTTATAAGACAACTTGACAAACATTTAGTACCGTAAAGTCTTTGGATCCCGGCGATGTCGTCAGAATGCAGCTTGAACATTGGTTGGTATCCTTGATAAAATGGCGCCATCAAGGCGCCACGTTCCTCCGAGTGTTCAAGTCCCATGGAATGTCCTATCTCATGTGCAGCCACCTGGAACAGGTTTTCCCCTGAAATGATTGTCAGTTCATAGTTCGGACCTCATCAACTATACCATTCTTTCTGATTTGCAAAAAAATGTAAAGTGTAGATCTTAAAGAACTTATGATTACTAGAAATATGTATTTTTAAGAAATTCAAGCATCCACTTTTTAAGTGTGGGGGGGGGGGGGGGGGGTTGGGGATGTTAATTGTTCCTATTGTAGGATGCTCTGGGGCTCCCAAACTGTGTCTCGCATAACTTTTTCGGCCCATATTCCAAGGTTACCTGATCCACACCAAGATATAATCAATTTTTCATCAGCTCTTTCCCGAAATGGCCTGAAAATGTCATGAGATTCCGTTCATGTTTGCCTGAGTTAAGTTGTGAACAAACAAACACACAAACAACACACACAAACGAACAAGGATGAAGGCATGCCCTCCTGACGGAGGCAAAGACAAGATGAAAACCTTAATAACCACACATTAATCGTTAGAAGATTCTGCATGAAAAAAAATGTAACAAATTGGTTTTTCTGCTATATCCACATACATGATCTTTTTATTATTTTTTTAATACGGAAATATATCTAAATTTCTTTAGATTATAAAAAAGCTTGTATATTTCTTAAGTCTTAATATTAAAGTCAGCAATTGCTTTAATTAAACACAATTCTAATGTGCTCAATCCATAGGAAATCTTCACCTAACCATAATTGTTAAAAATTTAGAATTTATTTTTATTTCCAAAATTTGACTTTTCTAAAGTTTAAATGTTATCTAAGATTTTTAAATGTGTGTATTTTTTATGTTCTCAGTACTTTCTATATTATCTTGTTGCCAGTGAAGAAATGAAATTTTAGTGTGCATAATCTATAACAGTTTTTTAACTGTAATTTGTAAATGTTCATATTTAAATGTAGAGTTTAACATGTTGATAAATTAACATATTTGCCTTCTTTTAATTGTAATGAAACGTATTGTGTTTATGATCATTTTGTTTTGGATTTTGTTTCTTGAAATGTCAAATGTATTTTTTTTATGTCCTACAAGCTCTGATTCCCTATAAGATCTTTACATTTTTTAATAAATGCACATTTTATTTATTATTTAATGTTTAAGATGCTTAATATAAAATGTACACACATTTCGTAACTGGATGGACCAAATAGCCCTGCATGGGTATGAGACAAATAAAACAAAATTAAGGCAAAACAATGAATGCGATATATATGAGTAAACACTTGATAACCATTCTGTTCGTTAATGCGCATAATTGCATGGACTGATAAAAAAATGGCTATTATGTGTACAGATATGGTATCTAATTAGAGATGAGTACAGAGTTATTCAAGATGGGCTATGTTTCGTATTATTTCCTTTAGATAAATGTTAGGATAATTTACCCTCCAGAGCATATCTCTTCTTCCTCTTTGCGTCATTCACTATCGGGTCTTTGTTTCCACAACGAGGTATAGCCATCATTCTTCTGGTGTCCTCATCCAGGACGCCTTGGGATTGAAAGGAGAATCATTATACCCATCTATCCATCCATCCAATCATACCATATCTGTCCGTCTTAATCGAGTTATTCCTGATCACAATCTGAATCCAGGATTTTTAAAGGAAAAATGTTGCTTTTCTGACAATGTGTTACGGGAGTACTGAGCTACCCCGGTTATTGATCTCACGCCAGGTGGCAGTACATGTATCCTGAGTGTGCATGTTGTCAATGTAGCTCGATCTTAACTATTTGAATCCTGGATTTTTTTAAAAGGAAATGTGGTGCATTTCTTACAATGCCATATGTGTAGTGGGTTGCATTGGCGGAGGTCTGCGATCTCTGAGCTCATTTCAAATTAAAAGAGCTGCAGCCTTTTTCACCCATTTTGAAACGTGATTTGAGCAGGTAGAAACGGACTTTCTTCTCTTACCACGAGTCATAATGTATACAAAGTTATGGCTTTCATATCACACTTTTTTAAGAGGAAGAAAATTTAAAAAAAAATTAGAAGACATTAAAGTAGAAATTTATTTAAAATGACGTCTGTACAGAACTTTAAATTTGGTCGATTGCCAGATCAAACAATTTTGATGTCTTTGAACACATGACGTGTTTTTATAAAATCATGAATTGCTTCAGCCTTCTACATCGTATACCAATTTCACAGGAATAAATGTTGCGCCTGCTGTGTAATTGTGAGCTATTGGTGATGTTGCCTATATGTTCATCTTATTTCTGCCAGAATAAAAGTATTTTTTGTTCTTTGCCAAATAAATTTATGAACTAATGATATCAGGCTTTCACATCTTAGGTCGAACTTATACAGAGGAAGCGGGATGACATTTTAAGCAAATATTCAGTTTAATCATCTTCAGAGTGGCGTTTTTAAGGAACTAAATAATAAATCAATTCCAAGATTTGAAATTTGAAGTGTTTGCATGTATACATTATGTAATTTTTGTTACAATATAACATATCATTTTTGCAGTCATATGAACAACATTTCACCAGAACATTGATTATTTTACAAATCTAATTTATTAGCAGCCGATGCTGAAACCTGTGTTGACCTAATGTCTGGCAGTTTCGGTTTTAATAGAAAATTATGATACAATCATAAATTATTTAATATAATAAAATAAATTAATGATGAAAATATTATCAAAAGTTAGCATAATTAATTGTGACTCGCTAATTTAGATTGCATTTATGTTGAAAATAGACTGTTCTCTGTAGCCTATAACACATCCCCGTGCCAAACCACGTGGCCATACAGGATGCGTGCGTCTTATTTTAAGTTATACAGGGCTAAAGTAGGGAATTCAAAACACCTCCGAAAGAATGCTTATGCCTCAATCATTGCTTATTATCTCTAACAGGCATCAACAGTATCCACTAATAAAATACTCAACAATATTGCACTACTTTGGTTCACCGCCACCATCATGAAAGTACAAATATCGAGAGGACGGTTTCGCCGAAACCATCTCCGGAGATGGGTTCGCAGTTTCGCTAAAACCATGCACTTTCGGTTTCGCTAAAATTAAGTGAAGGGTTTCCCGGAAGCGGCCGAAGCGGAAACCAATTTCGAATTTTTCAGTGGCCCCTAACTCACAAAGTATTCTCAAGCTATTCGCGAGCTACACACGAATCAAAACCGACGCTTTCACAAACGTTTGGCCAAGTTTTTGTGCACACGACATTCTCACATACGTTGAAAGAACTATGCACAATCTGCACAAGAATGTATAATGACTCAATTATCGGGACACATTTAGAGAAAAACTTCTCCGAATGTTGGACATTGCGTATCGTGCAGTGTTAAATTCATACTTTAGTGTCAATCATTGTCGCTAGTGGCGCTAGTAACATGTAGAGGAATGATCTTACCTGTAACATTGATACCCGCAATTCGCTGAAAGTTCTTAGTTTCCCTCTTCAGGTCCTCATCGCTTATTTTAGATGCCGAGGCGGAGTCGGTATATCTGCCGCCAAGGTTTTCAAACCGCCTTAAATATTCCTGTTATGAGAAGAAAAATAGCAACAACCAAGTAAAGTAATAAAATACAAGGGAATCCTCGGACAGATGAATGGTAGCAAGCCAGCTCTCTTCGCTGATGACTCGGGTTCGCGTCGTGGCTAATTACCTGAGCGGCTTGTAGTGACCCCTCCTTTAGGGACCACTAAACGAAACCAGATAAACCATGAGGGGTGCCTCTCATTAGTTAAAATTCTCATTTTTGCAATACATGTAAAATAGATAAAGTTAAAAATTTATATAGTATCAATGAAAAATATTATCTTGGTTGTACTTTTACAATGTTTAAAATCTTTTTTTTATTTGCGCCAGTTACGTATAAGCGCGCCTGTTTATAGCTATAACTATCTGTGCTATTTATCGCTTATTCACTTTGATAATTTAACACAATTTGAATATGTGTACACTGGAAAATTCTTTGTTGTGCTGTCACGATACAAACATAACGAAAGATATTCATGCTGATTTACAAAATAAAAAGATTAAAGATAAGAACGGTGATTCTGTAATACAATATTTACTATTTTGGTTTAGCATAAGTTAGCATTAAATAATATTGTTTTAACATAAACTTTACTTACGCTTCGCACAGCCATGCATACTTTAGTGTCAGAATCTTAAGAAAGACCGACTCGGAGTTTGAGGAATCGTAATTATCTGGTTTTTGCACTAAACAGTTAGCACTTGCACTTACAATTGCTTCGCTCTCTGTCACAGCTTTTTTCACAGGATGAGCCTTGGCCTGGCTGAAAGTCAGAAATACACACACGCAGAGTGACACGATCATATTGAATGTAGCGCCGTAACTATACTTAAGTATCATAGTTAAGCTATCGATATACAATTTTGATGTCGCTCCTAGCTGAAGCGTCTGAAGCGTTTTTAAGATGACTTGTTCTTGTAAACATTACCTTAGGCTAATAGTAGATGCTATCACACGGTCGGACCCAGGGTTGTTTAAAGGGAAGGGCTTGATGGGTACTGATTTATGAAAAGGCCGACCAAACATGCTTTAATTCTCATAATATCTCTCATCAACAAAAGCAACAAGCGGGCAAAAACAGACTCTAGGGCGTTACCATATATATCCAATAAGTGGCGGCCAAAATACCGGTATGTATGTACTTGGTTAAACTCTGCGGTGTAAGCATCGGATCTCTCGGCATCTGTTTGAACCCACAATCCTGATTGATAAGAAGTATTTACTTTCACATTTTTGATAGACATGTTAAATAGAGTAATGACCTGACAATGTCAAGATCTTGTTATTACAATTTTCTATGACTGACTGAAGAATAAAGAGACTTCTGTGGCTGATGGCCCCTCTTACCTTGTGGATTGAGGGATTAGAAGAATGCATATAATCATTAAAGAAATATAACGGAATTCATGCGAAAACAAGTCAGGGCCAATTATATTGCGTATAGTCTTGATAGCCTTCAGTGATCAATAAAATTTAATCATTTACTGCCCGGCAAATAATGTCAATAAAAAACAACAGAACCGCACAACCCAGTATTACAACTGCCCATTTTCCATTTAAAACCACACAAACAGGAGTAAACTGCGTTTTAATATACCGGAAGCTTTGTTTCTCAGTCAGTCAGACGAAACTGCTATATCGAAAAATTACAGGTCTCTCAGCTTGCTAGCATGTTTGAGCACGATATTTAAAAAAAAACAAGGCCGACAAGCCTAATGCGAACCTATGCAAAGTTTGGGAGTATGCATGGAAGTTTATTTTTAAAATTTAATATTGGTCCTTTTAAGTCCTGCATATCTACCTTAGTCATTATGATTTCAGCAAAATGGGCATTTCGGACCTGCAAGTTTCAGACTAGGACATTTTAAAACTAGAATATGGGTAGTCGACAAGCGACTATGTGTATCCGCAGAAATCAGAGTGGAACGGGTGAAGTGAGGCATGGATAAAGTGGCAAGGGGAATAGAGTGAGGTGTGTTGCATATTAGCATGGATTTCTGCAGCATAAACGTGAATGTAGGTGGTGCCACCTGTCATGATTCGAGAAAATTGTCCAGGATGTATAAACCTGCAAAATTTGGGGTGGATAAGCTAAACCACTGCTGGGATATGAGTAATTTTACCTAAGGCAGATGAACAGATGGACCGTATTCATAAGTGGTTGCAGGTGGCACCACCAGTTTTGCTTATGATGAAGAGCTATGTGAGATCTATACACAAGCAAAATTTTGGCTCAATCGGTCAAACGGTTCCCGAGATATGAGCTCGGATGTCTGCAGAGTAAACGTGAATGTAGGTGGCGCCACCTGTCATTAATCGAGAAAGCTGTCCAGGATGTATAAACCTGCAAAATTTCAGGTGGATAAGTCAAACCACTGCTGAGATATGAGTGATTTTATCCCAAGGCAGATGAACGGATGGACGCTGTGCATAAGTGGTTGCAGGTGGCACCACCAGTTTTGCTTATGATGAAGAGCTATGTGAGATCTATACACAAGCAAAATCTTGGCTCAATCGGTCAAACGGTTCCCGAGATATGAGCTTGGATGTCTGCAGAGTAAACGTGAATGTAGGTGGCGCCACCTGTCATTAATCGAGAAAATTGTCCAGGATGTATAAACCTGCAAAATTTCAGGAGGATAAGTCAAACCACTGCTGAGATATGAGATATTTTATCCCAAGGCAGATGAACAGATGGACGCTGTGAAAAAATGGTTGCAGATGGCGCCACCATTTTAAGTGTATGTTATAAAGCTATCAAAGGGCTACATTTATGCAAAATTTTTAGCCTGATCGGTCAAACGGTTCCCGAGATATGCGGGTTTATGTGTGGAAACAGACGCACAAATGGACACTGGGCAGCGAGGAAAGGTCAGAGGTCAACCAGAAATGAGGGTGCAGCAGTTCATATGTGACCTGATGATAAACCCAATTCGCCTAAAATGCTAACCAAGTTTTTTTCAAACAGTTGAAAGATATAGTTCCAATAATCTTGGAATTCTGCATCTAAACATTGTGTCTAGACGTCTAGACGCTGTGTCTAGACGTCTAGACACATTGTCTAGACACCCCCCCCCCCTTTCCGGTCAGTTGCCATGGTGATGTCTGGACCCCACCTGTTTGTACTGAGTGACCTCTTGACTTGGATGCTGAAACTCAGCATGTTGTCAAATCTGTTTTCAAATACAGAAAGCCTTTTTCAATTGGCTACAATGTTTTTTAAAAACTGTATTTACCCAATCTATTCTTATAAAACTGACAGATCCCTACCATAGAATACTTCTTGTAAAGTTTAACCCCAATCAGCTTAACAGTTTCATCATAAATCAGTGTATAAGCAAGAAGAGTTTAAAATTACATTTTCGCTTATTAAAAAAAACACATTAATGTTCGTGGCGCCATCAATACCTCAAAATCAGATATGACATATTTGACAAACATTGGTATAAAATTTGGTGATTATAACTTAAGCCGTTTCTGGGATTTTAATTTTAGTGTGCTCTTTTGGACAGATGACTAAGTTCAACCTCCCGTAACTCTGCCAAAAATCTCCGAACTGGAATCTTTTGAACAAACTTGAGAGAGATTGTTCCAGGGATCATTTCTGTGAAATATTGGACAATTCGGCTGGACAGTTTTAGAGAAGAAGATTTTTAAAGGTTTTTAAGCTTTTTCTCCATAAAATCTGAATTAATGCAGATACCCAATAAAAAGCTCCAGGGCACCAGGTTTCACAAGTTACCAATTCTTACATGTAATTTGGAGCTTCTAGCTCCGACGGTTTCTGACTTACAGCCATGGACGGCGGAAAGCCAGCCCTGGACGGCGGACGGCTGACGGCGGACAGCTGACGATGGACGGACGACGCTGCGCCATCGCATAAGCTCACAGGTTCGCTAAAAACATAATAAGGAACCGAAATACTACGTTCTTGGAGACTAGACCGACCCAGGTGGGTGGCGCATTTTCTAAAGAGGTCCAATCAGGCTTTTGTTCAAGGAGCTCAACATGTGATCATATTATGCTTAGTCATGTCATCGAGAATGGCCTGAAGCGAAGACAACAAAACAAGCCATATTTATTGAACTGTAAAAGGCCTTTGATGCATATGGGCTGACGGTCTCTGCAACAAAGTTTTGAGATCCCTCTGGCTACACAAGTGAGATTAGTCTTATTCCTGACGGATACATGGTAACTTTTCATCCCTATTTCCTCTGAGTTTCGCCTATTGTATTGGTCTGATTGTTTAACATTTACTTAGATTGTTCAACATTTACTTAGATTTCACCTTTTTCGTTGCCAAAGGAGCATATAGAGCGGGCACGGGGTCTCTGACATCCTCAATTATGGGCTGAAGCGCCTTCTTAGCATAGATTTTTGGTAAAGAGCTAATATTGCAGTAAATTTATGAAACAACTTTTGCCTTTACTAACTAAAGACTGATATTTTATCATATATATATATATATATATATATATATATATATATATATTGTACGAACATACAGGAGAAATATAGATATTAAACATAGTCTCCACGCAGTTATATTGGCGGTAGTAATTAAAACAGGGAAAAGCCCGGGCATGTTTTCAATCAAAAGCTCGTGTTTCACGTGATTACATACTGTGTAATATAAGCTCATGAGGCAGCAGAAAGCAATAAATAATGACAATTTAATTTGATAGTTACAAAACGTGGGTTCATGGACATGGACAAGGAACCAAACTACGGTTTAAATAGCCTAGCATCCTGAATGGCATAATTACTTATGTAGACTGGCTTGCAGCATCAACATGAGACTGATTGGATTAACATACATTGTACTCTGGCTCTATCTGAGACACAGCTTGGCCAGCTTTCACCACTCAAGCGCATCCAAATACTTCAATAATGGATCCTCAACGAATCATAAACATCCGATAATAATAGCTGAAGCAAAGCTCTCGCAAAAAGATGGTAAGAAAAATTACATGCATTCTTATATTCTCATGTCTCTGGACCATCAGGTAGCTTCACTTTACTGTATTAAATAAGTGGCTAATGTGTACGGCCTCACAAAAAAAAACCAAGGCCCCAAAAGGCCCCGGTCTGCCAGTGTCAAGCACGAAAGTGACATATTCCGTTATTCCAAGTGTAAGATCTTCTAAAATCTGAATGCGCTGCATCCTATTCCGGTTCGTAAATGTATACATCATGACTGACCAGGTCTTCAACGTAAACATACCGATGTATAAATCTCTTGCCACGAGCACAACGCCATAATAAAATGTAAAACCTTTGTACATAATTGGGACCGCTTCTCCCTGAAAATCTATATTTTGTTTGAACTTTTAAGATATAAAAAAAGAGCCAACATTCTTCATCTCATTTAATACATCCCCTAAACCCAATAAAAAGCCCGGTAAACGCGTTTATCACCAGAATATATATGTATATATATATATATATATATATATATATATATATATATATATATAAATGAAGAATGAATCAATTACATTACCGGTATTCCAGCCAGTTTCGTACCAAAGAACGTATAGCACTCTTCATATAAAATTGTGTAATGATGGGAGGGGGGGGGGGGGGGGGTCCCTGTTTTAAGTTCCCTAGGCTGACAACACTACAGCTGATCCCAGCTAATCCCAGGTTATGAACGCCCCCAACCCCCTCCCCCCATCCTCTCGGGTTCCGAAATAAGATTAAATAAGATTGAAACTTTGTTTGCATGACATGTACCATGCGCTTTGGTGAAGTGCATAAGTCAACAGGGACATAATCAATAATAAAATTAACATTTTACGCAAAATTTGTTTTTGATTCCAGCTTTTAAATCTCGTATCATAAACGTGGTTTAAATGTATGAATTTATTATTTGGTTAAATCAGCATGGGGGGTAATCTGCACAGTAAGAAGGTCACCTGAAATGACGTTCAGACAACCCCCGGGGTACTCTGAAATCCCCGGATATCGGGGGGGGGGGGGGTGAACCTAGAATCGGGGTAACCGAAAGTCTTTACACCCAATTGTAGGATCGTAGAATATCAATAATTTCGCACTGAGACAACAAGAGCGTAAAGGTATCTTGGTATTGTTACCTATAAGGTTACACTATATTTTATATAGAAAACAAAATGTGTATATTACGCCATAAACGTGTATTTTGATAAATATTTATTCTTGAAAAACGTACATGTTAAAGTTTGTAAGTAAATAGGAAATACTTGTTTGTAAATTTTCCAGTTTCTCTTTGAAGGGTCCATTGGATAACCCACGTTATTTTCTCTCATTTATATTCCTCCAAACATATATCATTTGTTAACAAAATAGCAAACAAAATGAGAAAAACTCTGAGCAATGTCCCGGCACGGCTCACTAACCTAGGTGTCTAAATCGAGTTTTTATGTAAAACGTTATCTTAAATGATATTAAAGCAGTATACTATAGGACTATACGGCTTGCAGCATCCGGGTTCCGGTTTTTTTTCTGTTTAGAAATACATGCAAGGGATAAATAAGTTTGGATAGTGGATTAATATTTGAGACTACTTATATGTTTCTCTGGCACATTTTTTCTCCAATGATTCGGGCGGCGTTTTATTTTAATTTTTTTTACCGTGAAAATTGCTTAGATATCATTATTTTGCATGCACTGTCATAAAAGTGACAACCAACGGTCAACATTCGATAATAAACGATGTATAGGTCGAATAAGTCAAAGTTAAAAAGGATCCTCGATAAATGTCACGTTTCTTTAACGTGACATATTTACATACACAGCAGATTCTGTAGGACTAAGGGTTTCACAATCTCGCTGTGAACTCCTGAATACGCGGGCCCCGCCGACGGTCATGAAGTATAATGGAAGTTCGTGTGAAAATCAATCTCTGGCGATAGGTCGCGAAGGCAACCATGTTTTTTCTCGCTGATCGACGACGAAGCGAAAAAAAATTGTAAAAATATTCAAATAATTTTTCATTGTGGGACGAAATTTAACTTTTATTTCTATCACACAAAAGTACGACTGATTCCTAGTCAAGTGAATATTTAAAGATGAGTTTAGGTTTTTACGGAAACTAAGCGTATTGACACATCGTCAGCTATGAACACTGGCGCCGGGTAACGTCCGCTTAAGAAAGTAGTTCACGACGAGCAAAGAAGAAAATATGAGATAATAATAATAATAATAAAAATAATAATAATAATAAAAATTATAATAATAATAATAGATGTGGGTCAAATTGGTCCAAAGTTTTATAGGAATTATCAATGTATTGAGGTAAATCCATGGGTAAAAATGGCCCATGCATGTATCATTAGGAGGAAAATTGATCGATGTTGGAGTCACAGATGTCACAGTATTGATCAAGCACGTAACAAGATTACCACGTGCCACTTGAGCCACAAAAACGTTTGATGCGGGATGTTTAAAGTGACGCGGGCGGTGCCTGAGAAATGTGTTATTCATTTTTTTTTTTTTTTGGAATTATGGGGAATATTTTAATTTTTAAAACTAACTGTACTTCAGTCCTTCTGTAAGTGCGATATTCCAAGGTACAGATGGTTTTTGTAAATTTCATCCTTATCGAACACAGGTTGATATACAATTAGGACTGCAACCATGAAAAACAGACATAACAATAAATAAACCAGGAACATTATGTTAAGCAAACTAGCACGGCGGACAGTAATACATATGGACGTTTTGTTCGTTGTTATCGCGAATCATATTAAATCCTATTCCAATTTGAGGATTTTGGCGTGGTCCAAAAAGCGATATTCCGCCGATTCTGCTCTATCCGTAGTTTGATTCTCGCATGGATGCTGTCCTCGGAGTACTTTAGTGTCGCAACTCCGCGTCCATTACGAATCCTGAGAGGTTTTATCGCTAATGGAGGCTGCCATAATGCGTGCACGCTAAAACCCGAATGTCACTGATCGCATGTCGGAATTAGGGGTATAACGCTAGGAAGATATATTAAGTCTTTTACCTGAATGGGTCGACCGATGTGTATATACTTTTACATCCCGGCATAATTGCCGTGTGCAGCACGATAAACATTTTCTATAGACATTTAACATGAATGAAACATAGACTGTATGTTCAGATGGTAAATACATAAGGTGCAACGTATCGATATACTGATCTATAGTGAAAGGTTCATACGATTATCGATGGCTCTGACATATTAAACTTCATATAATGGTTAAGGTATCATTAACCCTACACGGCTGTGGTAGCCCTATTGTCTGGAACCACATATCTCTTTTGTCTTCGAGATCGTTTTATGCACCTTGGTTTCCAGTCCTTTCCCCAAAGGAAAATAACCGGATACATGCAGTTTCTCGTTATCCGTATTAATGCTGCGGCAAATCTAAAGTAAGTCGCGTCCTTTATGGAAATGTGATCAAAAACACGTTTAAAATACCACCAAACCGGTAAAATTTGAAGGACAAGGATTAAAAGCAGTATAGAGGACCGCAGGATTAGTTCATAATCCTTCTTCAGTTGGACAGAGGATGGGTTTACGTTGTTTGGGCCTGATTGATGATTCGTTTGAGCTTCACCAGAGGGCGCTGGGAGGACGCTGAACACGTGCCTTCTTTCCTCTTGTTGTCCTTCCGGTGAGGTTCCGGTGATAAAGATCGATGTCACATTGGAAGCTGGTTCAATACGAAGTCGGCGTTTCCGAATTTCGCAAATACTAGCTATCATAAAGCCGGCAGCAACAGCATACAACAAAATTGAAAATACACCAGCGATAATCCAGTAAGCCTTTATGTTTTTCGAAATATAAAAGAGGTCACAAAGTATTTGACTTAAGCCTTCCAGCTGATAATCAAGTATTAACCAGAGAGAACCAAATACCCAGGGAGCCATCAAGGCAGCGACGTACCACCTTAGCTTGGCCGTCATAAATACCAGAGCTTTGCCGCGTAAATGATGGTAAAGAATAAAGAAATAGCACGCTAAACTTACAACCGAAACGGTGATGGTAATGACGTACATCCTACTGAGGGTGCAAGTGACGGTCTGTAGATGTGGGACGTCAGGTAATAGATTTTTTGTCAAATAAACTGGTACACTGAGTCCTTCTAGTAAACACACAATTAAAAGGTTAATATGGAAGCAGTTCCCTTTGTTGCGTATTTGTGGGGAACGCCTGATGAAGTTAATAAGAAAGGCACAGCCGCATACACTACAAGCTGATATGCAGAAAACAAGACAATTTATGAAAATCCGCACTGGTGTCAGCACTGTTAATCCATCACTGACTGCCATGACACTTTGAGCTGTTGAGTTTCCGTTTCCGGCCATTGTCCTTAGTTCCTTTGATAATTTCAGTATCCCTTTACCATATAACTAAAATAAAACTCTTGTGATAATTTGTCTGGTTGCGAGGTCATCTTCGAGGTATACTCTTGACATTAAAGCATCTTTATCGCTTGCTGAATGATGTTATGGAGTCACTCCAGTCCCGTTCCGTACATGTTTTTTTTATAATTTCCGTGTCTGATACCGTTTTTATTCGGGTGTTTCTTGTCCTGTGCAGAATAAATATTGGGTGACGAGACGAGTGCTATCTTCTCATTCCAGCACATATGAAACATAAAGTACAAATATGGGTCTACATTTCTACAGAAATTTCGTGTCCATGCAAGGTTGCCAGTGACTCATTAGACAAACGTTTAGTAGAATAGCGTCGGTTGCTTCTGCAGTTTCAGTCACGCTATAAAGAAGCAGGCTACAAGGGTATTTATTAGTCTCATACATATTGTCAACTTTATATCTATATATAAATACTTAAAATAGATCATTTCTGCCTAGGCAAGTCACTTAACATGTACAATATGTCATGAATAATTGAACTAATTCATTGTCAGAAACTCCATTCTCTTACTTTATAAGCTGTTGCCATGGTAGCGCAACCATCGGATGACACATTTCCTTTACATTTTATTATATCTTTCGTCACCCATAAATACATCTTGAGGCAGATTCAGATTGGTAAAGGCAGTGGGCATAAAAGAAATATCCTTATACCAAATCTGTGGCCACGCTTTCACAATATATATATATATATTCTTACCAAGCTGTTGCAATGGTAGCTTAACCTTTAAACAACGTATTTCCTCCCTATTTCATAGGCTTTGGAGCATTCATAAAAGTGGGTGTGGGGGGCGCATTCTGGGGGGGGGGGATTCTGGGGGGGGGGGGCGGGGGGGGTGCCGAACACACACACACATATATACACATATATACCATAGGTTTTTGGAGGGATTTGAAAAGTATGGGGGGGGGGGGGGTGGCGCATTCTGCAAGTGTAGCGAGTTTGAGGATGCCTAAGCGCCCGAAAGGGTTTGGGTATGGGAGGGGGTAATCTCCCTCGTACGGTTTGGAATATTTTGAAAAAAAAGATAACATATGAATTTTCAATGCAGTATTTCTACCGATTTCCTACTTTAAATCAAATGTTAGAGTACACAAAAAAATTACCAAATATTTAATACTGAATTTCCAGAATCATCTGCAAGTGCCAAATTGATTATATATACCCTAATATAGTATTCTTCAAATCTTAATTAAACTTCAGATCCGTTACTGATAGGCAAAGGATTTACCATTTTTAAACTTACTTTATGTTTAAGTTGTAATTATCAAATACATATTACAATGACCAATTATTTTACAAAAAACTAATCTGATTTCCGTTAAATATAATTACACATTGAGCAATAAAAATAAAAATTGTTATATTCCAAAACAGATCTCTCCGTAAGGTTATCAGATGAAATATTACGCAAACAAGTATATTTCCAACCGTTCTCACTAAAATGGATTGTATTATATTTAATTTCCCTACCTCAATAAAATTACATAATAATGACCTATATCACTAAACACGCTCAATTAAGAAATGAAGTCACAGTTGTTTTACGTAGGGCATGTAGACTGAGAGGAAATACAATGGATTTCCATCTAAATTGATAAAGTTTACGTCATTTCACAAAGAAAGGCCACACTGACCTCCACCCTTGGGGAAAAAGTGTGTGTAGGAGGTCATAAAAGTATCTGAATGAAGCCTTCATGCTTGTTATTGATAATAAACCACCCACCCCCACCCCAACACCTCGCCAACAAAGAACGCATCCGGCGAAGTGTCAGACCAGTCTGTCTGAGCATGTGGCCTATGGTCTGGTACATTGCGTTCTTGTTCAGACTTTTTTTTGTCTAGTCATTTAAAGCTTTGTTTCCATTCATCCGTAAATCTCGTACGTCTTTTTCGCAAAAAATGGGATCCCTCTTTATGAGATGAACTGTTTCCATATGTCCGTTTTCACGTGCTCCGCATGCGTATCCGCAAAAACGGACAGCATCGAAACGGATCCGTGAGCGATTCATCCGTTTTACGGATAGCAAAAATGCCTACATTTCCCAAAAGTGCCCCGGTGACATATTGACCTTCTTCCTGCCTGTCGTCCTTGTTGTTTCAAAAGAGGCACGTGAAAGGGTATCCGCAAGAAAAACGTACGTACTTATGGAAACAGTTTTTGCGGACTGCGCGCTATAAAACGTACCTACGTCTTTTGCGGATACATAAGCCAAACCTAGCTTGAACAAATTGCAGCAGAAATGATTTTTGTTGTATAATGATCAGAAACCAATGGAGGGACCACTCATTTGAAAGATCTCTTCATTGCCTGTCTTTGAAACTGACTAAGATGTGAATTTTACCGATAATAATGATCCAAAGATACTGACCAGGGCAGGGTTCGAAAATAGCTTTTGCCCACTTGCCTAAGGGGTAGGTCATATCGTGAAAACAACTTGCCCAATTGTCTGAAAATTGCCGCCGGGCCTACGATTTATCAGTCATAATGCTCTTGACATAAAGGGTATATAACATACAGGATAAATCACATAGGAAATAGAAATAGGAACATGGTATGGTTTATATCCTTATGTGTATTATGAGGGATATAGGGTTATCCTCATCAGGGAATATTTGGCATTTAAATTGTGTTCAACCCCATTTTAATAAATTGCATTTTTTTTATATGTGGGACCTTGCTGATTCCCTCGTTTAAACATTTTGTGTATTGTACCATCTTTAATAATCTGGTCATCAGTTATATTAAAAGTCTAGTTAAATACCTCATCCTTACGTATCGCACTCATTAATGATGGACTCAGTCAATGGTTTATTGTAATTCTTTTTAAAACATAAAGGGTCTGTAAAAAAATAACCTTACTTAATTCCTGTTAATTATGGTAACCATAATGACGTCACAATTTTTATAATGTCTTAATTCCTATTAATTATGGTAACCATAATGTCGTCACAATTTTTATAATGTCATTAAGGCCTATTTTACTGGATTTAAGTCGAATGTAAGAATATTGTAATAGACAAATGCATGGTCAATATGTGTTTACAGCTGTGCGTAATGCATAATGGTATATCCGCAAAAACAGTTTTGCGCAAATTTGTTTTCAGCCTGACGCCCCAGCTGAATAGTGGTTACAGAGCACTTCTCCTTAGCCACTGGACCAAAGTTTATGCAACTCGGAATCATGATCGGGTCACATGTGAACTGCTGTGCCCGCAATTTGGGTTGACCTCTAAATTTCTTTTCTGCACAATGTCCATCTGTGCGTCTGTTTTCACACATAAACCCACATATCTATAAACTCGTTTGACCAATCCGCCTGAAAGTTTGCATGTTCATACATCTTTGATAGATTTTTGGTTGAGTTTGCAAGTGGCGCCACCTATAACATGTTTACACGGCAGACATACTAAGGTTTTATATCTAGTATATCTGCTTTAACATAAAAAAAATAAAGATATTTTCAAATTGGTTGTAATTCATTTTTTTATAAAAGAATGTGGATTCTTTTTTTCTTTAATTTAAGATATAAATGTAAAAAAGTTTTCTGAACTTGCTTCATTTCTGATATTTTAGTTCAGCGATAGGATGCTAGGATCAGATGCCTTCTGAAATTCATCAAAACTGTATATTGAATATAGCATCTATAGTTATGAAGAGTATATAAATATATATGCTTTTAATTTATGAAAATCTATTATAAGACCTACATCAATCAGAGAGACATATTATTAAATACTGTCCTTTTTTAACTGAAAAGGTTAATAATCAATCCTTTAAAATTTATTACTAGTATCTTGTTTATTTTTTTCATTTGTTTTAATTACTTAAACATTTAAATAAGAGCAATGACTGGGTAAAAGCTGAAAGTAAAAAGATACGTAGTGTCATTTCTTTGTCGTGTCAAACTGTTTAAGTTTCCATCCTCTCTCGATGGTTATTAAAATTTCTTATAGCATTGACCAGATTATTAATTGTTAGTTAATTGTTAGTGAAAAATTAGCAAGGTTCCATACATTAATTGCAATTTACTGAAAAGGGATTGAAAACCATTCACATGCCAAATATTCCCTGATATCGAAAAACCCTATTACCGTATAATACATATCGTAATATGAAACTTACCTTGCTCCTATTTCTATCTGATTAATCGTGTGTGTGATATTCCCCCGGATTGTGTACAGAGTAACGTTAGGCCCAGTGGGCGTTTTTCAGACAACGAAACCTGTTCATCTCACGATAGTCCCAGTCGGCAACTGTTGTTGTCGAGCCCTGTCCTGGTCAATTTACTTAAAATCGTTGTTATTGGTAAAATTAAAGTCTAAGTCAGATTCAAGAACAGGCAATTAAGAGATCTTTCAAATGAGTGGTCACTTAAAGAGGTAAATACCAAACTTAATATAACAGTTGGCAGATAAGTAGAGTAAAACTTTATCATTTATCAGCTGATTAAAATCATCAAATTAAATGACTTTCCCCAATGGGATTTTTTGGATATTTTGATATGTTATTTAAGAATATATAAGAATTTTCTGAGTAAAACACATTTGGTTTCATTTCTGTTGCAATTCGTTCCAGGTTTAACCCCATTTAGTGTGAAAAATGTGTTGTTTGCATTGTCGGCCCGAACACTTGCAGGCTTGCTCATTGTTCATGAATAGACGCCAGAAAGCCTAGTTAGACTCGGTGAATTTCCACACTTGAGCTCTTGATTTCCCCAAAATTCAATGATATTTATACAGCCTGAATTACCCTGAATCAATTAACCTGAAATGCCATTTTCCATGATTCCCCATACCCTTACAACAGTCTCTTTTAAATACAAACGTTCTTTTGTGAACATTCTGAGTAATACCTACATTTCTGTTGTGTCTTTTGATTTAGCAATGCTTATAGAATTTATTGTTTATATGACCTTCGTTATATTTAATGTAATGTTAATTATAAGAATCTTTCACCCAGACGTATGAAAGAGTTATTTTATTTTTAAGATCGCATTTCATATATTAAACTTTTATAAATGTCCGGGGGCCATTTCGGTTAGAGTGTCTACGACCAGCGTATACTGGCTGTCAGAGTGCCGTTACATCCTTCAGCAAGGAACGCATTTAAGGCGCTCTGAGAATGCAAATATTTTCGTCATTTCTGACAACGTCTACACGTATACTGTCACTTGAAATAAACTAGACCAATCGTTAGTTTATTTACTATACAACGTACCCTCTTGCAACATCTTACATGAGCGAGAAAAAATTCGTTTCAACTCAGCATATTGGTAAATGTTTGTTGAATTTATGACCGCATGAACACAAGCATGGCTCGCACCGGTTACTGGACGCAGCCAAAAGCTTGTACAGCTAGGATACAAGAAAAACCTCGTTACAATCGACACGGAGTTTCAGTCTGGGTTGTGAGTTCACATGTATATATTCTTTTGTTCAGTTCATCATTTATAGCCTACTTTTAAGATTATTGGCTGTTTACCACGATGTGAATATAACATGATTGAAGACCATTGTGATGGATTCCTCGATTTGGCTTACATCACGACTCAAGTTAGGCTTACCAGTCCAATATAAATGCCTATACTGAGTCGTATTGTCACGGCTAGGGTTGAATCCCCCCCCCCCCCCCCCCCCCTAGCCGCTTTGCCACACGTTCAATGTCACGTTTCAAGTGTCAGTGTTAATTTTTATATTTCAAAACTAAAATAAAAATATATATATGCCTGTACTTTTATTAACCGTTGCATGATCCACAGCCTACAGATAATGGTTGTATCTTTGGTCAAATAATTCCAAGTACATATGACAATGCATAGCATATAATATATAATTTAATATATATTTCAAATATATAATTACTTGAAATGTTATCAATCATTTTAAATAGCAAATCATCATCAGTCCGTGAAAGTGATGAAACATAATCTCTAATTCTAAAACGAAATTTATGTAGATATGAATTAAATCATGGTTTGGATTGAGGATAAAAAATAGAAGAAAAACATTTGAATAACACTCAACAAATGAAGTTTTACCATGTTGAGCTATTCATAAATAGTTTTTTAAAATTAAAGTTATGTTGACACATTATATGGGTATTTTGCAGTGTAATTTTTTCTAGGTACAATTTACTGTTTTCTGTGCACTTCATAATGATAAATGTTTGATTTTTGTTTACATAAGCGAAGAGGTGACTACTCTTTACTGGGTGGCGAAGAATTCCCTTTTAATTAATTAATCCATAAATGGTGTTGTAGTTAACTGAAAAGCCTATAACAAGGGAATGTGATATGTTTAAATATGTTGTCCAGTTTGGTAAAGTTTTGTAAAAGGGGCGGCAATTTTTTAAGATATCCCCGGGCGGCTAGGTATGCCGCTTTGATTCAGCGACCGATTTTTGAAAAAGAAATAAGGTGTTTATCCGAAAAAGGATTTAAATATCAATTATCTGGCGTCATGAGATTTTTTTAGAATATATCGATTTGTTTTTTTTTTTTTTACTAAAATTTTTTTTAAGACTGAGGAATACAAAGAATTACGTTTTCCTTGTTGAGGACAAAAGAAAACGGTTTTCAGGTACAGTTTGCTTGAGTTTTTACTGGTTCCCCTTCACTGTCATGGCTGCAAAGTTATACGATTCTTGTCAGGATGATTGATTTGTTCGTGTCAGAGTCATCGATAATCGTCGGCCCTCTTGTCATAGGCCACGGAACAAAGAGGCGCAAAATTCGTAAGCGAACATATATACAGTAAAAAGTTGAAATTAGGACCACCATCCGTTCGATGAAGTGGTCGCATGTGCGAGGTGGTCGTCTTAGCGAGGATTTATATAGAGAGCGAAAAAGAACCTCGACCCATATAAAGTGGTCGTTGTCTTGAGGTGGTCGCTAAACCCAGGTGGTCGTAAGGCGAGGGTTTACTGTACCATTAAACCCAGTTTCCTGGTTTGATGAACTAAAAATATATTCTAATATTGAAAGATTCAATCCAAAATGCCTTTTTCTCAATCTGATTTTATATAGAAGTTACAAACCATTCACAACAAGCATTCGTCCAATCATTCAGTTTTTAATTATTTTAATTTTGTGGAGAAGGAAAATGATAAATGTAATATATTGAGATATTTGTATGTATTTTAAGACGGTGTTACTTCGAACTCCCCACTTATTACTACATGTGAGGTATAATTAAAAATTAAACGTTTGCTTTAAATCTTAAATAGAAATAATAAAAACGTTATCATATATAGAATAGAGAGTAACATAGGAATTTAAGTTATTTTTATATATATTATTGGGAGTTGAAGGTATTATATATCATAGATAATTTTATATATTCTAGCTAACTTCAAACGAGGTAGTTTGACGAACCACAGGCCTTGACTGAGTCTTATGGGGTATAGAGGCTCAGACAGGCAGTGCTGGCTTGACTATAGCTGTTTTATCATTGGGATTTGATCTCGGGCTTTGTTCACTATGGAAGTAATCAGGTATCTAAATGCATTGAAATAAAAGGTTGCAATCACAAATGGGCACGCAAAGGTAATCGGAAGCAAACGTAAAAGAATCTCCTTAAAATACTACTATTAAACAAATTAAAGCTAGATTGTTTTTCAAGCTTCATGTTGGGTGATAAACCAGTTAAGTAGTATAAAAAGCTTGATAACTGCAAATATTATATTCTGTGTCCTCTGGGTCGAAAGATGAGAAGGGAGTTCCGCGCATAGCGCTGCCCCCTAACCTTCCCTTCGAACCCAGTACAGTACAGTACTCGTTATAGCGAAAATGTTTGTTCCAAGGGAATTAGTTCCGTAAATCGAATTTCCGTTGTAATGAAACTTCGGAGTATACCGTTTATGCTGCATGGCAGAAAATTGATAAAAGTACACACGCAGACATGTGAACATTCATCCAAAAAGAACAAAAAGTTCAAATCCAATAAGATGGTTATTACATAATGAACATATATACAGAGCAAAATTTACAACTTTAATGTACATGATCTGTTGACATATTCCCTAGTGAAAAAAAATCCGTGATGCTAGCCTAGTTACATCGGTATTGTGAATCCAGCACTGTTGCGGCATGCCAAAGATTCTCCAGTATATGTTAGCCCTATACGCGGCATCTGGTTGCTGTTCGAAGAATCTGATCGCGGCCTTCAGACAATCTCTGGCATCAGCCCTCTTTACAGGTTCATTTGGCGAATCATTCACGTCTCCGTCTATGTCACCATCCTCCTCCTGGTCCGCTTTTGCTCCGATGATCGACAGAATACTTGCATCGTCCAACTCTGCTTCGGTTTCTGCAGCTGGATCGACCGCGGCTTAATGCTTCGCTCCCATTGGCATTTCCATACAAAGACTCCTGATGTCTGTCCCAGTGCCTGGACGAAGCGAGTGTCGTTCTCTTCGGGGGACCCTTGGTTTTCTGGTGTGGCGTCTTGCAAAACGAGCATTTCTTCGTTGATGGCAGCCCGATGTGTTTGCTTGTCAGTCACCCACATGAAGAATGCCTTCTCAAGTTCTCAATGCTTCCCCCCGTGAAATCGGATCACCTGGCTTGAATCGCTGGCGTAGACTGGTATTACGGCCCTCACGCCAAGCATAGATCTATGATTGGCCTAAAGCAGCGGTGCCATAATAGAGCGGGGTACCAGTCTATCGCTGGCGACACCTGACCACTTGTCTGCTGCGCTCAGAAAATCTCGGAGACTGTTGAGCATGGGTGCGCTCAACCGAGACAGGGGGTAAACTGCGGTGACATAACCATTCGACCATGGCCTATGTGTGAAAACCTGCCCTGTCATGTATTAATTAGCCTGTCATAGTCGGCTGGGTTTAACAAAGATCATCCGAGTGAGGAAACTTGGACCTGACCGCCGCCACTCAAGTTCGTTATAACGATTCTGACTATATCAGCGAGGTTCATTTTGTTTTATGTAAGTTCGTTCGGATCCGGAACACGAGTTTTCCGTTATATCGGAGCCAATTTTAACTTTCACTCGTTCATTCCTTAGAGATTTGACCGTAACTTTGTAATATGAACAACTGGTCAAACCAGCCTATTTAATTTCGTTTCCTTATCTGTATAACTGTGAAACGGGAAAGTCATAATACGCCATAAATGCCTTTCAAGTAATGCGTTTAGGTCTGTTATTCATTTTTCGAAATAATATTTTATCATATACACATTTATGCTTTACGAGACTATGAGACTAACTATGAGATATTAACTTAACGGCTTAGACTGCGGTCTTATTTTGTGTCTCATAAAGCACTAAACAATACTAAGCGTTGTCATGTCCATCATATATATATATATATGTACACTTCCTTGTGCAATAGTTTGTGGTTGATTATGCTAAAGTGCAACCAATTTAATCGATTCTGAAAGAAAACGGCCAATCATTCATATAAAAGATTAAGCGGCACACCACTACCATATGCTTAATATATATACATATATATTATATATATATATATATTTGTGTGTGTATGTGTGTGTGCCCGAGAGTGCGAGATAACGGGAGTGAGTGTGATTTTATTTCATATTTCTTAGACATCCTGTGTTCGGGTTTGCACCTCAACCGGTTCAAAATTTACTTAAACAACTTAACACAGCCAGATTCACAGCCCGATTCAAAAGATTTCATATTTTCAGAGCCGCGCGGGGTGATGGATGTTATTGCGGAAAAGAAGATGTTTCACCTGAACATAGAACTAGAGAAAAACAGACACAGCCACCAGGGGGCGCTCGGAGAACATCAAGCGGAAGCTGAAATCCAAGAAGCTAAACAGCGGAAACAACAAGGTACTGATTACGTCACTCCCTCTTTTCCTTTCAAATTATCCATCGACTGCACATCCAAAACAAGCAGCGAAATGGTTTGTACTTAATATTTTAAATTTTCGTAAAACCTAAGGGTAAAGGTTAAGATGAAAGATCTTTGAGGCCAAATTGGAAATACTCTCACATATGCGGAATATTTCATTCAATTATTTAACGTACTCTTCATATATAGAATCTTTCCAAATTAAAGGGAAATTGAGCGTAAACTCTGACTATCAAATTGAAATTTCACTAATGCATGGGCAGTTAAACATTTCTCAGCCACCTAAAGGGACATAATCAGGAGCAATATTTTCCCTATTCTGTCACACTATCAGTTCAGTTTTGGTTTATACATACGTTTTCCAGCAAAACCATTCTAGCACACAGTCTCATTTCCTCGCATACGACGGTTTAACACCATGTAATAACCCTGCGTGTTGGTAAACACAGTCTGATTAGACATAAACACATAACAAGGCCGCTTGACCTGAGGTCCGATTAAGAGGGGCAACATATTGGCGGTGTTTCAGCCAACGGAAACATGTATTACATTTTTTAGCCTAATCAGTCGAAGCATCGCCTTATTGGCACGTGTTGTGGCTCCGCGCAGCACGCGGCCCGACGCACTGTGTTAATGTTTACACCTGCGATCGCGCCCGGTTCACTGTTTTAACACTCGTGTACAGGAGTAAGCAAACGGTTTCAAAGCAATATTTTCGCAGGTACAGATTTATTTTAAGGGAAGAAGCTATTTTTCTTGTTAACCCAACTTGCTTTATAGGTGACTGGGCCCCTTTAGAACTAGAAATCTGCATTAAAATGAATCCAAGTCTCCGCTATTCACTTATTTGGCCCATATACGCGGTTTGATTCCTGCATAAGTGACTGTACATTTGTGAATATTCATTGACCGTTCCTGGATCCGGATTACGTGCTGGATCCACACCTAAATCTAAGCAATTCTTCAAAAGCCCTTTCCCAAAATACCCTGGAAATTTTTATCGGATTCCGATAAGGATTTTTTTAAACAAATGCACACGAACGGGAATGAACGCATTCCCTCCTAGCGAAAGAAGAACACTTCCTGCTACAGTTATCCCTTTCCTGTGAGCGCTTTTTATCGAGCAGTTTAAACACATTCGGTGACCTTACCTTTAATTAGTTGGTAACCATCCTAATTGCCACGTAGACCAGCGCGACACATGTGAACTTGAGTCTGCCGCAATTTATTAAGGGAGAGAGAGAGAGAGAGAGAGGTCCCAAATTGTGGAGAACGACATATTTAGGTTTAAGTCCCAATCGAGGCAACTTATTTTAAATGCATGTAATTATTTTCCATTTTCTATGTTTACTTATTATCTGGGGTTTTTTATTCTAATAAACTGCGCGTTATAAAGAATATAGCTGCTATTTTCAATGTGACTTTGGTAACACATATTCATGTATTTATATAATGTGCTGATAGCGGATGTATTTATGTAAATAAGCTAATCTTTCGAAGCGGCAGCTAACAAAGTAAACCAATATTTGATCAGCCGCTCCACTATTGTCGGAATTTCCGTTATAATAATAAGTCTAATAATAAGTGAATGCACATTATTCAAGGTAAGCTAACCGTTTATATAGCTCTATGGGATGGTATTAACACCCAGGCAGTATCTATTCTCTAAACGATGGCCTTGCTTTCAGCAATAAAATTCGTAATTTATTACCCATATATCCAGCCTACACAAGATGAATAACTTAACTGTTTGATTAATAATATCAATAAATTAAGAATTAAGTCTCCGTCACAGTTTTATAACTTATCATGACAAAACCACTCAGTAAACATTAAAACTGGGCTTGTAAGTCTTGACTTTCTAATGTCAGAGGACCGAAATGGCTTTATTTTGTAGCAAACTAGAAATTAAGCTTCCCCCATGTCCGTTTTTCTATTAGACCTATATGCCAAGGTTTATTTGTGCATAAATGACTGAACGTTTGTGAATATACCATGTTGGCGTTCCTGAATCCGTATCAAGTGCCGGATCCACACCAAAATCTAATAGATTCTTCATTGGCCCTGAAATGCCAAGTAACATGTTGAGATTTTGTTCACCATTGTGTAAGTTATGTTATGAAGAATCACACAAAAACACACACACACACACACTAATACACGGAGATTAATGTATACCCTCATGGCGGAGACAATGATACTTCCTGTGTTAGAGAATCTTTACTGCTCAGTGCAGCAATTTACAGATGTATAGTTACCATGATGTATTAAAACTTATAATTGATCACGTCGCATCGGCGAGGCAGGGCAGCTTGAGTTTGTCGATATGAAATTAATTTCTCGCTACAACGTGCCGACCTTAAGTTGGCAAGAATACATTGACGAATAGATGGCTATACTTGTCTCATTAATGTAGAGACCTTTGCATTTAATTGTTTACCGGGAAAATGTGACAACAATGTGACCCGCTCATAATCTCCCAGTTGCCCCCCCCCCCCCACCCCCCGACAGGGCCGACACACATACACACACTTTATGGCAAATATGGCAAAGTCACTCTCCCATTTTTTTCCATAATTTGGTCATTCTCATTACACATCATGGGATACATTATTTCTTTATCCCAAAATATTTTTTTTTTAGTTTTCAACATTACATTTATCATAATTAACATTTGATTCAAACATTCAACAACTTACAGCATACTGATATTTATGATGATTATGTAATTCACCATAAAAAAATCATATATCCAATATTTTCTTTATATGAGATGAACAGTTAAAAGATTTAAGGGCATTTTCTCGATATGTAAAAATTATGTTTTATTTCCCAAAAAAATTAGAGAGTCAGCAAAATTAACTTTGTCCTCAACATCATGAAAAGTGAAGAGGACATGTTCCCATGAACACAAGGCCCATGAAAAAGATATGTGTAACGTTGACGTCTTTCTTTGGTCCCCTTAACAGCAAAACAACACGATACTTTGTTTTCTCTCTCTCCTTTTTAGCCCTTAGCATATAAAGGCTGATGGGCTATTGTGGTCTACCAAGTCTTCCGTTAACTTTTCCATCGTGAGCGGGATATCTGCAAACGTTTCCAACACAGAAAATTAATTTCTTCTTTGCAGATGATTATCAACAAACTCTGGATCAAGTTCTAAGATGGGTGACCTTGACCTACTTTTCAGGGTCACGGAGACAATATATTTCACAAACTAACAGATTTATCCCAAATGGTATACTCCAACGAAAATATTGACCATAGGTCTAATTTATGTTACTATAATATGATTAAAACCATACCTTGCAAAGTAATGCAATAAAATCTTTATCTGAGGGAACATTCCATTGTTTTACAACATCCCGATTCCATTTTTGAAGGTCAAGGACACTGGTCACATGATCAAACAACAACTGTTATATGCCCCAGATTGATTTTTTAGCAGGGCATTAACATTCTTAAATGTGTTATTGTCAAATTTGTTATAAGCTTTTTCATCTGATTGATGCCTGTGGTTCCTCCTCAGCTTAACTGTGTGATAATATTCGATTATTACAGTATAATCCCTAAATTTCAATGGGCAATTACTCTAATTGGAAACACAGCATCGCAGTGATTTATGGGAGACCGCCCAGGGCCCCCCGAGACCAAGATACTTTTCAGTTACATTGACATTTTTAATTAAAAGAGTTTATTATTTCTTATTGATCTAGTAATCATAAATTTCGGGTTTCACAGAATTATGTATTAAAATAAACTGCAAGGAAATTTTAGAAACTTGTCAGGATATATTTCTTTTAGGTAAATTTTATCCGTAGATCTGGGGTTTTTTTCCAGGGAAGTAAGCTCAATAATTGTATAATATATAAGTAATTAATTTTAATTATCTTGAGTCTGACATTAATCAATGCGCCAGCAAGTTGCATTACGGCCGTAAACTGAAAAAAAAACCTGCAGTTATAAAAGTTACTGTCCGCCCACATGTGTTCTCATTATGATTGTTAGTAAGTGTAAGCATCCTTCTTTATAATTATTCATTGTATACTATTTGTTTCGTAATCCTGAAAATGTGTATTTGTACCGGAAGCAACGTGGCACAAACGACCAATTGCCAAGTATTTATTTTGACTATAACCTTTATGTAGCCACACTGTGTTTCCCACTAAAAACTAGAAATCTGCATTATAAGGAATGCAAGCCTCCGCCATGTGGGGATTTCCTATTGTGGGATGGTCCCCCAACCGCGTTTGCATTCACTTATTATGCCCATATTCCCAGGTTCATCATTGGATAAGTGACTGCACATTTGGGAATATGCCTTGCTGACACTCACGGATCATGTGCCGGATCCACACCAAAATCTTATCTTTCTCCATTGGCCCATTCCCTAATATGTTCTGAGATTTGCATGAGATTCCGTTCAGGATTTGTCAGTTGTGAACAAACACACAGGCACAAATGTACGAACGGGGAAAAACGTATACCCTCCTGGCGGATGTAATAAATGTTCATCCTGACTAAACATCGGGCCTTGTCGTTTCACCTGGACCGGATACACCGTCCGTATTATTTCAGCAGAGATCCCGGCACCTATCTTACAGATCTGTTGCGACAGGTTCTACAATGAATAACAATCGCCCAATGGACCGTAATTTCCATCCAGCAGAAATATACCAGAGGACATGAAGGTCCATTTACATATATGCATGGAGTTTGAATTAGTCCTTATATGGGATCTGTCGTTCCTGCGCAAAAAAAGGACTTCTGGTCACGCGGCCTTGTTATCGTAAGAACAAGGGTCTGTGTTAGCTCACTGCGCAGGAGGGGCCGAATGGAGACTGTGTATTGGGATGGTTTTGCTTTGAAACGTCTATATAAAGCAAAACTAAACCGATAGTTTGACAGAATAACCATAATATTGTTCCTGATTGTGTCCCTTTAACTGCTGCACCATCAATGGCATGATTACGCAAATCCAGTTGTTTCAATTTCAGTAATTAATATTAATTGTATGACTATATTTTTGAAATGCAAAATTAACTTCTTTTTAATAATTCATTTACAACTGTAAACGAATTATTTCGTAAAACTCTGATATCATTAAGGAAAACGAATAATATATTTTTAGTGTGCGCCATTATGTAAAACTGCAGTCTTCAGAAAAACCTTACCATTTAAAGGGGTTATAATTTGGAATAATATTTTTTTTGTGAAATTAATCATTGTTGTGCAATATTAACATCTTAAAGCCATTTGAAAGAATATTTTTCTTTACGTAAGAATCATATAAATTTTATTGAAATTGAGTTTTTTTTCATTTAATGTTAATTTTGAGCTGATATATACTCTGTGAATCAGTCCCATTTGTCACCGGTACAATTTTACATATAAATGAAACACTTACTGTATAATGTATATATTCCTGTGGCAATTAATGAAGCTAATTGAAGTGTATGATACACCAATTCTTGCCTTAAACATCACAGCGATTAACCTTTGTAAGAGACTTGCTTCTAACTAAAATCATCAAATAAACGAATACACTCACAACACACAGAACATAGCATACGCATATCATTCAAGTCATCTTCCCCTGCAAACTCGTTTGTGAGTGCCACACGACTGTCTCCCCTTTCAGCCTGCAGAGCGCTCAACCTGGGTTGGGGACCGCCGGTGAAAATTCTCAGATTCAAACTCACGATCTACCCCGACTTTGATTCCCTTGCTTTACCCCTAGAACACAGGAGCTAGTTGTATATAACATTTCTTGCCATCCATTTTCAGCTTTCATGGAAACTCTGAAGGCTCAGACCGTCTTTAACGCCGAGAAAGGACAGTATAATCTCGGGTACGTCGGCCGAGGTTACGACATTCTCCGAGGACACCCGATGTCGCCCGATGGCACCGTGGACCCTGGATTCCGACTTCCGGTGATTGAACTACCGTACACGTGGCGCCACACAGCGGATGGAGAGTATAGGGTACCAGACAATGTCGATGTGATTGCGGAGCCCAGGTATACTTTTTTTTGTTAAAATGACATTTTAAACCGCGTAGTTGCAAGTTTTATCTCGATACGTGGAAATCCATTTCAGTAAAAATAAATCCTCATATGTTTGTTCGGTTATTATGTATAAAATATATAACCGAAATGTTCTAAAAAAAGGATTGAATAAGTATATGCTGGACATCGATGGAATAGCTTAAAAAGACTAACAAGGTTTATCATTGACATTTTGTTTTTATTTCCAAGTTGTTTTTTTTTTTCTACATGGTATTCTTTATCCCTCCTTCAACTGCCCGATCCACGTTTATTTTCTTTTCTTAAAAAATTATAATTAAAAATAACAATGGAAATCGTGTCAAAGTATGCCTTGTCCATGGCGGTCTGGTATATTTGAATAGTCTTTTCAAGGAAGTTTTAATAACATATACATTGGAGTAGATTCCAGGACATAAAAAACAACATGGAAACTATTTTCAGAGATTTTAAAGCATGTGGGAATCCTGATAATATATAATTGCATAATATAAAGAAAAGAAATATCCAAGAGTGAGGCTCATCGCTCAAGTTCCGCCTAATTTTTAACAAAGGGGGGGGGGGGGGGAGGAGGGAAATGTAATCATCCCTTCTGATATTCAGAGAACGATATTCATATATTGAAAATAAAAAATATATACATAATTGTATAATTGACTCTGGTTCCATTTCTGAGTCAACTATGAAATATTATATATCCAAACCTGAATTAACATATACTGGACACATAATACCGTATTCTTTAAAACCTAATACTTAATTGTAATGTATTTCGAGTGTGTCAAAGAGAAAAATAAAATCTCTCTCTCTCTCTCTCTCTCTCTCTCTCTCTCTCTCTCTCTCTCTCTCTCTATATATATATATATATATATATATATATATATATATATATATAGTGGAACCCCGCCTTGCGACCATCCAGCAACTGCGACCACCCCCACAATTACGACCACTTTTCTTGGTCCCGAATATACGATTCACGTAGCTTACAGTTGCACAATTACGACTACCCCAAAATTTCGACCATTTTGGTCAGTCCCAAAGGTGGTCGTAATTGTATATATATATATATATATATATATATATATATATATATATATATATATATATATATATATATATATATTGCCACTGTACGTCACTTTATGACACGGAAGTTAATATATGAACTCAAACCAAATTTATTTTTTAGTGCCAAGTTTGTGGCATCAACAACTCTGATAAGAAATGAGGAGAGCTACCATGAAATGCTTCGTAAGGAAGTTCAAGTAAGACATTTTTCTGCACAGAATCTTTGGTCATCACCTGAACATAAAAAAATACTGAAGAGATCACATTTCTTTTCGAAAAGAAAATGTTTCTTATAACAAGAAATCCTTAATATATTTGTTCTTGATTTGTAAGCAGCATTCTTACAGTTAAGAAAATATGTTTTAGATTTTCTTTAGCCAAGATTATTCTAAATTATTATTATTTCATCATAAAAATAATTTCCTTCGCCATTATATCCTAAAATATTTTTTCTTGCCACCAGATATCTTTTTCTGATTGCACGATAAATGATCTTATCAGAAGAAAATTAAAGGGAGTGAGTCAAGAAACTTATTTTTTTCAAGAAAATTATATTCGGCAGTGTACACTTGCTACTTTGTAATCAGGACTTTACGTATTCCAGGAAGAAGATTTCAAAAGAGACTTGAATAAATTTCATGTTACGAATGGCTGATGGAGGACACAGAATACATTTCGTGAAGTCGAGATAAAAGAATTTTCTGTGTCCTAAATCATCCACCGTTCCTTTGACCTATAAGCTTCAAATGATATAACACTTGAAATCAGTTGGACCAGTGTTAACTGAGTGGTGCCGAAGGTTTTAATGGGATAAATGTATAAACCCGGATGTCAGCGCAGTGTGCATATATCCACTTCTAACTTCCTAAAAGTGTTTAATGTATATATCCTAGTTTACAATGACTGTTCTGTGTGGTAAACTACAAGAGTAACGGTAAATATACATTAACTTAAAGATGACAAGTCCTGTATAATTGGGAGCTGCATTAGGCTGCTATTAGACTGTTTGTACATACAATTGCCATATTTATGAACTTTCGTTTCTACATTCAGGTTTATAAAATATTTGTTCAAGTTCCAAAAAAGGATGATTACCAGGGGCGGATCCAGGATTTAGGAAAAGGAGAGCTCAAAGCCTCCAACCCGGGAGGACAAAGGACAAACCCTAAGAAAAGTCCAGAAAAAAGAGCAAAAATTAGTAGAAAACCTAAAAAAAGAGATTGATTTGGCTGAAAAAAGGGACCCGGACAAAATGGAACCCCCCCCCCCCCCCCCGGATGCGCATCTGGTACGGTTACCCATCTTGCGCCGCTACGGCTCAGGGAATTCCCACAATAAAGTAATTAAAAATTCCACAGCAATGTGCTCCAATGTGTATATAATTTGTACATTATCAGTGTTTCTTTGACCATATATATATATATATATATTTATATATGTGTGTGTATACATGTATCTATAAAACGTATGTACTCATTATAAATACAAAACGTAAAAAACTTAAAATAACTTTAAAAAAATTATAACACTTATTGTAAACTTGTTTAGAAAAACCAGTTTAACCTGGTGAATCTGTATTTTCAGTAGTAGGGCCACCGATACATGTATCTATAAAACGTATGTACTCATTACAAATACAAAACGTAAAAAACTTAAAATAACTTAAAAAAACTTATAACACTTATTGTAAACTTGTTTAGAAAAACCAGTTTAACCTGGTGAATCTGTATTTTCAGTAGTAGGGCCACCGCACGGCGAATGTGTAATAGTGGAAACATACAAAACGTATCCGTGTCTTTGCCGGTAACCACGACATAAATAAATTTGATTCTCAGTTTGCAACTGCAGGTCGCTGGCAAGTCGAGTCCACCTGTTGTTATTCCTGACATATTAACTTAAAGGGGTCTAATCCGATATTTGACGTCTATTAATTAAAGATAATCCCTTTATAATTTTATACAAAAATAACCAGAAACTGCCGACTCAACCACACACAGGTTGTTTTGTTTATAGCCACCTTTCTTCAAGATCGGTAAAAGCTAAAATAATCCAAACACGTTACACATGGACATCTGGTACTACTTCAGACGAAATGGAGTTTTGCAGTGGGTGCTTTGCAACAATAGTCATCTTTCAGCTTTCACACATATGCAACCAACCACCTTAGGTTACATGGTTTTTTCTCGTTTGGCAACAATGTTGTGTTTACTAACTGATATATAGCTAGCTTTAAAGTGTCTTGACTTAGTTATGATTACTGTCTAATAATAATAACAACGACTGATGTGACTGAAGCCAGTCCTGGATAATTAGAATTGCATTTGCGATACTTAATGAAAACTATTTCACGTACATACTTACATCGAATACATATTAAATCCATGTGTTTATTGTGTCCTTAATATTTTAATATTTAATGGGACCAATATCCAGCCAGTGTTTATGTGATTTTTGCCCCGACAGGAAGGTATGCGTTTATCCACATTCGTGTGTGCGCGTTTGTAATTGTTCACAACATATCTCACGCATTCATGAACCGAATCTTATAAAATGTTCAGAGCATTACGGGAATGGGCCAATCGATTGGATTTGGTGTGGATCCGGCAAATGATAAAGGAATATAAATTAATTACAGTCACTTATTTCACGAATGAACCAGGAAATATGGGCCGAATAAGTAAATGAAAACGCACAATAGGGACTCCACACAAGGAAGAGGCTTGCATTCCTTAGAATGCAGATATTTAGTCATACATGCAACTGAAGAGTTTGACATTCCATTCGGGATAGAATACCAAGATATACAAGTAATTCTTTTATTATCAGATGATAATTTTATTATCATAGAGTAATGGGTGGCCAATGACGGGACTGGTCCACTTTCTGCCGACATAATGAGGGTATGCGGACACTTTTTATCAATATCCATATTCATATCTCTACAGGTACCACTGTGGACACTTGACTTTACCCTCATGTCCTAATTTCAAAAAGCATTTCCATCTCTAGTATATTCATTAATGTTCCTGTTTCATTAGGTCAAGGCTTCGTTGGATCTTAAATCGGCGAACGGCGACAGCAACAGTAAATTTGGTGCAGAATTCAGTGGGAACGAGGCGTACCAGCGAGACACGCGAGAACTACGCGAGAGCGAGAACTCCTACATGGACGTCACAGGCAGGACCACGGCTTACCGGGCACGCATCAGCCGGACTTCCGACCGGTCACTGGTAAGTTTACATTGTTGTGGTATAAACTATTGCATGATGATAAACGCTCATTTCTCCTGTAATAAGCAAAATGTTGAGAGCTTTTATGGGGAAAACCAAAACATAATTATAGTGTTAAACATGAAATATCTAAGAACGTTGAAGTATTAACCCTAATCTGCCTTTGTAATTCTGTAATGTGCGTAAAACTATATTATAATTGCATCAACCGGTACAGACGTGCATTGAAAATGAGTTTTCAGCCGCTATATTTCCGAAAACTTGTATTATTAGAAATAATATGTGGACTAGTCAGTCCCGTCAAGTAGAAGTGACCTCTGACCTTTCATCTTCACGCACATCTGTTATGGGTGAAAATCACACATATATCAGAATTGGTTTGATGTGCCGGCCTAAATATTGCATGTCGCTATAGACCCTACATAAATGTATTTTGGAATAGTTTGTAGTATTGGAAAGAAATGTACATATTCATAGATATTTGATAGCTTTATCGTGTAAACAAGACTTAGGCGCTACCTATAATCGTTTATGCGTAGCATTCAGTTTATGCATCTTAAGAATGTATCGATATATCTTGAAAATATTGCATTACCCAAGACTATGGTTACCTTTTTCGTACACAAGACTTTAGTTCCACCTTTTGCATATGATTCATCCACCCAAATATCGTAAGACTGCTTTGATATACCGGCTTGAAATATTTGCCCGGAGTTCTGCATATCCTTTAATCTTGGATAGCGTTGTATTGTACATAAGACCTGGGGCGCCATCTGCATTTCTTTTGCATGACGTCTATCCGTACGTCTGTTGTGACTGACAATCCCACATATCTCATTTGCATTTACCTTGGTTACCAACATGACTTGTGGCGCCACCTAAGTAGCATGTCAATAGATCTGGGTCACAAGACAAACTTCGGGAAAATTTTGACATCTCTGTCTCTCGTGGAGATACATTACAAACATTATTTACAACACGCCCATGCGTGTTTCGGTGGATACACGTAACCGACTGTCTGTTTTCTAGTTATTATTATTTTTTATTATTTTTATTATTATTATTATTATAACTCTAGTTATAATAAGAACATCTGAAAGTCTTTTATAACGGATGTCATACATGCATGACTACCTATATAATTAATTTGATAAATGTAATCATTTTTTAAGGTGACTGCAGAGTTCGAGACCGCTCTGAACCGTATATCAGGCCATACCTGCAGCTATCAAGACGAAAGTGGGCTTCAGCAGTATATGAACATTCTGGATGAGTACGGAACGCATTACGTCACAGAAGTCGTTATGGGGGCACGCGCAGTGCAGCGCCGTCTTTTAACAAGGAAATCCGCTACTAAACTTCAGAAGATAATGATTGAACACGGAGTCAGAGGGGGGTTGAATGGAGAATACGGATCAGTGAAGCTGAATGCAAGCGGGGGTTACAATTACGGAGCAAATCGTAACAAATCTTCTGAAAAACAGCGCAAATCAGAAGAAATGGTCGACAAAATGCGAGAGTTCTATGTTGGAGGCAGCGCCCCTGATGGCAAGCTTGAGAATGGAAGTACCGAAAGCCTGCGTGAATGGGCACGTTCTGCGCAGGGGAATCCCGCTCCGATCCAGTACTCCGTAGCCCCGATCGACGAACTCTTGATGAGGGATGGCTACTTCAGAAAACCTGACAAATGTAAGGTCCTACAGTCTTATACCCCTTTCACATGGCAAATGCAAACCGGTTTCAAACTGTTTTGAATGAGAACATAAGCATTCACGCGGCAAGCCAAAAGCGTTTTTAAACCGTTTGGCCAAAACGGTTTGATTCCAGCTCAGGAAGTGGTCTCAAACCGTTTTGAATGCACAGCACTGATTCAAACCGATTAGGTCAAACCGCTTTGCCCAAATTGTTTTGAAAGCGTTATTGTGTATGAAAGTGGTATAATACATTCCCTACTCAGCGTTTATACACCACTGCAGTCGTTTCAAAACCCCTGCTTTAGTTTTCAAGTGAATAACAGTTTTTATGGTGTTTGAATGCTAGAACTAACAATTAAACTTACTTGTTTTTTAAGGTATATTTTAATCATCTTCACACTACAAAGTCTGTGGATCCGCTTTCATAGACCTTGATTCAAGGCTCCTCGCTGTTTTTTTTTTATGAATAATCAACAAGCTTAGCTACAAGAGTTCGGGCTGAAATCAGTCAACCAAATCCAACTAACAAAAGGCAAATTATACACTGTTTACATGCCGTCTAAATAGGAACATGAAAAAACGTCTAAATAGGAAGATACGCAAGAAACGGGACAGCCTTATGTGGTTGTATTTAATTGGTTCGTTTCTCGATGTAATTTGATGCTAAATGTTAGATCGGATCATCGTACCAGACATCGCCCTCGCGTAGAACAAATGTACGGGAGTCATTTGATTGGTCCAATTACTTTGTTCAGTATTCATGAAATAGTGCGGGTCGCGGCATCAAGGTCTGTGAAAGCATAGCAGCAGACTTGGTAGTATGACGATGGTTTGAAGCTAACATTCAGAAGCTTTTTTTTTTCATTAGTTCTGAGCACCAAACGGCAATGTCTGCAGATGGCGCTGCAGCGCTGGTGCCTCGAAATGGCGGAAAACCCTAACATGTGTGTGAGCAAACAGAAGCGAAACGCTGACCGTAACAGAAGGAAAAGGAGTGTAGGAAGCCGACCTGTCAGGTAAATTTCAGTTTCAACCGTGGTAGGACGTGACCTAGTGGTTACGGTATCGGACTACGGCCCCCGGAGTACACGGCACGAGAGTAATTTTCATCCCCGGGGCACCTCAGGTAGTTTCTTTGGTTGACATAAGTTTATCAGCCGGTCATATAATTTATCTGCGTGAAACCTTAGGAGTCAAATATACCCTAAAACTCCCATAATTCATTATAGGAATAGGAAATTATATATCATGTGTGACAGATAAAATGAATTATGCATATAACATGATATAACTAACGTCAAATGTCTTTTTCTTTTTTAAATTTATTATTTTTCTTTAATTTTATTTTGCATTTTAATTTTATTACTATTTATAATAATAATGATATTTTTATAAAGAAGCATTGATTTTCCGGAGTCCTTTCAATAACATATTCGGGCACTCCTGAGGAGGCGCGCTGGAGACACCGTCTGGTATGAACGTTAGGCCCCTTAACACAGGGCTGCGACTTTTGTGCCACCTTTGACTTTGAGCAAACAAAAAAATGGCCAGAACGCTCAATGGTCGCCTAAACCCAGAAAAAATCTTTATTTCTGTGTAACTGCTTCAGCGGTACTTGTGCCTCCCTTGAACTTCCCAAAATGCAAATTCAGGCCATTTTTGCATACCTGCTTAACCTCTGCTTCCCCTGTGCAACCAACATGACCACTGTGCCTCCATTCTGCGACCACGGCAATGCTTGTGCCTCCATTCAGCCACCTTTGAGCAACCCAACTTCTCGACGACCTTTGTGTGACTGTTTTGAACCTGTTCAAACATTCACTGCGACCATGGCGTCCATTGCGAAGTATGAAACTCCTGTATTTCATCTTTGAACGATCTTGGCAACCATTCTGCCTTCTGTGACTCTCCAACGACGCCCGGTTTATTTGTTGTCGGGAGGGAGGCACAAATTAAGGTCGCCATTTTGTGTAAAGGCCCCTTTTACTCTCGTGCGAGTGAACAATATCAAAGAATCGCCTAATGGCTCAGGTTATGATTTCTGGGTTATTTCTTGACACCTGTAAAAACCTGAAACCAAGGAGACATTTTTATAAGGCTTTCATTTAAATGTATAATTAATTGTTTATGCAAATCACACATGGCTTCAAAGCATGCAGCTTATATGACTTCATTAGGTTCTGATATCTGTTGGACATATTCGGTACTAATAGATATAAGCGTGTCATTCTCCACACACGAGATCTGTCTATGAAGGTGTAGGGTATATCTCATGCATACCATTTTGTTCTCAACACTATTTCCAGCCGAACGCGAGCCATATCGCGTGGCAATTAAATAACTGAGGCAATGGACAAAATATAGAGTATACTACGATAACTTCCATTCAAAATATAATCAACAAAAGGTATTTGTCCGTGAAACATATTTTGTATATTGATAAACCCGCGGATCTGTTTTGCGGTGTAATATTAGTGCCGCGGTATTGTAAATATAAACAGCAACTTATGTACGTGCTTCCTTGGATAGTTTACGGTAAACAAATGCTTAGTCATTAACCCTTATTGCATGCTGAAATAAGACATGAGTCCCAAGGGATCGAGAGTCACATGTTGTTTACATGTGTTACTGATAATCCGCAAATGAGGCGTTGACTGGGTCAAATGTCAGGTCAAACATGTTTAAGTCCGAGCTAAATGGCAGGGTCTTATAATTGTTTCAATAGACCTTGGCCCTGTGTGGAGGTTTTAAGCGTGTGTAATTATGTTATTTTGTCGATCAGTCGTATGCTCTAATGTGGTATGTTATGGTCATATTTAAAACAGCTCAAAATGATCAGAATATAGTCAGTTTTTATTTACATAGATACGGTGACCTAGTCACGATCAGAAGCGGAAGTGGACATGTTCTTGAGTTGTCAAGGCAACCTACCCTTGTTGGAGCCCAAGGTTATTGTTACAAGCTCAAATCACGTGAGTATTGTAATCATCATTTTATCAATATAAAAATGTTTCACCATTTCAGCCTACGATTGTTTTAGTTTAATTTTATGAATGAAAAAAAAATCACTATATTGGGCTTGATCGATATCAGAGGTAAATTTCGTATTTCAAAGTAAAACCCTACACCAGAACAGAGCATATCATGCAGACTGGCATCTAAATACACTAGAAGCCATCGCCCTCTGTTTGTCTGTCTCTCTTACTCTCATATACACATACAAACATACATACACCTTTCTTCCTGGTTAAAGTGATGATCAAAACTTTTATTTAAAATATCAATTTTAAGGAAATGAGAAAAAAATTATGGATGAACACACACCACACAGGAGAAAATTAATGAATTGAATGCAATTTAATTCCACAGGGAAAAGCCGTGAAACAACTGAGCACTATGAGCGGTTTTTCGAGATTTTACCACCGGCGAGCGTGCCAGGGAGTATGGGAAAACCACTGTTGCAAGGGGACCGTTTCCGGTTGAACACAAAAAGGGTATGGTAACTACATTCATATGTAAAATTATGAAACCGTTATTATTTAATACAGAACATAAATGTTACCTTCTTCTGTAATCTCGGGATAGAGCACAGGACTTTGACACGGTGATCGTGAATTCAAATCTCTACCGATGAGCGGTGAAATTTTCATAGTAGGCCCCCGCCCCGGGTAAGGCTTACTGGGCAGGCTGTACCCAACAGCCATGTATCACTTATCATGAATAAATGAATACGCAGGAACTGAACGCTGTAAAAAAATGACACCCGGTCCCAAAAAGCCCTACACTGCGGTTACAATATTCATGTCCAATTAAATCCTTTAAACCCCCCCCCCCCCGGAAATTAAATCCTTGATTCAACCCTGAAAAAGATAAGCCAGTTTCCCTTGTGAATGTGTTTCGGTGTTATAATAACATAACGTACTTGTTATGGGGTACTATATTTACTTAAACATTATTATGTTTGTTGTATAGGGTGTGGATCTGTATCTGGCGCCGACTCTGTCTTTGAACAAGGCATCGTGGTTCAACAAACAACCTCGTGATATTAACAGGTAAGTAGTCAAATCAAAATCCGCCATTCCAGACTACCTTGACCATCTAGACGCTTAAACGCTTTCTAAATCACTTATTGCATCATATGCTAGTATCTCAAATATTAGGGTGTAAATGTGTATTGTATTCCGATGTGTTTGTGGAGTGGATTCTCGTTAAGTTTTGCTTAATAAAAGCAAAACGAATGCTTAATGCAAATAACGAGAACGGGGCATTGGTTAATGTTACTAATACGTCACAAAGGAATTCTTCCATTGATATCACGGAGACTTGTCTTGTATTATGGCCCGTTACAACCATGGAGCAATAATCTCCACCAGAGGTCGCTACCGTTACGCTACGCTAACACCTCTGTTAAAGGTCGGCCAATTATAGAAATTTTTCGTTTATGAACGTCTACATGTCTTCACGTTCATGGGATTTTGCGTCACAGAATATAGTTGCACGAAAAAACCGAAATCATAAGAAGTCGCTCCACCTCTACGGAGCTGTGTACGGCGATTACAGAACTCTCCCTGTACGCAAGGGCGGATTCTTGATGTAGGGAAACGAGGTTCTCAACCCAGGAAGACTAATGACAAACCTTAAACAAAGGTCCTCAGGGCCGGAAGGGGGAGGGAGGGGTCAGTCCGCAGTCATTGCACCGAAAGCCTTAAAATTGGTTGCGGCGTCTGTTCGAACCCCCCCCCCCCCCCCCCCCCAACCCCCTTCCTGTACGGTTACCTATCCGGCGCCACATACGGATCAGGTTATTCCCACAATGAAGTATTTTTTTTATAATAATCCACAACCAAGTGCTCTTATATAAATATATTATCAGTATTTCTTTACTGTACAACCATACATGTATATAACCATACACGTATATATACAATATAAAATATATGTACACATTAAAACTACAAGTCGTAACTAATATATAATTTTAAAAATAACTTTTAAAACTTATTAAAACTGTTATTGTAGTCGTACGGCCACCGTATACGGCGAACGTAAAAGTGGAAACACGTATCCGAATCCGTACACGTGTCTGGACCGGTAGTAGAAAAGCAGGTTTATCCTAAGAATAGTTTAAATTGCATACCGTTCCTCGCGTATAGAAGACTTATTACGCTTATCTTTATCCAGGATTAAAGAAGACGGACACGTGCTGTGTGTACCGGCCACAGGACCAGGGAGTGAGTACATTTATTCTGAGCAGGGAGGTTATGTGTTCATACGTGTCTAATTTTGTTAGTTAAATATATTAAAATTGCCCAACACCACGCCATCATTCTATTTTAGAAAAAAAAGTCATTGAGCATTCTTAACCTTGACGAGGATGAACCACATATATTTTCTCTTCTCTTAGCATTAAGTTTAGATTGTAGAGCTACGCGATATTATCGATACATCGATATGTCGCGATAGGGTGATTTGCATATTGCGTATCGCGATACAGTTTTAAAATATTGATATTTCTGATATTTTATTAAACGTGCCTAAGACTGTTTTTTAAATAAAAAATATTTTTTTCTGTTACAAATTTAAAAATCCAGGCTGAGATAAATGTCAAGCTTGAAGTGAAAGCCGCTACCGTGTCTATAGACGTTAGGAGTAAATGTACAAATAGACCTGATGTACCATAGATAAAATTTCGTCTCAGGAATACTGTCATAATACTCAATCATTCTTAATACCTCTCCTCGAACCTTATGATAACTGCAGGAAGATCAAGTGTCAAGTTAACAATAGTATTGTGAAAGAACAGTAGTCGTGCGAGGTGGTGTAGGACTGTGCTTGTGAACACCATCAATCCCTCTCTGTGCTAAACCACAATCAAGAATTCTCTAATTGCTAAGTTTCACAATGTCATTGTCATGTTAGGCAATGTAAACTGCACATGTAAGGTCTAAAGAAACCTTTGATTTAACATTTGCTTTTTAAAAATGTCAACAACAGGTAAATACTGAACAAAGTACATTAACAAGTAATATTGCCATATGTGTGTCTGAAATAATCAGATCTTGATAAACTCTTATTGTGTCATTATATTTGAAATGATAACGATTGATTAACTATTTTAATATTTTTACTTTATATTTATATGTGTGTATAATATATTGAAATCACACTTATTTTCTATAAATTAATAAAATTAAAATAGCGCAATACACTACCATAGATATATATCGCAGTATACTGAAATACGAAATTTGTAGGCGATACCTAGGCCTGTTAGATTGATATAGAATATGGAATATTTTTAAACGCCCTGTAAATAAACGACACTTAAAGTTTTAGTATTTTCTTCCGTCGGTTGCACTTTAAAATAAGATATGATCATGTTTATAAAGTTTATCTAGCCTCCATAAATATATTATATATGTAATTGTTTTGCTGTTGGGTGCATGATAAAAAAACATTAAATGAGTTTATGTTAATAAGGTGATATATAACATGGTACAAGATTAAAAATTAGATATTTTAATATTTAATGGTAAAATATGAAACACGTTTTTTCTATGCAGTTCATTTTATTCGATTGTGGGTGAAACTGGGTTTCTCTCAGTTGATATAATCTATATGTTTATATCCACACACACGCACCTATCATACATACACACACAATATATATATATATATATATATATATATATATATATATATATATAAGTCATTTTGTGAAATCATTTACTGGAAAATTTGTAGTTATATTAACACAAAAATGAATGAATTTTATTTTAAAACTTTTTTCCACAGGGGTGTCTTACGTCTTTGGTTTATCACAGTCAGTCCCTTGCGAAAACGTTACCATTACTCTGAAGGGAGAACAGTCAAGAACCAGTATTAACAGTTGTACGGGGCAATTGAACAGAACGAATCCCACTGCCTTCCACAACATTGAAGACGTGGGACCAATTACTCATGTTTACCTGAGCGTGAGTTTTACCGTTTTATTGTTATTTAGAAATGAAACCTTAAATTGTGGAGCTCCCTAGCGTTGCATGCTCTCATAATCGTGATTGAATTCACTTATTTGGCTCATATTTCCAGTTTAATTTGTGCGTATGTGACCGTACATTTGTGAATATTCCTTGACGTCGTTCCTGAATCCGTATCATGTGCCACATCCACACCAAAATCGAATCGATTTTTCATTTGTCCATTCCCGAAATGATCTTAACCTTTCATGAAATTACGTTTTTGATTGCGTGATCGACTTATTTTGTGAACAAACATTAACATACACACCCTCACACACACATGGGGAGGAACGCATAGCTCCTAGTGGAGGCAATTACGCTTAAAAACCAAAGTCCGAATATTTGTGTATATATAGCTTATATGAGTATGTCACTATGTAAAACCCGTCCGCACATATGCGTAAAATCCAAAATGTCTGCATTTATTGCCGCTTCTCATCGCCGAAAGAAAATGATAAAAAACCTACAGAGATATCCCTATTATGGTAACCTATGAATAACTATTTTTATCATTTCTGTTACGCTCCCGAGGCAGCGGAAATCTTGCGCTTCTAAAGAAGCAACTGATTTTCACGCTGCCAGCTTTGACCGTTTATGATATATTTAGACACCAGATGGCGGTTTGTTGTCCACTGAAATAAACGTACGTACAAGCAGCTTGATGAGACAAGCAGCCAATCAGATGCCAATAAACAAACACTCGACAGGCATTCTGGCTCCGCCCATTGCCGCGCTTCAAGCGCCGTTTGATGAGTTTCTGGTCGAATTTAAATTGCTCCCTCTGCATTCTCGCATCATCGACCGATTCGATTATGACATTATGACTGTGTTAGCGTAGCCATGTATCTGTTGTCTGCAGAACTGAAACCAGCCAGCGAGGTGGGCACGCAGCCTTTGTTGTTACGTTTCGTTTGAATTACAGCTCACCGGCCGAGCATCCTATGTGCCCAAGGCCCTAAGCAAACCACGTCAGGGGCCATTCTCTCTGAGCCTGTGGCCTGTTTAGACGGTTACGCTGGGGGATGAGCTGTCACACAAAAAGAAATTAATATGATTGGCTCCGTGTATTCCTCGCTTGGCTTTGTCTTCCAGCACACAGTTTCATCTGATTGGACAAAAATACAGTGCTCCCCTCTGGTGTTGCAAAGCAGGATACGCGGTCATAACAAACAGCGCCTTACGATATAGGAAGTAGCCCTATAGGTAAAGCGTTGTGTAAAGAGCGTACATTTCTGTTAGTCCTTCAACGTTTTATGTGTCCATTTGTTTTACGTGCCTATTATTTTGCTGCTTAAATAACACTAGCATATTACCCGTTCTTGCATAGTAGCTCCTTTACGAAAATAGCTATTTCACAAAAAAAGTCAAATTTCTTTAGAATCATCGGGAAATTTGAGAAATGTCACCCCGTAGGATATACTTGGCACCGTGTCCGACAGTTCATGACCAAAAATGATCTTCCCAAGGCGTAGTCACAGAGTTGTGTGACAAAGTCGAGTGGCACCACCGCCAATCATAATACAGGTTATCATAAAAATAAATCGTTGATAATCTACATATTTTGAGAGAGAGATAAAATGGGAGCGGTATCACCCATGGCCACCATCTTGTATTTACGGAGCAACAACGCTTGTAATCTTTTCACATCCAAAATGCGTTAAAGGACATTTGCAGGGGACCTATCTCGGCTCTTTGACTACTGAAAATTTATTCTTGTATTTCAAACTTACATGCCTGGATTTGAGACGCATAAATTAATTTTAGCACGCATAAATTAACACTCATATTTCTGCATTTATGTACACACGGATTTTAATCTTCAATCTGCATACTCCCGAATATCTGGTATTATAAGCGTGTAGGTATGATCGTATACATTCTTTGCTTGTATTTTTCACTCCAACTATAAGCATCTTTAACCAGGAGCAGTTTCACGTGTTCACACCGTTTGTTGAAACCTGGTCACTCACTATGGTATTTTTGGTGTTTCAGAAGTCATCACACTTTGCGATTATATGTCCGGTCACCTTGGACGTGGTCAATGTTCAGAGGGGGAGACAGTACACCTTTAGCTGTATCTGTGATGATAACGACCGCAAAATCTTGAGCTGCATCCGCCCAAAGGAGTCCTACAATCCTTGTAAGTTATACATGATTACCGTGGTGTAAGGGTACAGCATAGGATTCAAAGCCGGAGGGGGGGGGGGGATGGGGGGGGGGGGGGGGGGGGGTAGTACGAATCTTGACCGCCAATAGTGGGCCTGACATGTTGTAATATATATACTGATTTCTCATATTTTTAAACAATTCTTTTTCTTAATTTTTTATGTTGAAAATTAGGTCCTTTGATCTTCTACCCCTACATCAGCCTTCTCCTTCAAATGTAAATAATAAACATTTTAATAGCAAAAAAAAAAAACAGGTAGACATGAAGGGTTGACACGGACTATAACTTGTAGATAAATAAGGGTCATAATTCCATCACATAGTCTTAATTGGAACTTTTTTTTCAATCACATGTACTCAGAGTAAGCTAGACCTGCACCCCGTCACAGGAAGGGACCTGCTTCGTGCGACGGGGGTCTGGGATTGTTATTGATAACACTGATCATAGGGATTAGTTATGAGCAGAGTGATTATATGTGTAACACTTTATAATTCTTGTATCACATGAAAACATTTGATAATTCAACTGAATTTGGATAGAACGTCATGGCAATTTCCAACCCCAATAGCACAACGAACATTTGCAACTGTATACATATATATATATATATATATATATATATATATATATATATATATATATATGCATTATGTTTAATGTACGTATTTGGGAGTTTTTCTAGATAAGTGGGGGGAATGCTTATATCTGATATAGATATGTTATATGAAATATTAAATAACATATAATAGATACAAATGATTTAATTATATGTATATATACACACACACATATATATATATGTATATATATACATATATAAATAAATTCATGCATTGATATGCGGATTCTATATCATCAGTTTCAGACACAGTGCTCTCCGAGTTCTCGTCTTATCCTGTCGAGCTAAGTTTCGATGTTCCGACGGCAGGTGGCGATATTATCACGGGAGCAGACGATCACGTGATCACAGTTCACAGTGGACGCAGTGTGACAGCAATGTACTGGGGTTACCTCGCCCCTGACGTTTTAATGGTCAGTGACGGAAAGGTGGACGTGAGAACAATCCATCTTGAGAAAAACAACACAGATGATATTAAGTGGAAAATTACCCCGGAAAGGTATGAAATTTCCTCTAACCCAGTCATAAATCTTGTTCCAAAGAAAATACCTCAGGCGCAGTTCTCCAATGATCCACCTGTCCGGAGGTCGCTAAGCGTGCTGTTTCCTGAAAAAATGGTGGTTTGCAGCGACGATGAATCTGAATTCAGAAAAGCTTTTATGAAGCTGCTCATCAACCCGGACGCTTCGTTTACGAACTTGACTATACAGAAAACCCATAATGACACTTTCACCACCGTGACTATAACGTTTGACGTCATATTTTACACAGATCCTGGAAAAGCAGACGTTTTGGTGAACCGCCTGCGGGAACGCGTTATAAAAAATCCTTATCTTCTCCCGTGCACCGTGCCTATGTATCAACACAACGGCCGCCAGAAAAACCGCAACCGACGTAATACACCGCGTCAGGACACCCTGGTAACAGGTCTAGTGGTCTTCTTCGTTCTGCTTGCGCTGGGAATTGTGGGATTGGTGTATCACTTCCGCTTTAGAAAGGGACGGCAATACAAGGCAAGTAACCTTTAATAAAAAAAAATGATATCTCAGGTAAAATGCACATGAAACCCTTTATTTTTATAACCTGGTGTCAACGAGTAAAATTTCGATTAAGTTAAATTTATTCGACACAAGAGACCTTTTTGCACAAACATGCGCTCTTCGCGTAATGATCATTTACTGTGTTCGGGTCCAGTGAGTCCGCAGTACAGGGTTTGTGAAGAGAAAGGCTTCAACAGGCGCCTTGTCGTTTTTACTTTTTCAATTTGAATATGATATATAAACTCGAACGATCTGGAGCAGTCTCCGACAGATGTCACTAGTGTGAGCAGAATGGTATTTTCAATAGGTGAATAATTTCATATACATACCCTCCGTGGTAAATACAACAGGGCCTTAGTATTTTATCTGAAAATAAACAATCTTTATCTTTATAGGTGTACAACCGTGGGTCCAGCGAGTACAGCTGGGACAATTACAGCGAGGAATATGTGACGCCTCGGGACTACGTGAACGCGTACGTCGGTCTCCGTCAAATGATGTCACAACTAGCCCGGATGAGTCAATACTACGACACCTGTTCACCAACACATGCACGGTGTGATGACTTTTGCGAGCAAACCAACAGGAGACATCAGAGTGGCGCCCCCTATGGAGATGCAGACGATAGCACTGCTACGACGGGTGATCACCCTTCAACTCATGGCAGTAGTCAAACAGTTGACAGCGGAAGTCGCGACGGCCCGCGTGATGACGCCAGAGAGAGTAAACACAGGCACACGATGGATCATCTGCCAAGAGTGTTTCTTCGACGTCCGTCGTCGCGTCGAAGGAGAAAGCTGTCGGTGAAGGACAACTTTAAACGTCTGACCCGCTGCTTGACGGGTGAAGAAGAGGATCTTCCCAATGTCAAACGTGATGTGAAAAACAACATAACCTCACCGCAAGAAGAACGCCAGTCGGGTAAAACCGATTCGTTTCTTGCAAAAGAATCAAACAAGAATAAAGATGCTTTATTTCGATCGAGCTTTCAGTTCGAAAGTTTGTTGGACCCGCTCGAAAAATGCAACAAACTCAAAGGCGACATGAACACGGTGTCCTCCTCACAAGACCGTTTTGATGAAAAGCGTGAGGACGGGAACACCTCACCATCTCTGAGCCGATCCATCGCCTGTATGCTAAGCCAGTCGAAATTTGAGCCAACGGGGATGCACGCAACCGAAGGTATCTTGGGAAACCCTCCGCTCTCCACGGTTAGTGAGGTTTCTGTTGATATACAAGGAAATGACACCCCACCAGCAGACGCTCCACTGCCACCAAAACCACCACTGCTGGCAAAGAAGTCGATCCCCGGCCAGAAGGGCGCAGTTAAACACCGACCTCCGCCTCCTCCGTGTGGTGGACCAAATGAAAATTCACTTTCATCCGGGCCCGGACCAGTGCCTGTTGTCGTCTGTCTGGATAGAGATGGCACAACAAAGACGATTGTACCAATTACCAAATGAACTAGCTCCCTACACACCAAGGCTCTAGTCTGAACCGTATACAACAATTATACGGAAAACATCTGCTTTTAAACAACCAAATATAGAGTTTAGGGTAAATTATCTTTACACTGGATTTCCAACCACTTCGAAATAGTCAATATGTCAGTAAGGGGAACCCACGAATTGTCTATAAGGTTTTTCATTGAAATTTGATTGTATTGGTCGGTTGATACATCTGAGCTTGGTGGTCTCACAATGAACTTGGGCAGTTTGTGTAATATATAAGTTAGAGCCGCCACTGCCGATGTTTTTTCCCAATATCTTTAGAACTAACCATGATAATAGTTCAAACATTTCGTCTAGAACAAGGTGGTAACGCCTAATTGAATAAAATTTATTCGGACCTTTCAAAAAGGTGTGGTACAGGAAAAAATGTTTTTCGTTTAAAGTTTTCCATTGAAATAGAATGAAATGATAAAATGGCATGTAAATAAGTCTTGCCTAAGTTAAGAATAACTGACTCAAGATTTTATGTTAACGTGCTGTGAATAACACAGCTATAACATGTCGGGAATACAGCTCTGCGGGATTATTCAATCATTTTCCTTGGTATGATATCGGAACTTGTGGATCTTATACCCCAGTCACAGGGTATACCTACATTATCAAAGTTTGAAATTGAATTAATTATTAAAGAAAGCTTCATTTGTATTTAAATAAAACCGCCTCGGCTGAGTTTCGAACTCACGACCTCACGGCTTTGAGTCCTGTGCTCTACCTCTGAGCCCTAGAAGCTGGGTTTGTTTAAACCAAGAGCCGTCAGGGCTGAATATCATGTTTGACTAAATATAAGGGTTAGTTCTTTTGATAAAACAGATGTAGTCTGATATTTTTTCGATGGGCTTATAAGTATCTTTGCCATGAAAAGGCATGTAGCTGGCAAGGTAAAGGAAGATTTTTTTTTAACATTTGGTTGTATCGAAAATATAACTGTGTAGGGTCAGCAAGTCTTAGTAAAAAAAGTCGCGGAGATATATTACCACAAAAGAAAGGGATATGCAAACACTGTATTAATTTTTGGCGAATTTAACGTGCACATTGGAGACATTCCGGGCCGTGATAAAAGTTCATTGCGACCACCATCAATCATAATACACTTTGTCAAATTTAGGACATACCTGTGGAATAACCAAAAAAAACTCTTCATTAGCGAGGCTGTGCCATAACAAATCGCACCTTTCCATGGTCAGTGGGTAACACCTATGGCGAAGTTCGTACAAGAATTGTGGAGGGTCATTTACCGACAAGGCAGTTTAATTTATGTCCAATTTACCACCACTTTTTATGACAAAACAGTTGATTTAATATTTAATTGCAGAATCTTCATCGCTCACCTGTGATGGCCACTTAATGTATTACCTTCTCCGAAGCTGTAATATATATATTTTTTTGCAATTTTTTGTGTTAATATTACAACGTATTGCAACTTGTGTAAATATATATTTACAGTTTAATTATACACACACTTATATATATACGTATCTTCAATATATTAAGATAAATATTGATGTAAATAAATATATGAAAAAAAAGACGTTTTAAAGTGTAAGATAAAATGGAGTATATAAGAATAAACAACTAACACTCGTAGTTTCAAAGAGATAGTGTGAATAAATATAATATTTTGATTTTAAAATTATGGTTTGCAAAATGTTCTTTTGAGATTAGTTTTCATTATGAATCTTGTGCAAGTTTATGTATTTATAAATGTGCTTATAAATGTCTTTCTGAATAAGGGTTTTTTCACAAATTTTGATTGGAGAATTGAAAAAAGCGTCATGTCTGTAAAGTGCATGCTTACTTATCTGCGTTCAATAAACGGTGTTTATTCAAACAGTTTTACCTTATTATTCAATGTTAAAGCCAGCTATTCATTTATATTATGTATGTGTATGATCCCTGGTTTACTCTGCGTACATAACTGGTGATTTTGTAAGGAAAATTTTTTATAGCGCTCCTGGGACAGATTTATGTTTATCCACAAGCTGTATATAATCGCGGTAATTTTGATAAACGTGAAAAAGTTAAATCTTAAGTGGTTAGTTCCTTGTTAGCGGAAGCTGAAAGGTCACTAGGTTCTAAAGCTATTAGCAAAACTCTAGTTTCGTCTGATTGGACGTCTAATGTCCTTGTTGTTTGTGTTTTGATGATTTTGGGACCCCACATGTTATAAACACATTGAAATTAACGAAACGAACAGCTTGCGTGTTCTTGTAAAGGCTTTTTCCTGGTCTATTCCTTATAAAAGGTCAAATTAATTATCATTAATTTACACGTCATATATTGAAATAGGACCATACAGATTAATCAAATTGAAAACGTTTTGATCATTCTCTGTTGGTCCTTCTTTCAGGGGTTTCACTTCGTATATGAACTCTGAACCAATATTCGCCATTAAAGGATTAAAGTAAGAGCTTCGAATTGGGAAAACTAGCTAGAAATCTGCAGTAAAAGGTATTCAAGCCTCCGCCGTGTGCGGTCCCTATTGTGGAATGCTCCCAAAACTGTGCTTGTATTTACATATTCGACCCATACGTATTGTAGCTGATTTAATCAAAGAAATACTACAGTTAACACAGTGTGGAAATACTAGGTACAGATATTTGAGGTACACTACATATGAAGTAGGCACGGATACACAACGTTCGCATAATCTAAGTACGGATTTACGAGGTATTTGGACGAACTATAGTTATGAGTGTGTTGACAATCTTAACCTCGGGGGGAATAGGAGATCATAGGTTTCATCGTTTGAACATACATAAAAAATACAACTCTGCATTCCAAGGAATGCAAGCATTCGCAACGTGTTTGCATTCTATTATTCAGCCCAAATTCCCAGGTTCATTCGCCTATAAGTGACCATACATTTATAAATATTCCGTGATGATGTCCTGAATCCGGATTGTGTCCCGGTTCCACACTAAATTCTTTATAATTATTCATTGTTTACTATATGTTTTGTAATGTGTTTTTGTACCGGAAGCAACGTGGCACAAACGACCAATTGCCAAATATTTATTCTTACTTTATGTAGCCACACTGTGTTTCCCACTAAAAACTAGAAATCTGCATTATAAGGAATGCAAGCCTCCGTCATGTGGGGATGTACTATTGTGGGATGTTTCCCCAACCGCGTTTGCATTCTATTATTCAGCCCATATTCCCAGGTTCATTCGCACATAAGTGACCATACATTTATAAATATTCCGTGATGATGTTCTGAATCCGGATTGTGTCCCGGTTCCACACTAAATTCTAATCGATTCAAAGCTCATTCTGGAATTGCTCTGAAAATTGCATGAGAATCCGCTGATGATAATAATTTGAATAAACAAAACACACACATTGTTACAGATGTCTGGTGGCATGTCTCTTTTATTGTGGGCTGTTGACATTTGATTCGTTTTTGGCTCAAGCCCTGGGCGCTGCTATGCTACAGCGTTCCTTGTTCTAGCTGGCCGGGTGCGGAACACGTGTAAACACAGCGGACATGCTAGTCGGGGCTAACCCGCCTGGCGGAGCCGGGCCGGCCCACGTATGAACCCTGATATGTAGAAACGCAGCATTCTTTGTTCTAGATGTTTCGTGTAACGTGTGTACTATTGGGTTCTTTGGAATGTTCGAGAAATGGAAAGTTCTCGGCTAAGGGTAAGAAGCAATAAATAAGAGGCTGTGTTTTAGAGCCGAGAGAGAGAGAGGAGAGAAATATTCCAGCGGACCCAAAAGATTGTAAGTCAGTTGTGGACCTTTTCCGATAGGTGCGGCAGTTTTAGATTTTCTTCTTAATTTGTGACTGATCTTATATAGTCTTAAGTTTGCTTTCGGGATTATAACAAGAACTTCGCTTTTGGATTACAACGGATTGATTTTGTGTATGAACTGGACTGTTATTCTCTGAGAAGATTTATGTGAACTGTTCATCTTGGTTGTACGTTATAAAGGACTTGTTGTCGCTGTGACAGTTGTCGCTATGCAGTTGGAATTGAAAAAGTTAGAAAAGCAACATGAGCTAGCATTAAAACAGTTAGAGAGGGAAGAACATGAAAGATTAAAAGAGTTAGAATTAGAAAAATAAAAAGAAAAAGAAATTGAGTTAAAACGAAGGGAGTTAGAAAGACTTAAACTAGAACATAGTCTACGTGTTGCCCCAACTCACAGTTTTGATGTTACTAAAGACATAAAACTTGTCCCACCATTTCAAGAAAAAGAGGTTGATAAATATTTCTGACAATTTGAGAAGGTAGCTCAAAATTTAAAATGGTCTAAGGAAAATTGGACTATGCTACTACAAAGTGTATTGACTCGCAAGGCTAGAGAAATTTATACAGAGTTTTCAGTAGAAGCCGCTGCTGACTATGACCAGGTTGAACGGTTAATCCTAAAAGGTTATGAGTTAGTTCTGGAGGCTTACCGCCAGAAATTCAGAAATTGGGAAAATCGCAAATAACAGACCTATGTCGAATTAGCTAGGACAAAAGAGCAGTTGTTTGATCGCTGGTGTAGTTCTAAAAATTGATTTTGCTTGAAGAAAACTAAGCGCTGCATTAACGCAGATGTTAAAACTTTTCTGGATGAGAAAAGTCCTGAAAGACTTGACATTGCTGCTCAATTAGCTGATGATTATTCATTAACACACAAAATGTCCTTTACTAGCAAATCAACCAGTCATGCACAAACAAGAATATAAATCAGTATGGTCAAAAGAAGTTTAAAGCGCAGTCATCCAGTACTAGCAGTCCTGATAGTTCAGCCAAGTCCATTACTACACCTCAGCCCACGTCCACTGTGTCCAAGTTTAACAAAGACCAGTCCTTTTTTTTTAAATAAGTAATTACTGCAAGAAGGAGGGTCATCTAAATTCTGACTGTTGGAAACTTGCAAATAAACCAAAGGGTTAACCTTCTGATTTTGTTTCAAAATCCATGCATAGCATAGTACAAGAGCCAGGGTCTTTTCATGTAAATAAGGTGAACAACTCCTTCATGACCCTAATAAAGAGTTTGATGCTACGGAGGACAACGTGCCGTCTGACTTCAAAGAAGAATCCGTAGCTTGCGGGGTAAAACCTCAGTTGATTCCTGTGAGGAATTAAATAAGGCTAGGTCCACTTATAACAAACAGAAGTTTGTTTCTGCTGAGAAAAATTCCTCTGTTGACTCCCATGAGGAGTTTGATGATAAAAAGGATGTAGATTCCTTAAATGACACTGAAAAAGAGTTTATGACTGACACTGTCAATGTCAGTTCTTTGTTTAATGAAGCTGAGATCGTAGATTCCTCTCCTGACTCTGAAATGGAGTTTGAGCCATTCATACATGATGGTTTTGTATCACTTTCAAGTGATTTTTCAGATTCTACCCTATATGTATTTTGAGGGACACTGGTTCAGGCCAAACTCTCATGTTAGCAAACACTTTGCCATTTTCTAATAGGTCTTTTACTGGTGCACATGCACTTGTTAATGGTGTGTTTTCAGACAAGCACACTTCAGTTCCGCTTCACAGTATACATTTAGAGTCAGATTTGATTTCTAGGAATATTACTATGGGCATAAAAACTACTTTACCCTTTAAGGGAATTCAGTATCTACTAGGCAATGATGTTGCAGGTGACAGCCTGTACCAATAGTGACAGAAAAGCCGTCACTTGATCAGGACACTGATCCGGAAAGTCAGGAAATTCCTTGTTTGTATCCTTCATGTGCTGTAACAAGATCTATGGCCAAGAAAAACACTCATGAGGATAATGGTCCAGATAATAACACTCTGGGAATCACTAGTGACTCGTCTAACGACTCGCCCGTACAGGATACAGCATTTTCATGGTTAGAACTTATCACGGAACAGCATACGGACCATGAAATTTCATGTTTGTTTCCCAGGGCAGTTTCTAAAGATGAACTGTCACAAAACCCAGTTTGTTTCTATGTTAAAAATGGAGTGCTTATGCGTAAATGGCGACCACCTGATGTATGCGCTGATGATGAGTGGGCCATCAAACATTAAATAGTAATGCCCAAAAGCTTTCGCGATGAAATTCTAAGCATGCCACATGAGGCTCTTTTGTCTGGCCATTTAGGTATAAATAAAACTTATCAGAAAGTTAGTACACACTAAGGGCCTAACCTCAGGAAAGATTTTGTACAATATTGTAAATCATGCCATACATGCCGGATGGTAGGCAAGCCCAATCAGAATCCTCCTAAGGTCCCACCTAGGCCTATTCCTGCTTTCGAGGAACCATTCAGTAGGATTATTGTTGATTGTGTTGGACCACTGCCCAAAATAAAATCTGGACATATAAACTTGCTGACAATTGTGTGCGCATCTACCAGGTTCCCTGAGGCAATACCATTGCCCAAAATTAAAGCCAAAAGTGTTGTCAAAGCTCTGACCAAGTTTTTTTTACAACCCTTGGAATACAAAAATCCGTCCAGTCTGACCAAGGGTCTCATTTTATGTCTTGCTTATTCCAACAAGTTATGCTTGTTATAACAGTACAGCTCTTTGCCATATCATCCTGAAAGTCAGGGCGCCCTCGAGTGTTTTCACCAGACATTAAAAAATATGTTCAGGACTTATTGCTATGCAACACAGAAAAACTGAGATGAAGGAATGCACGTATTGCTGTATACTGTCAGAGAATCCTTTCAAGAGTCCTTGGGTTTCAGTCCCTTTGAACTAGTTTACGGACATGGACCGCGAACTGATCTTCCATTGAAACTACATAAAGAAAAACTCTTGTTTGAAAATCCTGATTCTCTTAGTTTACTGCAGTATGTCTCAGACTTTCGCTCTAAACTACACAATGCTTTTTAGATTGCAAAGTCAAATCTAAAATCTGCACAAAGTAAAATGAAAACAAAGTATGACAAACACACTGTAAGTAGGACGTTTGGGCCTTGTGAAAAGGTCCTTGCCTTACTTCCTATCCCTGGCAGACCTCTGCAAGCTAGGTATTTTGGTCCTTACATTGTTGAAAAGAAAGTCAGTGATTTAAATTACATAATGTTGACACCAGATAGGCGTAAGAAGAAATAACTGTGCCATGGTAACATGTTGAAATCATATTATGACAGAAATAGCACATCAAATGTTGTACATAATGTTACTGCTGTAAATTATGTAAACACTGACCCTGACTCAGTTAAAGTAGATACTGATTGTTAGTGTGATGAAGACATTCAGTGTGGTACAGTACCATTAAAAAAACTCAGACATGCTTAACAAACTGGATGCCAAACTGTCACACCTTACCGCACAACAAAAACAAGACCTCAAGAACCTGCTGCGGAATTAGGAACATTTGTTTAGTGACATTCCAACGCAAACTAGCATATCGTGCCATGACGTCGGTGTTGGCGGGGCAGGCGCAGTCAGGCAGCGTCATTAAATTTCTGCATTTTCTAGACCAAAAAACAAAAAGCATATAATGTGTTTTCTTGGTATGGTTGGATAATATAGGAAGTTTTGTCCAAATTTTTCTGCTGTAGCTGAACCTTTGACTAATTTGTTAAAGAAGAAACAAAAGTTTGTATGGAATGTCCAGTGTGAAAAAGCATTTCAGAATTTGAAAGCAATTCTGCAAAGTTCACCAGTTTTAGCAGCTCCAGACTTTTCTGTACCTTTTAAGTTAGCCGTAGATGCTAGTGATACTGCTGCTGGTGCTGTGTTGTTACAAGAAGGCAATGATGGCATAGATCATCAAGTTCACCAGTTTTAGCAGCTCCAGACTTTTCTGTACCTTTTAAGTTGCCGTAGATGCTAGTGATACTGCTGCTGGTGCTGTGTTGTTACAAGAATGCAATGATGGCATAGATCATCCAATTCGTTATTTCTCGAGAAAGTTTAATGCAAACCAGAAAAACTACTCCACTAATGAAAAAGAATGTTTGGCTTTGATTTTGGCATTGCAACATTTTGAAGTTTATGTTACTTCATCAATCAGGCCTAACATTGTCTTCAGTCATCACAATCCCCTTACGTTTATGAACAGGTTGAAGTGTAAAAATCTTGTTCTTACAGGATTACAATCTTGGAAATCATACACATTAAAGGGAAAGACAATGTACTTGCTGATTGCTTATCGAGATGTTTATAAAATGTTGTAAACAAGATGTTTCTGCATTTTTGTAAATAAAATGAATTTTGAGATGTTGTAAAAATTGAGTGATTGTGATCGCAAAAAGAAAGTTTTCCGAGAAAACTTTCTTTTTTCTTACAAGAGAGGGAGTGTTACAGGTGCCCTTTTTATTGTGTGACACGGGCGTATCTCGTGATGTGGCGCCCGCGTCTGGCCGCGTGTTGCACTCTCAGTTTAATCCGTACTGGTTGAACTCTCGTTGTCATGCTAGCTTGGGGCTTTCTCGCCTGGCCGAGCCGGGGCGAGCTCACGTGTGAACCCTAATATATTGAGACACTGCGTTCGTTTTTCTAGTATGTTCTTTGAACGTGTATACCGTCTGGCCGCGTGTTGCACTCTCAGTTTAATCCGTACTGGTTGAACTCTCGTTGTCATGCTAGCTTGGGGCTTTCTCGCCTGGCCGATCCGGGGCGAGCTCACGTGTGAACCCTAATATGTTGAGACACTGCGTTCGTTTTTCTAGTATGTTCTTTGAACGTGTATACCGTGTTAGATTCTTTAGATGGTTCGAGAAATGGAAAATTCTCGGCCTGAGGTGAAAAGTTATATAAAGAGGGTGTGTTTTAGAGCCGGGAGAGAGGTGAGAGAATATTCCAGCGGACACAGACGTGTGTATGTCAGTGGGACCTGTCCGATTATCCAGTAATTTCAGGGATTCTACTATTACTAACTCTATACAATTTAATGCTGCCTGCCTCAAGTTTACATTCTGGATTGTTACAAGAGCTTTACATTGGACTGTTATTCTTCGAGAGGATTTGTGTGGACTTTCCATCCGGTTTATACATTTAAAGGACTTACCGTTGTGCACAGTGGTGGTATCCAGGTACTGTGCACTTTGTTTATTTTACTGTGTCATTGTATTGAATTGGTGTATTGTAATGTTAGGGTTGTTTAAAGAATAAATTATGGTTATTTGTTGACAAAAAACCACTGACTTCTTTATTCATTCCCCTTGACATTTCACGCTGCCTAGTGTTACAGAATCTGATTTTTTTTATCTCCTTGACCAAATTTATGTTCATCACGCATACGTGATCTGTTGATATTAGGTTCCGTAACAGTATGGAATAAAACTTGTTTCACTTGTATCTCTTGTGTATACTTCTCATTCACGAATCCACCAGAGGTCGCTTCTACTCAAAACCAACCTCTTCCAGTAAGGCAGTGTTGGTTGGCCGGGACTACTTGTCTTAACTGTAAAACTTGAAAATCAAAATTTGTTACAGTTAAAGGAAATATCATCTGTTCACATTTTCCATGCGCATGCTTACAAAATATAGACAAGACACCCATATTCATCTTATTTGCCTTCGAAAATTCTTATCCAACTTACTGAAAGGGATACATGACAATATTCATTACTTTATACCTACGCCATTTGTGTATTTGGAAGCCCCGGTGCATTGTGGGCTGCACATTTTGACGCCCACAAATCCTAACTAGCAGATTCGTTCTCGCGTGGGTCCGATTCTGCAAAGTGGGCTTCTGACAGCCAAATATGATATCTTGATACCGGGTACCCTTGGATAACTATGATGCACGCTCATTTCGCACAACTCCAATGCTCGTAAATTATTAACGGACCCATTAACTTTAAATTAACTAAGTGGAATTCTGATAAAAATTATTTTTAAAATTGCATAATGAAATCTTTTCCGTTATACCAAAGCAGCGCTGAAGCGGTGAATAAGGGAACTAAATAAAATCAGAGTTTGATGGCGGATGTTGCGAGCAGCCCACCGTTCCCTCCAATGAATGTGTATCTGATGTTTCAAACGTTTAGTCTAAATTCAGACTTATAAATCGTATCTTAATATTTTGTTATCTAGATACAGTTATGATGTATATGTCTTCTATATTCATGAAGTGATTTTTTCAGTGTGTAGTATTGTGTACGTTGTGGGAGATAATTAAATATATATAAATATTTTTGTTTATATTACTATTGGGCTTGCTGCTCATTGAAATGTTTCTCTGAATCGAACCTTTGTTGAGTTACAGCAAATGTATTTTGCTGTTTATGTTATCTGTGGAGTACTAGAGGGGAGCTGGGTCATAATAAGGCACCTATACGAAAGGAAACACTCCCTGTTGCAATGAATATAGTATGCTTACAAATGGCATCGATATTTTTATTTCCAGTCTCTAACGTTTTTCATACCTGTCATATCAACATATACAAATAAGTTGATATAATGACGCATATAGGTAAATTATCATTACAAATGATAAACATAATACTATATTTCAGGCGAGGCTACATAACAGAAAACGAATAATGGGGAAAATTACCACAGATTTTACAGAGAACAATTAGGTAGTAACGATTTTTAAAAGGTTCTAGGGTTAACCATGTCTCTATTCAAAATTAGACCTCTTTCTAAAACAAAGATAGTGTCAGTGATCAGTTGGAGCCATAGCCACATCAGTTTGCAGAATATTTAAAGTGTATGATGTAGGTCTCATTTTTACAGAAATGTTATTCCGAGTTCCTTCTTCATGCGTGTTTTTCCATTTACAAAATTTGATAGCAAGTTTTGTCGAGTTATTGGACATTGGCGAACATAGTCTGTTTCAACAGACTATTGGTTGTGCATGCATTTGTTGAGGTCAATCGCGGCGCAGTCGACGAACAGCTTGTAGTGGCGGCTTAGTACCATTTCCCTCCTTCCACCTACAGGAAGTTTTTATCGGGTTCCATCATATCAACAGCTCGCCATTGAATTTTTTCCCACTATGATGTATCTCATATACATCAAGGTACATACAAAATTACCATTTGTATTTAAACCAAACTAGCAGTATATCCAGTTTCCGACTTTCAACTAGCGACAACCATGTTTTAGTCTGCACAAAATGGTGGACCAGGCAGGGTTTTGAGTAAATCAAGGTTTGTTAAGGGCGCGGCAATGCGGAGATATGTCGTGGACTGAATGTATCTCCGGAAAGAGTTTGGTGTAGATAAGACCTGTGTTTGCTGAGAAGAAGCCGGAATAACGCTCCTGATCGAGTGACCACGCACAAGTCAGTGAATTGCAGTCAGGTGTTTATTGTGGGAGTTCTTCATCGTTCGTGTGTTCTAGCTTTCTGTTCAATTCTTTCAGCATGGCATTCATCACTGCAGGGTCCTGATAAAAATTCCTTTCCACGTGATCTCCGTCTGTTTCCTGAAAGTAAAAATGAAATCGTTCAATTGTTTGGTTTAAATTACAAATAATATTTAAAAACACGTGTTCTTGTTTGATTAAATTAAGGGTTCATAATTTTTCAGTTTTACATATTTCAGATATAAATGATAATAAATTAAATTAAAAAAGATAAATTATGAAAATTGCTTAATTTAAATATGTGTAAAACCATGTAACCTTTAAACAATCGTGTTAAATAATTATTCATTTTATATATTGTATATACGTTTGATCCAGTGACAAATTTACACAATCAATGCAAAAGTTTATGAATGCAAATGATACGTTTAAGAAACCATTTTGATTTGTTTGGTGGTTTTATCTACACCAATCGATATCCATCAGAATCTTATTGAATATGCCAGACTCAAAATGGTAGACATCTAGACATCTGATTTTAATTCTATAGAGACAATTTTAGTAACAATCCGGCGAAACATATGACAAAAATGAATCAGTAGTGAAAATAATATTGCAATAATTAATTATAGTCAGTGAAAACTTAAAAAAATTACACAATAACGAAATCAATGGTTTCTTGAGTATCAAGCCGGGTTCACATTTTCTATACACTACTTTTGTAACAGTTGTGTACACAAGTTAGAAATAAAATAATGGCCAGCAGGATTATGCAAAAGAAATGTCTAAACAAATTCCTTGAAAATGTGTGTAGAGAACCCTGAATATTAACCATACCATTAAAGTTATTAATCTTGATAAAAAGGCGGAACCAGGTTGATTCTTTGACATTTGATGATGTGTGAGCTGTATACTGAGAGTTATTTTGATTAAATACTAAATTAGAAGAATTTGATATTTACCTTTTTATTGTAATGACAAAAATAGATCATGACCACCAGGCAGATGATGGACAGAAGGAGGATAACAAACGTTACTATCAGGAAAATACGAAGGGGTTCTGCAATGGACTCGCCCTGATCACGTGGGTCCTGTAAACGTGATCTTGCAAATGGAACAGCGCATGGCAGGGACTCCGGGTGCATTCGTAGACGGTCCTCCAAATCCTGCACGAAAGATCCCAAAGCATTTTTCAAAGGTGCAACTATTTTCACCGTAAGAGTTACAAAAGTCTGTCCATTAGATCGCTCCACCCGCAGTGTAGGTTCTTCAAACGTTGCCACTGGATTGTCCATAATGGAAGATAATTTTTGGCGTATTATAATCTGATCCTCGTTACAAACAGGGTTTTCATGAGGATATGGAATCGTTATCTCCTTTAACATCTCCTGTAGTTCATCTTCCTCTATGGGTTGCGGGTTAACTTTTTCCACCACACGGATGACAGGCGACGTTATTAAATCAATATCTGCAGAAATTATTTCCCATGCAATATCTCTGTCCTTGTAACCTCTTGAAAGTTTATCTCCGCATAATGTAAGTTTCACCCGACAAGAGGGATCCGTTATGAGCTTCGTAAATTCAACTGAAAGTTTCCTGACTATGTTCCAGCTCTTCAGAAGAACAATAAAATGTTTTCCATACCGAACAGGTTTTAGATTACCTCTAATGCCTAAAGCATTTTTGAATGCGATTGTAAAAGGTGGTGGTTCGGTGAACGGGTAATCGATTACGACACGCACCAGCCGGTCCATCACACTGATGTCGTGGGAGTAATATCTGTCCGTGCAGGCACCGTATATGTTCTTACAGCTAGATATATCTACAGAACACCAGAAGACGTTTTTATCAAGCATATGGGTTCATATGATACATTTGAACAAGTAAATGCCAGGCGGCGGGAGTTATGTTTTCGGCTGGATCCAGATTGTAATTAGGATTACCCCAAAAAGTTAATAAATTGTTTCTTGTATCATTGCCGAGTTATCTTGATCATTTCATCAAAATCCGTTTAGAACTTATTGAATAATGTTGCTAACATAAAAACAGACAAACAAATAAACCAACGCCGGCAAAAGCATAACCATCTTGACGGAGGTAATAACGTATACTTCATGGGGTCTAACATGAACTTAAAGCAACATTTGGATTAATTATAGATATAGGGGGTTTAAACAATAATGATGCTTTTAAACGTTAAATACACAATGTATCGGGACACCTACCGAGACCTAGTTCACGATATCCAACTTTTCTAGATGGAAACCATTAATCAAGGCACTAACCAAATATGTACCAGAAAGAACCCGGGCAATAGGAACAAGTAACCAGATGGTCTCTTGATGAAACCATGTGGGATCTTGAAAGAACCTTTTTTTCCTTGAGTGTACCAATCGTTTTGTGTACTAGCTCACGATACCCAACTTTAATATCAATACAGTAGAGCTTCATAAATCCGAACACCGTTTATTCGAAATTCGTTTTTCCAAAATTGAAAGAGTGAGAACTGAAAATTGTTTATCCGAAAACCAAATAATGAAACAATATGCATATATTATTAGCTGTATTAATATCTGTCAAGCAATGGTTAAGGCCTTAGTTTAGCGACAGGTTGGCATACGGAATCGTTAATGTGAACAATCGTTAATCCGAACAAAACACTGTCTTCCGAGCTTTTCGGATAAACGACGCTATATTATATCATTAATAGTATCACAGTAGTTACCAGTTTGAGATTCCACAGTATCCACGGCTATATGTTTGTCATGTTTGTTGATCAGAATTTCAGGAGCTTCATAACCCCAGAAAACCTTTTGCGGTGGTCGCCTTGAATGAACCTGCAAGAGGGGTTTTCCAGAAGTATTTAAGAACTGAGAAAACTTGTAAGTGAACATTCCCTCTTCATTATAAAATATAATTATTTTATTAACATATTCTGGCAGTGTGTCCATACCTAAGTGTATACAGTTTCATGAAAATAAAGATATGCTTAAAATAAAAGTTGATACTACCAAATGTTTTCATTTATATAATATAAATATTTTCAATAAAGTATGAATGAACATATCGCAATTTATATATAATTATTACGGAGATATAATAGAAAGTTAACTATGATATATATTATATCAGATCCAATTATAATTTATCGTATACCCTTGGTATAGTTGAACGATAAATTCAATTATTCTCTCATTTACATAAAACTGATTTTCAAGTCGGGTACCAGAACCAATTTTTAAATTTAAAAAATGTTCAAGCAAGCAACTACAACTGCCCAGTTTCCTGTAACATCTGCATAGATACAGGTCAACCGCATGTCTCTGGTTGACTTTTTGTTTGTGAGTGTTTCATATTCGTGAAATTCGCGATGTGTAATCATGAAAATAAAACCTTCGTGAATAGAAGGTCTCGCCGTCGAAGGTAAATGGTAAGGCAAATATTGATATTATAAATAATAATATATCTTGCATGTGACCCATTTATCAAAGATTACTACTTTAAATTATATCAGAACTTTCCGATTATCAGCCAATAATTAATAATAATTTGTACCTGTTCGATATCCATATGGATCTAAGTCCATTCTTTAAACACACATATTATTTTATATAATTTATTCATAAAATAATGAATATATTATAAGATCGCGAAAATAAAACCCTCACGAGCCACGAAAAGTGAAAATCACGAATATTTAACCACACGTATAAAGTCAAGCATAACACAGTCTGACCTGGAGAACGCCGCGGTCGTGTCCCCTTATCGGCGTTTCGTCATCTTCTAAATCAAAATCACGGAAGCTGAACTCCGCAGGGTACGAGAGGTAATTCTCTGTCAGAATATCAAGGCCTGGAAAAAACATTCTTTAGAATCTGGGAACTGTCTAATAAGCATTATTTAAAATGTACACAAGCATTTGTAATAAAACATGTATTAACTCACAATATTATTTTATTTTGGCTGAATCCCATCTTTTTCCCGGCAAAACTATTCTGGAACTTACAATACGTTGTTATATATTTTCGTAATTAAACACGCATTTAAACTGAAAAGAAAGTTCACCCTTTTTTAAAGCTTGAAAATCGTAATTGGTCAGGTGGTATGCACTGACCGCGCCCGATGCATGATAATTTAAACTCGTGTACAGGAGAAAGCAAACCATTTTAGAAAGAAACTTTTGCAGATACCACAACATTCATAGAAAAATACCATATATTTCAAGAATTTTGAATATGCCAGGTCCCTTTCACGTTTTCTATTTTCAGAAACTACTCCCGAGGGATAACTTGACATATACATATGATAAGTGTTCTATATATTGGTACATGGTGACATTAGGTTTCAAATAATGGTTGATAATATCAAGATTAAAAATAGTTAATTTTGATCTCCGCCATGGCAGCTCATCAACCCATATGACCTTGTCAGAAATACAGCATTATTCCTCTAAAAAAGTCCTAGATCCAGATAGTGATCAAAATAAGTCTTAAAATTTAATGAATTGTTCCTTGTATCACTGCGGACCTATCCTGAAAATTTCTTTAAATTCTTTGAATAACTAATTGAGTAATGTTGCTAGCAGACAGACAAGCAAACGGACGAGCAGACAAAACCAACACCGTCAAAGATATTATTCCCGCCCCGTGGTGGAGGTAATTATTCTTTGGTGTGGTCTTAATTTTCATAAGAAAAATTACCATCACTTAATGCATCATCATTCGCCATACAACTGGAAGGTCCGTTTGAGTTGCATGTAAAAGACTGCCACCGTTTTTCCAGTACATTGGTGATATGTATTGAACCACTGGAAGTTAAACTCTTCTAAAAATACAGAAATATTTTAAAAACGATATTCAATGACACAATAATTAGATTGCTGACATATAAAATAAACTTATCACTCTTCAGAGTCATATATTACGTGTCAGTAGACCAGTGCAACATACAAAACAGCGCCGGAATAAAATAGTGAGAAAGATGGTCATTAATAATATAAATTACATATTTATAAACATATATATATATATATATATATATATATATATATATATATAAGTAGAATTTGTATAGAATATAGCTTATTTCTTTAATGCACACTGTGCTCTTTGAAAGACGTTATTCATACAGGTCTTTCAATATATCAGGTATTATTACCACCATGAAAACAGTCATGGTCTCTTAAATAAGACAGTAACCCTAACGACCACTTCAGTTTAGCAACCATCTCAAAATAAAGACCACAGGTTCACGATCCCGGCTCTTATTTTTTTCTCCCCCTTTTTATAAGACATTTCATAGACGACCCTCTCCAAACTACGAACACTATATCAAGGTCCCTTTCGTGGTCGTAATATCGTGGATTTACTGTATTTATATGAGCTCTGCCCGCATAGGGTATTTAGGGTATTTACAAATACATTTCAAATGTGCTTTATTTCAACTGTAAATGTATTGTGGGAAAGGGACTTCGAGTTGACCAATTTCCTGATTTTACAAATCTATCAGACAGATTTTTTGTAAATCACATAAAGTAACAGAGTTCCAATGGCGTAAATTTCTTTAAAATAGGAGATGACTCGTAGGTGTGTTAGTATAATCAAAGTTGGATTAACCTTTTAATTAACATATATATATATATATATATTATATATATATATATATATATATATATATATATATATAGAGAGAGAGAGAGAGAGAGAGATAGATAGATAGATAGATAGATACATCTTATTTTCTGATTGACACTTGTCAAATATATTAACATTAATATTAACATACAATATTCTGTTTCCAATTTAAGTTAATTCTGAACCAGATTTAGAAACCTAAACAAAAGTATATTATTCAATTATAAGTATATACCATATTCAAAAAAACATATATTATTCACCGAATAGCAGGAGGAGATTACATTGACCATCCCCTTTGCTTAAAAGTGAAGGAGATGTATACTTCTATCCGCCCTATATTAACTGTCCTGTCCTGAGCAATCGTGTGTTAGAATCCTTTTAATCGAGTATAAGGAGTACATTAAAACCTCGCTTGACGGCCACCTCAGTTTAAGGACCACCTAAAGATACCATCACTGGTTCACGGTCCCGACTCTTTCTTTTTTGCTCTTAATATATAAGATCTCGCTTAGACGACACCCTCGAAACTACGACCACTTTATCAATGTTTTTTAGGTGATCGTAATTCCGAGATTTACCATATTTTAAATGTTTTGCTTACACTTAATATGATTCGCCGTATTTTCCCGACGTTCTTTGTCGTTTCCGGTAGAACTGCTGGTCGCAGTCTCAAGTCACATGCTTCCTCTGCGCACGGCAGGTCTACAGTGGTAAAACTGTTGTCTGGACCAATAAGTGTGATGAGATCACCCGGGGAGTATCTGTACGTGGTTGTAGATTTCAATATGTAGAGCGTATCTGTGAAAAATCAAATGTTAAATGAAATGAATGTAGATAAGGAACGGAACTTATTCCTGGAATGGAACCATTGTATATTGGCTCAGAATAAAAGAAACCTACAAATTTATGAGGTGATAAAACAAGGGATCCATTGGTAACGTCGCTCAGCTGAATTTTGGACAATTTTAGCAAATGCAAAATATACTTTTTTATAACTATATTTTTGTATTTTAAAAACTTAGAGGAAATAGCCCATGCTAACTTGTGCTAATCATGTTATATTAATCAAATATTTAATATATATTCGCTGAAGTAATTAATGTGCACCTTTATGGACTATATCAAAGATCCAGGAGGCTCTCATGATTAAATATTTCTAGAAGTACCATTATTTTAGCTATGTGACAGTTATATGTGTATAAACTAACACCTGTCAATGAAAGAATAAAGAAGAAAGTGGAGATTAGCTGAAGTATAATAATACACATTTAATTAATTAACTGAAATAAAATTTTGTAAACAAATAAAAACAATTTAATTTTCAAATTAGCATAGACTAAATCTGATAAATATATATTGTACCGTATAATACATGAAAATTGTGGCCTGAAACCAATTTATAATTCAATAAAAGAAAATATACGAAATATACGAAAGGATATATGTTACCAACAAGAAATGTGATAATGTATTAATAAGTCTGGATGGGGGGATGGGAATATGACAAGACGGAGAGAGAGAAAGAAAGGGGAGGGGGAGAGAATTCAACTGTGCTTATAGGAAAAAAAGTTCATACATAATTATTATTTATTAAATGATAAACAGACATGGACAGACAGGGCTGATCACTGTGTGTCCCATTCTGCTGAGGCAAGAATATAATATATGCTTCAATAAGATCCTAATTTTGGCATGTACATAGGTAATATATGCAGGAATGCAACTACTAAATATTAATAGATTAACAAAAGCAGTCTTTAAAGTCGGCAATTTTGAAGTGTAACAATTGTTTTTTTTTACTGGAAAACGTAGGTTTTTCCTTTATTTCTCGGAAAGGTTTGGTAGGAAAACTTAGGAACATTTAACTCTATGTCAAATTTTAGATTCGTAGATTCCGGTTTCAAAACGGGCCTTTTTAACGAACGGACGACCGGCACGATGCTCGGAATACGGACAAAGGACCATGACTATAACTCAGTGATTAATTATGGTCCGCTGAGCTAAAAATGTTCGAACTATAGTTCTTCCTTCGCCAAGCAAATGAAAGGGAAACCTTCCCCTAGGTCACGACCTGGAAACATTGGCTTAGGTAAAATCTGTCACCTGTTCCGATTACTTTGACCAATAATCTGTTTTGGAAAACTGTCGCATTAGAAATTAAGCGCAAACAACAACAGAAAAGTGTCAATAGATCTCAGTCATTAGATCTCAGTGTCATTATAGTTCTTCACCGAAAACATAGAGCTCTTAGTCAAATCACCCAATTTTGACTATCCATCGAAGCGTAAAAGTCTCAACGGGGCTACAGTTGTCGACAATTGTCCATTAACTCCTCCGAGCAGTGTCAAACTGAGAGCAGCTCACTAATAGCACGAAAGCTACCTATAGGCTTACATATACATGTGAATCGTTTACGAAAATGTCAATTAAAATGCATACAAAAATCTAAGACTAATTAAAGTTTTAAGAATTTATTTATTTTCTAGGGTTATATTCTTGAAAGTGAAAATACATGTTTGAAAGGAAAACAAAAGTTCTTTTATTGATTAAAATATTAAAAATTGTTTTTAATTTGTCGAATAAACAGAACTGGTACTTGAATTAAAGAAAAGGTGTAATACTTCATCAGATACCATCTTGTACCATACTGTATTTATCCAAGGATAATGACAAATTTTTAAATATTGACATGTACTTACGCCCTGGTAGCGGTCTTGCCGGAACGCATAATGTCCATCCATTTTGTGTGAAACTGTAAGAAAACAAACGTTTTACGTCATTTGAGAGGGAAAGGTGTTCTTGCTATCTTGTGTAGAAAGTATATAATGTTAGAGGTTGTCCAGAAAATGTTCTCTGACGCCCATAAATGCAGTAAAATTATCATTGTCATATGGATATGTAAAAAGTATATATGAAGATATATGTAAAACAAAACTTGTGAATAATATGTACTTTGCGATATGTTACCATCTGATGATCATATACACAATTTAATTCATTGATGTTGCAGTAATGTAAGCGTAATCCACCTGGACACTTTTCCGTAGGAGATCATTCTTTCCTAGGGCTACGTTAAAATAGTAGAAAACTGTTCATATTTTCAGGGTTTTCATTAGTTTTATCCTTTCTATTAATTTGGTTAATTATATAAATAATTTCTATATATCAGTCTTATCCTCAGACCTAATCGCTTCTACCTTGTTATATTTGACAGAAAAGAAACATGATTTATTAATAGGACACTTTAGGTAGGCAACTATGTTTCTGTTTTTCTCTATGAGCATCGTCTGAAAAAACTGGATAGTCTCACTCTGGCATGCATGCTATAAATCTGTCACTTACAAACAGAATAATGCCAAGAGTATTTTCCCCAATTTTAATATTTTACCTGTTAAGTTTGTCACTGTCTTGACTGACGAGTGTTTCCAGGTCTTGGCTGTCAGGAATATTTGGAATAAGAGCGACGTCTGCCCCCTGAAATAAACAAAAACATATACAAAAATATATTATTATCTGTTCGCGCCCCATAATCCAGCAAAGGGGAGCTGCTTGGTGGAGGTCTGCGCTCTCATAGTGAAATCCTTTTGATGGTTCATAAAAATTTTTTTTGAAGAGCTGTTCGTAAGGATTTTTTTTTTTATGTATGGGCTGTTGGATATTTCGTTTATATGTGTAACTGCTATGCAGTTCGCGTAAACGTTATTGTCAAAATTGAAATAAGAGACTGAGCATAAAGGTCCAAGGAGCAATATTTGAAATATTTCAGGAATACAAATTTATAGCTTCAGGTCTGTAGCCTTGTGCTCTGCTTAAATTTAGTGCTTACGTGTATAAATACAAACATATTTTGAAGAAAAGAGCAGGGTACAAACCTAGGTATAAGTTACTTTTAACTTTAGCCCATCAATCGCCCCTAATCAAATACCATGTGTTTTACCATAATTACTCAGCTCAATTAACAAAGGCCTAGGAGCATAAACAGACCCAAGCCACGTGTTTAACTGGGAAAACGCTGCGTTCGCTGATCGATTATCAACAGCATAGTTACTGAGAATCAAGATATTTCTTGAGTTTCTTTCATGGAGGTAACCGCTTCAATTTATAATACTAGCTAAATTAGGTTTGTACTTATGCAGAATTTTGACGCACTCAATGACACGGAAATAGCACACGCTTCCAATCTTTCCTTATCCTGGTATGAACCATAGCCATTGACTTTTGCCCCTGCGGGTCCTGGGTGCGTAATCTGCTGTGTCATACCACCGAGTAACCCCTGAAAGGCGCACTCATCCTTGGAGTGGACACATATGAAGAAGACTAAGACATACGAGTACGCTGTCTGTTCCATACCTGGTAGGAGTTGAGCCTAAATTTGGCGCCAGGATACACAACTTCTCCAATCAAATGAGGCTCGTCAACTGTCGGTAAAATTTGAAAGTAGTTCCGGTTTTTCGCAGGTCCAGAATCTGAATAATGCAAAAAAAAATGCAATTTATTCATTTAGACCATAAAGCATTACTCGAGTCCGAGTGATTCAAAGCTGTTATTTGAAATGGATAACATGATTCGAGCACCCGAGCAGGTCTGAGTCTGAGGCATTAAGCAGGTATTCACGTTACTGAATAGTTAATGAACATTATCAACGGAATGTGCTTTCTCTTTATCGTATCACAAAACCGTAACCATACGCCGGTTATTTGTTGTAAAATGGCTCTTCCTTCCCGTGCAAAGGACCAATATGTAGACCAGGCAGCCATCAGTGAACTCCTACGCCGCTATAACTAAAGGTCTCTAATTATTTCTACCTGATATTTTTTCCATTGTTGGTCATTCATGCCTTACATAAAACATTAATTTATGCCTAAAGTCCAGACAAGATGATCAAAGCTTTTCCGTTTATTTCACATGCAAGGTTTCGATTTGTTTGAAGAAGCTCGGATTTAATCGACATGGGATGACATGCAAGCGTCAAATACTGCCTCCAAAATGTAATATTGATTTTAATCGTAAATATATACTTACGGAATGCTAGTTTGTAACACGAACCCTCTCCACCCACAAAACTGGCCTCTTTTTCTAAACCTAGAAATCCTTGTTGGAACAATTGAATGAAGTCACCGTACCTGAAAACGAACATAGCAGGAGTAAAGGAATTGCCCCGTTGATGTCAACACAGGGAGGAAATATGTGGCACGCGGGATGCGCACATACGACACTAGAGACGTCAACACAGAGAGGTTGTCGATACAGGGAGAACGCAAAAAACGCAGGGGCGTCAATATAGCGAGTACAATGGCATAATGATATGTCAGGGGTGTCCAAACAGCGAAATCGCTCACGATACCAGCACGTTTATACCTGAACGGCAATGTCAATTCAGTAAGAACACGCACGATACCAGCACGTTAAGAACACGCACGATACCAGGGATATCAATACAGTGAGAGCTGCGTATGTCCGGTTGACTGCTCGTGTCCTTTTAAAGCTTGAACTTTCATGTTTGAACTCTAGTCATTCCATCGGCTTACCCAGAAATCACTACACATATTAATCAATATCTTAATGTTTGTTTTATATCGGAGTAAAATTGTTTGACTCAGTGATGTTTCTTACGGTAATGCCCCCTGGTTGACAAAGTGGAAAATAATTTTGTTGAACTTTCGTGAACGCGAGAAAACAAAAGTGTAATATTGTGGTTGAATAAAGTGTAATGGACCCGATAAGCCGATGTGGTTTGTGTTCGGCACAAAGATACAACACTCATTGCAGCTCACTTGATATGCTGATGTGGGTTGCTGTCAACGCTTCTCCTGCGCCGTCTCCTTTTCTGTGGTGTGTCTGAGGATTCCTTAGCCGTGCACAAGGCAGACCCGGATGTAACATGGAGACAGAAACGTTGAACTGCCAGCTGAAGACACCGGAACTTGGTGGTAAGGTCTGGAAGGTCACGTGACACGTTAAAATTATAAGGAGACGTCAGCAGCTGAGAAATGGTTTTATCAGCTTATAAAATACAGTGCATGGAATATGACAGTGACAGTATTGTGTACTCTCAGGAATCGTAAAACTTTGAAATGCTCATCTTCCCGATGGAAGGTCATGAAGGTACAGATTGCATTTCCGCTAAAGATGCTTCCTGCCATCATATGAAACTTTCAGACACACTTCGCTCAGTGAAAACCTAATTCTGCCATCCTTTTTTTAATGTTTTGTTTTGTTGGAGTTAACCGCCTCCATTTATTAATGTTAGCTTAACTAATTATATATACATCTGCAGATTTCCATTCCGGTTTCGGACTACGTGACAGGGCAGTATCACACGCTTCCTCTCATTTTTATATCCAGGCCCGGTGACTACTGCACCTGCGGGCCCTGGGTTGGTAATCATACCACCCAGGACCCCTGGAAGGCGCACTCGTTTGTGAGTGAAACACGGCCGTTGGGCACGACTTTCCCATCAAGCCTGCAGATCGCTCACCCTTGGCGGGGGCCGACCGTGAAAAACCTCACCGCCTCGGCTGAGATTCGAACTCACGTTCTCCTGGCTTTGAGTCCTGCGCTCTACCCCTGAGCCACAGAAGCCGGTAATTCTGCCATCCTATGCACACTTGAATCCAACAAGAACTGATTGTTTCCAATAGTAACACATTTCAGAAACACGCTTGTGCAGTGTAAAAAAAAAGGAAAACTAAGAGATGAAGGTCTAAATGCCGGAAGGTATAAGAAATTATAGAGCAATCTTTATAGGAAAATAAATTAAATATATGAAGTCTGTTGAACACCACCTGTAAAATATTTCGTTTTCTGTGTCATGTTTTCTTTTCTTCTTTTCAGATCCTAAAGTGGAAAATATCAAAGTGATCACCATTCAAAACGATTGGTGCAAAAAGAAAAATGCCTTTCCGTGCACTCGTTTGCCTGCCTGAGACAGGCGAAAATGTGTTAGTACGACCCCTGACGGTAAGAGGTATGATTTACATTCATCACGCATGCGCTTATACACTACACTGGTTACATACAAAATCTCTTTTGTTTTAACCGCTGCTTTGTATAACAGGATTCCCCTTGTTTCACAACCAGAGCTGGCACAGAGCAAAGAATTATAATCAGACCAAAGAGAGCGTGTTATCGTTGTTTAAAACTTGCGCTCGATGCACAATGCAAATCTGTCAGCTATGAGAAATATTGTCCCATCAGGCTAGTCTTTAAAAATCAGCATTATTCGGAATTAGCACAATCACGAACAGAAGACAGAAAATATATTGTATTTGACAGCTGTGCACTCTGGGTGACATTAGAGGGGCCAAATTTGACCTAAATAGTGGTATAGAAATAAACTCATCATCATCAATAATCCTCTACTTCTTTTCCTTTGCGAGGTGCTAAATTACTAAATTTGCATGAATAGCATAAATATAAAAAAAACTGTCAGGATTGTAGATAAAACTTACACTTGACCGGCTTCCTGAAGTAGGCGTCAGACCTCAGTAGTTCTTCAATTGGCTCCAGTGAGTACTGTATTGGAGCTGGGGCCTCCCGAGCGGAGCGCGCCCACTCACGAAGACTATCGGTGCTTCCGTCTTCAAGACTGCCGCCAGGGGCGCTGCCCCCCACATAGAACTCTCTCGTCTCCGAAGACTCCACCCCACCCTTTTCGGAACTTTCTGAAGATTCTTTGTTCTTCACGCTAGCACTGATAGAAGCAGAAAAGGCTCCATATCCCCCGCCCGCACTTGCTGAGATCCCATTATCCCTCATTTCACGTTCAACTTTAGTGGTGGCCTCTTTGGATACGACTTTTCTCTGTACTGCACGCGCTCCCATGACAACCTCTTTAGTGAAGTGGGTTCCAAACTCGTGTAAAATTTCAAGGTATGGTTGCAGCCCCGGGACGTCATCAGAATCGCACGTGTAGCCTGTTATACCACGAAGCGCGTTCTCAAACGCAGGACTGACCTGAATATTAAAAATGCTTTTAGACGTTGAAAACATCAGTGGATTTTCGAGTTGGGAGAGGTTTGCACAGCTTTGGAGTAAGACCTAGTATCTAATGATAATTCAGATGTTTAAAAAACTTATTTTTAATCTCATAAATCGGAAATAAATAGCTCTTTATGATTAAATGGTCAGATCATGTTATTAATGTCTGGAAATAAGACTAAGGTCAATCTGTAACTTAAGGTGCATTCGGTTAGTATATTCTTACGTAAAATGATGACGTGCATTATTGTCAAATGTCAGGTCACCACTACAATCTACTCGAATAACAGCTTGTTCAAACATGTGACTAAGGGTAACTCTGTATGGATGATGTAATTCCAGACTCTGTATCAAAAAGTTTGCATGATTCTCTTAGAGAGTGCGCAAGACAGACAGGAGAAAATCAAGGTTCTCTTAGAGAATGCGCAAGCAAGGGAGAGGAGAAAACCAAGGTCCTCTTAGACAGTTCGCAAGACAGAGAAAGGAGGCAATCAAGGTTCTCTTAGAGACTACTCAAGACAGAGAGAGAAGACAATCAAGGTTCTCTTAGAGAGTGCGCAAGACAGAGAGAGGAGACAACCAATCTGCTGTGACAACATTGTCAATAAGGGAATAAAGGGACGTGTCTTCCAACCTCGTCTTGTTTCACTTACACTCAGGGTTACAAGTGAAACTCATCAAAACCACTTTTAATTTATTGGTGGATAATACGGGTAAATCACTTTGAAACAATATAATTTACCGATATAATACTAACCAGTTAACGGTTTTTAATGTGAAAGATGTATAACATTTAAACATGTTGTCAACATATTGATATGTCTTAAGATTTGTTTAAATTTTTCCCGTGTCGACAATCCATGTCCACATGTGATATTTTTCATTGGCTGTCATGGAAGAAAGCTTATAAACTTGGAAAAATCGTAATTAAGTCATTTCAGGAATATGTTTACTCTCCAAGCAGAAAAGTGAAACTTGACAGCGTCTCTGAAAATAGTCAAACTTTTTATCCTCGCTAAATAAGAGTAACCTATTGTGAATTTGCCACGTACCAATGAGGTTACAATTTACGTTATCCCTGATATATCGCGTTATTTTCGCAGAGTACGCAGTATCCCTTGGCAAGGAAAATGTCTTTTCATTCCCCTACTAGATAAATGTTCCTTTTATATGCATTGGATTTGTAGGATATACGTTTTTAGTAAGTACTGTAATTCTGTGTGCTATTACATCCATGGTAGGCAGATAAATTTAACTTTTTACAGTAAAAAAATAGAAATAACAGTCTGGACGTGCGGTAAAGTCAGATACAATAAAATGTCACGGCACTATCCAGTATAACTTAAGAAGGACGCCTGCACTGCTTCGCATTGAATAAGGTGAGATTGAAAGCAGCGGGACTAAAAATCACTCAGTATTTGGTAGCCGATGACCGCGTTTGCACGTGTCTTTTGATAAGATAATAATTAAATTTTGATTTCCGCTTGCATAAAATTTCATGAAAATTCCGCGAATCATCAAGAAAACCAATGCTTACGCTTAGCTGCCGAAAGCAGCATTGGACCCAGTAACTGTTTTGTCTGTTTTTTACTATAGGTGTCGCGATACCGATCGCGGTTACAATGGGTATCCCACGTGGTACAATAGGCAGCAGCCATAAAACCTCAGGGACTGGGTCGTTGGTTCCTTTGATGCTCGACGACGTTTCTCCTGTCTAATTTTAACCTCCTTGGTACATGTGGCAATATCAATGCGACATCATCTATGTCCCGGTTTTAGGATAAAGTTAATTTTTTGCGGTGATGTTGACTGTTTCGTCATATTCTACTTTACACACCTTTCATTTTCTATCTGAGGCGAAAAAGGTGAACTTCTATAGCATATTACAGAAATTATCGCAAAGGGAAAAAAGGCAGATAGGGGTAGTAGTGGACATTGGGCATATTAGTTAAATTGACCTCAAAGTGTCGCTTTATAGTTAAGTTACCATAAGGATGTGTTACAGTAATTTGAGACATGTAGGTGAATTACGCCCGAGGGCATTTGTGCGTCACAATTGTAACAATGGTATTTATATTATAAGGTCGCTACTGGGCCAAGGTCCAGTAAAATGTTATTGCAACAGACCCAAGATATATTACATGCAAGATATGAATGTTACCTTAGACTGCCTGAGACTGAGCCGAGCTCTGTATGCTACCGCCCGCCCCGTGATGTCTATGTAGGATTTCTTGCTCTCCCGCAGTTCTTTCGTGTCTCTCTGGAACGCCGAGTTGGCGGAGAAGGACGCCTGAAAACTAGCTCCAAACACAGACCCCGACGCAGACACACCAGCCTGTCATTATAGAAAAATAAAGTCCTGTCTAATTATGGCATCAGGTGTTTTATATAAATATATAAATATATATATATATATATATATATTTATATATATAGTGTTTTTGTGTGTGTGTGTGTCTAATTCTGAACCCAATAATGTCTATCTACAGACTGCTATCGGTTTGGAACTATGTGCCAGCTAGGGCGGTAGCCTTATTAATCGTAAGAACCCTTTTATCTTAATAATGCATTAAAGAAAGTAGGGTATTTTATGAGATACAGGATTCCAAGGGTCACTAAAATTTTCTCGTTGTATTATTCTTATTTATAGCCGGTGTATATAAGTTGATTTGTTATTTAATTTTGAAATATGATTTTTAAATAGCTTCATATTCCTTGGTATATTCGTACCACTCATCATTGACTGTTAAATCTACTTATTTTTTTCTTTTGTACTTAAACTCTCGAGTTTATCTACATATCCAGATCAGATCAGCTTTTCAAAGAATGACAACTGAATGGCGCTGACAAACAACTGGTATATTATATTTATAAATATCATAATGATTTCAGTAATATTTCCTTATATAACTTTATAAATTCTCTCAGTGTATAGGATTAGAGGCTTTTAAAGTAGTATTATTAGATTCGGGACTCACTGAAAACTCGTTTCTTAGCTTGCTGGAGTAGCTGTCTGCACTGGAAGTGATGGTGGCAGACGAAACGAATTTGGCGCTAAAACAAAGCAAATATTCAAATATATAATACAAATTTATGACATACTGTAGTGTTAACTACTGGATATGTTTATGGAAAATATATATATCTTTAATTGCAGATATATAATACCTATAATACAGTTATATAATAACTATAATACAGATATATAATACCTATTAAACAGATATGTAATACTATTAATAAAGATATATAATACCTATTATGCCGATTAATATACCTTTAATACAGATATATCATACCTAGGTTCTGACACCACGTCTACGTTATCTGGAACTCTGTATTCACCGTCCGCTGTGTGGCGCCATGAGTACGGCAGGTCAATGACCGGAAGCCGGAAGCCAGGATCCACGACACCATCGGGGGAAATCGGATGTCCTTGAAAAATGTCGTAACCTCTTCCAATATAACCAAGGTTAAACCTGGAAATCTTTGAATTGAATACCGTCTGGGCTCTGACTGTGTTGATGCGAGCTGTAAAATACAAAAAAAAATAGATACATTATTTAAGCATATATCATTGTCAGCGCTCAATAGACCTTTTCAGTGAACATGAGCAGTCTTTTCTGAAGTACACTTGTAATGGAGTACGACCAAAACATCATGGTATGAACTATATGATATGGAATATGTTTTTTTTTTTTCTTGTTTTCACCCCATGACTTAAAGATATTACACTGTAACTAAAACATGGCACCATCTTTTAGTTATGTTTATTCCTACATGTGTTCCCACATGCATTTTGAAATTATGTCCATTGTGTGCAACACTGTTTCCTCACGTTGACTTCTACATATATCGAAATTATCGTACGTCGGAAATAAATTTTAATTCCATCCTTCTCAAAAGCAGCAGGTACGCCGTAAAAGGAGAAAGTACGTAACATCAGGAATTCGTGTACGCAAGAACAGGATTTAAAGGTCGTCTTGTGCATTCGGGGCCAATCAGCCAGCAAGAAGTCATCAATAAAAGGGTGAGGGGGTATGTATATCTAAAATCCACATTTTAAACAATGTAAATAGATACCTTAAGCCTTATTCAAGAAACATAATCTAATCCTTATAAAAGGAATTCGGTTCACGTTTGTTCGCAATGTTCTCTAAAACCGCGTTGTGTACAATATTGTACAATTCATCATTTTAAAGGTTATTATCCCAGCAGTGACATTGGCGATATGAAAATAAATAATATTTAATATACATATAATTTTGAGAGATTTTTTCCGCCTTTTACCGAGCACAGCCGAACTGCCTTCGGCAATCACTGGAATGCGTGCATCGTGGTCACTTAACCTCTAACACTAAGGACTATTGTTCATATGAATGACACTTGCTTTCAATGAGGGATTTGACCCACGTGCGTGGTCAGTAAAAGAGAAAAACACATGTTCCTCACTTTATGAAATGGAGAGTTCAACCCAGGAGGATTAATGACAAAACCTAATTCAAGGTCCAAATTTCAGGAACAAGGCTGGGGTGGTGGCGGGGTTTCAGGCCTCAAAATTTGTCTGATACGATGAAAAAAAATGTTGCGGTGGCTGAAAATGGGAACAGGAACAGTTTCCTTGCAACGTACATATAATAAATCTTTCATTTCTTCCTCACAATAACCTATTCTTTATACGTCCGACGATAGAAACCAAGCAGTCAAATATCAACGAAACACCGTATGCCTCCGCGTCTCATTCCGGTTCGCAATGTAAACCATCGCTGACCTGGTGTTCAAGGTAAACATACCGGGGTATAGTTTTTGCCACGAGCACAGCGCCACAAAACAACAGTAAACAAATATTTGTACATATCGTATTCCGAGAGTACCCAACTAAAAATCTATATTTTCTTTTAAATTTCATAATAAAAAATAAGCCAACATTCAATATCTCAGTAAATATATCTCCCAAACCCCGGTATAAGCCCGGTATACCGGGTTTATCAGCTAGTTATTTATAAATATTACAAATTGGTTTAAGTTTTACAACATATCAGACCCACTTATGGCCGTCAAGGTCACTGGTCATTTGCAAAAGCAGTCTCATTGATAGCTGATGACTGAATGACGTCATGTAAACTCTCTTAAAAAATACGACCAGCTGAAACAAAGATGGCTACTCATGCAGGAACACATCTAATCTGCAAGATCATTCTACAGAGTCAAGAAATTTGTGAAACACAAACTGGTGATTTATTGTAAAATTCTTAATTTCCATATCAGGCCCTCACTTCCATGAGGTGTTCTAGGAAAATATTGAAAAATATAAACTTTTATGGAAATTATCTCCGAGACCTAGGTGGGCACAGGTAAAACGAACAGAGTATAAAAAACTATCTCTGTTATATTAGTAAAAATAAAACGAAACGGCTAACTTTTTTACTAATTTCTATTTTACTAGTATTTAACATATGTAATAAAAGACTGAACGATAAACTACCTATTTTCTGTTATTGATTTTGTTCTCACCTTCCTGGGCCCTCTGTTGGGCCTCCTGCAAGTCTGCATTGGCGCTGATTTTCCCAAGGTCTTGCCTTTGACTGTGATTGGCCTGTGATAACCCCGTAGCCAGTTGCATCACGCGAACGTTATCAAATAATTCAAGATTAGCCGAATCACCTGTTGAAAAATAACATACATGTAAAAGATGGAGACATAGAAACAATACCCAAATATCCAATGACCCATGGGTAATGACGCTCAGTTTAAACATTTGGCACATTGTATATCGAGGAGGATAAATGAGACGGAGTAACCCTACTTTGCTTACACAGCATTTAAGCTACACTTGTTCAGTGGGAGGACTTTTAGAATGTACTTTGGTTCTTCGTTTGAATTATTGGAACTGTACAGCGTGAGAAGGATCCATCCGGAACCAGTCGCTCAAGTGTTGTTTGACTGTGAAGATCAGGGATATAGCCAGGATTAACCGGTGGGGGGGGGGGGGGGGGAGTTGCCGTGCGTCGGGATGAGGATTGACATGACAATATGACATTCAGGCTTTTTTAAATTAAACCGATAGGGGCCTGCGAGTCATGATACAAGGCATACCCATTCCAAGTTTCGGGTCAAAATATTTGTTCTGTGGTAGTAGTTGACACAAGAGGCTTATATGGTCGGGTTTTATTTGCTAAAGTATAAAAGAAAAAAAAATATGGACGTTTGAGGCAGTTTCAGCTACCGTAGTTTTAGCTGTGAAGCCGTCATGACGCAGTTTCAGCTACCGTAGTTTTAGCTGTGAAGCCGTCATGACGAACGGAGAGACAAACTTTCCTAGTTTAACCAACCTTGTTATTAATAACTGCTGCATGAATACTTGTAAGTCAATCGTGAATGTAATATTAATTATTTTTTTCAACAGAATAACGTCACTTTTTATCTTACCTCAAGAAAATAACAGTTTCACAAGCAGATGAAAAGGAAAAAAAAGTTATGTAAGAAATGGCGTTCACATCTACTTAAACTAGAATTGATTCGACCCCTTTAGCTTGTACTGCCACCTCAACGTCCTCAGTTAATTAAAAATCCACGTTTTGGTGCAAGGCTGACGACAAGTTGAGGGAGGCTACAGGAATACCGGCTGAGTGAATCAACCAGTACCTGGTATATATATATATATATATGTGTGTGTGTGTGTGTGTGTGTATTGTTATGAAACAGTTGACATGGAAATTCAAGACAATCTTAGATTCTTATAACAATAAGCCTAGAATTTCAATATGGAATGTCCCCAAGATAATATTATAATGTATTACCTGATGCAAATCAAATGAACAGAAATGAAACTTGATAGATATTTACGTTTTTAAAACATTTTTATGTTATAATTTTACTAGCGTCTGGTAAGATTAAACAACATTACATGCACAGTCGGATGTGTGTGTTTACCATACTAAAATTTTCCAAGTGTTCCACAATAAATGCATCGTGATACGCTGATATAAGTGATAGAATGTGTGACCTGTGCCCGAGCGGTTATAAGTATCGATCCCACGAATTGTCAGAACCATAGTCCGTCCCACCAAAGGCCGCCCATCGGGATTTTGGCAATAATTTGAACATGCTGATATTTTAATCCATTGTGTTACAATGGCAGGAAACCATGTGCATTCCGGTAATAGAGAGTGAAAGATTTTGAATTGTTAATTGTATACTTTACGACTTTCCAGATGTTTCCTTATATAATCACCTAACAGGATGGTGTCTTTTAGCTGACAATGAATTTTATCATATTTATGATACCAAGTGCTACAATAATCCAATCCATGCCTGTCAAAAAGTGTCCATTTCCTGTCATTTCAGTCAATATGTCGTGACAGAAACAGATTGTTTTCTCAGATAATAAATAATTCTTTGCATCATATGTTTTTTTATTAATAACCGGGGTTCCTAGAGTGCCTGGTTGAATTACTGCAGGTAATGTTAAGAAAAAAAATGATTTTGTAAGTAAACAATAAAAGTCAAAAACCGATTGGCGTTCTTTGAAGGGACATAACACACCCTTGTAGTTATATTCTCACACGATTATATTCAAAGGACCTACCACGAGCATGCGCACTGCACGTAACGGTCGTCTGCTGTGGTTCGGGTCCTTCGAGCCAGCATGGCTTGTTTTGTTACATTAAAGCAAATACATGCAACAAACACACCAAGGACACTACTTATAATGATAAGACGGGATTATTTACTTTCATCATTTAATTGGGTGATAAATAGTTTCTGATATAAAGAACCCGAACTGTTGGTGTTAAACATCGCCAAAAGATATCGCTAGTTAGTGGAAAAGGTCTGGGGGGGGGGGGGGGGGGGGGGACAAATGTCACTATTAGCCATACAAAATTACAATCTGTGCAAAATAAATAACGTGTAACGTGAAGTGACAGCTTACCTTGAGGTACATAGGTGACTCCTCCCATAGTGTATGGTGATTTGGCTGTACTGGCCCCAAGAACAATACAAATCACCAAGAGATGTTCATTTTGAAGGCCCATTTTACCCAAAACTGACTATTCCTTGGACGAACACGACAGTTGACTCAAACCCCTAAAATGAACCTACAAGTATACACGCTGTGATTCATATGTTTACCGAGGTTCTGTTTATTCTCCACACGGGACAGTATCTGTGACAAACTGATCATCCGAAAATTCCCAAATATTGTATTAGTCATCGCATAAGCGTCTCGGAATTCTGGCGACTAAGTGAATACAAAGATCACTTATGCAAGTCGATTCCCCACAAAGTACGGATATGAACCGCATGAGGTTATATCTGCCCAAACTGTGGTTGCCTAGATGGCATATTGGTACGATCACAATGGGTGATGGTAAACATGTCGGTTAGCTCACCATGTAGTGGAATTATCCATTATCACACAGTGCAGTGGAAGCGTCCGCTAGCCGACCAGTGGAAATACTCACAGACATGCGGTTTTATTTTCATTCACAATCGGTGAATGCAAACATGTCGGTTAGTTCGGCAGTGGAATTATCCAGTATCATACAGTATAGCAAACGTTGTTCTGGTGCATGAAGCACTCACTGGGTATGGTCTTAATATGTGCTGCTGTCTGCTGATCAGTGGAAACACCCACAAACATCCGGTTTCATAATCATCAGTACCAAGAATCAATGCCTTCAGTTCATATGTGTGCCTTAAAAACCTGCGAGGTACTACCACAGGCAGTTAGGAAATTATAAATATATCGTCTGCCTTGAACTGGAGTGTCGTCTGCTTTTAACTTAAGTGTCGTCTGCTCTAAAAGGTGTCGTCTGCTCTGAAGAGAAGTGCCGTTCGACCTGCTTCCCAGAAGGTGTCGATGGGTCCTTTACTGAGACTGTGTTTGTTATTTCCGTGCCTGTTAAATGCTGGCAGAGGAATTGCCAGCAGTACGACAACGCTTCATCCGATTCTCGCTGCTGAAGAAACTAAGAAGGATGATGAACAACCCACCGCGCGAGACGGAAAACACAAGACAAACAGTACTCACAGTGACACAGGGGGTGAGCAATTTTACGTTCAACCTTAAATTTAAAGTAAAAAAGTAATAAGTTTAAGGTTATCGTGAATCCACCTTATTCGGTATATTTGCATTATACAGGCCCCTGATCGAGGATTTAGGAAAAGGGGGGGGGGGGGTCGATTCTATTATGACTACTGATTAAAACCACAAAAAAATCCCTAGGTTCAGAAACGGAGGGGGGGGGGGTTGGGATTTCCAGGCCGTAACAATGGGTCTGAAACCCTTGAAAAAAGGTTACGGTGGCTAGAACGGATGGGGGGGCGGAGCGGTGGGGGTTCTGGGACCCCCCCCCCCGGGGGGGGGGGATCCGCTACTGTTATATGGGGCTGAAGTTCAGGAGCTTATGTTAAGTTCAGGGGCTTAAACAGACTTAATCCTTATTATCGTTATACAAATTTGAGTTCAGATCTTAATAGTCTTCTACTGTACATTGCAAAAAAAAAATATATAAATCATTTATTAATTTAAATAAAAAATATATTAAGTTATATAGGAAAATAAACGTCATTTAATCACTTTTTCTGGGCTTGATAAGTGTATGCAACGCCTCTGTCAAATATACCAAAATTCGTTAATCATTGACATACATAATTCATACAAAAGTGACTTCGAAGGCTAATATACTTCTAATCTATAATAATATAAATAATGTATAATAGTATTTAATGATTGAGAAATATGTTATTGACTTATATTCAAATATGTTAATTTATATTCATTTATATTCAGTTAAATTAACGTCATTCCTGATGGTTTGTATAAGCAGTTCCAACACGGACATAGTGTAATTAACATTAATACTGTTTTGGAAATGAGATTTTGTTATGGTTGGCCAGTGGCGTCAATATGGGGGATGGTGGAATTTTAGCAAAGGGGATTATCAATGTATTCATCCCCCTGCTATCCAGGGAATAACAATTGAAATATTAAAAACGAAATATAATTATAATTAGAATTTGGATCCCTTTATGAGTTAACTATGAATTGTTTCATATCTGATCCTGGTTTAGAATTAACCTATAATGGAAACATAATACCTTATTTTTTTAAATTAAATGTGTCATACAGACAATAAAAGGGTATATATATATATATATATATATATATATATATATATATATATATACATGTATATTAATATATATATATATATATAAAGCTGCAAGTCATCATCTCCCCTCCCTAAACCTTGAAGATATATTGACGCCCCCATGAATGGCTAATTGAAAAGTTAAACAAATTGTAACAATCAAGTTGGTTATACATATCAGCAAATCTTTCTGCACGTACTCACTGCCAAGTTTGAATCACTTATACTGCTCCCTTACATAAAGTATCTGAAAACATACTCAGACATTTCATCTGCTTTAGTAATAAAACCACGACGAAACTCAGATATGTAATATATCATTCACAGAAACACATAATGAAAGCAGAAATCGATCAAGAAAGGCATGTATACATCCACTAACACATCCACTCTCTATCACAGGCAGGTAGCCACCAAAAGAATACCGATGATTAGCGCGAATCCTGACCCCGGAATAGATACACGAATGGTCCCATCTAGTAATGGCAAAGGATCTTGTAAAAAGTATGTATATATATATATATATATATATATATATATATATATATATATTGATGATCATCTATATTATATAAACTGTTTATGATCGATCTTCTTGCCTGTATTTTGGTCCAGTTTATTTAATGCGGTCTCCATTATATGGAGAATGCATAACCTTGACCTGAAGCGCCAGTAGCTGGGCTTGAGCTGTACGTAAGGTTAACTCAATGTAAACACGGTAGGTTCAGTGTATGGCACAGACGCGCGCTTGGCTGGATCAAACAAACACTGGGATTTCCAAGTAAACAAAATCACAGGTACGTCCCGGTGAGTTGTGAGCTGTGCCCAACCGTTCTTACCGACTGTTATCCCCTTGCAAAAAAGAGGGTATCACACTCTATATGGAGGTTTATATATAGGGCGGTGCAACGTCTGGAAGGCTCCTTTTTTCACTTTTCGAAAGAAATGTCAAATTTTAGTTTTATATATATATATATATGTGTGTGTGTGTGTGTGTGTGTGTATCCAGGGGGGGAGGGTCAAGGGGGTCTTGACCCCCCCCCCCTTGGAGCCGAAACAACCTTTTTTTCAGGATTCAAACCAATAACGGACCCTAACTTACTTATCCGGACCAGAGGATCTTTTTTTTCTTTCAGTCTTCGGCTTGATCTTTCCCTTTCCAAAATTCTAGATCCGCCCCCTGTATATGAGAGAGAGATAGAGAGAGACTGAAAGAGAGTTTCATTTGTTTGATAATTATAACTTAAACATCATGTAATTTTGAAAGTAGGCCTATATTTGTTTCGTGTTTCATACTATGCACGCCTGTGGTTTTGATTAAAATTAAAACCAAAATGTATATCTTAAGTTTATTAAAATTTGAAAAAGACTGTATCAGGGTATAAATATTATCAATTTGCACACATGATTCTGGAAATTCAATATTTAATATTTGGTGATTTTTTTGTGTTGAACAGTTTGGGATTAAAAGTAGGAAATTTTTCAAAATTCTGCATTGAAAATGCATATCTTATGTTTCATCTTTTTCAAAATTTCAGTCCCACATCCACCCCATTTTTCGCACCCTCATACTTACTTCATTTGCTGAGTGTGTACCCTAACTTTTAAGAAAGCTCCAAAGGTAAACACTGTGGGTAAAAGCCCAACGATCATTAAGTTTTAAAGTCAAATTTTTGAAAGTTCGTCTTCCTTGTGTGCACATTGACTGTGCTTGAGTTATGACAGCGTGATTGCCCGCTGTAACCGTCAATGCTATCAATGGTATTGGTCAACAAAACGCACAGAAAGCGATATGTAACCTATAAATTAAAAAAGAAAAAAACTTAATAAATTTAATTTTGTTAGGAAAGACATTTAGTTCTTCCCTGGGTTGAGTAAAAAAATCAAGATTTCAGCAGTGTCGGACTTAAAACTTGTACCAGTGACGGTTTGAAAGTGTGTCTGCACTACCTTACACTGGTGGGTCCGAACTTGCTCTCCCCCCCCCCCCCCTCTCTCACTCTCAAATTATCTCGCTAAACGTCGTAGTTAAAGGTTATTTTGCACTGCTCGTCAAATTTAATCGTTTGTTTGAGTAATGTCAGTTTTTAATTGAATAAACAACAGTACACACTGATCTTTTTTATTAATCATGTTGGATGCCGGTTATGACAAAGCGGGTGATGAGTCACGGTCAGCTGAGCACAATTTTGAGCGGGGGCCGGTTTAACTGTGGCCTCTTTCCGAAGGGAAAACGGGTCCCCACTGGAGTGGAAACGGGGTTTCTTTTGAACGAACGACATACCAATTGCTCTCATTAACCTAGTAATGCATGTCTTCATTTGATGGACTCAGGTGGAATTGTCCCTGAGAAATCTATCGAGATTTATCTAAATATTTTCAACCACGATTCAGATTAGTTGTTGTGTCATTGGGCAAACACCGCTTGTATGGATCTGACATTTGATATATGAGTCTTAAAGTTGTAAACTTTCAGTGCATTTTTACCGAACAATCACTGATCTTTGGCTTATTTTCAGGTCTGTTCACAAATGAATTTTGATAAAATGTATAACTAGGAACGATTAATCAACGAATGTTTTAACCCAACGAATAGTTTAAGGTCCCCCCCCCCGGTCGCATCTAGTACTCGCCGTCCTTTCGGAATTTCACTTAGTCTAATTAATAATATATATATATATATATATATATATATATATATATATATTCATTTAATTGCCTTTGCTATAAGTGGATCAAGAGGGGGCGCCTCCGACGCGTGGCCCCCCGTTGAGATGCAATATCTCTCAATTTTTTCTTATTTCCCAATTTTCGTGAATAATTTTCACTTTCCATATTTCTTTTTATTAATTAGCAATTAGATTTTATTAAAGTTATCTGCAGTTTATTACTTTTTAATTCATTAGTTGAGGATGAGGATATTCATAAATAGCTGCAGAACAACTGCAGAGCACCAAGTCCTGGTTGGGGTCGACCCTGAACAAACTCACGGCTCCTCTGGTGATACCGGTATAAGAACTCGCGATCTGTGCTCTTCGGAATTCTGTGTGCTGCCAAGACCACGGACCCCGGTTAAATGCAAAGTTTAACATAAGACTTCAACATATCAGTTATTTCACTCTGAGCATTAAATTTAAAAGATAATATTTTGCAAGTTATAAACGTAAATGCGTCTTTGCGCCATTGACTTTAACATCGACCCTTTGGCATTTCGACCAGATAACTGGTTCCAGAGTGTCTTTACATCGTTAGCATTATTTGTGTACTTTCTAATAATACCAATCATGAGGGAGAAAAGTTCCGTTTTAAACCAGGACATTGGTAAAATCCTCGGCATGTTTGTTGAATTTATGACCGCATAAACAAAAACATGATTTGCACGGGTTACAGGACGAAGACAGCTTGCATGCGATACAGGAAATGACCCGTATCCATGGAGACGGTGTTTCAGTTACGGTTGTGACCTCACATGTATACTTTTGGGTAAATTCGTCTTCTGAGTATAATATTGATATTATGGGCCGTTTACCACAATATGAATGCATCCAGATGCAAGACCACTGCGGTACATTCCTCCATATTACTTGTATCACGTCTCGAGTAGGCTTACCAGCCCAGTTATCTGATTGCCTACTGAGTCGGGTTTTCATGGCTATTTAACATGTTGAAAACGATTGAAATTGTTTATCGCAATTTTTAAGAAATATAAATATTAAATATTGAACATCTCTCTAGTTTGACTACATAACGCAAATCATAAGACGCAAATTCTATAGTTTCATACACAAAAATATATAACTCATAGTAATAATTATGATAATATATATATATATTGTTACGGGACCTAGTATCAACAGATCACGTAGTCGTGACGAGTATAAATTTTGTCATGGAGAAAAAGAAATCAGATTTTGTAACACTAGGCAGCGTGAAATGTCTAGGGGAAGGAATAAAGAAGTCAGTGGGTTTTTTGTTAACAAATGATTATATTTTATTCTTAAAACAATCCTAACATTACAATACACTAAATCAATACAATTACACAGTATAACAACAGTACAACAGCAATCAATATAATTACACAGTGTAGTAAATAAAGTGTACCGTTTCTGGATACCACCACTGTCACAGCGACAACAAGTCCTTTAAAACCAATAATACACGTAAACAGTTCAAATAGTCCAAATTAAAGCTCTTGTAATAATCCTGAAAGCAAACTGGAGACAGGTCGCACAACATTTTTAAAGAGTTCGTAGAATCTCTGATATTATTGTAATTATCGGATAGGTCACAAAGCTGACTCACAATCTTCCGTGTTCACTGAAATATTTCTCTCTCCTCTCCCGACTCTAAAACACAGCCCCCTATTTATTACTTTTCATCCGAAAATTCCAGAAAAATCTATTTCACGAAAAATCCAAAAGAACTCAACAATACATAATACACACGCCAAAGGAAAATTACAAGACACGCGCCTCATAGAGCGCGACCAGCCGAGAAATTCCAGATTAGCACTGTGTCTATTCACGCCAGGGTCACACGTGGGCCGGCCCAGCTCGCGCGTCTCCCATAGCAACGGACAATGCTAGCGCTACACAGACAAATGTAAGACTGCTGCACACAATAAAAGAGACATCTGTAACAATAAATACATAATATCCCCCCCCCCCCCCCCCCCCCCGTTTCGAATTTCCTCCTCCAATCCTGGCTACGCCTCAGCGTTCAATCGAGTTACTCGCTTGGAAACTGCAGTAAGTAGTAAACTAATTTATATGCCGTTAATTTATCTTTTTAGGGACAAATGAGCTTTATGGACTTTTAAATGACGTCAGGCGTTACCAACTAGGAGTTGCTGTTGCACAAGCCAATCACAGTCATGCAAACGATCTTGGCAGGTTTGAAGCCGAGGCTGACGTCGCAGAAGCGGAGCAGCGAAGACAAGAAGGTAAGATAATCCACACCATACTTAATATTTCTCTCTAACGTTTACATTGAGATGAGACAGGCAACTATATTATAACAACTTTGGTGGCACGGGCCTTTTGTCACGGAACTTATCGGTGGCCTCGCCTTGGAAACGCACTTCTTGGTCTTGAACTGCGGGAATGATGCAGATTATGTCCTCATGTGGGTGATAGTTCTTACAGCTATAGATATGTATAGATATGGTAACATAGCAAAGAATTACGGATAATATACATCTTATTGTACACAAGAGACCACATGGCAGTGAGCTTTTCAGAGTGAATACCCGTACGGCGCCGCATACCTCGCCGTATCCCTCTCCTTACACTTCATATATTTGATCATATTTTAGTTCCAACCGTATCTTTATCCGTGGTTGCATTTCTGTTCAATTGATGAACATACATTACTTAGAATACCCGTCATATGGAGAAAAAAAATTTACGTTTCAGTATCACCGTAATGAGACGTTATATTATTAATATTTTTTTTTTAAATCGGTTGTGACGCAATAGTATGTATGCTTTTTCTTTACTTTCATAGGATCTGGAAGTTAAATTAAATAATCGATTTTTTCTTGATCAATGGTCATTTTTTTCTTTCAATCACCACACATGATTTAAAACCGTAAGAAGTGAATACAGTTGAGGAAATGACGTGACCAACTGACAGATGTATTCATTAATCAAGCTGACCGCCTCTGATTTAACTGCGTGGTTAACTTTGAAAATACTAATGTCGTAACTTTATATTTTTTTAAACAAAAACGGACTGATGTATTCATAAGAACAAGCTGGCCGCCTTTCATTAACTGTGTAGTTAATTTTGAAAATATAAATTTCAAGACTCTATATTCTGTTGTAACTAGAGTTTCTGAACACAAACTAAATGCATGGTGAATAAAACTCTTTCAGCTTTATTTGTATTACAGCATTCATTAAAACCATAAAAGCTAAATCGTTGTTCGACTCTGATAAATCTATGTACAACCTTGGCTACATCGGGCGAGGTTACGACATATTCCGAGGACACCCGATGTCGCCGCAAGGAACGGTTGATCCCGGTTTCCGACTTCCGGTGATTGACCTCCCCTACACGTGGCGCCACACAGCGGACGGCGAGTATCGTGTGCCAGACAATGTAGACGTCGTAGCAGAACCAAGGTATTAACTTTTTATTCCTTCCTGTACAGTAAACAGCAGTGCCATTTACAGTGAAATGTACACTCGGCATATGCAATCGCCAAGTGATTACTGAAATCGATGGTTTTTAAATCGAAGGGGGGAGGGGGGCTAAACAGATCCACACAACACATTTATATACCCAAAATATTTATATAGGAATATACTCTGCAACCCCTTTAAACATCCCTGTCCCTCCCGGGGGGGGGGGGGGGGGTTCTAAAAAGGGCTATTTTTTTAACTATTTTGTCCTCATTTCTGTTTCAGTGCGAAGTTCGTGGCATCCTCCAGTATAGTGTCCAATGAACAGTCCTACAAAGGCTCCCTCAGTCAGTCTGTATCGGTAAGAATTCACTCTAAATACTTTAAGTCAGGTTTCAATGAAGAAATAAAAAAAAATCGAAAACTCATAAAAAATAGATGAATATTAATTTCTGACCTTTGGGGCATTAAATAGCACGGCGGATCAGTCTTAATCAAACGAAAAACCATTTTTGCATATTGATATACCAATACATTTATTCTGCATTGACTTTACAGACATTTACAAAATATAATTTACATGCTCTATCCATGTTTAATGGCTTTCATGAAATATATAGTCTTTATTTTGTCATTTTAGGTAGGTGCAAGTGTCCAGGGAGGGTTTTGGATATTTACGGCCAAAGCATCATTCAGCGCAAACAGCGACTACAAACGAGACACAAACGAGCTGAGGAAAAGCCAGAACTCCTATATGGACACTGTTGGCAAGGCAACGGTGTACAAAGCGCGGTTATGTCAAACAGACCGCTCCTCTAAGGTAAGTTAGATTAAAATGATAGGATGTGTGGCGTAATGTTAAAGCTACGTACACATTAAAACATTTATCCGACAATAGCAACGACACCCTCCCGCCAGAGGTCGTTTTAACTCCAAACGATTCTCTCCAGTTTTGGCACTGTAGATCAGCCGGGACTACTTGTCTCAACTGTCTAACGGCAAATATAAAATACTACTTCCGATAAGATCTTTTAACAAAAACACCCTTGTTTATGTAATTTGCCCTAAAACAATGTTGAACGGACTACATTGTCCTCGTCCCTACATTCATACATATGCCGCTGGTGTATTCAGAAGCCCCGGTTCATTGAGGGGGTCATGTTTTGACTCAACGACAACGTCGACCAAAACGACATATTGATTTTGGTGTGCACATCCAGCAAAATTTATAATCGGAGGCCAAATCGCACCTGTTTAGCTCCGTTAACTGTAAATCATCTGAACTATAGTGATCACACTTTAGCCGATGTCTGTCAGCGCATTCGACCGACAGCCCGTCTTGCCTTCTGTTAACAGTGCACATATTCTTACCGTTGGACCTAGAATTTTCTATATTGACATCTTGAGAGATCCTTGAACTTTTTTTCCTGGAAATCTAAAATAAGTTCACTGTAACATATACACTCCGAGTTATGAGGCTTATTTGGGCACGCCAGAATAATTAAAAATGTTGTTACAAAGCTCTCAGTAATTAACCCATGGATTGCAATTAATCTTTACATATTAATCACCTGCTAAAGCCTCTTGGCGCCACCTGTTTCTTTTCTAGTTTTTTACGCATTTTTCTAATTAGAGACAGTCCAATGACAGCAAACATATAGGTGTCTGAGCTCTGGTTTCACCTAGTGTCATGAAACCTTGCTAGTGTATCGAGTTGATCATTTCCTGGAGACTGGTACCGCCATCTGTATTTTATTCTGTTTTTCAACACCAGCTTAAGACTCTTCGTGCCACCTGTATTTTTTTCAAATTTTTCCTCCATTTTTAGATTACTATATTACTTTTATACTATCAGTTTCTCAACTGCATTTTCATACGCACTACGATCATTGCCATGAATTTGACCACAAAGATGTACCCCTCTCCATCTGTGAGTGAATGGGTACTAGTCATAGACGGGATGAATAACGATTTGAATGACGATTGACGATTATTAATGTAGCAGTATAGTTGTTCAAGTCCATGATTATATATATATGACTGTCATGTATAACTTTGGCATGAAAAGTAAATTTATTCAAATTGCATGTAAAAGGTCGCACTGCCGAAAATGTTCACTCATGCTTCGTAACGAAACATTAATGATCAATGGTACTAAACATAAAATTTAGGGACATTTTAATTACAGCAGTAAAGGTGTAGTATACATTATATTATGTTACCTGTTTTCAGAAATTATTTCTTTGAGGAAACAAGCAATATACTTCATATGTTTAAAATAGTTACTCCTTGTATAGTTTTGTAAAGATCAACGTTACATAAGGATTGGTGTTTACTAGTCAGCTGAGCCTTATAACCCTTGGATCACATACTTAAGTGATTCATCGAGTTTCACCTTGATAATGGATGAGCCGTATCAAATTTTAAAATCGTTAAAGGTTTTTAAAACCTGCCTTATCTCTGAACATTATTTATTTGATAATTTTTATCTCATGTGTCAACATAAGTAAATAAGGTTACATTGCGTAATTAGTATGTTATTTCGTATAATTTGTAGATGAGTCTTGGATTAGAAACCGCTTTACACAGCCTCCCGAGTGCAAAATGCAAACATGACGACGAACAAAGTCTCCATGGTTACATGCAAATTATAAGAGAGTTCGGTACACATTTCACCACATCAGTTGTCATGGGTGCACGCGCGGTGCAGAGGAGGGTCATCAAGAAATCGACAGCCCAGAGTTACTTGAAAGAAATGCGAAGTCAAGGATTCGAGGCGGGACTAGAAGTGGGCATCGGGCCTGTGAGTATCGGAGCTCATGTATCGAACAAAGACTCCTCATCCTCTGAGAGCGCCAGCAAACAAGACCAGGAAAGCACGGAAACCAGAGAATTTTACGTCGGAGGGTCGGCACCAGAGGGCAGTTTAGAGGATGGATCCACCGAGAGTTTACGGACTTGGGCTCGATCAGCGAAGGAGAACCCTGCCCCAATCCAGTACACCCTGGCAGGCATTGACGAGCTGTTGAACGGAGATGCCTATTTCCGGACACCTACGACCTGTAAATATCATTTTCATCGTATTTCTGGAATCCTTTATTTGTAAATTTGAATTAACGATTCCATTTATAACGAAACACATATACATTTTTTACATCATGCCACAACCAAAATCGATCTCTGTTTTCCCCCTTTGAAAATGAACACACTAAGTATTCGGCATAAACGTTACTAATTGCTGGCTCGATGCCTAAAAGGAAATCATTTAGATATCATATACATATCTATCAAAAAGGCCATATACCCCGCTGGTCTGTAATTTTTATAACACATTTCGTACCTTGTGTATATATTGAAATTAGTCCTACATGGCCCATTTCGTATCTTTGTTTGAATGACGTATTGATTAGTTAGAAATATGCATAACCCCATTCCCATTAGTGGCGCAATCGCTGTTTGGTGATAAAATAGTAGTATTTTTATTTAGAAGGTAACATAGTGGACAATCTTGCGAGAGAAAAACTAATGATGCATGGAAGAAGCTTTGTGGACCTAATTTTCAACTAGAGAAATAAACATTTAATTGAAACAGTATTTAAGTAATAGTTATTTCAAAATATGAGAATATTTTTATATTTTACAATATCAGCCAATAAAAGCAGCCATGTTCATGCAAAACTATTCTTAGTTGACAGCCGCTGATTGCATGTTATTTACACATTACAAAATAACGACCACCCAAAACAAAGATGGCCACTCATGCAAGGGCACATCTGATCTGTCAGACCATTGGAAAGACTAGAACAAAGCTGTGAAATATAAATTGGAGAATTATTTTAGAATTCTTTATTGCCATATAAGATGGTCACTTCCATATGGGACTCTCTGGGAAATATTGAAAAAGGTAACATTTAAGAAAATTCTCTCTTATAGGAGAGTTTAATCTAATGTCAGAGTTTATAATTGATCTTTTTAGGGCTCACTGTTAAAAGGAGATGCATGCAACTGGCGATCCAGAAATACTGTATGGAGGTAATTCCGGATCCTTCAAACTGTGAAGTTAATAACAACGGCCCTTCTTCCAGACGCAGGAAGCGAAGCGCTGACGATAAACCGCATCAGTACATAAAGTAAGAGTGGGAACGTTAGCTACATTGTTTATGGTTGCCTTGACTGGTAGCCCGCGCTATTTCAATTCGTTGCTCTTATCTAAAACGAGATATCGATACTCTCGTGCGTGGAGGCAGTAAATGACTGCCTACTGGAAAAACTGCGGGCAAACAACTAGTGCCCCCTAGCAATATATTTTTGGTTGGCCTAAATGTAATTGACGATGACATGAAATACTGTCCGCTACTCCGGTCATCCAACCACGAGAGGGCATTTAATTCTACTCAAAACGACCTGTTGGACACTGTGGTGCGACCGGGACTGCTTGTCTCAAGGAAACAAGGCATTCAGGGAAACACTTTCTGTTTACATTTCAAATGCGCATAGTGACAAATTATTACTTATGCCGTGAAGTTTTTGCAACAAAACATATGTGATTTTCCTTGAAACTATTTTCATCCAACGTAGTTTAACGTAGTACATCGCTCTTTACACTATATTTGTACCTACCCCCTGCGTAAGTAGAAATCCCGATGTATTGTTGAATTGTGAGTCAAATTCTGCGCAGTGTGCTCCTCCGTTGACACTTTCATTGTTCCCCTTGACCTTTTTTTCATAAACTTTATTTATTTTACATGGATTGTACAACTAGCTTTCATAACTTATACGAGACACCATGGCTCGGTGAGTAGTCTGTAAAGTTGAAGGAAAACATGAGAACACACCGATCTTGGACGGATCACTACAACCCTCTCTCATAGCCGGATTGCCAGTGTATAGAGCTGAGCGTTTTACCACTCGACTGTCCAGCCCCATCTTTGGGGTGGGGGAGAGGGGGGGGGGGGGTGGGGGGGGACTGTTAACCATGTTACTGAAGACCGGAGCGTCTTTTTTTGAGAACCAGATACAGATGTCAGGAAGATCAGTATTTCCATTCGAGTTCACTCGAGTATCCTTCATGCACTCAGAACAACAAGGCGGATTCCGGTCCCAGCATTATTTTCTTGTTAATCTATGCTTGTTTTACGCCCATTGCGATAATCTATCGCGGGTCTTAACATGAATTTATAAATCCTTTATGTTAGCATGGACGTATATTCTCCCAAGTTAAATGATACATGGAAGGATTAATCTTTTTTTATTTAGATGGTAGTATATTAGAGGCAACGAGCTCGGTTGGTTGATTATCAAAGGCAGGACTAATTTTTGCATGGAGAATATATTGGCTCCCAAGTGGTGCATTTATTCTAGCTTTAGGAAACTTCCTTCAACTGACTTCTGGCTAAGTTATTGATGGTCTGTGGAGTTTTCCAGAGTATGACGGGCTGAGAACCGAATAAGATGAGATTTATCACGTGATTAAGTCGTCACTCTTTTCTTGGCTCCTCTGGACGCAGTTTTTGGCATACATAGGGCTTGCAGGAATCCCCTTCTAAATACTTATTGTCGACGCAAGCAAACACTGTGCAAATTAACAAATTTACTCGACACAACGCACATTTACATACATAAATTGCATTTATAACCTCGGTCAACTGCACTTTGTTGGGGGCAATGAATATTATTAATATTCTTTTTATGCCATGTAACATAACATTGCAGATATGGTGACTTCATAAGTCTGAAAAGTTCGAGTGCCGGCGGCGACACTCAAGTTACTGTCAATCAGGAAGTGGACATTGTTGCGGGACAAGGCGTCTGTCATGTCATGAAAGCCGGTTAGTAGTAATTCACAATCCATTCTAGACCACAGCGGATAGGCCACAAATAATAAAAGGTATGGTTCTCAGGCACCGCCCGCATCAATTTTTAACACCCGCATCAAAAATTTTTATTTTGATTTTCATTAGAAACTTACCAATTTTGAACTACAGCCGCTCGGACATTTCTCTCAAGAAGTTAAAATCATACAGTTTCCTCTGTTATGTAGTGCTTTTACTTGTTAAGCAAAATAAATCTGTTATTTTCATGCTCTTCCCTTATCATTTGACATTTTTATCGAAACACACCAAAAAATTAAAAATAAAAAAAACCGCCCGCCCGCATTTAATTCTGAAAAAAAGTGACAGAGAACCATACCTTTATTTTATCTTGGCCTCATTGATACTTTTTTTTCAGCGTTGAACCAGTTAGTTACAATATGGGTGACAGGCTGGGAACTGTCAGGGGGTTTGATAGCGGAGCGCCGCCACGCGTCAATATATGTAACTTTCACAGGGAACTGACGCCACTCTTCCGCCAGAGGTCGTTATCACTCACTCAAAACGAACCTCTTTCAGCAGGGAGATGGCCGTGACTGCTTGTCTCAACTGTCAAAATTCAAACGTATTTATTTTCAAGGGAATACATTGTGTTTACATTTCCCATGCGCATGCCTACAAATTATTACTTATGCCGTGAAGTAATTACCGCAAATTTGGCTTAAAACATTCCTTATGCTTCATGTTTGAACTAGCAAGCCTGAAAATACAAACTTTGCGCTATTATTTCCATCAGACATCATCAGCATGTCTTGCTCATCTTTTTTCTATAATTTAAGGATATGGGTGTGGTGTAAAAAATCTTTACTCTGCTTTTAAAAATTTTTTCGATACAAGTCCATACAAATCGCACATACACAGTCCTTGGAGCACTTTCGTGTCGCATCCCCTCGCCCTTTTCGGGATCTGACTGGTTTATTTCTCCCAGTTTCTAAAAAGGCTCATGGGGGCTGCCATCTTCCGTACACACTAAAAAACAGATGCCACACGTCGTAAGTCGAAGAAAGTGCATAGTATTAAATAATTTATATAAACCATGATAATTTCTGTAACTTAAGCCATCGAACAATAAAAATTGTGTGATTTTTAAAGACCCACACTGGATAAATGAATCCTGGTTACGTCTCCTTATATTCTTTGTATGTAATATATAACTTAATTTGGCTGTATTTACCAATTAAATGAATTCTTCAGTTGTGATGGACACTACTTATATACTTACCAATAGTAGAATAACTATTTAATATAGATTGCGCCATATACGTTGCAACCCTCCCTGACTGACAAAAGTACCTACATACAAGTTCTATAGAAATATTGTAATCATCAATTGAATTATACATTTATGATACTTTAAAATAGTAAAATAAGCATGTAATAAATGGCGCCACATGCATGATGCCTTTGATTGATTTCTTAGCATATTTAAGTGTATATTCGATATAAATGTTGTAATAAATATCACAAATAATTTTGTTTGTTCCAGAGTACACTTTAAAACCCGACGAGCTTAACTTCTTCCAGATTTTACCTGAGGCTGGTCAACCCCAGCTGATGGGACAGAACCTGACATACGGAGACAAGTTCAGACTCAGTACCATGAAGGTAAAACTCACTATCGTATTTGTTTAAAGTGGCCTAATCCCCTGTTAAGCGTGTTAAAATAACAAGAAAAAATGGCTTCTTCTCTTTGATATAAATTGGTACATCCAGTATTGTCCGGAAACCTTTGGCTTACTCCTGTATACACGACTGTTTAAAAAAGTGGACCGGGCGCGATCACAGACGTCAACATAAACACAGCGGATTGGATTAACATCTGTCAATCAGGAAATGCCCTCACTGTCTTGGCCGAAATGGCTGAAACATCGCGTGTTGCGGGGCCGCAAAATCGGACCTCCGTTCACACGCGGCGTTGTTCTTGTACAAACGCAACAAACGCAAGTAGATTGTGTTTACTCACAGGCGAAACCAGAACAAGGTGTTAATCAGCGATATTGGAAGTACTGAGAATGTGCTAGGGTGGTTCTGCTGGGGAAACTTTTGCAAAACTGAACTGATCGTGTGAAAGAATAGGCATAATATTGCTCCAGGTTATGTCCCTTTAAAGCTAGTTATTCACCTTCCCTATCTGTTTAATATATGTGATTTCTAGCTTACTCTGTGTACATATTAAAGCTAGCTATTCACGTACCATATCTGTTGAATTGATGAGATTTTTAACTTACTCTGTGTACATGTTAATGAAAGGTAGATACTACTTGCGTAAAAAGAGTCTTATAAGAAGTACACATATCATTGCTAATGTTTCTGTGCCTTTTACAATTATCGGTGGCAACATCTACTGGAGCAGTTTGATAACAATCATGATCACATGGAAGGTCAAGCAAACATATTCAAAATCAATTATATAACCATATATTCGTCTTTAAGATGTTCCAACAAACCGCTTCTGACACTTCTTTTTTTAGTAATGTCAGCTCGTCATTGACATTAACGCCACAGCGCCCCGCTCCCCCCTTTCCGACAAGCCCTCTATATCTCTTAGCAAAAACTTAGTATTTCTAACAATGTTATCACCAACGTTTCAGAAAAGGATAAAAAACAAGTGTTCCAACATGAAGGTTATTATATTAGGACGCATTTTTATAATGTTAGTTTAATGGCTTTTTTTACAGGGCCATAATTTACTTATAGTGCCACACGTCAAGTCAACTAATATCAGAGAGTTACTGACGGATACCGAACCCGATGACATTTACAAGTGAGTGAGCTACATTTTTTTAATTTTTTTATAAGAAAGTTAACTGTGCAGTAAATATTTTGCGGCGATAAAAAACAATTCAATACAAAAATGTAGGGGTTTATAAATAAACAGTTATCAAGAAGCAAATATTAAAAACAAGCAGTTCGAAAAAAACATTAAAACATCTCGTTTTTATTTTAAACAAAAGAACTCCTTTAACTAGATGTATGCAATCGCCAAATGATCACTGAATCTCAGCCCCCGAAACTGAACGATAATGGGAAATCGATAATAGAGTGTACCACCTTGTTAATAAGGTCAAGGTAAAATATAAATAGCAGGTGGTTATCTATGGCCTAAAACTAATATTGTGCCGCAATGTCAGCTTTTGATTATCAGCCGTATAAGAGATCTACAGCAAAAGAGAACAGCAGAAGAAAGATTTGACGCCCATGGTTTTGCACTCGGGTCTACAACAATCGTTGACCATCATATGAATAATTAATTAAATAAATCCCGATTAAGCCTCCCTCTACAGAAGGAATATTTTCTCATTTAGAGACAAATTGTGTTAATTATTAAAATTACACTCTTTTCTTCACCTTTTCAGGATCCAGACGGATGGACGGCAGCTGTGTGTGTTACCTGTAACGACGAGCGGCGGTAAGGCCATACAACAAAATTATTGTTGGATCAATTTTACTTTTTTTAACAAATGAAAACCAGATGCTTGATAATGTTTTAAATGTTTCTATTGCACATTTTCTATGAAAGAATTCTCAAAGGTATGGAAAATGGAATACATTTACACCATTTCATGAATTAAAGTTTTTTTTGTAATTTCTAGACAAGTTGACAAATTCCAAGCATTGTATCTCGACCGGTAAGGAAAATAAAATCGTCCCCTCACACCATATTTTTTGTTCTGGGACTTCGTGGAACAATACACATTTTATGTGTGGTGAAAGTCCTTTCTACTCAAAACGAACCACTTCCAGTTAGGTAGTATGTTTAGGCCTTATCTGAACTGTCATTCTGAAAAATAAAAATTTGTAACGTTCCAAGGAAACAACTTCTGTTTACATTTGACATGCTTGTGTTTACAAAATATAACTTATATCGTTAGGTTCTTGACACAAAAGCACCCATGTTTATGTAATTTGCCTTGAAACATTTCTTATCCAATATATTTTAACGGACTGCATTACCCTCTTTATATCATTAATACCTACACCCTGGTGTGTATGTAGAAGCTCAGGTGCATTGTGGGGCTTGCATTTCTATGCCCACAATCCCTAACCAGCAGAGTCCATGCAGGATACTGGCAATATTAATTACGGACATAGTTATAAAAAAAAAATTAGTTGAGGTATATATATGTATGTATGTATGTATGTATATATTTGTGGCTTACTCTGTTAATGAACTGTGAATAATTCCTGCTAGGAAAGCTATACGAATGACTTTAAGATGGATATAACCTGTTTATCTATAAACACATGACTAGTGCCCATGTTGACAACAACATGTCACTGAGGCTGTAAGTTCAAATGTGCGTCGGTCGAAAGATCCAAGTTACAAGTCACAAAACGCCATTTGCAAAAAGTTGGTTTTTCTGCCAGATGTCCTTGTTGAATAAGCCCTCAAATTATATTATTTACAAGTACGTAGATAAAAAAATAGAAAAACCTGTGAAACTGTGACATCGGCATTTTCTTACCTGTTTTATGAAAGTCTTCAAACGATACGCCTCAAGCTATAATTATACAGGTCTAAGAAACGATATTTGTTTCAACACAATTGTCTATTTCTGATTGGTTGACAGGAACCTACTACATGATATGGTCCAACAACAACAACGCGTGGACTACTTCGGTAAGCCTGACTCTGCATGGCTCAACATGGACAAACGTAAACCATGCCATCCTGTCTGGAAGTCCCCATTTGATCCAGGAACTAATGAACGATGCCGGCTATATAAAGAAAATATCGGTTAAAGTAAGTAATACAGTGGTATATGTTTACAAATATACGGTCACTAATGCACGAATGAACCTGGGAATATGGGCAAAAAAAATATGCAGAAGGTCTAGCGTCATTGTGGCCTGGCCACCTGTTCAGATCACGGGCGTTAGCCCAGCATCCCGGAATGATAGTGTCCAGTGCATTAGCAGAGCGTCTTTAAAACGTTTGATCTAAGTTCTGAGGTGAGTGGATGCTAGTATGGCGGAGGCATGTATCCATGGGGATACCGATTTTTAGTTTTTTTTTTATTTTTTTATTAATGTTCATGCGATGAAACATTTAATTCTTTGTTCCCTCCTATTGAGATTGCCACATCCCAGCTGGGATAGACTGAATGAATGAGTTTTTTATTGTAGTGCCATGTACAATAATACAAGAAGAATTCTTTTTTATGTATGATTTTAGTACCAAACTTTAGTAAATTGTGAATAAAGCTTTGTTTCATACATAACCTGTCACGTTTTGACAGTTCCAGCATGTGACCATGTGAGACTTGCTCTTTAACATTTAACTCTTAAAAATGCTTGGACATTGGCGCCCCATGTATCTAATCTGAAAACTATGTGTCAGTTTCTTGCCCAGTCTCAAGATGGCACCACCTCCCGGGGCAAACTGTCATCAAGAAATATTCAGTCTACAAAGCTGCAGGCACTTATGCACGATTGAATTTCGGAATAAAGCCCGATTAATTGAATGCTAATACATGGCGAAGGCTTGCATTCCTTAGAATGCAGATTTCTAGTTAATCAGGAATCCGAATTCGTCTGCAATCCTCCAGATGGCGCTATGAGCTCTTGTCTAATTAGTATATGAGTGCACGTGAGGGTTAAATATAAGACCTGCTTTTTCCAGTCTTTTTTTTCTTTTGAAAATGGTGATCTGTATGATATGTATAAATAATACATAACTATAATTTTCAGTAGCTGTAATTTTCCCCTTTTTTGTATTTTTTTTTTTTTTGCAGTGTGATAGTTGCTACAATTGGCTGGACGATTCAAACCTGAGGTCTTTTAACATCTCCATTATCAACTTGTACACTGAGCGCCTCTACACATTTGGAAACTGTAAATACCGGAGCGTCGTTGTTGGCAAGCCCAGATGGTTATACTGTAACAGAAAGGGGGAGTCTGTAAAAGCGTCAGGTAGGCATTGCTAATCTGAGGATTCCATACACTGATATTTAGGCTGGCTTGTGCATGGCTAATTTGAGGATTCCATACACTGATATTAGGCTGACACGTCAGGCCTAAAAAAAGTATGGTTCTCGGGCACTTTGTATCAGGTATCAGTGCGGGCGGGCGGTTTTAATTATTATTATTTTTTTAATTAATTAATTTATTTATTTACCTTTTGTTGTATGTATCGATAGAAATGTCATATGATAGGGAAAAGTAAGATAACAGATTTTTTTTCAAAACAGGTAAACGCACTACAAAAAAATTTCTATGCGGGGGTTAATAGAAGGCGGGCGGTGCCTGATAACCATACCTTTTTTTGGCCTTGCCGACCTTTATTGTTGGAATTTCAAGACCTTTCAGACACGTGTGAGAGTATAAAAGAATAATAAAAGGGTACATTATATTTTTATTAAACAACCACATAATTTTTTTTAACTTCACATTTGTTTACACAATATGTTGTTTGTATAGTATAATGAATATCAGACGCCAAATATTAATGAAAGTGGTCTTCATGCATACCAGTTGTCAACTAGCTACGTTGACTTCATGACACGTATTGGGGACATCATAGCGATAAAGACACAATTAAGTTTCGCAAATGAAATGATCGTAATCATTTCAATATGAATATAACACAATACACCCGATACTGAAAACCTTGTAGTAACAATGATCACTTGTTGAAAGGATACTATAAAAGAATTATATACGTTCCAACACCTATATCCACCTAAGTGTTAGGTATTTCTTTCATTTTTGTTTTTCGTAAAAAAAATTAAAAGTCAACTTTAATTTAAGGAGGTAGTATGGCGATTTATTATAGTTTATATAAATATGAAATAATTCAATTTTAATTTGCGATTGTTTTACCTTGTCTCTGAAGAGGTGCATAAACATGACGTCATTTAATTTGGCCTATACCTAAAAGGTTATCCGTGTGATACATGATGTCATCTTTGTGTATCGTCAAATGCGTTAAGGTTAGAGGGACGTATTTCCAGACCCTAATTATTATCATATTAGGTGCATGTATTAAGGGCACAGGGAAAGTTTTTTTTCTATCGAGTGTATGGCATCATGTGATACATCAAACTAAAGCTCAACTCCTGCACTTTATTTTGTTCAAGGAAAACAGGTAATGCTATATCTAATTTTCACGGTATAATAAACAACAACATCTAAAACTGGCCACCAGATATCGCCACCTGTCAAGCCTTTCATAGAAACCCAAGTACAACCTGAGATCCCCTTAAACATAAATAAAAAAAGGCCACCCCTGCAAATTTTTATTCATTTAATTATAATTTAATTTTTCCTATCATCCACCTTCTATAACTATTGTATGCACTCTCAAATATTCTTTTGCCTCAAATATTCTGCTGCCATGTAATCTTGAATGCTTGCTTAGTCTTGCCACACGAAGGGCCGACCTCGAGCGGACCAGAAAATAGGACACTTTAATCTTCAGTCAATGTCGTTAGTAAGGTCGTCCATGTTTTATTGCTATTATTTTTTTTAATTATATAGAATTAAAATGTGAGGCAGATTATCATTTTGTCGTGAGAAAACCTCCAAAATTGTCAGTTTTGCTCATGCGGCACAAGAGGTAATTATTTTTTACGAATGGAATAGTGCATTGTCAGATTATTACAGGCTCGCAGCGCACACGAAACGGCAGTTTAATCTCTAGGCACTCAGGCTGGCTGATACAAAAGTGGCGGGCCGATATAACCTGCGATAACCGGGCAGTGATGCAGACTAGCCATCTTAGTCATACAGTTATGTATCCGCATGTATTTGCAAGCTCAGCTAAAGTGATTATTCTATTTCAGCGCTGAGCATAGTCCAGGAGCAATTTACGGCATATGAGACGGTTCTGAGTTTCAATAGCAAGTATCCGGACGACCAGGCGACACCGGTGGATGCGTCTGAACCAGGGGTTATCCATCTCCACAGCGACAGTCCACGTGATGTATCGTTTTGGGGTTACGAGGCACCGGACGTTCTGGCTTTAGGGGATGGCATTGTCACCGTGGAGACTGTCCATATTCACGACGGTGATTGACCTAACCACCACACCCCTTTTGATCGTCCCCTTTGACCAAATAAACCCCAGAAACGCTCATTCACAGAAGGTTTTCCGTGTGTATGGTTGCACCGGCTGTTCATAAGACAATAGTGACGTAATAAAGGTCGGCCATGTATGCCATCACATTGACTGACGTCATCAGCTGGGACTGCTATATCTCTCTGATGAATATATCACGATCATAATGAGGTGTTTTGCTATATTGGATTTGGATTATTTGTCTCAAACGAACGTAGTGTAACGTAAAACATGATCATTCACTCGGTAGTCGTCGGAACAGCTCCTGCAACCTTTTTTTTAACCTTTTATACTTTCTCCTTTATATAAAAATATCCCGAAAAAATATGCGGACACTGGTACTGGTAATGACCACACGTATTCTGTTTGGGATAGTCGCCCAAATTATGCAAATGTTGTGCTTGTCAGACTGTTTACATTGCCAAAGAAAACTTGACTGGTCGCTGGCAAGTGCTCTGCTCATGATTATCCACTGAATGAATATGCAATAAAGGTCACACAGAGGTCATGGTTAGGTTAATCATCGTTCACTAACATTCTTAGAGACACTCCGGGCGGAATGAAACAAAATTCGAAAGAAAAGGTTTCCAAATACCATTGAATTAAATGGTATAAAATTCCGGACTGTGTCTTGTTTGCTAGCGTTAAAGCCTCTCGCCGTAGGGAGGGAACTTATTTGGGTTCATGAGCTTATTTTGATCGATCATTGGAACCAATGATCGAAAACTATTGACAAGATTTTTTTTTTTATTTTTGTTTACAGTAGGCCTTAGATCTCTGGTACTGCTGATTCTCAAAAGCACACTTGTACATCAAATAATCAAATAGTCATAAGTTTTAGAATTGAACCTGACATTAATGGCTGACATTGACCTAATGTTCAAGGTCATGAGCTAAGTGTTCCCTGTTGCAGATTTTTACGAGAGACGGGAGAGGCATACAAAGCTCTAGGTAGACAATGTATAGTCTTAACAATATCACATGTTAAACGCATGAGGTGAGCCCAGCAAGCAATAAGCATGTTTTATAGACAATTCAGTCGTACAGTATAGAAATATAGAATGCTTGCTCATATGCTGGTTTAAATTCCTGAATCTATTATAATTAATTAAGCCTAGGTCAAGGTTTATCATTCTAACTATTTATAAACCTCTTGCTGTAAGGAACACACCATATATATCAAGCCATAAATACATATAAACAGAATCTTTGTAATGTCCATGTTTATCCTCTTGCAGACACAAACTGTGAGGATCTAGACATATCTGAATACGAGGTAGATCAGAAATACATCACTGAGAGTAATACAATGGTGTATAACTATATAATCAATATAACAAACCAGATCACGAGTTTGACCGTTTCTCATAAAGCCACAGCTCGTCTGCCGGACTTTGAAGTTACATATATGAACACCAACGGAAATATCCGAGGGGCTTTGTCTACATTGGTCGATGACAGGTACCGCATAAGATTCTTCCAAGATGTTGAAGTGAGTGCCCTGAACATCACATACAAAGGCCGATATGAACTGCAGCCTGGTGACGTCACGCTGAGGAACTGTACCGGGGCTGAAGAAAGCACCCAGTACTTTTACGGAGATCACATGGAGTGGACCTTGTCGCTTGCCTCTGTATCCATAGAGGCAGACCCAGTGGTTGCTTTGGTTCATAAAAGACCTGTTCAATTGCTTGAGCCAGACCCGCCTACGAGAGCACGCAGGGAAGTCACTGTGACTTTTTACTCCAGTAACGTTGTATGTAGCAATGATGATTTGGAATACCGTGAGGCATTTAAAACCGTACTTGAAAACCCGGAAGTACTGTTCGAAAATATAGAAGTTAGTCTGACAAACAAAAGTGACGGCAGATCATACGTCACCTTCGCCTTTGACGTCATCATGTACAATGACGACAGAGTTGATCCACTAATTGACCAGATGAGACATGAGCTTAATCGTCACCGAGACCGGCTTCCATGTACCACACCATTCCCTTACATGGCACAGAGGGCGAGAACGAGTCAAGAGGAAGAAAAATCATTTCCCGCCTGGGCCATTGCCATTGCTTTCTTCGATGCGTTTCTTCTTATTAGCTTAATTGTCATCATTGTGATATACCGATGCAAGATAAAGGTAAGTCGATTTTGCTTAAGGCCCTGTTATACACATCCTATGATAGGCGATTTATATGGGGCTAAGACAGAAGGGGATTGACTTAGGTTCTTAAAAGTAGGTTAAAGCGAAGTCAAATCGTACGATGTCAGTACTAGTTAAAGATGTAGGATTAATCCAGGACAGCAGCAGAAACAATGCACTATATGGTGGATCATTCCCAGGTCTGTCGTAGATTTAAGGTAGGTCATTCGTACGACTACCGTACCTATAACGTAGGACATTTAGAGGACCATTGCGGGTTTAATGTAGGACATATACGTGTTACTATTGTGGGTTTAATATAGGACATTCGTAAGACTCGTTGTTTTAAGGAAGGACTTTTATACATCAAACGTAGGACATTCAAAGGATTTTCGTGGGTCCAACATACGACTTTCATACGTCTATCATACGTATATCGTAGGACATTCAGGACCATTGCGGGATTAATGTAGGACATTCAGGACCATTGCGGGATTAATGTAGAACATTACGCTTTTACGTGGGCAGTTTGATGTGTGTGAGTTTTGTGGGGGGGGGGGGGGCAGGGGAGACATGCCCCCCCCCCCACCATACACACACTTTTTTTAACCAGGGAATTACCATATTTCACCGCTCCACATTTTGGCAATAGTTTTCTTCCTATTAAATAAGAACTGTTTTCAGACTGTACAAAGACATCGGTCAATAACAAAAAATATGTTTTATGGCTAAAAATTTCATCAAGTTTCATTAGAATGCAGTCTTATATAATTGACTAAAATGCCAAAATGGTTCGTCCGTTTCCCCAAACAAAATTCTCCCTGTTATTTTCTACCCAAGCACCCCCCCCCCCCCCCCCCCCCCACCCCCGGCACATCCTAGAAAAACTTGATGGCAAGGCTTGCGTGTGTCGTATGTGTGTGCGGCAATATAATTATAAAGAAAGAAATCATTAAGAATTGAAACCCTCCTAGAGACCACTACTCAAAGACGACCACTCCACCGCCACCACAATTAGTGTCGGACTCGACTGATGTACGGAACAGTATTGACATCTGGCATGACGATTTTCCTCTCCTTGGCCGTATACGCAACAGCAATTTAACCATTTCGTGAATTTAATGGCTCCGCGCTAGGCCACTACTCCGCAATAGTTCCGTCAACTAAAGTCTGAAAGGTGGTGTACAGTAGTTGGGTATATTTAAGTCTGGTTTACATTAAACCTGGTCCGAGAGGGTACAGGCGAATATGATTCTAATCTGCCTGAGATAAGTTTTGCTCTCATTTGACCGAATCTTTACCGCGACACAACACTTTTTCCAGTACAGTTAATCTGATAAAGCACCAAGTGTAAACAGCAAACTCACGTTGTATTAAGTAAACCGATTAAGGTTTATATAAAGCAAAGTACAGTGCGAACGCAAAACTAACCACTACTAGACTTATGTAAATTGTCCAGTATAATCCGATTCAGATTCAAACCAAGTGCGGATTCGGCCAATCCAGGAAACGATCGTTTTGCTGTGTATGACTGCATGTTTAGGCAGATTTAGAACAACTCTATTTTATAAACGAAATATTATTTAGTAATTTTAAACCAACATATATTTTTCATTAAAATCGTTTTATTGTTTATCCTTAATATAAATTGATTCATACTATAGATGATTTGCAGCAAAGCTATGGACTTGCATACTCAACATATCAATCAATTTATATTCAAAACAGAAGCCTGCGGGACATGAACCTGTTCCTGATAAGGACTTCGTTATGGTACAGGTGGCATTGAGTCTTAAACGGCTTCACGAGACCGGGCCACGCTACGAAAATATCTATGTTCAGAGGAAGCAGGGTACCAGAGAACCAGGTCACGGTGAGAAAGCTGCCAAAGGCCGTGAACAGCTTATAATGCAAAAAACTGAATATGAGTCATGTGCCTAACCCATCGTCGTATCACCTGAAGAGATCGTTTGCTCGAGTCGTTTCAGCGTTCATAGGGGTGCCGTAAAGGGCCTCAACCATCCCCTCCCCGACTTGCAGCGGTGGTGATTTCCTTAATTTGAGAAAATAAAATGTCGACTAATGAAAATCAAAGTATAAATCAATTATCAAAACATGACAAAAAAGACCAAGTTTGCAGTACTTTTTATTATTGTTCTTTTATTTGCAAGAGATGTCTAGTATCTTATCACGGGACATATCGTAATTTTGGATGAGATACAAATAATTTTTTATTCATTCTCATTATTTTATTCATTCTTGTTCTTGATATTAAAATTATTACTAGAATATGTTACGTCTTAGCTGAATCTAGACAGAATTTAAACTTTATCTTTATTTCAGTCTCAACTTTTTCACAAACACTAAAGATTATTAAGAAGATTCCAGTTGAACGTGCGGGCTCCTGTGTGTGGGTGGTTTGTCTATGTGTCTCTTGTGTGTTGAATGCTTGCGTGCAATAGTTCAAATAAAGAATGATTGATAAAATAATCATATTCATATAAATATAAATACATTACTAAAATATTACTAAACTATGCATGATTCTACATCGGCTGAAACAAAATCTCTGTGTCGAAAAGCAGCCGCTTTATGATTTTCAGGGTGTATTTTCACCTTTCATCAGAAGTCGTTTTTACTCAAAACGAACCTGATATCCTGTTGGGCACAGTGGGACAGCCAGGACTACTTGGCCAAAGTGTTTTACGTTAAAATAAATATTTGTTACATTTCAAGGAAACACTTGTTTATAATATATTCAATATGCGCATGCGTAGAAAATTTTACTTATATCGTGAAATCCTTAGCACAAAAACACCCGTTTTCATGTAATTTGCGTTGAAGTATTTGTTATCCAACATACTGAAACGGCAACATCACACCACTTCGCTATATTTATACCTGCGCCATACGTGTACATGGCCCGATGTAAGCTACCCTGTCCATCTATGTGGACCCCCGATCAACCGCCACCCTCGCTTACCGCCACAAACTCTCTCGGTTCCATGGTTGGCGAATGAAAGAGGTTAGACTGTATATAGTATGCCCGGGATATCTTGGGCAGCAGATTTTGACTCTCACACGCGCTAATCAGCATAGTCGTACTCTTGTGAGTCCGGTTAATCACAGTATATTTTACTCTTAAGGAGGATATCTTAGGGAAATTTAGCAAAAACCCGGTCAGCATAAAATGCGGTCACTGTTACCCGGACTTTGATCAAATAAAGTAATTTATATTGCTGAATGTGTTTGACCATAACTATGTAACAGTTAATGGCAATGTATACATATACCAAAGCGAATAATCTCACAGTAACAAATCTGATTTGAATTCGTTGCTCTCTCATATTGTGATTGATAATGTTAATATAATATTAGTATTATCAGTGAATCATTTCAGATAATATATAATATGTTATATATAATTATAAGGGAAACATAACAGTGTTAAAAAATCATACCAGGCCCAATTACTTGATGATCACCTTCATATGAGGGATCGATAACATTCAAGTATTTACCCACTGAGGGATAAAAATGGATATTATTCTGTTAATAAAACAGAACGTTTTAATTTAGAATTCCACTAATGCAGATTTACCACGCATATGTTCACGCTTAAATATACCCTGATGACTACAATCAATATACATACTACACGGCATCACCTTTGTGTTAGTATGGTTAATATTATCATTACCCATTACTAACCATCTGCACTTTTCGACTAGATAAGTCTTCGTGAATCATTCCTGGCCCCGGAAAATTATCTTACTCTTTCATTTGTTTCGGAGATTTTGTAGGATTACATTCTACCCTATAAACCATTGATAATTAATAATATGATAATAAACTGGAAATCTGCATTCTGGCGAATGCAAGCCTCCGCCATTCATTTATTCGGCCCATACTCAAAATATCATATGTGCATAAGTCTGTCTACATTTGTGAATATTCAATTAAGACTTTCCAAGACCTGGATCCTAACCAGATCTACACCAAAATTTAATCGATTCTTCATTGGCACATTCCTAAATGCACTGAAAATTCCATGAGATTCAGTTCATTATTGCGTGTGTTATTTTGTGAACAAACACTCACACAAACACGGACGGGAATGAACGTATACACTACTGGCGGAAGCAATGAACAATGGAACATCATCATATATGTTCAAATTTTATGTAACCGCTGGTTAAATTCTCGAAAAGCGCATAACGTGTCAAAGATGTTTACATTGTTACATTGGTTTATGACCAAAGGACGGTAGGAACTGGTTATACATGACACGACAGTGATTAGTGAACATGAAACTGGTGATGTGGATACAGCTTGGGATATATATTACAGCTTAATTAGCTAGAAAAAAGTAAATAAATGACACATGCCAGGAAGTTAATAAGTCATGTTATAGGAATGCCGGGTCACGAAGTATGGGTATACTATGGTTTTTGTGGTGTCGTAATTTTTGTGAACACAAAATAAGCCAGAAATGTACATTCTAAAATATACAAGCTTGTGGGATAATTCATTCACGTATTCAGCCCATATTCCCAGGTTTATTCGTGTATACATGACTATGCATTTGTAAATATGGACGTTCTTGAATCCGCTAGTGGCTTAAAAGCTAAACCTGGCGCGATCAATGGCGCACGGCACCTTCAAGCATCGATCGATGTTTCTTCTTTTATTTTCATAAATTTTGTCGAGGAGTTGTCAAGAATGTTCATAATGGGACATTAGGTCAAACAGTCTGTAATGGTAAACAAACCTAAATGTACAGTGTTTACTCACACACGGAACCATAACAACGCATGAACTAACAGCACGAGAAAATGCACAGACAATTGCACATATCCATGTACCTTTAACGTTGTTTATACACGTTTATTGTACATTTAACAAGAGCCCTACCTGTATGGCGTTCACAATATGCAATCTCGTGCTTAGGCCTTATAATAGATTACAATGAAAGAAAACAGCAATAATAATAATATCCTTGTGGTCTCACGAGGATGATGTGATCAACACATCTGTAGAATGTATTGCTGATAGCTGAAGAATGCCCGATATATTTGTAACAGATATTATATCATAAATACAAACATCCAAAGTTGTAATTGGCCCCGATCAGCAACATTTTAAATTTCCATGAAGACGCCAATTCAATTCAACCTGGACACACTGCTTTAATTCCTCGAATATAATCGTGATTATTACTTTTTTCTAATCTGGGAAACTTTGCTCACCAAAGAAGGCTAACAAATATGGCGCATTAGGCGCCGCCTACTCTATGTATATATACGCGTCAGTGACATATACCCTTACGCCGGATGTCGTTCCTACTCAAAGGAACGCCGGGGCCAAGGGCGTGCGAAGAATTTGAGCATAGGGGGCTCACGACCGCAAAAAGTCTGAGCGACCCCCCCCCCCCCTCCCCAATCACACAAAAAAGCACCCTGATAAATTAAAAAAATAAAATGAAATGGGCCGCTCCACTGAATCGTTTGATATTCCGCGTGAATAAATAATAAATTTAGCTCCTTGTATAATTATATTTACGAACACTTAACAAAAGCAACTAACCTACATTTTATATCTTATCTAGACTTAAAACAGAGTAAAAGAGCAAAAATGAAAACAAACGGCATGTACTTACAAAAGGAAAGTTTACGCTTGCCCTTCTGACCATGTAAAATGTATGAAAATAAATATTAATTTTGGTTCATTTCTTCCATGTTCAGAACTGAAGTACTTAACGTAAGATTTGCCATTCTGTTATACCGTAACAATTGTGCCCAATACTCAGTATTTCTACATTTCCATGCATTCTAATGGGCAGATGCTATACGTCGTGGGGGGGGGGGGGGTGTGGTTATTAAACTCGAGGCTAAAAGCCTTTCAATTATCACATAATGAATGTGTCCTGATATTATTTCGAATCTCATGGTGTGACTTGTGGTTTTAATGGAATTTGCTTGTGGAAGGGATTCGTCGGTTTATCACAAAAACGTCGGACAATAAGCTGTAATCCACAGGGCTCCTTCATTGACAACATACATGCCATATGCCCACACACATACAAAGTATATACATATATATATTGATACTAAGCTATAGTTCATTGATAGTCGTTCTTCATGCAGATGCCAAACTGAACGTCTAAGAAAAACAAATAGTTTGTTACTAGCTCGCTGTCCTTGTTTCTCAAGTGCCAGGATTTGATTCAGGAATACAGAGACTTTGATTATATTTCTACACAGCGCATTTGACATTTATTTGGAACCATATTTGCCGATATCTTTTTTTTTTACTAAGACTGTTTAAGTTTCCTATTGGAGTGAACGTGTCTGGAAAATCTATGTCACGGTGTGAGTGACTTGGTTTCCGTATAACACTGTTCAATTCTTTCTTTTGTTTCACTATCTGGTGATTCGATTAAGTTGTGTCTTTCGGGAGCTGGCTAAGATAAAAAAGAAAAAGAAAAATATGGATGTATGTTGTATATCCGTTATTATGTTTATAATAATTATAATAATTATTATTATTATTATTATTGTATCCGCCTAAACGAAGTTTTGCGGATACTATGTTTTTGACCGGGTTCTGCCGCCGCCGCTGCCGCGTTCGTTTCCGGAATAGAACTCTGAGACCACTGACCACCAGACAGATTTTTCCGAAACTTAACACGGTTATCGGGTCACATGAGAACTGGTGCCAAAATATTTTGCGTTGACCTCTGACCTTTCCTCTTTCCAGTGCGTCCATCTTTGCGTCTGTTTAGACACATTAACCCACATATCTTCGGACTTATTTTGACTAATCAGGAAAGAATTTCTGCACAAATGTAGCCCTTGGATAACTTTATAACATACACTAAAATGGTGGCGCCACCTGCAACCATTTTTGCACAGCGTCCATCTGTTCATCTGCCTTGGGATAAGATCACTCATACCTCTGCAGTGAATGGACTTATCCACCTGAAATTTTGCAAGTGTGTTCATCCTGAATAGCTCTCTTGATTTAATGACAGGTGGCGCCACCTATATTCACGTTCAGGCTGCAGAGATCCAGGGTTATATCTCAGGACTGGCTTGACGTATCATCCTGAAATTTTGCATGTGTATAGGTCTAATATAGCTCTTTATTATAAGCAAAACTGCTGGCGCCACATGTGACTATTTTTGCACAACGTCCGTCTGTTTGTCTGCGTGGGATAAAATCACTCATATCTCGGCAGTGGTTTGACTTATCTGTCTAAAATTTTGCATGTATATACATCTTGCATAATTTTTGGATTTTGTGTCAGGTGGCGCCAACTACTTTCCGTTCAGGCTGCAGAGATCTAGGCTTGTATCTCAGGACTGTTTTAACTTTTCCTCCTTGCATTTTGCATGTGTATATATCTCACATAGCTCTTTATCATACGCAAAACTGGTGGCACCACCTGTAACCATTTTTTTCACAGCGTCCAGCTGTTTGTCTTCCGTGGGATAAAATCACTCATATCTCGGCTGTGGTTTGTCTTATTTGCCTTAAATTTTGCAATTGGACACAACTTGGATAACTTTCTAGATTTTGTGTCAGGTGGCGCAACCTACATACACATTTCGGCTGCAGACACCCATGCTAATATGCAACACACCTCTCTCTATTTCCCAATCCATGCCTCGCTTCATCCGTCCCACTCTGGTTTCAACGGATACACGAAGTCGCTTGTCGAATATCGCATTCTGGTTATATAACGTTTCTACTACTGGTACAGTCATGGACGTTGTAATAAAGCACAATTAACAAGAATCCTTCCGATTGAAGTACGGTTTTCCCATATCAATTTCTCGACTCATCTTAAATCTTATTTTAGATTCTTCAGACTTATATATATACATGTGATCGCTTTCTTTCTATTTACATATGAAATTCTGGTTTCAACATTCCTTTCCATGTCCCCCGATCTGATTCAAATATTTTTAATTATGAAAGGTACAATTCTGTGAAACTTCTAGATATACATGGAGGCCATTCACTCTCACTTTTGACATTGATCGATTAAGAAATTCACTTTATTCAGTTTTTGTTGTATATATTCAAAATAAATAGTACACATTCGTTACATGTACTGTGGTTGCCTTTTTTCACGTGGGTTTCGAATTCGCGATATTTGTGAATGGTAAAAATAAAACCTTCGTGAATCAGACGGCATATGTGCAAAGGTGTACAATAATTTATGCTATAGCTTCAATGCCATCTCACGTATATATTGTGCTGTTATCAATATATTAACATACTTTTTCTGTCAAGGAATGGTGATATACATAAAACCAATTCATTTGCATGATTATTTCCAAATTTTCAATGTTCCCCTAGCTCTGTGTGCAATTGTTTTGATATAATAAAATCGCGAAAAAAGAAACCCTCACGAAAAAACATGAAAAAATTGAAATTGCGGATACGAAGCCAACCATTATATATATATATATATATATATATATATATATATATATATATATATATATATATATATATATACCATGTGAATGTGAAATAAATATTTCCGTGATAAGAAAACAGGTTCTGAAATTACACAATCATCGATTAATAATATATAAACATCACATGTAATAAATACCGTATGCAGGTACATAAAAACTATTTTAAAAAATATAAAACTGCAGAGTGCATATTTCAATACAAAATTAAATCTAGTTTTATAACCTTTGAAAATTGATATTAAACTCCAAACAACCAATACTAAATATTTCTCTCTCTCTCACTTGTGTATATATATATATATATATATATATATATATATATATATATATTAATCAATGTGTTGTGTCCAAATCGAATTTTCCACATGTAAAAGGGGGTCTTGAGTACTATGTTATGAGTGGTTGTGGGGTTAACTTCACAGGAGCCTGCTGTTAGTTACGCTCGTCTGCGGGGGTTGGTGGAGGGGACCGTCGCCTCAGAATGTGCTGACCAAACAGTGGTGACCGGACAGGCGGAGTAGGCGAGTCATTTATTCCTGGATGGTTTATATTACCAAGCCGTCCATCCAGTTCTTTTATTAAACTGTCCATCACACAATTACTACTTCCGGCTACGCCTTCTTGCTCTCTACCTCTTCCGGCAGAGGGCGCTTCTGTCAGGTTCGGAGCAAGTGGGTCCATCTCTGTTTCCTGCAGTGCTCGCATCAGCGAACCTGCTCGGGAGGCCTGTTCTTCCCGGAAGTGACCTCTCGACTCCCGGCTTTCCCTCTGAGCAATTCTTTCCTCCGTGCCAGGAGAGTGCAGGTTGTCTCTCCGGACGAGATCTGGTGCCACGGCAGACCTCACGGAGGCTCGCATGGCGGCCTCCGCTCTTGTCTTGTTGCTTTGTTTAGCTTCGGTGGAACTGGTGTTGCTCCAGTGAGGGTCCTTGCGATGGTTGTCTTCCAAATTGTTCCAGTTCACTGAAGGTGTTCTCTCCGATTCTCTCTTACAACCGAACCAGCTACGAGAACGGAGGAACGAAGGTCTTTTATCATCATTAACTTTGGTATTTTCGGAGCGCCATGACCAGCGGACGCGCGAGTCCATGTCAGCGTCAGGGGTTTTTACACGAAACCCGTTTGGATGCAGATTTTCAACTGGGGTCCCAAGTTGTTCAGATACTGGTGTTTGCACACGGGTTTGAAATCTGCAGTTGTCGTAATGGGCGTCGAATTCCCTGTCTGAGGGATGACGGGATCGGCTGCGCGGATGCTGGAAAGGGATGTCAGAATAAGGGCCCAGGTGGGATATAGACGACATCATGCGATGGAGATTCACGTAGGCGTTGACGTAATCGTGCGCATTCATACTGTCGCTCTCGTAACTCGCACATCGATCTGGCCCCAATGGGTACTCCTGTTATATAAATAAAATGGAAATTATACTTTGTTCATTAGAGGGGCCCAATCACATATATAGCATGTGGAATTGACGCGAAAAATAGCTTCTTTCCTTCAAAATAAATCTTTACCTGCCAAAATGTTGCCTTGAAACCGTTTGCTTACTCGATTGACTTTGCAAAAAAATGTAATACATGTTCCCGCTGGCTAAAAACATGTGTTGAGGTTCATATTGGAACCTCCGGTCACGTGGCCTTGTTATGGTAAACAGACGCTCGTGGACTGTGTTTACCAACACGCAGAGCACAACAAGGAATTAAAAAGAGTTGTGTGCGAGGTACTGAGCCTGTGTGCTGGGACGGTTTTGCTGGGGAAACTTTTATATAAAGCAAAACTGAACTGTTAGTTTGAAAGAATAGGCATAGTATTGCTCCTAATTATGTCCCTTTCAAGTTACATTTTATTTAGTATTATTAGAACGTTAATGCTAAAACAAGAAATATTAGAACCGACTTTTATCATCATATGTGCTTAAATCATATTTAATATTTATTTAATCTGTTCACAGTATAATTAATATAATTGTTATGTATTATCTTTGCTAAAAAAAACAACCCATTTCAAACAATCAATATGCATGGATTTATCAGTGAAAATAATCTTAATGGTCTGTTGACTACCTCGAAACTTAATGAATCAAGGATGTACAATGTACAAAAGGTTTTTATTTGAAGAAAACAAAATTATGTTTATAAATACCTGGAATTTTTTCCCTTTCTTGTACTGGCAGTGATAGCCAACGACCAGCAAAATACACAATGCGATGAAGACGCATGCGCAGAAAAGACCAATGAAAGTGTTTGACCAGCATGATCTTGACTTTGAATAATAGTCCTCGTTCTGGTAAGAGTTGGAAGGTGCAGGCTTTTCGCAAGGCAATTCATAAGGATTCAATTCTAAACGATCCTTCAAATCCCGTACCAGTGAGTCTATGATGTTTGAAGAGACCGCTTCAAGTTTCAGACGGAGACTCATAATGGCTTGCTTTTCCGTTCTTGACAGATTCGTGGAAACTTCATCAAATGACACATCTGGGTCGTCCAGAAGAGAACCCAAAGCGCTCCGAAATTCGATATCGTCATCGCTACATATAACGTTCTTCTCCGGGTAGACGACGGTTATTTCTACAGACTGCACCTCCAGCTTCGTTGGTTTCACAACAGGGGTCGCTGTTTTTTCTACCACATCTATAATTGGCCTTGTTATTAATTTAATGTTTGCTTCTATCATTTTCCACTCCATATGGCTGTTGTAGCTTCTTGATAAAGCTTTGTGAGCCTCCGTGCATATCGTCAGTTCGGTCCTCCAAGTTTGCTCGCTGCTGCCCTCTGGCGGCTGGTACTCCACAGTCAGATTACGAATAGTTATCCAGCTATTAATCCGTGCAACCAACTTGTTCCCAAGACGAGCAGGTTTAATTTCTTTCTCCTTTCCATTTGAGTCCATGTAGGTGATCTTTGGGTAGGGAACACTGTAAGGATGTGGTAGATCTATTATTATTCGAACCACGCGCTCTCCTGTCTTGAAGGCGTAATTTTCTGTCGTTGAAGAATTATGGGAATCCATCAAAATCTTGTCCCTGGTTTTCTTCATGCACTCGGTAATATCTGTAAATTAAACAATTTCGAACAATCATGTTACTAAATGGCATGTTTCTTATTGAAAAAGTTATAATCTTAATATATGTTAAAAAGTACTTCTGGTATTCCTCACATTCCACATTTCCTTTTTATATGGTAGGCATTTAAAAACAAGTGATTTTAAATATAGGTATGAATGGAAATTTATAGTTACACTTGCACAGTGGCGTCAATTTTTCGTCAAGAGTGGGGGATGACTCGCAGGCGTACGAGGGTAATCATTACTAATCAACGTTTTGATAACTTTTTTAAACATATATATATATATATATATATATATATATTTATATATATACACCTGTATACATACCTTTTACAATTAAGTATCAGTTTAAAAAAAAAGTTATGTATCCAGTATATGTTAATTCTAAACCAGGTTTAGATATATATTATTTCTTAATAAATTCATAAATGGAACCAAAGTCTTTAATTCTAAAGATTATTGATATATTTCTTTCTAATATATAAACATTATTCTCTGAATATCAGGAGGTATGATTACATTGACCATCCCCTCCCCCTTACAAAAAAGTGGTGGAAATATGCCCCCCCCCCCCCCCCGTATTGACGCCCCTACATGTGCACCATTCGCCGACTGTACAAAAACAGTATTTGTAGATACTATAGGGGACTTCTCTCAGCCAATCAGTATTTTAATTTTTTACTAATTTTATTTCATATTAAACAATAAATACCAAAAATATCAAGATTCAAAGTCTGTCTGATTTAGCATGTATGAAAATTACCAAATTAGAAGCAATAACATATGATATTAACATGAAGTTCATTTTTAAAATGTTAATAAGCTTTGTTGTTTGACACAGAAATTTAGCCAACACCATTGTAACGTCGCCGGGCAGGGTTGAAGGATTTTTCTCCACAGATAATAGAAAACAACACAGAATTTAAGGTTTGAAATTACAAAATTGCTGAAATATCTATCCTTATCATATACTGCCAGTCTTATAGTTATACGTGATAAACAGGGAGCTAGATGGGTCGCGGCATGCTACTGAACTTCGCCTTAAGTCGATTATCCTTTAGCCCCTTAACACGTCTAAATGACTGAGGGTGGTTTGAACATTCCAGTCTGTATGCCAGCCTACTTATCAATAGGGGTAGCCTATTAACGGGTCAGTCCAAATACTGATAGCTGAGTGGTAGTAGGCCTGATATCTTACAGAGTGATTTAGATTACCTATATAGTTTATTATTCCTTGGGTATTTACCATAGCTTCCAATTATTTCGATGTTCATAAATTACCTAATTCAGTAAGAAATAACAAGAAACAGACTTAAATCATAAATATAGTCATTTGGTTTGGTCATGATCAACACAAAAATGGACAGATTTTGCTTTTTATGTTTGTGTTCAACTAATAATCAAACTAATAAACCGAAACGTACCAGACATAATATGAACCGTATCCACAGTCACTTGATCTTTTTTCCCTGCAAGGACATCGGGTGCTTCGTGCCCCCAAAAGGTAACTTCCTGAGGCCGATTTGAATGAACCTGCATCACACCCTGCGCATGTGCATTCACTGGCTTCAACGTTTCATGCGAGTCGATGCTCCGGAAGCTAAAACCGACAGGATAAGATGTGTACTTCTCAAGAAGTGCTTCCAAACCTGAAATAATATAAAGGTACATACACATTTGCAGTAATATGTGCATTTTCTCAAGTCATTAGTTCATACTGGGTAAATACAAGGGCTTTCCAGCTAACCATCCCGGCAGTTTAACGTTATATCTCCAAATCGGTTGTTTTAAACGTTTTTATGGTTGTGTTTGTGAGAAGAAACAGTCCACCTGTGTCTGTTTATATAAGCAGAATGCTTGACCAGAGGTCCGATCTTACGATCTTGAAAAATCCTGATTTGTAAAGTCGCGCATTAGGAACACCAAGTGGTGTTCGCGCTATGTTTCTATTTTTGCACCCTCATCGCGCCCGATGCAAGCTATTTTTCGACTTGTGAACAGGAGTAAGCAAATGATGTTAGAACGACAAATTGGCAGATACCATCATATTTCATCGGAAAACACTATATTTTATGCATATCTAATGAAGATACCTTTATGTGAACAGGATATATATATATATATATATATATATATATATATATATATATATATATATATACAGTGAAACCTCATTGTGTCGAAGTCGGAGGGACCCTCAGAAAACTTTGACACATCCGAAGTTCGACACAAGCGGGTTTTATTTGGCCATTATTTAACAAGAGTTGTCCGGAATATCGAGTCTGTAACTTCAACACAACGAGGTCTCACTGTATATATATTATTCAAAATTCTTGTAGAATTTCAAGAATCAAAACCAGAGAAAGAGTTCACCTATTAATCATTTGTTTGGGATGCATCATAATATTCAATTTCTTTGTTATCCTATGACATTTAATGAAATAACGAACAGTCGGGGTTATTAAAATTGTCCGCCCCTATGAGCGGTGTCAAGAAACTGGGAGAAATAAACCTCTCAGTGTTTATAATAAGGGTGAACGTACAAGTAAAAGACAAGTAGCTGCGATACGAAAGTACTTCGAGTTCAAGGACAGCGTCAAGTTGAGAATCTACCTGAGGAGAGAATGCGACGGAAAGGGAACGTGTAAAGATTAGAACCCATATCTTCAGATTACAGTAAGATTGTTGTAATACCGTTACCTGAGGCCCCTTCTTCATTCTTGAACGTGCATTCACGGGCTTGTTTGTTTTTCTTGTACACACATTCAAATTTGTACCGGCGTTCCTTCTTAACGTGTACCACTTCAAGCTCAAATGAGGGACCTTGTGACGAATGCTTCACCTGGAATATAGGAATGTATAGTGTACTACAGTGCCTGTCATACTTCTGAAATTATACAGCATCCACGATAGGCCATTTCATATATAATACTTCTTTTTCAGCCGTGTTGCGGCTCTCGAACGGACCACCGTTCACGCGGCCTTGTTATGGTAAACAGACATGTGTACTGTGCTTACCAACACGAAGAGCCATAACAAGGTGTAAAGCAGCCGTATACGAGGTACTGAGACTGTGTGCTGGGATGGTTTTGCTGGAAAACCTTTGAATAAAGCAAAACTGAACTGATAGTGTGAAAGAATATATATAATATTGCTCCTGATTATGTCCCTTTAATAAGCATACCTGAATATCACTTACATGGATCATAATTTTGCTCAACGTTCCGACATCTTTTGTAGTATCTGGCAGTAACGTGGCCTGCTCGCTCAAGTCGCACCAGCCTCTACTACAAAGTTCATGACCCGGAAGTTCTGACCAGGCTGAACTGCCATCTGATCCCAGCAGCGTGATGACGTCACCTTTCCTGTACCAGAACCCGTTGTTTGATTTCAGAATGTAGGAGGTTCCTGTAAATATCAAAGAATAAACCTTTTCACGCATGAAAAAAAAATATATATAAAAATTTCCTTTTTCCTTAAATAAGTGTTTTGCTGTTTTATCATAAGAGAAGAGTCGCCCCCTGGAATTAAGGTTCTTCGTGCCTGTTTGTACATATGTTCCCTGTATAGGAACTCTCATAGGTGATGACATATGAAGAAGTAATTTGGCCATTTCACTGTGCCTTAAGTCTGTATTTCTTGAATTAATGAAAACTAGATACATAGTGAACGAAAGGAAAGATTCTCCAACCCCCTCCACATTATACCAAAAGTAAGCAAAGAAGATAATGGAACTGAACGATAATGGGAGTTCGGGTATGAAGTATACTAACTTAGAAATAAGGTAAAGGTTAAAAATAAATGGCGTGTAAAACTGCTAAACGCGCCTTTTACTGTATCCATAGGTAATTTTGTGAAAATCGAATATTGAATTGAATACTGAACAGCTAGCGCAAACATTGGCAGAAGTGGGCGATAATAGGGCGCGGATTGTAGTGTACCTTCTAGGAAAATAGATCAGTGTAAAAACTAAATAACAGGATAATACCAAATTTGTCACTTTTGATTGTTACTGAACCAATAGGTCGGAGTTGATAATCAGTAATATCAGTGTTCTGAAGCAAATAAAGAGAAAAAAGAAAAGAAAATAATCCGATGACCATGATGACGTCGACAAAAATATGTGTTTTGATAACCAATGACTTACTTCCGGCCACTGGCTTGCCTGGCACACAAAGGTTCCATCCCTGTTGCTTTATTCTGGAAATAAAACAAAATAATTTAAGGATAAAAAAAACTCAGGAAATTGGTCAGACCTATATGAATTTTTAAGTTTCTACCTTGGATATTTTCTAAAGATATTTTTTTTTACTGCACACTCGAAAAATTACTGTAACTTCAGTTACGGTCATATCATCAGTTTTGAATTTTATTATAATACTGGGGAGAAAGCATTCCCTGGTGTATATTACACAACAATTTTGAGAATCACGTTTAAGAACAAGTGGGCAACATCACCGTTAATAACTGAATTTTACATATACGTTGATTCATAGGTGTGAAGATGAAATATATAAAACGAAAATGTGTATATATCATTGTGATCGGATTGAGATAGCGAAACAACGCGTTCCATAGTTTAAAGTTTACCACAAAGATGTCATATTGCAAATGTGAAGATTAAATCTCAAAAATGAAAAAAAAAAGTTTCATATCGTTCAGTTATGATCGGAATGAGAGAGTGGAGTAAAGCGTTTAATAATTAAATGTGAACCACAAGGAAGCCTTATGGAAAATGTGAAGGAATGCACACTTTATCAAGACCCCAACCCTGCTAACATTCACACAGTGACTCACATAGGCCTACGTTAAAAGCCACACACAGAACATGTGCCAGTATGTACCTGTCAACATCATCCGGATTTTGATTCACCATCACACTCAGGTTAAACTGAAGATTGGGTACAAGCATAATGTCTGTTCCCTACAATGAATAAACAAACAGAAATATAAACCAGTCGCATGATTACCGGTAGTGCAGCTTGAATGGTTGTCAGTACCCTCTAGTGGTCATAGTATAAACTATCCGCTTGGAAGATGTTACTACGGGGATATTATTGTAAATTCTGATTGAATGATGACATTGTTTATTTTATTTATTAGAATGGAAGGTGCCATAGATCAAAATGATAAAGACTGTATCCAGAATACTCTCTGCATGGTGCTAATAAAGAAATGGGATGCTTCATACCGTAATTACTCTTATACAAGGGTCTCACAATGAACTGTGCATCAATAAACAATCAGGCTTTACCTTTCAGCTGTATTAATATTCAGGGGGAAAGAAATGTTAAAAAGATTTAATTAAAAAAAAAAAGTGTTATGATAATTTGAAAAAAATGAAAAAAAAAACAATAAGACCGCACATATAATTACTAAAGGCTGGTTGTTTAAGGGTGGCAACTTTCAACGTGCGATATAAATATCAAAGTTTGGTTCCATGGATAATTCGTTATTTTTAAACATAGACATATTTAAAAATGAAAAAGTACTTTTTAATATGTTAGTTAAGAGAAACCAATATCAAGCTTGCCTGCTTAGAGTTGAGTCTGAACCTTGACCCAAAGGTCAGGAGGTCACCCATCAAATGAACATCCCCAGCTTCCGGTAAGATTTGAAAATAGTTCCGGTGCTTCGTCTCTCCAAGCCCTTCAGTAATACATAGTGTAATAAATCTTGGGAAATGCATAGTTATGTTCATAATAATATTGTCATTTACTTAATATTATAGCTATTTATAGATAATTTATAGATAATTTCTTCCACAATTTATGTTAACTTAGCAAGGCCTAATGGACAAGCATTACGAATTCTTTACATCTCTTACTCATCTTAGCTACCAATTTTAAAAAAAGTTATAAATAAATAAATTATATATAAACTCACGTGTTTTTAGCTTGTAACACGGCCCCTCGCCTCCTACGAAACTGATTTTTTTTGACAATTCAAGCATCGAACCGGATGAACCCTTAAGTTGAATGAAATCGCCGTATCTAAAATTTTAGAATGGCCTATTTGAAAAAAGATAGCACGGCCTCGTTTACTCCCTGGACCCCAAATGCAAAATGAAGCCTCAAATGCAAAAAAGAAACTAGATGTATGCAAACTCTAAGCGGTCACTCGAAATCCCTACGCCCGTAAATGAGCGATAATGGGGACCCCCCCCCCCCCCCCACACACACACGCTTGTAACACACTTGTGTCTGATTGATAAAGTTGGGTTGATAACAGTACGCATTCGAGTAATTTCTTGATGTGTGGGAAACATATATAATATATATAGGTTAACAGGAACGTTTGTGTATAGGTTTACAAAATAATTGTTCCAAAATACCCCTATGAGTCATACCCCCCCCCCCCCCCTTGAAGATAAATTGCAAGTAATGTGCTCTACTGATTACCCTCTAAAAGAAAGCTTTTGTAAACTGTTGTAGACTGACCTGATATACTGGAAATTGTCATTGTCTAGACTTCTCTTCCTTCGTGTGTGCTGATCGCTAGATCGATCAAGCGGCTGTTCAGTAATACATAACTCCGACCCGAACGTGGCACCGAGACAGAACCGTTTAACAGCGAGTTGTAGGCACTGTTGCTTTGCAGACAAGTCTGATAATGGTACAAGAAACATATCAGCATGTTAAACATTCCAGTTAAACACAGCCAATATAAATGTCGTATTGGATTTTTTCTTTATTTTTGCAAGGTATGCAGCAAAAGCGAAAACTTGTGGTTTGTAATTTAAATAGAGTGTTAAAACTAGGGCTGTAAGGAGTACTCCAAAATTTTGACTCGAGTACTCGTGTTTGTACATGTATGCATGCATATCTGAATATTACTGCAAATTTACAGGCAGTCTGTAGGCCTATTTATTCATTATCATAGCCTGCCCTATAAACATATGCTAGTCAAATCAACAGAGGTCTTGTTATGACATATATCTGTTTCTTCGTTTTGGATAAAGTTAAATCGTCACGAAGTCAAATAAATGCATATTTTGCATCGGTAAGCAGATGTCCGTTTTATCTAACAGCGTTGCCATGGTAACGAGTACTAGAGTCCGAGTCGGGTAATGTCTATCGGGTACTCGAGTCGAAAAATTTGTACCCGTTTCAGCCCTAGTTAAAACATTGTAGAACAAATGCTAAAAAACAAACACTGATATAAAGATGAATTTGTTACAGTTAAATAAAAGTGGATCTTGGCTGATAGCAGTATAAAAAAATACAGAATTGGAAATATTCCTTACATAATTTTCCCAGAGCACGCCGCTGGAGAAAAATGAAATAAATCATTTAAATTCTTGCTTGTCAAAGAAGAGAAGATGTCCTTTAATTGCTTGTCAAAGTAAATGTACTCACATTTCACAGGATTCCGGAAGTAAGCGTCTGTTTTCAGCAGATCGTCTATAGGCGCTAGAGAGTATTGTATAGGAGCCGGGTTCTCCCGAGCAGAGCGCGCCCACTCGCGTAGACTTTCAGTACTTCCGTTCTCAAGTTTGCCGCTAGGGGCGCTGCCACCGACATAAAACTCCCTAGTCTCAGATGACTCGGTTTCACCTTTGCTGGAACTCTCTGTGGATTGCTTATTTTTCGTAGAGGCACTGACTGACGCGGCAACTGGACCGTAACCGCCAGAGACGCCACCTCCAAAGCCTCGTTCTCGCATTTCACGGTCCATTTTTGCAGCGGACTGTCTGGACACAACTGTTCTCTGTACAGCACGTGCCCCCATGACAACCTCCCTGGTAAAGTGGGTCCCAAATTCGTGTAAAAGGTCAAGGTAAGGTTGTAGGAGTGTGACGTCAACATAGTCACAGGTGTAGCTGGGGATTCGATGAACAGCCCGCTCGAAGGCAAGACTCACCTTAATAATAATAAAAAAAAGGTATGAAAACAATCACTTTCACTAATACTTTTATTTTTTATGATGAAGTGCCCAGTAGCCACTAAAACCTTGTTAAAATTGAGGACAATATTAATCTATAAAGAAATACTTTAAAAAATAGTAGTAGTAGTAGTAATAATAACATACTAATAAAATGCAAAGGCATGCATATAACCCTACTGGAACAGATAATTTTATGGGGGTAATTGGTTAAAAATTTGAACATTAAAATAAAAAATCATAATATTCTGAACATATGTGTTTAACATATCATATAATGGTGTGTTATTGAATTTAAGACACGTACACTTGTTTGATTCAATCAAATTACCATGTTAAATGTAATAGGTTTAGTCTTTATTTCATGCTGAATTTGGTTAGTTATAACTTAGATTACTGTAGTATATGTCTGCCAGTGTCTAATCGCCTCCGCAGGAAGGTACGGGTTTATTCTGCTACGTGTGTTTGTGTGTATGTTCACAACAAAACTCACGCAAACATGAATGGAATCTATTGTGATATTCAAGACATTTCGGAAATGAGTTCCGTGTGGATCCGGCACATGATCCAGATCCAGGAACATCATCAAGGAATATTTACAAATGTACATTCTTTTGTGCAGGAAGGAACCTGGTAATATGGGCGAAGGCTTGCATTCATTAGCAACTCTTGAGGTCCCCCCCCCCAAGTGAAAATCAAAGATTGATTTTTTTTTATTTTTTTTTCTTTCTTCTGCCATTTTTTGTTTAATCGCCAATATGAATGATTTTCAAAAGCTGACATTTACGCCTGATTTGCACATTATTATTTTTTACTGTGACCTAATCCCTAAGGTCGTACCCTTCATAGCTGGTTCCCCAATATCGTCCACGTGGGGGGGGTGGGGGGGGGTGGGACCGTCTTCCAGGTTACCACTTGCATATATCTAGTTGTTATTACCTTTGACTGCCTGTCAGTCGTACTCAGCCGAGCCCTATAGGCTACTGCTCTCCCAGTGACGTCTATGTAAGAATTCGTGCTTTCACGCAACTCCTGGGTGTCCCTTTGGTAGGCCGAGTTAGCGGAGAAGGACGCCTTAAAACTGGCCGCTCCCCAGGACACCCCCACGGACGCACCGATCTAAAAGGATACAAACGATATATGCTTTAAAACGGACTACAGCTTATCATATAATCATGCTTCCAGTATAGAGTAAGTGGAGTTAGGTCTATTTTACATTTGTTGACATTTGTTGCGAAATGGGGTTTTAACTAAAAAAAAACGAGTTTCATTGATTAAAATCAAGGCTGTGTTTCCTTTTTTCTCTCATATTTGTCTCTCTTTATTTTGTTTTTATTTTTTCAGTGTCTCGGTCATTAACGTTTCAGGATGATTTATATATGCCAAGAGTAATTCACGGATGATATTCAAACATCTTTTTAATTCATACTAAACTGACTTTCATGCTTGGGAGCTTTTTCACTGGAACAGGCTCGGTACTAAAATCTGTGAAGCAACATTTCTTCAAGGGCATGTTGTAAAGCACACTCCAGGAAACGTAAATTCTCTTACGTTTATAATTTTGTATACACCTTTTCTGTTGTTATATGATATATTCATCTTAGTATACATTCTTATATAGTGATAATATATAAATGTTAAACCTCTTGATATTAATGATCGCCAATGTAATCATTAGATATATTTGACTGTACTCGATTAATGTACTCGGACATAAAAAATCGTGTGAATATATATATATATATATATATATATATATATATAAATTATCTACTTTATTGTATACTTGTGTCTTTATATCAATTTTATTTATTGTATCTAACGTTTGTATTTAACGATTGTAGCAGGATCTCGCTGAAAAACTTGGCTTGCTGAATGAGCTATCTTGCTGAAATATATTGCTGTAATAATATCAATAAATTAATACATTTTAATTTTCATGGCATTCATCCTTCTAAAGGGTATCTAAGTCTTGTTTTCACATTTTAAGACAAAGGTTCATGGCCTGTTGGTGGCGCTTTTTTTTTTCAATGACAGAGAAGGTAACCATACGATAAGAAAAACACATTATAATAAAGTTTTGTTAATTTCAGTATTTTAAAATATATGCGCCTAAGGTTGATTTAAAACTCATTACCTGTCGTTAAAACATGAGAGCATAGCTTTAAGAAATCCTTTCGAGATATCACTTCGAAGCTCTCGTTGCAGAGTCCAACGCCTGCAGCATTATGCTATATCTGGCCTCTGGATAATAAGTTTCGGAAGTGTTACGATTTGTTCTTACTTGAACATCTGAGTCACGGGGGGGGGGGGCAACAATGGGTATTTGGATTTCCTTCCCTCTTTCCCAAATATAAGCAAGTTATTTTACAAATGGGCTTATTCCGATATCTGACGGCTATTAACAAAAATATATTAATAAAACCATGTTCGGTTATTCTTTTTTTTTTTAATTCAAATGTTTATAACATGTGGGAGACCCGCCAAACTCATCCAAACTCATTCAACAAGGACATCTATCGGAGTATTCGGACGAGCCAGAGTTTTCCTAAGTGCTTTTCGCAACCTGTAACCTGTTTGCAACTACAGCTCATATACAACCAAGCGGGATGTTGTACTTTTTTTGTTTGTTTGTCAACATTGGTGTATATACCGTGTTTACTAACAGCTTGTATATAAACAAGCCGGTACATACGTCACAGAGGTGTTGTGAGACGTTTTCCAAAAATTAAAAAGAAGTACCTACAGTTCATTAACATGTGCTGAGAGTAAGTCAGAAATCATATAACATCTACATAGCAGGTAAGTGAATAGATGCCTTTAAAATATTTTTATTGTATTAAACAAATTATGTATCATATAAGACCGAAGGATAAACTGACACTAACCGACAGTTCTTGTCGCAGCATGCTCCGGTAGGTGTCGCCACTTGTTATTATCGTCGAAGACGACACCAGTTTTGCACTGAAACAAATAAAAAATAAGGAATGCCGTTTACGTTACACATCCATGCATCTTTGTAACATACGATTTTGTTTACATATAATTAATACTTTAACGAAAACTGAATATGGACATACCCTTTTTTAGGGTAAGTTTATATTTGGTACTTGGGGGTTACGGGATAATTTGTTACGGTTGTTATGGTACGGATAACGTGGTCTTGTTTTTGTTGTACTTGGTGAAAGGTCGACATGGTGGCCGGAAGGTCCACACTGCGCAGAATCGGACTCACAAGACTCATTCAGCTGTATAGGGCTTTATAATACACAGACGGCGTCGGAATAAATGAAGTAAAGAGTGTAATCTATAGTCCATTTAAGTACGTTGGATTAGCATTGGTTCAAATACAAATTATATAAACAGGGGTGTTTTTCGTGAGGACTTCACGATATAAGTAATATTTTGCATGCATTCGCATGCATAATGAAACAGAAGGTGTTTCCTTAAAATGTAACAAGCTTCATTTCAAAAGGTTTGGAGTTGAGCCAAGTCGTCCCGGCTATCCAACAGTGCCTAACATGAAGCGGTTAGTATTGAGTAGAAACCACTTCTGGCAGAAGGGTGGAGCTACGTTTTGCAAAAGTTTGGAAATAGTGTGTTACATGTGTATGTGTAATCGTTCGTTGTCGTGCGTTATCGTGTTCGAGCTCGAATTAGGATGATTGTGGACTATAGTTTATAATGTGATTAATAAAGCCATATAGCATTTTTGTGTTTTAGTCGCGTTTTTTTTTATTTATAAATTTTAGCCCCGGGTTTGTATATATGTAGTCGTAACTGAGTATTTGATTCGTTTTTTGGCCTAAACAATTCACAATCGCACAAATATCATTGCCAAAAACGTGAAGAACTCTTCAGTGGAAGTAAATAAAAATCGAATATGGCAATGTAAATACAGATTCGGCAAGGGAACATGGATGACATACTCTTCAGATGAAATTGGTATAGTGCGTCCAGATGACGCCCACAAAAGAGTTTGAGAGTATAAAGATTCGTCTTTGCGTACTTGTAAAATATATTTCTTAGAATTGCAATACATGGTTCGGTCACTGAATACATATACAATTAATGGAACTTAAATTGTGATTAACGTCATTATTAAATAACTGTTTTGCACCTTGGTTCCGATATGACGTCAACATTATCTGGAACACGGTATTCCCCGTCCGCTGTGTGGCGCCACGTGTATGGCAGTTCAATGACCGGAAGTCGGAAGCCTGGATCTACCACACCATCGGGAGACATCGGGTGTCCCCGGAAAATGTCGTAACCTCTGCCGATGTATCCCAAGTTTAGCATCGACTTTTGTGCATTAAAGACTGTCTTTGCTTTCATCGACGTAATGTAAGCTGGAAAAAAAAGGACATATATCGGGTTATTTTTCTGCAGTTAGATTTAGTGTAAGTATTATGTTTAATATACATCTTTAATTACAGTGTGCTCTCCGGCGGTGTACCCATTGAAATTTTGCAATATTTTCATACACCTGCAGAATAATTCAAAATGGTATGTTGCAATGCAGGAATGGGAAAAGGAATACTTAGCCTTACCTTGCAAAATAAATTATGCTATAAGATCAATATCAGAGTATCAATATTTTAACCCCATTCATGAAGGTAAAGGTCACTGGTCACATGACCCAAGACCAAAATTGGAAAGCTCCTGATTGGTTGTGAAGTATTATAAATAATATTAAAAGTGTAACTGTCAAAGTGAGACTGCTAAACCATGAGAGACGCCATGTCACTTACCCACCAGATTCAGAACAACCAGGAGGATGCAAAATTTGGTTGTTCATAAGTTTTACATCAAATATTAAGCCTTTGCTCTTAATTCAGCTCTAGGGTCAATTATGCGATAATATTTGAGTTTATGGGAATGATCGATTGCAAGAACTGGCCAAAGCTGGGCATTTTCCAAAATAGGTTCACATGTAAATTGTTATACGCGTTTAGTGGGTCACTTTTAACGACGTTAATATCTATTATTGTTGCTTGAACGAGCATTCCTGTTTCCTTATCAGAGTACGTGTGACGTAGCTGGACTGTCCCTAATACCCCTTGATGCGCGAGACAACTTAAATTGTGAATCACAGTCATGACTTAGTGTCACTACGTGGTTATTAAACTAATAATGAAACATTCCTAAAATCTTGCGGCTAAGGCAAGATGGCATATACCATAACAAACCAGAACTGAGTATTCGCACGCAACAAAATTTGATAACGCGAATCCACTACACTATTCTGAGTCCTGCCCAATATGTGGTTTCAAGAGAGATTAAATGTCATTTGTTTCAGCCTATTTTATGCAGTGAGCTAGCTCAAACATTTCCTTTCGCCCTAGAGAGACCACTTTGGCCACAGTGCAACCGCTACTAGGATTAGTCATGAAAACACGACATTAACTAGTTAGAATATGGAAGTCATAACATCCGTCATATTGGAATGGTAATCCAAAACAAAATAATATTATAATCGTGTCTTCCTTGTTCTAAGACCTCTATATCATTAAATACTTTATCAGACGCTGTCAAATAATCTTTCATTAGAAGTGCATGCTTCAGGTTTTTTTTAGATGTGTCTCCGTTACTTTTTTTACAGAAAACAACCACCTCTTTAGGATAGAATTGTAGTGGTGGTAGCAAGCACCAATATGTGCTTCATTTACCTCCATTCACGTACGGTGCTCCCATAGGCACTGGTTATGTGATACGTGCACTTTCTAAAAACAAGGGACCTATGGGTCACTGTGCTCAGCTGACGTTAACCTTGAAGGTAAAATCTAATGGAGATAAAGTGTAAGAGGAAGAGGTAATAAAGGCCATGGTTGGTTTATATGATTGGTTTGTATTGATGAGCAAGAAATTGTTGCAAAAAATATTTTGTGACCTGACCATGTGTTTCCTAATGTTGAAACTAAAGCATGTGAACAGTTTGTGAACAAATGATCTGTACTATTACCATTATCATTAGTTGTTTTTTCGATTAACTGTTGACATTTCAGTAGTTTACACATTTGTTCAATTGAATCTATTTTTTTGTATAATATATATTATTAAATATATATGTATTTTTTAATGAAATGTATACAGTTGAAATATAGCTAATTAACAACATAAAACAGGGCAAACAAAGCCTGATCTCAAATTCTGCTGAGGCAGGAAAATAATGAACAAATGTTTGTATTTAATCCTGATTTTTTTATCACATTAATTATTTTCTAATTTAAGTTTATATTTCTATACATTTCCAATTTAACATATATATTTGAATATAAAAGTTGATTCATAATTCTCAATTGCATCATCATAAATCTCAATCTTGTCAGATAACACCACATCATGCATACAAATGTTTATTTATTTTTTACCACAAAAATATATCTTTTAAATCTGCAAAACAATAAATATCTAAAAATAATACTTGATTTAGATTTCACAATTTTTAATTGTGTCTTTATTTATCCATAATGTGCTTCATATTTTATAATAATTTAAGCATACTGATGGGTTCATTTATATTTGTTAAAATCATTTAAAAGAAAATTTATTTCTTTAAAAATGCTACATTACAAAACACTGCATCTTCTGGATTACACCTTGAATTATTTTTTCAAGGAAAGTTTTTGCATATCGGAGTGGAAACAGCATTACAATTAAGGAGATACAGTGAAAACAATAACAATTACTGCATAACACTTGGTGGGTTGGGTTTGGGGGGGGGGGGGGGGTGTGATTGGGGTGGTGATATGAGAATAACTGTACACCTGTCACAGCAGGGGATCTCCCCCAGTGACTGTAACAAATCAGAAACCCTGGCATAGCTGACTTCCAGTGACCTGGAAGGGGACCCTGCATCTGTAATCAAAGCAAGTGACTACAGAAAAAAAATCAATAACTAGCTTAATTTTCAAGCTTTCTTTTTCAAATTTCAGATTTAGACAAACTAAATATTTATGTTTACATGCTGTGGAAATTAAATCAATGGTGCTTACAGGAAAAAAAACGTGCCATTGTCAAAGTTGGGCAAAATTTAAGGTACTGATTTTTTTTATGCTAATAACTTAAAAAATTTACAAAATTCAGATCTAATTTTGGGTAAACAATTGAATCTTAATTAAACATAGTTATATACTTGAGAAAATAGACTCTAGTTTCAAAATTTCTTATGTTAAGCGAGATATTATTTTTTCTGATTTTTTACAAAGTCCATTATGTTTGGGCCCATAACTTACAGAATTTATACTTTACAGACTTAATTATTGGCATGTACATATACTTTACAGACTTAATTATTGGCATGTACATAGGAACTATATAGAGGATTATTTATGGTAAATATGAGGAAAAACAGATGAGTGGTTTTGATATTAGGCAGTCCTGAAGTGTGAAAATAGGATTTTAATAAAAAAATGAGGTTTTTCCTTAATTTCTCAAAGGAACGAAGCCGCAAAGACCCAGTTTTCGGCTTGGTAGGAGATCTTGGGGACATCTAACATTATGCTGAATTTTAGATCCCTAGGTCTTACGGTTTCAAAACGTGCCACATCTACGGACGTACGGACGGACAGACAGACAGATGGACGGACGACGGACAATGGACCACGACTATAGCTCAGATGACTTATAGTCAGCTGAGCTAAAAAAACTTTTTTTTTTCTTTATTTTTTTCTGTCTCGTGTTTTTATTTCCCACACGTTTGTAAATTGAACTTTCAAATTCTGAATCAATAAAAAGTTTCAAATTTCATCTTTAAACATGAAAGAGATATGACAGAGAAACAGTTTTTGAGATATTTTCATGTAGTTTGCTATTAGCCCACCAAAAAGGGCTTTGTTGTTACTGGTTGACAAGGAGGTGTTTATTACAAGTACAGCGCACCTTCCTGGGTCCTCTGCTTGGCCTCCTGAACATCGGCCTCGGCGTTCGCTCGTCCCAGGGTGTGCCGGATGCTGTGATTGGCCTGGGTCAGACTCAGGGAGAGCTGCATCATTCTGACGTCATCCATCAGTTTCAGAGTACCACCTACACCTGGAGCAGACATTATTCATAAAACCTTAATCTTAATATAATCTTAATATAATCTGGCATCTTATAAGATAACATAGGGTTGTCAAATCGACAACTTTAGGGTTGTCAAATTGGTGTACCTTAAACAACAATCCAGGATGTCAAATTATCATTTTGACAACTCTTTAGGGTTGTCAAAAGGGTTGTCAAATGTTTGCTGAGACAGCCTTTGGGTTGTCATCGATCTGTCATGTTCATCCGTAATTCACTCTCTCTCTCTCTCAACAATATATATATATATACAATATATACTATATGTATATACATATATATACAATAATAATAATAATAATAATAATAATAATAACAGATAATTTCGAGTAGAACATGTATTTATTAAGACCAAGCGGTGGTGTAACTTGTGATACGTGTATTTGTATGCAACAGTTATACGACTGATTATTTATCATAATGTAGACAGGTTTCTGTCGGAATGTGTTTCAGTGTTCACATAAAGAGTGAATATGTAGCTTTATTGTATCGGCATCCACCAAGGCTTCCTCTTTGGCAAGTAGTTTACCACTACAAGGTAAGGTTCATGGCAACCCTCGTGACGATCATATCTCTCTCTCTCTTTATTTTCTGCTTCTGTACTAAAACAATAGACTTGCCCTGGTCCCTCCATCCAGTCGGGGTTACAAACGCGTAACGAAGATGTTTTCACCTAAGTGTATGAAAATACAAAATAAAATTTAAAATTTTATATGATAGTGCTGTGTGCAGGATTTTGTGTACTTTGAATCACAGTATATATGGCTGAATTTTAATTTTAGATGCTACATTAAAAATTGATTATATAATATTCATTTTGGAGAGTTAGTTCCTGAGATTAAGGAGTCCTTCCCCCATTCATCTCCCTAAGCGTGTGCCTTCAATATTACAAAATCAATACTTGAGCAAGAAACAGTGCCGTGTAAAATGTTATCAGAAAATATACATTGTCAAATATATACATATATATTGCTGAATAAAAGCAACACTGTGATTTCAAGACAGACCGTTTCACGGGATGCGATCCGATTCTCCGGTGAATGTTGTGAGAGTGAAGCTAACGGCATGGTTTGAAAATGCTTTGTACGTATATATATATATATATATATATATATATATAATATTACAAATTTGTTATGCTGTTTAGGTCTGGTAGAAAACCAAAGTCATTTATCGATCAGTGGCTTGAAGTAATTCCAAATGGTGGGCCCATCATTGCAATTTTCGAATAACGTAGGACTACTGGCAACTTAAAGCAGTAAGCCAGGGTGACAATAATATAAGTACTATACGAAACATTAACAACATATGAGATATAAGTTCTTCATGGAATTTACATTAAGTATATTTGTTTATATACTTGTCATATCCTTAAATGTCCTACTATAATATACTATTATTTCTCTCTCTCTCTTTAGTATACATAAATATATATATATATATATATATATATATATAACACAACATGTTCAGCAAAATTAAGTATTAGTCACCTTGAAGGTTTGGCTATTCCCCAACGTCAGCTGTATTCTCCTTCTCCAGGGTCGTTGGTCCAGGAATAGACTGTAAAAAAATATTTGAAAAATACATTTACTACAAAGATGACCATGACCATTGGGTATGTAAATATAATATATAACAATTAAACCTTACACATAAAATATTTTTGTGTTTGTGTACTTATTCTCCTGTATCATGTTACAATCATATTGTCGGGAATCAGGAGTGCACATTAAACCAAGTTTTGATAGTTTTCGATGTATATAGGCCTACAATTAGCTTTACTGATAGGGTGTATTTTGACGGAAACTTGGTTACATTATTAGACGTTAATAGAACCTGTTGTAATCACTTTCAAAATTAGCCATTTACAGTATATAGATATATCATAATAGGGGGGGGGCTACATAGGCCCCCTTACAGTATGCAGTACTACACAATATTCAGCGTAACGATCTTGACTGTCACTCAGAAACATTTATTATTTATATGTGGTTCATTGTTTAGCATTTTTATCACAGCTGAAGTATTAAAATCAGTGCCAGTTCTTAACAAATAACTCATTTTTCAGAAACATACATTTCACCTACTCACCGGCGGACTTGACTGGCTATCACTCGGTAGTATTTTGTATACGATGCACTGCAATCGCTTGGACAGGGACGATGATTGTTTTGAAGACTGCCAAACGATTCATACTTACACAATCACATGTCGAGTTAACGTTACACTGACTCTGCTAGTGTCAGTACCCTCTGGGCAAAAATGTTGTAAACACACATGTTTTTTTTTTTTTTTATATTGTTTATTAAAATCAAAATTATTTACATAGACTTGTACATAACCCCATATTTTTCATGGTGTGTATGTACACATATATATGCAAAACAAATCAAATTTACAAACATAGCCTTTTCAAGTAACTGTCCTTGGAAATAACCTGAAAAGAAAAGAAAATTAAAGAAAATTAAGTCCGTAGTTCTCGATGCAAAGTCCATTACCAAAAATTATAATCGTAAAGTCCATAGTTCACCCCACTTAAATATAATACATACCCTGAAAAGAAAGTACATAAAAAAGAATGTATAATTTTAACCATTATATACACGGTATTAACGCATATGTATTTATATACACACATATATATATATATATACATACACACACATATATAAGCGCATGTAACTAATCTGAATATCCCTATCCACAGCACACACACTGAAAAAGACTTTTTTTTTATATATATATATATATGCATATTATTACGATTGAACCTCACGAGAACCAAAATTAACTTTAATATAAACCTAAATCAATATAGTCAGTTTAAAGTTTTCATCGACACTACCTAGTACTTGATTATGACACCATGTGCTTTTAAAAACATCTTTATCTGTTTGACTTTTGGTACTATACGAATAATGTTCTTCTTTTAATCTGCTGACTAACAAATTTCTGAAAAAAGAAACGGCATTTAACGGACGAGACTCAATGCTTCTGTTCCTGTTATTCCATAATACATATTTTCCTGTAATTAAAATATAATCAAGCAAACGTATAACTGAATCTGACAACACTTTCCATTTATGCCTGAAACCAAAACATATAGTATACAGATTAATTTTAACGCTTTTCCCTGCAATATTCGTAAACAAATGATAAACCTCACTCCAGAACTTAAAGGCTACTATACAATCTGAAAAGACGTGCAAATTTGTTTCTTTCTGATTACAAATGTGACATATATCTGAAACTTTGAATTTACATTTGAACAAAAAATCATTGGTGGGTAAAACTAAATGTAAGAATCTCCAATTTATATCAACCTGATATTTATCATTTAATTTTCCATAACTGTTCTTAAAAATATGCTTTACCTGTAGTTTTTCTGTAAAAATTGTTCTCCAAGTGCTCAAGCAGCTAGGTTCACTTAAATCTAGTAACAACTGATAAATCGACCTGGTGGAAAATTTGTCGCATTCAAGTGTCTTACCATCTCCAATATCAATAATATAATAAGACCTGTAATCAGCTGCTAACCCTTTCCTCAAGAGAGATATCCATTCGGACGGAAAACAAGCAATAAGACTTTTGTATCTAGTTTTAAACCAGTCTGTCTTTGGAATTTTATAGTTTAAAACAATATCCTCGAATCTGTTAAAATAACCTAACCATCTATTCCACACGTCTCACTAACATACATCCATTAGCAATGAAACCTTTTAACATAAATGCTTTCCCTTTTTCGTCAGTTATAGAAGTATTTAAAAACAAAGATTCATTTAAAATGACGCTCTTATTGACTACATCGCATTTATATGCAATGTTTAACTTTTGACACACTTTTAAACTTTCTCGATAAATCATAGGTTGCTGTTTACAATTTTTCTTATTGACGTCATAAGTACACTGTAATATATGTTTGCCGAACGATACACCTTTATAAAAACAATAAAAAATTCCGCTAGCACTCTACATTTATGTTTCATTTTGAAGGCTTTAAACAACCAGCATATCCTCTGAGCTTCAACTTTAGCAGCTATATTAATTAAACCCTGTCCACCTTGGTCTTTTGTCAAATAACTAATATCTCTTTTCACTAAATGCTTTCTAAAATCCCAAAAAAAATCTAAAAGTAATGCTTGGAGTTTCTCAATTACCCAATGAGGAATATATAACACACTTGTGTAATACCATATACCACTGGAAACAATACAGTTTGCTACTATTGTTTTACCTATGCAAGTCAATTTTCGTTGTCCCCAGCAATACAGTGTCTGTTGAAATTTTTTAATTTTCGAATCCCAATTTAATTTTGAAACATCAACATTACCGAAATAAAACCCAAGTACTTTCACAAAGGTAGATGACCATGTTATATCACCTGGAGTGTCCCCCCTTCCCACACTGCAACCTAACCATAACCCTTCTGTTTTTTCCTTATTAACCTTCGCCCCAGATGCGCCCTGAAAAAAAGACAAAACCTTAAAACATTTATATATAGAACTGACATTGGTAACAAATAAAGACGTGTCGTCAGCATATTGTGCTATTTTAAGTTCACTCAAATCTGGTAAAATTATGCCATTAATCTCTTTATCTTTTCGAATGACATTTGCTAAGGTTTCGGCGACTAGTACATATAATAATGGGCTTAATGGGCAGCCCTGTCGTGTACCTCTGTATAATTTAAAAAAGGACGAAAGGTAACCATTAATTTTTACACAACTTTTGACATTACTATAACACAACTTAACCCATTTGATAAACTCCAACCCAAATCCAAAATAACTTAAACACTTGAACATAAAATCCCAACTTAAACGGTCGAATGCTTTCTCCTGGTCAATACATAACATGGCCCCTGGTAGATTCTTAATTTTCATGTAATCAATAACATCCCTAATTAAATGTGCGGTTTGGAAAATAGTGCGCCCTTAACTGAACATGTTTGATCTATATGTATAATATCACTTAAAACATTTCTCATTCGATTTGTTAAACATTTAGTCAGTATTTTATAATCAGCGTTTAAAAGAGTAATCGGTCTCCAGTTTTTTAATAACAGACGATCTCCTTTCTTAAAAATTAACGAAATAACACCCTTTTGCAGTGAGGACGGCAAGTGACCTTTACTAAAAGCCGTATTGAAAACCTGAACTAAATCTGGTCCTAAAATATTCCAAAATTGTCGATAGAATTCCACAGGTAGTCCATCAATACCTGGACTTATAAAAGCTTTAAATCCTTTTAGGGCGCGCGTGGCCTCCTCGAGAGTTATTTCACCCTCACAGAATGCAATTGAATTAGACTTTAACTTAGGAGAATGGACGGACAAAAATAGGTTTTCTGTTGAAGGTTCTGTTCTTTCAAATTTATAAAGCTCTTTATAAAAGGACGCTCCCAACCCAAGCATTGAATAGATGTTTGAAAAGACCCGCCCCTCATTATCCCTCAAAGCACCTATTGAGCCCCGCAAGCCCCTTTGTTTCTCGAGACCAAAGAAAAATTTGCTCATTTGTTCCCCCTCTTCCCTGTACTGAACTTTGCACCGAATGACTGAAGCTTTTGTCTGTTCTGCATTTAAAGTTTTAAGCTGAGACTCTAGAAATAAAAGATGTTCTGTTCCCGTTCCCTGTCCCTGTTCGATTTTTAAAAGCTCTGCATTATACTGGACTTCCAAATTTAAACGAACCCGCCTTATGGCCTTGACCTTGTTCTTGCAATATTCCCGAGTAATTTCTTTAATTTTATGTTTCCCTAGATCCCACCACAGTAAAATATCAGTAAAATAAAGCGAATCTTTCTTCCAATAATCCCAAAATGCATGGATGGTTTCATTATATTTGGAATCTTTTAAAATTGAACAATTTAGGTGCCAAAATCCTGGTCCTCTAGGTATTTTATCATCTGCTATATCAATAGTTGCATAATCGTGGTCTGATAAAGTGTTTCTGATAATATGGCATAAATTTACTTGAACAAGATGACATATATATTCTGTCTAACCTCGAATGTACATTTAGATTAAAATTATGATATGTACACATTTTCCCTTCTGGGTTTAATTTTCTATAAGAGTCTGATAACAGGTATCGGTCTTTAAGAACTGAAAATTCGTTAAAACCTATGAGACAGTCTTTATTGATACTGCTTCCTCCCTGCTTATCCAAAGATATATCTTCAATGAAATTAAAATCCCCAGCTATAATAATAGGATGGTTAACAATTTCATCAGTCAAAATATATTCAGAAACATTTTTTATAAAGGTTCTTCGTTCATTTTTTTGTGTAGGACAATATAAATTAACAATGTTATATGTATAATTACTCAAAGAAAAAAGAATACTTACGATTCTCCCTTGAACGTCCGTCTTGCTCTGCTGTATGTTAATGTCTAGATCCCCTGAAAACCATATAGCCACCCCATTATGACGCTCTACACACTCACTATATATAAAATTCCCTCCCCATTTCTTGGCTATGTTATTATACTCAGAACATTTTAAAAAGGTTTCTTGTAGACATATTATATTAATTCTATTCTTCACAATGTTTCGTGTACTAATGCCTGTTTACTGACATCACCGAGTCCTCTTATATTAAGAGTAGCTATTCTGAATATTAATCATATGATAGAATAATACCAAAAGAAGTTCATTTTCAGGATGTAGCTAACTGGTAGTCCGGGGGCGTGAAGCGGCAGTCGTCTGGCGGAGAATCATCGGGGTCCATAGTCCGTGGGCGTATGCAGGTAGTCATCTGAGTCCCAGGCAGTGTATACGTAACGTCACTCAACGACATCTGGATCGACGACGAACCAGCGACTGGTGTGGACGAACGCAGGGGCATCATCGGCATTAACGGGGATCGTAAATGTGGTACTGGCTGATCTAACAGTGTGGACGGTTTTTTCAAAACGGTAAGTACATGAGACGGGTCAGACGGCGAGTCTGGCAGTAACCGTTTCCGGCGATCTAATTTTGGTGTTTCTTCTTTTTCAGGTAACTCTTCGACAATTTCGAGCGGCGCGAAAGGATCCGGGTCAGAGTCGGAAACAGGTAAGTTTTCAGTTCCGGTTGTGCCGGTAGCCACCTGGTTGTCTTCTGGTGGAACGTCGTCGACCAGGGAGCCTGTTGGGACTACCGTAGTCTCAGTTACGATAGCATTTGTCGGCGTCTCCAATATATTCGGTTCGTAGCGATAATTCGGCTCTGGACAGTCTCTCGCTATATGTCCTGTTTCCTTGCACCGAAAGCATGTACGTTGCTTCCCCTTATGGCGAACGTAGGCTACGAAGCGTATGCCCCCGTGGAACAGCTGTATCCTGTCGGGGAGATCTCTATCGATCAACATGAAGATCTCTCTGTCCAACATTGGTAGTTGGGTTTCAGGCCATACTTTATTCCGACACCCTCTCAGTATTTTACCATATTCTTCCAGCTCCTTGTTTACGTCTTCATGCGGCACATTTAGGGGTAGTCCTCGCAAGGTAACCCAGACTGGCTTTTTAGAATCAGCAAGAGCGGTTTCGAGCATAGTCCCAAAACATTCAACTCCGTCCATTGCGACGACTTGTGCCACCTGGTGGCTGGTAAACACCAGTTGGAAAGTTGATGCTGACAAAGTGTGAGCGGCGCGTAGTCTGTCTCCGTAGTACTCAGCGATCTCTTTCATGGCTGCGTTGAGCTGAACAGGCGTGAACGCATGGACACAAATGCACGAAGTGTTCGCATGGTGGATGTTACCAGCCCAAGGTGGAGGACGCTGGGTCCCCCCACCCCACGGGTTGGTGGGTGGAGCCATCGCGCGCGCGCGAAGGTAAAACACTGACGAGACACAAGAGGACGGTGTCCCCCGTGCCAGGTAAGTGTTAATACATGTTAATACTGTGTACAACCCGAGACTTGTACACATGAACATGGCACGTTTATATAAAGCGCAGCACTCGGTGCACGTGCATGTACCCGTGACCTAGTTCTGGCCCATGCAGTCCGCGAGGTATCCGGCCGGCCGGCTCACGCGTGGTCAGCGTGCGCCCTTGTCCAAGCTGATGCCAGGGAGCTGCTCAAGGCCTGACATTTTACGGAGGGTCAGCATGCACTCGCCCCAGGCAGTCCAGTGCTGTGATATGACAACCATAGCCATTTTCCCCGTTGGGGGGGGGGGGGGGTCATAAATGGTAAATTCGACGCCCCTATGTTTTCAGTGTATACTATTAGATGAAATGTACTGAAATATATATATATATATATACCCACTTATGCATCAACCTCTCATGTCAAATATTTCTGCGCATCAATAATTTTTAATGAGGTGAGGGAATTCATGTATGATGACGTCAATCAACCGTCTCATCTGTGTGGGATCCTACCAGACTCATGTGCTCGCTTTACAAGTTAAATAACTTCTGCCTGTTTAGGCATATACGAGCATATGGGCTTTAATTTCAAGCATTTTTCAACCGTATGCTTACATATGCGTACTGTGCATGCTATGATTTTTAAGCTTAGCGTAATATAACTTAAGATGACGTATGACATTAATATATAACGTCCTGTGGTCGTTCTTTTTAATGAGCAATAGACTGGATTAACAGCTCCTGTCAGTTATGCACCAACCTTTGTTATTCCTGGTTTACATATTAATGAACTAGGTTTTTCCTCTTGAGAAAGGTTCTAATACCATCACTCTGATAGATGTATGAGCTTACTTATCTACAAGCTAAAAGTAAACACTGTACCTCAGTCAATGTTGACAAACAGAAGGGGAAAAAACGTGACCTAAGATGGTAAGTTGCATATATGCAGAAGTTAAAAGGGTTATTGGTTTGTTTGCAAACGGAAGTTGAAAGGTCAATGATTGCAAAACGCCATCTGCAAAACTCTGGTTTATCTGACTTGTCCCTAGATGTTGTTACTGAGTGAGTTTGAATATTTTTGCCGGGCCCTACATACGTGGGTATAAACAAAATGAACAGCCTGTGTGATAGATGTAAGATATCTGTATAGGTCTCTTTAATGTAAATCAGTTATACACTTGTTTTTTTTTTTTTAATTTAATGTTAAAAGTGCACAGAGAAATTGAATTATAATACAACAATCTTTGATACTTCAAAACTTCCATTCGAATATCTGAAGTTCCTACTGTAATGAGTAATATAAGAAAACCGGTTAAGTACAGTTAAGTTGGTAAAAGTTTTACCAATTTTTATTATATTAGTTATATATTATTATACAGAATCCGCGCCTGGGTATAAAATATATAATTTCATTTTTAAACCACAAAACTACTTCATTAAAGAAATAGCCAATTACATTTGACCAGTAAGTACACCTTCTCTAACAATATAAAACCATTCAGCTGACATGTCACACTACGTGAGTAATATTAAATATAATATCATTTATAATAAAAGTACCACATTAAATAATAATTATCATAATCGAAGAATGACTGGCTATCGTTTAGCATTTGAATGATGACTTATTGTTACAGAGTTCGGTAATTTGATAATCACACACACACACACACACACACACATCTAGTTGCATGCCTTTATTTAGTATACGGTATGTTCCTTTATCGAAGGCCATTGTGCGGTCCATATTTGTAGTAAATTGTAAACTATATCCGTATCTGAATATATTACATCGCCAAATATGGATTAGTGGTTATATTAAAATATATTTTTGACACGATTTCTGTGTAAGCAACAATTGACTTGCCGTCATGTTTCCGACATGAACCTATCTAAAATGCTCTTATTCTTTCTTAATCGTGAATATATGACTAGCAAAACTTTAATTTTTTAACCCTAAATGTCTTTCCTTACCCTCTTGTATACCACGTTTTTTTAAAGTAACAAAAACAGAGTGTATTGATTATATAAGTTGAAGTTCCATCCCCAGTAGCCGTTAATACTCGACTCAGTAGGCATTTATATTGGACAGGTAAGGCTAACTGGTTTGATGTGTAAATCAGTAAGGCTAACTTTGATTCGTGATACAGGTCATACGGAAAAATGTACCGCAACGGTCATCCATCCTAATGTATTGCTATCGAAATAAATTGCTGATTATCTTAACATTAAGCTACCAGTGATGAATAAACACAATGGAGCACATATGAACGCACACTGCAAACTGAAAATACGTCTCTATGGCAACCAGTAATTCTCTTTATTGTGTACAAGTGGGCTATCGTCCGGTAACAAGTGCGATCCATGTTTGTATTCATGCGCTTAGAAATTCAACAAAGGTGCAGGGGGATTTATTAAAATGCTGAGTTTTTCTCGCATATGGCAGGTGTTGTCAGAAAGTATACTAAAATGCAAACGATTGGTCTGGTTTATGTCAAATGACACCGTACTTTAAAGTGATGTTGTCAAAATTACGAAAATATTTCGATCATCATCGAGAGTTAGTGTGCGGTCCTCGATGCAAGATGTAAAGGCACTCTGACGCTGGTAATCTCCCGAGGGCCGAAATGAACCTACATCACCAGTCGCCACGTTGTTCCATGGCGGGTTCGGTGTCCCACATTTGACTTGGTGTGGCAAGTGAGACATACACGTATTGCCTTTTTCAGCATTACTGTAAACGAAATGGAAACCGTGGTATAAAAATTTTTAAAAATATGTATATATGTGTGTGTGTGTGTGTGTGTGTTTGGGGGCCAGGGGTGGGGTTACCTGGTATCAGGTGTACATCCCCTTGAGGTTATAAGAAGTTCATTTTATGAGGTTCTGAAGTTGAGAATATTGGCCAGGTGAGGGGGTGATTAATAGGCTGCGTGTTTTGTAGTCTGTACACCTAAGTAACATGGCTTCTCCTGTACCCAATGAGGAATCGGCACACTCCATGACAATTATTTACCTTTAGCACTATTCTGGAAAATGTCCTATAGCTACTGTTCTTCAAAGATGAAAATGGATGCTGTCACTTATTGACTTAATCTTGGCTGATTGATAAAAAAATATGTGAGTTTGTACATCAAATTGGCAAATTGTCGCTATTTGAAAATTGCTCAAAATCATTTCATTTGTTTTTATTTTTTCTCATACAACGAAAAATCATCTCATTTCCCTTGTTATTGTATGTATATTCTTTATACATAATCACCATTATTTGGTTAAAAATTATTGGGATTTTGATGCACTCATAAAGGTTCGTTTCTCGGGAGTTCAGCGTGCATTTATAATTTTACCGTACATTTTAAGATAGAAACGAAAATAAAGTATTCTTTTTCAGAATAATGGTTCAGAATATTAATTCCCTTGGTCCTTGAGTTTTGTAAATGCATCTTGGTCGTGTACATAAGGCAAAGAATACATCAGACCATAGTTACACAATATCTTCTGCATACATTGCAAAGGTTGAAGAATATGGTTTTTACCAAGCACATAATGCTTTATCGTTGAACAACAGTATGCTTATATAAATATATATATATATATATCATTACTTTATGCCAGGATTAACATATTAATGAAACGTACTAGCAGTATATTTCTTGAAAAATGTCTGCTTCGCGTCTCCGTAACCTCAATTATCCTATAAATGTCCCCCAAACCATTCGGATTTTTGAGGGTCTACTGTATATATGTAAGCCTATATAAGACCAACACATATATAATCACCTTATTAACAGCTGTTGAAAATACTAATAAAGTTTAATTATAACACTATAATGAAATCTTTCCATTGTACAGCCATAGATTGCTGGTCAGATAATCTTCCTTCAAACAGGAAGTTTCTGCTTTTGACAAAACAAGTTTTGTTTTCGTTCTGTATTTACATGGGTTGTGATATGGTTATTAGTATGTTCTCAGAAAAAATACTCCAGTGTCTGGAAATTACCTAAAATACGGACTTATGCGAAATCGTTCATTCATATGTAACTATTGTTAAATTTTCAATTTAAAGCAAGTGACTTATGGATAACGGGCTTAACCTTCATGGACAAACTATTTGCGGCCCTCGAGGTTTTTTTTTCTTTCTTTCTTTCTTTCAGTACGAAAGATGACGAACGTCATCGCTTTCAAATGCTTGCGAGATATGAATCATTCGGGATTTGATAAGAGCGAGTATGATGTCTAAAGGCATGATTGTATCTGCGGAGAGTTTGTTGGCGATTGTACCCGTACCGACCGAATTAAAGCCGGAACGACGCTCTCGTAAGAGCTTAAAAGATTATTGCTTTATAATGAAAGACGTTATCTTCCGCGTCATGAGGGCGAGACCAAATCGATTAAACATCAACCGTACATATAATTTGACGAGCAAATGTCCGATTGACACTCTTACAGACAGACGGTCATGAATGTTTTCAAGCTATACTCTACACACAGAATTTGGAGAAATTTTAAATGTTAAAGATTTAAAAGGTAATAAATGATGCTAACTTGTGAGGCGAAGCACTAATTATAAATTTAAAGGCAGGCCTTATTTCCACTCCCCCGGAGTGGAAATAAGGAATGCTTATTTCCACTCCCCCAGGGGAGTGGAAATAAGGGATGCTTATTTCCACTCCCCCTTGTAATAAAAGCTGGTAAAGTCTTAAGTATTTCGGCAGTTTAAGTGACAAAAACTTGGGTGTTTATTCTTTCCAGTGATAAACGTAGTTTAATTATTGCTTTTCTTTACAAAATCCTCTCTAAAGTACTTATATAGACACGATAGGGACAGCATGAGACAGTTACATATTTCTAGAAACAAGTTCTTTAAACATCTAAGTTTATCAGTTTTTATATTGAAATTGATTTTTATTTCAATGCATTTAACATCAAAGTTTAAAAGAGTTACCCCTGACAATTATATTACAATTATGTGTGACAAAAAATTTAAAAGACATAGATTTATATTTTTTCTGCAGTGCCTAATAGATTTTTCGGTCTAGTTGGTTCATCATTTTGAAAATTTATATGTGGATCATCAGAACTAACTTAAAGTAGCGCATAAAGAGTAAGAGATTTTGACATTACTTAATAAACTGGCTGAGAGTCCTTATCAGTAACGTTAGACAATTGGCACCTCATTAGTGAGCTCCGGTTTTGTGTCCATACGCTCAGACTGGTGCTATCAGCTCTTTAGCTCTGAATATAAGGTAAAGCCCAGACAGTTAAACTGGACTGGCACCTGTACCCTTGTAGGTTGTTTCAGTAATTTACTGTGCCACTGATTTCATCTTAAACATTTTCAGTGATGTTATACTGTGGTGTCAAAATAGGCAAAAATTACTAGAACTGAGATTTAAAGTATTAAAACTATAAATGTAACATGGGGTGCTTTAAGACCATTGTCACTATACTGATTAGATAGATATGCATCTCAAAGGTAAGCCCAATAACAATTATTAACACATGTCATGTTTTATTTTTATATATAGTTCATCAGTGTTATCCTATATAGAGCTGCTGTAAATGAATATCTATTCTACCAAACCCTTATCTGTTGCATCTAACATCATAGGGATTGGTAATTAACTCACAGGGGGAGTGGAAATAAGCATCCCTTATTTCCACTCCCTGGGGGAGTGGAAATAAGCACTTCCAAATTTAAATGACAAAAGTATATATTTGTAACATAATTTTGTCCAGGCTCGCGTTTTCCATAAGGCAAGAACCTTGAACTTTTTAATGACAATTATTCGTGTTTTGCATAAAGAATGTTTAAGGCGCTGCCTGGACCACACAGGACTCGAACATCAACCTATCAACTGAATGTTTGAACTTCTAAGTTCATATCCTATGTTTGCAGAAGAAATATTGGAGCTGGCCAAACATTAACTTCCATCCCCTTAAGTCTGACTACATTAAATAAAGACATTTAAGAGAATATTAGTTGAGGATCAGAAAATGCATATATTTTTTTATGTGAAAGGTGCCTCAAAATGTCATCTTTCATTGTATATATAAAATTTCCCCAATATTGAAGGGGGTCACCGGTGTCCCTCTCCCATACTCTCTATGAAGCTTTAAATAATTTTTATAAAAACATGGATCTATATTTTTCATTGGCTGAAATATTTTACTTGGTAATGCATAAAATATATATTTAATTTATATTTTAATATTATGAAAAAATATGTATACACAATTTAAGAACTTTGTTTTTAGCTCAGCTGACTGAAAGTCGTCCGTTAGCAACGCACAAAAATGAACCGCTAACCCTAGAAGCTTCTAAGTGAAATCCATGGAGGTCAATAACAATTCCCCTCGGAACCACAAATTAGATCACGGCGACCTATATCCTCCAAGCTATGGGGCTTGTAAGTACCCCCCCCCCCCCCAAGAATAATTATAAATTTGATACAAAACCGCAAGTATCTTGGTAATTCATGCATAGATTGTCATGAAATTGCCACTTATTCAAAATGATGGTGGATGCATATTAAACCAAACTTTCCAACCTAAACCTTCCATCTTGCGTATATAGCTGACCTGCCAATAGGGGAAGCACCTAATTGAATTTGGGTCACAAGGTCAAAGATCAAGGTTACAGGGGCCACCTGTCCACATATTATTTTCCAGATGATCACTCCAGTTTGGTTTTGCCACATTGGTTTCAAACCTGACTTATATATCGCCCACCACTTAAGTAAGAACCCTTTCGTTTTGGAGGTCAAGGTCGCAGGACCTATCTTTTCAAAATTAACGTGGATGCATATTAAGCTCAACTTTTCATCACAAATTTTCCGTCTTCCAGATATTGATTTTTGCCGATAGGGGAAGATTCTTTTCGATTTTTTAGTCAGAGGGTAAAAGGTAAAGGTCACAGGGCTCATCCATTCACAAATTAGTTTATGGAAGATAACGCCAATATGGACAGACAGATTGGCTTCAAACTTAGTTTATTAATGACCCACCACTGAAGAATCGTTTTGATTTCGGAGTCCCGATGTCAAAGATAAAGGTCACAGGACCAACATATTTAAAAAGATTGTGAATGCATATTTTATCAAACTTTTTTTATCCCAAATCTTCTATCTTCCACACGTGGCTTACCTGCCCAAAGTGGAACAAAATTTTGAGGTCACCTGGTCAGATGTCAAGGTCATTGAACCCACCTTTTTAAGATTGTTATGATAAACTAATTCTGTAAGTTCAAGGACAGTATATCTCAGATTTTTTTACACAGGATTAAGGGTTCAGGTCACAGGACCAACATTTAAAAAAAAACTTATAAAAATATCGTTATAGACCAATTCAGCGGAGCGTCTAGACTCATGGGTCCCTAGTTAAAATACCCATCAACCGCCAACTCGGTGTTAGCGCCCCTGATTCTTGGATTTCTGGATCCGCCACTGTGAAGTTTTTAGTTAATTTTATTTGCTAAAACGCAAAGCTTATATTTTAAAACCAGCCTTTTTCCGAATGATACTAAAAATCTGAAGGACTGTTTAAAAAATCCTAATGTAAGTAACATATATGCATCATATCAAACCATATATGACATAAGCTTTTCAAGAATTATTTAAAGTAATTTTAAACTGTTTATTTAAGAACCCCCTTTCTTGGAAATATTCTTTTTTCTGTAGTTACGAAGAAACCCTAATTTTATAACAAATTTTCCCTAATTATTCTCTTTATAAATTTCCACTTTATCCCAGACATTAAACGTATTATACTGGTCCATCATATGCCCCACTGCTGTCATTTCTTCGGAATCGATCCCTTACGTACAAACATCAAGTTAACGGGAAAAATGTCCGCCACAGACAAATAACACTAGAGACAATTTTTACTTTAATTGTTGAGATCGGAAACCAGAAGTACCTATTGTCAGCTCTAACGATTTTCATCAACATTAAGGAAACCTCGTCTGTGGTAACTATTAATTTATTTATTACAAATTTAGCTTTATGCTGTTTTTTCAGTGGGGCCCTGTTAAAATGGCATACCCATTATTACAATAAAAGGAGATCATAGAATGTATGTATATGCAATGAGATGAAATAAAACTTCAATGTTTATACTAATTAGACATAAATGAAATATTTAAATCCTTCAAGATACTATAAACGATTTCGGCGAAACATAATAAGAAAAAACAATCACATGTGAAACATAAACACATTCCACAATGTTAAAATATCGGATAAATATCCATATGAAAAAAATATACATTTAAAACAACAATAGTTAATGTGATTCACGGAGGTAGAAATGCATGCTATTCAGTAATAAGGCCTGGAGAAAAGATGCTTTTCTTAAATACAGGGAATGCCGTAAGCATTCGGATATGAGCTGGCAGTTTGTTTTACAGGAAAAGTCCAGCAGAAGCGGATCCAAGGGGGGAGGGGGGTCCAGGGTGTCCGGACCCCCCCCCCCCCTTTTTTTTCATCAGAAGCAACGTTTTTTTATGGGCTTCGGACAAAATTTTACGGCCTGGACCCCCCTTTTCCAGACCTGGGGACCCTTTTTTTGGGTTTTTATTAGTCCTCCTGGGTTAGACCCCCCTTTTCCTAAATCATGATCCGCCCCTGTCCAGAATAGGCAAATGAGGATTTGCAATGTTCAGACTTGGATTTAGGTAAAGGCAAATTACTTTTAAAAGTCCTCCTTGTTTGGTATTCACGGGTTCCCGTTTAATTAAAAAACTGATTAAACAGTTAGGTGCCTGGCCAGTAAAACATTTAATTACTAAAACTAATGTTTATCCAATGTTTGGAATTTACAACATATTCAAACAAGAACATGATGTTTTCCCTGTATCACGTAAATATAGTGTTAGAACTTATCTGAAATCTTAAACAACCCGAACCAATAAATCAGGGCCGTCAATATGGGGGTGGGGGCGGTGTAGGGTATATATTCCACCAACTTTTGGCAAGGGGGATGGTCAATGTTAACCCCCCTCCCCCACATCACACACACACTGTTCAGAGAATAATATGTATATATTGCAAATAAAATATATTAAATGTAAAATACATGCATTTGGAATAAAATTTTAGGATAAATATTTCAAATGTGTCACGCTAATATATTTGAATTTTGTGCCTGCAAGTCATCATCCCGCAACAAGCCCCGACCCCCCCCCCCCCCCCCCCACCCTTGATGAAAAATTTACACTACTGCCATAAACGGTTATCAAATTTCTTCTTTAGGGATAACATGGAGTATCAGAGAGGTTTCGATTCTTCAGAAACTGTTGCGTTGATGTTTACTATTGTAAATGTTGGTTAATCAGGTATTTTGGCATGCTTTTTAAATCATCTGCTGGAATAAAGATACTGATTTGAATTAAAATTAACTTTTTTTTATTTATTTATCAATAAATGCTGTGATTGACAAAGTCACACAGGCCCATTGTGTTGTTTTTAATCCCACATCTTCTAGTCATCTATATTACAGTATATACATATATATTAATTTAACAATATCAAGAATAATATTTATATTTTACATATAAATATAATACAATTCAAAGCTGATAATCTTGAAATTTGATGATTTTGATGTCTTTGGTTAGTTCAAAAGTTCTTCAAGAAGTTGTTTGATCTTTTCATTCCTCCTTTCTTTCTTTTTTCTTTTTGGTTTTTATTGCTTGCATTAAAATTGTCAACTGCAGGAATTACCTTGATGCCTATTCTTTAAAAAAAAAACACAGCCAAATACAGACCACAAAAGTGCCCACAAAATGTAAAAACGAGGTGCCCACTATTCCAAGGTTTAAATATATGATATAAAAAATAATCGGGCCAGAGGTGCTCGTTAGGCGAGGCTCTCCTGTGTTTGTATAGATTGACATACAGTTTACAAGAAACGTACACACGGACAAATGTGATACATTCACGTAAGTATATATCTCTCCATTCATATAAACACTGTTAACCGTAATTAATGATATGTGTCCATGTTTTAATCAGCTTATATATATACAAACACGGATACGGGATCTTAGAAAAGTGGGGTTTAGCCACTTGGCACCGGTAAACAAGTGCCGTGAGTGCCACATAAATATATATATATATATATATATATATATATATATATATATATATATATATATATATATAGGCATGCGAGATGCAACATCCTTCGCACCTCTTTTGCATTAAGTGTGCATCATTCTATTTCACATATGGTTTAGATCGAAGAAGAGATGGCGCATTGGTCCCTCCTGGGGTTCAGCATTACTGTAATTTCTTGTTTATATTTGTTCACCTAAAATATTATTATATTTACATCATTTATTTACTTATTTAATTGGCAAATTATACCGGAGAAGTATAAATACTCTTACATATGTGTTAGTTACCGTCCATTTAACAGGCACGTTCACATGTGTTTAATAATTCAGTAGATCTGTAAAATCACTTGACTTACCTTTAGTGAGTCTGCCTGTGGCATCGGCCGCCAGTACTTGGTGGGGCGGTACGTAGCGAACCCCACCTGTCGCCTGCTGAGGTACAGCTCGGCATATTGTCAATACCGTACCCAGCACCAGCAAAATAAACGGAGAAGTGGCTCCCATGGTCTTCTAATATTTTCAATTTCCGATAAATAATTTATACCCTTAAACTGCACTTCTGTTGGATATCAGTGTACTTTTACCAGTTTAGCGCCAAGAAGGCTACGAAAGTCAAAAATATATTTCATACAGCTGTTTATTGAAGCAAACCCGGTGCATTTCATACAGATACATTATATTCCTGTATAGTTGAGAATTCATGGTGGACAATCAGCCCTCAGCATGTAAACGTAGCTCCGGTCCATCCGATAACGAGATGCATGCTCTGTGTACACACTGCCGTTTTAATATTTGTTACTGTATAATATATATTTAGATCACTCGTTACCAGGATGTAAAATAACCAGCTAAGAACACCCTAAAGGTTTGACTCGTGATGAAGGCGTTTATCTGTCATTATATCACTCAGTCAGTGGATATAGTTTATAATTATTAATTGAGAATCCGCCAGCTGCACGGGGAAATTTTGTTCCTGTTGTGGGTACGGTCGTGGTTAATAATTAAATAATGTTGCTTTTTATAATTTATAAGACTACATGTGACTAAGGGAGGTGCGATCATATCAATAAATTGATCATATTGACAACACACACACACATATATATATATATATATATATATATATATATATATATATTTGTATAGTGAAATCTTGGTAACACGACCACCTTTTTTTTATGATTAGTTAGCATCGCCTTGGCGGGGTGGTCGTGATAGCAAGGTGGTCGTCGGGCTAGATTTCATGTTGTATATATATATATATATATATATATATATATATATATATATATATATATATATATATATATATATATATATACATTAATGCGTCATGAAAATGTCTGTATTGAATAGCGTATCATTGCATCTCCATATCTTGGCTATGGTAAGGTTTATTACAAACAAGTCTGAAAATATACGTTATCTTTTATATAAGAGTTTGAAACCGGCTTTACTCTGGAAATATTTTCTGCGAAAGTGCTGAGAACAAAGTAGACAAACTACAATATTTCACAGATTATTTCTTTAAATAATAAAATTTAACAATTTAATGGAACACTCCACAAAATAACGATAACATGGTTCATGGTGCTTCGTATACTTAATGTTACCAACATGGTTAATAATAGTCCCATTTACTCATGTTTTTCTGGAGCGCTCCACATCGTTTAGCGCGCGCAAAGTCCCCAAAACGCGCCAGATTTCGAGGATTTTCGGTCTGGAGCGCGCTCCAGCAAGACTCGGCTGTCAGTGTGTGACTGGGATTGACCCATGCGCGCAAGGGTAATCCAATCTAGACCGCGCTAGATAGCAGTATTTATCTGCGTGTAAACGCATTGCAGATTCTAGGCCGGGCCAAGCGCAATGCGGGGTAGCGCGCTCTACATGGTCACTTGTTCCGGCCCGGTGTGAACGAAAGTTTAAATGTAGCCCGCTCCACATTTTTTTGGACCGGTCTAGCGCGCGCCACATTTTTCTGGTGTAAATTCGGCTAATAATTACATCCCTCCGCTAGGACAGTTTTGCAGTGCATTCATTTCCTGTCATAAGTTTCCTTAAGATATATTCCTTTAATGATACCTTTATCTGGAATTATGATTTTCTTAAATAATACATTAATATCGCTTCCATGTGAAACTTTTCCTGTTTCAGGTATTTTAACTTGAAAAGTATTGTATTTAAAGAGAGAGAATAAAAACACGTAAAACGGTACGTGTATTTCCCATGTGGTTTATAATAATACCAGAATGGTTAATTCGTATATTGGTTCCCTTTGATAATGATTTATTTGCATGTATTCGTTTCCCAGTAACACTGAGAATGTGAGAGTTGAAAATTACTTGGAACTTAGATAAATAGCTGGGAAATTACTGAATTAATTACGGAAACTCATCTTGGACCGGCCACTGGCACATAATAAAGTGTACAGCTTGTAAACAGGACGTAAGAGATATGCATACATTTGATAATCTCCGAGATAAATATATATAGGATCGGGGCAATAATTATACCTTCGGTCTCTTTACATTATGTTTAAGGAGCAGAATTTTGTATAGAAATGAGAGGAGATATCAAGCTTAGTCTGACTAAACTATAGCAAACAAACCTATACTTTTGCCATTTGTCACATGACTTAAAGTTACAAAACAGTCGGAATCAATTAAGCATCGCCCGAAAATCCGTATATAATGGCCTATTTACATCTTTTATTTGTATAATAATATTACTGTCTATAAATGGGTTTTCCATCGAAATTACGCCTGTGAATACCCATCACAATCTCTAATAGGTGGCGCCATTTACATTTTTGCATTGATACACGTATTGTCTCATCTATACTGAGAGATTCATACGACAATGACCGGACAGAGTTTAATTCATACAATCTCGTCTAAATAAACGTAAATGTCTTTTATGTTCGGCATAGAATTCATGAAATATTCTAAATTCATGATAGTAAATTCACTCATATTTACCCAAACTATCATAAAATGTTAATCGACGTTATCCGTTTTATTATGTCTTTTCTTTTATTGCTTATATCTATAGTCTTTTAACAGTTATATTGTGCCACCAAATGTTCTGAGTAATACTACATTCCTTCACTCCTTGCTGATCAGGCTACATTCGTTTTGTCACTCCTTCCATTACCACTGCTTTCTATGGCAAGGATGCAAAGTATCGCTACCAGGGAACTTATCACAAAAAATGTTCCAACCAATAAAAACTTCTGTTCCTCTGTCATGGGGCAGAAAGCTGTCTTTAGAGTATCAGGCACAAATATACCGACGCCAATCTCACACAGTTATGTTAGTTTCCCATATACTTTTGACTTTTATGAAAGGATGAACCGGCTTTGCCTTTCAAAGTACCCGTCATAATGATTTAAAGGCGGCACCACCTGTATTTTCTGCAAAAAGTGTTGGAGTGATCAGTATAACTTGGTTGGAAGTTAAGAGCGACCGTATGCCAGGTATACCGTATCACTAATAGGTGTCCATGCACAAACAATTTTCCTGTTTAAACGTCTAATGACTTAAAGATCGTTTAGGGCTATCATACACTACGCGATCCATACAAATAGAATCCTAAATCAGTACATAATGAAAATGGATAAAGTTGAGAGCAAGAAAGGAGGGAGATCTAGTTAGCAAGTAGGGTTCATTCATTTCTTGCACCAAACATAATTTTGATTAAACTCTAAGGCTCGAGGGCTGCTGTGCGACCGGGAAGTATAACTACTAATTTTCAAAGCGGCCCTGCATCGACCTAACTCCAGGTGGTATTAGTCTCTGCTGTCTAACTTCCGTGTAATGTAATGATATGCTGGTCCACGGCTTGTTGTGGACACATGGCTTAATACTGTGTGTTAATTGGTGGCTTAGATAACTAGAAGGGTGGTCAGTAAAGCGCATACCTCCTTCCGAGGAGATCCTACTTGATTCGAAATTTAAATATCATTCCTTGGCCCCTTTCTCTCCCTTTTTGTATAAACCATCGAACTGACTACCAACCACGGGTAAAACCGTATTTCCTGGGCTGAGGTAGGTGCACACTTCTGAGAGAATTCTAATTATATATGACTCTTATACCATAACGTTTCAACGTTATATTCACTGATCAACGTTGAACTCTCAGTTTAATCCGTACTGGTTGAACTCTCGCGGAGTGTAACAGCTCGCTGCCGTGCCTGTCTCGAATGTTCGTGTCTGTGCACGTTTATTGTTCTTTTCTATTGTTCGAGAAAGGGAATTTTCTCGAGTTTTCGGATGAAAGGTTATAAATAGGGACTGTGTTTTAGAGCCGGGAGAGAGGTGAGAGAATATTCCAGCGGACACAGAAGCGTGTATGTCAGTTTGTGGGACCTATTCCGATAAGTGCGGCCATTATAGATTTTCTTCAGATTTTCATCTGGATTTGTGACGAATCTTATTTGGTCTTCAGTTAACTTTCAGGATTGTTACAAGAGCTTTACATTGGAGTGTTATTCTCCGAGAGAATTTTTGTGAACTGTTCGTCCGGCTTATACATTTTAAAGGACTTATAGCTGTGGCAGTGGTGGTATCCAGGTACTGTGCACTTTGTTTATTTTACTGTGAGATTGTATTGATTTGTTGTTATACTGCTGTTATACTGTGTAATTGTATTGATTTAGTGTATTGTAATGTTAGGATTGTTTTTAGAATAAATTATGGTTATTTGTTAACAAAAAACACAGACTTCATTATTCATTCCCCTAGACATTTCACGCTGCCTAGTGTTACAGAATCTGATATTTTATCTCCTTGACAGAATTTGTGTTCATCACGCATACGTGATCTGCTGATATTAGGTTCCGTAACAGTATGTACATATACATTGTAGTATTGGCAATGTACCAGTTGTACTAGATAGCCGGTAGGTAACCGACCACATAACCGCCACCCCCCCCCCCCCCCCGTAAAAATAATAACAATCATATTTTCATTAAATACGTCACATAAGCTCAGATATTACGCCGTACAACCTAAATCATCAGCGAGGAATCTGTCTTCCTGGTAACGCTACATTCTGGGAAATGACCGTAAATAACCATTATATCCACAGAATGCAGTAGGGTTTTGTGTGAAGGAATGGACCGTAGTTAACAACCACAACAACCATGCTGGTCACGTGACCACACAACTAATACAACAAAACTGGCCAATTCGTCTTAAAGGTGCCCTTCACATGTCTTTTGAAAAAAGAATATATGTGATTTCTTGTGTCCTCTGTGTATATATAATTAATGACCTAAGGTTAATTCTGGTTATGAAAAGTTCTTATAACGCCCGTGATGGATGTATGAGCTTGTTTATCAACAAAGTGTTTGTAAACACAGCAATGTTGACAAACGGGAAAAACATGTAAGCTAAAGTGGTAGGTTGCATATATGCAGAGGTAGAAAGGTCACTTGATGCAAAACGCCGTTTGCAAAGCTCTGGCTTATGTGACCTGCCGCCAGATGCCCTTTTGAATTCGCGCCTACATACAAGTATTATAATCACATTGCTGTAAAAACAACACCATGTGTCCGATGATAGCCATGTTTTCCGGCCTAATTTTAAAAAGCTCCAAGGGGTTACCTTTAGTTTATAAAGGTCAGATAGTTGATTGGACCCCTTTAACGTCAGTGCCCTTCGTAGTGGGGTGTTTATTTTAGCGTTCGACAGATTGGTGGGACACCAGTTCTTCCTTCAGCCACTCTCACAACGCAAATATACATGTAAACACTATGATAAAAACACGAAAATTGATTTATATTAAGAATCATCACTTTAATTTCATAATTACTCTGCATGCTAAATCTAAAGAAATGCTTATAAACTTTGCTGTATTTTATGTTTTTTTTCTTTGGAGCTATAATGTTAAACAACCTTATACAAATTCAGTATAATATTAAAAATTATATCTATTTTTATTGTCCAGATAAACGATCTTCTTCTGTATTGGTTAACTATAAGTAAACCTAAAATGCGCATGCGTATGAAGACGCTTGATATAAAAAATGGAACGTTCCTTGTTACAGGTCAGAAACCAATGTAAATATTCATGTTATAATTTTTTTTTTCGAAGAAAATTGTTGACGTCTTTATCTACCGTAAAACAAAGAATTAAAGTTACATCTCTCATGTATGATGAAATATGAAATATTTAAATATATATATATATATATATATATTTATATATATAAATATGAATATATAAAAATATATATATAACTAAACTTGAAAGCTTCAAACAAATTTAGTATCAAACAACACAAATAAAGTCTTTACAATACAATGCTTTTCAATAACCGAGGGAAACAAAATATACAAAATATATAATATGTACATATCGAGGCATGTTGCACACTGTTTGTGTCTTTGAATTTTAATTTGAACATAAAATCCTTGCTGTATCCATTACAATTAAATGCACTCCAAAGTACTGAAAAATAGCATTTTTTTCTTTCTTCAAGAAACTCTTTTTAATATCATTAATATCATATATCATATAATATGTATTGATTTGTAGGATATATGACTACATCAAATCTTGATTACTTGAACAGGCCAGAATATTGAATAAAATAACTGAAATTGGATAATATCAGATTTCAAATTTGGATGGATTTTGAGCTCATCAGTATTCCGAAAACTGATGTTCAACTGAATTTACAGAGATAACACAAGGAGGTTATGTTGTCACTCGTGTTTGTTTATAAGTAGACAACCTGTAAACCGGATAAAGAGGAAGATCCTATAAGCTTATTTTTTTCTTGGCGGGCGCCCCACTCTATTTAAGCCAAGTCCCTCACTCCTTTGTTATTCTCTTACAATTTTTCTCCCAAACAATTGCCTCTGCATCAAATAAATTATATATATATATATATATATATATATATATATATATATATATATATATATATATATATATTCTCTATTTGAAGATATACAGTATATACTAATGGCATGATACTACTGGCACATGCAGAGCTAAGGCTTAAAATGTATGCTGCTATTATGAGTATACATTGGAAAGCTTCCGTTTCGCACAATTATATAAACAAAACCTCTAATATACAAAAGGTGAATGAAAACAACTTAACCACCATGAACAGATATATAAGTATGCATTTATACATAATATTGAAAAATGGAACTTATATTATCATTATGAATACAAAACATAATGTCTGACACAGCAAGATTACACAAGGCCAGATCCGTAACCAAGATATTATCATCACAATATATAATAATATAATTTATTTAACCATTCATCGGTTGTCGGTAGGACAAACAAAACTACCGTTGCAGTTTCTAGATTTAGTTTTCATGCCCATGCAAAAAATATATATAAATATATTTAATAAAAGTTCATTTTTAAACAATCGACTAACGGATCAAAAAGCTCAGCTGGCACTCCCTGTGAACTATAACAATAGGATATGACGTCTCCAAGAACCCAGACAACAACCAGAGTAAGAGGTGATCGAAAAAGGTTTTTTGCCACCCATCGTCTTTCTTTGCTCCAAAATCCTCAATTTACTGAAAGAATATTTAGGTTCTTATATTAATCCTCATTAAGCATAATTTATTTTAAAAATTCACTGAGTATCAAGAAAAAAGCAGTCATTACATCCGTTGCGTTTGTCTGGTTAGCCCATATTGATACAGACAGATCTACGTCTAAAAAAAGGTATTGACAGAGTGCAAAATTTAAAAAAAAACACGGCGGTACGTAGAGCACAGTACATTTCACGGACATCAATCCAGTTTTAATTACAAATTTTGTCTTATGTTTGTAAAAGGGCTGAAATTGTTAGCGACAGATTTAAAGAACTGATTAATCCGATTTTCCTTAACATAGTTACATACGTTTTGTTAAACCATATAACGCAGTGTATTTCAATCTTATTATAATTTTGTCCAATCACCATGAACACGCACGTACGCATGCCCTAAATCACGAAACTCCACTTCACAAGAATCAGGTCAAAGTGACCTTATTTTTTGTTTTCACATAAGATTGCTATAAAAATGGATAATGTTTTTTTGTCTGATACAACATGCCCTGTTAATGCAATGGGTACAAAGGGTTATTCGCAAGGCCCAGATGACTTTCTAACTAATAATTCGATGGTGTCAAAATATCCGATATCTCCAGGACACTGCTCTAGAATGTGTGCATGTGGACACAATTTGGACAACAATTGTAAATAAAGCATTAATATAACGTTGAAAAGAATAACTTTCAAGCAAAGAAAATCTAAATATTGCTTCGTTTTCTCGCTCAGGAGATTTAAACAGAGCTTTCGGGCTGACATTTGTCCCCTGTTGGATGACGAACACGCTGGGTCAATACTGGAGAAGTGACCACTGGCTCCCTCTTGTGGTCGTCCTTGTCGAACATGCCAATCATGACAGAAACAGGGACTGCGTCATCTTGGTCGTTTCCCTCTGTGTTTGGCAGCACATGGCGCTTGGGTCTTGGCGACACCATGGGTTTCTTCCCGTGTGGCGGAAGCAGCGCGTCTACTTTTTTTGGTTCGTTTAGATCCACGGTTTCTGAATGCAGAAAATCTTTCCAAGCCCCGTCGACTTTTCGAGCCTTGGGATCTGCTTCTTGAGAACAACTTTGATTTGCGATTCCAGTGACGTTGGAGCATTTCTCTGAAGTAGCCCCGAAGTTTGTTACCGACGACGACAGAAGAAGATCCGTCTCCTTACCACAGGCGGGGTCATCGGGTCCGTTTTCAGTGTTGTTAAGCCGGGTGTGGTTCTCTTGAATTTCCTCTTCCTCTCCGCTCAGACAACGTGTCAAACGTTTAATGTTGCCCTTGACGCCATGTTTGCGCATGCGCCGTGATGGATGACGCAGCCTGACGCTCGCCCCGTGGCCATGTTCGAATCCTTTCCAGGCATGCCCCTCTGCGCTGCGCCCACCATGACTTTGGTGTTTCTCGGTGTTTCGACTGTTCATGCGCGTCATTCGTTTCCGGGAGACGGGGTACTCGTAGTCGCCCTCGCCAGGACTTTGCGGTTCTCCTTGATCTTGCTCCCCTCCATCATGGCCGCCATGGTTCTCATAATGCTGACTCATCCGGGCCAAGTGTGACATCATCCGATGCAGACCCATGTACGCGTTGACGTACTCGTGAGGACTGACGTACTCCGCGCGTCCGTGCTCAGAACCGTAGTAGGGGTCTGGGCCGTCGAAATAGTGTCTCTGTAGACAGAAAACATTATTTACTGAATTGTAGGAAGAAGTTTTATTTTCATATTAGAATATATTTCCAAGCGGAGCTTTTATATTTGTTAAAAGAATGAATAATGACGCTTAAGTAGCAGTCTCCAGTGAAAAGTATGACATTAATGACTTTTATGATATTATTAATGTCTGTGATAATTTTTGGATACTGGCAAGTAAATACCCGATTAAACCCACACACACGCATATATATAATATATATACATGGAGAGACAGACACACAGACAGGCAGACAGATATTATACATCACGCCCATGGTATTGGATTTATGAAAAATCATACCGAGGATTGCAATAACAGCTTATATTTCAAAGGGTTGACATTTACCTTGCAGCTGTGTCTCTTCTGGTAGCGATAGTGATAGAACATGCCGCCAACCAATAAGACGAGCAGGATCGAGCACATGACCATCAGACCAATCACCCATCCTTTACAGCTGGAGCGGGTCATTGTACGGCTGGAGCGGAAACCGGATTGTGCTGCTGGAATGCTGCATGGTAGACTGTTCTTCTTCCTGTCAAGCTGAAGCCTTAGCTGATCCATTAGAGGCTCAACATTGTCTTGATGGTACATAGTCACATCAAACGATACCGTGACGACAGTCTGTGATTCAGTCCGCGTGACATTCATGGTCACGTTTTCAAGAAGAGCTTCCGGTTTATCAAGAACTTTCACTAACGCTTTTCGGAACTCCAAACCGTCATTGCTGCAGATTACTTTGTTCGATTGGTAAACTACTGTCACATTGCGACCCAGTCCTGCATGCTTCGCTGGTTTAAGCAAGTGTAGAGGCTCTTGGTGGACAACTGCTATCACGGGGTCTATCTGCAGCGAAATACCCGCGGGACTCATGATCCATTCCATGTGATCTCCATAATAAAAGCGAGTGTTCTTACCAGCCTTGGTGCAAAGTTTAAGTGTGACATCACCCTCCTTTAACTGGTATTCCCCGCTATATGTTAGGTTTAAATATTTAACGGTTATTGCAGGACCGACAATGAACCGATATTTTCCGTTGGTGTAAACGGGCCTAGATATCCTCGTGTCTCCTAAGGAATCTGTGTATGTAATCAGCAATTCAGGAATTTGTTCGGCTGCTTGTAATTTTACGGTGAGCCCCGCCACTCGCTCGTCCATGTTGAAGGCGTATCGATACTCCTTTGTTCTAACTTTTCCCGGCCAGATAGTTATGCCTTTCCGATAGTCGGAGATGTCAGTTTCTTCACACTTTCCCTCTGGAAAAAAAAAATCATGTTCATATTCGTTTGCAATAATATGTGCATTATCTCTTGTTATTTTTTCATTATGGCGGAATACCTCATACCTAGAAAACCAAGAACGGCAAAATGGCTTAATATCTTCAGTTCACATGTTCTTCATTTTTTTTTTTTTTTTTTATAATTTTGTGTGTGAGTAAACACAATCTTCGTGTCTCTGTTTACCAACCAGACTGCGTGACCAGATGGCCGTCCGATTTTGCACACGTGCGACATTTCCTTACAAGGAGAAAAAGCTTGAAAGAAGAAACACGGAAGAAACCCCGGTTAAGAGTTTGAAAAATATTTTTATGGAGTTGCGCATTACAACCACCAGGTGGCGTGCGCGCTATGTTTATGTTTAGTGCCCCTGATCGCGCCAGTTACAAACTTTTCTCCACTTCTGTAAAGGAGTAAGCATTGACATGACAGATAACGTGATATTTAAAGGTGAAAATTTTATATTTCATATGTAATTAATATACTTGACATGTGAATAGGTCCCTCTAAATATGCTCTACTTTAGTTTATTTCGTCATGCAGTATGGTTAAGTCCTTTTTGTCACTTTGATACTAAGTACGAGTATTTTTCTTCATATAAGGGGTAAATTTGACCCTGTAACCATTTGCTTGAAAGAAGTAAAATTATACCTATGCTATATTCCTGCACAACGCTCCACGTTCACCAGGTTATTTTAACCTTTCATGTTTAAAAATGAAATTTAATTGTTTTTATTATTGAATCTGTCCAATAAATGAGATTCAGTTTTGTTAGAATGCAATGTGATTCAAGAAAAGAATAAAAAATTAAATTTCATTTTTAAACATGAAAGGTTAAAATAACCAGGTGAACGTGGAGCGTTGTGCAGGAATATAGCATAGGTATATTTTTACTTCTTTCAAGCAAATGGTTACAGGGTCAAATTTACCCCTTATATGAAGAAAAATACTCGTTGTTTTTAATTGTTTTTATTATTGAATCTGTCCAATAAATGAGATTCAGTTTTGTTAGAATGCAATGTGATTCAAGAAAAGAATAAAAAATTGATTTGAGATATTGTCTTTAATGACACTTTGACATTATCCCATTAAAAAGTCCTTTGTTGTAACGGATTGCTTTAAATCGTGTACCATTTTTGAAAATGTTAAAATATCATATTAAATGAATGTGAATTTCATTATACATATACCATTAGAAAAAAAGCTCTGTGGTTTAAAAATGATATGTACTTTATTAGTTCTAATACGCATTTGAAACAGGTTTTGGATTTATTTTAAATTTGAGGATGCTGCCTCAAACCAGCAACGTGCATATGAACACCTTTTTCTTCGCATACATCGCACTTCTTATAGTATATGGCATATGGCATTCTTGTTCACCCATACTTAACATGACCAAGATTCCAATAACATAAACCTTAATATAACACTAATTTATATAATAACAACTGCTTGCAAATCAAACTTTTATATAATTGAAACAACCCTCAAATTGGGAGACATGGTGTTTGGTCTTTCGTCGGCGTTTGTGCCATTTCTTGTGAACGCGATAACTTTTGAACGACTCAACATTTTTTCATGAAATATGACCTTTATCATCAAGTTCAAACAGGCCGAAATAGATTTTTGTGAACCCCATATCCTTTGAAATATTGCATATTTTTTTCCTCAAATTTGAAACAATAATTGTTTCAATCAAGTTATTTTAAGAGTTTGCAATCTGATAACCATGACCTGGATCTTCAAAGGAATAATTTTTTTTGTAAATGCAACTTTTTAACCACTCAGTATATTTTCATGATTTAGTTTTCATGAATTGTTTCTACCAAAATATCGGAAGTGTTCAAAACCCGGTTATCTTGACCATCATCTTCAAGGTCAAATAAGCCAGAATATAAATAATTTCTTAATGCTGATACATTTGTAGCAGTCCGTATTTTCTCCTCAAATTTTCGGATTGGAGGCCCATAGGGAGGAGAGACATATATCTGTTTTTGCATTGTTAAAACAACCTCATTCTAGTTATATATATATATATATATATATATATATATATATATATATATATATATATATATATATATATAAATACAGGGCAAACAATATCAATAAACCTACCTTCATGAATTCGGACCGTCTCAACTGTTGGTTGGCTATTCTGAAGGGCCAAAAGATCTGGTGCTTGGTAACCCCAAAACGAGACAATTTCAGGTCGGTCGCTATGGAGACGAACAACCCCTGCTCCAGACGTATCTACTGGAGTCGTGTGGTCTTCTTCGTGTTTGCTGTTGAAACTAAGCTCGGCTGCATAGGCCGTGAACTGGTCTGTCAGATTCCTCAGGACTGAATCTGAAAAAGTCAATGAATATTAATATACAGTGAAAGCTCTCTAATATGTACACCCTCCTGACTGGGAGAGAGTGCACATTTTATAGAGGTGCCCACTTTAAGGAAGTTAGTTAAAAACCCGACAAAAAAATGAGGAAAACGGGACTGTTTAAAATGACTACTGTATAGAGGTGCCCACTTTATATATATATATATATATATATATATATATATATATATATATATATATATATATATATATATATATATATATATTTATATATATATATATATATATATATATATTTATGTACCTTTAATGTTGTATATAATCAAGAAAACTGTTATGAATTTCTGCCAATTTAGAGGAATATATACTTATCAGCTATTGTGTAAAATTATCATAAATATTGTAATATATAAGTCATTGAGTCTTGAAATAATGTATGTTTCTAGTCAGTGTATTATGTCTTAAACTAAATCTAAATATTACTAGCTAAGTAAGCTAAGGTTGCAGCTAAAATGAGATTTGTTCAGAGGAACAAAATCTACTTCACTTATTATAAAAAATACACCAGGTATTTTTGCGTTATACGTGGAATCAAACCGAAAGAGGCTGACCAAATAAAATATGATGTTTTCCCATGCATTGGTTAAGACATAGGGAAAAAAACTCAAAATTACCTGATATCTTTTGAGTCCTGTCACATCGGCGAAAATCTTTGTAATTATTACATCTGCTGAACACATAATGAACCTTAGTAACTGCGTTGGTAACTTGAACATCTCCGACAGATCCCGCTAGATTTCCCTGTTAATATAAACAAAAGTTGCATTTCACATTACAAACCTTGGAACAATATCCGCGAAACCTTTGACTTTTTGCAAATTTATCAGGATGCTTTCACTTTATTTACATCAAAGGTAAAAAATAAACAGCTTTTTATGAGTTCCTGTATTTCGGTAAGTGTTACGGATTGCGATACAAATAATTCCGTAATATTTTCATTGGATCATCTGAGGCATTTCTTCATTATAACTGCAGCTATACATAACTAAATGTTTTAGTAATCAACCATACCTGTTTAGTAATGGAACACATTTTAAAATTAAGGACTCTGATATAAAATATCAGAGTCGTAAGCGATAAACTTACAAGTGTGAATTCTTGGGGCAGAGGTTAGGCCTGTGAATTTCTTGAAACAACATACTAACAAAACATTAAGGGATTCTAAGATCGTCGATCATCTTTTCAAGATTCAAAATGCTTTACTAATCTGTCAGAGCTGCGAGCTACAGGATAAATTTTATGAACATGGAAACATTTGTTAAGGATGTGTCTTGCAAATAGAAAATGGCACACCGGGGCACAAGTTAGCCCACTCGGGAGTCAAGGCATCGGGTTCTTGGAATTGTCAAAATAGCAAAGGTTGTATTGTTGGGCTTCGAGTATCGGGCTCTCCCTAGTACGTGGATGGTCGCATGGAATAAACACAGTGCATATCGATGGTGTGATAAGATTTTCCTAATACAACAGGTCGCGAAAAAGCCTATATAAACCAGGATGCATGGCTGGGCCAGGGTGGTAGTTTGTACAAATTTCAAAGTATGATCTTAATCCGAACAAGTTTCATCTTAAAACAGAACTTAGACACACCTGTGAGAAACACCAGAAATATTTTTTTTTATTCAAATATCAACTTACCTTAAGTATGACATGTTGTATATCTCCCGCGTCGTTCACAGGACCAGGGACAAACGTCGGGTAGTTTCTTAGGAAACACACTTGTCCTGGCATACAGAGCTGGTCTATATGAGTCAATGTATCGCCACGCAGCGTGATCTGCAGTCCATCTGCTTTCAAATCTTTCCCGCTTTTCCACAACAGGTAATAAGTCTCTAAAACAGAATATATCATACTATTAGAAACATCCAATGGTCTTGAGTAGGGTTCAAACCCCACGATTTCCAACGCTTTCCTACCATTTCCTATGTTTTTCTCTTAAATCCTATGATATCCTCTGATTTTACGTTGATATCCTATGATATTCTATAATTGTCTTTGATATCCTATGATATCCTTTGATTTACTTTGATATCCTCTGATATCCTATGATTTTCCTTGATATAATATGATTGTCTTTGATACGAAATCATTTCCTTTGATATCCTATCATATCTCATGGTTTCCTTGATATCCTATGAAATCCTATGATTTTCCTTCATACCGAACACCCCGACGGATTATTTAGGAAATTCAATTAAATTCAGTGGTCCTAAATTATGAAACAGTCGACCAACAGAAAGTAAATATGCTCCGTACCTTTATACATTCACGCCTCAAGCACTTGATATCCAGAGGACCACTGAAGGACATGTGTCACTTAATAGTGTATTTATCTGATATTTCTAATTGCTTTATAACTGATGTCATTTTAACTGGGGCTTTGTGCTTGATCTTCCTTGTGACCAGGCAAATTCATCTTGTATACATCTTTGCAATGAATAAATAAATATAAATACATGTAATTAAAAAATATCGTTGGAGTTATGCTAAACACCGTTGGATTTAGGCTTAAATTACAGGAAATGTTAACGGACTTTCTCTAACCCTTTTATTTTTTGTTAAAAGAATCATTCTTAGCATATGACTATGTTCATATTCGTTGGATGAACCGTGACACCTTCAAGCAGTGCATTGGTTTCAGTTTCTTATACTTGGATTGTGATTTTGATTTTAGTAGACTTTGTGTAGTTGATCCGATTGGTACACAACTAATATCCAAACAGGATCACTTATTTAATAAGTTGATAAATTTAGATGGACGCAGCCTCATTCATTATACATTTATTTAACTGCCAGGGAAATCTTCACGAAAGTTAGCTTGCGTATGCCTTGCTAAACCTTCGCTTGACCAGCTTTTTTTAATAAAGGAGAAAACATCAGCGAATGAGTAAAGGAGACTTAAGAAATGTCCTTTAAACAGAATGTCCGGATTAGAGAGGATTTGTGGATTTTATAATCAAGAAAAATATCCTTAATACAGAAGGGTTATAATAAAAATAATAATAATAATAATAATTTAGTAATTATTTTTTGCCGATAATGGTTTTTGATGTGTCTCGCACATGGAAAATACACTAAATATGATAATAAATAACACTTTGGCCTTTGGATATATATATATATATATATATATATATATATATATATATATATATATATAATCTAAATGATAATGTGTGGTTATATAGAGGTGACAGCTTATATCCTGGTGATAGCAGCAGATGACGCTGGTTATGAACAAGTGTGTTCTGCAATAAAACATTAGATATATTGCCGTGCCGGAATGGATCCACGAATATTAAATAAACAGATGATATAGGAGCTTAATACGTTACAAAGGTCATTCAATCTCAAGGCAGCAAATTTGTGGTCAAAATTTCCTCATTTACTATTCCTTTCTAATTCGTAAGGTTTTGACAATAAAACCACGTAACCACGTTTATCACATTTTCGGGCAATATGTTGTTTAAATATGGTTACAAGTATAGACATGAATAAACCATAAGGCCTTAACAAAAGGCCAGCGTGTTATTTATAGTAATATTTAGTGTGTTTTCCGTATGTGAGATCACATCATTATCGGCCAAAACGAGTTTTTTATTGTATCAATTTACCAAGTATCATATATCGTAGAGTATCATATATCGCAGAAAGCATTACATATTGGTAAAATACCGGGCGTTGTGTACATTATAATTTATTACTTTTATATCATTTATATCTATAAAAAAAATTGTAAAATACAACCCTCACATAAGTGTGCATGATGTATTATTATTATTATTATAATTACTTTTATAATAATAACAATTATTACATTTATTATTATTATTATAATTATGATTATCATTATTAGAAGTAGCAGAAGTAGTAGTAGTAGAATGATTGTTATTGTGATTGTTATTATTATTATTATTATTAAAAGATTCCATGCAAAACGAAATCTTACTTCCAGGTGTCGCTTTCGGTGCAATACAGAGTTGTCTTCCGCTATCTCTGATTCTGAAATTAAAGAGGTATGTTAGTAGTTAGTAGGCATCGTGGTAGTAAACGAAGAAGAAAAATTAGTAATATTTGTAGTAATGGAAGAAGGAGTAATGGAAGTACTAAATGTAGAAGTATTAGAAGAATTTTAGTAGTAGAAGTAGTAACAGAAGTATTACTAGTAGTAGAAGTAGTTGTAGTAGTAGTAGTAGTAGTTGTAGTAATAGTAGAAGAATTTTAGTAGTAGAAGTAGTAACAGAAGTATTACTAGTAGTAGAAGTAGTTGTAGTAGTAGTAGTAGTAGTAGTAATAGTAGTAGTAGTAGCAGCAGCAGTAGTAGATGTAGTAGTAGTTTACTAGTAGTAGTAGTAGTAGAAGTAGTAGTAGTAGAAGTAGTAGAAGAAGTAGTAGTCGTAATAGTTGTAGTAGTAGTAATGTAGTAGTAGCAGTAAAAGCAGTAGTAGTGGTATATTAGTATAGGTAGTAATATTAATAGTAGTATGGGTATAGTAGTAGTAGAGTAATAGATGTCGTAATAGTACTAATAGCAGTAGTAGTAGTGGTTGCAGCAGAACTAGTGGTAGTAGTAGTAGCAAGCTGAGGAGGATATTAGAATGCTTTAAACATTCTATTTTCCAATTTTTGAAGACTTTTAGAAATTAAAATTAGATAAATATGTAGAAAGGCTAAAAAAATTTCTGTGCTGGAATTCATTTGAACGTTACGGTAATAAAATCGATGAAATGTTAGCAAATTTTTAGAAAATGCAAGTAATTATTATAAGATTATACAGTAAAGCAAAACGAGCACTCACTTATAGAAATCATCTGGACTCCCCATAAACTGGAGTGGATTGGACGTAAATGTTGGGACAATAAGCAACTCATGACCCTGTTAAAGATAGAAAGAAACACATAGCATTGTCAAACCTGTATTATAATGATTCGGTCAGTAAATTATATATGAAAAGTTTATGCAAAAAAAAAAATAAAAAATTTCATAAAAATAGGCCAGAAAACGTGGAAATCACCGCAAACAGGCTGCTTGTTTTGTTTATATCAACGTTTTTATCATATTTTGGGCCCGCCAATATAATCAAAACAAATTCAACAAGAGCAATTTGCAGCAAGTCTGATAAGCAAGAGCTTTGCAAATAGAGTTTGGCAACATGTGACCTTTCTACCTCCGCACATATGCAACCTACCACCTTAGGCTACATGTTTTTCTCATTTGTCAACATTGCTTTGTTTACAAACAAGTTGTTGATAAACAAGTTCACACATCCTTCACGAAGGCCTTATAAGATTTTTTTACAACCAAACTTACCCTCAGATCATTGATTTATACACACAGGAGACAAGCAATCACATACATTCTTGTTCATTCACTGTTCAGATTACCGGTGATTTATCAAAACAATAAATTCTTATACTTTAAAGTCACTATATCATTATATAAATCAACCACGTGAAAGAGAAGACATTTAAAAGCTGGAGCCAATCCATCAAAAATAAAATGTGTCAAAACCGGCTTCTGTGGCTCAGTGGTAGAGCACAGGACTTAAAGCCGCGATGCCGTGTGTTTAAATCTCATCCGCGGTGGTGAGACATTCACAGTCGGCTCCCACCCGGGGTGAGCGCTCTGCAGGCTTAATGGGAAGGCTGTGCCCCAAAGCCGTGTATCACTCACAAATGAGGGCGTCTTTGGGGGTTCCTCGGTTTTATGACCCATCAATGGGGATGATTACACACCCAAGTACCGCAGGTGCGGTAGACACCGGCCCTGGGTGACACCATGATACAAAAATATTATGATAGGAAGTGAGTGCTACCACCCTGCCACGTAGTCCCAAACGAAATCGAACTCTTCAAATGTACATATTGGGATTTAGATTTAGATTTAGATAAGGGAGCATAAAAGATGGAGGCAGTTACCTCCACATAAAAAAAACATTAAAAAAATATGAAATACAAAGAATAAAAATGATTTGATAAATCCTGAAGAAACGTATTGAGGGAAAAATTTTACCAAATAAACATCAAGGAAGTACTATTTTGGTAGGGTAATCTAAAACCATAACCTAAATTATTCCAAATTTTACTCAAGTTGCAAGGTTCTTTTATAGCCATACATCATCCATATCATACGAGAATAGTTTATCAATCGGTTACTTAGATGATATTATATTAAGTAAATAGGAGAGACCTTTCATGCTTTTCTCCTTTGTTATTAGTTTTTTTAATGTTCACCATTCTTCCAATATCGCAAACTATCTGCCAGAGTGTCATTTAAATGCAATTGGGCCCACGCCTGTGTGAAATAAACTTTTAAAAGGCACATCATGTGATAACTATGAGCGTTCATGCATAGACAAATATTTAACAGGGTATTTGACTCATTTATAATACTTCTTTCTTGCAAAAAAAAACAAAACAAATTTTTCTTCCGAACCTTGAGGGTACTAAGCCTGAACTTAGTGCCGTATGTCAGGTTTTGTCCCATCATCTGGGGCTGTCCGGCCTCCGGTAAAATCTGGAAGAAGTGTTGGTTTCCTGCCGCTCCCTTGGTCTTATCTGTAAAATGAGTAATTTTGATAAAGTAAAAAGGTAATTTCTTATGCAGGGCACGCAGTATTGGAGGTATTGTTTACTCAATGATGTTAAAAGATTGCTAAGACAAGGCTGCTTATGTGAACGAATGCCTGCTTTACATATTAATATCAATAACTTTTACAATATGTTATAATTATATATTCCTTTGGCAAGGTAAGCCAGGTATTCCTTTTCCCTCAGAACAATTATTTGCTTACTTTGCCTTAGTTTCTTGTCCTTTTGATCTTTTGGCCCTTGATGATCTGACATAATACCAATTTCCATATTGATTACGATAATGATTATAGGACCTTAATATAGTAATTGAATAGCAATTTATTGTATTGTGATTAGTGCAACTTTTTTTTACTAAACACAGTATTTTCCCTCCCCTAACCTATATTCTTCCCTTTTTAAGCAATTATATTTAATATTTATATATATATATATTATATATATATATATATATATATATATATATATATATATATATATATATACACTGACTCATACACTTCTCCAACATTACATACAATAACACATTACATACAAACATATATAAGATATGCAAAGATTCAGACTAATTATAGTAATCAAGAAGAAGAAAAAATTATAAGAATTTTAAGTAAATAAACTTAGGAAAAGAAAAACAGTTTTAGAGGGGTATCTGAAATAGTAAGGGGTATTCTGAATCAGATTTCAGATTTACAGGGGAAATCTAAGAACGATTTTACAGTTAATCTGCAATTGTTAAAAATGGTTGGCCGCGTCGTTTATAGAGTGTCAGTTTATTCAAATACGCCCCAATCCCCCCCCCAACACACAGACCTTTCAAAAACTTTCGTTATCTAAGACGCTGTAGATATGTCTTTGTGTTCTAGCTGAAGAATGATAATTGTGAAGACTTTTCCTCAAATTAAACTTTCGACAATCAATTATAATTATCGTTGTATATTAAGTCTCCAATAAGGAGGAAAGTTGACTTTTATTAGAGGTCAAGGAGAATATTCATTAGATTTCATAAAACAGCAGATCTTTGTGCTTAAGCAATATAGAAACTCAATTTATGTTTTGGTACTTTGGACAAATAGTGCCTCATTATGTTTACAAGTCTACCGCTGTATGCTGAAATTATTAAATCAGTAACACGCTGATCGAGACCGCGTCATTACCATGACCTTGTGTCCTTGTCTAACCATGACAGTATTATTATAATGGTTTTGGTAATTGAATTGGCATTACTTCTTTTATCTCTATCATTATCACGTTACTGTCAAAATTATTCCAATGAAGTAAACTGTCTGGGAATATTTTAGGGGACAATTTCTTTGTTTTCCTTTTACCCTTCCCTACGGAATTTATTTTGCCCATCCATTCTACCACAGCATAATTGTCACGACTGTCCGACTCTCACGACTACCCCGCTTTTACGACCATCACGATGTCACGACCATCCCTCTAGGGATTTTCATATCAACCCCAGGATAAGAACCTCCCCAGTATCACGACCATCCCGCCATCCTGAACTCCCGCAAACATGACCTCCCAGCTATTATACGACCACCCCAATAGCACGAACATCAAACCGCCATTACATTATATCGACAATCAAGTCATTACGACCAGTCCACCGTTATGACCATCACATTTTCACGTTTAAGCTACTCTTTTTATCACCTTTTATCTTTATTAAGACAACCTGCATGGTTTTAATATTCTTATAATGAGTCATTCGACTTCTGAGCTTTTCTGTCAAATTTCTACGCCGGAAGCGGAAGTAAACCAATCCCTCATTACGACCAATTTCCTATTATGACCATCACACCATCTCGTTCAAGCTACTATCACGACCACCCCGTTATCAAGACCGCATGCACGGTTTTAATATTCTTTAAATGAGTGAATCGACTTCTGTGCATTTCTGTAAAACTTCTGCGGAAGTAAACACATGCACATCCAAAGAGGCCTTCATTTCAGTGGCGACAATTTATCTCCAAGGGTGAGGGAAGACTGACACACAGACACACAGCGTATATTGTAAGTAAATGAAAAATGATACACACCTGCACTTGGACACTTACCCGCTTTCATAAGGTGACAGAGTCCTTGACCTCCAACAATCTCTACTCTCTCGTCGACACCAAGGAGTGCCCCAGTGGAGTCATTGAGGGTGATGAAGTCACCGAACCTAAGAAACGAAACGAACATAATTACAAGCTGAAACCTTGCTACGACTTTACTTTAATTCTTTATGATTAATTCTTAACCCTCGTCATAAAAATAAAAATGCATTAAGATTTGGTGCGTCGCGCTTAAAGGGTTGGGCTATATGCAGAGCACATAGATCACTGATGTAAGACAGATGTCTTTTAATATGAGGCTTCGGTTTTATTAATGTCATGCATGTCTCATTGATGTAAGGCAAAAATATATTAACGCCAGCTATTCATTTACTTGTTCTGTTGAATTTATGTGATTTCTTGGATACTCTGTGTACATATAAGTGGACTGTAGATAATGCCTGTTAAGTTCTTATACTGATCTACTGATCCTGATAAGCGTTTTTATCCACAAACTGTAAGTAAACACGGTACATGGAGCAATGCTGACCAACAAAAAGAAATACGTAATCTTACAAGACTGGATGGATATGTGCTGAAATTAAGAGGTCACTAGATGTAAAAGCCCTTTGCAAAACCCTGGTTACGCTGATTGCCGCCAAATGTCCTTGTTGCATATGTTTGGGTTATTTTTGTGGGCACCCCGCATGCTACTAACACGTGGGTATACAGACAAAAGAGGCGAGGAATCGGCATTTCTGGTCTGTTTTTATGGAAGGTTCAAGGGATAATCATAAGTTGACATTCGTCAAAATCGAAAAAGGTCCCTTTGATAATGCAATCTCACTTGATGTACTGGGGTGGCTTGTCACTCAGGCTGCGTTTTCTTCGTCTGTGAGACGATTGTTCCGGCTTCACACACATCGAAGAGTCCGGAACTACGTCCAAACAGTACCGCTGGAGCGCCAACTGCATGCAGTCACGTTTCCTGGACAGCCCTAAACAAAGACGGTCTCTTTGATTCATAAGTGAACATAAACAGGACCCATTCTTGCTTAATTTTGTCACTTTGTGTGTCTCGCAAAGTCCGGATTGCGTAGGCCATTTATTTGCTCGATACATTTAATTTCCTTATCAGAGAGAGAGAGAGAGAGAGAGAGAGAGAGAGAGAGAGAGAGATGGCTGGCTTTTTTTATCCGTATTTTAACATAGCAATAAGACCATTAGTTAAGTCACTTCGTAAAAATTGTTGATAATTTTTTTTATAAGAGTCACTTACATTTCATCGGTGTTCTGAAGTAGGCATCGGTCATTAGCAGTTCTTCTATACCTGCCAGGGCGTATTGAATTGGGGCCGGGTTTTCTTGTGCCGATCTTGCCCAGGCGCGTAAGTTCTCCGAGGATCCATACTCTAATTTGCCTTCCGGAACTGTTCCTCCAACATAAAACTCTCTCGTCTCTGTTTTTTCTTGGCTGTGCTTTTTATCGCTGCTGTGTTTAGAGGAATCTTTCTTAGAAAATTCGGTTCCAAAACTGACGGGTCCGATCCCGACGTCTACTCCAACACTCAGCCCCCGGCTTCGCATTTCTGTCTTTATTTTCTGCGCTGTGGTTTTCGAGATTATTTGCCTCTGTACTGCACGTGCTCCCATGGCAACGGACGTAGTGAAATGTGTCCCGAATTCCCGCAGTATTTCAATATAGGGCTCCAGTCCTTGTTTGTCACGGGCCGAACATTCGTAAGGGGTCAATCGGTGCAGGGCCTGTTCCAACTCTTGACTCATCTGCAAAATTAGAATCTTGTTTTCAAATTTTTTGGCAGCATACTTTTTGGCAGTTCCATTTCTGAGTTTACTAAAAAATAAAAGTTATATATCTAAAACTGGCTAAGAATTAACCTTTACTTTAAACAAAGAAACCTATTTTTTTAAAACCCTATATTTAATTGTAATATACCAGTATTTGAAATATGCCCAACAGACAATCAATATATATATATATATTGTGTCCGGAAACAATTCTCTCACAAAACAAAGGAAAAAAATTCAATTGTGCAGGTTGACCTTAGACAAGCGGTCAGTCTGACCAAGTCGTGCACGGTACACAATAGCTCGCCCCACGGTGTCCATGTAGGAGTTCTGACTGGTGGCCAGTTCGTTAGTCTCTCTTTTATAAGCGGAGTTGGCGCTGAACGAAGCGGAGGCGCTGAATATCCCAAATCCAAAACTCACTTTAGAAGAAATCTGCAATGAAATAATTGTGATAATTAAACTGAATAATCACAAAATACAAAAACATGTAGCTGCACACATATAACACACAATCTTATACCAATGTATTTATATATTTATATATGCATTTATATATATATATATATATATATATATATATACATTTATACATACACACAAACGTACATATGCTAGTAAGATCTGAACACTCTTTAACAAAAGCATTTCACAATAACTAGCAAAGCTCAGGTCCTTAGAATGTGCTTGTGTGTCCATTTATGCAAACAAAATACTAATTTATGTAAAAAATATTAAAGGAAATAACTACTTTAACATCACTGGAACAAGGAGCTGTGACCAGACTTACCGACATGGACTGGCTGACTGACGAACGATAGGACTGTTCGTTGGAGATAACACTGGACGAAGACACGAATTTAGCACTGAAAAGAGAGAATTGATTGTTTTATAATATATATATATATATATATATATATATATATATATATATATATATATATATATATATATTAGGCTAATATCAAAGGCAATAAGTCCGACAGACCCCTCCCTCCCCCCTCTCTCTCTCTCTCTCTCTCTCTCTCTCTCTCTCTCTCTCTCTGTCTTCAACACAGGTCAACTGTTACAGTTTGATATCATGAATATTATCAGATCTATTATATATCTGTCAATGCGGAACAATATTTTCACTCGTTTCATGCTTTTGCGGACGCCCGTTATTCCAGCTATACGTATGCACATGCGGTATACATAATTTAGATTTGGGGTATGTAGTAAAGCGCTGCTGTAATGGAGGAGTCATCTGTCACTGACGTCAATGTGTGGAATACACCCGTCATTATTTTGCTTATGGGTTTTCGATTACAACAGCGAGGACGCGCGCTGCAAACGCATGTACGTTTGTACGTATTAATCAAGTACTGCATCCAAAAATGCACACAAATACATGTATATATGATGCCCCAGGTTCATCAATACAGGGGAAGTATATATCCCAACCCCCACTTTTAAGCAAGGGGTAATATACCTCCCCCCCCCCCGATATTCAGATAATAATATATATATATTGGAAATCAAATATATTAATAATTAAATTTATAAACTTTGGTTCCATTTCCGAGTTTACTGTGAAATATTACATATCTTAACCTGGTTTAAAATTTGAAACATGTTAGCTTAGTTTTTTAAAACCCTATACTTAAGTCTTATATATTTGAAAACAGACAATAATATATATATATATAAAATATATAAATATTGGTTATAAAAAAGTTGTCACCTCCCCCCCCCCCCCACCCAACATCTCCCCTCTCCCCCCCCCCCCCAAAAAAAAAAATTGATTACCCTCCCACGTCACCCCCCCCCCCCGAAGATAAATTGACGCCACAGTAATGCAACCGTGTATAAATGTACGTTTTCAATGAACCGTGTACACTCTATATATGCGTTATAGTTCATAAACAGGTTAACTTTTTTTGTGATAGCGTGTCATGTCTTTCTATATTCAGTTTATACCATCTGCTACAACCCGACAACCCCCGTTTGAAAAAAAAAAAATCTGTGTATTACTTTAACCTTTCTAATCGTTTGTATTGTATAATAATTGCACGGATTATAATTTAAAAAATACATGTAGTGATATTTTAGTAAAGCGCAAAACCAACAGAGCAACATGTAACGTTGAAACAACAGAAAAGTCAAACTAGGCTAAAATTAGCCGCCCGCCATCCCGATCAACGTTATTGGAATATTTTTCGGGCCGAAATAATAAAATCTGCAAGCGAATCAAATCGATAGATGACAGGTCGGCTTTATTACCACAGAAATGAGATGAAACGTTATGCTATTTACCTAGGCTCTGCCACGACGTCCACGTTGTCAGGGATACGGTACTCTCCGTCCGCGGTGTGGCGCCACGAGTACGGGAGCTCAATCACCGGAAGCCGGAAACCGGGATCAACTGCGCCGTCCGGTGACAATGGGTGTCCCATGAATATATCGTAACCTCTTCCAATGTAACCAAGATTATACCTCGATTTCTCGGAGCTGAACACCGAACGGGCCTTCAAGGTTTTCAACTGAGCTGAAAATTGTACAACACATATAAAACTGTTGTTATCAACTCTGTCTGTTTGTTAGTGGTATGTTAATTTGTTTGATTGTTAGTAAGAATTGACGAAAAACTATAGGACCGATTTCTACAACTATCTTTTTAATGAGGTGACAATGAGGTAGGAAGGCCACATTAAATGGTGGTGCATTCCATATGGAGGTCAAGTAGGATATTGGTGGAGGCCTGCGTTCTACTGAGGGCACTCTATCATTCGACCAATAACACCAGGCACATCTGTACACACAAAATCCGTCAAACATGTGAACAATGGATTGATGTTAGCAGGCATACTTACATTTCTTTGTCCGTTCTTTGGAATTTAATCATTATTAATAGCTTAACACAATCACTCGTTCATTTTAAATATGTAGCCCCTTATTTTTTTCTTAATGTTTTTAATCATAAACTCACCTCATCAGATGGGGAAGAAACCAACACACACCCTCACACGCACAAACACCCACCCACACACATATACATATATATGTATATATATATATAAATATATATATATATATATATATATATATATATATATATATATATATATATATAATGGGTGATTCAGTAAAACGTCCTGAATTTATGGGTTAACAATTTTATAAATACTGCAAGTTGTCGGTAATTGCTGTGTATATTGTTTGTATATAATTTGAGTATGGTTCAACAAATTCATCGGTTCATGAGTTCACCTTCCTGGTTAATGACAAGAATAAATTTGCACAGTCAAATTAGTTGTTTGAAGTGCTGGATACTGCATGTTGCACCTGACGGTCGGTGTCCGTGTCAATCGGGGTCATCCAGTTCGCAGTGTTCAGATCCCGATATCGAACTAATAAAAAAGAAAATGGCTTTTTGTCTAACCGATTCAAGGTTATGCATGGTAAAGGTCATGATCGTATCCACATGTTAACATCATGTCAACAAAGTTCTTCTTAATTATGAAAATTATGTAACACTTTTTCCATTTTAAAATGTTTCATATTCTTTGTTTTATATAAATATAATTTAATTATTTTGATTACTGTAGTGGATGTAGGCAATGTTTTAATTATATGTTGCAGCGATCTTTATTTATCATTTTTTATATGATATGATATAAATTGTGTATTACACCCTTTTACATGAATTATGTTTATATTTTTATTTTAAAATTTTATGACTGTATTTATCAGTTATCTGTGTTAAAAGTGCGCTGACCGTCAATGTTACTTGGTTATTCAGCAAAAATTAATATAGTTCTTTCACATTAAAAACATATGCAACTTAAATGCATATTAATTGCTATGTTATTTAATACAAGTCATTCAACAAGTTTAACATATTTAAATTAGACAAAGATCAAGAGGAAGCCATGAAAGTCAGCAGTATTATTCATTCCATTAATCAAAACTTCTTGTCTGATATCTGTCCTATAAAAGTTATTCATTGTAGCTATTCATTTTGTCTCAACTTACTTTATGTTTTATAATTTTAAGGGCATAAATAAAATTTTTCAAGACAAAATTACAGATTTAAGGTTTTGTGTAGACTGAACTCGTATGAATTTGTCCTTAATTTAATCAAATGTATGTGTGCTGAAGGCATATTTACTATTTTGTCCACTGACAGTTCGATTCAGGATTTGAACTGGACAGAACCACGATCGGGCATTGGACTGATCAAAACCACAATTCGTGACCACGATCACATGATATGATATTTATGTTGACCTTTGTGTTATGGCGCACCTTTCGTTTTATCTTTTGACATCTTAAAATATTTCCTTGAGTTATAAGCTGAGCACAAGTGATAAATATTTATGCTGGTATTGTAAATTGATGGTATCATAATAGAGGAAGTTTATTGTATGTTTTACAGTCTTATGTCAAGACTGTACCATATATACAAGTCACTCGTGAAGATTTTTGTACAGTCACGTGTAGGAAGATCAAACATAACGCTTCCTCCCCCCCCCCCCCCCACAGGCATACACGTTATATTAAATATTATCATCAGAATGTTACAGAACTCTTCCTCCATTGTCTGTGCTGAGATAATCACTTAATGTCGACACATATACAGTTGGTTTAGCGTACAAATAAAGGTGTACAACAGCTGGTGTGTATATTAAAATTAATGTCTCCTGTATCTTCCGCTTTGTTAGCTTCCTCGCACATATAACCCTAAACGAATTTAACAAGGAGGCGCAGACGTCTATATATATTATTAGCTGCTTCCTGTAAATATATTGATAGGCGCCATCTTGAATTTCTTTGTTCTTTTTTATATCTAAGTTTCTTTTTATATTGTTATCATTTATGGCTGCTTTTACTTTTAAAAATGCTACGGTTAGATCCTTGATTAGACACATGAAGTTCCAATGAAGACATCAAGGGGCGGTATTTTTTAAGGAGGTTAGGTTTTTGTTGGTATTGGTTGATTTGTCTGTTTCTTTGTTTCTTAACAAAATCAATCAGAGAATTATGAACTGATTTTGATGGAAATTTCAGCTCGGCAATGATACAAGGAATAATTGAATAAATTTGTAGGGGATGATCGGGCTCTTTTATTATTCAAAGAAAGGGTTGCTTTACTTTAATTTCACACAGAGACCTTACAATAGTGTGGAAGCCATTTCACAAAGGAGCGCGTACTTGCCTAAGGAAAATCCCAAGGCTACCTGACGGCCTTATACAGCAAAGGCGGTGGTTGTTAGCAGTGAGCGAATGGAATAAGTTATAATGAGTGCAACTCAATAAATTGAGAAGAAGTGCAAAACATCATGCTACTATTGGTTTTTCTTTTAATACAGAATGAACTTATAATCACAACAACTGCCTCTGCCAGAAGGGTGTTCGTCCATGTGTGTTTATGTGTTTGTTTATTTACAACATTTATCAAGTTGTCATGAATCGGATCTCATTAAATATTCGGGGTATTTCGGCAATGAAGAATCGATCAGCTTTGATGTGGATACGGCGCATGATCCGGATTCAGAAATGTCATTAAGGAATATTCACAAAAGTATACTCACTTATGCACGAATGAACATGCAAATATTGGCGGAATAATTGATTGAAAACATGGTTTTAGGAGAGTCCCAAGGTAGGGACCCTCACATGGCGGAGGCTTGCATTCCTTAGAATGCAGATTTCTATAGTAACAGATAATAAGCTGAGATTTACCTTCTTGTCTCCGTTGTTGTGCTTCAGCAACAGCAGCCTCGGCTTCAAATTTGGCAAGATCGCTTGCATGGCTGTGATTGGCTTGTTCCAAAGCGAGGCTAAGCTGCTGGCGTCTGACATCATCCAAAAGGTCCAATATATCTGTAGGTTCTGAAATATGAAACGTTCTTTTATATTAAGAGTTCTCATAGTTAAAAAAAAACTAAAGAAAACACAGTTTATATATTTGTATGCCTTGGAGAAAATATTGATTGATGCAAGACATTAGATACAACAATTAATGGCTCTGGCCGATGTCAAAGAATCTAAAAGCAAATACAAGTTTCTTAAACCTGCACGTCGGAAAGAAACAAGGTATTAGAATGTTCATAAAAATGTTCTAATATACAGATATGAAGATATAATTTGTCTCAGTGGCACGTTTTTTTATAGGCATCAACACGACAATGCAATATAAAATCTATTGTCACTGAAATATAAACCATAAGTACCATTTATTTCAAAAAGTTTAATGATTTTTTAAAGGATTTCAATAAATGAGTTATAATTTAATAGTTGGTTGTAAAAGTATCTGATAAGGCCTTCGTGAAGAATTTATGATCTTGTTTATCAACAATATTCTTTAAAACTCTTTTGACAAACAGGCAAAACATGTAATTTAAGGTGATACGTTGAATATATGCGGCGGTGGAAAGGTCAGTTGTTGAAAAACGCCATTTGCAAAGCTCTGGCTTATCTAACTGGCCGCCAGATGCCTTTTTTGAATTTGTTTTGATTATTTTGCCTGCCCCCCCCCCCCATATTATAAACACATTGATATAAACAAACCAAACAGGCTGTGTGCGGTGATATCAACGTTTTCTGACCTATTTTTATAAATTCTCCAAGAGAATAGTTTTAGTTTATAAAGCTCAGAGAGGTGTTTGGCCCCCTTTAAAGATTTGCTTTTAGGTCATACACAGAGGAGATTCTTAAGGTAGCACCGTCCTCTGTAAACCCAAAAATTTTCATATTTTTTTAATGGGAGCACTATTAACTTTCTAATATATGTGTGAAAAGGTGAATCCGGTGATATTATGAATTTTCAACATAAAGTTAACAGATTAATTGCCAAAACAACACACGTTTGAATGCAGACGGCGGTGTTACCTAAAGCCACGTTCCATACCGCGATAACATTCGATTTTTTGGTAATATCTATGGGCCTTTTCTATATGCGTGTAGGCGAATGCCAATTCAAGATCAAACGCGATTTTCTTAATCGCTCAGAAAAGCGATCAAAGGACCTGTCGCGCGCCATTCCGATGGAATTTTCTCAGAATGAAGTAAGAAGGGAGGACGACCATATTTACAGCACGTGCCTAAAGTGTGACCAGCCACAGATGGTGACGGTGTTGTGTATGTGGCGATATATAGGAAGACTTCATAAATAAAAGGGACAAATGTTTATACAATACTACACCTCCCTAACACAAGGACGCTTAATCACGCTTTTATCATTAGCAATTTGTGAAGTATCGAAGTTTTAATGGAAATACGGGACGTAGACGGAAAGAACCTTTAAATACATCTACATCTCATTTTTTGTCAGATTAAATACAGATTCGAATATATCTAATGATTCTTGTATATTCCCCTTGGTAAATTATATAAAATTTGCTAAATGAAACCAACATTTTTTAATGTAATGTTGTGACGAAAAGACTAAAAAGACGCATATTGCATCGCATGTATTGAAACTTGCTACGCAAACGGTTCCGAACTCATATTTGCATTCGTCTTTCACCTTAGCTTTCTCTTAAGCGCTTATAAAAACGTGGTTTATGTACATGGCGTGCCAAAGCGAATTTTGTACTATATGTACCGTTTAAACAATTAGTTACAATTTCAGACCGACTCCAAAGTGCACACATTTGTATCTTATGTTGTCTAAATTCTATTGCCATTAGAACAGTATCACTTCATTTTTGGTGAATGTTTTGTTGACTTCAAACATTATAAATAATTGTACCCCAGACAAAATCGGGGGATACTATGTTTTCATACCGGTCCCGCCGCCGCCGCCGCCGCCGCATATAAATCTTGTTGGCGCGATAACTCAAAAATATTTTTTGGATCTTTACCAAACTTGGTATATGTATAGATATGGGTGAGAGGACGACGCCTACTGAAAATGAGGTCATGAGCTTGACTAGGAGAGTGTCCTTGACCTTGAATAGGTCCAATTTGGGGGAAAATCACACAAATTCTTAAATATCTCAGGAAATCTTGCATGGATTGATCCCAAAATCAAGTTGATGGAAGATCATGGATAGGGTTGTCATGTTCCAGAAACTGGTGGCGCCACCTATTATTCTTTACTTGTTTTCGTGCCGTTTAATACCACCAAAATTGCTACTTGACAGTACTGTGAGCATTATCAGTCAAAAACTAATTAACAGATTTCTTTTATATTATGCATATACATAGATATGGGTTAAGGGATGATGTTTATTTAGATTGGGGTCATGACCTTTCTTATGAGAGTGACCTTGACCTTGAATATTGCCATATATGGTGAAAATGACACAAAATCATTAATATCTCAATAAAGGATGCATGGATTGGTCCAAAAATCAACTTGACTAAAGATCTTTGATTGTAATGTCATGTACCGGGAACAGGTGGAGCCACCTGTTATCCTTTTACTTGTTTTCGTGCCGATTAATACCCCGATCATTGCCACTTAACAGTACTGTGAGCATTATAAGTCAAAAACTATCAGACAGATTTCTTCCATATTATGCATATACATAGACATGGGTTATGGGATGATGTATATATATAAATTGGGGTCATGACCTTTCCTATGAGAGTGGCCTTGACCTTGAATATTGCCATATATGGTGAAAATTATACAAAGTCATTAATATCTCAATAAGGGATGCAAGGATCGGTCCAAAAATCAACTTGATCGAAGATTTTTGATAGTGTTGTCATGTATTGGAAACAGGTGGCGCCACTTGTTATTCTTTTACTTGTTTTCGTGCCGTTTTATACCCCATCATTGTCACTTATGAGTACTGTGACCATTATAAGTCAACAACTAATGGACAGATTTCTTTCATATTATGCAAATACATAGATAAGGGTTATTGGATGATGTTTAATTAAAATTTGGTCATAACCTTTCCTATGAGAGGGGCCTTGACCTTGAATATTGCCATATATGGTGAAAATCACACAAAATCCTTAATATCTCAATAAGGGATGCATTGGTTGGTCCAAAAATCAACTTGACCGAAGATCTTGGATAGTGTTGTAATGTACCGGAAAATGGTAGCGCCACCTGTTATTCTTTTACTTGTTTTCGTTCCGTTTAATACCTCATCATTGCCACTTAACAGTACTGTGAGCATTATAAGTCAAAAACTAATGGACAGATTTCTTTTATATTATGCATATACATAGACATGGGTTAGGGGAAGATGTATATTGAAATTGGGGTCATGACCTTTTTTTTGAGAGTGACCTTTTCTATGAGTGTGGTCTGATATTAATTGTATCCGCCAAAACGAAGTTTTGCGGATACTATGTTTTTGACCGGGTTCCGCCGTCGCCGCCGCGTTCGTTTCTGGAGAACTCCTCTGAGACTACTGGACGGTTGTTTTTTCCGAAACTTACAGAAATTATCTGGTCACATGTGAACTGGTGCCTAACCAAGTGGCCTTGACCTCTGACCTTTCCTCTCAGCCAAGCGTCCGTTTGTGCATCTGTTTCCACACATAAACCCACATATTTCGGGAACCGTTTGACCGACCAGGAAAAATTTTTTACACAAGTGTAGCCCTTGGATAGCTTTATAACATACACAAAAAAGGTGGCGCCACCTGCAACCATGTTTGCACAGTGTCCATCTGTTTATCTGCCTTGGGTTAAAATCACTCATATCTCTGCAGTGGTTTGACTAATTCACCTAAAATTCGGCATGCGTAGATAGCTTTATTGATTTTATGACAGGTGGCGCCACCAACATTCACGTTAACGCTGCAGACATCCAAGCTCATATCTGGGGAACCGTTTGACCGATCAGGAAAAAATATACACAAATGTAGGCCTTGGATAGCTGTATAACATACATAAAAATGGTAGCGCCACCTGCAGCCATTTTTGCACAGCGTCCATCTGTGTCTGCTGTGGGATAAAATCACTCATATCTCTGCAGTGGTTTGACTTTTCCACCTGAAATTTTGCATGTGTATACATCTTGGACAGTTTCTCGTTCAAATAACAGGTGGCGCTACCTACAATCATGTTTATGTGGCAGAGATCCATTCTAATATGTAACAAATGTAACTCTATTTCCACTTGCCACTCAATCCATGCCTCACTTCACCCGTCCTACTCTGATTTTGGCGGATACACGTCGCTTGTCGACTACCCGTATTCTAGTTGTTGCTGAAGATGGGGGGCCTATTCTTAAAGGGGGGGATTATATGTCTGGAGATACTATGGCACCTGCGGTGCCAAGAGATATCTGGTTATACCGGTTATTTTCAGTTTGTTTATTAACAAACAATATCATCACGTCTAAAACACGGTATAGATATTTGTTTGCGATAGTCCACCAAAAGGAAGTGTTAACAGCAGTTGGCTTTTGTGACAGATCTCGGAAAAGACATGTAGGGGTAGATTCAGAAATATGGGGTAAATTAGAGGCACGCGACACCCCTCTGGGTCCCTCTCCTGTAGACAGAGACGTGTCCTTGGTGATGATTTGTTAGTTTATACCAAAGTAGTAGGTTATATCACGTAAATGAATATTTACAAACAAAACTTCCGTAGGGTTTTTCAATGGTTTCTTGTATTTGTAAACATAGTTACACCCACAGGTTGGTTACAAATGACACAGATATGAAGTCTGTGTAAATTAACACCAATTAAGAACTAATTAATTTCAATCAAGTAAGCGGTTTAAACCAAGCTAACCTTCCCTGCGACTTCACATCGCCTGTGAAAATGAAAATAGGTTTTTTTTCTGCCTTTTCTCTCAAATTGCGATCCGTCTTAAATACTCGATCTTTAAATCTATATTTCTCAATAACTAATGTTAATTAGCATATTATAACTAGCAAATTTGAGGAGAAATATGTTTTAAAACATTTTTTTTTAATTTCTTAAATTGATATTAAACTAGTTATGGAGGAATTTCGCGTAAAAAGTTAAATTTACAACATGGAAGAAACATGACTGACGATTAAACGAAAAAGTCTATAGAGATATTTGTATGTCGTTAAATATAGGTTTACCAAAATTTATCAAAATGTGTTACTTAATTATACATTTTTATTTTTAAAATATCGATACATGTAACTTCAACAAACATATCCAGCTTGCTTAAAAATTCTATATATTTTGCAATAATACATACGCTGTGGTGTCTGAAGTGAATATTATTTGAGTTTGTGACCTATTGAATCTGAAGGATGATGGCAAATCTTTATACAATACACTTAGACCTGTCAGTCTTTAATATGATACACTAGCTGCAGTGCGAGTTTCGGAGGAGATTATGCTTTCACCTGTGTTTGTATGTTGGCTTGTTTGTTGTTTCGTTGTTTGACATTTAGCACGACCACACCAAAACACAATTGAACCGATTTCTATGAAACGTTGTGGAGGGTTTGAATATGAGTCAGGGAAGTTAAACTTTATCTTTTTTTTACATGGAATCTAGTGCTAGGAACTCTTCATGGCTCGGATGGTTGCATTCGGTATTCTGTAGAGGTGGAGGAAAACGATTAACCCGGGGAAAACCACCGACCTTGGACTGACCACTACAAACCAGTTTCATGGCAACTCCGGAATCGAATCCGTTTCGACAGCGGAGTGAGGCAAGTCGTTTATCACTTGACCGTCCAGGCGCAATTATAACTTGTCCATTTGTTTTGCCGTGATATGCGTTCTACTGTGCGCCATTTTAAATGCTGGCATTCGATACATTATTGTTACCCTCTTGAGACCCCTTCTATCGTATCTGTTGACAATTGCTGATTATTGTATCCTAGATTTTTTTGCTATATTTCGTCAAAAACTTACTTTCCCCCGTTCCTACATTTTGATATTCTCATCAAGAACTCATTGTCTTTACATTTTATCTCCAGAAGAACTTGGTTTAACTCGAGGTTATGGTTAGTTTGTACATGTAATTATTTGTGTTTGTTCAGTTAGCATATACAACACCGGCATTGTTCTTAGTCAGTTCATGACAAAGATATTACAGGGAATTTATAACAGCCACTTTATTTGGGATATAAATAGGGCTCGAACTGGTGCTAGTGCAAAAGAGGTCTGAAAGTATTTGGCTAGAGCCTTTCCCCCTTGGCCGGTATTAAAGTTAAAGGGTCTGCACAAACTTGTTTTTTTTTCTGCTCAGTGAAGGAATGACCATGGCACCTAGTTCATTTTTGTGTGAATTTAGCCATTTCAGAACAGTAAAACTTTTATTATACGGTATAAAAAATAATAATTAATTTTTTTTAATGAGAGTCCAGTTAAATCCTGTGCATGGGATCCGGTATTTTTTTTTCTGTTTGTTTTTATTTTGCCGGACTCTATAATCCTGTAGACAATGTTGCCAAATTCCAGCACTGCCTGTATTTGTTTGTGTGTGTAATTTCTGTATATATTAAGGAGCATCTTAATATGACGATCTATGATAAATTTATGTGTGTCATTTTAATCATAAGTTACCTTATCAATCAAAAAATGCCATCACAGGTGGACAAACGCTCTTTAGATTATGTCAAAATAGACATCCTTTAGTTGGACGATAGTTGGCGTTTAATGAAAACTATTGTTATTAATAATTATTAATAAATCTATATACTGAACTCATGCTGACGGAAGTGCTCCAAAAGAATTAGTTTTTTTTCAATAATTTTATCCACTGACAGCATAATATAGTCTACATCGTGTTAAATACGTCTTAACAAACTTGGATATAAATTTAACAGATCTTTAACATTAAGTCTGTATATAGTCTTGGTGTCTTTTTTATACGAATGATGTCTAAAAGATGAGATTTAACTAAAGAATGACCCTTTTATTCAGCAGTCTGTTTTTTTGTATATATTTCTGGTATAAGCTCTCAGTGTATTGTATATTATTATTACGTTTTAATTAAACTGATTTAAATTACATAAATTTCAAAGCTAGTTAAAATAACTCATACGATGCCCTCTCACTGGTTCCGTGGAACAGCCGAGGAAACCGACCGGCCATGGAAGGGCAACTACAACCAGGTCATGTAGGTAGGCCGGGAATCGAACCCTGGTCGCCAGGGGAGAGAGTCGAACTTGTTACTACTTGACTCTCCAGGTTTGCGGAAAGGTATACTCTGCTGTTGGTTTTGATAGCTTACCTTGATTTTGAGCGCTGACAGCCTCTGCTTCTCTTGCCAATATTGGATGCATTTCAGGTTGGGAGACATTTAAATTAGCCGAGTCAGTCAGTTTAGCAGAACTGCTGGTGTGGATAAATAGCTGGATGTACACGCAAGCTAAAAGTGGCCTCATGGCGGTGGACACCATATCTCCGTTGAGTCGCTCCTATTCTTATTACCATAAGAAGTTATGAGTGTCTATCACTGTTCTAGTAGCGTTTTTTTGTTGAGCTCTCGGATTTCCAAACACTTTGCGTGCACAGCCTTATATACAAACAGCCACGTGACGTATGGGGTCTTTCGTCCGGGTTTGGTACAATGGTCGTTATCAGTATGTACAATCACCCACTGCAGTTCGTGTATAATAGTTGCTGGTTTTGTATACTAAAACATGTTTATGTTGTTGATATTATCTCACCATTAGGCCGGCCAGCCAATTGCAGCATTTGTTTATAGAGCAAGGCCTGCTTCCGCAGTATTTCAATAGGTACCATGTTTAATTTATGCGTGACCATGCAATTATGGGCACTTGGTTGTACTGATGTTAAATGATTAAAATATTCACTTTCATGCCAGTTTTGGGGAAATATGATACCTTAGGCTAATGACATATTACAGTATTTAATGTATCAATTTTCACTTTCACTGCTGTATATTACTCTCACTATAAGCATGACAAATGTCAATGACCTCAGCACTACATACAACATTATCATGGTTAATTTCAATCATTTAATGACATTAATCATATATATATATATATATATATATAAATATATGTGCGTGTGTGTATACATATGTATGTATGTATTTATTTATGTTTGTAATGGGTGAAAGTAGAATGGGGCGGAATGTGGTTTCGAACTCGTAACCTGTGACACACAAGTTAGTCATTCAACCAGTTTTGCCAATAAAGCAAGCTTCACTTGCTCTGCCATTAGGACGCTATTGTGTGCACGGTCACATCAGTGAAACGTCGTATTAAAGGTATATCAAATTTAAATTTAATCACTAACAAACACTAGTATAGACAACAAAATCTCATTGTGCAGAAAAGAAGAGTTTCCTCCAGAAAACTATTACCTATTACTTTACCTGAACGTATCAAAGGGGGGGGGGGGTGAATTGTTGGTCCTTTAATATATATTGGACATGCATGTATTCCTCGATCATTCTGCCATTAGTTTTTTGTTTTATTATGAACAATTTTGGTTCTCTACATCGCCAAGAGATAAAAACAGTTGTCATAATTGTTTTTTTACTTGTAAGATACCAGAATCATATCTTACCCAGTTTGTCTTTAGCCTGTCCAGCCATCATGAAATGCTAATATTTCTATATAATTTGTGAGAAAGTCAAAACAGTTGGCCACTCTGGCAAGAGAAAATGAATAGTTCATGTTTATTTGCTATAATATGTGTATTTCTGACGTTATTAACTCCTTTTGGCCGAATCAAGCAAACCGTCCCAGCACATGGGCTTATTATCTCCAGTTCACCGTTTTTCTACGTCATTATGGCTCTGTGTGTGAGTAAACACGGTCCAAGTGTGTCTGTTTACATAACACTGCGTCACCAGAGATCCGATCTTGCGCACGTGCAACAATTCCTAAACAATGAAAACAGACACGAAAGAAAAAAAATACACGGTAGAAACACCGACATGGAAGCTTGAAAAATCTTGATTTGTGAATTTGCACGGTACGCCCATCCGGTGGCTATTTAATTTTGCGCCACTGACCGTGGCGGGTGCAAGATTTTCCACTTGCGCACAGAATTAAACAAACGCTTTTAGAACAAAATATTGACAGATATCATTCTATGTTAAGGAGAGTACACTATATTTCAGGCATATTCAGTTTACCTGGTATGTGAAAAGGTCCCTTTAATGATTGCATACTTAACGACTTCTTCATTAACAGGATGACGTCTTTTGGCTAATGATGAATTTTATCATTACCACGGTATTAATCATCATACGTGCCACACTCATACTATCAACATTAGGAGTCGTTTACACTTTCACTTCAAAGCAAAGGGCCCCTCTCAAAGAATATCGAATGTATTATGCTTTGCGAGGTATGGTGTCAGTTTCCCTCTAAATAATTTACTGGATTACCAAGTTCAGGTAACATTCCATAACTAGAAATTTGCACCCCAATGGATGCATGCCTCCGCCATATAGGGGTCCCTATTATGGGAATGTTCCCTAACAGGAGTATGTATCCACTAACCTCAGGACTGAGAGCACACTTATCAAAAACCCTCTGCGAACACCTTCATTACGTGGTGCTAGCGCTCGCCCGTGACGTGAACAGGTGGCCCAGCCAGAATGCGCGGCTCATGAGACTAGACTTTGTCTGCATTCACTTATTTCTTTTGCCAGTGTTCCCAGGTTCATTCGTGCATAAGTGACCGTACATTTGTGAATTTTCCTTGATATGATGCCAGATCCACACCAAAATCTAATCGATTCTTTCTTGGCCCATTCCCAAAATGCCCTTATAACTTCAAGAGATTCCGTTCTTGATTGCGTGAGTAATGTTGTGAACAAACACACACAAATAAACAAACACGGGAATAAACGCACATACTCCTGGTGGAGGCAATAAACTGACTTTGCAAATATTGATGATACATATTGATGATTCTAGCAGGCCAAATATTTGCTTCCCCCAGGCATACGTTCATTTAAGTTCGTGTGGGTGTGTTTGTGTGTGTGTTTGTTCACAACATAACTAAAGCAATTATGAATGCAATCTCATTAAATTTTCAGCCCATTTCGGGAACATTAAAAGACAACATTTCAGCACATTACAACCACCATTGAATTTTATTATTGTTACAAGGGAGCGCCATAATACTTATACTCTACTGTAGAATGATCACAAATTGTTATCTACCATGACATTCCATTTATATATATCACAGTTATCTCTAGCCCTTTGTCCCAAGTTTTCGAGTAAATAGGCTAGTTTGCATACACAGGGGGCATCTTCATTATTCCAAATTATACTTGGACTTGTGACTCTCGTATACCTTCCATTAAAAAAATTGAGTAAAATACCTTAAAAAATGTTTTGCTGGAACCACCTTTAATGTTTAAATAGCATACATCATGTGAGTTTAATTTTGTAGCCAGAAATAAGTCAGAGACCACAACCTCCGCCAGGATCCTATCCCATCTAACTTTGCTTTGTGCTACATGGATGGTGTGTATCATGGTTCACCAATTCAATGGTTAGATCACAGGCCAGCACAAGAACAAAGGCGGTCACTAATAATTTGCCCGGGATAATGGATTTGACCTGTCTCAAAATGATCAAGAATCCTTAAGATTATAATCATATTATGTGATCTGGAATGATTATTTGTTATTTTGGTGTTTCCCTAACCCTCGGTAAAATTCAGTTAAAATCCGTTTATATCTTTACAAATAAAGTTGCTCAAAGAGAAACAAGCCAAGGGGAAAGCACCTCATCAGCTGCTGTAGGTTTATTAACATGTAGATTTCTAGCTTGAAAGCTCGGCAGAAGCGAGGTATTTGACAAAATAGGAGAGAGAGAGAGAGAGAGAGAGAGAGAGAGAGAGAGGTATTATTGCAAAGTACAGATATAAAGCTGTTTGCTCAACTGTTTAATCGGTACACTTTTGTGTCCCCTGAGTAGACAAATGCGGAACTCAAGTCAGCGGCGAGTGAATCAGCATATGTCACGTGATCAACGAGGAACTTTCTCAGTTTATGTTTCATGCTGGTATGTGGTAAGACGACGCGTGATCACGTTTGTCTGTCAGCGATAATTAATGGGTTTGTTATCTTTACGTGGGGAAAGTACCTTTTTTATTTTTTGCCTATATGTAAACCATTGTATAACTATTATATAAATAAATAAATATTTATCTATAATATTTATAATATAATATATAATAAAGAAATATATATATATGTTTTATATATATATATTTATTTATATATATACAATCAACCGAACCAATTGCATGGTGTTATTTTAAGTGTCTTCAATAGTAGAGTCGTTTAAAAAAAACTGACAAAACTATATACCCTGCTATTAAGCTGATTGAGCCTCTTAATGCAGATTTATAGCTGAGGATTTTATCGGTTTTGATTAATCTTAACTGATCAAAGTGAAAGCGAGGACATACAATTTACTATGACAGGTTATACAATTTTGTTCGACTACATTTGTATAAATCTGATGTTTTATTTGTCACTTTTTATCTGATACGTGGGAAGGCTATATGAAGCAATAGCTTATTTATTTTATGCAGATAAATAATACAGTGCTCAGAGTTTAACTGAAGCATTTATTGTACATCACAGCGCATGTCTTGACATTTATATTTCCCATATTATAAGTAATACTATATATTATTTGAGGATGACCATCTTTATTCATTTAATTATGTATCAGAAAATCAAGAAGATATATAAAAAATTGGAATAATCAGATGATTAGGGTTATTGCCATTAAACGAATGATTATTAAACATGATGCATGTCCAGGTTCCTTTTCATTCAGTATTTGTATTATCTTTTGATTGTAAACTGATATGAATTGAAATCAGATTATTTTAGTTCCGCCTGCCAGTGGCTTGTATAACTTTATAAGCGGTAATGTAGAAAAAGATACAAATTCTTTCCCATTCTGTTTTTAACCGTGACATACACACTAAGATACACACACACACACATATATATATCTATTTTTTTATATTTATTTTCTTACAGGAAAGTTCAATAGCCTCTTGGTGGCACTGTCTTTTGAATGAGGATGAAGGTATCCATATGATAAGAATGATATGTTATTATTAAGCCTTCTGGATTTCAGGTTTTCTGTGCATGGGGTTAGGAATAATCAAGAAGTCATAACCTGTCGTTAAGACATTAGAGCGAATCTTTGAGGTTTTTTAACAAGATTATACCATTATACCATTGAGGCACCGGCGGGGTTCGATCCGGTGACCTTTAGTTCCGATGTCCAACACCTTAACCACAAGACCACGCCCTTTCCCTCAAATGTTAACGTTTCTAAACATATATTATGTTATTATAAAAAATCTGATTTTTTTAATTTTTTGATATTTACCATCATTTATTGTCATGCTGACAGCACCACAACAACTTGATGTATTCTATATCAATATGGGATGAATAGTTATCTAATGCTCTTACAAATTAGCCTACAAAGTGTAAATCATGATTATGTTATTATTCCGAAGTTTAAAGTTAATATGTATGATCGTGTTCCGATTAATATATATGAAAATGCTACTCAGAAGACGCGTGTCATGACGCCAATACTTCCCATTGGCGCACCCTTTGCGGCGAAAGTAATTAACCTTTATTATGTTAAATAATAAGCAGCCTTAATCAGAAGTAATTTGTATTTCCTGTGTTTCCTTTGTGTTATATCTGCTTATGATCGCACGCTCGGTTTCTTCCTGGTTTTACATACACAACACGAAGTGTGTACAACTGCCGGATTTCAAGGCTCATCCCTATCATAGTTACATACACGTGACGCGTACACCTTACCGAACTAAATAATATAAAATATTTAATAATTAATCCAGAAACAAGCAGAGACCTCTGCCGGGAGCCTGATCAAACTTTCGTGTGTGCCACTTAAACGCATGGTAGATTTGAATGAATGGCCAGAGAAATATATGTCTCGGTTCACCAGCGCAATGATTGTATCACAGGTCATTCCTGCCTGATAGAACAAAGGCGTCCACTAATTCCGATGAGCGACTGTCGCCCTCTACCGGGATCAACAAACCAATCATTCTCCCAATGATAAAGAATACTTTAAACGAAAAAAAAATAAAAACGTGGTGTAACCTTACAGGGATGTAGGACTTGAGATCACTTTTTAAGGGACTTGGACTCGAAGGTCCTGTACTCGGACTTGTAACAGGATTCGGAGCTAAGGACACGAGATATTAGGCCAAGTCTATCAAATATAAAAAAATACAGTGTCAGATATCATAAATACATTATTAGGTGCAAATTACTGATAGAATAATACCCAAAATATAACCTTGTCTATATACCGAACTTCAGCTCAGCATTGGGAGCTAATGTAACTATTCAGTGTGGTAAACGCATGTGTAACTTACATAAAATGAAATTTTTTAGGGATATTTGTGTTGGACTCGGACTGGAACATGTGTACCAAATGACTCGGACTCGAAATTGGTGGACCCAGAGTTCAAATTAAAGCTCGAACTTGAACTCGTACTGGATGGTGCGAACTCGACTATATCACTGTTACCCAACCCTCAGAATCCGATCAAATAAGATTGCCGAAGGAAACACTTCAAGTAAAGCAACCACTCCACCAAAAACAAATATATAAAACCTCTGCAAGGAAGTAAACTGATTCTTTCCCGAAGCAACATATGATGGTATATACAATGCTTTTTCAGTGTTCACATGACAGTTAGAATCAGTTCTAATGCAAACAAAAACTTATCAGAATGGTGCGCAGACGTTATTTTCGAAATGGTTATAATATAAACTGAATAAAACCGTTATTTTTAAGTCCTTTTAAATGCAAGGTATATTTAAGGAAATTTTCCAGTCAGCAAAATGCAACTAAATCAGCTGACTGTCAAGGAACAGAACACACACACAAACACACACACACACCCTCACCACACACACACACACACACACACATATATATATATATATATATACCTTTTTAGCGTCTGTACGACACATTTCAAATATATTTCCCGTCTATATGACACATTTCAAATATATATATACTTAATCAAAATTCAAGTATATTACAATTAAGTATAAAGTTTTAGAAAATAATGTATTCTGTTTCCAGTATAGGTTAATTATAAACCAGATTTAGATAAATAGATTGAGGTTCTATTTATTATATATTTCATTTGCAATATATAAATATTATTCCTGGAATAGTGAGGAGATGATTACATTGACCACCCCCACCCTCCCCCACCACCCCCACCCATTTTTCAACACTATTTTGATGCCCGTGTCAAGGAACCAGGGTCATTAGTGACAATCTTAATTTTAAGGTTGAACCATTCCAATATTATGAATATTATGAACGAATCATGAAGTATGACAAAATATATATTTTATTACAGAAACCTGACAGAATGGTTGTAACTCATATCAAAACCAGTTATATGGTATAGGCCTACGCTTGATATCAGTGATCGTGAAATTCCATTATTTACTCATGGCCATGAAGCGGGTTTTATGTTTTCAAGATATTAAATTTAAGAATCCAAATTTTCAGTCCAAATAATTTCCTTTTACAACTGCACGTTAATATACCATGTTTGAATCCCTTTTGCAAAATTATTTTAAACCGACCTGTGAGTGAGAGGAATGTTATGTAATTGGTTTCCATGGAGACTGGCAAGGTAAGGTGTTAAAAAGTTCCTTCGGGCAAATAGTGTTGCTCTTATGCCTTCGGCGCCTGTCATACTTATATAACCGTACCATATTATTACCTCCTCCAAGCCGCGGGGGGATATGTTATTGCTGCGCTGGTTTGTCTATTTGATTGTGGGTCTGTAAGAAACTTTACTGAAAAAGTTTTTGTGGGTGACATGGATCACCATCTTGATCCAGGAATTGTTTTAAAGGAAAAGTGCTGCATATCTGACAATGCCATATGGGGGTTATGAGCTTCCTTTGCGGATCTGCGCTCTCTGATTGCTTTTTACCTCCTCCTAGCCTGGCGGCGGGATTATGTTTTTAGGCGCGTATGTTTGTCAGTCTGTTTATGGGCTGGCCACGGATATAAGCTCGGCAATGGTACAAGGAACAATCGATTAAATTTGGGGCCGATCCGTGCGTAAAAAAGCCCGGAATGATCTCTGGTGTATTTTGGGGGTCTAATGTATATTTGCTTACACTGGGACGTTTAGCAGGTGACGATCTGGTCATATAAGGAGATAGTCGTGACGTTATAGTGCACAATGACGTCGTTGCACGTGTACGTGCCGTTTCCCTGAAAGGTCTCAGTAAATCAAGGAAAGATCGAAGGAAAAATTGATTAAATTTTGATACGGAAATATTCTTCATCCAGCAATATTTTAAAGGAAAAATGCTTCTTTTCTGACAGTTCCATATGAGGCTAATGAGCTGACTTGGCGGAGGTTTGCGCTCTCTGAGTGCTTTTCTAGTCTAGTTATGTTATCATCTGCTCTAACTAGTTTGAATAAAGTTTAACTATCAAATACTCTGAAGTTATTTCGTTTCGAACAACGGTTAGGATCATTGTTGATTCGTATATGTTCGGATGTAAATGAAAAATAAAAAGTTGCCTGTGTTTTATTTCTGTTTTATGTGTATATGGTATGAAAATGCTTATTTCAAAGTAATTTATGGGAACTGTTTTGGTATCTTCTAGATGAATACACTCTAACAAACTGAATTCTTCCTCTATCAATACGTCACTCATAAAAACATACACAAACATACATATAATAATAGAACTAGTATAAGCAAGATAAACTGGTCGTAACCAGAATTTATGGGTATATGCAGTTAGTTCCCCACTTCATCAAATGATCGACAGGAGCGACATCTATCGTCATCACAGGTTACCTGTTCTTATCAACTGACAACTCATCCCGAAACATATATATATATAACATATATATATATATATATATATATATATATATATATATTTATATATATATATATATATATACTTTTAAGTTTTTTTACGCGTCAGCGCGATGGATTATTATATATCCTCCTGGCATTAGCGAGATGAATGTTCATTGATTCTCAAATGACGCATCAGTGAGATGAATTTTCAGGGATTCTCCAATGACGCATCAGTGAGATGAATTTCCAGGGATTCTCCAATAACGCATCAGTGAGATGAATGTTCAGGGACTCTCCAATGACGCATCAGTGAGATAAATGTTCAGGGATTCTCCAATGACGCATCAGTGAGATGAATGTTCAGGGATTCTCCAATGACGCATCAGTGAGATGAATGTTCAGGGATTCTCCAATGACGCATCAGTGAGATGAATTTTCAGGGATTCTCCGATGACGCATCAGTGAGATGAATGTTCAGGGATTCTCCAATGACGCATCAGTGAGATGAGTTTTCAGGGATTCTCCAATGACGCATCAGTGAGATGAATTTTCAGGGATTCTCCAATGACGCATCAGTGAAATGAATTTTCAGGGATTCTCCAATGACGCATCAGTGAGATGAATGTTCAGGGATTCTCCAATGACGCATCAGTGAGATGAATTTTCAGGGATTCTCCAATGACGCATCAGTGAGATGAATGTTCAGGGATTCTCAAATCACGCATCAGTGAGATGAATGTTCAAGGATTCTCCTATGACGCATCAGTGAGTTGAATGTTCATGGATTCTCCAATGACGCATTAGTGAGTTGAATGTTCAGGGATTCTCCTATGACGCATCAGTGAGATGAATGTTCAGGGATTCTCCAATGACGCATCAGTGATATGAATGTCCAGGGATTCCTAGTGACGCCTCAGTTAGATGAATGTTCAAGGATTCTCCAATAACGCGTCAGTTAGATGAATGTTCAGGGATTCTTCAGTGACCCCTTCAACGGAATGAAAGCCCAAGGATTTTGTGATTATCTGTTACTATCCACGGCCAAACTAGATGTAGCGAGTTTTTGTGTTGGATCTAAACCCTCTCGCCAAAAGATGGCGTTTTGAAGCAAAAAGCGGGGTTTAGAGACCGGACTGAAGTTGGACCGACATTCAAAATTCGATATTTGCATGCATAAATCACCTAAATTGGTGACATTCGATATTTAATATTCGCATGCGACATTCGGGCAAAACCATCGGCGCTCGGCTTGTTCGACAACCTGACCAATGGGTAGTGATGGGCAATTACCATAGATATCATAACGCCATGCAGTATCACGTAGACTAGCAATATCTTTGTGAAAATCGAATGTTGCTGATTTGTGTGATATTCGATATTCGCATAGGAATGCCGCCTTGGTGTGATATTGGCGTGAAAAAATCTAAGGTCATTGGGCTTCATTGCCATTATATATATGAACTATGCCGCCAGGTTGACCAGGTTGTCGATCAACCCAAGCGCAAATAGTTTTCCCGAATTTCGCTGGTTAATATCGAATGTCACTGATATGTGTGATAATCAATATTCCAATGCAAATATCGAATGTAGCGTATTGGTGTGGTATTGATATGCAAACGTAAAATATCGCTAATTATTTTGTGATCCGCATAGCAAACTATTGCTCTCAACAGAATTTGAATTGTCAAGAGAATAACACAAGTACGGCCCGCTGTCTAGCCGAAATACATGCCGACCAGCTTAGTTGTAAGATCATGCAGAGGGTTAAACACAGGAACAAAAGCTGGTTTAACCAGGGTTGTTTATTTTGTACGAGGTGCCTGTAAAGGCCAGGCATGTGACAAGAGAAAATGTCCACAGTCAATCTGAGGCCCCCTCGTCAAAACGTTTCGAGGTTTGCGCCCGAATTGCGTGCAATAATCGAATATCGAAAGCAACTAATTTATATGATTTTTTGGTGTTATTCGCATGCGAATATCAAATGTCACTTATGTATAAAATATTGGATATTCAAATGCGAATATTGAATATCGAATATCCCTGATTTGAGTGATATTCGCATGCGAATATGGAATTTCGAATATCGGTCCTACTTCAGTCCTGTGTTTTACAGCTGGGGCCGATAGTGTTGTCCCGGTCATGATTTAGTGCATCGGATCCTTCTTTCTTGCGGCCTGCAGAAGCGGTCCCGCGGTATGATGAGGTCTGCAGGGGCGTCAATATGGGTGCGGGTATATACCTCCCTTTTTAGGCGGGGGGGGGGGGGGGGTGGTCAGTGTAATCATCCCCCTAATATCTAGAGAATTATATTTACATATTGGAAATGATATACAATAATACTTGGAATTATAGAATTTACATTTCTGAAATTTATTTCTAAGTTAAGAGTTTACTAAGAAATATTACATATCTAACCCTGGTTTAGAATTAACATATACTGTAAAAAATAACTTATATTTTAAAACTATATATATATATATATATATACATATATATTCATAATAATTCAAAGGTTGTCCCAACTTTAACTTACCCCCCCCCCTTCGAGACATCCCCAACCTTGAAGATGTAGTGACGGCACTGAAGATCTGCTGAGACAGAGGACAGAAACTGTAACAAAACAAGCAAGTGGATGTGCAAAAGAAACCTATAGTATGAATTAAACTATACCAGCCTTATGTAGTTATTTAGAGGTACACGTCATGTATATGTTTGAAGGTGACACAGTACTTAGGGGTGATGCAAGTAGATTTGAACGTACAGTTAGAACAAAGAAAAAAATATATTAAGCTCTTGATAGTTAGGTAATCACACCCCTTTTATATCGTCCACCGTTCTGCTGCCTTCAGCGCCGTTTTCGTTTTTTATTCAGCCGCTGGGTGGCAGCACTTTCACATGAAAATTAATTCATACTGAATGAAACAGCGGCGAGGAAGTTACGTACGGTTGCAAAACTGATGAGGTAAATAGTTTTTTCTCGGAGGTATCTGTGGTTAATTTGAAAACACTGGGCTCATGGCGAGGACATTTTTTTAAAACTGTACTTTTTAAAATATTTTTTGTGTAGGTAACCGCAACATTTTTTATTGCTGACTTATCGAAAGCTTATCTATTCTTAAGCTAAGTATATATGTACGTCTGCAGGGCTCCATTTCGGGTTGGGACTACATGACAGGGCGGTAGCACTCGCTTTATATCATATAATTTTATTTCCTGATGTCACCCAGGTCCAGTGTTTACCGCACCAGCAGACCCTGGGTGTGTAATCACCCCTATTGCTGGGTCATAACAACAAGGAACCTCCCATAAACGCACTGACTTGTGAGTGATACACTGCTGTGGGGTACAGCCTTCCCATTAAGCCTGCAGAGCGCTGACCCTCGGTTGTGGCCGTCCTTGAAAATCTCATAGCTCTTCCGCTGGGATTTGTACTCACGGACTCCTTTCTTTTGTCCTGTGCTCTAACTCTGAGCCACGAAAGCATTGGAATCTTTAAGATTTGAAGATACTATTACACAGTCCTTACTTGAAGTAAACGATTATTAGATTTGCCAAATTCGCAGACATATGGCATGCATAAGTTGCACGTTATGTCTATATATAATCAGCAATCGCCTTAATTAAAAGGTCGACGTGTGGCGCCGCCATGTGTAAGGATAAGAGACTAATAGTGCTCATGATATTAGTACGATATACGCCACGGTTAACTGACAATTCTGATAAATATCAAATGTATACTAAATCATTTTATATTACCATTTAACAAATATGTGTAGAGGAAGTTGTCAATGTAGAATTTGCATGTAATGTGCCCATTTCAATCAAGATAAATGCCATTCATTTACATAAAAAGCTGTACGTCAGCCCTTGCGTTTGCATTGCTAGTTTCAACTCAATGTCATCCACAGGAAAACAACCGTGAAATTTTTCATAGTATTTCCAATAATTTCCAACAAATTTTCTAGGTAGAATAAACACAATAACTACTTCTACACAACACCCTTTCGGAGACTTACATAACTAGAAATATGCACTCACAAGAATGCATGCCGCCGCCATATAGGCGGTCCTTAATGTGAAGGAGGGGGGGGGGGGGGACTGTACGAGACTTTACAAGACAGGCAAAAATTAGAAAACTGGATGTTCGCTTAAATTTGTAATTACAGTTTTAAATACTTAAACTTTGGAAGACTGAGTTGACAGAAGACCTTGAAATACAGAATAACATGTCATTCTTGATAAACGGCAAATTTCTTCATCTTGATCTTGTATAGATAATGCAACATAAAGGCAAAATCCCAAATTAATTTCATCTTAAATTGCATTTCTCGTAATTATGATTTACAAAAAAAGACATATTCTTTTTCCATTTGATTTTGAAAAAAAGGTCCATGAAAATATATGTGCAGAAAATTAGCCGGTGAACTCAAACAAATGGAGATAGAACTATATCTGATTTAAATATAACAATTATAATTGCACTTAGGTGAACATACTGTTCTTATTATCCACATGCACCAATGAAAGCAAAAAAAAAACTCAGTTGAAAAACATAAGTTAGTTAGCCTCTCGGCAGGACACCCAGTGCAATTATATGATTATTATTTAATGTAACAACATTACGAATCTAGCTGATTTGTTATCCACGCTATCAACCCACTCTAAATGGCCCCTGTGAGCAATATAGAACTCCGTAAATATAATTTTGCTTCCCAATATAGAAAACCCAGGTCTGTAGAACATGTACTAGCTCACTCTATGTATAAACCCGATCGAACTAGAACTTTTAATGATCCCTTTGCAAGATCCAAGTCTCCCTGTCGGAATTGTAAACTGCAGGATCTCCTCATTATAACACGCCGACCTCACGCAATGAAACTCACGCACACGATGAATCATAACGTAACCAATGGAGACAACGAAGTTATGCTGCATTCAATTGCACAGGGCCATTTTGCCTTGTCTCAGTATCCTTGTGAACAGTGTCTATTAGGATCGGTGCACTTATTAAAAAAGTTAAACCTTTGAAAAAAATTTTAATATTTTAATTACAATTTTGTTTACATATATGGAGCCTTCCGAAATACGCTTTGGTAACTTGTAACATCGAAAGATAATTATAAAGTATACTTTAAAATTATATAAATAAAAAAGTATTATTCAGGTTTACATGTAATGATACCTGGTAGGTCAGTTTCACTGTTTTTGTCGATTCGATACAGTGCATAATCCAGCCACGTGTCCGCTGTATTATGGCAGTTTAAGGAGCAACTTCATTTAAAAAATGGGTTAAAGGTCCAGCGATCAAACCATTTCTAAGTGCTGTATTGTAAATATATTTCTCGGCAAGCGAGTTCACGTAAGTGCTAGTCTATTTTTAAAACCTTCTGTCTGCCTCCTGAAAGCTTGTTTTACTTTAAGGACTATAGGGCATGCGACCTGAAACTTGCTAGAAGGTTGGTACGGAGCATGAAAGCTCAAGCAAGGTTTTTGTATCCTTTTCACCAAGCTCATGAGAGACACGGTGCACGCCGAGACCATTAATCGATTATCTGAAAGGGGTATCCAAGGTATAAGAGAAAAGACTCTTAGTCGGTGTCTTGTTTACCTTGACAGCTTCCCACTATCGAACGAAAGCGAGTTTCCATGAAGCTAATTTATTCTGTGGGCATTTATTTCAAGTAGGCGCAAACAATTAAGATGGAACAGTAAACGGAACTGGATTGCCGCAGACCTTTAGGATCAGTAATTAATAACTTCGTTGACCGAGGGGAGCATCATCCATGTATTTGTTTGCTGTTGTTTCTCCGAATTCTTAAAATTCTGCCGAAACATTTTCAGGTGGGTTTCGAATAACAGCTCAAGCGAACTTGACTACAAGGCTGGAACGATCTTTTAATTTACGGCCATGAGGCACACACGTGGGCATGAACGAGAAGTGACATAAGCAGCAATTCCTGTGCGTGGATGGTAAAGACGGTGCAATTTATTCAAAGCTCCAGGCCCAATACGTGAGAATTGAAATGAAGACTGGCTAAATTTGATACCTTTGTGACCGGTAGAGGCTTACTAAGTACAAAATGTAAGCGAAGAAAATAGAGAAGTTATCAAGTCCTGCGGAGAATGTGACGCAACAACATAAAGTATACTCGAAATACATTTACTTTATCCGCGCGGGTACAGGTCAAATAACAAGTTAGTTATACAAAAGAAGATACAGATGTTTAAGGGTGAACTTTTTTTTAATTTTGTGATCAATCGTCTAAGGATATGAAGACTCAAGTACAGGGTTCCCCCAATAATGGCAGAAGCAAAACAATTTCAATCCTATGCTCAAGAGAAACCTAGTAGAGTTGTTCTTCCGCCAATACAACCGGCGAAAGTTTTAAGGTGTGGATTTAAACCATTGGATGCTAGAACTACTGGTGCACATACAAATGAAGATACAACTTTAACAATGCTGGGAAGTACAAGACATTGCGAACGCGAGGTTATGGTAAATCTACCCCCCGTGAGACATCATGAGACACTAATGAATCTTCCCTCTCCTCGTAAACTGTTTCCGCTCTCTCCGAGAACGCAAAAGTTCCCGGGCAGACAAGTCCGTTTTGAAATACCTCGCTTAAACCTCAACGAGAGTGAAGAATCCGTTGAAGACATGATAAGCGCAGGAGGAGGTTCGCTTCTCAGGTATGTCATGCTTAAAGAACTCGATAGAACTTTAAAACATCTCTCAAGTATTACTGAAGAAGACTTCGGGTTAAGCACAACAAGGAGTTGTCATGAAACGTTCACACCCCGACTGAGCCCCACCGTAAGTCGAACCCATCGTCGACGTGTTCCAAAGCCGTTTTTCAAGCCGCGGACTGATGACAAAGATGCCATACGTGAAAAGAACTGGTATCGATATCATTTCACGGAGGATCCGACGTGTCCCGTTAGGGTTTATATATCATACAAGGAAGAACAAGCAAAGAAAAAAGATAAAAAGAAGCCAAAGGACAAAAGATATAAAACGCGGAAGTAAGCTCATTCTATTTATTTAAAAACAGGCATGAAATTTTAATGTACGATTTTTTTAATGCAGAATGCATCAAGCAAAATGCTAATAGTTATATGTGTATTTATGTGAAGACTTCCAATGCCAAAATATAAGTAAAATTTATTATTTAATATATAGCAATATTCCTTTACATCGGATAAATCAGAAAACGTGAATATTTAGTTATGATTCGTTTAAAGCTACCTTACATTTTCTATGTAAAGAAACGATAGATACAACCGAAAATATTATTTAGGCTAGGAAAGTGAGGTGTTTTCTTACATTTGTACTGATAAAATATTGTTGTTAGCAAAACATAATAACATATATGAAAATGTTCGAGGAAAACAAATAAAATGTATTCAGTTTTTGCATACGAATTGATATCTTACATACGGAACTGACCGTGTCTTGTTTTCTTATTGGTAGAAGTACGAAGGCATATGATGCGGAAGGTCCGCTTGTGCGTGTCCATATAAACGATGTTTGTTTCCCTTCCCACAGAGATTCTGTTTCTATTTTCCTGGTGGTGATGTACCATTTGTCTGTAGACGTGTCTCATATTTTCATGGGCTGTATTCAATCTTTGGTTCGTTAATAGCACAGTTTAATTAAACTTGCGCCGGAGATCACGATTTAACAATGCCAGAACCTCAGTAGTAACAAACCCACTAGAGAAATCCCCAGGTAAAGTGCTATTCTAGACATGGGCGTATATCCTTCAGTACCAATGTATACATTCTTAAAGGTACCTATTCACACACCAAGTATATTGAACATACATTAAATATATTGTTTTTTCTCCTTAAAATAGTTTGGTATCTGTCTGTATTTTTTTCTAAAACCGCTTGCTTACTCCTATATACACCAACTTAATAGGCTTGCATCCACCGCGATCATGGACGCTAAATGCGCACACGTCACCTGGTGGCCGTACCATGAAATTTACTTTATCTCTCATCATTATGTTCTTAACGGTTTGCTTACTTTTATCCACTAGTGGATAATAGCTTGCACCGGGCCCGATAGGTGGCGCAAAACCTAAACGTACAGCGCAACTTGAAACAACAATGATTCTTCACGCTTCAAACCGATATTTCTTCTACTTTCAAGTTTCTTCCACTTATTTCGTGATGTCGCGCATGCGCAAGATCGGACACCTGGTCATACAACCTTGTTATGCCTCACAGACACACACACACACACACACACACACACGCAGACAGTGTTTACTCACACACTGAAACTTAACCACGTATAAAGCAGGTGAATTTTAGCTAGCAAGTCCCGAGTGGTAGGAGTAGGTTTTTCTAGGAAATCTTTGTATTAGGCCAAAATTAACTTATAGCGTATGATAGCGCATATTTTCTTTAAAAAAGATTACAACAGCATAAAGCCTAACATATTTATTATTATACGCAATACATATATACATGATTGAATTTCAGATTTGCATCCAAAGTTAGTAAGCTATGCACACGAAAACATCTGTACAATTGATAATAAACTCAAAACATTGGTGTTTCAGGCAGAGCACGCCATGGTTAAGCGACAAGTTGCACTCAAATTATATAATATATTTGTCATTTTAATATGGTGCCAAAATACTTTAGTTTAATTTGCGTTATAAACATTTTGCTGTTAATGAAGCCGGTCACGTCTTTAATTAAACTGGTATTAGTGGTGGTAGTATGATAGTTTTTACAAAACTAATACATTTTTCCCTTAAACCGTTTCGGGATATAAAAGTGATGAGTGTGGGCATTTATATTCTTGCTTTAAAGTACTGGAGATTCGCACCTCTTTATGATGACAGTCATTTTTAGTGTGCCCTTTTTTTATGGCGAGTGGTATTATACCACATATTTTCTATAGTGCAATACAATAGGTTGTTCAGAATATCAATCAAATCGTTCAACTGAATTAAAATAACATTCTATGGAGGCAAAAAAAGCAACATGAAACGGGACTAAAATTCCAATTGGACGGCAAATTTCACAATGCCCCGTTAAGCCTCTAATATAAAGATGAAGCTCCGAATATATGGATCATAAGGCACATGACCTATCATTTCCTTTCATCATGACACGTTTACTGATCATCGATACTGCAACGTTTATATTTAATAGTTTCAAAACATTTTGTTTACAATCAACTAATGTTCATATTAGCGCACTGTGGTCTTTCAGTGCACTTTATGAGGCGGGACGTTCTTTGACCACGTCACTTCTATTACACCGGGTTACCTGTGGGGAAAACAGAAAACATTTATATATATATATATATATTTATGAATATATATATATATATATATATATATATATATTTGTGTGTGTGTGTATAATGTATATATCAAACATGGCCTATTTAGCTCATGATTTACAATAGGTTTCTCTCTCCAGTTATATATTACTGTTACATATGCATAAAAAGATAAAATTTTACTACAGTCATTCCGTTATGGCTACATTAATTTTATATTAATATCATGATATATATATATATAAGGCTTGATAAAATTTTATCTTTAAATGATATATACTACTAAAAGCAACAGGAAATTTAGTGACCTGAGGAAAGAATAGACATTCACATGCTCATTCATAATAAACAGAACCTTACCTGTATCGGATATTATACGTAGAGGACCATGTCTAACCTTTACCGTAGGTACGTTTTCCTGTGAAGGATAAATATTTAAGGTTAACATCTGATAACAGTGTAATTATTAAGGTGTAGTCACATTACCAAACACTAACATACATGCATTACTGAACGGATGAATAATCTCATTATTATATTTTACAATGTAACCTTATAATGTACCGTGTAATTTGCAGACTATGTTTTCTGACTTCTCAGAGTGAATGGCGAATTTATAACGAATACCATATATTAGCCATCACCTACACCGCTTTTAATCCTGTATTGTTTATATTTATTTTAATTTTCGGAAAAATTCTGACACTCTTTACATATACATTACAGGCAACATCTTGCTAATTCTTCTTGTATCTTTACCACATTTTCTGCAGAGATACTACAGACAGGGATTATTCTAGGTTAATCGGAATAATCAGAATTAAAAACAAAGATGCAGTGATCGGCTGTCATCATAATGGACGAATCGGGAAGAATTGCGGCCCAGTATGGATAAAAAATTTGCGTGACACGTAAGTTAAAAGAAAGTGTTAACACACACAAAAAGAAATCCATACAACATCTCCACACATAGTTGTAACTGGGAAAAGGTCATGGCGGCAAAACTGGAAATTCTCTGGTATCTGGCCTTATAACAAGACCCGGCGTCAATTTAAGGCCGGCGTTTATTTTTCTTAGACGTTGTTGTGACCCGGCTGCTAAATAAGGCATGCGACTATTTAAGGCCCGGCGTCTGATCCAGGAAAGACTGTATGTTTAACGTTTTAGGGTCGCTCATATTGGGCAGTGTGAATCAAGACTGCACGACTGATGGACTTATCCTACACTCATAGTGATGATGTACTCACAGAGAGAGTTGGGAGAACGATTTATGTGGAACCCGGTTAGGCGGACATGCCGTACTGTCAGAAAACATCACGTTAAAGCCAAGCAGTCGGTCAAGTTCTTTGATGTAGCTCGCCAGCACCAATCAAACAGACAGGAACATGCGACTAATCATGGCGCATCACTTTTATAATGCATGAATCACGTTTAAAATGGACGAGTCCTTTGGCCTCTCTTTGACTTATGGCAGGGTTGAATTCACTGCCAGGCTCGAAGCTGATGTTATTATCAAAATGAAGCTGTGCGGCAAACTTAAACAGCGGCTTGTGTGATCTAGGGAAAGAGTACAGGCCTCAAAGCCTTTGAGATTTTTCAAGGTCGGCCCGCATGCAACATGAGCACTCTACAAATTAAATGGGAGGCTTACACAGTGATTACATTGCCCGGTGCAATAGACACCGGGCAATGATCACGCCAGGATACAAAACGGATCCGAAAGGGAACGCTGCAGTTGTACATACTTAAATTTAGAATTAGATAAGAGCGTATAGAAATTATAGGCTAGGCGGTTACTTCCATCCATAAACATCTTGAATTAAAATAAAATAATTAAAAAAATTATTGAACAATGGGTATCGGCATTGATTAGCTAGCTGAAGTTGGTGAAACATACGAACGGTTTATAAATTGTATCATTGCGTTTACCGTATCTGTCAATGACATGCGATAAACAGATGGCACCCATGCAGCAAAATATGACACGTACAAGAGTCAAGCGGTTTAAGCGAATCAGCCACCATTATGAAGACGCAAATTCAGTTCTTCATCTATGTCCATAGTGATTTTTTGTTTTATTAGGATTATCGCCCAATCCCCCCCCCCCCCCCCAAAAAAAAAAAGAAATAGATGTAGTCGGTATAAATGGTCCAAAGAGGGCCCCGCATTTCCGGTAGTGGCGGGCTAGTTTACATATTGGTAAAAAGTTTAAATTATAATTTCGAAATATGACAATCAGAAATAGTTTTTTTTATCAATATGCATGGGGGGGGGGGAATGCTACTGGTTCAAAACTTATTAAAGAAATATTTGTCTGAAATAATGTCTGTAATACAAAATCTCCGATTGTGGTCTGGCCGTCATATTGGATTTTACGCGGGTATGTAATTTGACGGGGATGGAGCACCGATGTACCAATCATCCCTGTGACTTTGAGAAAGATCAAGCATGTTGATCTTGAGATATTGTGCGTGAAAGGAAGTCACCAATTGTGCTGTGGCGGCCATATTGGAATTCCAACAGGTCTGTAATTTCATAGGTCGGGAGCCCGCACAGGTACCCATCATCTCTGTGAATTTGAGAAAGCTCAAGCATGTTGTTGTTGAGATATCGTGCGCGATAGAAAATCACCGATTGTACTGTGGCGGCCATATTGGATTTCCGACAGGTCTGTAATTAGATAGGTCTAGAGCCCTCATAGGTACCAATGGTCCCTGTGAATCTGAGAAAGCTCAAGCATGTTGTTGTTGAGATATCGCGCGCGAAAGAAAACGTCACTGACGGAAGTACGGATGAAGGGAAGGTCGAACGGACGAATGGACTGACACCTGATCACTATAGGGCACCGCTTGTCAAGCGGAGCCCATAAAAACTAGCCAGTGCCTCGAAATATACCCCATCTCCCATTTGTACTGCCTATATGCTAACCATGACATAGGAACAATCGAACATTTAAATCCAGCTATTTACCTACCGCAAACGTTATGTGAAGTTAACTAGTGCAAACGGCCCTTTACAAAACTCTTGATCGTCTTGCGCAAGATGCATATTCAACCCCCCCCCCCCCCCGCTTAGGACAATTTGTCATTCTCTCAACAGTATAAGACCAAAAACATGTTCATATGAGGCGTGGCCACAGAGGAGTCGCATGAGAAGCAACAACCGTTAATCATAAAATAGATAAGTCATCTAAAACTGAAGGTATCTACACGCAATGAGGTATGTAAAGTGTTAAATGGTCCAAAAAACATCGACTACTTTAATTGCACAAAGCAGCATCTTCAGCTTTTATAACATTCCCAACTATTTCACCTATACAAGCATTAGTCTAATATTTTTTAAAGAATTTTATTGGTGGAGGTAATCGCCCCCATTTTTCGTGCTCTCCTATTTAATTCTTTATCTTAGTACACCTGATCCGTTTCGGTTAGGGGACTACGTGACAGGGCGGCAGCACTAGTTCCCTATCATATGATTTTTGTATCCTGGTGTCACTCTAGCCCGGAGTCTACCGCACCTCTGGATCCCGGGTGTGTAATTCACCCAATTGCTGGTTCATAACACCGAGGAACTCCCCCAAAGACGCAATCCTTTGTGCGTGATACACGGCTGAGGGGCACAGCCTTCCCATTGAGCCTGCAGAGCGCTCACCCTGGGTGGGGGCCAACCGTGAAAATCTCACCGCGTCAATTGAGATTTGAACTTACGACCTCACGGCTTTGAGTCCTGTGGTCTTCCCCTAAACCACAGTACCGATCTAAGCATTGAAGCATTGGTCTAATTTGTAAAGCATAAACAAGGCAATGTAGCCAGCTGGTCCTTTCATGCGCATGCCTGCTAGTCTAATGGTTCATACGAGCATTTCACAGGTAGAAGAAACAGAATGAAAGACGAGGAAAGAATGGAGAGAATGAATATACCTATCACAGAAGGGACCGGTATATCCGTACCGGCAGGCGCACCGATCTGGGGCGTAACAGCGTCCTCCATTCATACAGGGTGTGTTACATAAAGCTGAAAAAAAGACAATGTTTATAGTTTACGTCAACGGAAAGGCGAGACGTGCGCAATTTATTGATTGTTTTGAAACTGATAGTTGATGAGCTACGGTTCTGACGTGAATTTCTCGTATATGAACCATTATCTCAGTGCAATCAAAATGGTTATCCCTATAGCTTAGTCGCTGTAAGGTTAGCTCTGCCTTCGTCAATCATGTGTTGTAAAATATTTAGCTGCATAACATTATTTTGAATTTCTTGTTGACCATTCAAGTGAAGGTTGAACTGCTTATCGATTTATTTAAAAATGCCTCCGTCAGTAAAATCAGATTTTTTGATGTAGATGATATTGATTACCCAAATTAAATAACATTGTGTTTGCAGCCTTGAGAAGTGTAAAAGCAGACTCAGTCGAAATCAAAAGAGTCTGGTCGTTGCACGCAAAAGTCATTGAGGACAACTGCATGGCAATGTAACACAATCCTTTGCCTCGCGGCCAATTTCCCATAGCTCTACGTGTTAACAAATCGTTAGCGTCGTTTACACAGAGGCGTTACTTCTGAAAATTATTTTTTTTTAATTTGTCTGGAGACGTCATGATAGAAGCATCACTAGCCAACAAGTTTTTTAAGTTATTTTTTTTTATTTTGTCTGGAGACGTCATGATAGAAGCATCACTAGCCAACAAGCCTTTTAAAGTGTCAAATTCTATTTTTGGGGGCCTCGAGGGCAAACAGCAGAGTGTTCCACAATAGGATAAGGTTTCAAAAGGAAGTATAGCTCATAAAGGATCGAACGATTTTGTGAGTGTCTCTACCCACCAGAAAGATCAGATAAGAGGCAAAGAGCAAAACTTGTATGACACTGGCGTCGCACAAGAAACGAGTTTTTTTTTTTCAATGAAAGTTCCATTATTTCTTCCAAGGTTACGCCCTAATTGCACCATATATAGGCGTCAAATAATCATCAAGCGCAAAACATGAAAAGGTTTTTTTTATGGTTGCATATTTATTATGGCAAATACGTTTACACCGACCTTCTGTCTGGAAAATAAACTGTCTGGATCTTAATTAACGCTAGCTCTACCACTCTTAACAGTAACTGATACGGTCATACAGTAAAAACATTATATTTATTTCTTCAGGAAAAGAATTCACATAAAATACATATTAGTTACTTTGTGTTGATTGAAATCAGGGTAGTTTATAGGTTACTTAATATAGAAACTACATTAAAAGACGACTCAGCTGCGCACCTGTTATGCCCACACTTACACTTGATACGCTAATTCTTTTATATGCTGTCTTATCACGTTAGGTCACACAGACAAAATAAATGTTCAACGGAATCAAAGCTCCCATTTATCTTGGATCATTTTTTTTTATATGAAAACCAATTCTGTTGTATTGTTGCTAATTTTGTAAGCATTCTTAGAGGTATTCATGAGTAGTCGACTAAATCTTTTTTTTTTACAAAATAAAATTTAAAGAACTCGACAAGGCTGTCACTCCTAGTGTCGTATGCTGCAAAAAAAGTTGTTAATAATTTTGGAGATATGTCACTAATCATATCTAATAGTTTTTATGTTCAGCGCCCCCTGGTGGTTGTTTTCCAAACACGAAAACATTGTTGAGCGAAATCATGCTCGTACATGTGATGCAAAGAAAAACTAGACCTCTCTATCTTTAAAAAAGACAAAGTTATAAAAACACGTTTCATTCTTTTCGAATTCCATTCATTTTACCCAAAATATTCGTAACCATGGTGACCATAAAAGGAGAGACTCATACGTCAGAAAAAAGGCCGTTGAGGGAATAAAATTACGTACAGTATATGTGGCTTTAAAAATAAAGGTACGGTTTTCAAATAAAGAATATAAAAAGTTTTATAAATTATATATATATATATATATATATATATATATATATATATATGCAAATTTTCAACGTTTGCGATTCTACTCCCCCCTCCCCCACCCTACCACCCCCAACTACAAAATCCTAGATCCGTCCCTGTTTTGAAAGTTGTGACAGCCTTTCCCGGCGATACAATAACTGCATTGAATACCATTCGGGGAAACTCATTAATTGTATTGGATTCAAGGGATTACCTTTTTGAACAGGCTAGTGAGCTCTAAATGGATTAAAATCCTAAAAGCGCCCCCATAAAAGTCTATCAAGGGAAAGGGGCACTTGTATGGGAATTACTGACTATTCAAATATTTTAAAGGTTCATAACTTTTACCCTAAAATAGGTTACCATGGTAACAACATAATAAAAAGTCAATTTTACATATAAATACGCCAATTGATCCTAGTTTTAGATGCTGCATTTAATGTTGTGAACGATGTATAAATCGTTTATAGTTTTAGAGATATTGCAAAGAAAGGATATATTCAAGTGTTTCAAATACAACGCCCCCTTGTGGCCATTTTCTAAAAATAAAAAAGGTTTCGAGATATTGTTGTATAACATGAAATGTATCAGTTTCAAAACGATTCTTGCAAAACTTGGCCTGCAGAGCGAAATATATGAAGAAAGCCTGATTTTGTAGGGGTTTTTTGGTGACCTTGACCTTGATTTTCGCCCGATTTTGAACAAAAACAATAAGCTCCGAGTCATAACGGGTAACATCAAGTAAATAAATTCTGTAAGTTTCAGAACGCTTACTTGAAAATTGTCGCCTGTAGAGCGAGGACAAACAAACAGACGGACATACATAACAGGACTGACCAACATGCTTGCCGAAAACTTTGATTCCGCAAGCTATAAACACGGGTACAGACATAACCTTGGCGGTGGTAACTGGGAATAATAAACAGACACTTGCATTACCGATTGTTCTTTTCTGTTTGGCTCAGCTGACTTTACGGCTACAGATATAATAGGTCACGCCTACACGCTGCTAGGCTTATTCATCAGGCTGGTGATGTGACCGTGGGCTATATTTCTTTACCGTAATGTTTACAAGAACTGAGAACTCAGTGTCGGACTGTGTCGATAGATGTCGCCAGTTCAGTGGACAAGGTCTATTATGATTATATTAGGACAATGTTTCGAAGCCCGGACGATGGGATAGATACAATATCAGATTTCATCACAGTGACTACGATATGATTGAAATGAATCATTACAAACCCCTTGCTAAAATGTGCATATTCGGAAAGTAATGATGGGGGATGGGGATGGGGGGGGGGGGGGGGGGGGGTTAAAGATAGAGAGTTGCTGGAAATTGAAGAGGAGTAAACTAATCAATCTACAAACATCAGTATATTCTGGAAACCAGTGGCATATACAGAAAATAGTAAGAATGCATGAAGTGAATAATGAATATCATAATCGGTCGACAGCTATGTGCATTTAAACATACAACAGATAAGAGGCGAGGAAGGAAAATAATGAAGAAATGAGGAAGGATTGAAAGCTAAATGTGATAAAAACTGAACTGTATGAACATGTCAAAGATCCATGCTTCTAAAAGAAAAAAAAATGATGTGATCAGATCTTACGTTTTTGACATCTGAATCCTGTGTATCCATGACGACAGAAGCAGCGATAAGGACCTATGCATGTGCCTCCATTTAAACAGGGCAAAATACATACACCTGTAAACGTAAATTCAATATATCGTAAACGGGTTCGCACAATGTATATAGAACAGAAACAGCGCATACCGGAACACAAGTTTTTATTTCATTTTGTCGTACAAACCTCTTCACCAATGATGTAATGACTGACATTTAATGGTCTAATCTGACTGGTTTAAGCAATGGTCCAACTCTAAGAATACGTATGCTATAAAATGCGGTCACATCGAATAGATCAGGTGACTCGATATGAATCCCTGCAGAGATGGATTGCATTCCTAGCACCCTATATGGTTCCCTGCTACATATAAAACGTAGTGAAACCACATGATAACTGATGTGGAAGTATATGGCATACATTCCGTAAAAATGTTTAAACAAACGCGCAATGGAAATGGCAAAAAGGACGAGTTCTGATATGAGATATAAATCTTATATGAGTTTTTGATCTAAATACCTCTCTGATAATGCATCGGACGTTCAAAGATAATCTACAAGATACACTATATATTTCAAAGGTTGCATTTGATCATCCATACGATTTTAAACAATAACATATAATCGATACACTACTTACCTTTTTGACAGAAGCGGCCAGTATAACCGTTAGCACACCTACATCGGTTAGCGCCTATACAAGTTCCGCCATTTTGACAGGGCACAGCACATTTATCTGTGGAGAATAAACATTTGAAAAATATTTGCAAAAATATGTTGTAATGTTCTTGGATTGATTTTCTTTAAACAAAATTATTTAAAGGTTCTATCTGGGTGCGGCAGTTTATATGAAATATATTCTACTGGTATACAAGGCTCTCAAAAGGCTGATATTTAGGTCTTTCAGTTCTACAGATCTTGAAAATGCAATTTAAATATATTTCCCAGTTTACGCTAAATTGTTTTATTGGTTATAGTTGATATAATAAATTGCAAAGACCTATGGGTCACACACATATTTTTCTTTGGTCACTTACAAGAATGTTTGCGAGCCCTCGAGGAACAGCTGGCCACGCTGTCCCACTCTCCATTGGGAAGGCACCGTAACACCGGCCGACCAGCAGGCCGTCGTCCTCCCAAACACCGGTAAACTACGTGTTCGCCCACGGCTCGGGACGACCCGAAAAAGATCACGTGACGATCTGACGTCTTCGGCTTGCCGCAATTAACTCCTGTTACGATTACACAAGGGAAATGAATTAAGACAATTTTTGTCATGTTTGATCCAACGCTTTGAAAACTTTGAAATATCTGTTCAATACGACTATTATTTTCTTATATCGCAATGTCTTATATTCATTATATGTTACTCTCAGTTTTTATGACAATAAAAATGTCGGTATTAATCAAGAATGCGTCAGTTGATAAAAATTATAAAGTTTGATAGGTTTACATGTTTGTATGAAATCACCATAATCTACAGCGTTGTATTTGTAAAACACAAGGGAATTACAGCTCAATGCAGGCCAAGTAGCAATGCAAAATAAAATTTTTACATTTGTAGATAAATTATCAACTAACTTTGGCAAGTCCCGCCTGGTGAAGACCACGTCTGATTTTCTCTACACGTGACGGTCATGGGAGACGTTGCCCGGTAACCTTGTAGGCACGTGACGTTGAACGTATCACCGGCGGAGTATGTCTCCTTGGGCGGATAGATGATAGCGTGTGATGTGAGGCGTGGTGGGGGACATGGCGACTTAACTGAAAGTAACCCGAAATGCAGAATAATGACATTTTATTCTGATATTATGACTGTTGTGTCTAGACAAGTTATCGAAGTACGAATACTTGTTCGTTAAGTGGCAAATGCACTCAGAGCATAAATTCTACGGATAATATTTTCTGATAGACTCTTCCTAGCAGTCTCAAGTCATCCAGTGTGTATTAGTGTCCGGTGTGTTCTATATATATATATATATATATATATATATATATATATATATATATATATATATATATATATATATATATATGTGTGTGTTATTTGTTTATTGCTCCGTCAGGCGGGTATGCGTTCATCCATGTTCATTCGTGTGTTTGTTTGTCTGTGTGTGTGTTTACGACAATATCTCATGACATTTCCAGGGCATTTCTGGAATGGGCTAATGAACAATCGTTCAGATTTTGGTGTGGATCCGGTTCATGATCCGGATTCAGGAACGTCATCAAGGAATATTCGCAAATGTACAGTCAATGCCCGATTGGACCTGGCAATATGGGCTGTATAAGTGAATGCAAACACGGCTTTGAGTGCATCCCATAATAGCCCTCCCCCCTCCCCCCCCCCCCGGACAACACAGGCTTGCATTCCTTAGAATGCAGTTCGCTAGTTTTCCATGTTATTCGTTTTTCATTGTATTATGTATATATATTGTGTGTATAAACGTGCATATTGAAAGTTATATTCAGTAACACTTTTCAAGTTTTGTGCTTCTTGTACAATTCACTGAAAACAAATGCTTGAACGCGGCGATAAATTCGAATGGTAGGGATAAAGTTTGTAAAAGGATAGTTCTTACTGATCTGCAGGCATGAGGGGGACCCACTGCTCCAGGATCCATTCTCCAGGCAGACGACGGCTGGTCCACTCTCCAGGTTGTACCCAGCATCACATATGATGACCAGGGTATCGTTGTACAGGTAGACTCCCGAAACCACCCGTCCGTTCACCGGGTCGGGGGGTTGCTCGCAGTTTACAGCTGGGAAAACATTGATAGATATTATAAACATATAGAAAGTGTAGACATTTGTTTATCTTCTGCATAACATAAGATATGATTTTCTAAACAATGTCCCTGTTACAGCTATGTTGCATATGCTATTTCAATGTTTGTTCAAAATTATAAATATTAAAGCTGAGGTCTTTATTAACAATAAGAAATTTAATCAAATATTCCCACTGCAGGGTCATACAAGCATAAGCAATGTTCATCAGTGATAATATCCTTTTTGTGTTCACAATAAAATAATGTCACTTATATGAGAAAATAAGGTGCGACAATGTATATATGTCTTTTGAGGGTTTAAGTATATAATGGTGTTTGTCGTAATGACCATCTGATGCAGTGTAAAAGTACCATAGCATATGACTACAAGATAATATTATTTACCATGGGATAATACCGTTATGTTGGGATATGGTGAGAAAGTATAGACATTACCGTTACAAGTTGGAATGTTCGTGCTCCAATAGCCATCATGCTGACACCACGCCGTACTGCTGCCTGTCAGTACAAACCCACGTTCACAGGAGTACATCACTGAGCTGTTATATGTAGTGCTGCTCCAGGACGCGTCCCCATGGTCAGGAGCTGCTGGCACAGTACAAGCTACAGGTAAACAGTCACTTAGCTCACCTTCCCATCTACCGTTTGAAAGACACAGTACTTCATTTAGTTCTTGACTCACAAAACCTCTATCACAGTCATATATTGCTTTGCTTAGCAGGGTTGTCCGATTGTATATTGGTTTTGCGTTTATAAGTCTCGGTGGATCACCACATTCTATTGGCTTACAGCTTGGCTGTTTTTTCCCTAACCAGGTACCATTCACGGAACACTCTATTCGATTTGTACCTTCTAGTACGTACCCTTCGTTGCACTGATAAATAGCTACACTTTTTAATGTATCTGTGGATATGTGGACAGTAGCATGAGGTATAATCTTTTGAGGGAGTCCACAGTGCACTAAATCACACTTTGGCGTCTCTCCAACCCAGTTTCCACTACTATCACATTCTAATAAATTGCTTCCTTTCATTATATAACCTTTCGAACAACTATACACGAGTATATCAAGATGGCTTCTTCCAGATATATGGGGAAGCGCATTCGGGACATCTGGCGGCGACGGACATAAGACAGGTTGACACTTTCCCGCTACTTGAGACCATTCCCCATCGTTTTGACATGTAATGGATGGGTTACCTATCGGTATAGTTCCTTCCTTACAAGTATAAGTGAAAATATCCCCATATGAGAATGATTCAGTCACAAATAATGTATTATTCAAAAATGGCGGCACACCACATGAGATTTTTTGGCATATTGGGAATGAGGCATTCCATACTTCTCCTCTCTCACAGCGTAACACGCTGTTGCCACTGAGACGATATCCTTTATCACAGCTGAAGGACAATAACGCATCTTTTGTCCTGTTAGAATAATGGGCCTTCCCATTAGGAGGCTCTATTGGCCGTTCACAAAGCCTAACTAAACACACTGGAGAACTTCCGGTCCATGAGCCATCACCTTCGCAGGTTCGATTTTTATGGCCTTGTAGCAAAAAACCCTTTACGCATTGATACATAATGGTGGCACCAAACGTTCTGTTTGAACCTATTATAAAAGAGTGCGCCACATTTTCTGGGTTACCGCATATAACTGGCTTACATGTTGGCTTGTAATCTGTCCATGTGCCATTTTCCTGACAAATACGCTTCGTATTACCAGATAGTATAAAGCCATGATGACAGAAGTAATCGGCAACAGCACCGTAGTTATTGTCTATAGCAACTACGTATCCATGTGGAATGTGTGAAAGCATAGGACAATGCACCTTATGACACTCGGGTCTCCTTTCTGACCACGTGCTATTGTCCAAACAACGTTGTTTTGAAGGCCCCGTTAACTGAAACCCCTTTTGACATGAATATGTCACAGTTGCGCCGTATGAAAAGTTTGCCCCATGCAGCAGACCTTTTTCTGGAATACCGGGATGGGGGCATTCTTGGCTATGACATGATGGCGGAAAGTCACTCCAGGTCCCATCGGCTAAACACCGATGGAAATATACACCCGTCAGTTTGTAACCTGGATTACATGAGGACATTACCATGTTTCCCACATTGTATGCGTCTCCCATCGTCTTACCATAAGGAAATTCAGGAGGTTTACCACAAGAAACTGGCACACACCGAGGCACATTATCACTCCAAGTGCCTGAAGACTTACAAGTCCTCTCAGCAGGTCCTTTTAACGTATAACCTTTCCAACATTTGTATCTTATAATTGATTTGTAGATGAATATTTTGCCCACGATGATAGCATGCGGGATCTCAAATGGCTTTGGACAGGAAATAACCTGACAAGTTGGTTTTCTACCCGACCATATGCCACTTGAGAGGCACTGTCTTTTAGGAGAACCTATCAGTATATATCCGGGATTACAAATGTATCTCACCACCGATCCGAATTTACCATCTCCAACACTAACACGGCCATTTAATATTGCGAGTTCCAATGTACATGTCACCTGAATACACTTAGCCTCAAGCGCTAACCAATCGCCACTGGCCTGACACTGATGTGTGGCGTTGCCTACCATTTTAAAGCCACTTTTGCAGGTAAATGTGACTGTTGAACCAAATGTACGATTCTCTGATAAAGGAATACCATTTGCTAAATACGGTCGTGGGCACATGATTATCCGACATGATGGGGCACTTCCGCTCCATGTTCCGTTTGCTAAACACGTTCTTTTGCGGACACCTGACAAGGAGTATCCTTTGTCACAAGTATACATTACTATCGATTCATATTCAAAAGAATCTTTCTGAATGATTCCGTTTGATATGTTTGAAAGTGCACAACATTTTACCTTTTCACACACAGGAGATGTCCCATTCCATGCCCCATCCAAGGTGCAATACCTGGCGTCATCACCGGTCAGTGTATAACCAACACTACAAGAATAAGTTGCAGAGGACAGGTACGTGGTAGATGAAAATATTACACTGCCATATGGTATATAATCAGGAGGGCCGCATTCAATTAATTTACATTGTGAACCAGAGAATGTCCAAAGCCCCGAAGACTGGCATCTTCGAGAAACATTTTTAGTAAGCGTGTATCCTGTATCACATTTATACCATACCTCTGCATCAAAGTTGTAATTTTCACCAATATGTTGGGCAAACTGAATCAATGGTGGAGGTCCGCAGTTTATCGGTATACATGCTGGGGTCTTCTCGGTCCATTTGCCGCTGGGTGTACATTGCCGTGTGCGAGTTCCTTTAATATTGTAACCATGCATACACGTATACATCGCAATAGACCCGTAAATGAACGAACGAAATTGCACTTTTCCATTTGTTATGTTTTTGAGAGGTTGGCAGGAGACAATTTGACACTCAGGAGCGGAAAATGACCAGTTGCCAAATTCAGTGCATAGTGACGATCTTTCGCCAAGAAGATTAAACCCTTTGTTACATTTATACTGTACAACTCCATTGAACGCTGATTTGCTGTATGTCGTCAAGCCATTTGCGATATTTCTTGGGATGGGACATTCGACCTGTGTACACTCTGGAGGTTTTCCCTCCCAAGTACCGTTTGGTAAACACATTTTTTGTACAGGGACACGAGGGATATACCCTTTGACACACTGGTACACTACTGCAGCACCGTATGTGTAATTTTGACCAGAAACCGTTCCGTGTTTAATAGGTTCTGGTCGCGAACATTTAACCGGAATGCACAAAGGATCTTGTCCTGACCATGTCCCATTTTCCAAACATACTCTCTCCATAGGACCCTTTAAACTAAATCCTTTCTCACAAAACCCAAGAATACGGTCGTGATACATAACGCCTTCAATTTGGTAAAACCCTCTGATTAACTCAGACGGCAGGCCACAACTGACCTTGACACACTTCGGTTCCGTCCCATTCCAAATATTATTTCCAACGCAAAAACGTTTAGTCTCACCGAGAGGTCTATAGCCCTTATTACATATGTATACAGCTACAGATTCGTAATTTATTCCATGTATTTCCACGTGCCCCTTTGATGGATCATCTGGGGAGGCACATGTAATGTTAAGGCATGCACTCTGTACGTCAGACCATGCTGAATCTGCTTGACAGGTCCGGCTGTCCGGGCCGCGTAGTATAAATCCAGTATGACAACGAATTCTTATCTCGTCTCCAAACCTGAAGTTGTTTCCCTCAATATAACCATTTAAGGGAGACTCGGGATAAGGGCATTGTATTCTCTGACAGGATGGTGGATCACCACTCCATGTCCCATTGACGGTACACTTCCTTATAAAATCACCACTGCTAGGTTCAAATCCTTCGTTACAAGCATACGAAGCAACTCCGCCATACTTCAATGTGTCAACGGTAAGCTGAATGTTCTTTATTGTTACTAACGCATCACATACAATAGGCTGACAAGTGAAAGATCCTCCCGACCACCTTCCATCGGCCTGACATAATTGTTTGTTTGTGCCAACAGGTCGATAACCATTATTGCAATGAAATGTTATATAATCACCATATGAGCCACTCGATGGTACGAAGAAGCCATATTTTACTCTGAACCTTACAGTGCAGGGTCGTGGTACACATTTAGGAGGAAGTCCGCCCCACTGTCTGTTCGCTTTGCACTGTCTTGTACGATTACCGCCTACATGTTCATAACCGAAATCACAATCATAAAACACCTCGCCAAGATATGTTGAAGAAACATTTACTTGTACTGCATGCGGTGGGACAGGAGGTACCACACATTTTATTTCTTTACATAATGGGGCGTCACCTGTCCACAAACCAGATTCGTTACAATAAAAATTAGAACGATAATGCAGATCGTATCCAGGTTCGCATTCGTAGTTTGGAATTGTGCCAAATGTGACATTTACTGGAATAAGTTCACCATGCTCTATTTGCGGTGGCTGGTCACACGCTATCCTCTTGCAAAATGGGACGTTTCCGCTCCATGTCCCGTTAGCTTGACACGTTTGATGATGGGTATCGCCTGATAAAATATATCCTTCAATGCAGAAATATGTTATATCGGACCCAAAGGTATATGGAGCACTCCCGTTTATTTGCAAAATTGAAGTAAGCGCAGGTTGTGAGCAATGGATAATCTGACAATACGGAATCGGTAGGGACCATGTCTTGTTTGACAAACAAACCACATTTTTATTACCGAATAACCGATACCCAGGCAGGCATTCATAAGAAACAACCGCGCCGTATTCTGCAGATGATACGAGCTCTTTGGCATTTGCAACCTTCGGAGGATATGGACACTTTATTCGTTCACAAACCGGCTCCATTCCGCTCCATGTTTTGTTTGCTTGACACAATCGCAGTTGATCTCCTTTAGTCAGTTCGAAACCTGAATTGCATACATAACTTACGTTTGATCCATACGTCAACTTTGTCCAATCCACGAAAGTATTAGGAATAAGATTAGGATGATTACACACAATGGGTTCACACTGTGGTGTAGGAGTTGACCAAAACCCAGTCTCTAAGCATGTGACTGCTGCAGCTCCGATAAGCTCATACCCTCTGTCACAGACGAATGTGATACTATCATTGATATAGTGCCCAGTTGAATTTATGATTCCATGACTTATACTGGGAGCAGGCCAACAGTTAACCTTTTCACAAAATGGAGGTTTGTGCGTCCACTTTCCATCGGCACTGCAAACGCGAATGGCATTACCAACAAGAACGAAACCAAAAGCACAAGAGTACCTCGCAGTTGACATGAATGTAGTATTGGTAAAATGAACAAAGCCATTGTCAGGTGACGTAAGATTTTCACAAGACATGACCTGACAGATGGGTTGCGTGGCGTTCCAGGTTGCATTCGCTGTACACTCAATCGTTTTCGACCCTACTAGTTTATAGCCTTTTCCACAGGAAAACGCAACAACTGACCCATATAAATTAGAACTGAAGTCTGTATAACCGTTCATGAGGCGTTCTGGATATTGACATGAAACTGCTTTACATAGAGAAAGAGGTCTGCTCCAGTTACCAGTTTCCAGGCACACTGATAAAATCGGTATCATTGTCCTAAATCCGTCATTGCACTTGTAGAGCACAGTAGAATTGTAATAAGTTTCATGCCAGTACATTGTGGTATTGTTTATTCTGGCCGGTTCCCCGCAGTTGACTTTCCTGCATTCTGGTTCTATACCTGACCAGGTTCCTTTCGAAGAGCACAACCGAATGCTATCACCGATCAAAGTATATCCTTTTCGACAAGAGTATGAAACCTGGCTTCCGAAGGTAAATGATTTCCCTACTATAAGCCCACCATCCGGGGGGGTAAGGGGTGTACATTTAATCTTAACACATCGTGGCAAATCCACTGACCAGGTACGGTTAGCTAGACATATTCCTGAATTTGGTCCCTCCAGTATATATCCAACATCACATATGTAATTAACAATACTCTTAAAGACTGTATCATTGTACATAACTTTTCCATATCCCACTGGACTAGGTTCGTCACATTTAATGATCGTACACACTGGATTTTCGCCCGTCCACGTTTTGTTACTACTGCAGATTCTACTTGAAGGTCCATGTAACTCGTAACCCTCATCACATTTGTAGAGTATCTCAGACTCGAACAGGAAATTTTGTCCTAAAACTGAGCCAAACTTTACCTGACCAGGATCAGGGCATTTCACTCTTCTGCATTCCGGTACTCTATCATCCCATGTTCCGTTAGCTCTGCACGTCCATTTGTATGCATCTTTCATTTCATAGCCTCGAACGCAGGTGTATTCAAATTGATCACCAAACTCAGTTCCATTAAGAACTATAATAGTGTAATCAAAAACTGGAGGATGGCCACAGTCAACTCTACTGCAGATGGGCAATATTCCAGTCCACGTACCATTCAATGAACACTGAAGGGAAACATTTCTTGTCATGTAAAATCCACTTTGACACATATACTCGGCGCTATCCCCATATTTATGGAGGGAAGTCAAAGCATATGCGTTATTGACATTAGGCAAAGGGTCACAAGGCATCTTGTTGCATACTGGTAACAGTCCACTCCACGTTCTATTCATTAAACAAGTACTTGAGTTTGCTCCTATCAAAATAAATCCATCGTGGCACCTGTATTCCAGGGTGCTATTTACAACAGACCGATTGTACAGCAAAATTCCGTTTTCTAAAGGTTTAGGAGCTTCACATGTGATCGCAACACACCGTGGTTTCTGGTCAAATATTCCATCTTTGTTACAGGTTGCATCCTTTGGGCCAATCAGTTCAAAGCCAGGTAGGCATTCATAACGGAGTGTATCCCCAAATGTAAAGATTCCCCTGAATGGAAAGCCATTTGGGATATCAGGTAACAGGCAGGGTTTCTTTTGACATACTGGCCAGTGTCCAAGCCATGACTTATTCGCACCGCAGCGAAGTTCATAATCCCCTTGCAACAAATATCCCGGGTTACACCTTAGCTGAATCAATTCACCATAAGTATAATTTACCTTTTCAGTTCTATTTAATATTACTCCATTATCAAGAACTTTAATTGCGCATTCCATTCGTTTGCAGTATGGAATGGTACCAATCCAATCTCCCCTTTGGCTGCAGACTAGAGTTTCGTCACCTACGAGTTCATATCCTGTTTCACAGCTATATGTCAACTTCGTACCGAATCTATGCACTCCCGTCACGTTTGGCAAGGTACTATTTATATGAGTTGTTGCGTGATCTACCTCGGAGGGACTTAAACAGCCACGTGAAATACACCGCGGTAAGAGTGAAGACCTGAGTTTGCCAGCTTGGCATATAGTACTAGAGGGTCCTACCAAGTCAAACCCAGTCTCACAATGAAATGTAATGTTTTCTCCGTATGTGTAGTAATCCTGAAATCCAATTGAGGACCCTTGGACATAACCATTAGGTATCTCGGGGACTTTGCATGTCATCGGGATACATATTGGTGTTGGTGTAGTGAACTCCCCATCATCCGTACACTGAAGACGTTTGAATCCACGTAATTCATAGCCAACGCCACAACTAATACTTATGATATCACCATATTTAAAAACAGTAGTATTTGTGACGGTTTCTTTCGAGAAAGCTTTCAAATTTCCCATGATATATCCATGGGGTATTGCTGGTGCTTGACACTCTATTAACACGCAATGAATATTTGAATTAGACCACAATCCATTTTCACTACACACAATAGAGGAGTTACCATTCAGGATGTGACCTTTATTACAGTGCACTTCAGCCTTGGTTCCAAAATAAGCGTTTCCTTCCTTAAGATTTGATATATTTCCATTTTTAATTTCTGGTAGTGGACAGGTGGTCCTGATACAGTCAGGAGGGGAAGACGACCATGTACCGGTCTCAAGGCACAAGATCTTAGGTTCTCCGACAAGTTTCTGCCCCGCCGGACATCTGTACGCAATCACTTCCCCGACACGGTACAGGTAGCTGGTGTTCAAACGCTGCTTATCGGTTGGCGCCCTGCACGTTACAGTTTGACAGACTGGGATTGGAGCAGACCACCTTCCGTCAGGTAAACATTCAATGATGCCAGAACCTGGGAGTCGAAAGCCATCTTCACATTCAATGTTGACAACAGTGCCGACATGTGACAGTGGGAGGGAGTACATGGTAGTCACGCCTACCGTTACGATGGTGTTGTACAACTCCTGACCTGGACATTTATTCTCGATACATAATGGCGTATCAGATGACCATTCTCTACTATCCTGGCACCTAGCGGAATCATTCCCGATCAGCTTGTAACCAAAATTGCAACGAAACATCGCTTTCGATCCAAATATTTTAAATCGAGAACTAAAATAAACTACACCGTTGGGCAAAGAAAGACTCGCGCAATATACTGCCTTACAAAGAGGCAGGGATGTCTGCCACTGCCCACCTGCAGAACACACTACATCACTTTCTCCGTCCAGTTCATATCCTTGTAAACAGTCAATGTGAATTGCCTCTCCATAATATACAAAACTTCTGCTTTCTGTGTAATTTATGGAACCAACGCTAATCTTTGCATCTGGTATATCCGGTATTGTACACTCCATTCTTTTACATTGAGGCACTGGTGTATTCCAGTTGTTGTCACTTAAGCATGTGGATTGGTTAGTTCCAACTAGTTGATGGTCATCCTGGCATTTAAAGGTGACGGCCATGCCTACGGTAAACTCTTTCATCTGAGGATGTATAATAATACCACTTTCATCTGCAATTTCTGGTACATCACATGTACTTGGGCGACAAGATGGAATTGATGGCAGCCATTCTCCATCTTTTCCACACGTTATATTTGCATCTCCCATCAATTTATAATTTTGCCCACACGTTATGAGAAGATTTTGTGCAAAATAGTAAGTGGCCTTTTCATCCTGGTGGGCATTTGTAATATTTGGAGGTTTACATGTCGTTCGTGAGCAAATTGGAATAGCAGACCAGACTCCATCCTTTGTGCACGTTATTGACGTTACAGTGCTTTTGAAACCAGTGTCACATTTGATGGTAACATTGTCATTGAAAGTATAGACATCCAGTATATATGGTGTCCCGTCGATAGGTTCTCGGTCAATTTTCCCGTTTGGTACTAACAGGGCTTGGCAACGAACCGGGTCACAATGTGCATCTTTCGACCAATTACTGTCATTTAGGCACGTGATAAATGTCGAACCTTTCAGATCAAAACCTTCATCGCATTCAACAAAAACACTGTCACCAACCACAGCGTCCGCTTTTACGAAGGTAAGAGTAGCATTTCCAATTCTGGGAGGCGGGGAGCAATGCACTGGAGTACAAACAGGTAGCGAACCTTCCCATGTCCCATTTGATAAACAATAACGTATCCCTGAATCAGACATCTCATATCCCGTTTTACACGTGTACTGGATAATGTCACCATAATGAGAACTATTGACAAAGAAACTACCATTGTCGATTTGATCTGGTTCCCCACACACAACTGGTTTACAGACGGGGAGATTTCCAATGTATATTCCATTGCTGTGACACACAAGTTTTAAGTTTTCATCCAACTTATATCCAATATCACATATATACTCCACTTTATCCCCGAAAAAGTATTCTTGTTCCATAGGTGATGCATGCGAAATGGCAGGAGGCTCCCCACAACGTAATCTACGGCAGGTAGGGGTATGTTCGGTCCATGTTTGGTTTTCTTGGCACCTCCTTGTATCGGATCCCTCCAAGACGAACCCAGCTTCACATGTATAAAATACAGCCTCATTAAACTCCATACCAGTGACATTAACATAGCCATTTTCTATTGTTTCAGGATCAGGGCATGTGATCTCTTGACAATACGGATCGGTGCCGTTCCACTGGGAACTTGATAAACATGATCGCACAGTTGGTCCAATTAATTTGTAACCAACCTGACACTGATTTTCAATACTTTCCCCGTAGGAATAGTCGTGGCCGATGGTCTGTCCATGGTCCAAAAATGGGGGTTTCGGACATGAAACTCTGATACAGCTTGGGGTGTCTCGTGACCAATTCCCATCTGCTTGGCAAACTGTAATGGCTGAGCCGTTCATTTTATATCCATCATTGCAAGTATACACAGCTTCACAGTTGTAAGTCAGATTAAAGAACATAATTGAAGCATTTTCAACAATACTGGGTTCTGGACACGTCACTACCGTGCACTCTGGGTCTGTATCCGACCACATACCTCCAGGTAAGCAGATTCTCTGTTGTGTGCCTTGTAATATGTATCCAATGTTACATGAATAATATATGGAGGACCTTATTGTCCTGTTACCCGTATATGAGCCATACGGGATCGCGTTTGGTTGAGGACACTTTTTAAATTCACATTCTGGTGGATCACCCGTCCACCTTCTATCATGAGTGCACATTCGTGTTTTACTTCCAGTAAGCTGGTAATCCTGTTCACACCCATATGTAATTATATTCCTGTAGTAAACACCAGTTTTATTGATATATCCATTGGATGGGGCTTCAGGAATGGGACATGTGACAGGCATACAAACTGGAAAAGTACTGTTCCACGTTCCGTTTGCTAAGCATGTTCTAGTTTTATCGTCAGAAATTTCGTAACCAATATCACACCTGTATGTCAACACGCTGTTATAATATAAATTGTCTGCGAAAAATAACCCATTTTCAATCTGTGGGGGTTCTGGGCATGTGACTACTTGACACTGCGGTGGATCATTATTCCACATTCCTGTTGGGCCACAAACACTTTCATTGGCACCGATCAAAGAAAACCCAACATCACATGTGTAGTAAATCGTGGCCGAGAACGAAAAGTTGGTTCCAATCACTGATCCCTTGTGCAATGGACTGGGCGGCGGACAATACACAATCTCGCACCTAGCAAGCTCTGGTCTCCATTCTCCGTTTTCACTGCACATACTTGTCAAGGATCCCTTTAACATGTACCCAGTCTCGCAACCAACTGTAATGAGGCTCTGGTAGATAAAACTTTCCCCCTGGATAAATGTGTGACTGTCTGGCACGGGTTTTTCACAGGTTATGGGTAGACATTCCGGTTCTTTCCCGCTCCAAGTCCCATTGTTTAAGCAATCCCTAACAGAAAGACCGGTCAAGGTGTATCCACTTTCACATGTGTAATTCAGCAAATCTCCCACCCTGTTTCCCCTGTAGTGTAACAGACCATGTGGTAGTACTGTTGGAATGGGGCAAGGGATTCCCATACAGACAGGCTGGGAGGAATTCCACACTCCTGAGCCTGTGCAAAGTAAAACTGATTCACCGATAAGAGTGTAACCTAAATTACACTGAAACTGCACGGTTTCGTTTACTGTAAAATTACTGCTGGTCACGTGACCGTTGTTCAGGCCCAGCAGCGGAAGACATCTAATCTCCTCACAAGATGGGTCACCTTCACTCCATGTGCCACTATCTCGACACACAAGTTTACCCGAGCCCCTCGTGGTAAATCCCTCATCGCATGAGTATGTAGCCACGTCCCCTGGTTTAGCAATTGTGAAATTCATTTCAATATACCCGTTGGTGATATTCATGAGCTCGGGGCACGTGGTCTCAACACAGGTGGGTAAAGGCGCCTCCCACTCGCCATTGTCCTGACACATCACAGCACGTGGTCCTGTTAGACGGTACCCCTTCTCACACCACACAAATATTGTATCGCCCGGGCGATGGATATTCAAGCGGGTTTGAATCGTCATGTTCGGCGTTTGGCGGAGGGAAGCGCATCTTATTTCTGTTAAAGAAAAGACTGATTATGTATTACCTCTTTCCATCAATAAACAGACACTTATAGTAACCATTTTATGATTCTTCCAGGATAATCTGAGATAAACCTGACAAAAACTATGCCTGAGTTGCTGTTATGGCCATGCTGTCATTTTCTTTAAAGAGCACCTTGGATAAAATTTATTATTTAATATAATAAATATTTGGGCATTTTAGATATTTATGACTATAAAGTTTTCACATAATGCAGTACGAAATTTCTGGTCGCCCTATGACTCCACATCTGGAAAGTAATCGGTGCCAGAGTATCTATAGTCCAACCGAAAATTAGATAATGATATCAACATTAGAAGCATACCTTCACAGGTAGGGGCTTTTCCTTCCCATTGGCCGTTCTCCATACATTTCCTCATCTTGCTGCCGACCAGGTTAAAGTAGCGGTCACAAAAGTATTCCACGGTACCACCAAACGTGTACGAGCGACCCCGAACACCTGAGTGCGGGTTCCGGTCTGGGTACCCGCAGTTGACAGCTTGAAAGATAGAAAAAACACTCATATCATTTTTAATTAAAAGTTTAAATCCACTTTTTCTTACTATACATACTAGCATATCACCCGTTTGTGTAGGCCCTGTACTTGCTTGAAGATGGTTCTGCAACTACACACTGGAAAAATATTGTAAACGTTCTATCTATTTATGTTAATGAACCCTTAGGACACAATTGGCAAGGTCCCCGAGAGTTAAACCACGAAAACAGAGGAGTTCCGTGAAAAATGTCGAGTGCCTTTGCCTAAGTGGTGTGACAAGTGATTACGGCTTAAGCATTCACAGGGCAATGGGAGGCTCCCGTTACATTTCAGCGTAGTAAGTCTAGTAATTTTATTTCATTCACGTTGAGTCTTAAAAAGATTGGTGCCGGATTTATGTGCATGATAATGTAGGGATTTATAAAACAGTGACTGAGCTGGACTTAGCAATCTTGCCAACCAGTATATACATATCAAGTGCATTATATAAACATACATATGTCGGGCATCCATAGACAGTAACATACTCAGAATAGAGGTAAAATTGTCTGACAAAATTTTGATCTCTCTCTCTCTCTCTCTCTCTTTCTCTTTCTCTCTCTCTCTCTCTCTCTCTATATATATATATATATATATATATATATATATATATATAAAGAATTAATCACGACGATAATAAGTACCGTCCATTCAGCCTGAAAAGAGTGTTGAATGCTTGTTATTTACGTTTGCATGAAGGCGTTCGTTGGGACCATTTCCCGTGGAGCTGACAGGTCCGATGAGCGGGCCCAACCAATGTATAACCAGCGTAACAGCTGAACTCCACCCGGGAACCGAAGCTTGTACCATTTAAATGCGTCGTCCCAAACTCTACCTTATCAGGCTGCAGACAACCTAAGATAATGGTAAACATGACATTATTATCAATGCTGGCAATAACCATATAATTAGAAGCACTTAACACTAAACATGGTATCAGTGGTAATATATTGCTTATAAATGGCAATTAAATAGAACTGGTGCAAAGATGCGTATTTTTGGATTTGCCAGTATTGTAGAAACATTTATCAAAACAATGAGACAGACTGACAGACAGGCGGCAAAATTTGTACTTTATTTACACATGCTATGTAGCGATTAAACTGTCCTTTGTGGCGTGTTAGCAAGAATCCCAAGATTACTTCGAATTTCAATTATTGCATTGATCCAAACATATATGAGTTAATTTGTGTATTCGTCTTTAAAAATATAGGTATTAAGTACGTTGTACTATTTTGATATATATTTCTTTGCCTGTCTTTGGGTATATTGAAATAAGGGTGGTTTGAGGATCATTAAATATTGAAAAAACAAGGGACCCATGCTTCTCGACGCTCAGCTGCATTTGTCTATAAGGATATATGTTTATGAGGTTTTCCAAAATATTGGTCCTGTGATGGGTTTGAAGCCAACCTGTCTACCCAAACTGGAGTTATCATCCATAAACTACTTTGTGAATGGATGGGCCCTGTGACCATAACCTTTGACCTTGTGACCCCAAAATCAGAAGGAAACTTCCCCGTTTTGCAGGTGCACCACATATTGATGATGGAAAAATTGAGGTGAAAAGTTTGGCTTAAAATTAATCTTTCTAAAGTAATGGGGCCTGTGACCTTGACCTTTGATCTCATGACCCCAGAATCAACAGTTCTTACTTTAGTAGTGGGCTATATATAAGTCAATTGTGAACCAATAATTCAATCCAAACTGGTGTTATCATCTTGAAACTAATATGTGGATTGATGGCCCCAATAACCTTTTGTTCTTGTGACCCCTAAATCTATAAGTTACTTCCACTATTGGCAGGTGAGCAATATCTGGAAGATAGAATGTTTGGGACAGAAAGTTTGGCTAAAGATACATCGACAATCTTTTAAAGAAGTGGGTCCTCAGACCTTGACCTTTGGCCATAAGACTCCAAAATGAAAAGGATTCTTTCATTATTGATGGGTCATATATAAGTCAAAATTGAAACCAATATCATCTTGAAACTAATATGTGGATTGATGGCCCCAATAACCTTTTGTTCTTGTGACCCCTAAATCTATAAGTTACTTCCACTATTGGCAGGTGAGCAATATCTGGAAGATAGAATGTTTGGGACAGAAAGTTTGGCTAAAGATACATCGACAATCTTTTAAAGAAGTGGGTCCTCAGACCTTGACCTTTGGCCATAAGACTCCAAAATGAAAAGGATTCTTTCATTATTGATGGGTCATATATAAGTCAAAATTGAAACCAATATGTCAATCCAAACTGGAGTTATCATCCAGAAACAAATATGTGGACAGATTGGCCCTTTGACGATGACCTTTGACCTTGTGACCCCCAAATCAATCAGTTTATTGGCTGCTCAGCTATATGTGCAAAAAATTGAAACATAATCTTCCCCTATTAACAGGTTAGCAATATCTTGAAGATGGAAGGTTTGGGATGAAAAGTTTGGCTTCAAATGCATATGCATTCTTTTTAAAGAAATGAGTCCTGTGACCATGACCTTTGACCGTTGGATCCCAAAATCCACACGGTTCTTACTTTAGTGGTGAGTCATATATAACTTAAGTTTGAAACCAATAAGTCAAACTAAACTGGAGTTATCATCTGAAATTTAATTTGTTAACAGATGGCCCCTGTGACCTTGACCTTTGACCATGTGACCCCAAATTCATTTATGTTCTCCCCGTACTGGCAAGTCAGCTTAATGTGCAAAATGGAAAGAATGGGATAAAAAGGTTGGCTTAAAATGCAGCCATAATCTTTTTTAATGTGGTGCCACCACTCTTCGGGAACTGACAAAACTAGTCATGGTCAATATTCAAAGGAAGATCCAGGACAAACTATGCATTAATTATCAAGATATTGGAGGTTTTGTATTATATTTTTGATCATTCTTGGGGGGGGGGGTACTTTCAAGCCACATAGCTCGGAGGATATAGGTCGCAGTGACCTAATTTCTGGTTTCCAAGGAGATTTTTTATTGACCTCCCTGGATATTAACTTAGAAGTTTCTAGGTCCAGCTGTTACGATTTGTGCCCTGCTAACGGACGCCCGGACGGCCGGACGGACGACGGACAAAGCGCCATTCCTATATCTCAGTTGACTTACAGTCAGCTGAGCAAAAAAAAACAATAAAAAAGACAGGTATGCCCACTTGATACGATAATTCTTTTAAATGTTGTCTCAACACGTTTGGCCATTCAAACAAAATTAATGTTCAACGGAATCAAACTACCCATATTTTGCAAATTTAGATAAGTAATAATCAGTTTTAATAATTCTTAAAAGTATAGAATATGGACTACATTTTGTATATACTACATACTATTTCAAGAACTGTATTTACTAGGCAATCTGGCAATTTCCAGGTAGAATAAAAATAAAATAAAAATCTGCATATTGTTTTTTTCAAGGTCTATAGAAAAAATTGTGTGTGATGCTATGGAGACAAAACGGTTTATATGAAACAAACACTTTGCGGGGATTCTTTTCAACTGCATACTTTCAGTTATGTAAAATTATAGATATTGTAATAAATAGGAATTTGCGATTTTGAATTTTCGCATACGGTCACATGCTGAACGTGTATGTAAAAGAGGAACATCAGAAGTAATATTTCTTCGTGATTTTCTCTGATTGAATTTGAAACCATCTGTATATACAAACCTCTGTATCTGCAAAACGCAGATGTTCGCCTTCTGACCCGGCCACGTATACCAGCCAGAACATCAGGCCAGGCAAGCACATCGCCCACATACTCATCACAGGTAGTCACGAAACTGCGTGCCTCGCTAGAGTTTAGCACGTGATCCCATATGTGCAGCTTACTGAGGTGACCAATGAACGTCTCACTACTACTGAAGTCCGAGCCTAAACGGTCTTGTTCCTGTCCAAGAACTAAATATCCTCCAGCTGAAAATAATAGAAACCTGATTATGCCAACCGAATATTGGACGATGAAAGTTTTAAAATGTGTGTCATCGCAGTTATTGTATTATCTTTTGTGATTATTAAGCCTTATCCCCAAAACAGGTATTTTTTCAGGTAGTACCATTTTGCAATATTCTTTGAATTTTTCATTTTAAATTTCATCCAAAATATTTGAGAAACTATAGACCATAGAGAACTATATTTTCTGCCACAAAAGGCACTCGTTTATGCGAGGTGGTATTACTGTACTAACGTACCGACTGTAATATAAGTTTTCATGCATTGCAAATGTTAAATCTTTGGTCGCGAGAAACATTTTTGTGGATTAACTTTTGAGTTTTGACGTTTTTCTCCGAAATATATTATTTCAGTAATTGTCGTAGTGGAATATCCTCAAATACGACTAAGTTGACTGACACATTATACTTATTGTGACGGTAGCACTGGAACAACAGAAAGACCCAGTCCTGTTAAAAATTGAGAACTAAATGACATGTGGTCACCCTGAATGGAAGTATTAGCTGCCAATCCATGTCCTGAATCCTGGATTATACCATCAAGGTATACAGTCCATTTGCCATTCTCGCTCTGCCATGTCACAGTCACGTGATGCCAGTCTCCGTCGTTTGCTGTGACGTCAGTTACTGCGTCTTCGTCGTTCACATATAGGACGAATCTACAGAAATGAGATTAAAAAAAACCTATGTAAAGTAGACAAATAGTAAAGTGAACGCTTACAGGCTTACATTAATATCATGAATTCATACAGCAAATAAAAACCGTTAAGGGTCTGGTGACATACGTATTTGAAATCTTACCGTCACCTTAGTGATGTTACTTTTACACAAAATATGATTAAACATATTGGACTACATATACCAAAAATTACATTTTCCTGTTTAAGCCAACCAGAAATGCTTTGATAATAAAGTAACTTTACTTTAAAATATTTTGCTTAAAATGGTAAAGGGTGATGGTTTCGTAATTATATGAACATATATAAGAACTTAAGTATTCGGTGCCTATTTAATTGTGAAGGTCACAAAAGAAGCTTCTGTATAATTATGCACTTTTAACATGAAACCAATCCAATGCCAAATGATGCCTGGTATTGTAAAACTAAACAACACAATCAGAGTGGTTCCATGTAACAATGGAACATAGGTATGCGATAACTGTACAGAGGTGGACCTACCCTATCAAAGGTTCCTATCAAAACGAGGATCATAAATAACACTCAACCGTGGAAGAGGGATAAATGTCTGAATTATGTTATGAATAACAAATATAAGCTGACAGATAGCATTTGCATTACCCGTTGTAGTTGCTGATAGTTAGCGCGTTCTTGTGGTCTTTCGTCGCATAAGACAAAGGGGTTCCGTAGTTGTCTTTGTCATCTGTTTTCATCCAGAAGCTGAGGGCGACCTCTGTCAGGTTGGTGCGGAGGGGGCGCACTATAATGTAATCCGCTGTACTCCTCCCCGTAAATTCGATGTCGAAGTTGTCCAACAACTCTGAAATAAAGACCCAGGTTTAATTTAAACATGGTGAACAAAATATTTTCCGTCGTATTGTATCATATATTATTCTTACAGTGTACCTTTGACGAATGTACAGTATAACTGTTAACAAAATAAAATATATAATCACGGATAAATTATTATAAAAAAACTCTTCGCTTTGCACAAATCTTTAAATAGGCCTTGTTCATTTAACAACTGGTCTTGTTAAGAATACATGTAATGAAAATGTAAACTAATAATATTTTGGACAGCAACTTCCAGGAAAAGTATGTCTTTACTTAATCGCACTAGACAAGCACAACACCAGAACGATACTTGTGATATAACAGCTCATCATATATAAAATGGACAAGCACAACACCAGAACGATACTTGTGATATAACAGCTCATCATATATAAAATGGAATTCAATCCTAGTATAATTTAGGAATTTGGGCGTGGTCCAAAAGACGGTTAATCGGCTATCAGACCTGCCGATATACGCCGATTTGCCACTAAACTCTCTCCGGAGTTTCTCGGGTTGCATTCGCGAGCCCTTGACAGGTTTATTTTTCCAAGTTTCTTGAGCGTACACACGAAAACCCGGATGTCAAAGGTCGCATGTCGACATTATGGGGCACACGACTATTTCTTATCATACAGAACACATAATCTGACTTACTGGTTTGGCAGTTTCTTCCTGTGTAAGACGGAGCACAGATGCACCTGAATCCCGCAACTCTGTCCACACACGTACCACCGTTGATACACGGATCTGAAGTGCATTCGTCTATCTCCGTTTCACAATTGTCTCCAGTGTAGCCACTCAAACAATCACAGCTGCAATAAAACAAATAAAAACCTCTGTCGACTAGAGATCTTGCCATACGATACACGCCTTAAAATATTTTACTTGAAAATGACTATTCGCAAGAGACTCTTCGATTTGATCTAACCATCTCAGCCCTTATGCTCCTTAATCCTGCCATAAGCCTCAAAAACAGAAGGCTTTCCATGCCTATGGTTGCGAGAGCTGCACCCTTCCGCCAGAGGGAGTTTCTACTCGTACTCTTGCGAGACTGATTCTGCACAGTGTGGAGAGAGTGGTGGTGATTGACTGTTGACATTGCCAACGGCAACTTTACTTGTTGCTCGCAACTGCTCTCCTGATTAATATTCATTTAATGAATATGCGACTAAGGTCACATAGAGTTCATGGTTAGATTAATTAAATAGTTTTTATCTAACGGTAACCTGCTCTTTTGGTCTTGAACTGATTTCAGGTGAAGAAAAATTAGTAATATATATATATATATATATATATATATATATATATATATATATATACAGATGAAAACACAGCTTTATATTATCTAACCTGTATCCATTGACAAGATCGGAACACATGCCTCCATTTTTACACGGAGAGGAGCGGCATTCGTTAATGTTGATATGGCAGAACGCGCCTTTGTAACCAGGGGAACAGAGGCACGTGTAGGAGTTAATGGCGTCCCGACAGGTGGCGTTGTTCTGACACTGGTGCTGCAGACATTCGTCTACGTCTACCTCACAGTGAGTACCTACCTTAGGAGAGATAAGCATTGCTATATCTAATCTTTCTGCCTGCTTATTGATACCATACAAACAAATGTAACACAAATCCATAACGAGTCAATATGATTTAACATAACATCAGATGTTTCAGTTAAATCATCAAAGACTGTCAAATAAATAATGTCAAATATATGATAATAAAAAATTATAGTCAATGTATGAAGATCCTAATATTTTACCACCGGTTTACTTTCTCTACTACCTAAGAAGTATATATAATTTAATATTTATATTTGAGAAACGCACTTCTAATGAATTCAATGGATAGCTGGACATGATATAAATTTACTCTGATTTCCCTTTTTTTCAGTAAGACAATATGATAACTAGTGTTGGAATCCTCGTAATAAATACCAATTGAAAGAACATATTGAGCGCTTTGTTTACATTTATATGCGTCCTTTCAGCCAATGTTTTTCTCACCTGAGAAGCCGGCTGTGCACGTGCAGGTGTAACCGTTGAAAGTATCCCGGCAGTGACCGCCATTAACACACGGGGATGACAGGCACTCATTGTAGTCATGGAGACACGTGAGACCTGAAGACGAAAGGTCAAAGCATTACAATCAGAGAACATGCGGAAAACGTTTCATGAGGGTTTACTGAAAACAACCGCACCCTCACTCCAATTTCGCTCTCGCACATTGAAGGGCGAATCGATCATTGTGTAATTCTTTAGGTTTTTTTTCTTATAAAAAAATCAGTGCTAGAAAGCTAAATAATACTTATATTCGTTGGGAATATTTTTTTAGTTAAAAAGAAACTTTCAATTTCACGATGTCTTAGCCACAGACAGAAACTCAAACCCGAAGGAACAAAACACAAAACACAGGTGTCACCATATGGAAACGTAAAATGTTAAGAACAATTTAGAGCAGAATCGCCATTGTGACATATAGTATATATATGATATAGGAAGTAAAAGAGCTTTGTAAAAGAGCAATGAGCATAGATTATTAAGAAAACAGAAAGGAATATTATACATGCCTGTCCAGCCTTTAGCACATTGACACGTGTAACTATTCACTCCGTCCCAGCAGGTGGCGTTGTTGTAGCATGGACTGCTCTCGCACTCGTCCAAGTTAATCTCACAGTTTATCCCTGAAATGATTTGTAATGTATAACTGCTAATTATATATTTGCCATTATTAATTCTTACAAGAATGCGGCACACAGAATATTCATATCGTGAAACGGGTGGCGAATTTGCTAAACGTTATTTTTTTTAATATGAAATATTCAAACAATGCATGTCCCATGACTAATGTGATTTTGATTTTTGATGACATTTTTTTTCGTCATTATCATCGTCATCAGATGTTCATTACTGTTAAGTTGATCCGACTTTTTTTTATCCATTCGACAGTTATCCATCCGACAGCCTTTGTATAGAAAAAATAACCTTGAGATTATATCAAATATAGAAATACTTCATAAGTATTGTAATTATAACAATTTAATAAATATAGGGGCCTGGACAGCTGAGTGGAAAAAACGGTCGGCCCTCTCCGCTGGCGACCCGGGTTCGATTCTGGGAGTGGCTATGAGAGAGGGTTGTAGTTGCCCGTCCAAGGTCTGTGGTTTTCTCAGGGTCTCCGGTTTCCTCCACCATTACCGACTACCGAGCGCCAACATCCGAGCAATGGAGGGAGCCTCGCAATAGTTATTATCATTAGTTGTACAATAAATGTAAAATAAATAAAGTTTATAACAACAATTAAATATATAACACACCTGCCCATCCGGACTGACAGATACAGACGTATCCAGTTCGCAGGCTGGTACAGCTGCCGCCATTTTGGCACGGTTCTTTGAAGCACTCATTGACCCGGAGTTCTGTAGTCGGTATTTTCTGTAACTCCCAATCAGTCAGGTTTTCAACCCCTGGTTTATATAAATAATTATACATCATAAGATATTGCAACTTGCGCATATTTTAAAACAACTGTGCAATGACCGCAGAAAAAGTAAGGCCTTTGAGGGAAAAAAAGTTGCACATGGACATGTGCAACAATTAGACAATGCCAATTAACCCAAAAGAGATTGCTCAACAATACTGAAAACCCAAATATGTTGTTGCCATTGTAACATGAAACTGCTGAACGTCTTCTTTTTCGTGAGGTTTCTGGGGGGGGGGGTGACGGTTCATTGATCAAAGTTACATTTACATGTAAAGTAGGAAAGGAATTGTCTCTGAAGATGACATCTGACAGAACAATTTTTCTTACTAATAAGACAGACATGAAGATATACAAACGGCAATTAAATTCTGGAGTGAATCTGGGCAAACATACGGGTGGCGGTAGGTGCCCTTTAGTGTTAATGTATTCTGACTTTCAGGTACGCCCTTTGGTTTTCACCACAGGCACTTGACACGATTTATTCACCGGATGAGCGATATTACAGGCATCACAGGGCCTATCGCCCGACCTCTAAATGAAGCTTAAAACAATCTTCCTACTTAAACGCTTCAACCCATGCTCCAAATTAAGGCATGAGTTGTAATATACAAGTACGAAGATTAAAAAAGTTGTTTCAGCCTTATGTAGAGGTGATTTTAGCATAAATTAGGTTGATGGGCAGTCATAGTAAGAGAACCATGTTTAATTGGTGGGATGGTTGGTTAGATAGGTGACGGGGGGATTGGCTCAGTGATGCTTGTAATATCGCTCACCCGATGCTCACCTGTTACTGAGCAGCACATTATCTTTTCATAAAATTTTTGTTTAAACTCGGACGCATATCCTGGAATAAATCGGGATTCAATGGAACCAGTATATACTTTACGCAATACAAAAGCGATTCATCTGCATAAAACTACTGAACGCACCTGTCATATTAAAATCTATTGAGTTTATTATGTGTTATCAGCAATATTAAAGATGGTTACCTAGACATGCTGTAATGTTCACAGAGCCCGGGTTCATAGTCCTTACGCCGCCTGGACATTGTAGACACGCGGCACGCCCAGTCTCAGGCTGAAAGTAGCCACGTGGACAGGGGAAACATGGCGCAAGTCCTGTCTTTGACACGTGACCCTCCGGGCATAACTCTGATAAAAAGAGACATTAGCATGTTTTATTGTCAATTAATATGTAATGAACTGTTTTAAAAAGCATGGTGTTTATCCAAATGCTATTTGCTTAAAAATCACGTGCAAGTTACCAAAATATCAAAAGAAGTCGCATGTAGAATACAAAGAACTCATTCCAAGGGGTTTACCAAGTAGTCCTAAAATGTAAAAAAACAAGTGACCCATGGGTCATGACGCTCAGCTGCCAAGCATGACCTGTGACATCATGGACTGAGATTCACAACTTCCAGTCAAATTTTGAAGAACCAATTTGCCAATTTGTTGAAAATTTTCTATGACAACAGAAATATATATCACCTATGTCTGGTTAAAACACAGTGAATTGATGGTCTGAGGAAAATGCATGATTGTTAAGCTATCAGGAACTATTCCAACAGCTTGCTTGAAACCTGTCAGTCTCAAAAGGAACACCACAAAGGGCAAATATAAGATCAAAATATATAGCAAAAATCAAGGAAATACATGCAAGAATTATTGAGAAACAGGTGCTTCTGTATGAATTTTTATTCAATACAAGCCAACTGTACTGCACTTTTATAAATGATGGTAATATTTATTCAGAAATATTTGACCCAATCCTTTACAAGATTACATAAATATACATCCAACTGCATTCACTTTAACTGTTCTTGAGATAATATGATCAAAAGGAATTAAAAGATGGTTGCCTGGTGGCCATATTGGACTTCTGACAAGTCTGAAATCAGACAACAAACATTCTCTTAATCGGACCAAACATTAAAGAAAAATTACTGAAACTGCCCTGGAGAAAGAATTTCTAAAGTGGCTAACTGGCACTAAATGGAATTCTGACAAGTATGACATTTGATATCCCACATTCTCCAATAAGAGACCAAACTTTGGGCAAATTATCCAGTAATAAATGCCCAAAATAATTCAAAAGGCATGTCCAGGCCCTCATATCAGATTTATAGATATGCAATTGTAAAAAGTGTAAGTCCAATATTTTTTATTATAACTCTGCTTTTCAATGGGGTCAGCAGGGTAGGTAAACTGCCAAACCTGAAAGAAAAGAAATGCAGAAAGCATGACTAAGAGTCTTGAAATAAAACAAAAAGCCATCCTAAATCAAGGTACACATCCACATATTATGAGAACAAACACTTGCTTTTATATGTGGTGATATATATTAAAATATTCAGATATCTAGGAAACTAAGTTTATTGCTAGGATTCCATAAATAAACTGCAAAATGTTCCCATCATCTTATAAATCAGTAGCTAAACCTTAATACTATACTCTCATAGTCTTAATGCCTGGCTGAATCATTCTGACAACAGTGTTTTTGTTATGAAGTAATGAGGTACTTATCACTGAGCCTTATCACTTAATAGGCTGATACAAAAGGGAGTGATATGTCACCAGTGTCACTCACAATTACAGCCACACAGGGAGATGTACCAGCTGGAGTGGGATGGTTATATATACAAGAAAAATAGAGATGGTCTATAAAATAAGTAATTGTGAACATCCCTGACCTATGACCTTGGCCTTTTGCCCATATATCAACTGGATTCTTTCTAAATGATGGGTAACTACTGACCACTTAAATCTGGTGTAATTACTTGGCAACCAATGGGTGAATAACTTTGACCTGCAAATTTTTAACCTGCTGACCAGCTGACCCCAAAATCAATAAGTTATTTATTCAAGCAAAAAGACCCATAAATATGAAGTTTGAGTCAAACTGAGTGATGCATAGATGTGGCATATGTGAAAGACTGAAGGTTTGGGTTGAACAGTTACACTTGAAATATGCTCACAAGCATTTAGAACAATTAAATATTGTGACCTTGACCTTTGACTTTTTGATCTCAACATCAATAGGCTTCTTCCCTTATTGGTAGGTCAGCCATATATGACAGATGGAAGGTACAGATTGAAAAGTTTGCCTGAAAATGACTCCACGCAAGAAGTGGGTGCTGTGAACTTGACCTTTGACCTCAAAACTAGACGACCATAGGTCGAACGCTTGCCGGAAATCGGAAGTAAAACACAGACGGACAGACAGAACATATTGTCGGTTTTCTATTAATGGAATGACTCTCAGGGACATTGCTGAGAATATGTGGCCCGTATAGAATGTCATATGAGACAAAAGAACAGGCAAGCAGACAAAGCTGACAACAAAAGACGGACAGACAGACATACTGACTTTGTGAGACAAGATTGACACCAGATGACATAACCTGGTGATTGAGAAGATTCAAAGGAAGAAAATGAGTTATAATTTATGTAATTTAGATTTATAGTTTTGGAGGTGTGGCGAATTAATGATATACTTGGGAGGCTCGACTGTAGCGCCCTCTAGCAGACATATTCCGAAGACGACAAATGCGTTTCGTATTATTAGTGTATGACAGGAGATGTCCAAGTTTCAAAAGGATTCCGTCAAAGCTGTGGCCTGTAGAATGCTATATGTAAGGCGTAAGAACCATCAAGCAGGCGACTTTGAGGATAACGGACAAACAGATGGACACACTGACAAAGTGACAGAAGATTGAAACCATATGCCTTAACCAGGTTATGGAGAAGACTCAAAGGAAGAAAATAAGCTATAGCTTATGTAACTGAGGCTTTGGGTGTAGAGATATGGCCAATACAATGGTATGTGTGTGAGGGTCGTGTGCAGCGCCCACTAGTGGCCATATCAGGAAAATGAAAAATTTATTTTTAGAAATTAGTGTAAGACATAAGATGTAATAGTTTCAAAAGGATTCCGTCAAAACTGTGGCCTATAGAATGCTATATGTGAGACGCAAGAACCAACAAGCAGGCGAATTTGAGGACAACTGACAAACAGACGAAAACACTGACAAAGTGATTCAAGATTGAGTCCAGATGACTACTCCAGGTTATGGAGAAGACCCAAAGGAAGAAAAAATCTACAGTTTATGTTACTGAGGTTTATAGTTTTGGAGATATTGCCAAAGCATGATATGTTGGGAGAGGTTCGAGTTCAGCGCCCCCTAGCGGCCATATCCGGAAAACGAAAAATTGGTTTCGAGATATTAGTGTAAGACTTAAGATGTTATAGTTTCAAAAGGATTCTTTCAAAACTGTGGCCTGTAGAATGCTATATGTGAGACGCAAGAGCAAGCAGGCGAATTTGAGGAAAACTGACAAACAGACAGACACACTGACAAAGTGTCACAAAAGTGTGACCAGATGACTACACTAGGTTATGGAGAAGACCCAGAGGAAGAAAATAAGCTATAGTTTATGTAATTGAGGCTTATAATTTTGGAGATATGGCCAAAATATGATATGTTCGGGAGGTTCACATCCAGCGCCCCCTAGCGGCCCTATTAAAAAAATGAAAAAACAATTTCGAGATACTAGTGTAGGACTTGTAATATGTCAGTTTCAAAAAGATTCCTGCAATAATGTGGCCTTTGGCGCAAGATGAATGAAATCTCGAAATATCTCTATTCACGAGATATTTTACGAGATACTGCAAGACTTGTAATAAAATCTTGTAGTACTAGTTGAATGCTACTTGATGCTAAAAACTTGATCACTCTAGCTTTTAAACTGACAAAGTTAGAAAAATAAGACCCCTTATTTTCGAATATCATGATTTTCCCCCAAAATTTGTAACCATGGTTACGGCAAATTTGAGTCAGCTACACACCAGATGACAGGCCTTGGAATGACGATGAAAATGAGCTATCGTTGAAGTAGATACGACTTATAGTCACAAAGATATGAAGAAAAAACCGTTTTGAGAAGTTTTGATGACCTTGACCTTGACCTTTGTCCTATTTTGACCAAAAACAATAGGGCACCTAGAAATTTAATTCTCCATCATCTCTGAAAGTTTCAAGGTGATTGCTGCAAAATTGTGGCCTGTACTGTACTAAATGTCAGACAGAACATGGCGGCCGTTGTCAAAATTGACAACAACAGAGGAACAGACAGACATACTGACAAGGTGACACAAGGTTAACAAAAGTTGATCATACCATGATATGGGGAAAGGAAAGACGAACAAAATGATCTTAGAATGAGGTTGATACGACCATTTTTGACCAAGTTATGAGGAAAATAAAATTTCGAGGTTTTTCGATGACCTTGACCTTAACTGTTGACCTATATTAACCCAAAACAATAGGGCACCTAAAAATTTTGTTTTCCATTATCCCTGTAAGTTTCAAGGTGATTATTGCAAAATTGTGGCCAGGAGAGTGATGACAAACAAACAGACAGACAGACAGACATACAGACATACAGACAAACAGACAAACAGACATACGCAACTGACCAATATGCTTGCCGAAATCTTTGATTCCCGCAAGCAATCAACAGGTCTTTTCCCCTGTTGGCAGAGAAGCGATATCAGTGCTGGAAGGTTTGGAATGAAAAGTCTAGCTTGAAATGTGTCCACTACCTTTTCAAAGAAGTGGATCCTGTGACCCTGACCTTTGACCTTGTGACCTCAAAATCTATAGGATTTTTCTCCAACTTAGTAGGTGAGCTATATGTGAAAGATCAAAGAATTGGGATGAAAGGGTTGGCTTAAAATGCATCCACAGGCTTTTCAAAGAAGAGGCTCCTGTGACCTTGACCTTTGACCTTTTGACCTAAAAAAATTATGGTTCTTCCCCTGTTGGTAGGTGAGCTGTATGTGAAAGATGGAAGGTTTGGGATGAAAATTTTGTCTCAAAGAGTTATTTCTGGGGGGTGCAAACACACCCCATAACTTCGAGAATATAGGTCGCAGTGACTTAATTTCAGGTTTGCAAGGAGATCTTTTTATAACCTCTAAGACTGCATAGAGTTCATGGCCCTAGCCCCTGCGGTTACGATTTGTGCCCTGCTAACGGCCGGACGGCCGGACGGACAGACGGAAGGACGCCGGACAAAGACCCATCGCTATAGCCCAGCATGACTGAAAGTCAACTGAGCTAAAAATATATTATCTGAGAAAAATAATTTAGAAATTCTGAAACAAAGATAACAATTGACCTTTGGGACATGTCACTCAGCTCATTGGTTGCTTGTGGCAATGATACTAAATGCATTTGTTTTCGGCACTGATTGCCCTGAAGGAACTGTAAATAATCCTGTAATTTTTGCAAATTATTTCATGGTGACTTTATTATCCATGTGGAGGTAGACTATGGGCAAGGGTAACTGTTTTTACAATTAGCATGATCAGTGATAGCAGTCATGACTTTACATTTACTGCCGATTTCAATAATGACAATGGAGCTTGCAGACTACATTCTTCAGAACTGGCAAACAGCCCATGATCGATAAGCACACTAGGTCTCAGAGCACCAGATGAAACCACGGCTAACAAACTAATACGACAGTCTCAAAATAGAAGAAAATGTGTGAAATTATGAAAAATTAAGGTGGGCCACCTGCCTTTAGAAAAAGATGCAATTGTCTATGATCAATATAAAAAACATGATTCGTGACAATCCATGCTTGATTATTGAGATACTTGTGCTTTTGTACAATATTTAAAATTTTTCATGGGTGTCCAAATACAGGTCGCAGTGACTAATTTTAGGTTTCCCAGGAGATTCATGAAGGGCCTCGAAGTATGCAAAGTTGTAAGCTTAGAGGTCTAACGGTTACGGTCTGTACCTTGTTAACGGGCTTCCAGGCACCACACAAAGGATGACCGCCATAGCTCAGATGACTTACATGCAGTCAGCGGAGCTAAAATAATTCTTCGTTTACAACCAAGGGGAATTTATAGTAATTATTTTATATCAATAGGAATTACAAGTAATGACAAATTTCCAATAAGTATTGTGGATTTGACCATAACATGGATATACTGTTTTAGGGAACGATATACGTACATTTAATGTTTTTTCCCGTCTGTACATTATTAATCTAAAGTATGGACTTCTTCTCATGTATAGCCCATATCCGTTAAGGGAATATGGTCAACCCAGGTACACAATGGCCAATTCACCTTCTTTCACTTGGATCAGCAAAACGGTTCTTATGTCAGCGTGACACAGGGATATAGCAACTCATCATTCAGGCCTTATTTTTCTCAGCCCAAAGTCAAAAACATTTAAAGGTGCCCATTTACCTACCATGTGAAAAGTTCTCATAACGCCTTTGTGAAGGATGCATGTATGAACTAGTTTATCAACATGTTTGAAAAAACAACAATATTGACAAAGGAAAAAAATTAACCTAAGGTGGTAGGTTGCATATATGCGAAGACAGAAAGGTCATTTAATGCAAAACGTTATTTGCAAAACTCTTGCTTAATTATCTGACTTGTTGCAAGATGCCCTTGTTGAATTTGTTTTATTTTGGCGGGCCCCCATATATTGTGAACACGTCGATATAAACAAAACAAACAGCCTATGGGTGGTGATATCGATGTTTTCTCGCCTTTTTTTTATAAAAGCTCAAAGGGATTACCTTTAGTTTATAAAGGTAAGATAGGTGATTGGGCCCCTAAATGGTATATGCATCAATTGTAGGGGAGCCCCATCTCGTCCTATAATATCTGAAACTTTAATAACCAACATTCAAACAGAAGGGTCTAAAAAAAAATTAACATATGAACACAAATATCCTGGCGTTTGGACATGTCGGCTAATGATTCAACACCTAATTTGAAAAAAAATATTTCTCACAGCACACTTGCTTATAAGAAACTAGCGATCAGGGTAAGAGCAAACGTGAAATAGGACGTTCATGCAAGTAGGTTAATCAAACAGAAAATTACGCAAATTACCTCCACAAACAGAAAGACTCCTAGCACCTCTGCTCCACGTGGTCCTGCCTTCAGGACACTTGAGGCACGTGATCTGCGCGTACTCGTGCTGGAAATAGCCTATTGCGCATGTCTCACACGGTTCTAGACCATCTGTAGAGAAAGTCCCGGGAAGGCACTGCGCTACAGCAAACGAAGAGGGTTTATAGTATATCGTTTCTAAAATTACAGCCTACATTTTTGTTAATGGTCTTAAACGTTATGTTAAATTTTAGAGGCACCACATTACAAGCGACTCTGATACAAACTTTAGCTTATATATACATGTATATATATATATATATATATATATATATATATATATATATATATATATATTCTATTATGCCTAATCATTCTCAACCTGACGAGTTCTTAATCACGCAAGCATACGTACGGACAAGTAAACGTAAAAGTGACTTAATGCAAGCTGTGTATATTTTTTCTTTTATGTCCCCCATTTATGATGCAAGATTATGACCGTGGCACGTTTGCGTCAACCTAAAATTGTAAAACTACAGTGATACTGACCTTTACACTGAGAGGAGCTCCTAGAGTTGTTACTGGACGTGGAGGTGTTCTGAGGACACTGCAGACACGCTGGCTGTCCTTCTTGTGGTTGGAAGGTCCCCAGAGCACAGCTTTCACACATCTCAGTTTGTATATTGAAGAATGTTCCAGAAGGACAGTTTACTGTGAAAATTAAATTAGTAACGTTTTCCGTAATAGTATCCTTTAGCCAGAAAATGTACATTTCCTTTCGGGGATAAGTATATTAATAAATATCTTTCATCAGAAATTTTTTTTCAAACATCAACTTTTACCTCCAACAATGTGGCTTAGGATTATGTGATCAGGTATGATTTCTTTGTTTTTGTCCCACACGATACCTTTCAAAGTTTTCGATAATTTTCAATATTTAGGAAGAATGGGCTATGGGTATAGTGATATTTCATTGGATTTTCTGGCATTCAATTAAATGTTCGGGCGTAGGTTTACGGTCTGCGAGTGCCTTGTAGATATGTTCATTTAATGCTGTGAGCTGAAGAGTAATTCTGTAAATCAGGTTTGCAATCGATCTTAATATCAAATGTTTATATGACAGTAATGCTTGCTATATTTAGATTTCACATATGCCCATGACAGCCCTGAAGAAACCACTGTGTCTGTTATCAGGTAAAAAATAATTGTTTACAAACCACAATGGCGGTCTTTCCTTACGCTTCCTTGGCTACAAACGAACTCCGGATCTGAAGGCCGTGAATTCAGCTTTTCATACACCAGAGACTGGTCTGCCGTTCTTAGATCAAAGAGTCCGGCCTTGGCTTCCTCTCTGATAGTATCCAAGACCTGATTCATCTGGTCCAATAGCGCCCTCTGGTTTTCAGCATCCACGTGAACGTTTTCCAGTTTACCTTTCATAAACAAAAACACGTACATTTACTACTAATACTAAATACGCTCTTGTGAAAATATAAACTATAAAATATAAATAAATAATATGCAAATAAAATACAAATATTTAAAATATAACAAATAAACCGAAAATCAATTTGTATAAACGTTCTTTCTCCATTTAGCTACCGGTGGTTATATGAAAGAAAGTACACTTTTAATGTCAGCGTGCAAAATAGTAATACATTGGAGCATTCAAGAAGGAAGCAATTTTAGGATAAAATTTGTTTGCTAATTAGTTACAAAATTCTATAAAATTTTTATTAATTAAAGAGGCCTAAACACCTATAAAGCATGTCGATTTAACAGGAAAAAATAGCGTCTTATCTTTAGAGTAATAATTGGTACCTGCCAAATTATTGGCCTGAAACCTTTGGCTAACTACCGCAAAAGAGTGTTAGGAAAAGTGAAACGGGCGCGATCAAAGGCCTCAACATAAACACAGCGGGTGAGACTCCATGCATCGTCTGGTTCACAATACCGGTCAATCAGGAGATGCCCTGAATGACATGGTCCCCAAAATGTAATAAATGTTCCCACTGCTGTTGCAGTGACTCAGACCCGGGACCCGAAGCACGACCTGGATTTATCGTACAAATATGTTGCGAAAGGTTCTACAATGAATTTACAATCGGCCCATGGCCCGTAATTTCCATCCAGCAGGGATATATCAGAGGACATGAAGGTTCATATATGGACTAGTTAGGACTACTTTCTGTTTGGGTTCTGTTGCGCATTCACAAAATCAGACCTCCGGTCACGCGGCCATGTTATTGTAAACAGACACATGTAGACTATGTATGCTAACACGCAAAACCTTGAAAAGATATTAAACAGCTACAATGGGGTTACTGAGACCGTGTACTGGGATGGTTTTGCCTGGAAACTTTTGTATAGAGCAAACGTGAACTGATAGTGTGAAAGAATAGACATAATATTGCTCCGGATTATGTCCCTTAAGGTTTTGGTTTCTTTACGGTATCGGAAATGCGTCTTTATGGTACCGGAAATCTCCAGGCCGATGACAAGTCTCTGTTTGGCGCCCGATCCGTCATCTAAGGAGTTAGGGGAGCGAAGTTGGTTCACCAGAGGACTCCATGGTATCTCATTGGAAAGGTGTTTCGGTGTCCACACTGCAATTAAGTTGCATTCAGAAAAATCTAACGTATACACAGTCGTCCTTTCTTGTTAATTTTAGACATGTTGCCCGTTAAATTGTAATATAATATACAAAATCATATAATATATCATAACAAATTTTAATTTTCACAGCTTAATTTGTCTCAAAACGTATCATAATATCAAAGAATCAATGAGAAAACACCGAAATCGTGGTTCGCTTTAAAATTTGCTTTCTATGATATGGGTGACAGAATAATTATTGATCGTGATAACAAAGGATATGCAATCATACCATTTACTGTATATGGTATGCAATCATACCATATACAGTAAATGGGTAATTCAAGTCGTAATTTATAGTATTATGTGCGCTTCCAGCATGTCATGCCTAAATTACAGCAAGTAGACACTGAAATTACCTTTATTAACTGGCATATCGATGTCTACACAATGGCTGTACACGTCCAGCAGTGAGCAGGTCACTCCAGCCTCACAAGTATCTTCTACCTACAAAAGATGCCATAACGGAACGATCAATAGTACTATTAATTCCCACCGCGTACTTTGTCATGGCTGAATGCGGCTGACGCAATCAACCCGCTCACGATAAAAAAATGTCTTTTCCCGTGTTTGTTCGTATATGTTCTATCATATTCTGTTTCATCCCCTCCTGTCCACCTACAATTTGCTATGAAAATTGTTATAAGTTACATTTCAAGCAAAAAAATATGAATTTATGGGAGAAGATTAAAGGGACTTATATTCAACAAAGTAACCTTACAACTTTGAAAAAAAAATTTATAATATGAAAAATCATTTTACAACATATCGGTCCCACTTATGGCCACATGCAAAAACAGCTTCAATTAATAGCTGCTGATTGGATGATGTCATGTAAACATGCTAAAAATGTAACAAGATAAAACAAAGATGGCAATGCATGCAGGCAGACCCAAACAGTTGCGAAACTCAAGCTGGAGATTTATAGTAAAATTCTTAATTGTCATGTTAGGCTGTCACCATATTAAGATTTCTAAGAAATTAATTAAAATATAAACTTTTAAGAAAATTATCTCCAAAAAAACACATGTTGGAAGAACGGATTATAGCAGGAATAAGCAAAACCACCTGCATCGATCTCCACGAAATTTCATGCGGAATGGAGAGTGAGAAATGGGCCAGAGAAAAGTCCATTGTAACAGGTAACCAATAAACATGATAATGTAATTAAACATTTAATTTTTATTAATGAAAATGGACACTCCACTCTCTGCAGCTGACAGTGAACTTTACCAGTGTGCGCGCCTCCCAGCGGACATGCGACTCCACCATGTTCAACAAAAGACGATCCTCACATGATTCGTCCGCGTGGAAGGTCAGCTGACTCCTCTGGACCACCTCATTGGACATTTGCCATTCTGAAAATATAAGCATTCTTAATCTGGTCTAGCTTTTCTCATATCTGTATTTTTAAACTGGGACAATGTTTCTTTCAACTAATTACTTAATGGGCTTTCATTTTTAACTGACAATAACACATGGGTAACTGATTTCAGACATAAATAGTGTCACAATTAAGTATTATTTGACAAATTAAAATTGTGTGCAAGAAGTTAGCATGTTCGGTAAAGTTTCCGTTACTGGTGATTGGTAAGCATGATGTAGCTTATAAAAAAATAAACAAAGGTGATGGATTTCAAGAGTTACCCGTCGCTTATCATACATTTTACTGTGTGACTATTGTCTCATGAAACGTCAAAGGTATTTTGTTTTTAAACGATACCCGGATACCCGGAAGTTCCATTTCCATGTTCTTCATTATCGTCGAATTCATAGACTCGGTCCCCATCACTCATTATTCCAGATTGTGGGTACTGTAATCAGTCTATTTAAAAAAATCTGAAATCCCCAAATGTATCAATGAATACATATCCGACTTGGGTCACATATGCTGAATAAACCTGTACTTCTTGAATAAACAGCAAAGTATCATCATAATTAGAATATTATATTATATGAGATACTTTGATAACCAATGCATTGTAATTTATAAATTAGGAAGTTTTGCCTTACCTGCGCAGTCTTTGTTTAGGTGTCCCTCGGGTCTCCATATATTTTCTTCATAATAGCACGTGACATTTTCTGGTTGGCTGGTGGTGAATTCGTACCCCTCGTTACAATAAATATGACATTCTACTCCATTTTGAATGTCGTTACATTCTGTCTGCCCGTTCAGTGGTGCACGCAGCTTAAAACATGGTAGCTCTAAACAGAGACAGAAGGAATAATAAAACTTTATGACGTTCCAACATTTCTAGAGGCATAAATATATAGCCCTTAGTAATATTTTCAAATGCTATTTTACTTATCTTATCACGGAATAGACGAATATAATATTAACGCATTTGGGAATAAATATGAGAAATATAAGGATAATGTACTGTATTATCTACTTTTGGAAATTATGATTAACTGTCGAAGATATCGTCTTTTACATAAAACCTTATACATGTGATAGCACGTACAGTTTACATGAACCTTCTTCCTAGTTACATGTACATACATGTACATACATGAACATATATGTTTGTACGAGTTCTAAAAAACTTTAAATGCGGTACCTTTGAACAAGGTTATTGTTATTTACGGTAACTCCCGCTTTTGCTAATTAGCGCCATCTTGTGTACATTAAGTGAAACACATAACATTTGAGCAAGGCATTAAAACTGGCTAATTCTTTGTATAATCTTATACATTTGAGTGGATCGCCAATAGGAATACATAACACTTCACTAGGTTGCGTTGAAATATGATGAATGTTAAAGTTTAATCGAAAAAATAGAAATCATTAACTTCTAAATCGTTCTTAGTTTGAATACTAGATGGCGCTGATAAGCAAATGCGGGAGTTACCGTAAGTAACAATAATCTTGTTCAAAGGTACCCCATTATCACAATTTAATTCTGTTTAGAAGTAAAAGGACCCTTGAGTAGGATTATAGAGCAAAGGTTTGGTATAGTTACCCCATCCCACCTCATTCCCTCTCCCGTAGGCTTAAACCGCGATATATCAGCGATTTCTGGGTGATACGTATATGTGGCCAAAGGGTTTTATTAATCCGCTAAACACATACCTTGCACTTCTATTTTCACGGTGCACGTGCTGTTATTTCCACTCTCGTCAAATGCCGTGTAAGTCACGTGAGTCGTGCCGGGAGGGAGAGCTATCGGGGGTCGGAGGGTTGAGCTGACCCTCAGCGGCTTCCTACTGTTGTCAGAGAAGACTGGCTCCGCCCACGTCACTTCCGCTTCACGTGACTTCACAACTATCGGGGGCGGTGATGGACATTTGTCGATGCGCGGAGGTTCGTGATCTGTCAAATAGATTAAAGTACAGCTTCGCCTATTTATAACATTTTCCCACTTCATTCTTGATTTTTATTCTAATTGATAACGACGAAAAATAACAATCAAATGGAATCAAGATACGGTATCAACCTTGTATCGTTCTTCGTTCCTTGTTTTCATTTTTTTACTGGTTATGAGAAGCATAAAATCAAACAAACAGAGTTTTATCTGTTGAATTTCACTAAAGTAACTTTGCAAAATAAATGGTATCTTTCTCAGAATAGAAACTAAAGTTGGTAAATTAAACATTTTCTTTGCAAACGTTTGACGTAAACCTTGGACAAAGTTAACAAAGGTTGGTCGGTATAATTTGTATGAATTTTCAAGAGCCGTAGTTATAAAAAATAAGTTACCTTATAAACACGCTTACCTTCAACAGTTACAGTAAAGGAACATTTCCCTTTATTTCGTAACGCATCCTCTGCGACGTACGTCACTTTGGTTGCGCCAATCGGCAGATCAATGGGCGGTACCAAAGCAGGAATGCTGGTGATGGTTGGGGCGTGGCCTGAGTTGTCAGTCGCGTTGGGCGGGGTCCACGTAGCCTCACCCATGTTGCTTTCGGGCCTGGTCTGCACGGTGACGTCAGAGGGACATTTGATGACAGGATCCGTATTATCTGAATTCATATTATGAGCGCTATAAGAGCTTTCACAACGCATTACTTTTGTTAACAGTCTCTTTTGTACAAAATCTAAGTAACTTGTATTCGTATATAAAAACCGATTGTGAAAAACAGCCAGGAAAGAAATGCTGATTCAGTCAACATGTTTTATGTGATAACCGTGATATGCCTACTACTAGACACTTTACTACTGATGATATGAAATATCAGAAAATCTAATGTACAGTTAAGAAATTTCAAATATTTTCAGGAACACCTAAAAAATACATAAATCAAAGAGGCTGATGGATAAGCCAAAACAAACATTTCTTACAGACGAGAAACATGGAGGAACAAATTATATTACTGTGTAACAGAGAACATGGGTTGTCTATGTTTGTCCCTAAACTGTTCCATTAGAACCTTACTATTCAAAATAGGAGAAATACAAATGCATACTAAGCCTTTGACCATCACAGAGAAGTCGTTCATGACCTACATTTTCTTAATGTACATAGTGTAGCTGTAGTTAATATTGTCAGATATTGTTAATATTGTCCCCCACCTCCATATGACCCTCCTCTGAGTGATAAGTATGTGCTCAGGAACTACCCACCAATACATTTGGTTTCATCAGTCGTGGGAGGGTTCCAATATCCTTCTGGGCCGCAGGTTTGTACGGTCGCACCGAGTAGTTTGTAACCTTCCTGACAGGTGGTGTAGCAGGTCGTAGTGTTGTAGTCATGTTCAGCAGTGGTGCAGCTCGCTGGGGCTATTTTAGCTCGGTTTATTTCCACAAGGGGGCGACATCGGACAGCTACAACGAAATTTAGTTTTGAACCGCTGTCTAGTTATTCCCCTACCCGTTAAAAATAGCAAAAATATATAAAGTGCAAAGCATAATATAAGTCTTGCGTCCATCGACGTGATGAGGCAGCTTTTATGAATCATCATTATTACGTAATTGTTATTTACCCTGACAACTTTCATGATGCACGTTTAAATATTCCAGGGATGCATAGGGAATGAACCCCCAAAAGACCACCCCCTGTCACACGACCATCCGCTATCATGACCCCTCCGGCAGCACATCTAACGGCTTAGATATGTAAATACGGTCACCAACACGACCGCATCCAGACGGTGTCTGATTCACGGTCTTGGTATCAAGGATTTACTGTATCAACCTAATGCATACCGATTCCATTTGACCTTGTCTGTGACACAGACGTTAGCCATCTAAAAGGTAATGAATTATAGTTATCGAACAAAATAAGTCAAGTAATGCCTTCATCAAGCAGTTGTTCTGACCAGACAACGAAATTGACTGAACACGATGTGTAAGTATATATAAATTAGTGATATTCAGATAATCGAATCGGTATATATATGGTGCTTTTTTAATATGCGACTGACTATATTAACAAATACCAAAATACAAGTTCTATCAAACGATTCGATTTCAGCTGTCATTTAATAATTTAGCATGCAAAACTCTATGTATTGGTCATCCTGCCTCTGTTTGAATCCCTATACGGAAGCTCGAGATAATGGCTAGTCCGAAGTAAGCGAGGATAAGCCATGTATATTATGAGGGACAACATATTCGCCCCGGCATCATATACATCATTTTTTTTGTCTTATCAACCTACAGCCTTCGTCTTTCATATCATTATGGATCCGCTTCTTGTTTAAAAAGTGTTTTATTGACATTTATTAATAATTACAATTTATAATACAACATGATAGCTTACTCAGCAAGCCCTGTCGCTCAATGAGGTCCTGCTGCTATTCAAGACATATGAAATTTATCAAATATATTTAAACAAATTGATAAAAAATGACATAATAACGTGAAACCTGTCTGATGGGGGCACCCCTGGGACTGGACCAAACGGATAATTTTATAGGGGTGCCCACTGTATGTAGGTAAGGACCGCAAAATTAATAATAATACTGGACTCTCCAAGATTGTCCGTTATATGGACTAGTCCCTTCACGGAGGTGCCAGCTGTGTGTGCGTGGGGTGGGGGGCACTGAGCTCTATTTACAACTGAGGACTTAGTACTTACCTTTGCAATGGGGAGGAATGCCGCTCCATACAGCTATGGCAATGCAGCGTCTGCGGCGAGACCCCACGACTCGATACCCGGGCTCGCAGGAGAACCGACACACGGTGTTAAACTCAAAGTCACGGGACGTGCACAACGATACGCCGTGACGGAACGTTGGTGGTGGGCGACAACGACGAACTAACCAGTAAATAAAGAAACTTAATTAATAATTCTGTCACATTTACATAATTTTGTTAGTAAAGACTGCTAAAAATAATTCAGACAAACAACAAGTGAAATTGGTCCAGGAAATGAATAGTGAGTGAAGAAGGTAAAAGAACATCGGGCATACCAGTAATTACCTTAAATGATTGTGTACAGCAGCAAGTGTTATGGTGTCCACTCCTGGATATTTGTTACGTGTTATATGATATACAACTAGAATACGGGTAGTCGACAAGCGACTACGTGTATCCGCCGAAATCAGAGTGGGACGGGTGAAGTGAAGCATGGGTTGAGTTGCAGGGGGAAATAGATTGAGATGTGTTGCATATAAGCATGGATGTCTGCAGCCGAAATGTGTATGTAGGTTGCGCCACCTGCCACAAAATCCAGAAAGCTATCCGAGATGTTTAAATTAAGGTAGATATGTCAAACCACTGCCGAGATATGAGTGATTTTATCCCACGGCAGACAAACAGACGGACGCTGTGCAAAAATGGTTGCAGGTGGCGCATCGAATTTTGTGTATGATTAAGACATATGCGAGATCTATACATATGCAAAATTTTGGCCCCATCGGTTAGACGGTACACGAGATATGAGCTTGGATGTCTGCAGCGTAATCGTGAATGTAGGTGGCTCAACTTGTCATAAAATCAAGAAAGCTGTCCAGGATGTATACACATGCAAACTTTCAGGTGGTTAAGTCCAACCAATGCAGAAATATGCGTGATTTTATCCCAAGGCAGATGAACAGATTGACGCTGTGCAAAAATGGTTGCAGGTGGCGCCACTAGTTTTGCGTTTGATAAAGAACTATGTATGACCTATACACATGCAAAATTTTGGCCCAATCGGTCAGACGGTTCACGAGATATGAGCTTGAATGTCTGCAGCGTTAACGTGAATGTAGATGGCGCCACCTGTCATATAATCAAGAAGGCTGTCCAGGATGTATACACATGCAAACTTTCAAGTGGATAAGTCCAACCAATGCAGAGATATGAATGATTTTATCCCAAGGCAGATGAACAGATTGACGCTGTGCAAAAATGGTTGCAGGTGGCGCCACCATTTCTAATGTATGTTATAAAACTATCTTTTTTTAGCCTGATCGGTCAAACGGTTCCCGAGATATGTGGGTTTATGGACGCTGGGCAGAGAGGAAAGGTAAGAGGTCAACCAAAAATGAGGGCGCAGCATTTCACAAGTGACCCGATCATAATTCTGAATTTTAAAAAAAAAATCTGCCCTGTGTTTACGGAGGAGTTCTCCGAGAACCTATGCGGCGGCGGCGTCCGACTGAAAACATAGTATCCGCAAAACTCTGTTTTGGCGGATACAATTACTCAGGACATTCATCATTTAATAATACACCAGGAGTTTCTCTCATTTCACATGCATGTTTGATATTCAGGATATGTGGCACAGGCCATGCAAAAGAGAATAGCATCTTCACAGCAACAAGTAAATCTTCTGCACTAGAGACACCTATCAATGACACTGGGTACTTGTGATGCTTAAATATGTTAAAAAGAAACATGTTGTCCGTCATATTTTATATGCAAATATAATAATGACCCTTACTTTTGAAGAGAGTTTTTTCTATTTACGAGGTTCTTGATGAAACTGCTGATCTTGGCTTAATCTAGACCTATAGTGCCACCTACGGTACATGATCAGCTCTCCAGAACAACGCAGACAACAGAAAAACTGTGCATGGTCAGGATAATGTTTAAATTCGATCCCTGTATTATATATAACTTGTATGTAATTCAAATTTTAACTAACCGTTACATCTTGTTTCCTTGCCGCTCCATCTGCCGTCTGAACGGCATGACCTCAAACTACTTCCGGTCATAAGGAAGCCGGGTTTGCAGCGGATTCCACACACCGCGTGCATGACGTTGTTGCAAGTCCCGTGCACAAAATAACCGTTCTCTGGTGACGTCAGTTTTGGGCACATGATCGCTGAGTGTAGAAAATATAAGATAATGAAGAACCATAAATTTCATTACCTATCTATGTTTATACTAAATGTTGCGGCTATCTAGAAGCAGGATAATTGTTTTGGAAAGCGATATTTTTCCTAGGCGGTATTTAGTGTGGATTTATTTTAAATGAATGTGACAGGAGCCAGTTTTTGCCGGATCAAGGCCTGAGGAAATTTTATATTTAGAAAAGTCAAGCAGTGATAGGCGATCCAGTAGAGATCCAATATATAATTCGTTTCATCACGTCATGTCCACCTGTTTTTTTTTTTTTTTGCCATGAATATTTTTATTAGTAACATTTCAAGGGGAAAAAATATAGTGTATATAGGTAGAGGATAAAGGACCTTATTTTCGACAAGGTAAATAAATACCTATCTTACATCTTATTTAAGAAACAGAAGTATTTAAAAATATGAGAATTCAGTATACATTTTACAACATACCAGCTGAACCCACTTATGGCGGTCAAGGTTATAGCTCAAATGCACACTGAGCCTCATATGACAGCTGCTGATTGAATAAGGCAATGTAAACACTAAAAATGTAGCCAGCTATAACAAATATTGCTACTTATGCAGGGACAGGCTACTTATCCGATCTGCCAGATCATTTTGAAGAGACCAACAAGCTGTGAAACATTAACTCTTAATTTATTGTATGATTGATTCTCATTTGCCATATTAGGTTGTCACTTCCATATGTAGTTTTCTAGGAAATTATTGAAAAATATAAACTCTTCAGAAAATAATCTAAAAAAAAAAAACAGGTGGACACAGATTAATTGACGAAGTATAGTTGCAATTAATATTGTCGTTTAAAATGATAAATAACACGATTTTTACTTGGGATGCTTCATGCAGTTAGTTTAATCGAAGCTTGGCTAAAAGCAACAGTGCGTTAAATCTGCCTAGAAACTTTGTAAGATATTACATTTACGTGTAATAGGCCCGTCAGAGATGCTCCGTCGCTGGCGGTAAAATGGCGTTTCACCTGCGCATGCGTAGAGTCCATTCTTTCTGTATCCTTGCTTGCATTTACAGCCAGCGATCGAGGGTGTTCCCGCAGAAGACGTGTGGTGCACATCCGGGCACTTGATGCAGGAACTCAGGTCGCCCGGGAGAGAGGAGCTTTTGTACGTCCCCGGCGGGCATGCTATATGTGTCAAAGAAAAAATACAAATAGGCTCATACTTTATACTGCTACTTTACGAAACACCTTTGTGTTACCGAAGCATGCAGTCATTGCTTAGATTATGTAATTCTGTCTTTTACTTTGATAATCTTATATATATATATATATATATATATATATATATATATATATATATATATATATATATATGCATCAATATCCTGTTTATACAACCATATTTTTGCATATACAAATGGAAATATGCAGTTGTACTTCTGGATTTTTGCAGTTAAAAAAATCAAAAAAATTTTGTCCTGGTTACAGACTGAAAAACCATGTCCATATCTCTCAATATTTTAAGTGTACCGAGCACTCATATCAACTCTATACACCATACAATTAGCCCTGATGCTAGCAGCAAAGTAAGCTGTTATAAGGGCTGTGATAATTTTATATTATTTCCCACATTTACATAAATAATTCATTAATAATATTTATAGCTTTATAATTATATCAAATAAAAACAAGACTGAGCTCTGACTTTACTTTAGAATTTAAAAGTAAAACTTCATATTCACAGTCATACTTAATTTGAGCAAAGTAAAGTGTCTTCTTTTTTGATCATCTGATATGGTTTCAGAATTGATTGATGGCGTCTCAATAACTCACATCTCTATATCAGCTAAAAGGCCTATGTTTTAATAGCGTCATATTGACCCTCTTACATTACGACCAGATTACTGGCCTGCTAGAATGTCTTTACATCTCGGTCTAGGGGACGTATTATAAATCCTCATTAGGATGCAAAGATTTTCGTCATTTGTGACAATGCCTCATGGTCTACAGGTACACTGTCGATTTACATTAGCCAGACCAATCGTTAGCATTTATGTGTACTTTCTAATAACACCAAACACGATCGAGAAAAGTTCTGTTTTAACTCAGCATATTGGTCAACCACTCGGCATGTTTGTTCAATTTATGACCGCATGAACACTTTTATGGCTCGCTTGGGTTACAGGACGCAGGCAACTTGCAGGCGATACAGGAAATGACTCGTTAGCATATTCTGTGATCTGACTTTAAATAAACTTTACAAATATCATAAAACGATTCAATACTTCAAACCTGGAATACAAATGTAAAGGAACACTTACGAAGGCAGTCTCCATGAATACCCGAGCCGTAGTATCCGGGCTGACATGCGCACTCATATTTTCCTGTCTGGGTGCCACAGAGACATGTTGCTTTAATGTCACAACATGGCGCCCATTCCTCGCAGAGTTTGTCACACTGGTAAACTGGCTGTACGGCATACCTGCCTCTGCTGAGATCTGAAAACAAGATAATTTAAATGTTATATTATTATAGTATATTCATAATTAGAAAACAAAATTGAAAGTGGGTTGGAGTTTGTTATTACTTCGCATCTGGATCAATGGTCGTCCTTCAAAAAAGGGACTAAGACCGGGGACCGTATTCATACATGACATTAATTAATGATTAATTTAATGTTAAGGAGTTAATTCAGCAGCGATTAAACAGGGCGAATTATTGAAATAGGGATGTCGAAAGGAGACCACAAAATCTGAGTAGGTCTAATGGAAAGACAACTGAAAACATCAGAAGATCAATTGATGTCTACCTGGAATATAAATCTCAACTAGATGTTTGCACTAACCACCCCCACCCCCTTACAAGCAAGTGAAAAATAATCGGAAAGCGTTTTTTTTTATTTAAGTTATATATATATATATATATATATATATATATATATATATATATATATATATATATATATGCTATACGATGGTGTATCTATAATTCAGAGAAATTAATATAGGCCTACCATGATGCAGAGCTTTCCTCGCGAGAGACTCAAACTCGCTGAAGCTGTCTAGTATGTAACAGTGTTCGTCTTTTGGTTCCGAGGCCATGTGATACAGTTCCCGGACATTCCCGTTCTCGATGCCGAACGTGAAGAGCTCAACGCCACCTTGGCGTAGCTTGGCTGCCTCTGGCCGTGGGTCACGTCCATTTGAGTAGCCGTCCGTGATAAGGAACAAAGCCTTCCTTGCACCTGGTCGGGACTTCTGGAATGTTTGCTGTAAATAACGATAAAGACATTTAAAGTCTTTAATTATTCATCTGGGCAGGTCCTTTATTAATATACCAAAACATGAAACGGCGTCAACATGAACACATTAGGACATATCATTTATTAAAATTTATATATGCGGTAAAGCCAATTGAAGGCCGTATATATTGTTGATTGCCCAAACTTTTTTTAAGAGTTTATTGCTATTTTGAATTTTAGTTTATATTTTCATCTGTATCTTTCTGTAAAAAAAGGTTGATAAAAATGGAATCATCGCTGCTTAATTAGGATCGTCCGGACGATAAGTTAGTCATTATATATATATATATATATATATATATATATATAAATATATATATATATATATATATATATATATATATACAGTAAAACCCCGCTAATGCGACCACCTGATGGACCAGGCAAAGAGGTCGTGTTAGCGGGGTGGTCGTGTTAGCTGGATGCTTGTACATTAGTCTTGCAATATTAACGCAGGCGATAATATGGGTATTTCAAGTAAATTGTTGTGCCTGTTTCATTTAAAATTTTAAATATAAAGAAAAATAAATTACAAAAACGAATATGATTCAAAAGTTTTATTCACATGTAAACAAAGCTCACAAATGAAACAAATAGTTGGCGTTGAAGTCATTCTTACAGTATTGGGCTTAATACGAAGATGGTCTGATGTCGAACACGAAATGAGAACAGATCAAATTCTAAGTGTTATTTTTATGGCCCCTGCGTGATCATTTAAATATGATTTGTCACAATTTTACTTTACTCACCTGAACGTAAGCGTGTAGTGTCAGTTATGTTTGCCAAACTCCTTTTTAATCAGTATATTAAATGCTAATCTAACAGCCGTATTCAACAAACATTGTTACGGACCATTGCGTAAAGTTTGCCTTACAGGCTGGGCGTCATTAAAAACAAGCCTAACTATGGCTGGGCAGATTAAAGCGGGCTTTCCCACGTGCACGAATAATTAATGACGGGCTTTTCTGCCAGGCTGGGCAATGAGCGTGTCACCTGCTCGACGGGCCGCGGTCGAGTAGTCGTGATACGGCTAATTAATTACGGGCTATTATCGAAGTCCAAGCTGGACGATGAGCGTGTCATCTACTGAACAGGCCGCGGTCGCCACGGGCCAGTGGTCGTGATACGGGTCTCATCTGAAGGTCGGGACAAAAAAAAAGTGGTAATTGGTCGTGATAGCGGGATGGTCGTGTTATAAGTTTTTTATATAGTATTATATATATAATGCATTGTCTGAGGGACTGGGTCGTAGGTGATGTTATACCTTTAAGTTCACTTTAAACACAATCTTGAGACGTTGGAATGACATAAAATTAACTAAAACAGGTGATGTCATTTAAAGAACTAAAATACATGTATTTGTAAAATACTTCAGATTGCGGTCGTAGAACTGGTCAATAGAAAGAGGTACAATTTTAAGGGTACCTAATAAAGTTTGGTATTTTGAATATTTTTGAAAAGGTTTTGTTTATTAAACCGTTTTAAAAAAATTTAAAGAATAATTAAATTGTTTATTTTTCAGAAAGTATATGTCAGATATAATTTAAAATGATATAAATTTTTAAATTACTTGAAACATGAACATTAAATCGTCCAAGGAAATATTTCTTAAATTTATAGTGTCAATTTTGTTTTGTTAAAAGCGTAATGTCTTTTTATTTTAAAATCATCATTTAAGAAAAGATGATAAAAATCTGTTCAACTCATCTCATAATTATTTACGAAGGACGATTTTGAAATTCATACTTTAAGTAACAAAAATTGCATTTTTAACCATTATATGATATTTGCTTTAAGGGGAATAAACAATTTAAATTTAAAAAAAAAATATAATTTTGAAATGTTTAATTTGATTATCCTCTTTTGGAAAAAAGTATACTTTCTGCTTTGGTTAAGAAGAACAACCACCAAACTTTAATTTCATAATGAAGGGTTTGCTTTAATTTCCACAATAAACTGTAGTCTACAAATTGATTAGGCCTGTCATTATCCTAGACACCTTTAAAACTTAAATGTGTTCTGCTTGACCAGATACAGGGTTCTTCGAATTCTATGAAATTCTTCAATCATAATTCAAGATACTTTGAAAACAGTCAGAGAAACATGGGGGAAAGAAACAAATTCGTCCAGCATGATTCAGTACGTCTGTAGCTGTCCTAATGAAATAATGGAACAGAAGTCATCAACTTCCTGTGTGGCACAAAGCTTCTTTTCTTTGAATGCTACAGTTTCAGAGCGAAGCGATGAATGAAACCAACAGTTGCGAGTCTGACCTCAGCAGCAAACAATGTCATCAAGAGCCAGCGATGGTCAGCGTGCAGCTCTGCTAGGCGGATACATGTAACAGTTGCTGACATCCGCCTCCGGGGCTATAGCGGTTCATTTGTACCGACCAACCTCACCCGGTGGCCGTCCAAGGTCGCTGAATCACTGTAACCTATACCGTTGCGACAGCGTGAGAACCATGACGGATAAGTACGATAAAAATTGGCAACGTAAACTGTCCAATAACGTAGGATTAACACGTATAATCGTGTATAAGTTGATATACAATGCTGCCCTGAAATTTTCATAAGCTTGTGATTTATTCTTATTATGTTTGGTTAAATGTAACAGGAGCTAACAATACAGCACTCAAATGGCTGCCAGGATTTACAGACTGCAGCAATAACTCAAATGTCCTACAACTGGTGGTTCCCATTATTTAAATTTTAATATCAGCATTTTGTGTTATGCAATTTGGCCCAAAAAAATATTTGCGAACCCATTTACAATTATTTATATTCATAAAATGTCTCATTTTTCTCTTTTCTGTGAATAGGTTAATAGGGTTATCAACTGAGTCCAATTTACGTCTAGATCTAAGTTTGGAAGTGCTTCATGAATAGATAACTGGATTAATCATATACATTATATATTTTAAGAATTATTCATCCATTCATCTGAATGTTTTATATATATGTTTTTCGCTTCAAGCATTTATTCAGTATTTTTTTATTCAAGATGTAAGATTTTACATGCTTTATTTCATGTATAACCATACATCTTCTCAGGGGCTTCTGAAATGCTTGACGGTACAGAATGTATTATTAAATATGCAGTAATATATTATGCAGTAATATTTCACGAGAAGGAACATATTATTCATTTGGTAATAAAAATTTGAAACCGAGTCTGTTTTATTTCTAACAGTTAAATAACTGTAAAAAGCTTGCCTCGGTCGATATATAACTGAGTCTAGCGTATTGAAATCTCCGAAATGATACAAACATGCCATATATACAATGAATTGGCGTTCATTCCCCAAATGTATTTAACAAAGTATGAGCCAAATCTTTACCTGAACTTATCTACTTGGTGAAGAATTCAATTGTCGCCAGAAATTTCAGATTCTGGATTGATTTACACATTCCAAGTCTAATGAACCACCGCATATAACACATTGTTTTTCAATGCTAACCATTTTTTTCTTTAAACCATAGCAGTTTTCCCCGTCTTCTTATGCACAGACATGTGTTTTTTATGACTAAATATTCATTTTTTCCTGCATGCCTCTCAATAAAGAACCACCCATGTATGGCATGCCATGCATTTTCTCAACCCTTTTTTTATTCATGTAGCCGTAGAAAAGTGGCATCTTTTTATTATAAATACATATATCTTAACCACAGGGCCGCCTGTGGCTATCACATATGATGATGGATGCCTTTGAAAAATTAGAGATACATGTGCCTTTAGATCATAAAATCTTAAACTTGTTCTTAACTAACTATAAACACATAAAAGAGTAGTACGGCATTTGATTCTATTGTCTCCATATTAGTATGTACCTTAATTGGGATGGACAAGGTATATAGAAGGAACATGTCAGACACTGTACATGTGTTCTATACAGAGCTACAGATATCTGACACTTACATAGGCCATGCACCTGTTATAGACATCTCGTCCGAATTAATACTATACGTCTTGTCACAGTGGGTAGCGGTCTCCAAGCTGTTATCATAATGTACAAACCCTGCCTCCCTTTACGACGAATCGGTCATTGCCCTTTCCCCATGGATATGCATTACCTCCATGCATGTTATAAACTACACATGCACTGACATGGAATTGTAGAAGAATGCACGGAAGAAATGCACACGAAGTATTCATATAGATACCAGTGTTAATTGAAGGTGCTTATCTATATTCAAATACTTTTATTAACTTATTTGTAACTATTTTTAATGCATATTAAATAATGTTTGGGGAATGTAAAGCTGGTCTGTGTAATCCAGTTTGGAAAATATCCCCTTTTTGGCATGAATATATATATACATATATATATATATATATATATATATATATATATATGTATGATATATATCTCGAGAGAGAGAGAGAGAAAGAGAGAGAAAGAGATAGGCAGACAGACGGACAGACAGACAGGAATGTTTCTCCAGGTTGATCAAGGGTATAACAGATTATTAGATTTAAAATATCTTTACAGGATATGGCTAGTTACGATGGTTCGTTTGTGGCAAAACTAGTGTGAGGGCGGATTGATAATATATCCTAAAGTAAATTTTAAACGAGACTGGATTTCCTTTATACCCCTTATGAAAATAAACATTTTACTACCAGGGATCATATAAAATATTAAAACTGATTGTAAAAAGACACTAGAAATGTATAATTTAACATTTGATATGTGGTAACTGTTATTTTACCTGAACTTACCGTCCATTAGGAAATGCGGTAAGTGAGAAAGAATGAGAGAGAGAGAGACAGACAGACAGACAGACAGAGCAAAAAAAAACAACAAAAAAACTGATGTACCAGAGAAAAAAAGCTCGAATCCAAAGCCCCGAATCGGAAATAGTTAACTGTCCGACCATCGGAGAATTGGCGCTATATAAATACTATATATTATATAAAACACTATAAACAGTGTAATGGATTTCTTTGCTACGAGACACTTTCTCATTCCAGAATATGACACGAATGTGTACTCCATTTCGGGCCCTGTGTAAGTGTTAAGGGAAGTCTGCTTTTGTGATAAAGGTTGAAAAAAATGTTAACCCCCATTGTTTTGTAAAGATTAATGACCTGTTTTGCGTGCCATAAAGACACTGTAAAAACCTGTCACAGAGAATCCTGGGAACGGAGTGTGAGAATTTACTGAGGGAGTAATGTAAACAATATAGATAACATCATAAAAGATAAAGTGTGGAAATCCTTGATGGACGATATAGCTGTACATATGGCTGATCATATAACTAACCCTGCTACAACTTATGTTTAGAATTCACAGACCTTCAGTGTTTCGATAAATAATGTGGTGAACTATCCTTTCTCGCAACTGAGACCTTATATTTCGTAACTGACGTTGAGACTTGTCAAATGTCATAAATGATGTTGTGACAGACCGATGCTGGCTTAAATAATGATCAGGATATGCATTTGGTAAAATTGTATATGTTCATTGAAGACGAATCTCATGCCAATTTAGTTTCATAAATGCGTGACAGCAGATTTGTGCGTTAAGTAACACACACGCACAGTATGAAGAAGGCCTTGTATAATTGGAACTGCACGGTGCCACCGTATGCTGCGATGCCTGTCTGTTCGTTTATATTGCAAATATTATAACTGCACTGTGTAAGTCAAGTAATTTTGAATTTATCCATCTATTTATTTATCCATGAGTATCAGTCTTCTACACAAAGCCAAATATTTCTCAGTAAATTGATGTGCAAATCATCGCAGCGCAGCACGTGCCACCAAAAGGAACAAATAAAACAACACTTTAAATATATGTCAGATGACTAATTGATAACGAACACTTTTTAATGAAAAAAACAACGCACGTTACTTAATATTTTGAACGTATATGTACGTTATTTACGGTGGACATTTACAATTTTAAAGAATTTTAACTTTTATTAAGAAAATATGATTCACAAGGAAAGTATAAACATTCTCTCGAACAACTTCTTGAGTAATTCACCGTGTAAAAGCCTATGACTTTTAATAAAATGTTGAATTTTTGAACACCTAAGATACAGGAACAAATGCATAGTTATTGACAGACAGATAGCTTTATTGCTTCCCAATCATTAGTGCAAAACTAATTCTTCGAATATGACTGATCTATTCTTTACCTTTGCCGCCAGCATTGCGCCCCAGGTGTGGGTGCCACCGCCCATATATCGGATTTCAGGTAGATCCTCGGACATGAGGGAACACTTGTTGCTGATTGGTCCATGGTTGGTCAGGTGATCTACATGGGTTATCACGCGACCTGGAGACGAGAACGTGATTACAGATACACGGGTAGCATCCTCTTCTACCGTGAAGTCAGCCAGAAGTTTTCTTACAAATCGGATTTCATTGGCGAAGTTTCCGGCTGTGACACTGGTAGAGCCATCAACAAGGAATACCAGCTCCACCTGTCCACCTGATGTGTTCCTAAGCGACTGCACGTGTCGTTTGAGCACATTTCCGAGGTATTTTATCTGAGGAAAAAAAATTAAGAAATGAGCAAAGTCCTTTGATGATGCACATGATCACCACGATATAATTCAAACTAGATTTTTATGGATAAGCCTACATGAATCAAAATCAAATTTTGTCTGTATTGTGCAATTGGGATTGTAATTGACAGCCCTTCCTCAAAGAAAAACAAAATATTCGGCGCAATGACCTGTTACCGGCAACTTCAAAACTATGTCCGAACCATTCTACCTCTAGAGCGTTCACACGGTATGATATTAAGCAGTTTATGAGTTTCGCAATTCAAACCGTTTGAAATCAGCTACACAACTGGATTTAAACCGTTTTGGCCAAAATGGATCGATAACTGTTTTGATTTGCTGTGTGAAAGGCGTATTCTACACAGTGTCACGTTTCAACCAAAATGTGGGCTCTAGAACAAGGACGGTCCATAATATCAATGAATAGCCCTGGGTCCTGTCCGAGACGAAAAGAAAATGCAAACATCTCTCAGCAAAAGCATAAAGGTGCCCATTCACCTACCTTTTGAGAAGAATTTGTGATTTCTGGCTTTCTCTGTGTATAATATATTAATGATCTAAGGTAAGTTTGGTTGTGAACAGTACTTATAACGCCTTCGGCCGGGAAGGATGTATGAACTTGTTTATCAACAACATGTTTGTAAATACAGCAATGATGACACACGGAGAATAACATGTAACCTAAGGTGGTAGGCTGCATATATGCGGAGGAAGTAAGGTCACTTGTTGCAAAACGCCATTTGCAAAGATCTGGCTTATCTGACTTACCGCAAGATACCATTGTTGAATTTGTTTTGATTATGTTGGCAGGCCCCCACATATTATAAACATGTTGATATAAATAAAACAAGTAGCCTGTATCCACGTTTTCTGGACTATCTATAAAAAACTAAATAGAATTACCTTTTGTATATAAAGGTCAGATAGGTTATTGGGCCCCTTTGAGTATTGGACTTTGAGTTAAAAACATGCCATGGTTACCCTGGTTACCTCAACAATGTTATGAATTGTAACTTTCACAAATTATCATCAAACTCATTTTGTAATTTTTAGCGTAAAGTTGCTAATAGACAAACCAAAAATAAAAAGTAACTTTTCACTATCGTAAGACCTCCCCAACTGACCGAAATATACGAAGCATAATAAACACGGAGGTATTTTTTACGCACGGTAGAACTAAGTGAAAATTCATTTTATTTCTACTTAATTAACGCCATACCGACACAGAGTACTTTCTCTCCATCTAGCATTCTATTCTCTCCCAGAGTGAACCGACACGTATATGATTATCTTATATTATACAATCCAAGAATTTTTTAGAGTTATAACTATGCGCATGATGTCAGATTTTACCCGGGTCTGGCAGCCCGTTCTTTATACTATCCGGACTATGAGTATGTTATTCAAGACGCATCAATATTCAGTTCTACCTGCCAAAGCAAGTAGTTACAGGCCTGACTATGATTTTGTTGCTACCACCTATCGTTTAATATCGAAACTAACCAGAGCTCTATGCTACGAACAAAACAATTGGACAATACAAAACAAGTTTAGACGCACTGACTTTGATAAATATATATTTTCCTCAGTTTCCATACAGGCTGCTTAATATTAAATATTAATATCAAAAGTGTTCAGAAAAAAGTTAATAAAATTCTTGGAAGTGCAAATTCCAGCAAATGATCAGGGAATATTAATTATGAAAGGTATGGCTAGGAATGTTTATTTGTATAATATTAGTTTCGACATATGTTATAGGATCAAATTGTAGCAGTAAAACCAGTCTTTGAAGTATGGAGTTTTTAGCGTTTAGAACTAAGTCAACCTCTATAAGTAAACGTCTATATATTTGTAAACGTTATCAGTAAAGGGTGTGTGACTCTACTAAAGCTAAACACCAAAGATCTAGTAGCACTGTATACCCTTTTGTCGCCCAAGACACATTCTTTCGGCAGCGGCCACCTGACAGGGACAAATAATTGCCTGGGACAAGAACAACCAGATGTGAAGACCGTTCACACGCCCGGTGTAAAGGCTTTAGGTTATCCCCGTTTCAGGTTACCCCCCTCCCCCATGCCCCGGTAATCTGAAATGGAATTTAAATTACCCTCGTGGTAGTTTGAACTTGCTATCAGGTTAACCCCCCCCCCCCCTTCCCCCGCTTGCGGTTATCCCCTAGAAGTCATCAATTACTGGTTACCCCCGCACAGTCTAAATTACCCCTTTTCCTAATTTAGTCGAATTTTATTTTGTTATGCCTTGGTCCATTGGTGTGTTTGTTGAATAAAGCACATGAAGATACAATATTTAAACTCGACTCGATATCTGAAAAATAAAAAGTCACACAATATTGATTATAATTTGGTAAATAATATTTACAATGGCTCAAACACTTCAACAGAAGTGCAAAGCGGCACTCACAGATCAGTGATAAAACACTTGGTTCTCTTCGCTGGCGACCTGGGTTCGATCCGGTTTTTCCCGAATAATCGGATTAATCTGAAATCGTTGTGGGTATTCTCTAATCGATTTCATATTACCCCTGGGGTTCATCTGAAGTCGATTTCAAGTTACCTTGGGACATTTCAAGTTACCCTTTCGCAATCTGAAGCGGGGGTAATCTGAAACAGCTACACCAGGTCAAACACATCCTCGATCATATATACCGCATAGTACTGGGTCAATGGGTGAAACAACGTGAAGCAGAGCCACTGACTGTGTCAGCAAATATTCAATCCACGTGCCTCCCCAGCTTTAAACTATTTTAACACCAGGTGTTCTGGGTAATTCCGTCTCATGTTACCTCCTTTTTCTTCTTATTGGCAAATACGAACGTTTTTACGTCAATGGAACTTGTTTCACTCAGAGTGTGTCCGTAAGGGGCAATACGTTTGTGCTGCATTACAAGTATATATACAAAAGTGGCACTGCACGGGCTTGGTCGACACTTCAAGGGTAATCCGATTTAAAGAAATTTAGAATTGATTTATCCAAGGGATATTGGTCCAAATACTATAGGCCTATTTTTTATTACTAAGAAAATGATTTACTGGAAGAATGAGTTATGGTCAATTTATGTTTTTTTAATTTATTTTTTTTCCAATTTTTCCCCAGATTTTTTAAACATGGACCTAAAAGCATTGACGAAATAGGTGCGAAATAAACCAAAGATACTATAAAACGTATTTGACTAAATTTATCAGCCCTTCAGATATCAGCCATACAAGTGAACCTATCACTTAAAAACTAGGATGTAGTCCCGTTAAAGTGATGAGCTCAGGAGCTGAAGCTGTGTGACCTATGGTAAGATTAACCATGACAAGTAAGTGAGAATCCGTTGTCACACAGCAACTCTAAGGCTCTAATGAAACATATATTTCACCTACCCTCCGCCTACTTAATCAGCCAATATTTCCAGGTTCATTCGTGCATAGAAGAGACTTTTAATTTGTGAATATTCCTTGATGACAGTCCTGAATCCAGACCATGTGCCTAATCCACATCAATATCAATTCGATTTTTATTGGCCCATTTCCGAAATGTCCTAAAAGAAATTTCAGGAGATTCCGTTCACGATTGCTTGAGGTATGTTGTGAACAAACACACACAAACACAAACTCAGAAACGGGGATAAACTGCATTATCACTCACTGCCATGGAACGACGTAATTGAATACAGATTGTACTCTGATTTGCCGGTAAGTCATATAATGGCATGGCAGGTTGTTTAATGATTACATGGTATTGAATAAATAATGCAATTATTATTGAACATGTAGATGAAAGTATCCGCTAAACTAGAGATGGCTTATATAGTATGACACTGTATATCTAATTTTGTTAGGATAGATACTATTTAATGGGAAAAAATATGTGTTTTGTCACCATTGATTATTTAGTTAAGATAGGAGATCTCTTCAAGGTAAGTGTGGATGTCACACTGGAACTTCTCAGGTGTAACGGGTTACAAAATGTGTTCTATTGACGGACGAAAATGAACGGCTTCCTATAAAAAAAAGTACAGTGGCCCAGAGTGGATGAGAGAGAGAGAGAGAGAGAGAGAGAGAGAGAGAGAGAGAGAGGGGGGGGGGGGGGGGGGGTCCGGACCTTTTAGGATTTCAGACCAATTTTTGCTGTTTGGACACCCCTTTTCCGGACTTGGGGGTCCTTTGTTTTTTTATTATGTCATTAATCCTCCTGGGTTGGCCCCATCATGAATCCGCCCCTGCTCAGTCATCATCCAACTAGGTCACCTCTGATAATTTTCATTATATACTTTATCCATACACTCATAACCGACGAAATCACAAAAGAATTTTTAATATAGAAGAACGTATATATATCAACATGTCCATATCTTATTGATTTTCTAACACTACATCGATGATTCATTCTGGCTTCTGCAGCCAACAAATATGTGTACATATCATATATCCACTAAGGACTATATAGCCACAATGTATGCACATCTAAACATATCACACTGTGTTTGTAAACAGCCACAGAATGTCTGTTCAGGAAGTCCTGAAGTTTCCCCGTCAATGTAGCACTCGTCTAGTTTATTTATTCACGTGGACCACAGTCAGCTAAGTCAATCGTCCGCGTTTCCTCTTGACCTCAGAAAGGAGACAACTAGTATGTGTGCCATCAGGTCACAAATAATGGACTACCTGTATCATTCTATTATTTACGACACACAGACGCTGTATAGGCGCGAGAAACCTTAATCTGCAGTCCAGATGGTCCAGCCAGGCCTTCAGCGTAAATGCGGTCCAGCTGCTTCTATATATTTAACCGTTTACATTAACAGACGACGAATGCGACCTGCTGGCCTTGGCTCGACTTTTTGCCACATTTCAGGACAAACTTGCATAAAACTTTGTTTCCTGGCCCTTCGGCCGTCACGACACAAGCACAACTGATATGTATAAAATCTACATCATGAGTTTTTTTCATGCATGGTTGTCTTTGTGCGTCTTGGTAGAGTTACATGCAATCCACTGCACGCATTTACCTTTAAAAGATGTATAAATAATGGAAATTTGTATACATGGATATATAATCCAAGTAAAAAGAGTTATTTGGTAAATATGATATAATTCAAAACGTATATCCACGCGAAACGTAGCTTGAAGTACAGTGACAAAATATTACAGTCGCCTAAAACCTGAATTGTTTATAATTATATTTCGCATATCGTCTAAGTTTAACACTCAAACATCAATGGTTACGATAAACATTTCCGAGAAATAAATTAGATTAACGGTAAATTGTATGTATCTCACGAAACACTTCCATATCAACCAATATAAGTCCGAATGGGAAACACTTGAACCCTAGATAGTGAAATAGTAGGGATGAATTACCATGCATTGAATTAAGAAGAGTTTATCATCTAATATTTCAATATAGATAGCTTTGATCCGGGAGGCTCTATCTGGTTGCAGTGGCGTCAGTTTATCTTCGAGGGTGGGGGTGGGTGGTGATTCTCAGGCGTTGGAGGGCAATCAAAGTTGGGACTTTTTTTTTATAAACACACACACACATACATACATATATATAAATACATAAATATAAATTCCAATATATAACAATTATTCTCTGAATATCGAACGGATGATTACATTGATAAACTACCACCACCCCACCCCCACCCTGTAGGCCACTGACACGCCACACCATCCTCCCTCAATCCATCTGTTAATTTTTGGGTCTTTTACTATTTCTTTTTAATTGCCATGTAACATTGATAAAAATTAGTTAGTTTTCAAGTATACTTTATATAATATAGACTTTTATTAATAATTCCTTATCGAAAGATTAGATCAAGAGACAAACGCGCCTGCAGCAGTCAAGCAGTGAAGAGAAAATTTAATCGTTTAGTCTTCTTATTTATTATTATCTTTATTTATTATCCGTTTCAACTTAAGAGTTGTATTTTGGTGAAGCTCTTAAATTTTCGTTTGCTTCCTATGTACAAGTCCCACTCTGGACACAAGGTTCACACGGGAAATATGACCCATAGCCGAAAGCGCTAATCTGCAGTGGCGTCAATTGGGGGGGGGGGGGGGGGGGTTGACTCACAGGCGTGGGTGTATAATAAAAGTTGGAACTTTCTTTATAAATAGACATGTATATATATATATATATATATATATATATATATTTACACACACATATATATAAATATATATATATATATCTTTTATTGTCTGTGTGACACAAATATATACCAATTTAGTAAAGGTTTAAAAAAATAAATTATTAGATATGTCACTTAAAAGGTTTAGATATATAATAGTCCATAGTAAACTCAGAAATGGAACCAAAGTCTATTACTGTAATTATTATTATTTCATTTCCAATATAAAAATATTATTCTCTTAATATCAGAGGGATAATTACATTGACCATCGCCCTTGCTAAACAGGGGAGAGATATATACCCTCCTCCTAATTCCCCTGTATTGACGCCCCTGTGAGTGACATGACCCACAGCCTGCCTGCCATAGACGCTTATCTGTCTCATAATCTTCCCAGCCAGCCTTGGTACCGAACTAGTTTCGTCCCTCATAACCTTCAGCTGAACGCTTAGCTATCTTCAGCGTTTAACCTAACAGTACCTGGTGGTAATAAATGAAGGGAACTCACAATGGACACGGTTAAAAAACTGAAAACGGAGACTGCTTTAGATGGGATAGTTGGTATTTTAAATCACATGAAATTGTCAGGACAAATAAGGTTCTTAACAGGGGAAGCCAGGAATTACCGAAAGGGGGGGGGGGGGGAGATTATATATATATATATATATATATATATAATCGTAATGGAGAGGCTTCAGTTACTATATTATGATAATATCGAGTAATTACATAGACCAAAGACATAGCCCACAATACTATAGGCTTATACACCATTAAGCATGTTGTACCCACATTAGGCTAATACAATCTTTCCAACTGCAGCTCAGTATATAGCAAATGTATACATGCAACACAATGAACCCCTGAAATACACGCGCCTTTCGCTTTTCGTTACAGTAGGCAAATTTTAGAGCGAAAAGATCAAACACTTGCCCTGTTATATGAACTCAGTCAGTAAAAATAAATAAAAGTATAACATTATCAAGATATGGTTATTTTTATTTTGGGTTGGGCTGTTTGGAATAAGCAATATATACTAATGTGCAGAATTTTTATATAAAGAGCATCTATAATGAACAGAGTTTAACACAAGGTGGTTCTTTCCCACAGAGAGAAATGGCAAGTCTGGAATATCATAAATGTAAAATGCATAATAAATTTTAGAGCGCACAAGCGTAAATACCATTATAGTTTTCAAAAAGATAGTTGGGTTCCTTATCAACGGTTTAAGTTCTCCTGGATAAACGTTCTCTCGCGTGTGGAAACATACATGTTCAAATGCTGCTGCATGGTTTGTTAGGTAAGGTGTTGCTTTAAAATGTAGTAAGCGAAACAGTATATAATAACTATAACATAGCTTGAATGAGACAATTAAAGTATGCCTTCAAGGATGTACAGCACAAATTGATAAATCCAGGCAAGTATGCACTGTCATATACGCTGAGCTTACCTTAGACTTGACTGTAGATGTTCGTGGGACGGCTGGGGATGTGCTGTGTATTTGCTTCAACAGCTCCTTTTGGTAATCCTTCCGTGTATAATCTTCAGCCGACACAAACAGCACAAGAAGCAGGAGAGCTGCTAATCGCAGCAACAAATCAGTATATGTCAGCATCATTGACTATCAACCTTCAGCATTGCGCTTTCGCACATCATAACGGAGCATACTTTTAACAGAGTGGAGAGTCTTGTACCCATCATGCGTACATAGTCAACTTGGAAGTCATCTGTGCGCTGTCAACAAGACCTTGGTAGCTTCCAGATTGGGGTAACGTTGCTAAAGGCGGGCCGACTTTTCGGGATAAAGGATAGCGGTGGGACTCTTACAATTCGTTTGGCAGGCGCTCACAAGATATCGTCCCAACTAATCGTATAGCACAGCAGGATGTGTGATAACCCACACTCCACCCCGTCTAGCTGACAACGAACACAACTTAATGAAACCATACTGCCGCCACTGGAAATGTAAGCGGACCCGCCAATATCTCACAAAATGGGAACTGGTGAACAGCAGCTCGATTTAAACTCACGGTGTAGGGATAACTAAACATTCTTTCATGTTAAGTGTAAACTTACAACCCGCCAGCCTGAAGCAGTCAACCTAAGCTGTATCTATAACATGCCTCAGCTGTTTCATTACATATTATGGTCACCGTTTGACCTTCGTGGATAGATTCAGGGTTGCCTGGTAGCAATTCCAGGTGGCGCTGTCAGTGCTTATAATGGGCAATTTTTACGGTACACACTGATTACATGGCGACCTTTATTACAAATATATCACTAGAACCTAACGTATCGCCTTGATTACTGTGATAAGTACATAGGCAGTTTTTACGGTATTTTCTCATTAGAGTTAACCTAACCACTGGTATGTCATACTGAAATATGGCCGTTTACATACCATCTCAACCAGTGCAATTAGTTGTGTGGGATTTTTATGGTACAGACCGATAATGGTGACCTATAGTGCCCGCATATCATGTTGAGTCATGGGCAGTTACTTCTTCTAGCAAGAGTGACGTCATTGGCACTTTACGTGGAGTTCTAACGTTTGAAAAATAAGGGTGTAACATCAACTAACCGTTTGAGCTGTACGATTCATAAAAAAAATCTATCAGTATAGGGTGCTTTCTCGAGAATTCAATGTGGTTTATTATCAGGAATTTGTTTCTATATGTATCGCTTTTACATCTGGGCAATATAGGGGAGAAAGATTTAGGAGGAAGTATGACGTTATTAACTGGCAGTTGGGAAGAATTTGGCACATTCCAAGACTAAAACCCAGTGATAAAAAAAAAATAAAAAAAAGAACGGACTCATAATTCTTAATTGTGTTCTAGCTCCGTACCGTAAGTGGCATATATGTACACAGTATAGACACTTAACATCTTTACTCTGTTCGTTTCAGTGTAAAAATTATGAATCTTATGTAAGGGTTTACACATTTAAATCATACAAATTCGATCACTTATCGCAGTCTAAACTTTGTTTGATCTTTGTGCGAGTACCAAATATCGATCTCTCAAATACATCGATATTTCTTTATATCTTGCATTTACACCTTTAGCAATGTATGCACTATAATAAAATTACCTATAGGTGTTTTTTTTTAAATTAACCAATCACTTACAAACCCCGTGATCCTGAAATTTGGTCATCTTTCATGAGTCGGTCCAATTTTCTTTGAAAAAAAAAAAAAAAAACACTCGGTCTTCGAACGTGTTGATTGGCAAGATAGTTCACTACTGTGACGTATCTGAAATGTACAATCTTCCGGTGTTTCACCAATAAGCACGCATGAAATGTACATGCACAGGTGCACGACCTCTCGAATTTGCACGTTCTTCCCGCTCTTCCGGCCATGAAGCAGACGACACGTCTGTCTGACCAATCAATTCGTGTTAGAAAAGAGTATTCTGAAGAGTTTTCGCATCGCTTGCACTTTATAGGATTTGCCCTTGGCATTTTTAGGTATGTCTTTATTCACATCTATTAATAGTGTAGCCATATTTGTATCCGCCAAAACGAAGTTTTGCGGATACTATGTTTTTGACCGGGTTCCGCCGCCGCCGCGGCGTTCGTTTCCGGAGAACTCCTCTGAGACTACCGGAAGGATTTTCCCGAAACTTACACCAATTATCGGGTCACATGTGAACTGGTGCCTAACAAATTGGCCTTGACCTCTGACCTTTCCTCTCTGCCCAGCGTCCGTATGTGCGTTTGTTTCCACACATAAACCCACATATCGCGGGAACCGATAGACAGATTAGGAAAAAAAAATTGTACAAATGTAGCCCTTGGATAGCTTTATAACATACACAAAAATGGTGGCACCACCTGCAGCCATTTTTGCACAGCGTCCATCTGTTTGTCTGCTGTGGGATAAAACTTTTCCACCTGAAATTTTGCATGTGTATACATCTTTGATAGTTTCTCGTTCAAATAACAGGTGGCGCCACATACAATCATGTTTACGTGGCATACATCCATTCTAATATGTAACACATGTAACTCTATTTCCCCTTGCCACTCAATCCATGCCTCACTTCACCAGTCCTACTCTGATTTTGGCGGATACACGTAGTCGCTTGTCGACTACCCGTTTTCTAGTTTTTAATATTTTAAATGGAGATTATCCGCAACGAAAAATATAGACACACCATTAATTGTCCAAAAGACTGATTAATTCTGGTCGTACTTAGTTATTTATCACGGGGCATCGATATATTCCTCATATATTTAGGGATTTGGTCGTGGTCCAAAAAAGCGTTATTCGGCTTTAAACTTTGCGATACACGCCCCTGCCTATACCCGGAGATAGAATCTCGCCTACATGGACGCTGTCCACGGAATTCTTTGATGTCAAACCCTGAAAGGTTACTTTCTCCCAATTTTGTGTACACACTAAAACCGGAACATTTAACACACTTTACCTGTAACAGATATATAGCATGTAGAAATTATTTGTATATATCGCTATTACGTAACAAGGGACCCATGGGTCACGGCGCTCAGCTGTTATATATGATAAAAAAATATGATTTTGAAATGAGGCACATGCTGGTTTTGTGTGGTAATAAATATAAGCTGTATAATGAGTTGTTGGTGTTTAGCTTATGTATGATTTTGATAGTTTCTTTGGAGACAGGGAAGAGATTGATTTCATTTATTTTATTAACAAATGGAGTGCTATTGTCATACAGATTTTTACTTAGCCATATAACTGATAAGCAGCACATATAAGATAAGAGTTTAACTATTTATTGAAATTTAATAACAAATATTGTGCCAAATATAATTTTTATTAAAAATAATAAGAGAAACATATGATTTTTTAAAATAAAATATAACTGAAATGAATATTAAAATAATATAATAGAATATATTCATGAATGCATTCATAAATACATTTTTAAAGTATTTGCACTGGTATTCAAATACTTTCATTTTTGACCTGAATTCCCATTCTTGTGCAAGATATTTTATGATAGAGTACATATTCATATTCGTATTCAAATACATTTGCAAAGTATTTGCACCATGTCTGGTATTTATTCAGTTTTAGCCAAATAATGATGTTGAGAATCCAGAATATAAACAAAGGACCCATGGGTCACGGCGCCCAGCTTAAGATTGAAATTTTTGCAAATGCAAAATATGAAAAATATTCTATTGTAATGTTTTTCATTTATATAAGCATATGAGAAGCTAAGAGGAAAGGGGCCCTCCTACTTGGTTATAGAAAAGTTCTAAATATATGATTGCAAACTAATACTCTGACAAGACTGTCATGAAGAAAAACAGTAAAAGTTTTGAGATACTGTGATGCATATGAAAAATTTACAGATGGACAGACAAGTGGACAGATTGGACTAATACCTTTATTTCACTTTCAAGGGAATAATGCTTTTCGGTTTATATATGCCTATTTTTTTTAGCATATCCACTTTTTCCACTGCCTACACAAAAATCAGGCCCGTACATGTGCACCTTTTTAATGAAATTTTCTATGTTAGAGCATCGTCAAACAGTCAAAAGTAGGTCAACTGGGACAAAACGTGAACTTGATCTGTAACTGGTCATTATCTGCCCACACACCAAAAATCAGGCCAATAATTGCAGGCATTCCGAAAAAAAGTCGGTACAACTGTTTGATTTCGGAATGACGGAAGGACGGAAGGACGGAATGACGGACATGGGTAAAACTATATGCCCCGGCCACTTTTCAAATAAAGTATACACACTGTTGGTTGAATGAGGGACAAACAATATCATTATGCTAATTACAATCTCATCTATAAATATTTAATGGAATTAATAGTCAATTTCACACCTGGTGAAGTTTTACTCTTCTGAAGTAAAGCATTACTTATCTGATGAACATCCACACTTTCATAGCAATACATACATTTGTGGACACAATTAAATGTGCACTTTAATCATTGTAACCCTGGTGGTACAATACAAAATCTAAAATGTAGCACAGCCAAGAATAAATAAAATACAGAAAATTTTAACATTCATCTAGTTTATCCAACAGCTGGGGGAGGGGGGGAGTGCAGCAGGGCAGAGGGGAAGCCTGCTAGTAGTGGCCAAGCTGAGCCAAGGCAAGCTGCCTGCATGGGGTGGGTTACATAATACAAGTGAAGACTGTACTACTATGTGGGCTAGATGTAAACAACACTTGACATGGTGTATGAAAACTTGAATAAAAGCTTCTCTTTTCAATCAATTCCTTTGAAATTTCAGATTTAAAAAAAATTAAATCCTTATGTATATATGCTATGAAAATTGAATCAACAGTGCTTACAAGGAAAAAACGTGCCATTGCCAAAGTTAGACAAAATTTAAGGTATTGATTTTTTATTTATGCTAATAACTTGAAAAATTTGCAAAATTCAGAACTAATTTTGAGTAAACGATTGAGTCTTGATTAAATAAAGTTATATTCCTGAAAAAAAAAGTCTCCAGCTTCAGCAATTCTCATGTTAAGTGAGCAAATACTGTGGTTGGCTTTATATTTACGGGGCTCAATTTTCGCGATTAAGCAATTTTTCATTGTTTCACGGGGTTCCATTTTCGCGATGGGGCATATATCAATATTTTAATAAACACCAAAATATGTATGAATTCTCTATTGCACGAAGTTGTTTTGCTCAAACAACAACAGGAACCAGGCGATGCCGCTTCAAAGGGGCATTGGTTTCACAGCTTGGCCATTACATATCAATATAAATAGGGCCCTCTTCTCTGCCCTGATCATATCATGTTCAGGTTACGTAATAGAAACATCATTCCATGGATATAACAAGTTGGTTACGGAAGCGGCCATATCCCTGAAGCGGCCACGCATGGAAGGTCTGCCTGATACCCGCGAGTGTGAATGTGAAGAAAGAGCAGAGTTACTCTAAGCGGCGAATGATCAGATCGACCGACAGTCAACAAAGCGTAAGCGAGGAAATTTCAAGCAGTTCGACCAAGACAAACGGCTTGCGATCGCAGTTTAATAAATAAAATCAGACGTGCAGCACTGCTGGTGAGAACTAAGCATTTTTTTATATTAAACTAGATTGTGGATATCTTTATTTTCCACTAAAACCCATTATTGCCAACTGGTGGCAAATACAGAGACTTTTTTTCCATGACAGAAAGGTTTCATATCTGCGTGGTTTCAATTTCGCAGCTTTTCCCCTACCGCGAATATCGTAAATTTGAAACCACCGCGAATAACAAGCCAACCACAGTATATTTCCTGATTAAAAAAAAAATTTCATTATATTTGGGCCCATAACTTCAAAATAATACCCAATACCCAATTTTTGGTATGTGCACAGAAAATGTATGGAAGAATATGAAACTAAATACGATCAAAAACTGATCAGTGGTTTTGATATTAGGCAGTCTTGAAGTAAAACAATGGCTTTTTTATGGAAAACGGGGGTTTTTCCTTAATATCTCGAAGGACCGAAGTCCTAATGACCCAATTTTCGGTATCGTAGGAGATTTTGGGGAAATCTAATGGTATGCAGAATTCGTAGGTCCAACGGTTTTAAAACCGTTAACGGACGGACGGACGGACGGACGACGGACAAAGGACCACGACTATAGCTCAGATGACTTACAGTCAGCTGAGCTAAAAACTGGTCGGATACCAGTCTTGACGAACAGACGGACGGAATGCTTGATTATTATACGGCATCCGCTTATTCAAGCGGGACCCTAATAAACACACAAGGTTTCAAGACAGAGATGAAACCACAGTTGGGAATCTGAAAGTATCAATATAATCGTGCAGTCTCAAAATAAAGTAAAAGTTGCATAAAAAATAGAAAAAATACAGGTGGCGCCAGGAACTGAAAAAACCAGGAAGTGAGAGATCCAATCATAATCAAACACTTCGGATCCCAGGAAACTGGATGAAAAAACTGCTGAAAAACTGACATATATATAATTGCTGTCATTTAAAGGTCTCAAAAACAGGAAAAATCGTAAAAAAAATGAGAAAAATATACATGTGTTGCCACCAGTTTTTGGGAACTGACAGAACTATTCATGGTCAATATTCCAGGCAAGATTCATGGCAACCGATGTATTAATTATCAAGATACTGGATGTTTTGTATCAAATTTTTAAATTATTCTGGGGGTACTTACGAGCCCCATAGCTCGGAGAATACAGGTAACAGAGACCTAATTTCAAGTTTCTAAGGAGATTTTATTATTGACCTCCCTGCACCTTCACTTGAAAATTTCTAGAGCTAGCAGTTACGATTTGTGCCTTTCAAACCGACGGACGCACAGACGGCCGGACAACCGGACAGACGACGACAAGGCGCAATTCCTATACCTCAATTGACTTTCAGTCAGCTGAGATAAAAAGTGTATAACACAGTTTCGTCAACAGTTTCGTCGACTTTCCATAATGTGCCTCCCAAAGATACTGTGGTAAGGAAACTTTGTATCACAAGTTGAATGAATGTCTAGCTGTTATATATATATATATATATATATATATATATATACATATGTATATATATATATACAGCTGGTGTAAAACAAATTGAGAAAATAAATCGCCAAATATTCCTGCGCAGTTACTTCATAAAGAAAGGTCTAGGAAGGGACATAGCAGTAAATTGATTAATAATCAATAAAATATTTTTCTGTCTCTGGGGTGCCCATACCATTCTGATATTGCAAAAAATAGACTGGGATATTGTGATTTGGTAACAATCTACAATAAACTGAAAAGCGGTCATACCTTGGTATCATTTGTATTATGACACTGTGTCATAATAAAAGTGATATCATGGTATGACCGTTTTTATTATTGGGTCGTTTGACCTGATTCCCTCCTAGTATTTCTAAGAACATTGGAGATATAAAGACTTATTATAAATAGGGATTCAAGCGCCTGTGTATTGACCGACGAACGTGGACTTTCTATATTCCAGTCTTCTATGACGAAGGGACGAACTGAATATAATGAAAAGTGGTAGACATGGGGTTGCGTTGTGTTGAATTAAATCTAAACTCATATGACTGTAAAATAAAGAAGTAGAATCCTGTGAGAAAACTGGGGAATAATTATATACACCACACCACACACAGGACAAAGTATCGGCTTCTAACCAACGCCCAACCCATCCCCCGAAACAATAAACATCACAAGCTGCATGTCTACATGCACTGCTTCATGTGAAAAGGAAGTTGAAATTTAAAACTCATAGTCTGTATCACGGGTCTGTGGATTAATAAGTCATGGCTCCAGTTGTGAAGGCGACATAAAAAACTAAATTGACGCATGAAAGATGATCTCCTTATTTTAGCGCAGCTATCTGGGATATTTCTTCGGGAAACATGTGGTCACGTGATAAGCTTTTATATCATTACAAACGGCATACAATCAACAGACATCCGAAAAAAATGCATTTAGCCCCTGATATTAGCATGGTAGTGCAACAGACATTTCCATGCAATGATATAAGCACTTGTAATAGAGAGATTTTACAAAGAACATGACAGTGAAATAATACAGGTTTCCAGGACGGAACATTTACAGGATAGACATCACATGTGATACAAATCAGGTCATATACCGTCTTGTTGCATCATTATGAAAAAGCTTCAGTGTGACTGAATGCTGTTTATTTCACATATATATCGATTCATTGAAGATCGGTTTTAGTTTAAATGACACATTGAAAAACAGGTGACCCTAAAGGGGTTTATTCAGATATCTGACGTCTATTAACTAAAGACAAACCCTTTTATAAGAAAAGGCCAAAAACCACCGTACACAGGCTGTTTCTTTTGTTTATATCCACGTGTGTATAACTAGGGAGGGGGGGGGGGGGGGGTGCCAAAATAATCAAAACACATTTTACATGGACATCTTGCAGTATGTCAGACGAGCCATATATAGTTTTGCATAGGGTGTTTTATGACAAGTAAAATTGGCAAATACCTTATATAAAGGCCACATGGGTTTCCCATTTGTCAACATTGCTGTTTTTACTTACAGCTTGAAGATAATTCGTTTGGCTAATAGATCCGTCACAGAGGCGTTACATGAATCTTTTGTTTACACAAATTGCCTACATTTGGTTATAATGTGTAAGCGGAGTAAGAATGAAAATACATAAGTTCTGCAGTAAAAATAGATGAATACCTGGATTTAAGTAAAACATGTAGGTAATAACAAGGAACCAACAGAACATGCAAAACTTTACAGTTTGGAGGAAATTTCAACAGTTTTCATTCGGAGAATTAGCTAGTATGCAATTAATGATAACGGATGAAACCTGAAAACCTGGCTCAGTATAGGCCATTATGTTCAAATAAATGAGCTTAAGGATTACATGGATAAATTGACACATAAAAATAGCATAACTCATGTTGATATATGTATATATGTAGACGTTTCATGACCTCGCGAGGTGGTTGGAAAAATCGCATTGTCAGGGATTGTAAGAAGTAATTCTTTGGTCATGACAAAAAAAAAAAACAAAGGAATAAAAAGCTAATTCAAAGAAAATCAGGATTTGAATTTAATCGAAAACTCTCAGAAACACATTGCTTTTCTGTGACTTATGTAGAAAACAAAATATTTAAAAAAACACGGCCTGTTTTGAAGGAAAATCACGAACTTTTGATTTTACACATTTTTACGAAATCTACAGTGATTCATGACCATATATGTCACTGTCTTGTCGATAAGTAACGTAAAAGGGATCTTTGCGTACCATTCGTGAAACATGCGATGTAAATATGGAGCGTACGATATATCATTTTATGTAAAATTGAATGATCTATAACTCGTATACTTTTCACTGATTAATCTTAACATGTGAAAATAGGTCACAGTATAATGCAGATTTAAGCTCCGGTTTTCCTCTTTTGGAGTTGCAAGGGTGCACGATGTTGAGCATTGACATGATGGATAGAACTATATATAGTGACCCATGTGTCATGACGCTGAGCTGAATATCATGGCATTATAGCCTAACATTCAGAATAGTTCCTCAAGTTTTCATTGACTTTAATACTAATCTAGTTAACCCATTGCAGGGGGCATGGAAACTTTTCTGTTTAAAGCACATTACTTGATAATCCAGTTCAAAATATAGTTGCTCAATGCTGATACAACACAGTGGCATGACTGAAAACTGCCAGTCTCAAAATATCAGCTAATAAGCTATATATAGCCAACATATTAACAAAAAGAAGAGGCCTACAGGCCATGAAGCTCCGCTAAATCTGAATCACTACTCATGGCCATATTCTTGTTCAGTTTGTTGCAGACATCTACATACTGTATACTAATCGGTTTTTGTTATTTTTAATTTAATACAAAATCTGACGCTTTAACAGATCTTATGATGACGCATGTGAAAGAAAATCTAAGATCGCTGCCTAGTTGTCATATTGAATCCATGACGAGCGCAGAAAATCAGTAACACACATCTTCTGATAGGGACCATTCACTTTAAAAGGGGCCCAGTCACCTATCTGACTGTTATAAACTAAACGTAAAACCTTCGAGCATTCATTAAATTAGGCCAGAAAACGTGGATATCACCGCCAACAAGCTGCTTGTTTTGTTTATATCAACGTGTTTACAATATGTGGGGGACCGCCAAAATAAAACCAATTCAACAAGTGCATCTGGCAGCAAGTCAGATAAGCCAGAGCTTTGCAAATTTCATTTTGCATCATGTGACCTTTCTACCTTCGCATATATGCAACTTTCTTCCTTAGATTACATGTTTGTGAACGTCATGTTTGTCAACATTGCTGTGTTCACACATCCTACACAAAGGCCTTATAAGAACTTTCCACAACCAAAATTATCCTTAGATCATCAATATATACACAGAGGAGGCCAGAAATCACATGTATTCTTTTTTTTCTTTTCAGATGATTGGGCACCTTAAAAAAAATCAAAGCAATGTATTAAACAGGTATATCAGAATCTGCCATGCAGGTGGCAGCGCGCTCAGAGCGTGGACAGATTTTGTCCCATTTCCTGTGACGACCCATGTCCGCCCCTCCATGAATCCACGATTAAGACTCAAACGATTCATTAGATATATCACATGAGAAGAAATACAAGATTGCTTTCTGGCAGCCATATTGGATTTCTAATGGCTTTGAGATATTAAAACAGACATCCTCACGTATAGGGACCATTCAAAATATAAAACATCAGAGCAATGGCTTGGACCGTCTAGATATACTGTACCCTGAAGGAAATCCAAGATTGCTGCATGCGTGGCGGCCATATGCTGGATTTCTAACGGGCTTTAACATTTATAGCACACATTCTCCTATCACGACCGGTCAACATATAAAAGTATATGGCTAGGACATTTCGCGAGATACTTTACAATACCTTTAAATGACTGCTGTCTGACGGCCACAGTGAATTCTAACGGGTTTTACACATCTTGAATCTTAGAGTTCCTATCGGGACCAATCACCACATGAATACCTTGACCAATAGCTCAACTAGTTCTTGAGATAATTTACTTGAAAAAAAAAATCGCAGCCTGGTATACATTTTATATATATATATATATTTTTTTTTTGTTAACAGGATAGAAATATGACAACACATCCTTTCGTACACATACAAATAAACATATACATGTCTCCGCAAGAGCTTGGTTGTTGAGTGGTTCTTGAGATTAAGCTTATCCGACTGTAACAGTACGGATGAGGAAAAGGACAACCGGACAGGCAGGGTCTTGATCAACCAATGCTGAAGAGTTATAATCTTTCTGTTTGTGATGAAAAAATTAGGTAGGCACTTACATGTAGTATGCACTACCAAAGTTATAATTTTATTTTTTTAATAGGTTACATGATAAATATATCAGCAAAATTTGTCATAGCGGTTCTTGAGATATCCGACCTTTTGTATACATTTTTTGCTGACAAGAGTCTTACCAACCAGAGATAATTTCTGAGGTGCTTAGACATGTTTTCGCCTTATGACGCTGAGAATACAATCTTCATCCGTTCAATTTTGCGTCAATCCTAATCCCCCTTCTTTTCAACCTGAAAGATCAGGGAATTGGAAAATTATACGCTTAGTAAATGAAACAAGACGCAGATTGTGCATCATGATGCTTTTAAACTACCGTAATACCCTCCTCTTCTGCATCCCCCCCCCCCCCCGGCTTAGCCGCCCCTGGATGTTGGTTAGAACTATCTTGATTCAAAGATAACGATTTGTGCAATGTTAGCAGACGGAGAAAGGTGATCGCCCAAAGCTGAGATGACTTTCAGTGAGCTCAAGTAAAAAGAACGAAGAATGATGCCTAATACAGCTATGGCTAAAGTGGGTATTTAACTTAAAGGTGCCCATTCACCTACCTTTTAAAAAAAAATTATGTGATTTCTGGCTTCCTCTGTGTATATATTAATGTTCTAAGGGTAATTTTGTTTCTGAAAAAAACTTTTATAATGCCTTCGTGAAGGATGTTTTAACTTGTTTATCAACAATATGTTTGTAAACAAAGCAATCCTGACAAACGGGAAAACATGTAACCTCAGATGGTAGGTTGCAAATATGAGGAGGTAGAAAGGTCACTTGTTGAAAATATTCATTTGCAAAGCTCTGGCTTATGTGACTTTCTGTCAGATGAGCTTGTTCAATTTGTTTTTGATTATTTTTGCGGGCCACCACATACCATAACAGGTTGATTTAAACAAATCAAGCACCCTGTGTGCGGCGATATCCCCGTTTTCTGGCCTATTTTATAAAAGCTCCAAGGGATTGCTTTTAGTTTACAAATATCGGATAGGCGATGTGGCCCCTTTAAGGACTAAATACGTCTTTTCCAAGGGTTGGAGCGCTGTGTTGTTGCTGCTGCTGAAACGATACAAAGAAGTGAGTCTGTGGTACAAGTTATTCAAGGCAGCTTTGTATGCCGACAGCCAAAATAAAGTACACAGAAGTGGAGTTACGCTTTTCTACGTTTTCATCACTTGTGTAACGAGGTATTGTAACCTTCAGCATGTAAGGGTATACTAGAGCACACACTGAAGGTGCCCCCAGGCTTTAGAGATTTAACCTGCCGGCACCACGTATGCTGTTTACTCAGTCGTCAGTAAGTGACTGTGACAGTCAGTTGTGACACATAAGAGAAATAGTTGAGCCCCCGCGTGTGGTCGTTTGGATCCTAAACAAACAAGGATGCTGGCTCTGATAAGTATGTTTATTGAGGATACTGAGAGAGCTCTTGATAAGGTGGCCTTGGCTACGGCCTCAGTGAAAGAAACGGGGTGAAAAAAATATGCCAGCTACAGCACTGTCGACCTCATTTATCTTATCATACACTTAACTTGTCAGAACCACTCTTTGTGTTGGAGACTGGAGGTTTGCGTTTCTTTAACTGTTTAAATTCACTCGTGACAAAAATATATTCCGTCACTAATGCTATACGTGCATCAGGACCGTTTATGTCGCATTGTCTTATATCTTAATATTCCCTATTTGTTTTCTTTAAACTTGAATAATTTAAGTGACATTTTGGGCTTGATTTTATTATATAATTACTTATTCTTCAATTTGTATCTGAAAGTTCATATTTATACATTATTAGACAAGATCTTATAGTTGTTTCACATATTAAATTCCAGCAGCAGCAGAAAAGTGAAATCGGCGCCCGAGCTTATCATGTTAAAATCCAACATGGTCCGATCCGCACCAGCTCCCTCAGCAAGACAAAGTAGGACAGGTTGAATCATATGGTTGGTCCGGGCTTGTAAAGCGAAATTAGAAGATACTGATAGAATGAAGAAGCGATAGACGTTGAGAATGTCATACCATGCAAAGCGCAATTTTAATGATCCAAGACGCCTTCCCAGGTCAGCTCCAGACCGCCTCCTCCTTCTGCCGCATGTTGACAGCGCAGCCTTACTTAAAATTCTTTATTGCGAATGTTAGACGAGGGATCATTTGTTTCCTTCATCAAGAATATGAAATTCCATATTACATAATTCCTTTTCATTAATATTCCTTTGACTACCACTTCTAACCCTACCTGAAATATATGAACTTTTACGTATTAAATTTAAGAGTATATAGATTTTCAAAATCAATTTTCTAATCCCCGTGTATCTGAATATTATAACCTCATGAGGTTTTACCTTTCGTGGGCAGTGTTATTGAACCCTGGTGTTGGTTTCAAAGCAGACTGGCACAGTGGCGCCATCTACATGGTTCATGATCAATTGCTTTACAACGGCTTGGGTGTCGTAACAGTTTTAAAACCATGCACTTGCATTTGGGTGTTTTGTTCTCCCGATATCTCAGCCTAAGCCTCTGGGTCCTCTTAGAAATATATCATAAGTATATAAATAACGATAGTACCTCAGTAGAGAAACACTCGGTATAACTCTTTAACTATATACTCTAATATATATATATATATATATATATATATATATATATATATAATGTGGTTAATATTAACATGGTACAAATTATTTAGGAAGGTGACTGAGGCCAGGCGTGGTAGTATATACTCTTTAAACATCTGTCGACGGACCACAAGATATCCGTTCAGCCTTGGTTTACTATATCGAGTAACGAAAGTTGGCTGGCGACAGGAAAGTACCGCTTGGATACTGTGCTTTTTTGCCAGAACACGGGCAAAACACTGAGAATCCACCTTGATAAGCGATCTTCTAACGTTACTTTTTATTTTGGGTTCGGGTCTTTTCGTTTCCCACGCAACTCTTATCGGACGTTTCACAACAGCAGGTGGTTTGACTCCAGAGGTCAGCGCTCTGTACTAGTCGTCTGCTTCAGTTTACCGAAATAAGTTTTCATTTTTAACGACTGTGAGCATATTTTAAATTTGCAATATGTTTCTCTTGCGTGTTTGCTCACATCTGCTCTCATACACACATTGCGAAAAGAAATTGCGCCCCTGAGTGTGCGATATTTAAGTTTTCATTTTTAACGATAAAAGAAATATCGCACACTCGGGGGTTTTTAATTTTAGAGTTTATTGGCCGAGTACCAGTGTCGGTTGGGAACGTGAGAATCATATCATATTATCAGTCATTCTCGATATTATAAACAACTGAAACACTACATTTCATTGATATTTGACGAGACATGCGACACTGTGACATATTTTTTGTTAACAAATTGTATATTGTACTGAATTGCAAGGGACAAAATTACATTTATTTAATTGGCAAAATGTAGTTTGGAGATACAATGTCCCCCTGGTTTCAAATAGTGTGGATATGTGTGATTATCATTTTTTAGTTTTATTTTTAGCAGACAACTTGACAATCAATTTTGACTGCACACAATTTATGAGGCGAGGAACAACACTCAAAGTCTCTTCTTCATCGGTTTTTCGACTACCATCGAACCTGTGATGTAGACTAAACCTTTTCTTATCTGAAAGACACCAAAACACAGAAAACACATGCCGTTTTGCAAATACGTTGACAGAAGACTTTCTTTGGAGCCGTTTATTCGAGGTCGAAAAGAATGAGGAATCTCTGTCCCTCAGCTACTTTTCTCTTAATGTCTTTGCATAACGTATTCAAACCTAGGGTGCGGGGGTTCACGTTTAGCCGGTTTTAATATTTATATTTCATCCAAATTAATATATTAACTCCATGGAAACTAGACATTCAATCGTCTTTAACATGTTGATATCTATATGGTGAAAATATCATAGTTAATTTTTCGAGATTTTTTATGGTCATACCAAACCAAAGCTGAGCTCTGCGGATGAACGGGGAGGGCTTGCCTCACAACTGAATGGCGAATGAGCTTTGTGTGAGTGTGTGTGTGTGGGGGGGGGGGGGGGCGATATAAATGCCAACCGATTCAAGAACTCATGGCTAGCCTAGTACCAACTATTTTGCCCGGACAGGTTGACAGTCTCCTGGATACACAAAGTTGGTGTTGTATTTGTTAGGTGGCGCCGCAAAATTAATGAATGCGATGCGAAATCATGCAGAATCTTCTCAAGATTTATGACATTTAATATAGGAAACGTCCCCTACGGACACGCTTGTCACCGTTCCCGATACTCCAAGATGGACACTTCCAAGGAGCAGCCTAGTGGAATTGCGTAACAACGATTCAGTGACACCAGCATCATTTATATATGGATAGTGAAAGATTATCTTATCTCTCTTTTCTGTTGATTCATTTACCGCCAATCATATTTTGGGTGAAAACATATATATTACATCTTGTCGTCTACTTAGTTACCAGACATTATATAATAACATATTACCCAACCTTGCGTTGAAACACGTTCGTGGGTCTCAGCCCGGGTTTTTGCGAGTCTGAGATCATTGGGAATCGTTGCCGCGGGGCGAAGAGCCTTGAAGATGAAAATGAGCAAAACATGGGTTTGGCTGCTCTTGTTGGCTTTGGTAACTGTGCAAGTTGGTATTAAAAAAAAAAATGTCTAGTGTTTTTATAGCTGCCACCTGGTAAATAAAAAAATTATTTATCTCGTACTTGGGACATATTATCTAGTACGTGCGACATATTATGACAAACGTTTAGAACATACTTTCTCGAAAGTAGGACATCATCTCGTACGTAGGACATACTATCTCGTACATACAACTTTTCATTAGTCTTAGGGGTCTGTTCCACAGATTGTACAATATGGTTTTGTGGTTTTATAATGAACGTAACTAACCTATGGCCGCGACTGAGAAACAAGAAGATAAATATATCAGAAGTCACTATGCAGCCCACCTTGGCCAAAAATTGTGTTTGTCTTCAAATCTCAACACATTTTACAATGGATTAAAATTAAATTTGTAGAACGGTTCTGGATATATTATTAATTAGCACTTCTGGATATATTATTAATTAGCACTAAAAGTAAATCAATCTAATTTAAGTGTGGATCTGCAGAAGTATTAATGAAGGCATTGGTGGAGGTAAGCACTCTGTGAGTGCTTTCTAGTTGTAATGTGTATAGTTTATTTATAGTATATGTCAATTTACATTCTGAATCAACAACCTGTTGGTTTACTTCATTTTTCTCTTTGGTGACTAATAATGAAAACAACAGTTGTTAGGCTGACTTCTTAAAACTTAGGCATTCACTTCTCTTATTTCAGCAACACTCATCTGCTTATAAGGTACTGTCAACAACTCATATTTATGATAAGGATTCTACAGCAATTTATTCTAGTTATACATGCACATAAAATTTTGGGAAACCAGGTATGGTTGTTGTTTATTCTTATACAAAACCAAAACACCAATAAGTCTTCATTTCTTCTCTAAACTTTTATTACATAATCAAGTACAACAAACCATATTGGTAATTATGGTAGCTGTGTTCTATTTAAAAATGATAATATAATCCTTTTAAGTTATTATGACACAAAAATAATACAACAAAGATAAAAATCAAGCATATATTTTAAATGTTCATAATAAGCAATCATTTTCAGTTTATCATACACGATACCAACACATTCTAGATTGATGTTTTTATATGTGTACATTATCACAGATGCCATTAAATCCCATTCCTGTTTCTTCATCTACCTTAGGAATAAATATTCACGACATCCATTTTGCTAAATATGCATTTCTCTTTAATTCTGTTTTCTACAACTTCTTCAAATAATATTTTTTTGGTGAAAATACACTACTTTTTTCCTGAGGAACATCCACATAAAAAATAATTATAATAACTAAAGGAAATACCTTGTCCTTAGACATTCCATTTACATATAGCATGTTCACTGAAACGCACTAATTTGATGTAAGACCAGAAGACTAAATAAATAAATTTTTCTTTAATTTCCTGAAACTGAATTAATAACGAAATTTCATGTGTCTGTTGGATCATCTATTATCTGATACAGCCAGAGGTGACATGAAGCAGTTTGCCAAACTGATTACCAACCTTAACCTAACATTAAATTTGTAAAATTATGCATACATATACCTGTCACTAAATAAGAACAAATAATTAACACTGCATTTTGGTCCTAAATTGTGTCAAAAACAAGAATGCTGCATTTTGGTCCTTCTGTCAATGATGCTGAACTACATGCTGTAGAGATAGTAAAAAATACCCCTAAAAATGATGTATCAGTGGAATGAAGAAAAAGGTTAATGTGAAATTGGTAATATTGATTACTGACGAATCTAGAATCCTTTAAGATCAAGAGCTGGGAACACATCTATAAACAGAAATGATGAAATCGGAATGTGTCATTGGGTGAAATCTGTAGCTGAAGTGCGTGGCTGACAATGTCCCAAGACTAGTTTGATAATAGAAGTCTTTATTCAACAGCAAGAGTTCTGGGATAATCTCTGCCCGCCTGGCAAGAGATTGTCCGTCTCTCTCTTTCTTAGAGAGAGCCGCCCGGTCTCTCCTCAAAGCACCCACTAACGATAGTTTGTTACAGAGCTGTCATGTGACACATGAGACATACATATCCATATTTCTGCATTTCTTCATAAAAGCTAAACCTTATTGGATGACCCAAAGTAGGTCACAATTACATCAGAGTTGTAGGTGTACTTTAAAAGTTTTGCCAGAATCCATTGGGTGAAAGTATTCTGGAAAAGCCTTAATCTGACCTGACATACATCCAGTTATAGACTAACCTGGAAGTCCTATTTACAGACTCGTTATGCTGCTCAGCTCAGCTGATGAGGAAATACTGTAATGCAATTACCTCCTTTCAAGGATAAATTTCTGATCTGACTGAAAGGAAATCAAATGTGTTTATAATGAGAAAAAGGAATAATACTGAGGATAATAGACCTTTGTGAGTGCATGTTAATTTTGGAGTCTGATACACACTTTATAAGACTGATCATATGGTTGTATAATTGGTGGCACAACCACTCCTCAGGTGGTATACACTGGTATAAATTGTTGCAGTTGTGACTTGTTGAGCAGTGTCCTAAGGCTGATGATACAAATTTCTTGTTAGCTATTATAATGTCAGAATTATCAAATCAGTTCTAAATACATTTTGAACATCATTTGAAATCCACCAAGACTGATTTTTTATCAAATAAATGAAAGACAACCTCAACAGATTGGTAGCATTATCTTCTAATGAAACAGATGGTTTAAAGAGAAAATGCACTAAATTGTACAGCTGAAAATAAAACAGAAGCTTTCAATCCAAAGTCACGAATAAGAAAAAAAAGAAGCCTGCAAGAGAAGTGGTCAAGCAGCAGCTGACATGTTGAACCTCTTGAAGAACTCAGAAATAATACAGCTGAGAGTACACAGGCACCGCTTTGTAGGCAAGTTGGAGGAGGCCTAGGGATGGCTGGGGACAGTAAAGGACTGCTATTTTGGAGTGACCCGGAAGTCCTGGGAGGATGACTCCTGGTTCATGGTGACAATGGTCCAGGGAGACAGACCTCAGAATGAGGAATGATGATTTAGCAAGAAGACTGTGAAGTTGACAAGTGAGATACAAGAAGAAATATCAGGTCCTGTGATCAAGTACAACGAGGCAAGGTGGAGGAGGCCCAGAAATGGCTTGGGACAGTAAAGGACTGCTATTTTGGAGTGACCCGGAAGTCCTGGGAGGACGACTCCTGGTTGTCATGGTGACCATGATCCGGGAAGACAGACCTGAGAATGAGGAGTGATGATTTAGCAAGAAGACTGTGAAGATGACAAGTGAGATACAAGAAGAAATATCAGGTTCTGTGATCAAGTACAACGAGGCAAGGTGGAGGAGGCCCAGGAATGGCTGGGGACAGTAAAGGACTGCTATTTTGGAGTGAACCGGAATTTCTGGGAGGACGACTCCTGGTTGTCATGGTGACCATGGTCTAGGGAGACAGACCTGAGAATAAGAAGTGTTGATTTAGCAAGAAGACTGTGAAGTTGACAAGTGAGATACAAAAAGAAATATCAGGTCCTGTGATCGAGTACAACGAGGCAAGGTGGAGGAGGCCCAGATGTGGCTTGGGACAGTAAAGGACTACTATTTTGGAGTGAACCAGAAGTCCTGGGAGGAGGACTCCTGGTTGTCATGGTGACCATGATCCGGGAAGACAGACCTGAGAATGAGGAGTGATGATTTAGCAAGAAGACTGTGAAGATGACAAGTGAGATACAAGAAGAAATATCAGGTTCTGTGATCAAGTACAACGAGGCAAGGTGGAGGAGGCCAAGGAATGGCTGGGGACAGTAAAGGACTGCTATTTTGGAGTGAACTGGAATTTCTGGGAGGACGACTCCTGGTTGTCATGGTGACCATGGTCTAGGGAGACAGACCTGAGAATAAGAAGTGTTGATTTAGCAAGAAGACTGTGAAGTTGACAAGTGAGATACAAAAAGAAATATCAGGTCCTGTGATCGAGTACAACGAGTGACAGGTGAGTAACAAAGTGACAAACTATTAGTAAGATAACAGTGTTCTTTTGTACTAACATTGTTAAGGTGTGTGAATAAGTATTTTAAGTGCTCCAAAGTTTATTTGCAGATATGGATGCGAGTGAGCATGAGTTTGTGCCTATATATAGTGGTGAAAGTAGTGAGGGAGAACCGGAGTTGGTAGACGTTAGGAAGACGGCACCCTCTGTGAAGTCCCACCCAGTGGAGTTGCAGAGGAGGGTTGTTTTGCACCTATACAGAGTGTTGAGGGGTTCATGGCAACAGATCTTCAGAAGAGAAGTAGGACAGAAATGTGTGGGGGACAGGAGCAGGTAGCCACAAGGACGACCCCCATAAGTCATCCTCCCATAACAGTAAGTCATGTCACATTTGCTACGAGCCATTTTCTTGGCGTCATGTTCACAGACATGTCATTTGTATGCTACTGCCCTTCTGGGTGGTCCAAGAGACAGCTTGTCACACTTGTCGAATATCAACCAGTGATCCTTACGACCAGGAAAGGGGTCAAAGCCATGACGGAGATGTGTAAGCTGAGTGCCATAGACAATAGTATGTTTGGAGGGCATATTATATTATAAGTGCAGCTCTAAATCTGCAGACAATCAGGCAACTGCTGCAGTATGTGCTGGAACACGGCTTGTTCAGATCTCGCAAGGATGTGGTTGGCAGGACAGGATTCACAGACGCACATGCGGCCTTGCTTCGCCAGGTGGCAGCGGTGTGCTGATGGGCCAAGCCAGATGTGCTACAGGCATCTCTACCAAACTCCTGAGGCATCATTGCACCACTATTCCATCTTGTGGAGGTTGATGGAGAGAGTTCCAGAGGAGATCCGGTACAAGATACTTGATGGCTCTGGCAGTCATAGACACCGATGTGCATATGGATAGGCTGCTTCATGGTACTGTTTACAGGACATGGAGCGCCTTCTGCGAGCATATGGAGCATCCAATATTTCGGTGTGGTGGTATATCACGTATTTCTGAACAGCGACAGAGAGCCACCAATGGAGGTTCCTGGGCTTACCATCAAATCGTTGTTTGGATTGCTACCAAGGGTAGAAGGCAAAGTGAGTATCTCAGCTTGGAAATCAATCGAAGTAATCCTCAGGGTAAAGGACTCTGAGGCTGTGGTCATTAGGGAGGTAGGCCTGGAGTGTTTATGGACCTCCACCAGTGAACAGGCCAACCAGAGGAGTTTCCTAAGGTCCTTGTTAAATGTCTTGCGAACTAGTCAGGTGAGCCACGGCGTTCTGGTGATCCATGTCCTGGAAGTGGTCAAGCAGCAGCTGACATGTTAAACCTCTTGAAGGACTCTGAAATGCACAGCTGAGAGTACACAGGCACCGCTTTGTAGGCAAGGTGGAGGAGGCCAAGGAATGGCTAGGGACAGTAAAGGACTGCTATTTTGAAGTGACCCTGAAGTCCATCGAGGATGACTCAACTGGCAAAGCCTAACAGGAGATGCCACTCGAAAGATTCCTGCTGGAGCCTAATTCTCATTATCTTGTGGATATGCCATGGGACTTGTTCCTGGTTTTACAGCGTCTTGTGAGACTGAGGGGAGTCTCGGGGGTGAAGATGTTGTGCATCACCAACTGTAACTCCATCAAGTTACATGGGTAGTTTTAAGGTGTTGTGCTCTAAGAGGCAATGAGGAGATTAAAATAAAAATAAATAATGGTTCAGTAGACTTTTTAAGATGAGGAGGAGCCATGTGCTGTGTCATGTTATTTATATTTGTGTATCTGGTGAGGGATAGTGACTGGACATGTGTTAAACCCCCTTTTTAAGTTATGGAGGTCGGCACTGCTGTGCAGTAAAACTTCTGGTACAGTTTTGGAGGTAGGCACTGCTGGGCAGTGAGGCTTATGGTAGAGTAATGTTTAATTTTCAAATTATTTGAGTTTTTGAGATCCAGCCTCCTTTAAGAAAACAGGGGGGAGTGTTGAGGATTTGCCGTACATGTACAGTGTATTGGATGCCCGGGGTATCTCGTAACCCCAAACTGTCATGGTGACCATGGGCCGGGAAGACAGACCTGAAAACAAGGCATGATGATTAAGCAAAAAGACTGTGGTGTCGACAAGTGAGACACAAGAAGAAATATCAGGTCCTGTGATCGAGTACAACGTGTGACAGGTCAATATTAACAAAGTGATAAACTATTAGTAAGATAACAGTGTATAGTTAGACAGAGGTAAATCCTACATAAATACCATAATGACACCCTGAATAATGATTGTGATGACAGTTGGGCCAAAATTCAAAGAAAAATTTACTTACATGTACCAAATCTCATATGCAAGACAAGATCCCAGCTACAGGAAGCTAAGAGTATTTCAGGCATATATACCCAAAGCCCTAAAACTTAAGAATATAAGCAAAAGCTGACAAAAGCCCTCAGCCAAAAGAACAGTGTTTATTGGTAGTAACAGTAACAAGTATGAAATATTTGTTATCAAATGGATGTTAATCAGTACATGTCTCTTGTTCAAGTTGTAAATTTGAACTAGAGAGGTATGCAGTACCTTTGAAAGTCTGGCACCCCTGTACTCAAGCAGCACAAAGAGATCATCAAGGCAAATGACCATGTATATAATCAATAATCCTACCAGTGGTTCTTGAGAAATAAGCTCCTAAGTTTTTCCTATTATAAGCTAAGTATGTCAAGGTCACCCATTATTAAACCTGATCAAGATTTTGTTGATATTATTACCAAGTAATAAAATACAGTGGGGTACCCAGGGGGCTTTCCTGGTTGCCCGGAAAGCCCCCCCCCTCCCAGGAAAATATCAATAGGCCTATAAAATGGTAATAAATGTCCACATCTGATTTCCACATTGTACAGGCATGTATTTAGGCTATTTTTACTTTTTTCTGAAGAGCATGCAAACAGAGCAAACAATATCCACTTCATAAGCTTCGCTTCCATGGATACACTTGCACGGGTGACATTAATATACCCCAGTCAGGCTGGGAAATTTCTCCCAAGCTGCCGGAAGGCATACTGGATCATTAATCACTGTGGATAAACCCCCCCCCCCCATGTGGTGAGCCTGAGCTGGCTTCACTCAGACTGGGGATCGGATCACCCCTGAAATCCTGCCTGCGCAACAGGAGATGGGCTGAAACTATGCTTCCATGACCCAAATAATTTGGTTGACCACAATGTATCAGTTGTTGATAATAACTTAATACACAAGCGTTATGTTTACCAAGCACATTTGATGGGACCAGTCCATGTGGAGGAACCACTTTGTTTTCCTGTTCATTAATAGAGTCAAGAACTGGATTTAACGTAAGAAAATCATACTTAAGATTCACCCATGTAACATTCTATTATGTATCTACAGTGTATACGTATAAATGTTTAATGAGCCCATAATTCTAAATATCCTCAGGTTGTTAAAGTGCCAAATCTCTGAACTAAATGTAAAAATTTAATTTAAGGTGAAGGACTTTATTACGCTTATGTTATAACTTATACTGTATGATGAACCATGTTATAATATAGTATTACTATATGTTGAACCATGTTATACTATATGATGAACTATGTAATATACTATACTAGCTGCACCTGTGGAAAATCAAAGGATCTCAAAGATAAATAATTTTGTATTGAGCTGGTAGGGAATGAATGTCGCATATTTTAAAAACCCAACTGCGTATTAATTATATAAATGATGAACCATGTTATACTATTTGGTAAAATATGAAGGTGTTATATAAATTTTAACTGAATTTGTTGTGGTGGATCACCGTTAAGCATGAATTCAACTAATTTTCTAGCTACGCCAAACACGATGCAGTCAACTCTTGACAAGTTCCTAAAAGCAGAAATCAGCTCTGCATGAAATTCTTGCAGCGGGCCTCCCTCGAAAAAACACTGCCAAGCAGGTATAGCATACCTTTTTACCATTGATATTTCAATTTTTATGATCATTATTTATAAATAAAAAATATGGTCATATTATTCATGTCCATGATGTAGTCAATAAAGGATAAAAGCCATCATAAATATCTGTAGTAATTTGCAGATGCTGAATAAAAAATAAAGCAAATTATTTTATTAAATTATTTTTTTATCAATACCCACTTGAAATATAATTTCTAAAACCTAAATACTTTAGAAAGCTCACATAGTAGTCATTAGGATTCCCAAGCAACCCTTAGCTCAGATGATTAAATTCATCTGAGCTATATATAGGAATGGACCTTTGTCCGCCATGTGTACTGCCAACCGGACAGAAATCATAACCGCAAGACCCAGAAAGTTCACATTACCCAGGTCTTGATAGGTTCTCTGGGGAATTTCAAAGTAGGTCACACAGAACTATACTTATGCCAAATGGCCTTAAGATATGTGTCAAATTCAGCTTAAAACATTTGCAAATTTTGTTATTGCAGATCACCACAAGAGTCTGCGACAGAGCTCGATAGAAGAAGACTCTATTCAGACTGACATCTCCTATTATGTCACAAAAGAAGGTCACAAGGAACTTACTTCAGAGATGAAACTGCAGCTTCTCACCAGCTGCTAAAAGCCAGATATTGATTACATTTTCCCAGCACGAGAAGAGTTTGGCAAGAAACGCAAATTCCAGCATGCCTGGCTACGGCAGTATAACTGGCTGGTATACAGTCCAGAGAAAAATGGTGGACTCTGTCTCCACTGTATGCTCTTTGGCCAGGATCATATTGAAGGAGATTTGGTCAGCAGAGCGCTGACATGCTTTACAAAATCGAAAAGCAAGTTGTCCCACCATGATAATCAAGAGAGTCATAAACTGGCATCTACCAAAGCCTCAGACTTCCTGGAAGTGATGATTGGTGGCCAGATTGACATTAAGAGTCAGATGAACAGTGCCCTGGTTACCCGAGTGAATGAAAACCGAGTAAAGCTGGCATCTATCATTAAGACCATCATCTTCTGTGGTCGTCAGAATATTGCTCTGCGAGGTCACAAAGACAACACCAAGGCAGTTGCCACAGACAGAACGGCAAATCCTGGAAACTTCCTGGCCCTTCTGGATTTCCGAGTTGAGTCGGGTGATAGTGTTATGGGCATGCACTTGAGCACAGCAGCCAGAAATGCCCTGTATACTTCAGCAAACATCCAAAATCAGTTAATCCTTATTTGTGGAGAGCAGATTCGTGAACACATACTCCAAATGTGAGAGAAATTAAGTTTTTCTCAATAATTGCCGATGAAGTCACTGACTCTGCTGACAAGGAGCAACTGAGCTTGGTGTTGAGGTATGTTGACCCAAGTAACAATATCAGAGAAGACCTGGTGGACTTTCTTGAGTGTGACACTGGTGTGAAAGGCAATATCCTGGCTGAAAAGATTTCATCCGCCATCACAGGTTATGGACTTGACATCCACAATCTTAGGGGCCAAGCATATGATGGAGCAGGCAATATGGCCTGCAAGTCCAAGGGGGCAGCAGCCATCATTCAGAAGACCAATCCCCTGGCCCTCTACCAGCATTGCTCATCTCACGCACTAAATCTGGCCATGGTAAAGTCCATCCAGATCACTAGTATCAGGAACATGATCGGCACCATGGAGAGGACTTCTGGCTTCATGGAAGGGCATCCTAAGCGTGCGTATGCGTTTGAGGAGGCTGTCAAGAAGAGCAACCCTGAATCAAGAAAGACGAAGCTCATAAATCTGTGCCGTACACGTTGGGTGGAACGTCTAGATGGTTTAGAAACGTTCGTGGAGTTACACCCTTCTGTCGTAACTTGCATGGAGGACATTGTGGAGAGTGGTCCTGCCAATTGGTCCACTGATTCTCTGACTGATGCAAAGGGTCTGCTTCTTGCCATCACAAGCACAGATTTCATTGTGTCCTTGGTGATTACCAACAACGCACTCTGTTACTTGAAAGGTGTGACCACCAGCCTTCAAGGTGAAGCCAGGGACATTGTTGAGGCCAGCAGAGAAATTGACTGTGTAACAACAGTAATACAAGATGTTCGGAACAACATTGATGATCACTACAGTTCTTGGTTTCATCAAGCAGAACAGCTGTGTGAGGTTGTCAGTGTTACACCATCAATGCCTAGAACGTGCAAGCGTCAAATAAACCGAGATAACACCCCATCTCTTGGACCAGCAGAGTACTATAAGAGAACTATAGCCATTCCACTGCTAGATCATCTTCTGGTCGAATTGGAGATGCGGTTTACATCCTTGCACCAGAAGGCGTTACAGGGGCTCAGTCTTATCCCATCTATCCTTGTTACCCTGACGCAGACAGAGGGCAAGAGAAGACTACAAGAGGTAGTGGACCTCTACAGAGATGATCTTCTGTCCATTGGAAGCATAAACAGCGAAATTCACAGCTGGATGGTCAGATGGGAAAATAAATGTAAAGAACATGGACCAGGCAATCTTCCAACTACACTGAGCACCACCCTGTCTGTGACACCTGCGTTCCTGTTTCCAAACCTGCGGACATTGCTCATTATCTTGTGCACCTTGCCAGTTACCTCATGCTCTGCAGAGAGATCTTTTAGTGCATTGAAAAGAATTAAAACCCCAGCCAGAGCAACAATGGGAAATGACAGGCTGTCAGGCCTCACCCTACTGCACATGCACAGGGACATATCTGTCGACGTTGATAAAGCGATTGATACATTTGCATTAAGGAATCCGAGGAGTTTGAATTGTTTTTGATACCATGGTACTATACCCCCTTTCAAGGTTTATAGTCCTGCAGCCTGTAGGCTTCTTATATAAGCCATTGTTTTTGGTTACAGTTATCTTTCATTGGCATGTTTCATTCTATTAAACTTTTTCAATTAATACACCATTGTTTTGTGTTATCAATATATTTAACAATAAATAATTTGAATTTTTAAATTTTTTTTTCTTATTTTGTGAAGAAAATTCCACTGTTAAAAGTCAAATTTGTTAAAAATATGCCAAATAACAGCCGATTTGGGGCCATTCAAAACCTCGAAATGTGGGGGCTTCAGGGGGCTCCGCCCCCTGACCGTACAAGGGGCCATAAGGCGGGCCCCTGGACCCCACCCATCAGGGGCGAACGCCTTTGTCGTTCGTTTTGAGTAAGATTTCCAAATTTCACATTTCTGGAAACCCCCCCCGAACCAATTCCTGGGTTTGCCCCTGAAATAATGAAAGTAAGATTTAAGATAACAGGAACAAAAATGTCAACTTTAGGTTAAATCCATCAGAAATCCTTGCTTAGTTCATTGATGTAACTATAATTATTGTTCTTGGTTATTTTATTATTACAAATATGTCAATATTTCATTCAGACATTTCAAATGGCCAGTTTGATACAATATAGCAAACCAGGTTTTTCACTGATTTACCATCGTAACATTTATTATTGCAATTATGTATTATTATTTGTCTGGAATCATTTCATGGTTGAATACACAAATGTTCATGAAAGAGTTAATTAGGGAGTGTCAAGGTAGTGTCTCAACGGTAAATGAATTAATAATTTGTGTTTGACACTTAGAACATCGAGATTAGCAAACTGGCAGGAAGAATAATCATCAGGGTATAATTCACCTGAGAGTGAGAAATGTTCATTTATTTGTCTTTACCTTCTATATAAATGAGTCAGTTATGGTCAGAACGGTCAGTTAAAGTTACAGTTTGAAGTTGGAGTTAAAAGGTACCTTAAGCTGCATTTAGATAGGGATTAAATTTTACACAGCTAAGATCACTGCCAGCAAGTGAAGTCATCATCATTTAGTTAGTCATTAGAAGAAAACAGAAACTTTGTACATTAAGAAAAAGGAATAAACCATTGTTACATCATCACCAAGAAGTCTGCTGCTCCTGGAACTCCCAACCAACAATATATCACCGAACAACAAACATAAAACTTTAACCAATGATAGGTGGTCTTATGTTTGTAAAGATCTTGTTTTAGTTTTTTTTATGTTAAATGGTCTTACTCTCGATGTGTTTAAGAAGATAATATTCTAGTGACGAATTCTATAACTCTAGTTATGTCTACACACAACAGGTATGGTTAATATTTTTAACAAAGGCAAAGTTGATCTGTGGAATAGATCTGGTATGTCCCCAGCCTGGTATGGAAACAGGTAGAGAAAAAAAGTTCTGAAAACATGTATGGAATCAGAGATCAGTCAATGTCATGAAGAAAGATGAAATCTGTGACCTTGAAAACTGTGTCAAGGTCATCCATCTTCATACTTAACCTGGCCCTTGATAAGAAGCATCATTGCCGCAAGTTTGGTGACTGTACCTCAAATATTTTTTGAGTTATCGCGTTAACATCATTTGAGCATTATCACAGCTCTGACTTTGAAAAATGTGTCAAGGTCATCCGTCTTCAAACATGGCCTAGCGCCTTATAAGGAGCATCATTTCCGCAAGTTTGGTGACTGTACCTCAAATATCTCTCGAGTTATCGCCTTCACATCATTTAAGCATTATCCCAGTTGTGACCTTGAAAAATGTGTCAAGGTTATCCAACTTCAAACTTTTCCTAGCCCCTCATAGGATCCATCATTGAGGCAAGTTTGATGACTGTATCTCATATATTTTGCGAGTTATCAGGTTAACATCATTTTAGTATTATTGCAGCTGTAACCTTGAACAAGGGACCTATGGGTCACTGTGCTCAGCTGACATGAACCTTGAAGGTAAAAATCTAAAATAATATCAAATTGAGATAAAGTGTAAGAGGAAGAGGTAATAAAGGCCATGGTTGGTTTAAATGATTGGTTTGTATTGATGAGCAAGAAATTGTTGCAAATAATATTTTGTGACCTGACCATGTGTTTCCTAATGTTGAAACTGAAGCATGTGAGCAGTTTGTGAACAAATGCTCTGTACAATTACCATGATCATTAGTTGGCTTTTCGATTAACTGTTGACATTTCAGTAGTTTTCACATTTGTTCAGTGAATCTTTTTTTTTGTATATATATATTATTAAATATATGTTTTTTTTATGAAATGTATACAGCTGAAATATAACTAATTAACAACATAAAACATGGCAAACAAAGCCTGATCTCAAATTCTGCTGATGCAGGAAAATAATGAACAAATGTTTGTAATAAATCCTCATTTTTTTATCACATCAATTTTTTTTAAAATTTAAGTTTATATTTCTATACATTTTCAATATAACATATATATCTGAATATAAAAGTTGATTCATAATTCTCAATTGCATCATCATAAATCTCAATCTTGTCAGATAACACCACATCATGCATACAAATGTTTATTTATATTTTACCACAAAAATATATCTTTTAAATCTGAAAAACAATAAATATCTAAAAAAAATACTTGATTTAGATTTCACAATTTTTAATTGTGTCTTTATTTATCCATAATGTGCTTCATATTTTATCATAATTTAAGCATACTGATGGGTTCCATTATGATTGGTAAAATCATTTAAAAGAAAAATGATTTCTTTAAAAATGCTACCTTACACAACATTGCATCTTCTGGATTACACCTTGAATTACTTTTTCAAGGAAAGTTTTTGCATATCAGAGTGGAAACAGCATTACAATAGAGGATATACAGTGAAAACAATAACAATACTGCATAACACTTGCTGGGTTGGGTTTGGGGGGGGGGGGGGGTGATTGGGGTGGTGATATGAGAATAACTGTACACCTGTCACAGCAGGGGATCTCCCCCAGTGAATGTAACAAATCAGAAACCCTGGCATAGCTGACTTCCAGTGACCTGGAGTGGGACCCTGCATCTGTAATCTGTAATCAAAGCAAATGACTACAATAGAGCCTCAAGAAAAAAATCAATAACTAGCTTAATTTTCAAGCTTTTACTTCCAAATTTCAGATTTAAACAAATTAAATATTTATGTTTACATGCTGTGAAAATTAAATCAATGGTACTCACAGGAAAAAAATGTGCCATGGTCAAAGTTGGGCAAAATTTAAGGTACTGATTTTATTTTTATGCTAATTACTTAAAAAATTTACAGAATTTAGATCTAATTTTGGGTAAACAATTGAATCTTAATTAAACATAGTTATATACTTGGGGAAAATAGACTCTAGTTTCAAAATTTTTCATGTTAAGTGAGTAAATATTTTTCCTGATTTTTTCAAAGTCCATTATGTTTGGGCCCATAACGTAAAGAATTTATATTTAACAGACTTAATTTCTGGCATGTACATAGGAACTATATAGAAGAATATTTATGGTAAATATGAGGAAAAACAGATGAGTGGTTTTGATATTAGGCAGTCCTGAAGTGTGAAAATAGGATTTTAATAAAAAATTGAGGTTTTTCCTTAATTTCTCAAAGGAACGAAGTGGCAAAGACCCAGTTTTCGGCTTGGTAGGAGATCTTAGGGACATCTAACATTATGCTGAATTTTGGATTCCTAGGTCTTACGGTTTCAAAACGTGCCACATCTACGTACGGACGGACGGATGGACGGACAGACGACGGACAATGGACCACGACTATAGCTCAGATGACTTATAGTCAGCTGAGCTAAAAATGGGTCAAGGTAATCGATCTAGGCTTTGAGATAAACATTAGGGGTCTTTGGTTTTGTTTCTTTTTCATGTATGTCGCTCATTCGTTTGCACTTTACTAACATGGTGTATATTTCTCCCCCCGACGTAGGTACGCCCAGTCCAGTGTTCCGGGGGGGAGAGGTGAGGCACACTTAATTTCTCAATTTTTTCCTACATGTAGCTTTATCATTGCGTATGTGTTGAAGTCATCACTGTTTATCGTTTGCTCCTCTTGGAATAAGTGTGTGTGCGCGCCGCTTGATGGCTGTTTGACGCTTTTAATTTTCTTTTCCACAGGCCGCACAAGTAGATCGCTAAACAGGAGACCGAGTCAAGTTGTCGCTGGTAAGGTGTCTTGTGTCCCTTTGTTCCACGGCCTTTACTGTTCGCCGTTGTAGGTTGTCGAAGGGTAAAGAGTACTGGAGTACTCCGTTCTGGGTAATACTTGCCGTCTGCTCGAGTCCGATACATGGACTCAAGTACTGGTGTATGTCTATGTTCCCGTTCAGTCAGTATCGTAGCCTAGCGTAGGTCTGTAAACATTGGTCTTGTTTAGAGAGTTTGTTCCTTCTACTATTGAGACTTAGATTAACGAGTTATATTGTTTCGACTGGATTTTCTGATTCTGTTCAACTTTAGTATTTTGATTATGTGAAGCTTTTCAAATTTAGCATATTGAGTCTATGGTGATCACGTTCCGCGTGTGGTAGATATCACTGAATTTTATTTTGTTGTTGTGGTTGTTTTCTCGTCTCGTCGTCTCTTTCTTGTGTAACATAGGATTTTTGCTGTTTTTCAGTCTCTGGTGATGCCGGATTTTATTTGCTGACTTGTAGCTGTTGTTACTTTGCATGCCTGCAGACAGACGGGGGCGAACATTCGAATCGCATGTTAACCTGATTGTGTTACGCCATTTGTTTTGTTCACGATATGTTTTTTTTCACAGACACGCGCGACGCGGCCTCCCAGACGGATAGATCAGGTGAGTTAAAGTGTAGCTTGTGTAGGCTTTTGTAACACGCACGCGCGTGGTATGGAAACTGTTTTCTATCGGCCCTGCGAGACACCACGAGAGTAGAGGTTGCTCGTTTGGTTAAATCAACGGGCCGACTCTCTCGTGGTCAAGCGCCGGGTTTCAAGAAAGATCTGGCATGTTTTATTTGTGCATATTATATCTATATATGTTTATTATAACTTGAGTCTGTTGCTTCGTTGCAGTTACGAAGGAAGCGGCCACGCAGACCATCTGTGCAGGTGGGGTGCTCGTTTCTTTTTCCATCGTTCGTTGTTTCGTGTTTAATTTATTTTGTGGATTTTGTGATTGGTTTCACATTTCCAGCTCCGGTCGGGCTGGCTTCAATGACGGTAAAGTGGTTATGTTTTTTGTTTCAGAAGATTCTTCGGCAACGGAGGAGAGCGCCCGCATTGAGAGAGGTACGCTTTAAAATACAATGACTTTGTTTCCGTGGTACATTTTTTTTTGCCGGAATTGACAGCTTGCTATGTGTGCGAATAAGGAATTAGCGTTTACTGTGGTAACTTTCTTTCTTTCATTTTTTACAGGCAGGCCGTCGCATCCGCGCCTCTGCGATGGCGATGCATGCCAACAACCTAATGCCAACCTCCGCCGCCATATGAGGCAAGTCCACGGACTTGCTTTTCGCGAGTTTTTCAGATGCTCGCCGGCTTTACCCCGTCGCCGGCTGTGATTTCATGGCCAAGAGAGTAGATTGGCACATTGTGAAGGCGCACGGCCTACAGCGGGGCTCCTCGGCCTTCAGGAACCTGATGAGATCCGATGACGCACAACAAACATCAGCTCGCGAGAGCGAGCGGTTCAGGCGCCACCTGATCTCGCTAGACGGGGGGGCCCTGTTCAGAAAACTCGGCAAAACAACACCAGCGCCAGTTAAAAAAATACTGGAGGACGCCGGCGCGGGCGCGTCGCTGAGCGCCCAGCTCATCAGAAATAGTATGGAGCATGGGCTCATTTCGCAGCTCAGCCGTAATGCCCAGCCGGGCACCCTGCGATCATACTTATATACGATCAAACTCTACGCAGATTACCAAGAAGCTCGTCAACAGTTTTCAGAAGGCGGGGCGGAGTGGATTCTGTTCCAATGCACTTTACTGGAACTGTCACAAGCCAGGTAAGTAAAATACTCTATCAAAACTTAAATTCCACCAAAAAAGGAAAAAAACAACAAAAAGGTATGCACTGTTTAATTGTTTTCATAATGGATTTTGCCAGACTAGGGCCATGGAGGACTTTTAAAAAAAGAAACATCACATGCACTCATTGTGGAATGTATAATAAATATGGCCAATATAAAGCCATAGGTACCAGGTGTAACAACTGCAAAACATAGACAAAACTAGGACCACAAATCATCTATGTCAACAGGGACTGCTGCAGTCAATCAGGTATTTAAAATCAAATATATATTTTGTAATTTTAAGTACAAAAAACTTACTGCACAAACTTTCTGGATTGCAATGCCTATCAGTATCTTTCACTATCAGTGGGCAAGTCAGCCTTAGAAACGGTGCAGCATGAAAGATTGCTGTCTAATATATTTTAGAGGATCGCAACGTCGGAATGTAAGATCCTTGAGCTTGAGAGGCTCTGTCTGTTATAAATGCTATTTGAGATTCTGAAGTGCTCACAGTAATAAGGGAGAACTTCATAATGTTTGGAGACCAGAAGTAGAACATATCTCGAGCTCACACACGTTCAGCACTTTGTGAGAGAGACTTACACTCCCTGCAGATAAATATATGAGCGTCAAGACCAATAGGTCCATGGTTTTTCATGTGTGATGAACTCTGTACAAAAGTTAGTTTCAGTCAATAAAATTGCCTCTAAAATACATCATTTTTCACAAAATGAACTGTACCTTATGCTTAGTACTGAATTTTTTTCCAGGGAGGCCTCCTGTTCTCACACTGTTTCACCCATGGACATGTGCAGTGAGACTAGACATAATTCACATCATGAGGAGATTTGTTGCTGGCCTAACAACTGAGCCCAAACCTCTCTTTGGTACCTTCCTCGCAAAGCTGTCAAGTTGTATTTTTGAGTAGGATGAAAGTGACATAAAAAATCTAAGGGAGGCCAAGAAAAGGGAGTTGGAAAACAGTATGGTGGTAACGAGCCTATGGCAGCCCAGATTTCAGCAAGTATATCATCAAGTGAGCAGGCAAAGCATTGCTGAAGAACAGGGGGGGTGGAAGAAACATGGAATATGATACAAGGGGTTCTAGATGCCATGCTGGATTATCCGACATGATAAGTCTGCCCTAGATATATAAGGAGAGCATGGCCAAAGGGTAGGAGGTCCAGCAAAAACACTTGTTTAAAACTTGTTTTCAATGAATTATACAGATCACAAGAAAACTTGCCAGTGATGTGACCCACACTGCAACTTGGATGACCAATATTTGGAACGATATTGAACAGGTTTAAACAGTGTCTTAACAACCTGATGAGGTCTGCCACGGCATCGTCCGAAGGTAACAGAATGCTGGTGAACCAGAACCTAAAGCCATCTATGTCAACAGGGAACTGCTGTGTTACTATGTCAACTGCTGAAGTCAATCAGGCATTTAAAATCAAATATATATATATATATATATATATATATATATATATATATATATATATATATATATATATATAAACAGTAATTTTTAAGTACAAAAACTATCATAACAAACTTTTTGGATTGCAATGCCTATGAGTATCTATCACTCTCAGTGTGCCAGTCAGCCTAAGAAACGGTGCAGCATGAAAGACTGCGGTCTAATATATTTTAGAGGATCGCAATGTCAAAATGTAAGATCCTGGGGTTTGAGAGGCTCTGTCTGTTATAAATGCAATTTGTGATCCTGAAGTGCTCACAGTAATAAGAGAGAACTTTATAATGTTTGGAGACCGGTAGCATAACATATCTCGAAACTCATACAAGTTCAACACTTGGTGAGCAAAACATACACTTGGTGAGCAAGACATACACTCCCTGTTGATAAATAATACTGAGCATCAAGACATATAGGTCCCTAGTTTTTCATGTGTGATAAACTCTGTGCAGAAAATTAGTTTCAGTCAATAAAATTGCCTATAAAATACATCATTTTCACAAAATGAACTGTACCTTATGCTTAGTACTGAATTTTTTTCCAGGGAGGCCTCCTGTTCTCACACTGTTTAGCCCATGGACATGTGCAGTGAGACTAGACATATTTCATTCATTAGGAGATTTGTTGCTGGCCTAACAACTAAGCCAAATCCTCTCTTTGGTACCTTCCTCACAAAGCTGTCAAGTTGTATCTTTGAGTGGGATGAAAGTGACATCAAAAAGCTAAGGGAGACCAAGAAAAGGGAGTTGGAAAAAAGTATGGTGCTCACGAGCCTATGGCAGCCCAGATTTCAGCAAGTATATCATCAAGTGAGCAGGCAAAGATTTGCAGAAGAACAAGAGGGCGGGGGCTGGGGGGTGGAAGAAACATATATATATATATATATGGTAATTTTTAAGTACAAAAAAACTATCTAAACAAACTTTTTGGATTGCAATGCCTCTAAGTATCTATCACTCTCAGTATGCCAGTCAGCCTAAGAAACAGTGCAGCATGAAAGATTGCTGTCTAATGTATTTTAGAGGATCGCGATGTCATAATATAAGATCCTGGGGTTTGAGAGGCTCTGTCTGATACAAATGCTATTTGTGATCCTGAAGTGCTCACAGTAATAAAAGAGAACTTCATAATGTTTGGAGACTGGAAGTAGAACATATCTCGAGCTCACACAGGTTCAGCACTTTGTGAGAGAGACTTACGCTCTCTGTTGATAAATAATACTGAGCATCAAGACCAACTGGTCCCTAGTTTTACCATGTGTGATAAACTCTGTGCAGAAGTTAGTTTCAGTCAATAAAATTTCCTATAAAATACATCATTTTTCACAAAATGAACAGAACTACATGCTAAGTACTGAATTTGTTCCCAGGGAGGCCTCCAGTTCTCACACTGTTTCACCCATGGACATGTGCAGTGAGACTAGACATATTTCATTCATGAGGAGATTGTTGCTGGCCTAACAACTGAGCCCCATCCTCTCTTTGGTACCTTCCTCACAAAGCTGTCAAGTTGTATTTTTGAGTAGGATGAAAGTGACATAAAAATCTAAGGGAGGCCAAGAAAAGGGAGTTGAAAAGAAGTATGGTGGTCACGAGCCTATGGCTGCCCAGATTTCAGCAAATATATCATCAAGTGAGCTGGCAAAGCATTGCAGAAGAAGAAAAGGGGGGGGGGGGGGAGGGGGACAGGAGAAACATGGAATATGATACAAGGGGTTCTAGATGCCATGCTGGATTATTGGACATGATAAGTCTGCCCTTGATAAATAAGGAGAGCATGGCAAAAGTGTTGGAGGTCCAGCAAAAACACTTGCCCTGCATCCAAGATGTACCTGGGGTGGAACTCTATACCAAAGTTAGCCATCTAGAATAGGGAGGGAAGAATCTTGATGTCTTAAGGTGTGTTTGGGGCAAGAAAATTTTGCTAGAAATGTTTTTTAAAAGACTATATTTTCATAAATGATAACTGTGAACCATCTAGTATTTTGGAACAAAGAAAGAGTTGTAATGCTGGGAAATCTCCAGATTCAAAGATTAAAGTGATGAAGATATGTGTTTAATTTGCTGTGAACCTTACAAGAAAACATCCAAAGATCCTTGGATTCAGTGTACATCATGTTTTCAATGGGCTCATGATGATTGTGCAGGAGTAGATGATAATGATGAGGAATATGAGTATGATTTATGCAAAGATGAACAGATATCTGCAGTAAAAAAGAGTCTTAAAGTACACTTGGTTTGGAAATATCAGTATTATTTCAAAATAATTTGTCTTGGTTAGCTATATTTTGATGGTTGAAATGATTAAGGATATTTAAACCTTTGGACTATATCGCCCCTTTGGGGTGTGCCACTTTGCCCTATTCAGTGGACAAAATGGCCTACTATATATATATTTTTCAAACTTTATACTTTGTGTAAAAACGGTTTGCAAAGGTTGATCTTAGAATGCGTTATATTTTTGATAATGAATAGGGGTTTCACATACATTGTATTACTTAGTATTTATTAAAGTCTCTATAAATGTCATATAAATGTTAACCCAAAGGTTAAGGGGGCCACTTTGCCCCACCTCCACTTACAATTTTGCAACCACCACAACTTAGCCAACCTTATCAAGAATATTTAGAGCTCTTAACCTAACAAATTTGTGATATAGCTGCAGACTCCATTGCATTTAAAAACTTGTACATACCAGCTGTATTGTAAATATTATCATGAATATGTATTACTTTGTATGTCTATAAATATTGCTAACTTGGCATGTCTAGACAGAGACCACAGAGATCATACTAAGAACAACAGATCAACAACAGTGGCTTAAGAGTGGTCTCTAAGCATCATCCAGTGTCCTTATTGGACATGATAAGTCTGCCCTTGATAAATAAGGAGAGCATGGCCAAAGGGTAGGAGGTGCAGCAAAAACACTATTGTTTAAAACTTGTTTTCAATGAATTATACAGATCACAAGAAAACTTGCCAGTGATGTGACCCACACTGCAACTTGGATGACCAATATTGGGAACGATATTGGTCAGGTGTAAACAGTGTCTTAACGACTTCATGAGGTCTGCCACGGCATCGTTTGAAGGTAACAGGATGCTTGTGAACCAGAACCTAAAGCCATCTATATCAACAGGGAACTGCTGTGTTACTATGTCAACTGCTGCAGTCAATCAGGCATTTAAAATCAAATATATATATATATATATATATATATATATATATATATATATATATATATATATATATATATATGTCAAGGCCCAGATCGCGATCTGGACGGATCTTAGATCTGTCCAGCCCAAATTGTCATTGCAGTTCAGGATGGCCCAAACTGTGATTGCAATCCAGGCTGGCTGGATCTTAGATCTGTCCAGCCCAAATTGCGAGCACAGTTTAGACCCGCCAAGTTTGCAATCCAGTCTTTCTTGCTTCAGGATCGCAACCTGGGCTGTAAAATCTGTCCAGCCGAGATTGTGATCCTATATTTGACCAGCCTATGTTGCGATCCATGCTTTTACTATCACAGGAGTGAAACATTAGATGATTTACCAACTCATTTTGAATTGCATGGTACCATTTCCCCATAATAAATACAATTATAATACAAAAAGGCACTTTTCACTCCTTTACTGTCACAGGATTGAATCATGGGACGTTTCATCAACTCATTTAGTATTGCACAGTACCATTTCCAAAACATAAATACAATACAAATATGTACATGCAAGAAAAAGCTGCTTGTTGAAAAGGTAACAAAAATTAAACAACTAAGCAGTTGCTAAAATGCAAAGCCCATGTAAGTCATCAATCCCAAGTAATTATTATGAACTTCACCTTGAGGCGATCATCTAAATATTATACTTTCAGCCATAATGTTTTTTGAAAAAACAAGTGACCCATGGGTCATGACGCTCAGCTGACTGGAAAGAGATTCGCCAAAGGAAATTTTATCATCTGAATGGTAGTATACACCCATTCAACTGAAGCATCAAACAGATTAACAAACAGGCCAAGATTGTGACTGTATTTATATATCTCAAAAATAGAGAGAAAATGAATAAACTTTTAAAAAAAAATACAGGTGGTTCCATCAGTCTGCAGAAACTAATAAAAACACTAAATGGTCAATATCCATACAAAGAATCATTGTGATCTCTGGATTAGTTGTTCAGATACTTCAGCTTTTGTATTACATTTTCCATTATGCTGAGGGATACTTTGGAGTCATATAGCTTGGAGGATATGGGTAACAGAGACCTTATTTCAGATTTCCATAGACACTTTTCATGGGCCTCCTTGCATGATAAGAATGAAGATTCTATGTCCTCTGTTGTTACAATTTGTGCCACATTAACAGATGACAGCATCCTTAAAGGTCTCAAAAATAGAGAAAAAAATTCGTAAAAAAACCCGAACAAATACAGGTGGTGCCACCAGTCTGCAGAAACTGATGAAACACTCAATAATCAATATCCATGCAAAGAATCATGGTGATCTCTGCATTAGTTGTTCAGATACTTCAGCTTTTGTATCAAATTGTCCATTATTCTGAGGGATACTTCGGAGTCCTATAGCTTGAAGGATATGGGTAACAGAGACCTAATTTCAGGTTATGATTTGTGCCCAATTAACAGATGTTCATATCTTTAAAGGTCTCAAAATGGAGAACAAGTGACCCATGGGTCATGACGCTCAGCTGACTGGGAAGAGATTCACAAAAGGAAATTTTATCATCAGAATGGTAGTATATACTCATTCAACTGAAGCATCAAACAGATTAACTAACAGGCCAAGATTAAGTCTGTATTTATATATCTATAAATAGAGAAAAAATGTGTAAACTTTAAAAACTAGAATATGGGTAGCCGACAAGTGACTATGTGTATCCGCCAAAATCAGAGTGAAGTGAGGCATGGATTGAGTGGCAAGGGGAAATAGAGAGAGGTATGTTGCATATTAGCATGAATGTCTGCAGCCTGAATGTGTACGTAGGTTGTGCCACCTACTACAAATCCAGAAAGCTGTTCAAGTTGTATACATATGCGAAATTTTAGGCAGAAAAGTCAAACCACTACATGTGTATGAGTGATTATAGCTCATGGCAGACAAACAGACAGAGGCTGTGCAAAAATGGTTGCAGGTGGCCCCTCCAGTTTTGTGTATGATAAAGACCTATGTGAGATCTAAACACATACACAATTTGGCCCAATCAGTCAAACTGTTCCTGAGATATGAGCTTGAATTTAGGTGGCGCCACCTGTCATATAATCAAGAAAGCTGTCCAGGATGTATAAACCTGCAAAACTTTAGGCAGTCATGTCAAACCACTACAGAGAAATGAGTGATTTTAGGCCTCAACAGACAAACAGACAGACATTGTGCAAAAATGATTGCAGGTGGTGCCACCATTTTTTGTGTATGTTATAAAACTATCCAAGGGCTACATTTGTATAAATTTTATTTCCTGATCGGTCAAACAGTTCCTGAGATATGAGCTTGGATGTGTGCAGCATTAACTAGAATGAAGGTGGCGCCACCTGTCATAAAATCAAGAAAGCTGTCCAGGATGTATAAACCTGCAAAATTTCAGATGAATTAGTCAATTCACTGCAGAGATATGAGTGATTTTAACCCAAGGCAGATGAACAGATGGACACTGTGCAAACATGGTTACAGGTGGCGCCACCATTTTTTGTGTATGTTTTAAAGCTATCCAAGGGCTACATTTGTATAAATTTTATTTCCTGATCGGTCAAATGGTTCCCAAGATATGAGGGTTTATGTGATGAAACACGACGCACAAATGGACGCTGGGCAGACAGGAAAGGTCAGAGGTCAACGCAAATTGGTTAGGCACCAGTTCACATGTGACCCGATAATTGGTGTAAGTTTCAGAAAAATCGTATTGTAGTTATTGAGATACTGCAGTTTTTGTATCAAATTTTCCATTATTCTGGGGGGGGTATTTTGGAGTCGTACAGTTTAAAGAATATGGGTAACAGAGACCTTATTTCAGGATTCCATGGAGACTTTTCATGGGTCTCCCTGTGTGTCAAGAATGAAGATTCTAGGTCCAGTCTTTATGATTTGTGCCCTGTTAACAAATGTTCATATCTTAAAAGGTCTCAAAAATAGAGAAAAAATTCTTTAAAAAACCTGAACAAATACAGGTGGCACCACCAGTCTGCAGAAACTGATGAAACACTCCATGATCAATCTGTATGCCAAAAATCATGACCATCATTGATGTAGTTAATGAGATATTGAAGTTTTTGTATGAAACTTTTGACTATTCTGGGGGATACTTTGGGGCCCCATAGCTCGAAGGATATGGGTAACAGAGACCTAATTTCTGGTTTCCATGGAGCCTTTTCAAGGATCTCTCAGTGTGTTGAGAATGAAGATTCTAGGTCCAGTCTTTATGATTTGTGCCACGCTAACAGATGACGGCATCCTTAAAGGTCTCAAAAAAAGAGGAAAAAATCGTTTAAAAAAATCGAACAATATAGGTGGCGCCACCAGTCTGCAGGAACTGATGGAACATCTCATGATCAATATGTATGCCAAAAATCATGACCATCAGTGATGTAGTTATTGAGATGTTGAAGTTTTTGTATGAAATTTTTGACTATTCTTGGGGGTACTTTGGGGCCCAATAGCTCAAAGGATATGGGTAACAGAGACCTAATATCTCGTTTCCCTGGAGACTTTTCATAGTTCTCTCAGTGTGTCAAGAATGAAGATTCTAGGTCCAGTCTTTACAATTTGTGCCTTGTTAACAGATGTTTACATTTTAAAAGGTCTCAAAATAGAGAAAATAATTTGTAAAAAATCCAAAAATACAGGTGGCGCCACCAGTCAGCAGGAAGTGATGGAACATCTCATGATCAAAATGTATGCCAAAAATCATGACCATCAGTCAAGTAGTTATTGACATATATTGAAGTTTTTGTATGAAATTTTTGACTTTTCTGTGGGGGTACTTTGTGGCCCCATAGCTTGAAGGATATGGGTAACAGAGACCTAATTTCTGGTTTCCAAGGAGATTTTTCATAGACCTCTCAGTGTGTCAAGAATTAAGATTCTAGGTCCAGTCTTTACGATTTGTGCCCTGTTAACAACTGTTCACATTTTTAAAGGTCTCAAAAATAGAGAAAACAGTTTGTAAAAATTGAAAAATACAGGTGGCGCCACCAGTCTGCAGAAACTGATGAAACATCTAATGATCAATACCTATGACAAAAATCATGACCATCAGTGATGTAGTTAATGAGATGTTGAAGTTTTTGTATGAAATTTTGGACTATTCTGGGGGGTACTTTGGGGCCCTATAGCTCGAAGGATAAGGATAACAGAGACCTAATTTCTGGTTTCCATGGAGACTTTTCATAGTTCTCTCAGTGTGTCAAGAATGAAGATTCTAGGTCCAATCGTTACTATTTGTGCCAAGTTAACAGATGACAGCATCCTGAAAGTCTCAAAAATAGAGGAAAAAATCGTAAAAAATCAAACAATACAGGTGGCCCCACCAGTCTGCAGGAACTGATGGAACATCTCATGATCAATATGTATGCCAAAAATTATGACCATCATTGATGTAGTTATTGAGATATTGAAGTTTTTGTATGAAATTTTTGACTATTCTGGGGGGTATTTTGGGGCCCCACAGCTCGAAGGATATGGGTAACAGAGACCTAATTTCTGGTTTCCAAGGAGATTTTTCATGGACCTCTCAGTGTGTCAAGAATTAAGATACTAGGTCCAGTCTTTACGATTTGTGCCCTGTTAACAGATGTTCACATTTTTAAAGGTCTCAAAAATAGAGAAAAAAATTAGTAAAAAAATCGAAAAATACAGGTGGCACCACCAGTCTGCAGGCACTGATGAAACTTCTCATGATCAATATGTAGGCAAAAAATAATGACCATCAGTGATGTAGTTAATGAGATATTGAAGTTTTTGTATGAAATTTTTTAATATTCTGGGGGGGGGGGGGGTACTTTCTGGCCCCATAGCTCGAAGGATATGGGTAACAGAGACCTAATATCTGGTTTCCAAGGAGATTTTTCATGGACCTCTCAGAATGTAGAAACAAGATTCTAGGTCCAGCGGTTACGATTTGTGCCAGGTTAACGGACAGACGGACGGACAGACAGACAGACGGACAGACAGACGACAGACAAAGAGTGATCGCTATAGCTAAGATGACTTACAGTCAGCTGAGCTAAAAAAAAAACAATATATTTTTATAAACCATACTAGTATGTATTTTATATTTGTTACCAGTAGTTATCAGTAGTTTTTTTTATAGTCAGTAAGTGATTTACTTTGTAAGTACTATAAAATATACTTTAATTTTAAATTTTTAAATGACTTGGCTTACTTTTTTGCAGGTACTTAGATGGACTTTTGTTGTGTACTATGATAGATTGACATTGCTTGACATATTATTGTGCTACTGAAGTTGCTTTTGAAAATGTTTTTTATGTAACACAGTTTTATAAGTATGATAAAATGAATTTTGATTTAAAATGACATCCCTTTTTTATGAACAAAATAAAAATATATTTCCATTGGCTCATTGTGATTTTTTGTTTTATAATTGCATTTATTATGGGGAAATGGTACCATGCAATACTGAATGAGTAGGTAAAACATCAGATGTTTCACTCCTGTGATAGTAAAAGCATGGATCGCAATGTGGGCTGGTCAAGTTTAGGATCTCAATCTTGGCTCGGCAGATCTGTCCAGCCGAGTTAGCGATCCTGAAGCAACAAAGACAGGATCGCAATCTGGGCTGGACTAAACTGCGATCGCAATCTGGGCTGGACAGATCTAAGATCTGTCCAGATCGCGATCTGGGCCATGACATATATATAAGGTAATTTTTAAGTACAAAAACTATCTGAACAAACTTTTTGGATTGCAATGCCTCTCAGTATCTATCACTCTCAGTGTGCCAGTAAGCCTTAGAAACAGTGCTGCTTAAAAGATTGCTGTCTAATATATTTTAGAGGGTTGCAATGTCGAAAAATGTAAGATCCTGGGGTTTGAGAGGCTCTGTCTGATACAAATGCTATTTGTGATCCTGAAGCGCTCACAGTAATAAGAAAGAACTTCATAATGTTTGGAGACTGGAAGTAGACATATCTCAAGCTCACACAAGTTCAGCACTTTTTGAGGGAGACTTACGCTCCCTGTTGATAAATAATACTGAGCATCAAGACCAATAGGTCCCTAGTTTTATCATGTGTGATAAACTCTGTTAGTGAGAAGTTAGTTTCAGTCATTAAAATTTCCTATAAAATACATCATTTTTCACAAAATGAACAGAACTACATGCTTAGTACTGAATTTTTTTCCAGTGAGGCCTCCTGTTCTCATACAGTTTCGCCCATGGACATGTGCAGTGAGACTAGACATATTTCACATCATGAGCAGATTTGTTGCTGGCCTAACAACTGAGCCCCATCCTCACTTTGGTACCTTCCTCACAGAGCTGTCAAGTTGTATTTTTGAGTGGGATGAAAGTGACATCAAAAAGCTAAGGGAGGCCAAGAAAAGGGAGCTGAAGAAACAGTATGGTGATTATGAACCTATTGCAGCCTAGATTTCTGCAAATATCATCAAGTTAGCTGGCAAAGCACTGCAGAAGAAGAACATGCGGGTGGATGAAACAAGCAAGATGATACAAGGGGTTCTAGACACCATGCTGGATTAAACTTACATGCTAGGTCTTCCCTTGATAAATAAGGAGAGCATGGCCAAAGTGTGGGAGGTCCAGCAAAAACACTTGCCCTGCATCAAGGATGTTCCTGCAGTGGAACTCTATGCCAAAACTGGCCGTCTAGTAAAGGGTGGGAAGAAACTTGATGTCCAAAGGTGTGCTCAGGGCTCTTCATCAACACCAGTGTAGTTTTATTCATGGTAAGTTAATATATATATTTTGGCAAAACTTTGTTCATTCTGTCACTGATTTTTAAATTAATTTTGTACATTCATTTCAGATAGAAAAAGTGCAAAAAGAGGAAAATAAAGAAATAAAAATATCATCATTCTACCCTCCAAAAATTGCATTTTTCATTTATTTATTTTGTTATAAACATATTCTGATGGCAATAATGAAGGCTGCCATCATGAAAATTGGTGAAATCACTCTTCCTTCATAACAGACAACATAAACATAGAGAATGTCTTTAGGAATGAGGAATATTCACATTTTAAGTACAAAATGATAATAATTTAGATAGACACCAATCATTTGTGGAAGTTTGGTATGTGTTATTGTTGGCATCCCAGGTTTCCCAGGGCCAGAAGTCACAACCGAGATGCTGCTTTGGACCCAGGGAGGCAGAGGCGCTGTTCGGGCCAATCGTTCAGACGCTGAGGTATGCGGCGATACATAACACTGGACTGACAGATGTGGTATTTCGGGACCTCCGTTGGTTCAACGGGCCAGGCCTTGACAGAACCATGGAGTGGGGCCTCACGGCCAAACAGATCACAGACAGGGCGAGAACGGCTGTCAAGAGATTCAACGAAGGGAAGAGCTCCCTCCTGGATTAAACCCAGTTTTTTGGGCAGCACATCTACACTATTGGCAGCACATCTACATTATTGGCTAAACGATCCAGAATAGATTTGTTATTCATCTTTACACAGGTTGTTGGTGGGATTTACTCTTCTGCCAGTACAGTATGTCTGTGTGATAATTCCAGGGACTGTTGCCCTTCCCCGCACACAATCAACCCCAGCACACAAGCCTGAGGATGTGAGTATTGTGTGCATGGAACTCCAAGTACGTGATAGAATAAGCTCCCCCCACCTCTTGACACTGTGTCTCAAGGGTAAAACTTTTGTATATATTCCTGTCTGACCCACCCATTTATGTCACAAGATGAACCCCTGCGGAATGACCTGCGGCTTTAATCTCTATGTGCTTCCCATGTGAGTCTTAGATCAACGTCAACGTTACATGAAACTGCAGCCCAACTTGGGGATTGACAATATAACAATACAGTCTGTCAGAATAAATAACTTTGTGTTTTAAACACACTGGGGGACAACACGTTTGGCGCTGCCCGACGAAAAATAATAACATCTTAATTCTACACTCCAAAAATTGTATTACTGAACATGCAATGAAGACAATAGTCATTCTCTGCACGGAATTTTGCACAAAAAACTAGCAAAACTGAGAGAAAGGTAAAGCTCTGGAATCCTATAGATCCACTGAATCGGTCAGATTAATTGAGACCAGTGAGGTACCAGGAAAATATAACACTAGCTCAGCAGTTTAATAACTCTGTATCTCTAATAGTTCCTCCTCAAAATTTGACCTGAATGGATATAAAATTTAAAATTTGTGTTTCTTTTTTTATGTTTTCAAGGTTGGAGATACCATGTTGTGCACACACAAATGCACATGCGGGAGGATTGTTCAAATTATGACATCAACAGAGCCAAAGAAGACTATGATGTGCGCTTCATGAGTAACATCAGCAACATGAGTCAGAGGATCCTTGGTTATGATTTTCTTCCCGAGATCAAGCCACCAGGAAAGCCTACTGGTACGAACTAGAATATCAGCAGAAGCTGACAAAAGCCCTCAGCCAAAAGATTAGTGGTAACAGTAACAAGTATGAAATATTTGTTCTCACATGGATGTATATCTGCCTGGAGAGGGTTACATAATACAAGTGAAGGCTGTACTACTAGGTGGGCCTGATTTAAACAACACTTGACATGGTGTATGAAAACTTGAATAAAAGCTTCTCTTTTCAATCAATTCCTTAAAAATTTCAGATTTAAAAGATGAAATCCTTATGTATATAGGCTATGAAAATTAAATCAACAGTGCTTACAGGGAAAAACCTGCCTTAGCCAAAATCGGACAAAATTTAAGGTATTGATTTTTTATTTATTTTAATAATTTTAAAATTGCAAAATTCAGATCTAATTTTGGGTTAACAATTGAATCTTGATTTAATAAAGTTATATCCCTGAAAAAAAGTCTCTCCCTTCAGCAATTCCTATGTTAAGTAAAAATATTTCCTGATTTTTAAACAAGGGACCCATGGGTCACTGTGCTCAGCTGAAGTTGACACTTGAAGGTAAAAATCTAAAATAATATCAAATGGAGATAGAGTGTAGCAGGAAGAGGTAATAAAGGCAATGGTTGGTTTATATGATTGGTTTGTATTGATGAGGAAGAAATTGTTGCAAATAATATTTTGTGACCTGACCATGTGTTTCCTAATGTTGAAACTGAAGCATGTGAGCAGTTTGTGAACAAATGATCTGTACTATTACCATGATCATTAGTTGGCTTTTGGATTAACTGTTGACATTTCAGTAGTTTACACATTTATTAAATTGAATATATTTTTTGTATAATATATATTATTAAATATATATGTATTTTTTTAATGAAATGTATACAGTTGAAATATAATTAATTAACAACATAAAAAAGGGCAAAGAAAGCCTAATCTCAAATTCTGCTGAGGCAGGAAAATAATAAACAAATGTTTGTATTAAATCCTCATTTTTTTATCACATTTTTTTTTTTAATTCAAGTTTATAGTTCTATAAATTTCCAATATAACATATATATCTTAATATAAAGGCTGATTCATAATTCTCAATTGCATCATCATAAATCTCAATCTTGTCAGATAACACCACATCATGCATACAAATGTTTATTTATTATTTACCACAAAAATATATCTCTTAAATCTGCAAAACAATTAATATCTAAAAATAATACTTGATTTAGATTTCACAATTTTTAATTGTGTCTTTATTTATCCATAATGTGCTTCATATTTTATAAATTTAAGCATACTGATGGGTTCAATTATATTTGTTAAAATAATTTAAAAGAAAATTGATTTCTTTAAAAATGCTACATCACACAACATTGCATCTTTTGGATTACACCTTGAATTACTTTTTCAAGGAAAGTTTTTGCATATCGGAGTGGAAACAGCATTACAATTAAGGAGATATAGTGAAAACAATAACAATCACTGCATAACACTTGGTGGGTTGGGGATGCGTGGGGGGGGGGTGATTTAATTTAATTGGGTGGTGATATGAGAATAACTGTACACTTGTCACAGCAGGGGATCTCCCCCAGTGACTGTAACAAATCGGCATAGCTAACTTCCAGTGACCTGGAGTGGGACCCTGCATCTGTAATCTGTAATCAAAGCAAATGACTACAATAGAGCCTCAAGAAAAATGCAATAACTAGCTTAATTTTCAAGCTTTTATTTTCAAATTTCAGATTTAAACAAATTAAATATTTATGTTCACATGCTGTGAAAATTAAATCAATGGTACTTACATGAAAAAAACTGCCATGGTCAAAGTTGGGCAAAATTTAAGGTACTGATTTTATTTTTATGCTAATAACTTAAAAAATTTACAAAATTCAGATCTAATTTTTGGTAAACAATTGAATCTTAATTAAACATAGTTATATACTTGGGAAAATAGACTCTAGTTTCAAAATTTTTCATGTTAAGTGAGTAAATATTTTTCCTGATTTTTTACAAAGTCCATTATGTTCGGGCCCATAACTTAAAAGAATTTAAACTTAACAGACTTAACTTCTGGCACGTACATAGGAATAATAAAGAGGAATATTTATGGTAAATATGAGGAAAAACAGATGAGTGGTTTTGATATTAGGCAGTCCTGAAGTGTAAAAATAGGTTTTTAATAAAAAATTGAGGTTTTTCCCTAATTTCTCAAAGGAACGAAGTCGCAAAGACCCAGTTTTTGGCTTGGAAGTAGATCTTGGGGACATCTAACATTACACTGAATTTTAGATTCCTAGGTCTTACGGTTTCAAAACGTGCCACATGGACAGACGGACAGACGGACGGACGACAGACAATGGACCACGACTATAGCTCAGATGACTTATAGTCAGCTGAGCTAAAAACTGCATTATATTTTGGACCATTACTTCAAAACAATAGTCGATACTGACCTAATTTTTGGTAAGTTAAGTCCTAGTGACCCAATTTTTGGAATGGTAGGAGATTTTTGGGACATCTAACTGTATGCAAAATTTTGGATTCATAGGTCCAACTGTTTCAAAATGTGCCTGTTAACAGGCGGATGACGTACAAAGGACCACGACTATAGCTCAGATGACTTATAATCAGCTGAGCTAAAAACTAATGAATAAGATCATAAATACTGAGTAAATACTTAAATGGGAACCATCAAATTGTATTTCATTCTTCACTCTCTTACATCTTTGTTTCCTTCATGCCCTTTCCTTAGTGCCTGTTTTTTGTCCTCTCCCCCCCCCCCCCCCATCCCCTCCTTTTTTCCTTGTCTCTCTACATAGCAGTCCTTTATGTCATGTTATGATTGTTGAGCATCAGCCATTGGAAGATGCTCTCATGTGGGAGCATTGTAGTTGTTCATAACAGAACATGTAAAGAAAATCAGGTATACTATAGTATTGGTATATATAAATTTAATGCAGAAACCTTAATTATTATCAGGAGTTTATCTAGATGACGATGCGGTGATGCCCAGAGCTTAAACCAGCCATCACAGCAAGTAGCAGCCTGGTCTGCACTCAAAACCATATTAGTATTAGTCCTGGCTGTACACAAAGTTTGGTACTCCCATCTTTTATAATTATTGTAAAATTGCGAAATTAATGAATATTATGACCAGACAGCAAATGCTAGGCTTAAACATATAAATATTTAATATTTTAAGCTTAAATTCGGCAGATGCATTTGTCTATCCATGATCTTTAGTTAGTGTTAGTTACATAGCATTTCACTTTATGGTTTTGTAATTATGTCTTCAGTAGGAAACACAATATTTTGTATTTAGGCTTACTTAGCTAGCCTGATAGCCTGGATGTTATGTATGTGTAATTAAAATAAAATATAAAGGCATCAAGTCATTAACTACTATAAAACACTTGTAGCCAGCACCAGTAAAACAAACCAGGGGAATACAGGCAGCAAATAAAAATGCCTCAGCAGATCCACAAGGCTATGTACAATAACAAAACTCAATGTGTAAATGGAGTCTTCACACCAAGGAGCAACCCTCAGTAACAGAATGTTTTCATTCTTGCAGAGATGGAAGACACAATCCAGGTGCCTCATTGCATGGTCTCTTGTCCTTTTTATCACAACAAGTGAGTGCTCTGCTGGACCATTTGTTTCTGCAGACCTACAGTGACTTGGAGAAGGTTCTCCATTGCCTGAAGGCTAACAACCAATGACATGTTGTGGGACATATTCAAGACCCTCAAACAGGTATGTTCTGTACAGTTTATTTATTGATTTATCGGTAGAATCTTCCAAAAACCAGGAAAGAAATAAGGATTCTGATTGCACTGGCATTCTTGCCAGTGAATATGGTGCGTCTGAATTTTGGAGACATTCAAACCTCAAACCCATGTGCAGGAATACACAGCCCTCTAGGAACCATGCCCCTACTATGCCGATATTTGGCTGAACGGGTCGTATCCGCTACCATTGGGGAACATCAACAAAGAGAATATATAAGGACAAATAACTTGGTGGAAGGATGGCACTCTGCCCTTAACAAGACACTCCATAAGATCCATCCAAACATTTATGACTTTATCAGACATCTCCGTACAGAGCAAGCATCCACTGACAGGAAGGTGACAAACATCATAAACAGTGAAGGCACCCCACCTCCTAAGAGGAAGTATCGAAAACTTGACAGCCGAATCATCAAACTGACGGAGAGGCACATGAGCAGGAGGATCAGCACAAACACATTCCTAAGGAAGATTAGGCACGTCGTGCATCATTTCTGATCACAGACACTCATTAGTTGTTAAACTTTGGAGACTTCAACCAGGAACAGTGTTCATGTTATTTTTAGAAGTTTCTCCATTGCCTGAAGGCTAACAACCAATGACATGTTGTGGGACATTTTCAAGACCCTCAAATATGTATGTCATGTAAAGTTTATTTATTGATTTAATAGGTAGAATCTTAAAAAAAAACAAAAAAAAACAAGACAGTAATAGGGATTCTGATGGCACTGGCATTCTTGCCAGTGAATGTGGTGCGTCTGAATTTCAAAGACATTCCAACCTCAACCCATGTGCAGGAATCTGCAGCCCTCCAAGAACTGTGCCGATACCACGCCGACATGTGGCTGAACGGGGTGTATCCGCTACCATTGGGGAACCTCAACAAAGAAAACATAAAAACAAATAATTTGGTGGAAGGATGGCACTCTGCCTTAAACAAGTCACTTCATAAGAACCACCCAAATATCTATGACCTCATCGATATCTCCATACCGAGCTAGCTTCTACAGAAAGGAAGGTGACAAACATCACAAACGAGGAAGGCACCCCACCTCCTAAGAGGAAGTAATGAAAATTTGACAGCCGAATGGCCAAACTGACGGAGAGTGGGAGAATCAGCACCAACTCATTTCTAAGGAAGATTAAGCACGTCATCCTTCATTTTTGATTACAGACTCTTCTTACTTCTTATTAGTTGTTATACTCATATGTCTTTGGAGACTACAACATGGAACAGAGTTCATATTTTTTGTGTACATATTGTATATTACAGATACTGTTTTGTATGTATATAATAAATCTAGAGCTAGTAACATTATATGATATTATGTATGTGCTTTTGGATGATGCTTTTATTCATTAATCTTTGGGTGAGACAATGCATGGACAGCATTGCATGATATTGTTGTTTTTGTGTACAGTGTTCAAATAGATATTCATTATGTTATGCGTTTATAAGACTGTAATATTTTATATTTTATATAATAATTATTAAATAAGAGAACAGGATTTTATTTAATGTTATATATTAAATATATTCTATATTTTAAAATATTATATTATAATCTCTCCAGATAAAGCAAAAGTTCAGGGTAACTTAGGTCAATAGTTCCCGGTGGCTATAGTACTTCGAACCACCTGGCTCGGTCATCACCACCCTTCGCTGATATGGAGGAGACCGCAGAAGAAAAGAAACTCTTAGAAGACATGTCTAATTCTTACCTGGTTGTGTGCCACATGCTGAAAAGGTGTTTGTTGTGCCCTATACCTTCAATAAGCATCATTTTCAGCACTTAAGTGCTGAATGGGAGGAGTTTCACATATTACCTAAGTAAGTACTTATTTATGTATTGACTTGTGCTTTATCAATATACTTTGACTAAGCGGGTAGATTTAGTGTGCTCTATCTCCACCAGATGTCAGCATGTGTATACATAAATTTGTGTAATATATAAGAATAAATATATTAAATAAGGGGTTTAGATTTTTTTTTAACAGGAATACCTGTTATATTATAATATAAAGTTTATTGCAGTGTCAGTTTAGTAAACATACCTGCCACAAGATGGCAGCATCAGACAGTGTATCTGTACATAAAATACAATAAGATTTTAATACTTTCAAGGGTATAATAAATGCAGTGGCTAAAATATTTGGTTATATGGAATGTTCCACTGATAAAACTTGTGTACGAGTTAAGTTAATTCTGGGAACTGGGGAAGTATTCACGAAACTGACTGCTGACACAAATTTCACTAGGACTCAGCACAGGGGCTCTGATCTTGTTAGCCGAAACTATCTGAAAAGTCATGGTATACCTGATGTTCTACACCAGTCCTAGCCATTTTGAATCTATATTCCAAATATTACCAACCAGCCAAAAATGTTTGGGTAATGTAGGGCCTGAAAGTGTTATCAGTGCAGCAAAAAAGGATTGTCATTTTTAGTGGGCAAGGATTTTAAAACTGTCATAGCTCACACTGACCGAGATGCAATACACAGTATTGATTGTGATGGGCTCGCAAGTACTGAACAGAAATCAACATGTCCTAATTGTTAAAGTCTGAGGCCGAGGTTGAGAGCAAAGTCATCAAACATTTGCAGAACAGTTCAGTCACCAAATCTGCATACCAGCACATCTGCATCATCTAGGGTGCAGTTTTCAAAATAGTCTCCTGATGAAAAATCTGTTAGATTGTCCAACATACGAAGAACATGTATTGCTCTTCAAAAGATAGTAAACAGGTAAGAGATCAAAGTTAAACAGCATACGGAAGCAGTTTCTATTGAACTGAATCCAATCCAGCATGAAACTTTGTCCCATGTAATGGAGTCTAATGGAGCAGAAATAGAAAAATGGCCAGAGAGACCCCCCCCCCCCCCAAAGAATTTTGTGGAACCAGCAGTGCAAGTATTTAAAATGTAAATCAGGCAAAGGTATGAGATGGCATCCTGTGATCATACAATGGTGAATATCTCTGTTTGTTGGAGAGCCCTTGTGCTTATAATCAACTTGCAAACTCAGGCTTTTTATCACTGCCACATGTTACAACCCTTAGATCTTATATGGGGTTTGCTGAGCCAATTTCTGGTGTCAATAGAGAAGTGCAAGGAATTTGGTCTTCCTGACACCCCTGACTATAAGCAGAATGTTGTGCTTTCATTGGATAAAATGAAAATCAAGTCAGGTCTAGCTTTTTCAAATTCGGGGAAGGTGATCATGTGATTGGGCTGCTCCTAATAGGAAGTATTTCCATGTTCATTCTCAGACAGACTGTCAAGTTACCTACAAGGCTGTTAATAGGTATGATCAGTCTAGGGTCATTTACTTTTTTTGCGATGTCCAACACCTCCTGAAACAACACAAAACAAAATTTGGTGAATTCTCATGGACACCTAAATTCTTGGAATATAGCTGAAAAAAAAACCTTGAATCGGTCACATATTGTTTTTTCTGTTGAAACAGACAAAGCCTGACCAATTAGTAAATTGGTTAACATCAAGGAGGAGCCAATGCAAACACCTTGCACACCTGAGAATGAGAGTAAAACTGGCAACCCAAGTCCTAAGCTCATCTATGAGTAATGCAACCCAAGTCCTAAGCTCATCTATGAGTAATGCAACCCAAGTCCTAAGCTCATCTATGAGTAATGCAACCCAAGTCCTAAGCTCATCTATGAGTAATGCAATCATTTGAAGAAACAGACTGCCAATTTTTGTAAAATTTTTTATCAGTGGTTTGACCATCTAAATGGCAGATACCTCCTTGAGCATATATATATATATACAGAAACCAGAGCTAGCCCCTTACACCTCTGTGAAAGGTTGGAGATTCACATGGTTACAAAATGATTTCCTAAGTTACCTTGATGATTGGGAGAAGGATATAGGCAGCCAGAAAAATCTAACCCGTAGTAACCAAAACAAACTTCTGTTATCAAGTCAAACAATGGAAGGCCTGCGGATTTCCACCTTGTCTTTCATTAACCTAGTAATAGGTTTTTCCTATGTGAAAACAGCAGACTGTTCATTATGGCAGAGAAACTGAACCAAGACAGATTTGAAATTTTTTTTTCAAAGAAGCACAGCAGCACTGGATCCTCTGACAACCCAAATGTGTACCAGGTAGGCCCTCGGCTCTTAGCCCTGCTGCTTGCTGGTGAACACAGTGACACCTAGAACTACCAACTGTGAAAATGTTAATTTAGTGGAATGAGAACAAGGGCCATTTCCTCTCAAGCGTAGAAAATTAAATAATAGCAAATACAGGTTCAACAACAAGTACAGGTTCACAAACTGTTTAATGTAAGATCCTAAGCAACATCAGACGTGCCTTGCAATCCCAGTGCGGACTGCTCTCTAATTATACCTCCATGGTTTAAATGTATTTTCACAGTGGAAGACATGATGTTCACGGGACCCAAGGAAACAAAAGACCCAATGGCATCCCTTGAATCATCAGCTTCGTTTGCCATTGATGACATAGTGGAAATGTCCATTGACAACAATTATATCACTATTTGAATGACAACTTGTAGTTTCCACATACATTGTTACTTGACTTGTGACAAGAATTTTGGGTGAAAATCCCTAATATATTAATCTTGCATAGTTTTAAATCATACAGTGTGATTGAAAGTTGTGCCTTGGACTCACAATACCATGATACAGCCAGCTGACAGTGAGAGAGCTGCCACAAGTTCTGTCCATAAAGTTGATCACAAGTTAAATTTTTATGTTCCACATGGTAAATAAGTGTCAACAGTGGCTGTGTGCCACATCACACACTTGTGTACTACATCATTGGTTGAGCTGCAGTGTTCTTTGACCTCCAACCCAGTTCAGCCTCAGATGCATAATTTTGTTAAGTCATGTAAGAGTTTGAGCATGTCGCTATCAGCCAACAACAACAATGCAGCAGACGATTCAGAGTCTGAAACTTGGGAAGAATATCTCAAAAGGATTTGAGAAGTGTCTCATAAGGATGGACTGAATGATTCTGAATCAGATATTGATGTCAGATCTGTCTTTTGGACTTTACTTGGGATTTGAGTGACAGTGATACCCCTGTGACAGGTGTGCATGGGACCAACCTGAAGCCACTGCAGGTACAGTTGACAACTTCAGAAGGCTGGAGCCATACGTTACATAATGTCCATTTGCATCCATTTATGTCTTCATCTGGCCCAGTCCATGAGTAAGACTTTGATCAAAGCCCCTCAAATTACTTTCACTTGCTTTTGGAAAGAGAGTTTTTTTATTGACATAGCGTATGAGACCAACAGGGACACCAAAGCTAGACAGGCAAGGGAGGTGCTTGATGCACGCTGGTACCAATCTCTGCTGAAGAGGTAAAGGTGTATTTAGTCATCCTGATTCTGATGGGAATTCACCAGCTTCCAGCCTACTGGTGTTATATGAACGAGGATGAATATATCTTTGAGTTGATGGCCTTTCAATTGTCATGTCCAAAACAAGATATGAAAAACTTTCACAATATTTCCATGTTAGTAATGACAGTAACCGTTGTTTGACATAGCAAATAGAAATTTCAAGAAGTTGTCTGAGCAAGGGAGAGAGTTGTCAGTTGATGAAGCCATGGTGGCATATCAAGGGACACCCAAGTTTTCAACAATATATGCCAGGCAAACAACCTGAATGGGGTATCAAATTTGGAGTTGGCAGATGGTGCCAATGGATATATACTTAGTCTGCAAATATATACATGTAAAGAGACAGTTACAGAACAGGTGTAACTTTGGGGCACAACGTTGTGGATACATTAACCCAGCCGTTTCAATAAAAGTTTCATAAAAAAACACCTGGATCAACAGGGGGCGTATGCCTGTTCAACCATGTGGCTGAACCGGAGGGGACTGCAACATGAAATTAAGAATGTCGACCCCAATTGTTAGAGGGGAGAACATTGTGATGCAGAAGGGGAATGCTGGCTATCATGTGGTACACCAAAAGGAAAGTGCCTGTTCTGTCCACCTGTCAAGATGGTGATGTCCTGATTGAGTGGCACAGTTTTCCTCCAAAGATCAGCCATGTACATTATCAAAACCACATGCCATTGTTAACTATAACAAGTATATGGAAGGGGTAGATCTCTCTGGATAAATGAGATGCTATTATCCAGTTGGAAGGGAATTCAAGAAGGGGTGGAAGTACTGGTACTTGCTGTGGTTCTTGGTAGATTTGTGTATCGTAAATTCTTTTATTTTATATAAGCAGACTCTACCAGGGACATTAAATGATGATGTGGAATGCCCAGCCAAGATGAGTCACCTGGCCTTAAGGCTGAAGGTTGCAAAGGATTTGATTGCTGGGTTCAGCAGCAAACAAGGAGCTGGCCATAAGGGCAAGGCAACCGAGGCACAAGTGTGTGTTGCTGAAGTGAATAATGGCACACACAAACTTGTCAAGGGCACCCCACAAGAAGGCGCATGTCCAATGTTATTTTCAAGAAATGGAAAATGCCTGCTGTGACCGACAGCTTCATAACAATTTACCAGAAAAGATGATTCAAGACTGTCTGAAGTGTTTCAAATTCTGACAGAAGCGAGATGTGTAGAAACACTAAAAGCTTGCTGTATGACAAGAAGACCATTCAAGGCTTTGTGTCTAAAAGTGTTTCAAATTCTGAGAGAATCTTTTGCTGAGAGATGTATTAATATTCACATTTTAAACTTGCTGTAGGAATATAAGCAGCCACCATAGGAACCAGAAGAGACAAGTATTTCTGCCCTTTGACATGCTTTGAAGTTTAATATATATGTTGGTTTCTGTCTGCGGATCAGGGCCCATCTGCCTATGGGCTTGGCCAATATGAGGAGCTATTATTTGATACCATGCACTGTCTGGCCCATCTGCAGATGGGCTTGGCCCAGTAACTGCTTTTAGTTTTTGTAAGTAATATGTTATTATTTTATTATCTTGATGACTTGTATACTCAGACAAACATTTCTCAGAACCTAAATGTGTTTACTAAAATATAAATCACTATCACAGCTTTACATAAATAATTTTATCATCAAATTTACAAAGATGTGCATTCAGTGTTACAATAATCTTTTTAATAATTTTTTCTCACAATTCATAACTAGACTACATTGCTACATTGACCACTACCATATTTTGTGTTTATAATTATAACTGAATCACTTAGCGTTTGATTTTACTTGGCAGTGCCCCTTGAGAAGCTTTAATGCATTATAATAACTAACTAGTACATATTAATATTCGCACCCAGGCAATCTTTGACTCTGATCACATTTATGCCTGAAATGATTTTCATTTAATTTGGGCACTGCAAGGTGGTTATTGAGTCATTTTAATAAATGACATAAATGGCAGATGTTTTCTATCTTTGTTTGATCGAATGCATGGGTGTGTAGCTGGATAAACCCCCATTATCACCCAGAGTTCCATAACAGCAACCATAAATAATAAATAATCATTTTCATTTCATAGGAAATTACAGATATATTCATACATGTATATTTTTTGAATTTATGTGTTTTACATGAAAATCATGCTATTATGTGCTCATAATTGCTTTTAAATGTTATGAACATCAGAATGCAGAATGTTACACACATGCATGTACATGTGTGGTGCACTGCTGCCATCTCATATTTTGAATGTCAACACCCAACTGACAATATATAACGCACTAAATAATATAAACAATAAATAAACACATTATTTTATTATATTATATGAATAAGCACCTCATGTATCTCCAGTTTTAATGCTTTTTTTAATTTATGCAGTTGACTCTAAATAAAAATAATGTGAACTTTTTCTAGGAATGTTATTTTCAGAGGAAACAGACATCAGATCAGGAGAATGCCCCCCGTTTCCCCTTGGAATGACAGGATTAGAGACCTACACCTTTTTGCAACCACCTTCCCAGAGTTGTGATTTTGCTGCACAGTATTAGCCAGTGACTGCACCATTTGGATGCCAGACTTCCCGACAAATGTTTTACAGGTTTTAAAAGATAATCTGAATCTTTCATCTACCTAATGTATTAAATTTATGGAATAAATATCAGAGAGTCAGAACTTCAAAATAACAAATATTTTTTATTACATGTACTCCCATTTAGGTTACAGTGTTGAGGAACTGACCTGAAATATGCAAGGTTCAGGAAAGGAGAGAATATTTTTGGTGTTTGAATCCTCTTTGACAAGCCTCCTAGCTGTGGGTCCTGAGTGTACGATGCTCTGCCGAGTTATTCTGAAGATGATGGTGGGAAGCATGGCAGTCATCAAACGATTATGCCCATTTGGCCATTACAGTGAATGGCAAAGCCAGCCAAGTTAGGGAACAATGTCCCTTGGCAACATTGCCATTGCTGCTGGAATATTTTTTTCAATGATTCGAGTCCAGCAAAAAGCCTTAATTCCATCGAGGTACATAAATCTTTCCTGTATCAAGTAAAGTACATAAATGAATCTTCAGAGCCACTATCTCATTCCTGCTGTCTTATCAGTGTGGAAGCTACAACAAGTGAATATGCTTCAGGAGGTGAGATCGGAGGCCATTAAGCGAGAGTTGATGCATGATGCTGTTCACCTGAACATACAGCAAAATATAGAAGCTTTTCTTTCATGGACCTGACCTGAGACAAAGCTTTTCACTTTCTCTTTTATAAATGGTATATATCTATAAATATATTAATAATAATAATTTAACATACCAGTAATTATTTGATAAAAATACGAAATGAAGTTACCAGTTGAAGGTATTAGGATCAGGGGTATGAGAGGGCAAGCAAACATGTCTTCGGCCAGTGCTGGTGTTCAGGCCCTGATAAGGAAAGAAGCTCCCCTGGCCACATACATTCATTGTAGTGGCCATTGTCTTAACCTTGTGATAAGTCACTGTAGTGGGATTCCAGCAATTCGAAACATGTTGGACAAGCTGTTTGTTAAGACCCATGCCTGGGTCCCTAGACACTATGTGAATGTTGATGTTAAATTTTTGCAGATATCCCCAAGGATCTGGCGAGAAGGTCACATAGACTGCCATGAACATCATGTATGGGCAGGCCTGTCCCAATGTGCTGCACCTGGTGGACCTGCTGCTGTCCCTGGCTGTCACATCAGCAGACTGTGAGTGTGGCTTCAGCCAAATGAAGAGCGTCAAGTGTGACAGGAGGAGCAGGCTAAGAAGTGACACACTCAACATCCTCATGAGGATTATCATAGAACAAAAAAGAATAAAAGACTTTGACCCAAAACCAGCAGTAGAGCTGTGGCACACAGACTCTGTAGGAGGTAGACTCTATGCAGTAACAGCAGATGATGATGTGTCAGAGAGACTGAGTGATTTGGACATTTATAGGGAGGAAACTAAGACATTGTTAGAGAGCAAGTGCTGGCATTAAGGTTGGCTAAATACTAATAAGGTATTGTGTGTCTGTACAGTGTAAATAAATCATTTTCTAAAGCCAAACATGGTTTATTTTTTTATTTAAAGGGTACAATTATCTCCCTAAAGTGAGGCCTGTGATTTCCTTGACGGGCCTATATGAATGATTAAAAGCAGGCCCCGCTGGCCTGTCATTTTTCAAACTGATTTCTATTGCTGAGCTGAATCACTGCTGCAGATTGTTTTCTTAACAGCCAGAAGAGAAATGGCTTTCTGGAAATAGTGGGAAGGAATGTGTGAAAGACGCATACTAGCAAAAAGATCTCTCCTAGACCTACGCAAAACCTGCTGGGCTGAGCGTGACAGTGCCTACCAGCATTTCATTAAAGGACACACATTTATTGTCCAAACTTTAGAGATAATAGGCTATGGACCAGAGGACAATGAGAAGGAAACATTCAAAGATTATGTGGATAAGGACAGATCCTGTCAGGAATATCCAGTATTGATTTCATTACTATATTTGTCACAGTATACCAGTACCTTTAACACAAGGCAGGAACCCCTGTGAAGTTCCACTCTGGACATCATTGATGCCCACCATCAAATAGAAAAAGTAAAAAACATATACCAATTTGAAAGGGAAAATGTGGACAAAAAGGATGTTGGATACAACAGCATTATTAAAATAGCAGTGAAAATGGCAGAAAAAGTTGGAGTTGATCCATGCATGCCACTCATGACAAAAAGGCATCAAAATAACAGACAAAGGCTCATTTTTGGCAATATAAAACAAATTTAGCAATTCCATTTCGTGACTATATATTATCACTTTCAGGAGAGACTTTGTAAACAATCAATCACAACAACTGCACTGCTTGGAACTGTGCCTGCTGTCATCTGTGGAGATCAAGAAGGAACTTGAATGATTCCACTGGAACATACAGCTGTTAGAGTGGCTCAGTCAGGTTGTGGACAAAGAACTGATGGCCAGCCAGGTACCTACAAACACAAGGGTGTCTAGGTCTCCTTCACACCTGGTCCGGGGGAGCCAGAACCACGGGAGCAGTTTCTGAGGATCCGCCAAAACCTTTTGACACAACTTCTGGAGAACATAGATCAGAGATTTTGACGGGTGAACATTCTTCATGCTATGCAGGTAATGTCAACATTTTATATTTAATCAGATAAAGACTGCTCCACGTTTTATGGACCCTTAACCATGCTGTTTTACCTGCCCCTTTCAGCTTCTATAGTCCACATATTTCAAGGGAATTATTGCATCACTTTATTTACATTTAACCTTTCAATGGCGGTTTCAATAGACAATTGCACCTTTAACATCTGATGTGTATTTTATGTTGCTGAGTGAATGTAACAGTTGTAATAATTCCAGCTATTTGAGCCCATTGCTTATCCCAATGAGGAACATTAGCTGGTGTACTGGGGCAATGATTTCCTTGAAGTTTTGCTTGGCTACTATGGGGTCAGATGACAGAACAAGGCTTGGAAGCAGTTTGATTCTTTGGTGAACCCCATCATATGCAGAGGGGAGTTTCTTCCATTCAAGAGGCACGAGTATCGCAACAAGAGGTGAGACGAGGAGTGACAAAGAAAGAAATTAGCAGTTCCACTTTTTTCGTATGTCTGAGCTGTTACCTGTGTTATTTGGCAATGGCCTAGGAAACATGTTCACTGGTTAGTTGACTTAGTTCAGAGATGGCATACTGATAAAATAACCAACAATTTGCTATACAAAATGATTGACAATGCAGATACAGCGAACAATACAAGTTTTTATTCTGTGTGAACATCTAAAATATATATGCAAATCACTGGACTTCTACTCAGAAATCAAATAGCTTTTGTGGTAGCTTTTACCCCATGCATTCCTCTTTTTCATATTTTCTAGAACCCCAAAGTTGATGTCCATGTGTTTCTGTGTACTGGTGGGCAACACTGAGGCTGAACAAGTCTTCTCCACCAAGAACAGAATAAAAGACAGACCTGAGGACTCACCTGACCCTTGGAACACCTGGACATGCTGATTTGTCTGAGCCATGCTGCCATTCCAGCTAAACAGTTTGATTTTGGGCATGCTGTAGAGTTGTTTGACCAGCAGCCAAGGAGAATATAGGGATATAAACTGTCAGGGCATTTATTCAGGACTTCTCAGGATATTCTCCTTTAACAGGATTTTTAAAGAATGTGTAAACTTATATAATTGCAGTGTGATAACAGTATTAGGCCTCAGGGTCCTTTTATATTTGTTTTGCATTACACAATTTGTTCTGCTTGGATTAAAATCATATCAAATTTCTGTTTTTTTTCTGTCATCTTAGACTGTCTAAATTTGCATAATTTCCAGGTAAAATAATGAAAAATTTCCACACTGTGGGAGGGGGATACCCCACACCCCACTCTCCAACCCAACCTCGCTCCGCTGTAATGATGACACTCCCTGTTTTTTTTTTCTGGCTAACACCCTGTTTGAAAAGGTTGTAAAGCTGTATGCAAAAGATACATGGCAAATGCAACTGGACTCACTATATGCACAGATAGACAATCTAGGCACTTGGTACCTATAGGAACTGAACTTGTATATAGGTCCAAGCAGAGCTAGAGGCTGAAGAGGAAACAGACAGTGCTGACAGAGACATGGCATCAGATCAGGAGAATGCCCCCTTGTTTCCCTTGGAATGACTGGATTGGTGACCTTCACCTTTTTGCAACCACCTTCCTAGAGTTGTGATTTTGCTACACAGCATCAGCCAGTGACTGCACTAGTCTGATGCCAGACTCCCAACATATGTATTCTATGATGCGTGCTATGAAGTACCAGTATCCCACAAAAGTGTCTCGACAAAGACAGAGGATATTCACCTATCAACTTCTTGCATTTGTAGCAAGATAAACTCTACTGACTTGGAAGTAAGTCTGAACCTGATGGATTTGTGGCAATGGAGACAGAGGATATTTCAGACCCTGTTTGGACACCAGAGGAGATGTTGAAGGATGAAAAGCTGGATGAAAAGAGATGAGAAAGAAGACATAATGAAGACATGCAAGATTTCAAGTTTCAAATTACATAATTTATCCAAGTAAATCAGATCTGCTATAGCTAAGATCTATAGATATTTTTACTAATCCTTTTTACTGGTTTCAAAAGATAATCTGAATCTTTCATCTACCTAATATATTAAATTTATGGAATAAATATCACACAGTCAGAACTTCATAATAGCAAATATTTTTAATTATATGAAACCCCATTAAGTTTACCGTGGTGATAAACTGGCCTGATCTATTGAAGGTTCAGTGAAGGAGAGAAAATTTGTGGTGTTTTAATCCTCTTTGACAAGCATCCTAGCTGTGTGTCAAGAGAAGAGCGTATGAAGCCCTGCTGGTTGTTCTGAAGCTGATAGTGGGAAGCATGGCAGTCATCAAACGATTTTGCCCATTTGTCCATTACAGTGAATGGCAAAGCCAGCCAAGTCAGGGAACATTGCCATTTCTGCTGGAATAATATTTTCAGTGATTTGAGTACAGCAAAAAGCCTTCATTCCATGAGGTACATAAATTTTTCCTGTATCACGTACTGGACATACATGAATCTTCAGTGCCACTATCTGATTCCTGCTGTCCTGTCAGTGTGGAAGCCACAACAAGTGAATATGCTCCAAGAGGTGAGGTCGGAGGCCCTCAAGCTGGGAGGGGATGCATGATGCTGTACACCTGGACATACAGCAAAATATGAAAGCTTTCCTTTCATGGACCTGACCTGAGACAAAGCTTTTCACTTTTTCTTTTATAAATTATATATATATATATATATATATATATATATATATATATATATATATATATATAAATATATATATATATATATATATATAATCACATCACATTAATAATAATAATGAAACATACCTGTAATGATTTTATAAAAATATGAAATGAAGTTACCAGTTGAAGGTATTTAGGATCAGGAGTATGACAGGGCAAGCAACATGTCTTCGGCCAGTGTTGGCGTTCAGGCCCTGATAAGGAAAGAAGCTCCCCTGGCCACATACTTTGACTGTAGTGGCTATTGTCTGAACCTTGTGATAAGTCACTGTTGTGAGGTTCCAGCAATATGAAACATGTTGGACAAAATGAATCACTGCTGCAGTTTTTATTTCTAAACAGCCTGAAAAGAAATGGCTTTCTGGAAAAAGTTTAGAAAGAATGTGTCAAAGACACATACAAGCAAAAAGATCTCTTAGACCTATGCAAAAATTGCTTGGCTGAGCATGACAGTGCCTAACAGTATTTCTTTAATGGACACACATTCATTGTCCAAACTTTAGAGATGATAGGCTATGGACTAGAGGACAATGAGAAGGAAACATTCAAAAATTATATGGATTAGGACAGATCCTGTCAGGAATAATTTGTTTCATTACTATGTTTGTCACAGTAAACTAGTACCTTTCATAATTGCAGGAATCATTGTGAAATTCACTGTGAAATTCCACTTTGGACATTATTGATGCCCACCATCAAATATTAATAATAAGAAGTAAAAAACATGTACTAATTTGAAAGGGAAAGTGTGGACAAAAAGGATGTTTGATACAACTGAATTGTTTGAATGGCAGTGAAAATGGCAGTAATAGTCGGAGTTGATCCTTGCATGCCACTTGTGACAAGAAGGCAGCAACATAACAAACAAAGGTTCATTTTGAGCACGATAAAACAAATTTAGCAACTCCACTTCTTGACTATATCATTTCAGACTTTCAGGAGAGATTTTGTAAACTCTCAATCACAGCAACTGCACTGCTTGGCATTGTGCCTTCTGTTATCTGTCAGATGAGGAAGGCCGGGAGGTCCAGGAGATTCCCAGCGAGACTGAGCATGTCCTAGGGGACGTTGAATAGTCCAAAGAGGCTGAAGACCAGGGCTCACAGGAGTCAGAGAGGTCCCACAATGCCAGGAGTACAAACAGGATCAACAGCAAGGACCTGGAAGACAACCTTGTCAAGTGGCTCTGGGAGGACCCCATTCTCAATGGGGAGATGCTCCCCTTTTTAGCTCTGTTGCTTTTATAACAAAACATGTGAAAAAAAATATTGATATGAACCTTCAGCCTGCACCAGTCAACCCTGCAAGTGGAATCTAAGCAGCAAAAACAGGTCCACAAGGTTCTTTACAACAGCGAAGCTCAGTTTGATAAGCTTAGCACAAAGCTCAGAGTCTTCGAACCATGTGACATGGAGCAACCTTCTATAACAGAACTGAACCCCCCATTCCCTCCCTGTGAATGGTGGTTTTGTTAGTAAACTGTTGTGAGCTTTTCTGTATTAATGAGAATTTTCTCTGTTAAAGTTTATACGCCAGAGTAAGCCAACCAAAAATTTTCCCTTATTGGGCCTATTATCGCCCACCCCGCCTCGTTCCTGTGTATCTAGGTCACAATTCTGTTTCCTGTAATCACTTTTTTCTTCTGGCGTCCGCCAAGATGGACGTGTAATCACGCTCTGTGCGATTCGTCCACTGTTTTGGTTTGTATAGTTGGGATTGCCAACTGAACTGTAAGTTGTGTTGCTTTTTCCCTTCCCGCCATGGAGAACTTCTCTTATTGTGCTACTTGTGGTTCCTTAATCCCTGCTTGGGATTCTCACCCCACTTGTTTCCCCTGCCTTTCTCACAATGACTCCTGCCGGGGCCCTGCAGATCCCTGCTTCTATTGTCAGACTTGGTCGTCTGACTAATGGGCCATGTTCTGGTCCCATTCCCCGGTTGTAGGGGTTTCCCCGAACACGGTGACCTTATCTGGTCCCGTGGTTACCTGGGGGGGGGGGGGGGGCGATCGGCCGCATGGACAAGCCAATCGTCTAGATAAGGGAGCACAGAGATGCCCTGGGAGCGTAGGTAACAAGTGACCGTGTGAACAAGCATCGTCAAAATCCAGGGGATTGATCCCAAATAGAAAGGCACAGAATTGATAAATGTGGTTCTGGTAGGCGAACTGAAGAAACGGTTGTGACGAAGGCTGGATTGGGACGTGAAAATAGGCATCCGTAAGGTCTATTTTGAACACCCAATCCATCCGACGGATAATGCTGAGAACCGCATGAATTTATATTTTGCAGAGACTGCAGACATGACTGAAGGTATGGTCTCTTGTCCTTCCTTTACAAGGACTATAGCTTGTGTAATGAAAGTGCTGCTGTTCTCAATGAACTGTGTTGCAAGTTGCTTGATGGAATAAATGCACAAATCATTGAATTAGGTGGTTCTCTGTGTATGATACCTGGTATAGAAACACAAGCACTGTCCAAAGAATGGCATCTGAATCAGTGGTACCACTTAATAACATCAGTATGTTAGAACACTGTATTAATGTAGGTAAAATTTGGAAATTAAATGTCCTTTTATTTTGAAAGATGGAGACCATTATAACACAGGTAACACTTCAACTGCACATCAGCAAAAATCATTTTGCTGTCACACTAACAAAGATGGATTAGCTTTAGAAAAGCAGCACAGATATTTTTATCAAATACAGATCTGCAGCTTGGTGTGATTTTGTAATTTGGTCCAATCATGGAATTCACTGTGAAAGAATTCAGTTTGATTGCCATCGGTGGGATAGTTTGAAATCAAGAATACCAGCTCTTTATTTTTTCAGAACCATACATCTGATGCTGCTGAGGCTTAGCAGATCATCACTGGACATATAAAATTTTACAATCAAGGGGAACACAAACATAACCAGGACGTTGATGTACAACAGCTATTTCGAGGATTGGGTTGACGTGTCATTTGATTCTCATGAACTAAATGAGAACAAAAAACTGAAAAATACCATTCAGGATGTTGACTGAGAGGAAGCCCCTTTGGAGAAGCAAAATTATAAAAAAAAAAAAAACGATTAGCCAGCTCTGAGCCTGTGACAGCCAGTTAAGAACATTTTTATTGTTGGAGTGTTCATTTAAGTGTTGAAAATGAAATCATCCATTCTCTTACATAAGATTTCTAAATATACACATAATTCAATCACATATACATACCTGCACACACATAAACATACACACATATACAGAGTTGGGATTACAAAGATGAGAAATAACACCAATAACCAATATTATTATATACCTTGTTACAGCCAGTCAAACTCCATCTCCCTGAGGCCACAGGTTAATTTTAAGATACCAATCAATGAATTGTCCAAGGACATATTGGAATATTTAGACAAGAAGGAAATGTTGCAGCCCTGGGAGAGGATGTGCTTCCCGACAAAGTTGTATACGCATTTCACCCAGTAAACTTTGTAAGCACATCTAATTGTACCTGTTATGAGAACTTCTATATTAATCTACATGTCTGTAGCCAGATGGCACCACAGGCTAGGCAGCCAGCCCAAGTTAAGTTTAATGTGGTAAGCAACTCGTTAAGTACCTAAGCGGCTGTCACGTGGTCGATGAAGACTTGCTACTGATTAAACATCTAAATTTGTTGTCGTTGAACTTGGATTGTGTGTGTGTATATGTTTAAATACAAACATTATATTATATGATGAACAAGAATATTACCATAAAAAGCCTACCTGTCTTCAACATATACATGTCAGTTAAATTAGAGTTTATTCAGTATAAAGTGTCAGTAAAGAGCATATATGCTGCACATTTTATCCAGTATAATGTGTCAGTAAAGAGCATATATGCTGCTTATTTTTATAAATGTTTTTCCCGGTCAAAGCCTGGTGTTTAAAAACAGAGGGTTGATGGAGATAACAGAAATACACTGTATAAATGTAATTAAATTGAGTACGACAATTTATATGTACATAAACTTAAAATCAGGGGCATGAAATTGTAAAAGTAAAATTTTATTTCAGCTACCCTACTACTACTCAGTGCAGAGAGATAATTAAATAAGTATTCAAGAGGTGGCCACATTTAACAAGGGAAGAGGGGCCTCAACTTGGGGATGTCAAGGTAAGGTATTATTTCTAGCTTAAATGTAAACTAGTTAGATAATGATTGGACCAGAGGTAACACTTATTATGATTTGAAAATTAATCTTCAGTGTCATAACAGGACTGGATCCGGATATCTGGAAAGAGGAGTGGTTCTTTGAATGTAATTCATGTATGTATGAAGGTATACAGGTTTGGAAAATTAATTATTCAGACTGTGGATGGTGATGGCATATTACAACCCCCATACCCTATTTAGTAAGATTATACCCAGCACAAAAGGTGCAACGTACAGCATTCACTGAAGAAAACTGCTGGAAAGGGTCTCATGTTTTTTTTTGTTATATGTATATATTTCTATATTTACATCAGTCCTTTTAAAAACATACCAGATAACTGTATCAAGTGACGGTTATGAATAATTTTAAGTGAAATATTAGATTAATATTTGAAATATGGGACTTGTTATTTCTATATATAAAAAGGCCAAGGTTATAATTTATAATAGTTTGATAAACTGTTTCGAATTCTAGGATCTGTGGAAAGCCAGACTGAGACAAGCTTGTGAACACAAGGAGGAGAGACAGTGAACTTGAGGTGATACCTGCAAAAAAGCTGGGAAAGCGAAAGCTCCAAGAGAAGACTGCAGAAACGAACAAACAAGAGATAGGTAACTGTTTATAAAATAGTTGAGTGAAAGGACTGCAGCCATACGCATATAGAAGTCTGTGGATGATAATATAATAATCATCTGCTAAGCTTTGAATAAATATATCTTTGTTTCACTGTTCATTTGAAAAAAAAAAAAACAGAGTGAAAGATTAATGTTATATTTATACCCATTAATGCTGCCAGTGAAACATAAATAGCATACCTCATTAAAGGGTAACTTTGAGTTACAAATGTTCAGGGTACTCTCAAATAAAAGCAGTGCATTTTTTTTATTAATTTTTTTTTTTTTTTTTCCCGATTTTGGCAATGGAACCAGTTGGATGTTTGGGGCATCAATCTATCTGCCCGAGAGACAATCCGGAGATGATGACCATTCGAATGAAAGCCATATTCAGTGGATGAGGGATCATCACAGGATCAAACCCAAAAAGCCTGATTTTCCCAAAGTGGACCTGTTGATAAGAAGGACGTTTGGGGACAGGAGGTGGATGATTGTTGTCAATGGTACAAACTGACCATTCACCCCGGGGAGGATGACCACTTGATTGAAAGACATATTCAGTGGATGAGGGATCATCACAGGATCAAACCCAAAAGCCTGATTTTCCAAAAGTGGACCTGTTAATAAGAAGGACAGTTATTGACAGATATACAATTATATGCTTTTGAGTATATTATATTGCATTACTATTAATTTTCTTGGAACTAACACCCTAGATTCTAGAGGATGTTGAGTTTTTAATATTCTTAATCAATCTAATTATACATATATGTATATATTTATATTAAAAAATAAAGATGTTAAATGTTTTCTCCTTTTTTTCAGGTTAATCGTCAGTACATAGGGTCAGATGAGGCGTGTACCAAAGACAATGACACAATGGTTCTGTCACTTGGCTCTACCATGATATTCTGTGCTCATCCCAAGAATATGCCTCATCTACCAGAAAGCTGTGAGGACCACGATATCCCAGGGAGCTGGAGGGAAACTAAGGCTGGCAAGCCTTTCCAAGCACCAGGACCAGAAGATGCTGGTATTCATAACTGAAGGCAAATTGAGGTTCTGTTGGAAGCAGATACACTGTATATGGATGGGACATTTAAAGTTGCCCCACGTTTGTTCGTTCAGCTGTTCACTCTTTACGCCTTGTTTCAGGGATTTGGTCTGCCGTTGGTGAACACACTTTTGCCAAACAAGATGTCAGAGACATACTTCATATTCTTCAATAAATTGAGACAAGTAAGGGCATACCATGGACTTCCATTCCACCCACTAAGGATTATGATGGATTTCAAGTCATCAGTGATTCCAACGCTGTTGCTAGCTTTCAATGACAACCACTTGAAAGGATGTCACTTCCATTTCTGTCAAGCGGTTTATCAGAAGGTACAGCCGTTTGGATAAGCAACACAATACAAGACAGATGCTGAAGTTCCGGGACTTGGGAGGTCCCTGCTGTCTTTGCCATACCTGCTGCAGAATTGGATCGCTGGTTTTAAAATATGAAAATTTAGACAAGATTAGCTGTCATAAATTATGGTCACTGTCACTGGCAGACCACAAGTTTTTGAGTTAATTATTCCCAGATTTTGACTTCCATTTTTTATGCATTATAACATTAAAAATGTAATTTGAGATTCATTAAACTTACTAATAATATTGCTTAGTCTTAGATTACTTTTATCTTTTTTTTCATTCTGTTTTCAATTGGCTGATGGTTGTTGCAATTTAATGTTAACTTAAAAATATTCTATTTTGAGATTTAATTGAGATAAATGAGAAATAAAAAATAATTATTTTTAAAATAATATTTTTTCTCAGTTGCAAAATCTGTGTTGAAAGTGGCAAGATAAAGAAATCAGCATTGCTGTGGATGGGGGCAAGTGGTTTCAGAGTTTAGATAGCCACTCCAAATGTACCAGTTCCTCCAGTCACTGGGTGGAAACCCTTCCAATTTGTGGCAATACATAATACCTATAATTATGGAAATATGTATCATTATCTGGTGGAGTGTATGAGTTTTGTGACAAGTGATAATCAGAGTGGCCCAGAAGATGAGGAATTACAAACTGATATCCACACAGCCAAACCAATGTGTCCTGCTAAGCAGTATGTTCAATGTGGTTATATCACTTCTCTGCAAGACATCAGATCAAAACTGCACTACTTTGTGAAAGGCTGATGGAGTCTTATGCAGTCCAACGTGCACTTGATACATGTAGTGTCCTTGAAATATACAAAGGCAGCAGCCTTCAGCAGTCTGGACATATGCTATACAGGGTCAGCTATATATGGTCAAGCTGCTAGTTACTGTTACTGTGGAAATCCAGGACTGACCTAGGTCACCTAATGTATGTGTATGAGCGTGCATTAAGAAACCTTGTGAACTGTAACATATCATTTTATTTGTGTACATGTTTAGAGGACAGACATGTTTTCAGTTTATTTCATAAGTTTTCTTCATAAATGTATTTGGTAGTATTATTTACATTTAATATACAAATAGGAATATTTTGCATCTTGACCCAGATGTCTGGGTACATAACACCCTCAGGGAGGGGCCCTCTCTTTTGCCCCCTGTCTGAAGAAAGCTGAGAACAACTGAAGATAAGATCAAAATTTGAAGAGAATACATGCAGACAGTGAAACATGTGTAATAAATATATCTGGTCAAAGATACAACAGGAAGAATTCAAAGATTTACTGTACAGAACAAACTACCATACCATTTGTTTTGGTGTGCCAGCCACTTAGATACTGTAGATTCAGAAATATTAGTTGGGATTTTATTTTCGTGGTTTTCGTGGATCAAGATAATCCATGAATTCATGATTCCAACGATAAAAAAATCACACGATCAGAGGATATACGGTATCTCAACGGCGGCTGGTGGTCGACTTTATATTTATAATTGTTACCGCTGGCTGAATTTTCAATAAAGATACAAAAATTGTTTATTACTTTTTTATGATTGTTTTTGATACAATCATTAAATGCACTGAATTGCTTTTCGTAAATTACTATAAAAATATGGGATTTATAAATATTCTTTTGTCAATTAAATTATTTTCCCTAATATCGTACGAACACGGCCCCCTGATATCTTTACAATAAAACAATATCAAAGTATATATTTACTGAAAACGTATTTTCCTCTTATCAGCATTTCGGATGAAAAATTCAAGAACAATACCACATTTCTGTCGAGCAAAGCGTTAGTTCTGACACGCCAAGAACGGTACACAAGTTCCAATGTTCGTAACCATAGCTACCGAGGCACGGCTTTTTCGGAACCGGCCTTTTCAACCTTCTTTCAATAAATATTTAACGAGACTTACGCTACCTATTGGTCTAAAAGACAAGGGCCGTGTAAACTCATTTGCATTACTGCTGGACGCAAAAGAGCACTTATTCCGAATAAGGTGGTACTTTTTCCGAATATTGCCGATAGTGGTACATATATATGTTAGCGTAAGTAAGCGCCACCGAATACTATTAGGCAAATTATTTCTTTATAATCTCCAAATATCGCTGACAGATGAATGACGAACGAACCGTGTGTCGTCTCACCACCCCCGTCAGGGATTTACAGGTGCCACATGTGACTACCGCCTAGATAAAAAAAAGTTAAAAACCTTCATGTGGATGGTTCCGTTTATTTTTTTCCTCCGGTCAAGTGATGATTTACGTTTTCTGTTAATGTGGTGTGATTGGGTGTTATAACTGATAGCCGATGTATCGGGTGTTACAACTAACAGCCGATGTATTGCCCGGCACGTGTTGGTCACGGCTGATTAATTCTTTGTTAGGCTCGGGTCGGGCGGAGCATGTTTATTCAACACTGACCTGATTGACCGCGGTTCAAGCGCACCGTGCGATAAGCATCTGAGCCAAACCACCTGTGTACATCGGGCTCGTCTTCCTTGCGCATATGGAGGTATTAATAACCATAATTTTCTAAAGTTTTCTTTGTCTTTCCACAAATTCAAATACCCCACGATATGCGTTTTGTACAAAAACCATGAAATTTTAAGCCCACGATATTATCTGAATCTACAGTACCTTAGATGAATAAACAGATTAAATCAACTTGAAGTCTTATCAACTTGTCTTTGTCCCCAACACATAGTTACATATATTTCTACAGGTGTGTGTTGCTTACATTTTATTATCTTTATAATTACATGATAATTAACGTTTGTTTCTGTCATTTCAGAGAGCAAACATGTATAGGCTAAGAAAATGGAACCGGCAAACAGGTGCTTGCCAGTACAGTATTGTATTCAAAGGCAACTGTGAAAAATAGATTGTGACCAAAATACATTAGGATCATGAGGAAGTGATCTCCTGCATAAAGATAGAGGCGCACCGAGATGCATGTGTACAAATTTGCCCAGTACAGGATTTTTTTTATATTCAACAACACTTTTGAAACATTGACTGTGACAAAATATGTGGCGATCAGGAGAAAGTTATCTCCCATGTGCAGATAACAGAGGAGAAACAGTTTGATTTGTTTCACTATTAAAGATTTCATTCAACAACTCAAAATCACATCTAGAAATATCAATGGACCATGAACATTGAAATAAGGATACATTGTCGTAAGTCTTGGAGTGTTTTTTGTAAGACCTGTCCTTCAGGTACATTAAGAAAAACATTTTCTGTACAAAGGACCTTCCAGATGATCAGGTTGATCAACTACTGGACGTCCACCAGAGAGCGAACACCATCTCTTTCCCATTTGTTCATTAGAGATGGGGGTTATCCTCGGGACAAATATTGTTGGAGATGGTATAACAATTATGTCCCATCATAAGAGTTTTGCGGCACAGTTGAACTTGTTGGCACATATTAAGATTTTTAATTTATAGTACCCAAGGTGTATTTGAAGGTGTTGGGGTTGCTTCAAACCCATGTAATCAGAAATATACCCTATTCAGGCCTCGAGTTGCAGAAATACAAGATATTTTTTGATTGGGAGACTAAGCATAACAGTGGTGTTTCACTCACAAACAAGTGCACCTTTTGGGGGTTCCTCAATGGTACGACCCAGCAATGGGGATGACACACACCAAGGACCTAGACCAGTGATACACCGAGCCTGGCTGATGCCAGAATTATCGCATGTAAACCCCTGTCACATAGTCAGAAACCGGAATGGAATTCTGCAGATGTACATAATACTTAGTTAAGTAAGCATTAAAAAATGGAGGCAGTTACCTCCACCAAAAAAATCTTAAAAAAAAAAACTTGCAGAGTTGATAAACAATAGGTATCTCACTGGTGCTGAGCAAGTGCTGGGAAAATGGCCCGTGCCCACTTGATAAGTCAATTTTTGACTACATATTTTTGTCATTCATTTGGGTAATTGTGATTCATGTTGTATCTCATAATAAAGCTGAAGATTTGATCTTTCTTATGATGTGTTGTTTAAGCAGAAAAAATAAAGATATTTATTGTGTTCAATGATGTCAATGTGTGCTGTCACAGCACTGCTGCAGTGACTGCAGAGCATAACCCAAATAATAATGGTCTCGTTTTTTGCCAAATGGCATCCTTGCCAATGATTTAACAAAGGAAACACTGCTGGTAAGTTAATTAATGGACTCTCAGCCGCAGTTTGGTATGTAACATGCTGGGGTAGAGGGGAAAAATTAAGTAAATTGACGTTTTAAGATTAAAAACTTAGTTTAAACAGTTTTATTTTAACGGTTTTTTTTTTGGTTAAATTTTATGTCATATTAAAGAGAAAACTCTTGTTAATCGATTTAAATCATGTGCGAAACTAAATACAGAATAGCGTAAATGCCACATTCAAATTCCACGAAGCTGTTCGGCCCGGTCTGTCACTCCAGATAAACATGGCTGCCGCCATTCAAACTGAGTCCGACTTGCAAGATAAAAGTGATAGTGATACCATCCTAGAGGAAATTTTCAAGCTGATCTGTATGTTATTCCATGAATGTATATTAAATTGTGTCTACGGTGATAATTTGTATTTTGGTATATTATATAAATATTCTATGGACTAAAGGACAGTGACAGCTCTCATTGTATATCGTGAAATTCAAATATGTGGCTAAATCATTCGATCAAAACCTTTTTCCGCAATAATTTAGATCATTAAAGAAACTATGGGTATTTTCACAACTAACCATAACAATGAGTATCCACAGAATTTATTAAATTAATTAGAGAGAGACATAAAGATAGCATGGGATCAGAGTGGAGGTGGCCTTACTAGTGAGCGATAATAAGTGAGTCAAAGGCTAAGGCCCGGCAGCTGATCATAACCGAGGTTGAGAAACAAAACGTATTTTTTTCCAGGCTAGCTTATGTGATTTTCATTATTTTACACCTAGTTTATACAAGGACAATATTTAGGACACTTATCAAATAATGATGAAACTCAGGTTTTAAATATTAATGAATTATTTGCTCTGATATGAAAAAAATATTCTTGGAAGTAGTTCAGGTCTTCTTAAAAGTAACACGTTACAGGCCGTCTATACTGAGAATATTATCTTTATCAAGTGAATTGTACCAGAATTTATTGAAATGATAATCATTTATTTATCAATACAATTTATTAGATGTCTTACTCTACCACTCGCACGAGAAACAATTTAAATATTTTAATTTTTGTTTGTTTGTTTTAAATCTAGGTGATGATCATCTCAACAAACTTTAGCAAAGATTCTTAGCGAGAGGCCAATCTGGGAGACAATTCAGGTGGGCATAAATATAAATAATGCCTTTTGCAAAAGTGTCAAAAGCAAGTATTGGAAAGAGAGGAAATCAAAATCTAAAAGAAATAAATTCCTAAATTCCACATGTTCCCTTTTGCCAAACAGATCTCATGGCCAACATGAAAACAGCCATTGCTCCAGTGTAATGATTTGAAAAAGTTCCAAAATCGACCAAAAGCCTAAAGGGTTTTGCAAAGCTGGGGCTAATCTGGAGCAAATGAAGTTACAAAACAATGAACTTCATGATGAAGTACAAGCTTAACAAATCTAATGGGTAAGAATGAATTTGGTGATTTGGATTTCAGTCAGTTCCGTCAAAGACATGCCTCACTTCACTTTCACTCAGGAGTACAGATGGTTAAGCAGAACCGGACCATTTCAGTGTGGCTGAAATCTAAATCACCAGAAGAACAGACTCAGTTACTGGACATGGCAAAACAGAAGAGTGCACAGCTAAGGGAGAAGCACCGAGCATATGAGCAGGAAGTGCTGGTCAAAACAAAAGTACGTCTTGAACTTGTTCGCCAAAAAAGGGAGGAAAAAGAAGCTGAGATAACTCGTGTAAAACAGCAGCTGCTTCATGCTGTAAAGGATCATGGAAGACCAGTAAGATAAAGAGAAGAACCAACTTCCATTTTGAAGGAGAAGAATTCTCTCCAGGGAAAGCTGGAAGTAGTAAAAAATGGAATTCCTTATCTCAAAGAATTCCTTAACATCAAAGATAAGATATTATTCTTTGGAAAGAAAGGACTAGAAGAACTTTCTGAAGCATTGAAGGATGTGACTGGCACTTTCCGAGCACCAAGAGTGCATGATGATGTAAATGCTGTTGCAGGACCTTCAAAATTTGTTGAACTAAATGATGGAAAAGTAGATAAGTCAAAGCAGAAAAGAAAGTTAAGAGAACCTAGTTTAGAAAGTTGCACTTCTTCAGATTCAGAGATACATGCATCAGGGGATGAAGGACCTGCGACCAAAAAAGTGAAGAGTATACCTGAATTTGGAAAGTTTAGCTTTGAGAGACAGGGAGTGTGGGTCGCCCTAGCATATGAGCAAGATTTTTTCATCGGCCAGGTGCTTAAGGTATACAGCCCCTCATGTGCCTTAATCTAGTTTTTGAACAGATTTAAGGATGTACTTAAATGGCCAAGAGTTGATGATACCGATGATATTGATTCAAAGTTTGTGTGTGTCTCTGATGTAGCATTTAGAACAAACAACAATGGTCGCACATAGTTTGCCCAAGAACTGCCAGGCATTAAGGGACAGTACGATAAATTTAGATCATTATTCTTCTTTGATTAAGATGATGTATTGATTCAGAATTTGTATTATGTATAACAGAAAGAGACAGAAGCACACATATGAATGTTATTTGTTACTGAAGAATTGGATATAATTACATGATTAACTTAGTGCCTTTTGACCGTTGCTTGGTCGATTGTGATCAGTCAATGTAATAGATCCCATATTCACAACAACTTCAGAAAAGTATATTTTTAAAGTACACTTTACACTTTAATACATTTTAAACTGTATTAAAGTACACTTGTATAAGTTAACAGATAAGATAAAAATATTGATTGAGGAACCTATTAACAATATGTTTGCAAATGGATCCTCAGAGCAGGTTAAGAAAAAGCTAGATTCCATCCTAACCCCTGCTAGCCTCATAGCCTTGACCACTACTAAAATGAACAAAGAGATCTGGACTAGATCAAGGAATTATACACAGCAGGGAGTCCTGAATGGACACATCACACCAGTGATCCAGGAAAACCCTAAAACAAGATCACATGAACATATACCATGTGACAATGACAAACCTGCTAAAGGCCTCACAGTGAATTAGTCAGTTGGCATCAACTGCTTTGGCAGCATATGAGCTCAGGTGAAGCGCATGGAGGGGAGAAGGCCACTTTTGTACAGTAGAGTGACGTAAATTATGAATATGATACTTGACCATGGAATGCCAAAGCAACTGCTTAAAGAAAAGCTTAAACTGTTTAACCCTATAAAGAATTGTGAATATATGGAGACCATCTAAGCCAGCCAGAAGCTATTGGGAAACTTTTGCAGGGACACTAAGGTTGCAGATAAGACCATTACAGCTGGGGCAGTCCAATTTCTTTCATGGACTTACTCCAGTACTCCAGGAAGCCAATTACTGCATGCAAAACATAAATGGCAAAAAAGATGCTTCAACCGGTAGAAATTTTGGGGATATTGACCACATCATTCCATTAGTGGATGTTTTACATGACATCTCTACACATAGGAGAGACCAGACCAAGCCTGATTTGAATCAGAGTTGTGTATCTCTGTGTTCCTCAAAGAACCTGCCAGCTATTTAGGGATGACTAGAACAAAAATGTAAAGGATATACACAAAACTTAAAAATAAAGAAAACGCAAAAATACAGATCTCTGCCACATTCTGTAAATCAAGGCCACAGATCAAACAAGAACTTTACAACTGAAGGGAAGGGCCCTTTTTAAAGTCTCCAGATGTTCTCAGAGAATGACCAAGCCAACGTCTAGATGGGCTAGATGTAAACAACACTTGTGATGGTGTATGAAAACTTTAATAAAAGCTACTCTTTTCAATCAATTCCTTTGAAATTTCAGTTTTTAAAAGATTAAATCCTTATGTATATATACTGTGAAAATTTAATCAACAGTGTTTACAGGGAAACAAGGGACCTATGGGTCACGGCGCTCAGCTGTTATATATGATAAACAAAATATTATTTAGAAATGAGGCACATGCTGGTTTTGTGTGGTAATAAATATAAGCTGAGTTGTTGTTGTTTAGCTTATGATTTTGATAGTACCTTTGGAGACAGGGAAGAGGATTGATTTCATTTATTTTATTAACAAATGGAGTACTATTGTCACACAGATTTTGACTTGGCCATATAACTTATAAGCAGAATATATAATATAAGGGTTTAACTATTAATTTAAAAAAAATTACAAATATTGTCCCAAATATAATTTTTATTAAAAATAATAAGAGAATCATATGATTTTTTAAAATGAAATATAACTGAAATTATTATTAAAATAATATTAAAGAATATATTCATAAATGCATTCATGAATACATTTGGAAAGTATTTGCACTGGTATTCATATACTTTCATTTTTACCTGAATTCCCATTCTTTATGCAAGAAATTTTATAATGGAGTACATAATCATATTGGTATCTAAATACAATTACAAAGTATTCGCACCATGTCTGGTGTTTATTCAATTTTCACCAAACAATGATGTTGAGAATCCAGAATATACAAAATTTACACATTTAAATAATGATCATAAGTACCTGGTTTTATGGCTTTTATTTATATTAAAAAATAACTGTAATAAATTCATTTTGGACTAATTTCACATCAATGTACACACTAGACACAGTAGGAATCTAGATTAATATTATCAACTGCATCTTTGTCTATCATTAATTTCCTTCATATGATCCCCAATGATTAGTAATGAATAATATGATTTACTTCTTTATCATTAAAACTGAACTGAAAAATACCATAGGTGACTGCATGGTGTTATTTGGAATACGTGACATTATATCCTTCGATACAAGATTCTTATATCATCAGTAACTGCAAGTTAATTTCCTGTTATTATAAACTAACAAATTCCTTTTCTATTTTTCTTTAATTTTTTATTAAAAATCAATAAAAATCTATTAATTTATTGTTTATTGTTATGTAGTTGGTTAAAACTACTAGATGAGTTGGGTTGGACACCTGGATCAACTGTGGCTGGCCATAAGCTGCCAGGATTCCCCGTGTATGCCTCGCCTCAAGCATGCATAATTTGCTGAAAGTTCAACAAGGTCAACATACAGGTGACTCAAGAGGGGCTGGAGAGAGCCAAAGTCTGACAGGGTCTCATAAAAACATTAATAAAAGCTACAATTTTAGGCCAATTTCTTTCAGCTTTCTAAACTTAAAAAGCTGAAATCCTTATGTGTGCATGATATGAAAATTATATCAACAGTGCTCACAGGAAACAAACGTGCCATGGTCAAATTTGGGCAAAATTTAAGTTACTAATTTAACATTTTAATTAATAACTTATTAAATTTGAAAAATTCATAACTAATTTTGGGTATTCAATTGAATCTTGATTAAATAATGTTACATCCCTGACAAAAAATCTCTAGCTTCAGCAATCCCCTTGTTAAGGGAGTAAATATATTTCTTGATTTTTTACAAAGTGCATTATGTTTGGGCCCATAACTTAAATCAATTACGCAATACTGACATCATTCTGGCATGTGCACAGAGAATGAAAAATATGTATATTATTTATGATAAAAGTCAGATCAGTGGTTTTGATATTAAGCAGTCTTGAAGTGTAACAATGAGTTTTTAATGGAAAAATGAAGTTTTTCATTAATATCTTGAAGATATTAAGTCCTAGTGACCAAATTCTTGGCATGGTAGGGGATTTTGGAGACATTTAACTGTATGCCAAATTTAAGGAACTAAGAGCTGAAGCTGGGGAGCTGAGCTCTTACAAACTGCATAACACTAGCTTGATGTAAACAATATGTTAAATGGTGCTTGAAAACTTGAATAAAATCTACAGTTTTTGATCAACTGGTTTCAAATTTTTGGTGTTAACAGTTGAAAAGCTAACAAAAACATGCTGTGAAAATTAAATTCACAGTACTTACAGGATAAAAACGTGACATGGTCAAAGTTGGGCAAAATTTAAGGTACCAATTTTTTTTTAATTAATATTTTAAAAAATTTAAAGGTTTTTTATCTTATTTTGGGTATACAATTTAATTTTGATTAATTAAAGTTATATTACTGGAAAAAAGGTCCATAGCTTTAACATGTTTTGTGTTAAGTGATCAAATATCTTTCCTGATTTTTTACAAAATGCATTATGTTTGGGTCCATAACTTTTTTAAATTATACAATACAGACATAATTTCTTGAATGTACATAGGAACTATATAGAGGAATATTTATGGTAAATATGAGGAAAAACAGATGAGTGGTTTTGATATCAGGCAGTCCTGAAGTGTGAAAATAGGTTTTAAATAAAAAATTGAGGTTTTTCCTTAATTTCTCAAAGGAACGAAGTCGAAAAGACCCAGTTTTCGGCTTGGTAGGAGATCTTGGTGACATCTAACATTATGCCGAATTTTGGTTTCCTTGGTCTAACGGTTTCAAAACATGCCACATCTACGGACGGACGGACGGACGGACCACGGACAATGGACCACGACTATAGCTCAGATGACTTATAGTCAGCTGAGCTAAAAACATGCCGTTACCAAAGTTGGACAAAATTTAAGGTATTGATTTTTTGTTTATGCTAATAACTTAAAAAATTTGCAAAATTCAGATTTAATTTTGGGTAAACAATTGAATCTTGATTAAATATATCAGTTATATCCCTGAAAAAAAGTCTCCAGCTTCAGCAATTCTCATGTTAAGTGAGTAAATATATTTTCTGATTTTTTAAAAATTCCATTATATTTGGGCCCATAACTTCAAAACAATATGTAATACTGACCTAATTTTTTGTATGTTCATAGAAAATGTATGGAAAAATATGTATACTAAATATGATCAAAAACAGATCAGTGGTTTTGATATAACTCTGCCTTGAAGTGTAACAATGGCTTTTTTAAGGAAAATGGAGGTTTTTCCTTAATATCTCAAAGGAATGAAGTCCTAGTGACCCAATTTTCGACATGGAAGGAGTTTTGGGGACATCTAACTGTATGCAAAATTTTGGATTCTTAGGTCCAACGGTTTCAAAACGTGCCCTGTTAACGGGGGTATGGACGGCCGGACGGATGATGGACAAAGGACCACGACTATAGCTCAGATGACTTAGAGTCAGCTGAGCTAAAAATGATGAATTTTGCTTATTTTTAAGCCACAAAATTTCTGAAATACTTTGCTTTATGAAACTTAACTTTTTCCTCTAGAATATGGCATCATTAGTAATGTGGACAGTGACTGAACTCTAGCAGTGGTTAAGGAGCAATAACATGGACAAGTTTGTAGATGTGCCTGCTGGTACCACTTCTGAATTCTTGATCATCTTGATTATTATTTCTTGGAGGTATTGTTACCCAACTCTCTTCACCATAATGCATATGAATCTACATCATCAATGGAAAAGGTTAATTCTTGGGATGAAGATTTTTCAGTGGGGGAAGCTCAGGCACATTTTCAGCAGCATTTTGCTTAATTTATGCTGTTTCCTTTTAGAGAGAGCAGCATATGTTTGTGCCTTCTCATATGCCATCAGTTTCTCAAATCAAAAGATGTCTTGTATGATTTGGTCTTCAAGCCTTTGCTTTATGATTTAGCACACCTCAAGGGGAGTAACTATGACTGTCAGTGGAATTGATAAAATTATGTAGGGAGGTATTGCAACCTTAGCAGGGGATAACTGATAATCCCATGCCATTCCTGGTTTTTAAACTCATTTCCATGCTGGCAAAATATGTCAAATGAGCTCTGTTGATTATATAACCAGTTTAATTGACATTGGCAGATCTTGAACAGAGTGATGAGGCTGTGTATCAAAATCATTTAAGAACCCCTGCCATTTTTTCCATCTGGATTATTTCAAAGTGCCTAGTGAATTCCCTCCTGATGTCATGCACAATTGTATGGAAGGCATTATCCCCTAAACTGTGTGGCATGTGTTAAAACATTTTTTAGACACCAAACTGTTTCATCTACACCATTTAAATGAAGCCACTGAAAAAGAATATCTCCAGACAAGTGACAAACTAACTACTTTCACTGAAAAGACATTCAAAGACAAAGGCAACATTTTGGGAAGTGCAGCCCAAAAATGGGAATTGTTCCTTACATTAAAAAGAAAATTACAAAGAAGATATGTATGATAAAGATGGGAACCTTAAAAGTGATACCGGAAGCATAATAGTGTGCAGTCTTTTGGAAGGAATTTTGCATGACAAAACTACTATCAGGCTATTAAAATAACAAAAATCTTCCCAGACAAGCAACAAAAAGAGAAAAACGATTAAATGAAAAGGAACAAGGCATAAACAAAAAGAATAAACAAAATGCTATGCAAATGCAATTGTCAAACTCAAAACAGTGGGAGCTAAAGAGACAGCTAAAGGCAACTCAGACTGAACTATCCAAAGAAAAGACTAAGAAAATCAAATTGCGCCAGTGCATCCAGGAGAAAAAAGAAGTAATTGCAGCACTACAGGGGAAACTTGAAAACATGGAATCTGAAATTCTTCTGCTTAGAGGTGAAAAGCTGGTAACAAAGACTGAAAATGGAAAGTATTCGCCAGAAATTGTTAAATGTGTGATAGAACTCATGGGGGAAGCAGGATTGTCCGGAAAGAATTGTGCCAAAGTTATAAAAATTGTGAGCAAAAACTTAATGAAAAGAGAAGTTCAAATAGAAGAACTCCCATCCGAACGTTCTGCCATTCGGTTCGCTGACCAAGGTCATATCCTGGCAAAGTATCATCTAGCCAATGAAATGGTATGCCAGCACTTTGACGTTCATATTGATGGTACCACAAAAGATCATGTAAAGTATGTCGGAATGCAGGTGCACTTAGAGAAGGGTGAAACACTCAGTACTGGATACACCAGTGTCCATACTGAAGACACTGGCACCCTATTAGATATATCTTTCAGGATGTTAAAAGAAAAATCTTCAGTATTAGATCCAGTAAATGCGGATTTGCAGGTAAAGAAGATGCTGTCTAATTTAGTTGGATTGATGAGTGATCGAGCTGCCGTGATGAAGTCTTTCGACAAAGCCTTTGACATTGAACGGCAAAGGATGCTGGAGTTAAAACCAGATGACAAGCTACAGTATTTACACTGCAGTGCACACTTCCTCCTAGGTCTAAGCAGCGGAGCTGAAACGGTCTGTCATGAAATTGAAAAAGATTTTGGACAATTGGGAAGAGATTCATTGCCAGCATTCTACAGATTCAGGAACTCTTCAGAAAGTGCCACCACCAGATACATTAGATTGGCCTGTGACATAATGGGTCCTCGTGGTGATGAAAAAAGTGGTTGCAGGGACATGTGGATCGCATTTTGTTAAATGCAAAACATCAAATCTCTGATCTCAAGTTATCGCAGTAACCGCTTCAACAACATGTTTGAAAGCAGTGCAGCTTTGCATTTTCACAGAGAGGACATTGTCAGGTTTTTTAGTGAATTTAATGTCGGTGGCAACTTGAAGCAGCAAAGTGTCCTTGAAGATGCGAAGTGTGACACCACTGATTCCTTCATAGTGGGCCTTGGCATTATTTTTTATAAAATAACAGGCCCATATTGGCAGTTGGTCAGAAGTCACACACCATATTTGGACTTTTACAAATACGTAAACATGATGGTTTCCAAACTACAGTACTGGGCACAGAAACCGTGTCTCCTTGCCACATCTTTCGACTGCCCGTCGGTTTTTGATGGGGAGTTTGAAGTAGCAGCCCATGAGCAATTTCAGTCTCTCTACAGTGTAGAAAACCAGCAGCAGGCCAGTATCCAGATGTTTCTTGGAAAGATCTGTGAGAAGTTCCTGGATGTAACCAAGCGTCAGCTGTATGATTTCCTTCCAAATGGACGTTACTTCGAAGTTGAAGATGAACATTTGCGAGAAAAAATGGCCCATTGTCTGCTCACCAACTTAGTTGGTGAAGCCTCATTTGGTGATTTGGATTCAAGCTTGTTTAGACGAAGACATTCGTCATTACATCACCACACAACCCTTAACATGCTGAAAAGAAACAACACTATGAGCAAGTGGTTCTCAGATAAACCTGAAGATGAGCAGGCCCAACTTTTGCAGATTGCTTCGTCGATGGCCCCAAAATTGCGGCAGCAACATCAGAGGGAGCAGAATGATGTTGTTGAAAAAAACAAAGCAAAGTTAATTGAAGCCAGACAAAGAGAAGAGAGTAAAAGGCAGAAAGCAGTCTTAGCAAAGCAGAAAATTACAATACTAGTGAAAGAACATGGTGGCCCATGTACAAGCATGCTTGAAGTTGATAATCTTGTCAGGAATATACTAAACAAAACAAGAAAAGCAGAAGTCCTGAAAAATGAAATAAGATATCAAAGGCTAGTGATTGGAGGGAAGAGTCCTCTACTAAAGTTAACAGGCACAAATGAAGAACTGTTCACCAATTTGAAGAAATTCCTTGGTAGAAATACAGGTATAACAGTAGACCCTATATAGCAATAGTTTGTTATCAGCATTACACATTATTTACAAATAATAGAGTAGTCCATATGATCACATTAACATCCAGCATATCTGGTCTTCTCACTTGCACTTTCAAGATAGTTCTGATAGACCTGGTACATGAATAAATTTAATTAGTAAAACATATTTTCCTTACATGATAATCAACATGATTAATTTGCTAAGAACCCTCTTGCTGTATTATACAGTTGATAAGGTAGTTTTATGATTAATTCTGAATATCAACTTTTAAATCATCAAAGGATTATTTTTCCCTGAAGAAATTTCATTCTGAATAGCAATTGCTGCTTTTATTTTGTAGAACACATCGGAGAACAATCTGACCCTGCTGATGACTCGCCAGCTGCTGCTTCAGGCTCCTCTGGTTCCAGTAAATGCAGGGGGCATGCATCTTCATCAGACTCTGAGTCTGAGTCTGATGACACAGAAACATTAGAAGACAGTGACCATGCATTAAACAGTGACAATGTTTTCTTAGACAATCTGAATCAATTTGGATCTTTTCGGTTCCAGAAACAGGGAGTTTTTATTGCTGTTTTTTATGATGATGATTTTTATGTGGGAGAAGTGATAGAAGTGGTGAGCCCTTTGGAAGGCAGGGTGGCATATATGGAAAAGGCTGGGCAGGGCAAGAATGTACACTTTAAATGGGGAAGCAGGAGAGTTGAAAACACAGAATGCCAGTGGGTATTAGCTTGGGATTTACAAGTGACAACACAAACTGGACGTCGATGGACCGTTTCAAATGTTGATCAACTTAAGCTTCTATACACAAAGTATAAGAGCATATTTTGTTAAAATTTTATGATGATTGCATGTCTGAACAAGCTTATTACATCTGTGCAAGTTGTGATCAGCTAAGAAGGTGAAAGGTATTGGAAGTATATAGATGCAGATGGAAATCTAGCATAACTGCTCTACAAAATTGTATAATTTCTCAGTTTTTGTTAAAATATGTCACATTGGATAGGTTATCTCATATTGCATGGTTTAATAAGTATAATCATGTTAAAGGTTAAGTTCTTAGCTTTCCATTGGTACTTAAATGAAGTTTCTAGCATGTGTAGTTTAAAAGTTACAGAAGTTCAAACCTGAAAAAATGCGAGGCTTGAGATAGACGCTCAGGTTTCCATGTGTCAAATTTTAATTTTTTTGATTTTTAACTGTAATTATGAAAAAAAATATTTGAAATGTACCCTTAGAAAAAATTAGAGTTGATATATGTATGTATTTGAGACACTTACAGTGGTTATAATAAGTACTATTCAGTTTAAAGTGAATTTCTGGCCTCTCGTAAACCTGATTTTGTCATTTATCAACATTTTTTTAAACGTTCGCGGTGTTTAGAAATGGGTTTTTGCAACCATGATTTATAATAAAGCGTAATTCCTATCACTATGGAAGTTTGTAATTATAAAATATGCATGTAGTTCTTGAAAATAAATCACTTTATTCTTGATTTGTATTATATTTCATTTATTTACAGAACTCTGAATATGCTAATTTGTTCTCTTTCGTTAAATATTCTAAAATCTGGTAATTTGGTCCAACTTTGAATACCCATGTCTCAGGAACCATTAGACCTAGAAAGGCAAATAAAATATCATTGTGTTGCATTTTCAAAGCTCTATCACCTGAAATCAATTATATAGATGTGCAGAAGATATTTAAAAATGGCTGCTGGTACCTATTATCAAGCAACACACCAAAAATCATGCCAGTATATGCAGGCATTGTGAAAAAAATTCCATACATGTGCATTTTCCATAAAAATTTCTGTCTTTCATGAAATTTTCTATGTTTAGGAGCCGTAAAACAATCAAAAGTAGGTCAACCGGGATGAAACGCAAACTCGATCTGTAACTGTCATTATCAGTACAAAAAAGTCAGTACATATGCATTTGTTATGAAAATTTATATTTTTCATGAAACTTTCTATGTTCAGGAGCAGTCAAATGGTCAAAAGTAGGTCAACTGAGACAAAACAAGAACTCGATCTGTAACTGGTCATTATCTGCCTACACACCAAAAATCAGGCCTGAATCTGCAGGCACTGCAAAAAAAAGTCCATACATGTGCACCTTTTTATGAAATTTTCTATGTTAGAGCACCGTCAAATGGTCAAAAATAGGTCAACTGGGACAAAACGTGAACTTGATCTGTAACTGGTCATTATCTGCCCACACACCAAAAATCAGGCCAATATCTGCAGGTATTGTGAAGAAAAGTCTGTACAAGTGTATTTGTCATGAAAATATATATTTTACATGAAATTTTCTATGTTCAGGAGCCGTAAACAGTCAAAAGTAGGTCAACCGGGACGAAACACGAACTCGATCTGTAACTGGTCTATATCTGCCCACACACCAAAAATTAGGCCAATATCTGCAGGCATTGTGAAAAAAATTCCATACATGTGCATTTTCCATAAAAATTTCTGTCTTTCATGAAATTTTCTATGTTTAGGAGCCGTAAAACAATCAAAAGTAGGTCAACCGGGACGAAACGTGAACTCGATCTGTAACTGGTCTATATCTACCCACACACCAAAAATCAGGCCAACATCTGCAGGCATTGCGAAAAAAAGTCAGTACATGTGTATCTGTCATGAATATTTCTATTTTTCATGAAAATTTCTAAGTTTAGGAGCCGTAAAACCGTCAAAAGTAGGTCAACCGGGACGAAACGCAAACTCGATCTGTAACTGGTCTATATCTGTCCACACACCAAAATCAGGCCAACATCTGCAGGCACTGCGAAAAAAAGTCCGTACATGTGTATTTGTCATGAAATTTCATATTTTTCATGAAAATTTCTAAGTTTAGGAGCCGTAAAACGGTCAAAAGTAGGTCAACCGGGACGAAACGCGAACTCGATCTGTAACTGGTCTATATCTGCCCACACACCAAAAATCAGGCCAATATCTGCAGGCATTGCGAAAAAAAGTCCGTACAACTGTTTGATTTCGGAATGACAGAAGGACGGAATGACGGACATGGGTAAAACTATATGCCCCGGCCACTTTGTGGCGGGGGCATAATAAAATTCAACCTTTTTTATATATATTTCTACAGGTGTGTGTGTGCATACTTAACATTAGTTATATCATTGCATGATAACTAATTTATGTTTCTGTCATTTCAGAAAGGTTAAAACAATGGTGCCAGCAAGGTGGTGCTTGACTCATATTGTATTCGCAGACCATTGTGAAACACAGACTGTGACCAAAATATGTTGAGATAGGAAGAAAGTGATCTTGTGCTAAATACTAGAGAAAGTAAAGTTAATTTGCAAAACTGGATTTTGTCTTGCTTGATGAAAGGATGTATTCCAACTAATCTGATGGTAAAAGGCAACAAAGGCAAAGACTCTGATGGTGAAAGGCAACAAAGGCAAGACTGCAATGAGAGTAATGAGATTTAAATGTCATACCTTCAAAGAGTTGTGGTATGAACTAATAAAACATTGGACCATGCACATCCTCTAAGAGAAATGAAATAAATTTAAAATGCACACCTTGATATTCAAGGATCATATGAAGTCCTCATCATGATATGTAAAACTCAGGGACACTAGGCAAATACTACTCTTTCATGATTTCTTAACCAGACAATCATGGATTTGTAAGGGAATTCTGACCTGAAGAGAGATTCACAAATGTGTAATTTAAAACTAAAACCTGCATATTTTGAAAAACAGCAACTAATAAACCATCAGTAGTCTAACTACACCACATCAATTTCAGTGATGAGGCCTTAAAAGGCTATCAAAAATTTTACAGTGAAAACATTTCAACTGGCAACAGTAATCATCGATACACAATTACACATGATTTCTGAAGGTAATATTTTTTTCATCAACTTGCTGTACTCTATTGAAATCAAATTAAACTTCTGTGCTTACCGACGATCAGAACTGATAACAGCTGACCTGGTAAACCAGTTGCTTACTTAAGATACCTATGAGATGTCTTGATGAAATGATTTGAGTGATGGTATCACTGGTCAATGGTCGCCTTCATGTCCACAGCAGGTGTCATGGGTTTGCTTCTGGATCTGTGGCTTCTAGATTCTGTTTGTTAGGTATATCTGGCCATCTTGACAAAACATCCTGAAACAAAGATGCCCATTATAATCATAATTCCACTATTGGTGTCACCAATTTTAAATGCAATAAAGTTTCGATGAGACAAAATCCGAATTTGACTCATGATGTAGACCTTTACACATTTAATTTTAATTAGTCTAGTAAGGCTTCCATTCATAAATATGGAATATTTGTTCTTCATTTAGTGTGTGTTCTACTTCAGAAATAAGAACTCAAAATTAAGATTTTTTGTATTCATTATTACATTCAAAATTCATCAATGTAGCAGAAATTATAAGATTTCACAAAAGTTTATGCAGAGTGGACTTTATCAAAGTCAAAGGAGCTGACAGAAAAATTTGACACATCTTAGAATTGGAACAAAGTTAAACAGAGTTTCAATAAACTAGGTTTATTGCTTTCATTCAAGAGGGACATCCTACTTGAGTAAGTCTGACACAACAATGTTTGAGACTTAACTGTACTTCATATAAGGTGATTGAAATTTCATATAGAAACACAGTACCTTCAATCACCAAGGGATCTTGAAATCTCTTTGAAATGAAGCCAGACAATTCTGTCAGTTGAAGACCTCCATGAATGAAGCACTCAAGTGACAACCATTTAGTTAATACATCTAACCTGGCTCCTATACACTATTCATTACAGTTCATACTCCAATGTCCATCTGATCTTTATCATCAGTTGATGCCCTTTATTTCTGTGACATTGGCACCTTATATTTCTTAAGTTTAATATCTGTAACCAGGATCCAACATTCCTGGAGCTTTCTCCATTTTTTCTTTTCTCCCTAGACAAACACTGACGTTACTTCTGAGTTATATCCATTCCATTCTACATTTCAATGCAACCTCTTCACTTGTGTTTTTTATATTGCTGCAGCTAATTACTAATCACCAGGCTGATGGATGTCTGTGATCTTGAGCAGACACTGGTTGAGCAATATCTGGACTTTTTTAAAGGCAGGTTGTTTTATCTGCTGGGTAAAGCTACAAATATAGAAGGCTTAGAAGCTCAAGACTTCGCTAGGGCACACAGGTCTACGATGGTAAATTTTAAAGTCCTAAAGCTTGCCTCTTCACAACCAGCACTGATTTATCATAAAAAAATTCCACAGATGAAGATGTAATTATTCAGATGTTCCATCTCTGCCTCATGTTCCTGCGCTCCCATCACCAGCCTCAGCATCTTGCTGCTGTTCCCACTCTTGCTGTGCCTGTAGAGCTTCCTTCACCTGCTCCTCCGTGCAGTAGTCCTGAAATTAACATCAACTTGCAGATTCTCATTACCACAACTAATTACATTCACCACACAACAATATGTAAGCCTACACGTTTACATCATAAAATCATTAGATCAGCAATACTGAAAACCATATTAAAATTGTATTTTTATTACAATTTACAACCTACAGAACTGATAGCTATAATTAATTTGATATAGGATTTTCACAATTCATCTGAGTTGCCATGATATAATGATATATAGTGGATTTGATATTTAGCAAAAAGGAAATTTGAATATCAAAGTATAGGGAGCAAAATATAGCCTATTGCACAAACACATCACATTATGGAATTAAACTTTGTATCAGTATCACTATGATGATCCTGTATCAATACAATATTTGATCGTCACGGTATAACATTTTATCTTTTCTTTAGAAATGTACTCTCACTAGTGGACAGCGTAGGTCTCTGCTGGACGTGCTATCAACTTCCATCCTCAGATCTTCACAACAATTAATTTCGAGAAGTGCCACCAGGTGTCTCTTCCTCCTGTGGCATAATCTTTCAAGGATAAGGTTTTCTATGGTTAAACTGCATGGTTAACAATATCTAATGGACCATAAATAAACAAAATTCCATAATATTTATTAATATTATTTATTTTTTGGCTTGGGGAGGGCGGAATAATATGACAGCTCCAACGTGCTTGGCTTTCAAAAACACAGACGTTGACTAAAGTTGCTCAGAGAGCCCTGGAAGGGGCCAGCGAGGTAGAGACCGCCTGGTGGCACTCCTCAAAATGAATTTTGAGTGTTAAAATCTGAGGGTGAAAGTTAATAGCACCACCAGCACAAACCTCCAATAAGTCTACCTAATGAAACTTGCATTTATCAAGTGTCTCTTATTTCCATACAAGGCATGCATGGTGAAACTTCATTGGCTAGAACACGGTCTTAAGACTACTTACTCTACACTCTTACCACACATGTTAATGTCAGCTTCCACTTTGTTATTTTGTTATTAAATAAACAGCTATGATAATGATGACTTGGAATACACTAGTATCATCCAGAAACCCTGCCATCCACTAGGAAATTTTGGTGTGATGCAACTAAAATTCCATTGGATCTGTAACAAGCCATTGACTATAATGGTATGTGAATAGCTTGTGGGTGGTCCTTGCTACATGACTGATATATATGACTTGCAAATGGCAGTCGCAGACAATCAAAAGAGTTCTGGCATGGTCAGTCTTTTTTATATGTGACTGTGGCATGTTTGAAATCAATATTTATTTGTTTATTATGAATCTTATAAAAATTCTGTGATCATGAGACTGCAACTGGTCACAGATTTCCAGTTGCAAACAATCACAGATGACTGAACAGAGAAATGCAGCAAAATCGACAGCCAGCTTGAGATTTTACAACAAGAGCACCGCAAACGTGCATAATACACCTGTCTTATGACCTCTGATCTATGTGTGAAATTTGCCGAGGAATTTAATTGAGGTGAGAAACTCTATTGGTAAATCTGTATAATGAGGAATTTTGTTAAGTCACCAAAGTGCCTCCAAAGTGTTGTGACCTCTGACCTCATTAAATATGCATGGGTTTTGCTGGAAATTAAAATTAGGTGAGATATTTTATTGAATAACATTTCTGATGAGTTTTATTAAAGTCCTTCATATTCTTCCTAAGTTATCGCAGCGACACCACAATATAGCCTAGTGACCTGTATCCCCATTAAATATGCATGGATTTTGCCCATAATCAAACCCAGGCGAGATAATCTGTTGGGAAATAGTTATGGTGAAAATCCTTCAAAGCCCCTTTAAGTTTTTGCGGCAACACTAAAATTTAACAGATGGACGGTAAACCATAACACTCCCGCCATATGATGGGCGTATAAAAATACATGAAAGAAATTATTATTGTATATCTACCTCTATAAAGACTGTAGCCAAGTTACTCAAGCGCTTGTTCTCTGCTTTGGAAAACCGCAACATAACATCCATAATGGGCAGGCTTGTGATTTCTACAACAAGGAACCATAAAACATTATCAAATGATAAAGATCAAAAGGCTGTCTGAAGAATATGTAAACACATGGCACTGTTTCACCATCATCTCTCTCTTAGCAATCACAAGACTATTATAAAATGAGTTCAGAAATTTCTGTTCACCTAAAGATATCCAATTAATATCTTTGATCAGAATATAATCTGAAGGACAAAGTTGAAATTGTGAAACAGTAATAACTAAGTGTTTTTTTCACACCCTGTAAAGAATTTAAATCCCATTACTGTTTGATCTGATTTAGTTCGAACTGGAAAAAATAATTAAATTCCTATCTGTGTAAAAATAAACTCAGTACATTTCGAAAATTAGTATTTTTTTTTCATGAAAGAGCATGTTTGAACAACTAGAACACAGGTAGTTGACAAGCAACCATGTGTATCCACCATATGACAGAGGCATGGGTAAGTAAGGCACTGAATGTTCCTGATATGACATGATTCCAAATTTGTGGCATAAGTGATGCCAATAAATTCCTCATGTTTGTGCAATTTTCACTGGTGATAAGTATTTTTAGAATCACAATTTCAACCATACTTTGTTCTTGCATAACAATACTATTTTGAGATATAAATCCATTTGATTCTTCTCTCGGCATGGATGGTATAAAAGCAGGATTTTTTAATACTGGGCCCTGAAAACGAATCTGTGTGACCTGTGTACCTGCAAAATGATTTTCCAGTGATGTGATGCTTCTGCCTAAAAAAGGAATGGTCACCTATTAGAGGCATAAACTGGCTTATGTGATGTTCTGTGTCAGAAAATGATGTTTGTAAAGATTCAAACTGATAATTTTGAAAATACATATACGTAAACTAGAAAATTCATACAAAACAATGTGACAATTGTCAAGCAAGGCCTATGTGGCGACACCTCAATAATGCCTGTTTTTAGTCTTAAAGTGTTCAAGATGATTCAAAGAGTGAGCTTGTGATTTTCCATATATTCCAGTCAATTCTTAGGAGATTTATATTATTTAGGAAACTTTGCTAAGGGACTAGCAAAAAGCCATCTATCAAAATACTATGTCAGTGTATCCAGTGGGTAAACTAGATTATGGATACCCTGCTCAAGAATAACAGCGCCAAAGTCATGTAGTAATGTCCTAATGGGAGAACAAGTATTATGCTAGTTAACCTTAATGATAAACATTTCCTTTACCTGCTTTAGAGCCAGGGGTTACCAGGAACATCAGTGTGGTTATGGCTGACACAACAGTCTCTTCATTTGAGCTGAGAAAATAATAAATACAAGATGACTGGATGACCAAATACACAGCATTAAATACAAGACGGCAAGATGATAATAAAGATAGCATTAAATTCAAGATGACGGGATGATGATAAACACAGCAGCTGATCAGATACGGTGGTTTGATTCATATTTGGGGGATTAAATTTTAGCCTTTTTCAACTCTTAGGGTTTTGTTTTGTTATTTGACAATACAAAAGACAGACAGGGTATAACCATCATTAATTGTGAATTATTTATATCAAATATTATCTCATTAGTAAAATCCATTGTTTGTTAATTGCAGACAACTTGAAAGATCTGATATCATATAAAGTATCAGTCTTTGAACAAACAAGATCTATTTTTAATTCATAATGTTAATCTTTACTTTTCAACCTTGCCTTAAATGATGGGACTCCTTATTCATAAAGATTTTATTTTTGTGATAATTCCCCTTTTGTAAATATTGCTACCCTCGTGAACAAAAAGGCACCCACAGCAGACAAAGCCATCGATATGGATACAGATACAGCTTATCTGATAAACTACTGGTTGTGACATTCTTAAAGTCAGGGAAATAACATGATAGCAATAGGATGGATGACTATCAAGATCAGGTTTTTTTGGTAAATCACTATTCCAGGCAATAGACAGAAAGTTCTAAGGTATAAATAAGTATGAATAAATAAAATAACCACCACTAAGCGACTTGTTACATTTGGGACCAGTATTTAGACCATATCCTGTTGAGCTTAAGGATAACATCTTTTTGTTAGATCGACTAATCTTTTGTGATATTTCAAATATGAACTTTAATAATATAGCAGATGCCAAAGGCATGAATTTAAAAATTAAATTTTTGTATAAAGAACATCAAGTAAGGAAAATAAAGTATGCTCCAAAGTAAGGCATGTAATTGTGAGGGCCATAACTGGATCTGATGCTGAATGCTGCAAACTTGTCCTATATAATACCTATACAACTCTTTTGTCCTTTACATGTACATGTCTATATCAATATAAGTACAGTAAAACCTGTCTTAAAGACCATCTGTTTAACAAGCCCACCTGTCTATGAAGAGCACCCTTACTTTGACCATTCACATTGTTTAATCTGATCTGTCTGATAAGACCAACTGTGAATGAAGACCACTTTTGGACAGTCCCATGGAGGTCTTACAACACAGGTTTTACTATGAAGACATTTAACTACCAAAGCATATGCCATACATTAACACAGACCTTGACAGGCACTTGACCACCAGAGTGATGCCATCACTTTTAATAATATCTTCTTTCTGCTGTTTGTCTGTAATAAAATATTAGAACTTAGTAAGTACTAAGAGACAAAATATAAGCATGCAGCACATTTTGAAAATCCATTACAGTATTAAAACAAGGGACCCATGGGTCACATCGCTCAGCTGAATTTTGGAAAATATTAGTAACTGCAAAATATTTTGATTTCTTTTGGTTTTTCATGTATATTATCATTAGAAAAGCTATGAGAAAATGGCCCTGCTAAAATGAAACTCTGTAAATTATAGAATAATGGACATGAGCTAAACCATTTAGTGATGCACCAAGGGAACAAATAGGCCTATGGTAAGTGTTATATAAAAGTAACATTTCATAAACAAATAATGTGTGAAGGTAATTAAGTTTTCAAAAGATAATTATATGGCCATATGAGTTAAAAATTAATCCCACAAAGTTTGACCAATATTCCTAATTTTAATACTAAGTTAACAGTGTCATTCACACCTAGGCCCCGCCGACTTTACGAGATATGAATGAAATACTACAAAGTATTAATATCTTCTTAAATCTTGTCAGTTAGCACTTACATTAGATCCTAATATTTTATCACATTTGAATATTAGGATTAAATTCCTGAAATTTTTTTCTTTAAAAAATCAAAATTGTCCAAGTCTCATCAAAAAGAATTTATTTAACATTAAAATTATAAGATTCATCTTGTTTATTAGTCCTGTGTATTGAAGGGGTGGGTGGGGGGAGGGGTCTCCGTTGTTACTGCTCGTTGCTGAAAAAAAATGTTAATTTTAAGATTCATCTAGTTCATAGTACAGGTCTGTGAACAGAATGGGGGGGGGGGGGGGGGGGGGGATGCCAGAGAAAAAGGCTCCCTGTGGTATGGTATTAACTGCAGACAGCCTGAACAAGCTCAACTCAGTGGAGAGAGGGCTGGCCCTAGTGATGGGATTGCATAACATTATGCCAACAGCCTAGGGAGCATAGAGATGTGCACTGAATGACCTACAGTCACCAAAGTGACTGCTTGACAATGTTAGAGAATACAATAAGAGCCTCTAAAAAAACAAGGGACCTATGGGTCACGACGCTCAGCTGTTATATATGATCAAAAAATATGATTTAGAAATGAGGCACATGCTGGTTTTGTGTGGTAATAAATATAAGCTGTATTATGAGTTGTTGTTGTTTAGCTTATGTATGATTTTGATAGTACCTTTGGAGACAGGGAAGAGGATTGATTTCATTTATTTTATAAACAAATGGAGTACTACTGTCACACAGATTTTGACTTGGCCATATAACTTATAAGCAGAAAATATAATATAAGAGTTTAACTATTTATTAAAAAAAATTACAAATATTGTCCCAAATACAATTTTTATTAAAAATAATGAGAATCATATGATTTTTTAAAAAGAAATATAACTGAAATGATTTTTAAAATAATATTAAAGAATATATTCATGAATGCATTCATGAATACATTTGGAAAGTATTTGCACGAGTATTCATATACTTTCATTTTTACCTGAATTCCCATTCTTTATGCAAGAAATTTTATAATGGAGTACATAATCGTATTCGTATTTAAATACAATTACAAAGTATTCGCACCATGTCTGGTGTTTATTCAGTTTTCACCAAACAATGATGTTGAGAATCCAGAATATACAAAATTCACACATTTAAATAATGATCATAAGTACCAGGTTTTATGGCTTTTATTTATATTAAAAAATAACTGTAATAAATTCATTTTGGACTAATTTCACATCAATGTACACACTAGACACAGCAGGAATCTAGATTAATATTATCAACTGCATCTTTGTCTATCATTAATTTCCTTCATATAATACCTAATGATTAGTAATGAATAATATGATTTACTTCTTTATCATTAAAAATGAACTGAAAAATGCCATAGGTGACTGCATGGTGTTATTTGGAATATGTGACATTCTACCCATCGATACAAGATTCTTATATCATCAGTTACTGCAAGTTAATTTCCTGTTATTATAAATTAACAAATTCCTTTTCTATTTTTCTTTAATTTGTTATTAAAAACCAATAAAAATTTATTAATTTATTGTTTATTGTTATGTTGTTGGTTAAAACTACTAGATGAGTTGGGTTGGACACCTGGATCAACTGTGGCTGGCCATAAGCTGCCTGGATTCTCGCCTCAAGCGTGCATAATTTGATGAAAGGTCAACAAGTTCAACATACAGGTGACTCAAGAGGGGCTGGAGAGAGCCAAAGTCTACCAGGGTATCATAAAAAACATTAATAAAAGCTACAATATTTGGCCAATTTCTTTCAGCTTTCTAAACTACAAAGATGAAATTCTTATGTGTGCATGATATGAAAATTATATCAACAGTGCTCACGGGAAACAAACATGCCATGGTCACAGTTGGGCAAAATTTAAGGTACTAATTTTATATTTATACTAATAACTTAAAAAATTTGAAAAATTCAGAACTAATTTTGGGTATTCAATTGAATCTTGATTAAATAATGTTACAAACCTGACAAAAAAAATCTCTAGCTTCAGCAATGCCCTTGTTAAGGGAGTAAATATATTTCTTGATTTTTTACAAAGTGCATTATGTTTGGGCCCATAACTTAAAACAAGGGACCTATGGGTCACGACGCTCAGCTGTTATATATGATTAAAAAAATATTATTTAGAAATGAGGCACATGCTGGTTTTGTGTGGTAATAAATATAAGCTGTATTATGAGTTGTTGTTGTTTAGCTTATGTATGATTTTGATAGTACCTTTGGAGACAGGGAAGAGGATTGATTTCATTTATTTTATTAACAAATGGAGTACTACTGTCACACAGATTTTGACTTGGCCATATAACTTAAAAGCAGAACATATAATATAAGAGTTTAACTATTTATTAAAAAAAATTACAAATATTGTCCCAAATACAATTTTTATTAAAAATAATGAGAATCATATGATTTTTTAAAAAGAAATATAACTGAAATGATTTTTAAAATAATATTAAAGAATATATTCATGAATGCATTCATGAATACATTTGGAAAGTATTTGCACGAGTATTCATATACTTTCATTTTTACCTGAATTCCCATTCTTTATGCAAGAAATTTTATAATGGAGTATATAATCATATTTGTATTTAAATACAATTACAAAGTATTCGCACCATGTCTGGTATTTATTCAGTTTTCACCAAACAATGATGTTGAGAATCCAGAATATACAAAATTCACACATTTAAATAATGATTATAAGTACCTGGTTTTATGGCTTTTATTTAAATTATAAAATAACTGTAAAAAATTCATTTTGGACTAATTTCACATCAATGTACACACTAGACACAGTAGGAATCTAGATTAATATTATCAACTGCATCTTTGTCTATCATTAATTTCCTTCATATAATCCCTAATGATTAGTAATGAATAATATGATTTACTTCTTTATCATTAAAAAGGAACTGAAAAATGCCATAGGTGACTGCATGGTGTTATTTGGAATATGTGACATTCTACCCATCGATACAAGATTCTTATATCATCAGTAACTGCAAGTTAATTTCCTGTTATTAAAAACTAACAAATTCCTTTTCTATTTTTCTTTAATTTGTTATTAAAAACCAATAAAAATTTATTAATTTATTGTTTATTGTTATGTTGTTGGTTAAAACTACTAGATGAGTTGGGTTGAACACCTGGATCAACTGTGGCTGGCCATAAGCTGCCTGGATTCTCCCCTCAAGCGTGCATAATTTGATGAAAGGTCAACAAGGTCAACATACAGGTGACTCAAGAGGGGCTGGAGAGAGCCAAAGTCTACCAGGGTCTCATAAAAAACATTAATAAAAGCTACAATATTTGGCAAATTTCTTTCAGCTTTCTAAACTAAAAAGCTGAAATCCTTATGTGTGCATGATATGAAAATTATATCAACAGTGCTCACGGGAAACAAACGTGCCATGGTCACAGTTGGGCAAAATTTAAGGTACTAATTTTATATTTATACTAATAACTTAAAAAATTTGAAAAATTCAGAACTAATTTTGGGTATTCAATTGAATCTTGATTAAATAATGTTACATCCCTGACAAAAAAGATCTCTAGCTTCAGCAATGCCCTTGTTAAGGGAGTAAATATATTTCTTGATTTTTTACAAAGTGCATTATGTTTGGGCCCATAACTTAAAAAAAATACACAATACTGACATCATTTCTGGCATGTGCATAGTGAATGTATAGAAAAATATGTATATTATATATGATCAAAGTCAGATCAGTGGTTTTGATATTAGGCAGTCTTAAAGTGTAACATTGGGTTTTTAATGGAAAAATGAAGTTTTTCATTGATATCTCGAAGGAATTAAGTCCTAGTGACCAAATTCTTGGCATGGAAGGGGATTTTGGAGAAATCTAACTGTATGCCAAATTTAAGGAACTTAGAGCTGAAGCTCGGGAGCTGAGCTCTAGCAAACTGCATAACACTAGCAATATGTGACGTGGTGCTTGAAAACTTGAATAAAATCTACAGTTTTTGATCAACTGGTTTCAAATTTTTAAAGTTAACAGTTGAAATGCTAACAAAAACATGCTGTGAAAATTAAATCCACAGCAGTTACATCGAAAAAACGTGCCATGGTCAAAGTTGGGCAAAATTTAAGGTACCAATTTTTTATTTTTGCTAATATTTTAAAAAATTTAAAAGATTTTGATCTAATTTTGGGTATACAATTTAATTTTGATTAATAAAAGTAATATTACTGGAAAAAAAGTGCTTAGCTTTAACAAGTTTTGTGTTAAGTGATAAAATTTCTTTCCTGATTATTTACAAAATGCATTATGTTTGGGCCCATAACTTTTTTAAATTAAATAATACAGACCTAATTTCTGGCATGTACATAGGAATTATATAGAGGATTATTTATAGGAAATATGAGGAAAAACAGATGAGTGGTTTTGATATTAGGCAGTCCTAAAGTGTGAAAATAGGTTTTTAATAAAAAATTGAGGTTTTTCCTTAATTTCTCAAAGGAATGAAGTCGCAAAGACCCAGTTTTCGGCTTGGTAGGAGATCTTGGGGACATCTAACATTATGCTGAATTTTGGATTCCTAGGTCTTACGGTTTCAAAACGTGCCACATCTACGGACGGACGGAGGGACGGACAGACGGACGGACGACGGACAATGGACCACGACTATAGCTCAGATGACTTATAGTCAGCTGAGCCAAAAATACACAATACTGACATCATTTCTGGCATGTGCATAGCGAATGTATAGAAAAATATGTATATTATATATGATCAAAGTCAGATCAGTGGTTTTGATATTAGGCAGTCTTAAAGTGTAACAATGGGTTTTTAATGAAAAAATGAAGTTTTTCATTGATATCTCGAAGGAATTAAGTCCTAGTGACCGAATTCTTGGCATGGTAGGGGATTTTGGAGAAATCTAACTGTATGCCAAATTTAAGGAACTTAGAGCTGAAGCTCGGGAGCTGAGCTCTAGCAAACTGCATAACACTAGCAATATGTGACATGGTGCTTGAAAACTTGAATAAAATCTAGTTTTTGATCAACTGGTTTCAAATTTTTAAAGTTAACAGTTGAAATGCTAACAAAAACATGCTGTGAAAATTAAATCCACAGCAGTTACAGCAAAAAATGTGCCATGGTCAAAGTTGGGCAAAATTTAGGGTACCAATTTTTTATTTTTGCTAATATTTTAAAAAATTTAAAAGATTTTGATCTAATTTTGGGTATACAATTTAATTTTGATTAATAAAAGAAATATTACTGGAAAAAAAGTGCTTAGCTTTAACAAGTTTTGTGTGATAAAATTTCTTTCCTAATTATTTACAAAATGCATTATGTTTGGGCCCATAACTTTTTTAAATTATATAATACAGACCTAATTTCTGGCTTGTACATAGGAATTATATAGAGGATTATTTATAGGAAATATGACGAAAAACAGATGAGTGGTTTTGATATTAGGCAGTCCTGAAGTGTGAAAATAGGTTTTTAATAAACAAGGGACCCATGGGTCACGGCGCTCAGCTGATCGTGATTGGACTATAAATGTTTCTCCACTGTGATACTATATCGAGTCGATAAAGCTTATGAATATCATGTACATGTTGGGCTATTATAAAGGAATGTAATGTAATATGTGAGTAAATGATAAATGAAATTACCTGACTGATGGATTAATAGAGTCAAATAAAGTGGTTTATTTTTTATTTATTTAGGAGGGGTTGAAAATTGTGATATATTTGAGCAAATATGAATGCAATGACAGCAGTAATAAGCAGTAGTAGAATGATGATAAGGCTATTTGTTGAAGGATCTAAAGTGTATGGTAGTCTGCAAGCGTTCAATTTGACAGATATGATGTTATGATTAACTATGCTGATGAAGTGATTTATGAATATGTGACTGTATGACACAATATCTCTTTAGTCTTGACAAGGTACATTATTGTGATGCCCACTATGTCTACATATTACACAATATTGACATAATTTCTGGCATGTACATAGGTACCTATGGACGAATAGTTATACAAAATATGAAAGTATGAATATATCTGATTCATCTTGTTCTTGCTTACTGAGGCTGACTTTGGGATGGGGTTCGGAGAAGGGAAAAGTGAGGGCAGCACGAAGGTGGATGTAGAAATATTCTATTGTAATGTTTTTCATTTATATAAGAATATGAAAAGCTAAGAGGAAAGGGGCCCTCCTACTTGGTTATAGTAAAGTTCTAAATATATGATTGCAAACTAATACTCTGACAAGACTGTCATGAAGAAAACAGTAAAAGTTTTGAGATACTGTGTTGCATACGAAAATTTACAGATGGACAGGCAAGTGGACAGAATGGACTAATACCTTTATTTCACTTTCAAGAGAATAATGCATTTAAGTTTATATATAATACTATTTTTTTAAGCAGATCCACTTTTTCCATTAAGAAGTTTTTATCTGAATCATTTTTTTATTTACAGGTTTATAAATTTTTAATTAAAAAACCTGAAAATATAAGTTAAAATATTAGAATTGTTGCAAAAGTTGCAATCATTATATATACAGAGTAAAAAACATTGGGTCATATTATGCATACACATATATTTTATTATTTTTAAATTATAAATGTTTAAACTGATTTTAAAAGAAAATAATGCCACAACATGGCATCTACAAGAATATTCCTTGAATCACTATTAAAAAGTTATGCACATTGGAGTTTTCAGGACATGCTTAATTTTTTATTCACCAAAATAAAATAAAAGTAAACTTGATAAAATAAAACATCTTTTCAAATAAAGTATACACACTGTTGGTTGAATGAGGGACAAACAATATCATTGTGCTAATTACAATCCCAGTTTTAATTAATTACTGGAATTAATAGTCAATTTCACACCTGGTGAAGTTTTTACTCTTCTGAAGTAAGGAATTACTTATCTCATGAACATCCACACTTTCACAGCAATCCACCACTTTGTGGACACAAATAAATGTACACTTAAATCATTGTAACCCTGCTGGTTCAATACAAAATTTAAAATGTAGCATGTCCAAGAATAAAATAAAATACAGAAAAATTATAACATTCTTCTAGTTTATGCACCAGCTGGGGGGATGAGTGCAGGGCAGAGGGGAAGCCTGCTAGTAGTGGCCAAGCTGGGCTAAGGTAAGCTGCCTGGGGTGGGTTACATAATGCAAGTGAAGGCTGTACTACTAGGTGGGCTAGATGTAAACAACACTTGACATGGTGTATGAAAACATGAATAAAAGCTATTCATTCCAATCAATTTCTTTTGAAAGTTCAGATTTTAAAAGATTAAATCCTTATGCATATATGCTGGGAAAATTAAATCAACAGTGCCAAAGTTGGACAAAATTTAAGGTATTGATTTTTTATTTATGCTAATAACTTGAAAATTTGCAAAATTCAGATCTAGTTTTGGGTAAACAATTGAATCTTGATTAAATAAAGTTATATTCCTGAAAGAAAGTCTCTAGGTTCAGCAATTCTCATGTTAGGTGAGTAAATATATTTCCTGATTTTTTAAAAAATTGCATAATGTTTTGGCCCATAACTTCAAAATAATACCCAATACTGACCTAATTTTTGGTATGTTCATAGAAAATGTATAAAAGAATGTGAATACTAAATACGATCAAAAACAGATCAGTGGTTTTGATATTAGGCAGCCTTGAAGTGTAACAATGGCTTTTTTTTATGGAAAACAGAGTTTTTTTCCTTAATATCTCGAAGTAACAAAGTCCTAATGACCCAATTTTCGGTATGGTAGGAGATTTTGGGGACATCTAAAATTATGTCAACAGCCTGGGGAGCATAGAGATGTGCACTGAATGACCTACAGTCATCAAAGTGGACTGCTTGACAATGTAAGGGAATACAACAAGAGCCTCCAAAAAAAATTCAATAACTAGCCTAATTTTGCAGCTTTTATTTTCAATTTTCAGATTTTAACAGAATAAATCCTTATGTATATATGGTGTGAAAATTAAATCCACAGTACTTACAGGAAAAAAACGTGCCATGGCCAAAGTTGGCCAAAATTTAAGGTACCAATTTTGTATTTTTGCCAATATTTAAAAATATTAAACAGATTTTGATCTAATTTTTGGTATACTATTAAATTTTGATTAATTAAAGTTGTATTACTGGAAAAAAGTCCCTACCTTTAACACTTTTGGTTTTAAGTGACCAAATATCTTCCTGATTTTTTTACAAAGTCCATTATGTTTGGGCCCATAAATTTTTTAAATTATATAATACTGACTTAATATCTGGCATGTACATAGGAACTATATAGAGGAATATTTATGGTAAATATGAAGAAAACCAGATGTGTGGTTTTGATATTAGGCAGTCCTGAAGTGTGAAAATAGATTTCTAATAAAAAATTGAGGTTTTTCCTTAATATCTCCTATAAGTCCTATTGACCCTATTTTTGGCATGGTAGGAGATTATGGGGACATCTAACTGTATGCCGAAATTCAGATTCGTAGGTCCAACGGTGTCGAAACGTGCCAGTCTTACGGACGGACATCCAGACGGACAGACAGACAGACGGACGGACGACGGACAATGGACCATGACTATAGCTCAGATGACTTATAGTCAGCTAAGCTAAAAATTGAGGTTTTTCCTTAATTTCTCAAAGGAATGAAGTCGCAAAGACCGAGTTTTCGGCTTGGTAGGAGATCTTGGGGACATCTAACATTATGCTGAATTTTGGATTCCTAGGTCTTACGGTTTCAAAACATGCCACATCTACGGACGGACGGACAGACGGACGACGGACCACGACTATAGCTCAGATGACTTATAGTCAGCTGAGCTAAAAATTCAATAACTAGCCTAATTTTGCAGCTTTTATTTTCAAATTTCAGATTTTAACAGATTAAATCCTTACGTGCTGATGCTGTGAAAATTAAATCCACAGTACTTGCAGGAAAAAAACATGCCGTGGCCAAAGTTGGGCAAAATTTAAGGTATCAATTTTTATTTTTGTTAATATTTTAAAAAATTTAAAAGATTTTGATCTAATTTTGAGCATACAATTTAATTTTGATTATTTAAAGTTATATTACTGGAAAAAGTCCTAAGCTTTAACATGTTTTGTGTTAAGCGATCAAATATCTTTCCTGATTTTTTACAAAATGCATTATGTTTGAGCCCATAACTTTTTTAATTATATAATACTGTAATGATTTTATATCTTAAGCAGTGAGGAATCTGTATACCAGTAGATAATTGAGCGGTCTTAATTGATTACTACGGCAGGCAGCTGGGAACCCCTGCTGTGAGGTGACAGTGACCAGCTTGTGTGTACTTGTGCCCCAGGCTCATAGGGGTCACCCAGAGGATAACAGGCCTGTTGCTGACATGATAGATAAGGGGGCGTGTATGTGTGATATATCCATGTATGGAGGGGTGGGGTCCTCACCCAGCAGTGTATCTTTGATTTTTGACCAGTAAAGACCTAGTAGAAAACCAGCAGTGCTTTTCTTCTGTTTGTGAACTCGGTTGCACGTTACATTGGTGGCAGCAGTGGGATATATTACCCAGAAAACATGTCTAGTGATGAGGAAGTTGTGTTTAAGCAGACTGTTGACACAAATGAAGTGAAACCATCGCCCCAAGTGTCAGGGGACTGGTTTGATAGACTGGAAGAAAGACTCTGTAATAAGGTGGGGGAACAACTGGAAAACATGTGGCTGAAAGTAGATCATGTAGCCAGGAAGATGTCGGAGAAACATGATGCACTCCTACACCTAGAAAAACAACAAGGTGGTAGTAAATCAGAAAGACTGGATGATACTGATACAAAACATCCTGTTGTAGTTCGGACATCACCTATGGTTAAAACAACGGTAAGACCACCCCTTTATGATGGGAGTAGCCCATGGGAGGACTACGAAACACAGTTTGGTATCATATCAGACTTAAATGCCTGGAAAACAGAAGAAAAAGCTATGCATTTAGCTGCAAGCCTAGCAGGTCCAGCTCGTGGAGTTTTAGCAGACTTAGATCAGCCTGGACAGTGTAATTATGATTGCCTTGTGACAGCCATGCGTTCAAGGTATGGAGTAGATCAGCAGGCTGAACTCTTCCGTGCGCAGTTGAAAACTCTTGTCAGGAGACAGGACGAAAGCCTACAGGAGCTGGCACAAAATATCAAAAGACTAACAAGGATGGCTTACCCAGATGCTCTGACGAAACTTCGGGACACCCTGGCATGTGACCATTTTGTGGATGCCATACCTGACAGGGATACACGCTGGAAAATCAAACAATCTCGCCCCACTTCATTTGAGGAAACTTTAAAAATCGCAATGGAATTGGAGGCTTTCCAGCAAGCAGCAAGTCAAGGTGGGAGACAAATAAGGGCAGCACATCCTCAAGTAAGTACAGCACACACCCCACATCTTAAAGACACCATAAGGCAAGTACTTCAAGAAGAACTGAGAAATATGAGAATCAGAGACAGTCCAAATAGGAATGTCGCCTGTTGGGAATGTGGTGTAGTTGGCCACATTCGTCGTAACTGTCCCCATAACCAAAGACAGAGAACAGATAACAGACAAGTGCAGCAGGGAAACGACCAAATGTCAAGTTCACAGGCCGAAACTTGGCAGGACAGGAGGCAATAAATTCTGTATTGCCCGAATTTAGGCCTACGGCACCCCATGCTAAAACCAGTACCCTGGACTCTATAGGTGATGGGCTATTTATCAGTGGCAACATTGAAGAAATTCCGGTCTCTTTCTTGATTGATACAGGTGCCAATATTAGCATACTAAGATCCGATGTATATCAAAACATCAGTGAACAATCAAGACCTGAACTCACAGCTGTGAATAGTCACCTTATCTCTGCAACTGGACAGACTTCTTCATTTTTGGGTCATGGCTGCTTCAATTTTTCCATGGGTTAACAAACACTGAAACAAAGATTTTGGGTGGCGGATATACAAAATGAGGTGATATTAGGTCTGGATTTTCTATCACAGCCATTTTGTGACCTTTCTGTCAGGGAAAATCAGCTATTGGTCAATGGTGAAATTTTACCTCTATCACGGACTGCATCAAATGCTCCTGCAGTGTGTCGAGTGTCTGTCGCGGAAACTACTGTTATTCCACCAAACAGTGAGGTGATTTTACCTGGGAAAATTACTGATGGTAAAGAGACTAACTGGGTCCAAACCACATGTATTATAGAACCTTGTCCCAGATTCCAAGAAAAGTGTAACCTGCTTCTTGCTAAAGCTGTTGTGGATTCCGGCAATAAAGTGATACCATTGAGGGTTATGAATTTGACCAATGAACCAAAGACAATTTATACTAATACCTTTGCTGCTTTCTGTGAACCAGTTACAAGTGTAACAAATACAAGTGACAGTCAGACAACCAAAATTGAAAGTAACCATTCATCTGTCCCCGGCCATCTGGAAGAACTTATAGCCGAAACTGGACAATGCTTATCTAGTGATCAGAAAGATAAAGTGACACAACTTATCCTTCAATACCGTGATGTGTTTGCGGCCTCTTCTGAAGAACTTGGTCAAACAAACTTAACAAAACACAAGATCAACACAGGTTCAGCTCCACCCATTAGACAACCAGCAAGACGCCTGCCTTTACATAAACGTGAACAAGCGACAAATGAACTAGACAAAATGTTGAAAAAGGGAATTGTAGAACCTTCAAGGAGTCCGTGGGCCTCTCCCATTGTTTTGGTGACCAAGCGTGATGGATCTGTAAGGTTCTGTGTTGATTATCGCCGACTGAATGATGTGACTATGAAAGATGCTTATCCCCTTCCGCGAATAGATATGTCTTTAGATGCTCTCTCTGGATCAAAATGGTTTTCTACATTGGATCTTCAAAGTGGATATTGGCAGGTGGAAATGGACGAGAATGATCGTGAGATCATTGGTGATGGGGGGCTCTATCAATTTACTGTCATGCCATTCGGCTTGACCAATGCCCCAGCAACTTTTGAACGATTAATGGAAAGGGTTTTAGCAGGCTTATCATGGAATGTGTGTTTGGTTTACCTGGATGACATAATAGTCCATGCGGAAACCTTCACTGATGCAATAGCAAGGCTTGAACTTGTGTTCAAAAGACTACATGCAGCAGGCCTCAAACTCAGTCCAAAGAAATGTAAATTGTTTCGAAGGCGGGTGTCATTTCTGGGCCATGTGGTTGGTGAGGAAGGACTAGAAACAGACCCAAATAAAATAACCGCGGTCCGAGATTGGCCAGTTCCATCAAACGTAACCCAGCTTCGTAGTTTTCTGGGCTTATGTTCCTACTACAGGCGTTTTGTGCAAAACTTTGCGACCATTGCAGCACCATTACATCGGTTGAGTGAACGCGGATGTAAATACAGATGGTCAAATGAATGTCAAGAAGCTTTTGATAAACTCAAGTCAATTCTCACAAAAGCGCCAATTCTGGCGTATCCAGTATTGGGCAAACAGTTCATACTGGATACAGATGCAAGCAAATGTGGAATAGGTGCTGTGTTATCACAAATTCAAAATGGAGAGGAACGTGTTGTGTCTTATTACAGCAGAACTTTAACAAAAGCTAAGCACAACTATTGTGTAACTCCCAGAGAGCTGCTTGCTTTAGTAGAAGCAGTGCGTCACCATCACCATTACCTATACGGGCACAAATTTCACATCCGCACAGATCATGGTTCGCTTCAGTGGCTAATGAGATTCAAGCAACCTGAGGGTCAGTTGGCCAGATGGTTAGAAATACTCGGGACTTATGATTTTGAGGTAACTTATCGACCTGGAATTAGACACAACAATGCAGATTCTCTTTCGCGCCGACCCTGTGCAACAGATCTTTGTGTTCACTGCGAGCGGGCTGAAACAAAAGAAGAAAAAGGAAATGGTGAGCCAGTGCGACAAGCAAGGGTTGTTCAAAAGCCTACATCATCAACTTGCAAGTATGCATTATTCACAAATATTCTACAGTTTTTCATACTGACCTGGCTATGCATGAAAAGCTCCCTCAGCCAATTAGTTACCACATGTAAGATCAGCGATTATAGAGAAAATAAATGTGCTGCCTTAACAAGAAGCCAGAACAGGGATCACTGTCATGTTGAACCGTGGGTCCAGACATGGACAAACATAGAGCTACGAGATGCCCAGTTAAATGAACGTGAGCTGTGTGAAGTGATTGCCTGGAAGGAGGCTAACACAGAGAGGCCAGCATGGTCAGAGGTGTCCTCAGCCGGCCCTAAGTTAAAGTCATACTGGTCCCAGTGGGAGCTGCTTGTGATAAGGGATGGTGTATTATATCGGCAGTGGGAGTCTGTGTCTGGTGAGAACTTCACATACAAATTAGTGGTCCCAATAGATTTAAGGCCTACTGTTTTAAAGCAGCTTCATAATTCAATCACTGGTGGTCATCTGGGGGTTAATAAAACATTAGCTAAGATCAGAGACAGATACCACTGGGTTGGTCTGCGAACAGATATGGAAAGGTGGTGTAGGCAATGTGAGACTTGTGCTAAAAGGAAGAAAGCAACTCGGTCAGGCAAGGCACCAATGCAGACATATAATGTGGGTGCTCCCATGGAAAGAACCGCCATTGATATCCTAGGACCCCTCCCTGAAAGTGCACAAGGAAATAGGTTTATCCTTGTGGTATCTGATTATTTAACAAAGTGGACTGAAGCATTTCCTTTAAAAAATCAAGAAGCTTCAACAGTCGCTGATGTGTTGGTTAAGCAGTACTTTTCGAGGTTTGGATTGCCATCACAGCTACATTCCGATCAAGGTAGGAATTTTGAAGCCAAATTGTTTAAGGAGATGTGTCAGCTTCTTGATATTGACAAGACGCGTACCACAGCCCTTCACCCACAATCTGATGGCATGGTGGAACGGTTTAATAGAACTTTAGAAGACATGCTATCAAAATATGTAAATCAAAATCAAAGGGACTGGGAGGAACACTTGTCTTTGCTTATGATGGCCTACTGCTCTTCTGTTCATGAAACCACTGGTAATACACCATGCCAGCTAATGCTGGGCAGAAATCCGAAACTTCCCATTGATGTGGTAATGGGCAGTCCTGTAGAACCAACTGTGAATGATGTGTCAGAGTATGTGTACTCACTACAACAGGGAATGTCAAAAATACATGAATTTGCGCGGCAAAATATTAAATCCATGTCGGACAAACAGAAAAAGAATTATGATCATCGTGCGGCTTCTGTGTGTTACAAAACAGGTGATGCTGTGTGGCTGTATAACCCTCAGCGCAAGAAAGGACTCACGCCAAAACTACAGTTTTTATGGGATGGACCTTATGTCGTTATAAATAGACTCAGTGATGTGGTGTACAGAATTATGAAAAATCAAAAAGCCACTCCTAAAGTGGTCCATGTTGACAGGCTAAAGCCATATCAAGGTGAAAACAAACCCGATTGGTTCCAGACTGATGCAAAAAAATTGAATTTATTATTACGCAGTTTTACTGAGATTGTAATCAGCGTAATATTTACTTGTATTATTATTTTTTTTTATGTTGTTATTCTAGTTTCAGGCGGATGGTTATATTACAAGAACCACTTGTCATGTTTATTTTCCAAGTGTTCAACTTTGTAAGAGTAAAATATTAGTAAGACTACAGTGGTCACCTCTTGGAGTTCACAGCAATGTTGTTTAGTAAATTCCCCTCAATTAACTTTGAATGTGACTGTAAGTACCTAAGTTTATATTCATTCAAATCTCTGTTATATCATTGTTATATCTCAATTATAATTTCATTGCTTTGAATGCGGGGACGCATTCTTTCTTTTAAGGGGGGAGCAGTGTAATGATTTTATATCTTATAGCAGTGAGGAATCTGTATACCAGTAGATAATTGAGCGGTCTTAATTGATTACTACGGCAGGCAGCTGGGAACCCCTGCTGTGAGGTGACAGTGACCAGCTTGTGTGTACTGGTGCCCCAGGCTCATAGGGGTCACCCAGAGGATAACAGGCCTGTTGCTGACATGATAGATTAGGGGGCGTGTATGTGTGATATATCCATGTATGGAGGGGTGGGGTCCTCACCCGGCAGTGTATCTTTGATTTTTGACCAGTAAAGACCTAGTAGAAAACCAGCAGTGCTTTTCTTCTGTTTGTGAACTCGGTTGCACGTTACAATACAGACCTTTTTTCTGGGTTGTACATAGGAAATATATAGAGGAATATTTATTGTAAATATGAGGAAAAACAGATGGGTCGTTGATATCAGGCAGTCCTGAAGTGTAAAAAATGTTTTTATATAAAAAATTGAGGTTTTTCCTTAATTTCTAAAAGGAACAAAGTTGCAATGACCCACTTTTCAGCTTAGTAGGAGACCTCTCGGGACATCTAACATTATGCCAACAGCCTGAGGAGCATAGAGATGTGCACTGAATGACCTACAGTCACCAAAGTGGACTGCTTGACAATGTAAGGGAATACAACAAGAGCCTACAAAAAATTCAATAACTAGCCTAATTTTGCAGCTTTTATCTTCAAATTCAGATTTTAACAGATTAAATCCTTATGTGTACATGCTGTGAAAATTCAATCCACAGTACTTACAGGAAAAAAAGTGCTGTGGACAAAGTTGGGCAAAATTTAAGGTATCAATTTTATATTTTTGCCAATATTTAAAAAAATTTAACAGGTTTTGATCTAATTTTTGGTATACAATGAAATTTTGATTAATTAAAGTTGTATTACTGGAAAAAAGTCCCTACCTTTACACTTTTGGTCTTAAGTGACCAAATATCTTTCCTGATTTTTTTTACAAAGTCCATTATGTTTGGGCCCATAACTTTTTTAAATTGAATAATACTGACTTAATTTCTGGCATGTACATGGGAACTATATAGAGGAATATTTATGGAAAATATGAAGAAAGCCAGATGAGTGGTTTTGATATTAGGCAGTCCTGAAGTGTGAAAATAGATTTCTAATAAAAAATTGAGGTTTTTCTTTAATATCTCGAAGGAACGGGGTCCTACTGACCCAATTTTCGGCACGGAAGGAGATTTTGGGGACATCTAACTGTATGCTGAATTTCAGATTTGTAGGTCCAATGGTGTCTAAACGTGCCAGTCTTACGGACAGACATCCGGTCTGACGGATGACGGACAATGGACCACACCTATAGCTCAGATGACTTATAGTCAGCTGAGCTTTTTTTAAAAAGCAAGGGAATCTTTTCCTACCTAATTTCAACTTTCGATCAAATGCTGTTCCAATAAAATAATGATTAATGTGACCACTGGCTAGTAAAATGCAGGTTTCATTTAAGATTCAGTTACTGACAAGACACAGTTCTCCGATGCAGTTTTATTACAAATTCAGTTACCTAAGCACAAGTTACACAGTCCTCCGATGGCATACTCCACCAGTTTTTCGGATGGCTCATCAAGTGTATCTGCAAAAGAAAAAGAGTTCAAGTGTAGGTTGTATCCATAATTGGTGACATCTAAATCAGAATATACTAACCTTATTATGTCTGGAAGCATTAAGCTGTGCATCCCCCTGTAGTTCATTTTACAAAAGCCTAAATCCAGTTTAATCAATCGAACCTGAGTTATCTTTCCAAACTTGATTGTTAATACAAGTGATATTTCACAGAAGGACTGGGTCAAATTGTAGCAAACAAGACTCACACGGACCACAAACAGATTTGCCAGTACACACTCAGAACATTGAAGTTTAGCTTAAATGCGTCAAATATCACTTTGAAGGTTGTGTTCCTCTATTAGCAGGTGAGCCACATGTGAAAGATGTAAGGATTAGGATGAACAGTTTGGTTTAATTATGCATCCAAAGTGGACCTGTGGCATTCACTTTTGACCTCTTGATCCAAAATCAATAGGATTCTTATAACAATGTTGGGCCAAAAATCTTTCAATCCTATCTTGAGTAATCATCTGGAAATAAATTTGTGGGTGGACAAACAGGGTGGTTACTATAAGGCAAATGCTTATTCAAGCATGGCTTATCATTACTGTTGCACTGTTAAAAATGCTCTTCTTACCCAAAAACAATCCAACCACATTGAGTTGTCTCAGATATTCGTAGTTGATGGGGTCATATGCAAAATTAGCCAGGTTTGCCAAGACCTGCTCCTTAGCTTCTGAAAGTAAAAAAATAAAGAGATCCGTAAACATTGTGTGCTCTACTGTAATCCACTACCCATCAAAGCCGGATCTTTGTAAGCCAACTTGTGAGCTTATGCGATGGTGTGGCACAGTCCTCGTCTGTACATTAACCCATATTATCTTGAACAAGGCCTAGAGGCCTAATGCGAACCTGTGCAAAGTTTGGAAGTATGACTGGAGGATTATTTTTAAAATTTAATATCGATCCTTTTATGTCCTGCACATCTACCTCAGTATTATGATTTCAGCAAAATGGATGTTTTGGACCTGCAAGTTTCAGACTAGGACATTTTAAAACTAGAATACAGGTAGTCGACAAGTGACTACATATATCAGCCGAAATCAAGAGGGGGACGGGTAAAGTGAGGCATGGATTGAGTGGCAAGGGGAAATAGAGTGAGGTGTGTTGCATATTAGCATTGATGTCTGCAGCCGAAATGTGTATGTAGGTTGCGCCACCTACCACAAAATCCAGGAAGCTGTTCAACAGGGTTGGGGCCAGGTACTTGTACCTAGGTACACATTTCAGAGTACCTGTACCTGCCAGTCGTGAGTAGGAAGTACCTAGTACCTGTACCTGGAATTAAAGTACCTGTACCTGGTACAAGGTACTCCAGGTACATTTTCATATTTTCATTTTTTTTAGTTTTTTTATCTATTAGTATTAAATTTGGGTACCTGTAGTGTAAAATAATCAGTAAGCCATCAGTGTGATAAACTGCTCATGAATTGAATTATTATCACACCTGCAGAATGGTCATATGTGTGAAATCAGCTGTAACCACTCACTGAGCAAGTCATTTGATTATACTTGGAACTATACTTGGTGCACTTAATGAACATTTAGTACACAAATATCCTGTTTGTGAAGTATGGTTTCAGAAAAATCCCTGTCTTACTGTACTTGGTATACTTAAAGGACTTTCAGTAGACTTGAAGTTCATGTTTGTGAATGAATGGTGTCATACACTACTTGGTGCACTTAATAGACTTTTTATACACTTAAATATCATTTTTGTGAACGTATGGTGCCATACAGTTAATAAGTTCTAAAAAAAATATACTTTAGCAAATGCCTTTGGTATTGTTTGATAGAAAAAAGGCATGTTATCTTGCATATATGTAAATTTATGCAAAAAAACGTCTTTCAAGTGATCCTCAAATAAATGTACCTGTACCTGTACCTAGGTACTCTGTGAAAATCAAGTACCTGTACCTGTACCTAGGTACTTTCACTTGTACCTGGCCCCAACCCTGCTGTTCAAGTTGTATACATATGCAAAATTTTAGGCAGACAAGTCAAACCACTACTTGTATATGAGTGATTTTATCCCACAGCAGACAAACAGAAGGATGCTGTGTAACAATGGGGGCAGGTTGCGCCACCAATTTTATATATGATTAAGAGCTATATAAGATCTATACATATGCAAAATTTCAGGGGGATATGTCAAACCATTCCTGAGATAGTTATCCAAGATGTATAAACATGCAAAATTTTAGGCAGATATGTCAAACCACTGCTGAGACGCTGTGCAAAAATGGTTGCAGTTGGCGCCACCAGTTTGTGTATGATTAAGAGCTATGTGAAATCTATACACATGCAAAATTTTGGCCCAATCGGTCAAACTGTTCCCGAGATATGAGCTTGGATGTCTGTAGCGTAAACGTGAATGAAGGTGGCGCCACCTGTCATAAAATCAAGAAAGCTGTCTAAGATGTATAAATCTGCAAAATTTCAGGTAGATAAGTCAAACCAACGCTGAGATATGAATGATTTTATCCAAAGGCAGATGAACAGATGGTCGCTGTGCAAAAATGGTCGCAGGTGGAGCTACCAGTTTGTGTATGATAAAGAGCTATGTGAGATTTATACACATGCAACATTTTGGCCCAATTGGTTAAACCATTCCTGAGATATAAGCGTGGATGTCTAAAGCGTAAACATAAATGTAGGTGGCGCCACCTTTCATAAAATCAAGAAAGCTGCCCAGGATGTATAGACAAGCAAAATTTCAGGTGGATAAGTCCAACCAATGCAGAGATATGAGTGATTTTATCCCAAGGCAGATGAACAGATGGACCCTGTGCAAAAATGGTTGTGGGTGGCGCCACCCTTTTTTATGTACCGTTATGTTATAAAGCTATCCAAGGGCTACATTTGTGCAAATCTTTTTTCCAGATTGGTCAAACAGTTCCCAAGATATGTGGGTTAATGTGTAAAAAAAGATGCAGAGATGGACGCACCGGAGAGATGAAAGGTCAGAGGTCAAAACAAAATCGGGGCCAACAGTTCACATGTCACGCCAACATAATCCCTGGTTTTGTAAAATTCCACCCAGCGGTTAAGGAGGAGTTCTGGAGCCACTATAGAACACGGGCTTAGCTTCTATTGAGGAAAATATATATAAAACTGTCTCCTCTAAGTCCCTATATTAACTCCTATTTTTCCCTGTAGATATCCCTACAGTCAACTCTTCTAACATAAAAAACTACTAAACATGACAAGTCGCCTGAATCGGGAATCGAACCTACGATCTCTAGACTAGGAGCCCTACACACTACTAAGTGAGCTGTGAAGACGAGATACCAGCAGGAGAGAGTTTTGTTCATTTATCTGTGATTAAAAGCCCCATCTATCGCGAAAATGGGAAACCATCCACTATTTGAACAGGAGAATTAAGCTTAAGGTAGAACCCCCACACCTCCGTTCAGACGGGGAACTTGACCCCCCCCCCCGACCCCTCCTCATTTAATATAAGGCCGACCTTCCTGCGACCCCCCTCACGTGACCTGGTATGCTTGAGTGGTTCCTTCGTGCAACCTGTGTTTGCAAAGCTGGTCACACGAAGCCGGGGCGTCACAGGCGGCCGTGGTACTCACCTAATATGTGATAGATGGAATGAAAATGTTAACCTAATTGGTATATGTTGTGCACTTTATCCTAAGTTATTAACAAATCATCCCTGTGATATTTATATTTACATTACAGCACTCTAGCACGCATTCTTTCATTGCAACGGAACAAGGTTATCATCAAAGGTTATAAACCTCTGATGTTGATTGACATGAATCAATGATGTCTGTACTTTATTTATTAACAGTAGCATGTTTGCAAAAACAAAAACGCACGCTAAACAAAAATGTAAGAACAAACAAAGGTTTCATAATTGAAAGAATTGAAAATAATGGTGTCAGTGCTTAATTAATGCTAAGCAAAACCTTAAGTGATTACACGGTGGACTTTACTAGTATCGGTCATGTCACGTGACATCGTAGGCTCAGGCCAGGGTCGCATGAAGCCAAATAATCCAGGCAGGAAAATTCCGGGAAAATTGCATGTTACACCGGATGTTATAGGGGGGTTGCACGAAGCACGCTGTTAATATAAATAACTCCAGTTATGAGCAAAATAAAATATTCTCAGGAAAATAATATGTATCGGCCTTTTTCAGGAAACAATTCATTATGCGACACCCGTTGTGCATAAGGTACCTGCGGTAGGCTGTAGTCTGGTTTCTATAGTTCTGCCGGAGTTCTATGGACACCTACCAGGTGGCGCCGTGGGCTGAAAACATAGTATCCGCAAAACTCTGTTTTGGCGGATAAAAAAACACCTATAGGTGCACATAAAGGTGATATATCGATATAATTTGGTACATATTAAGTTTATTTCTATATATGAATGCAAGATTGATTCTTAATCGCACAACAGCCACTAGTATTTCATGTTACAGGTCCCTCTAAGTACCGCAGGACGTACTCTCCCCGCCCGACGGTCGGACTCCCATCACAGATGAATCGACGGAGTCCATAAGTGTCGGGCTAATTGTCGCAATAATAACAGAAGAAAAGAACATTGGTACCTGGTTTGTCACTTTCCTGGAATTCCGTGACGAGGGACTGCAGGAAACTGAACCTTCCTACTCCATACGGTCCAGTTTTCTTCTCCAGATATTCTTTTGTGCTGAACATACTGTAGACTACTGCTGCAACACGCAAAACTCTGGAATTTTCTGTTGGCAGTGCTGTGCGAGGCGCGACGAAGTCGGTACAGACTAAAACCCGGATGTCGGAGGTCGGATGTCGGATGCAATTATCTCCGCAGGTCTATCTATGAACATCAAGAACATCGAGAATTGTTTCAGTAGATCTTGACCCTGTAAGGAGGTTGGTCAGATCAAGGAGGTTACACACCTGTAACCTTCTTGGTCAGATGCAGGGTCGGATATCAAACAGGACGCCCGGGTCTTATGATTTGCTGTGCACCAGCAAAAGAATTAAGAATCACAATAACATTGTTTGTTAACAGTGTAGTCTTAAAAATAATTCTTTATAATAACTTTCGGCTTCATATTCACACAAAAATAAATAAATAAAGTTATAACGTCTATATATTATCTTGGCATCATTATATATGTGTGAGATAATCACCTATAAAGCATGTTGAGTTAACACAAAAAAATAGTTTATTCCCTTTAAAATAAATCTGTACCTGCCTATAAACATTGCTTAGAAACCGTTTGCTTACTCCTGTAAACGAGTGTTGAAAACAGTGGATCGGGCGCGATGGCAGGTGTCAACATAAACACAGTGCGTGGGGCCGTGTGCAGCGCGGAGCCTTAACATGTGTCAATTAGAAGATGCCCTGACTTGGCCAAAAAAATATAATACATATTCCCGCAGGCTGGAACACCGCGTGCATCCCCTTTTAATCGGACCTACGGTCACGCGGCCTTGTTATGATAAACAGACAAACGTGGACTGTGTTTACCAACACGCACGGTCATAACAAGGTGTTAAACAGTCGTATGGGAGAAAATTAGACTGTGTTGGGATGGTTCTTCTGGGAAACTATTGTATAAAGCAAAACTGAACTGATAGTGTAAAAGAATAGGCATAATATTGAACCTGATTTTGTCCCTTTAAACAATTATATTTTTATATGGTAAATAACTAAAAATAATTAATGTTTAATACATGTCCAAGATTTTTTGTTCATAATCTGAATACATTAAATGAACATTTTCTTTGCTTAAAGGCTACATAAAATGGTTAAATAATAAATTTTTACCCCCCCCCCCCCCCAATCAATTTATGCTATACGAAATCGAGGTGCCCTTAATTAGGATTATTCATCGTTCTTAATGTCAACTACAACGATTCTGTGATGTTCTCTTTTATTATATTTCAGTCATATTATATAAGCCAATTATTAAAACGAAAAATTTCATTTGAGTGTGTCTGAGTAATTTGTCTTTAGAAATTAAGTGGAAAAAAACTTTCTTGTACATCTAAATTGTATCTATGCTACTTGGAAGCTGTAATTAACAGTTACCATTCTAAAAGAGACATGCCTCAAATAAGGGTCATATTTCTTGGTGTCAGGGACAAGTAAGAACAATAAAATAAAGCTAAAGTATCTAATTATCTACGATTTACAATATATTTGTATGGTTACGCTCTTTACACAGCGCTTTAACTATAGGTCTACTTCCTATATAGTAGGCGTTGTTTGTTATGACCTCGTATCCTGCATTGCTACACCAGAGGGAGCACTGTATTTTTGTCCAATCAGATGAGACCTTGTGCTGGAAGACACGGCCAAACGAGGAATACACTGGGCCAATCATGTTCATTTCGTTTTGAGTGACAGCTCATCGCCCTGGTAACCGTATGAACAGGCCACAGGCTCAGAGAAAATTGCCGCAGACGTGGTTTTCTTAGGGCCTTGGGCACATCGGATGCCCGGCCGGTGAGCTGTAATTCAAACGAAACGTAACAACAAAGGCTGCGTGCAAACCTCGCCAGCTAGTTTCAGTTCTGCAGACACCAGACACTTGGCTACGTTAACATAGTCATACTGTCAGAATCGAATCGGTGGATGATGCGAGAATGCAGAGGGAGCAATTAAAATTCGAACGTAAACTTGTCTTCAAACGGCGCTTGAAGCGCAGCTATGGGCGGAGCCAGGATGCCTGTTGCGTGTTTGTTTATTGGCATCTGGTTGGCTGCTTGTCACGTCATACGCACGTTTTGTTCAGCGGACAATGAACCGCTATCTGGTGTCTAAATATATATTAAACGGTCAAAGCTGGCAGCGTGAAAATCAGTTGCTTCTTTAGAAGTGTAAGATTTCCGCTGCCTCGGGAGCGTTATTTGTAGTAGGCACAAAGAATCAACTAGATATGTATTGCTTTGTACAAATATTGTACCAGGGTTCGATATTTTAATATGGTATAGTATGATATAATATAATATAATAAAATATTATATAATATTATATAATATAATATAGGCCTAATTGTTTTGTATTGTATTGTATTGAATTGATTTGTTTTGTATTTCATTGTACTGTGGTGTATTGTGTTGTATTTTATTGTATTATATATAGAGGACGGTGAACGGCTCGTTTAATATAAATTCAGGGCACGTGTATACAAGTGTATCCATACTCATACTTCATTTTACACTGAAATAACTCAACACTGAAAATTACACTGAAATAAACGATTTTAATTCCTCTGTTTGCTGACCAGTATGTATTATGACATCCAGGCCGAGATGAACGGTTGGCTTGGTATCCGTCATCCGACTTCCGGGTTTTAGCCCATCCCCCTAGACTGGTACCCTGCTCTATTATGGCCCTCAGATAAGCTTCATGATTGGCCTAGAGCAGTGGTGCCATAGTAGAGCGGGGAACCAGTCTACCCCCCCCCCCCCCCCCCCCCAGTGGACTAAAAGCAGCTCCTCAGATGTAGCCTATCAGTATTAAATGTGAGATCACTATATCCCGGATGCCGAATGTCATAATGCGGAAAAAGAGAAAGGTAAGATCAGAAAAGAAAAGATAAGCTTTTATTAGCCATGCAAGCATGAAATTTTGATTGCAAGCATTTACAGCACAGGTAGTAAGCACAGTATTAGTAATTGCACGTAACTAAGAAATGACAGTCCAGTGGCGGATCCAGAGGGGGAGCTTTAAAGGGGCTGAAGCCCCCCCCCCCCCTTCCAGGGTGGAAACATTGTTATCATTTTTTATCAGAGAATATTTTCTTTAAATTATTTCAGTTGCCGTCATATTAATATCACCCTTTCAACTGAAACATAAAAGTTGAAAACTCAAGGAATCGTTAGGAGAGAAGAATGTCTACACCAGGATCAGGAATCTTTTTATTCCCCCGCCGCTAAGTGAGAGGACTACTAAAATGGTCCGCGTCTGTCATTCTCTCCGTCCTTTCGTCCGTCTGTCCCTCGATCCGCCCGTCCGTCCCGTAACATCACTGATGCCACACTTTCCTATTTAAAATATGGCCGGGGACTATTGTGGCTCTAGGTCATTTTGTATTTTTAAATAATAAATTGGGCATTTTCCAACATTGGTTATAGACGTTAAAAATTTTGAATTATAGAATCTATCATCCGTGGCTCCCTCAAGCATTTCTCATGCAATGCTCCAGCTGTCCTTGGGCTTGGATATCTTGCTTGTGAACATGATAAAGCGTTTAAATAAAAAGCAAGCCTTTTTCACCTCTCTTTATCCTAGAAATAAAAATAATTTTCTCTTTTTAACAAAACATCAATATAATATCATTCAAATAAAAAATAATAAAGTGTCTGTATATACAAACATCATAGCATATGATTTTTATGATAGTGGAAATTTACTGCCTCGTCATAAAAACCATGTATGGGGGACTGCATGGAATTTTGGCTGTATATATCAGTTGGAATTTTCGATGGGGAACCTGTTTTGAAACTATTTGTCCTTGTCGCTCTTTAAAAGAAAAAAAATGTACGAAACTGTACAAGAAACATTAGTAAACTGACATTGTTTAATAGCTTTAGCATCCTTTTATGAAAGATATATATATATATAATGATATATATTGCAGTGTAAACTTCTGATGTTCAAAAGTTTATAATTGGTGAAATGTTGGATACGTTGGACAAGGACAAATAGTTTCAAAACAGGTTCCCCATCGAAAATTCCAACTGATATATACAGCCAAAATTCCATGCAGTCCCCCATACATGGTTTTTATGACGAGGCAGTAAATTTCCACTATCATAAAAATCATATGCTATGATGTTTGTATATACAGACACTTTATTATTTTTCATTTGAATGATATTATATTGATGTTTTGTTAAAAAGAGAAAATTATTTTTATTTCTAGGATAAAGAGAGGTGAAAAAGGCTTGCTTTTTATTTAAACGCTTTATCATGTTCACAAGCAAGATATCCAAGCCCAAGGACAGCTGGAGCATTGCATGAGAAATGCTTGAGGGAGCCACGGATGATAGATTCTATAATTCAAAATTTTTAACGTCTATAACCAATGTTGGAAAATGCCCAATTTATTATTTAAAAATACAAAATGACCTAGAGCCACAATAGTCCCCGGCCATATTTTAAATAGGAAAGTGTGGCATCAGTGATGTTACGGGACGGACGGGCGGATCGAGGGACAGACGGACGAAAGGACGGAGTCGTATATTGTTGTATGTATATATAAATTGATAGATAATAAGATAAATGTCAGTGACAAGTGTCTGCGAAATATATATATATATATATATATATATATATATATATATATATATATATAATTATGCAAAGTATCCACTATCCTCCCCCCTTGCAAAATCCTGGATCCGCCCCGCAGTCTTATATCACAGGAAGTATATATCTATACATATGATCACATATAGTAAAAGTAAATCATGTATAGACATTTTACATATAACAAAGAGTGTATCCTACATTTAAAATTCATAAATGAAGGAACAAATGAATATTTCATATTATATCACTGCAGCTTTTAAAATGTTACAGCGAATGAGAGGGATTGGCAATGATAGCCTTTGCTTTCCATGTGACACTGAATGCAACAGTAGAGAAACAGACATTGCGTTACGGATTTAAACTGGAGAAAAAAGTATATATGAACAGTCAGAACAATATATATGTTAACTAAAGCTATGAAGACCTAGTTTTAAAATTATAACTATAAGACTAACAATTAAACATCTATGTATACAGCTATATGTCACTTACTGAATTCATGCATGTATTCGTCCAGAAAACTACCAGATCGAGAGAGAGAGAGAGAGAGAGAGAGCCTGGCTTGGTCACCTGATTAGGGCCTACCAGAACACCCCTTGACCCAAGTTGCCCAAGTTTAGCTCCACGTCACTTGGGGCCGACGCTTTGAAGGGGTGTTCTGTTATATGACTTGTACCATGACTCGCAGGCCTCTATCAGCTTAATTTAAAAAGGACTGAAAGTCATGTTATCATGACTAAGAGTGGACAGGCTTTTCTGTGAATTCATGTTATATTTATATAGTGAACCAGCATGGTTATTCATAAATCTCATAGCACAATCCCAAAGTGCGCCTTTGAAACTTTCCATAGTGTGGTCGCAAAACACTAGATGGCGGTATAATGCGGATAATTGTGCCTGCACCTTGCTCCCCCTTCACCTGTATATGCATAAACTTATGACGACAACAGTGCGTGCAGTTTATATTCACGGTCACCGTGTAAAACATCCCATTGCTTTCTGCAACAACTTAATTCTGTAAACCAGTCTATGCAGATTACCTAAACATTCAATGTTACAACTGAGCCATATCCGCTGAGCAAAACTGCAGCAAACATGAGACCTTTCACATCACACTGGCGACACCTGTCGATCACAATTGACACTATGTGTTTTTGGGTCTTTAATTGCTAGATGTGAAGGTGGTCATATTGTTAAATATGAAATGATTGAAGCAAATAAGATATACCAAAGTCTATGTTTCAATGGTTCGTATAGCATTTATTTAGTTTCACGCCCTAACAGTTAGGGTAGGAAGGCAGGCTTATTCGTGCCCTCACTCCACTCCACCAAACTCCACTGAATTGGAAAGTACACCAGCAAATACTTTGTCCCAAGATTTTGGCTTCTTCTGTGATATAGAGGCTTGATAAAATAAAGATGCTACAACTAAATTACTTAAGTCACAATTTCCTGACATACAAGGTTTACAGGCAAGCATTTTGGTACATGATTTTTACATTAAAGGGGCACAGTCACCTATCTGATCTTTATAAACTAAAGGTAATCCCTTGGAGCTTTTATGAAAATAGGCCGGAAAACGTGGATATCAACGTACACAGACTGCTTGTTTGTTTATATCAATGTGGTTATAATATGTGGGGGCCCGCCAAAATAACCAAAAAAAATTCTACAAGGGCATCTGGCAGCAAGTCGGATAAGCCAGAGCTTTGCAAATGGTGTTTTGACCTTTTTATATCCGCACAACCAGTCTTTGGGAAATGATGCAACTGATCAAGATCAGTAAACGTATGAGGTTCCAGGACAGTAGATGAAAACTGACATCTTTGCTGAAATTTGACAGTCTAAAAAAGGAGGAATTTTTGTTTGAAAAATAGAAAAAAATAATAAACAGATTGCCCCATCGATCTTCAGGAACTGATAAAACTAGTCATAATCAATATACATATCAAGTTTCAGGACATTAGATTCAACCTCAAATGAGAAACTGACACCTTGCTGTGTTTTGGAAAGTAAAAAAAAAAAAGATACGGAAAATGCGTGAAAAAAGAAAAGATACAAGTGGCGCCAACAGTCCTAGGAAAATGATAAAACTGTTTCATGATCAATAAACTTAGGAGGTTTCGGCACACTAGATGATAATACAGCTTAGAAACTGACATCTTACAGTCTAAAGATACAGGTAAAAAAAAGTGTCAAAATGAGAAAAAACAGGCTTTTCACCACCACTCTTCGAACACCTAATGAAATTAATGATGATTAATAAACAAAACAAGATTCATGGCTATTCAATGCATTAATTATTGAGATACAGGAGATTTTGTATCAAATTATTTATTTTTCTGTGGTGCCGAAACATGCCAAATAACTCGGAGGGAAAAGGTCGCAGCGACATAATTTCAAATTTCCAAGGAGCTTTACAAGGACATTCATGGATGGTAAGGAAGAGGTATAACTGTTATGCTTTGTCTCCTGTTAACGAATGTGACTGCTGAAATTTGACAGTCTAAAAGTATAGGAAAAATGCGTGAAAACAGAAACGATACAGGTGGCATCGCAAGTCTTTGGGAACTGATATAACTAGTCATGGTCAATAAACATATGAAGTGTCAGGACACTAGTTTAAACCAGAAATAAGAAATTTATACTTTTGCCGCAATTTAACAGTCTAAAACATAGGGAAAATTGCGTGAAAATATTTAAAAGATACAGGTGGCGCAAATACTCCTCGGGAACTGATACAACTAGTCATGATCAATATATGTATGCGGTTTCAGGACCCTAGATGAAGCCACAGATCAGAAACTGACATCTTGTCGTAAGTTGGCAGTTTTAAAATATATAGGGAAAAAGCGTGAAAAATCGAAAAAAAGAGTATAGGTAGTGCTTCCACTCTTCAGGAAAGAAGAAACTAGTAATGATCAATATTCAGGGCAAGATTTATGACTATCCATGGATTAGTTATTGAGATACAGGAGAATTTGTATCAATTTTAAAAGTTATTCTGGGGTGCCTAAACACGCCACTTAACTTGGAGAATACAAGCCGCAGTAATCTAATTTCAAGGTTATAGAAGGAGATTTTTTCAAGGACTTCCCTGAGTATCAAGTAAGATGTTTCTCGGTCTAACGGTTACGATTTGTAGACAGGCGAAAAGATAGACGGTCTGGCGACGGATAAAGAACGATAGCTATAGCTCAGATGACTTTCAGTAAGCTAAGCTAAAAACGATCGTACCAGGTATAGGAATTAAGCTTTGATAAAATTAATTAATATTATGTGGTAAGAATGTGGGTCAATCTTTTGTCGCTCTAAACACCCATGTGACGTTGTTCTCATTTATTCACTCCTCGCCATTTATTCACAATTACAGAATAGTAGTTAAGTGTATTCTTTATTATAGAGTGACAAGTACATTCAAATAAATATAATAATACATTTCAATGCACCCGGCCCCATGGACCTATTAGTCACTCATAACTTGGGGAAAAAATAAGTGATACGCATACACTAGACATACAATTGCTTGCTCCTAATTGCATAACATCTGCACAGATATTTTGCTAGCTTTCTAGATTTATTTTCACACAACCAGGATATTTCATCATTTTCTGCAAAAGTCAGTGTTGGCCAATTTGTACCAGAAAATAATGTCTGACGTTCCTGCTCATACAAAGGACAGTGAAAAAGGAAGTTGAACTCATCTTCAATTCATTCATTACATTTAAAACACTCTTTGTTCACTATTTATGCGACGAAATCTGCCTGTTTCAATTGCCAAAGGTAATACACCCATTCTGAACTGAGCCCGAAAAGGATCTTTCTTTTGAAGAAAGGTTCTATTTTACATATAAATCAGTACTTAATGAATTTTTGTACAGCCAATAATTCCCAAGTTTTGGTTTTGATAACAGTTTTTCTCTCAATTCATTATTCATGACATGTTCTATTTTATTGTAATTTTAGTCATTGAACACTCTATAATATTGTCAAAATTTGGTTTACATTCACAGTCTTAAAAAAAGTCACAGTGGAACTCCAATTATTTCAATAAAGCATGACTCCATAAAAATATTTGCTTACATAATCTATATTCATCCATTTTGACAATGCTATTCCATAATCTCACCATATTCACTATAAACCGGATTTTCAGATTACCCAACCTACATCACTTGGATGGCTAAATGTGGAGCAAATCTCTTTATTCCAAAAAATATTCTGCCGGCTGTCGTTTGAACATTCTCTAATCTAGGACGTTTATCACCACAATATGTTTCTGAACCATATTCTATGATTGGTAGAACACAACCATGCAAAAAGATTACTGTACACTTTAATCGACATATTATTATATGTTCGATATTTACCTATCACAGCTCCTAATGCTCTCATAGCAGCTGCAGCTATCTCATTCTCGTAATGATTTAAATTGAGATTTTCATCAAAATACACACCAGGATATTTATAAAATGATGTATAGGAAAGAATCCCCCCCCCCCCCCACTTTAAAGAGAACATTTGAATTTTTCTGTCTCGAGCGCCTAAAGTGTACAACTTTTAACTGTTTCTCACTAATTTCAATTTGCCACTTTTGACACCATTCATGAATGTAAGATAACATATCTGGTAAAGTAGACGCAGTGGGGGCTAATAAAACAATATCATCAGCGTACATTAAGATACTAACATTTCTGCAATTTACATCTCCCCTGTTCATTCTAAATCATTAATAAAGATCGAAAATAGCGTTGATGAAAGGGTATCACCCTGCCTGACACCATCTGAGGTATCAAACCAATCTGTGTACAGATCATTAACCTTTACACAAGCTCGTGTGTCTTTGTATAGCGCTTTAATAGCAAAATAAAATTTGCCATCAACTCCACCCCAAAATAATTTATAGTACAGAAAATCTCTTTTCACCGAGTCGAAAGCAGTTTTCAAATCTATAAAGGCTGTAAACGTATTAAGACCCATGTTTGGTCTATTTCTGATAATACAATATAAGGAAAAAATATGCTCCTACGCTCTTTACACAGCACTTTACCTATAGGGCCACTACCTATATCGTAAGGCGCTGTTTGTTATGACCTCGTATCCTGAATTGCTACACCAGAGGGGAGCACTGTATTTTTGTCCAATCAGATGAGACCTTGTGCTGGAAGACAAAGCCAAGCGAGGAATAAACGGAGCCAATCATGTTTATTTTGTCTGAGTGACAGCTCATCGACTCCCGTAACCGTCTGAACAGGCCACAGCCTCAGAGAGAATTGCCCTTGACGTGGTTTGCTTAGGGCCTTGGGCACACAGGATGCTCGGCCGGCGAGATGTAATTCAAACGAAACGTAACAGCAAAGGCTGCGTGTACATCTCGCTGGCTTGTTTCAGTTCTGCAGACAACAGATACATGTCAACGCTAACACAGTCATATATGTCATAATCCAACCGGTCGATGATGCGAGAATGCAGAGGGAGCAATTTAAATTCGACCGGAAACTCATCAAGCGGCGCTTGAAGCGCAGCTATGGGCGGAGCCAGGATGCCTGTAGAGTGTTTGTTTATTGGCATCTGATTGGCTGCTTGTCACATCATACGCACGTATATTTCAGCGGACAACGAACCGCCATCTGGTGTCTAAATATATCATAAACGGCCAAAGCTGGCAGCGTGAAAATCAGTTGCTTCTTTAGAAACGCAAGATTTCCGCTGCCTCGGGAGCGTAATATGCTCCAAGCACGATCTGTTTTCTCTAAAACAATTTTGCTCCTCAACTAAGATGTTATGATCCAAGAATCTAAGAACTTCATAAGACGCCTGTTCAAAATACTCCAATAGACCTTTGCAATACAACATAACAAACTAATACCCCTATAGTTCATTGGCACCCTAGGGTCATCGACAATGGACTTCAAGATCGGAATTACCATTGAATCAGCCCATACGGAAGGAACTATTACATAATCAAATACCATATTAGAGAAACTGTGTCATGCTTTAGTGACTAGAGCACTTTTCATATCATCATAAGGAATCTCATCAATTCCCCCTTATCAGCTTATTAACTACATTTTCTTCTTCATCATAAGTAATAATTGTATTTATTTCCTGGTTATCCTGATATAATGGGTCAATCATATCATTTTTCTACATGACATAAAATGTTTTAATTGTTCTGCTAAATTTTGATTATAAAATGTGAGACTCATTTATACCCGCATATAATTTTTCACAATAAGATTTCCATTTACTCAACACACTTACCTCATCATATACAATATGACTGTCTATATCATATACCTCAAATGGAATACGATTCTTACGGGGAGGACCCAATCGCTTTATATATTGCCAAAAAAGCAAAGAGTTGTGCACCTGTTGTGCACCTCAATCCTGAACGTTCTGTCCTTTCAGTATTCTCTCTCCTAATATCTGAATTTTCGATAAATTTTATTATAGACACAATGGTATTTATACCTAGAGCTTATTTCAGAAGAGGAACTATGTATTTTGGGAAGTATAAATTGAATCTTGAATGGTTAAATTACTAGTTTAAACTCAAGTTAATAGACAGTCGTTTGGAATCGCATGGTAGCGATGTCTGCATATTAAGGTCAAGTAACATCAAAACATTACATTTCATGTCAAAAGGAGGTTGATGTATACTCCATTTCAAATTTAACTTCAATTAAATGAAATAAATATTTTCTAATAAAAAAAATGATTAAACATTTTAAATTGATTGGATATGTTTCCTTTCCTATAAAAGCCAACATTTCTATGGCATATATCTGCTCAACATGGAGCTTATAATTAATAAAGTTTTCTTCTTATTTCTTCACATTTGTACACATATCCTCATCGTTTAATTAACAAAAGTAATCGACTGAACTGTGCAACCAAGTGTCAGTCATCTAAAATTACTCTATCGGATTTTGTTTATATTTTGGATATCTGCTTTTACTTACATTTTATAGGGAAAAAGTTTAAAACCTTTAAAAATCTTCTTCTCTGAAACCGTCCAGCCAAATTGTCCAATATTTCACAGAAATAATCCCATAAACAATCTCTCTCAAGTTTGTTCGAATGGTTCCAGTTCGGTGATTTTTGGCCGAATTACTGAAAGTTGAATTTAGTCATCTGTCCAAAAAAACAAACTTAAATTTCAATCTAAAAAACGGCTAGAGTTATCAACACCAAATTTTATGCCAGTGTTGGTCATATGAGTCATATTTAAAATTGAGGTATTGGTGGCGCCACGTGCATCGGCCTTATTTGTACGGGGGTCATAAGTGCCTGTGTCATACTGAGGGCTACAAAAGCTTCCTCACTGAAACAGAAAAGATCCTAGGGTAGTGCTTTCTTAAGTGTGTTCAAATGGTTTCTGTTCAGGGAATTTTGGCTGAGTAATGAGTAGTTGAATTTAGTCATATGCTATAACAGCCCATTTTAGCTCAGTGGCTATACAAAGATCTTTTTCTCAAAAACCACTGGGCCAAATTCTTAAATCTCACACATTAATTATCCTCAGAAGTTGATAATTAAAGTTTGTTCAAATGGTTTTGTTTCAGTGCTTTTTGGCTGAGTTACGGGAAGCTGAACTTTGCCAGTTTGATGTATCTTCATAAATGAGTTATGAACCTGCAAAACATTTTCAACTGATGCCACTGAAGCCAATTTTTTTAATGTTTTACAAGAATAATCCCCACAATAATTTTTATGATAATAGTCTTTAATTGTTCCACATGAATGATTTTTGGCTGAATTATGGAGACTGAATTGAGTCATTTTACCATATATGTTAGCTGTGTGAAGCAGTTACATTTAACCTTGCACCTGTTTATCAGCATCTTTTACATCATGCCACTAGACATTTAGATTTCAGCTGTGGTTAATATTGACAAGAATGTTTTTAAAAAAGCTTTTTAAAAAATATATGATTTATGATTTAAATTATTCATCATATCAGGGTTTGTTACAATCATGGATATTCAGCTCTCTGTGGCTATATAAACATCGATTATAAATAATTGGTGTCCATACTAAACTTAATTAAAGAATTTCCCATCAGTGAGATGTATCTGTATTTCCATTTTGCATTCAGTATGCATCTGTAATAATTTTTCATATATTCATATATTTTTTTTTTTATAAAAAAAGTCAGTTGAAAAGCATTTTGTATTGGGAAAATTTATTTCAAAGTTATTTCAAATAGGGACCACTTTTGTGTACAGGTGGCAGCACTTGGTTTACAATTTGCAGATTGCCAAGATTTACCAGTGCCTGGATGTTGGCCATTAGCCAAGATGATGTCAGCTCTATAAATAGCTTTGGCACAGTGCAAGGATGGGAAGAGTCCTATGTGCTGCAGTCTGACTACTATAACAGCTTGGTGTTGTGTTTTCATGGTAAGTTCATTGTATTATTTTAAACAAGTCAATGCAAGTCTGTCTAATTCAAAGTTATTTCAAGTAGGGACCTTGAAATTTGAATTTTCTGAAATATGGCATGTTATCCATTTTTGAAAGTTTTCTCGTAAACCAGACAGGTGGTTCCACCTACCTTTGTTTTTGTAAAATACATAATTTCCCCTTTCTCAGGAGTAATTCGCAGCATTGGTATGAAATTGGACTCCATCTTGTACTCAAGACTGGTGGCACCATCTGCAATCGTTTTCCTGTGGCGTCGATCTGTACATACGCTTTGGGTGAAAATTGCCCATATCTTAGGAGTGGGTCAAGGTGTTGTAATGAAATTCGGCATGTTCATCCATCTTGGAAAGTTTTTTCGTAAACCAGACAGGTAGCACCACTTACCTCTCCGTTTTTTTGTTGAATAAATAATACCCTTTTTTCAGGAGTGATTTGCAGTATTTACCTCTGGTGGTGCAAAGTTAATCATGTTTACGTGGCAGACATCCATTTCACTCTATTCCCCTAACCATGCGCTCACTTCACCTTGACTACTCTGATTTCGGCGGATACACGTAGTCGCTTTCGACTACCTGTATCTAGTTGTTTCATGCATCTGTGCACATAGCCGAAGAGTGGCTTGAAGCCTGAAATTGTTCATGTCCATACATCTTTAATGGCTTTCTTACGTGGTCGTGCCACTTACATTCATTTAGTGTTTTGTGCACCTATGCCAGTATTTCAGCTTTGATGTTTGTGTAACTGGTGCATGCATTCAGATTCAAAATGTTCAATGCTTACTTTGTATATATATTGTCACACATGTACATGAAAAGTAACGGTCCAGCATGGAAGCATTATACCTGATGTATATCCCATTGCACAGGTTTACATTAGGCCTGTAGGCCTTGTTTGTAGATAATTTTCTTAAAAGTTTATATTTTCCAATAATTTCATAGAAAACTGCACATGGAAGTGACAACCTAATATGCAAATTCACATTTTACAATAAATCGCACCTTTATGTAGCAGTATCAGACATGTTGTAAAATGTAGACTGATTTCTCATATTTTTAAATAATTATGTTTCTGAAATAAGGTGTAAGGAAGGTATTTATTTACCTTGTTGAAAAGTAGGTTCTTTATTCCTGTACTCTACACTATAATTGTTTCCTTTGAAATGTTAGCAATAAAATTTTCATAGCAAAAACAGGTGGACATGAGGGGATGAAACGGACTATATATTTGAAATCAATTCAAAAGCTCTTTCAGATGCATATTATACTCATAATGTATATATCATTTAGACCTGGCACAGAGCTCTTTCTAATGGTATATTTATACACGAATTTCACATTTGTTGTATCCGCTAAAACGAATTTTTGCGGATACTATGTTTTTGACCGGGTTCCGCCGCCGCCGCGTTCGTTTCCGGAGAACTCCTCTGGGACTACTGGACGGATTTTTACTGAAACTTACACCAATTATCGGGTCACATGTGAACTGGCGCCTAACCAATTTGCGTTGACCTCTGACCTTTCCTCTCTGCCCAGCGTCCATTTGTGCGTCTCTTACCAAACATAAACCCATATATCTCGGGAACCGTTTGACCGATCAGGAAAATTTTTTTGTACAAATGTAGCACTTGGATAGCTTTATAACATACACAAAAAATCGTGGCGCTACCTTCAACCATGTTTGCACAGTAACCATCTGTTTATCTGCCTTGGCTTAAAATCACTCATATCTCTGCAGTGGTTTGACTAATTCACCTGAAATTCGGCATGCGTATACATCCTGGATGACTTTCTTGATTTTATGACAGGTGGCGCCACCTACATCCCCGTTCACGCTGATGACATCCAAGCTCATATCTCGGGAACCGTTCGACCGATTGGGCCAATATTTTGCATGTGTATAGATCCCACATAGCTCTTTATCATACACAAAACTGGAGGGGCCACCTGCAACCATGTTTGCACAGCGTCCGTCTTTTTGTCTGCTGTGGGCTAAAATCACTCATATCTCTGTAGTGGTTTTTTTAAGTATCTGCCTCCTAAAATTTAGCAGGTTTATACATCCTGGACAGCTTTCTCGATTTTATGACAGGTGGCGCCAGCTACATTCACGTTCATGGTGCAGACATCCAAGCTCATATCTCGGGAACCGTTCGACCGATTGGGCCAATATTTTGTATATAGATATTTATGTATAGATCTCACACAGCTCTTTATCATACACAAACCATGTTTGCACAGCGTCCGTCTGTTTGTCTGCTGTGGGCTAAAATCACTCATATCTTTGTAGTGGTGTGACATATCTGCCTAAAATTTTGCAGGTTTATACATCCTGGACAGCTTTCTTGATTTTATTACAGGTGGCGCCACCTACATTCTAGTTTACGCTGCAGACATTCAGGCTTATATCTCAGGACTGGTTGGACATATCCCTCTGAAATTTTGTATGTGTATAGATCTCACATAGCTCTTAATCATACACAAAATTGGTGGCGCCACCATTCTTGCACAAGTCCTTCTGTTTATCTGCTGTGGGATAAAATCACTCATACATGTAGTGGTTTGACTTTTCTGTCTAAAATGTTGCATATGTATACAACTTGGACAACTTTCTGGATTTGTGGTAGTAGGCGCAACCTACGTACACATTTTGGCTGCAGACATCCATGTTTATATGCAACACCTCACTCTATTTCTCCTTGCCACTCAATCCATGCCTCATTTTACTCGTTCCACTCTGATTTTGGCGGATACACGTAGTCGCTTGTCGACTACCCGTATTCTAGCTTTCCTATGAAAATGATTCAATGGAAAATTTTAAGTCTCAATATTAAATATGAAAGAACCATGCATGGTTAAGGAAAAGCAAAACAACACATAAAAAATTAGAGATATCGCATGCAGATTAATATTAGCCCAATACGAAGTGGTCTGCTGTAATTGGTTGCTTAAATTTTAAATACTTTTTGGGTGATTTTAATTCAAGGGGACTTTGCCAGAGATGCTACAGCCTCAATCGGCATACCTGAGAAATCCTATTGAACCTCTTCGCGCTTGACTCTGTCTGGCATTCTCAACAAACTTCATAGACATCAATTCTACTTCCTCCTAAAAATATCCTTGATACCAAATTACTGGAAACAAACTCTACTCTCCTCTTTCGTCGTTGGAGGGGGAGCTGGTGCGGTTCCCTTATAGGGCTATAAGTGATCGGCTCGAGCCCCGACTCCACTTTTTCTTCTGCTGATGCTGCTGCTACAGCCAGTTCAACACTTCTGTAAGCAGTAACCAATCAGATTCTGTTATTTGATTCTGATCTAAATGAAAAAAGGCTCGAATAAACTTTGTGGATGTTTTTTTTACCCAGCGACATTCTTTGGCCAAGATCAGTATATGTGCCAAAATAATGGTGCAAAGTCATACAGTCTTTAAAATTGTTGGAAAAACCATCAGTTTTGTCTGAATTTCATGAGTAACTAGATTGTTAACTTCTGCAATGCAAAAACAGAAAAGATCTCCCCTTCCTATAGGCCTTCCATCCTCAAATTTTGGGGGAAAATACGGAATACTTCACAAGTCACAGGACTCACAAATAATGTCTATTCCCGCTGATTTGACCTTGAAGATCTAGGTCAAGGTCACAGGCTTTAAAACTCGTCAAAGAACTTGATTCAATTACTGTTTCAGGAAAAAATGTGATCGTGATACTTCAAAAGTTAGGTGCTTCACAATAAATTCTATATCGGCCTATTTGACCATGATGATGGTCAAGTTTACCGGGTTTCGAACTAGTCCAAAATAATGGTATAGATACAATGCAAATTTCTAAATTCATAACAAAAAATTTTGAGTCGTTCAAAAGTTATTGCATTTACAAGAAATGATATAGATGAAAACGACGACGCCGACGACGACGGACTTAACACTATAAATGTCTCCCCTAGGGAAGGGGAGACATAAATACACGAATCTTAGGCAGTTCTTTTGGGCTGGTAAGTCTATCTTGAGTCGTGATATAACCATATGAGGGAACGCATTGCAATGGTCATCCTTCCTGATTCATTGACATCGTGGTGAGCAGCCGATAATCTTAACATGTATGGTGTTAGGCAACAAGTGATGAATTAACATGTGAACTCAAAACAAAATGAAAAATGGTAAGTGTAGTTAGAAAGTAAACTAAAAACTTATGATCGGCTAACTGCATTAAATGCGGCGGTATCCAGGACCCTGGATACCGCCGCATAAAAAGCTTCAGAATAAACTGGCGAACTTCAAACCCTTGTCGGAAAAAAAATCGTGTAAAATCAAATAGTGCGTTTATGACATGGAAACTTTAGGTAATCTAAGGGAGATATAGTACTTTATTCGAATGACCAAGAAATTCAGCTAAATATTATGTTTTAGTATGTTAACAAGACTCACGGCCCGTTACCACTGGTTACACAGGCGGCTGCCGGCCAGCCGTGGCTGGGGGGAAACCCAGAGCAGACATCGTTCCCCGTGTTTCACCGTTTATTTGGATAATACATATTCTTCTAATCAACATTTAAAGTGGACAAACACTGTCTTAGTGGTATGTTATATACGTATTTGATAAGAATATCTTTATTCCTTAACGAATACGACATTTTCAGACGAAATATAAGAATTTAATCGTCATGTGAATGTCTCCAGTTTCCTCGAAACATCTTCTAGGGCTCTCGCACAGCGTAGCGTAGTAAGAGAGGACGGGTGCAAGGGCTAATGATCGGCCTGCTTTATGTCATGTACCTATAGGCCAAAAAGCGCTGTCAAAAATGACGAAAATTTTGAATCCTTATAGAGCCTTACAGATAAAGAGAAAAAGGGCACTAGCTCTGACGCTATAGTACATTGTCGTAGACTCTAAAATGTCGCTACACATCTTGGCGCAGGTACCAATGTGACTGCTATCTATTCTTTGAAAAAAATGGTTTCACATACATAAATGACAACATGTATTCCAAATTATGCAAATTTTGCACTTGTAAGGTGATTGAATGCTTACATTGCATTAACCAACAGTAACTTGACTGGTTGTTCGCAACAAGTGTGTTCATGATTATTCACCGAATGAATATGCGATCAATGTCGCATAGAGTTCAGGGTTACGTCAATTGTATTTAGATATGTAACGTCCATGTATTAACATTTTCTGAAAGACCGTAAGTTCAGTATTTAATATATAATCAGTTTCTCAGTATTTAAACTCACACCTCTCATAGCATATATACTTTTTCTTGTCTAACCTATGCATTAGCGGCAGCCTGCAACCCAAAGGTCGATTTTTAATGGTGCCCAATCACCTTTCTTTTGAAAAAGATTTCTGGTTTCCTCTGTGCCTATATTAATGATATAAGCGTAATTTGGGTGAGAAAAATTCTTATAAGGTCTTTGGGTAGGATTTGTGACCTTGTTTATCAACAACATGTTTGTAAACACAGCAATGTTGACAAATGGGAAAAGCATTTCTGCCCTAATTAGGTAAAAAGCAGTAAGTGCTCTAAAGATGATTTTGTGTAATTGCCCTTTAAAGTGTTTTTAAGTGTCCCATTAAGGCCATTATCAGTAGGTACCGAACTTGATATTTTATATGTACATTATTTTATCAGCATTTACCTGGTTACTGGGGGAAGCATTCCAGCTATTTGTTTTTTTTTAAATATTGCGAGAACTGTCTTTTACCTCATTACTGCAGAAACAATTTTATATTACCTCCCAAGAAAAAAAAGGGGGGAAAAAGCAGTAACTACACAGTCGATGATTCTGAATTGGAATAATTACCCTTTCCAAGTGGTTTAAGTGTCACATCACACCATTAACACTAAAATTTTCCATACTGAAATAAACATCACCTTAAAACCATGGCCACAACCTCACAAAATGCAATTTCAAACCAAAACCTGGGTAACATTTTGCGATAATTTGTAAACAAAATTAAGCATAATAAAATAAACCACAGATGCGCATCTGCATAGGGATTCCTACTAATATACTAGTAGATGTCTTTTCCTATAGGCATTTTGTTTAAAATAATCTATAATATTTTCCCTATATGGAAGGATTTATTTTGTAATTGTACCATCTCAAACATGATCATCAACCAGAACTTGAAAAATGAAGTTAGTCTATGTTTTAATATAGACACAAATGTCTATTATTTTTTCCACTCAGACGATTATTTTTATATATTTATAGCACTGAAATCGACCAGAACAGTCAACAATTCGTTGAGCAAATAATAACATTGTTTCAAGAATGAAGATAATATTGATAATAAACATTAGGACATGATTATTGAAATATGAACCTAAGACTGTATCCAGCTACAGGCAAAAAATCTCAAAATTACAAGTAAAGCCTGTACTTTCGTCCAAGTTGACCTGTTAGGACGCTGTTTGTTAAGCTGGAACTTCAAAAGTACTGAGGATATTTCATTTAGACCCTTCTGAATATAGAACGAGAACTGTAAAATGTCAATGACAATTAGCATTCTGAATTACATAACAATCAATCTAACTTATATTAAATGTGGTCTTTTGTTTGATGTTTTACTGAATGGATACTTCACTACCGAGAAGCGTTTCTGTACCCAGACAATATAAGTTAATTAACCTAATCCTGGATTTTCCACAGATGACTAACCAGGACTGTCAGCATGTTCACTTTCTGGCTTAACAGTTTCTATCTACCTTAGATAACCTAAACTCTCTCTGTCTGTCTGTCTGTCTGTCTGTCTGTCTCTCTCTCTCTCTCTCGCTCTCTCTCTCTCTCTCTCTCTCTCTCTCTCTCTCTATATATATATATATATATATATCATATTGTCATGTCCGTATTTCACCATTGTGTCAGGTTTTTCCTGCTACAGGGTTGTATAAAGAATTGATGGTCGATAAGTATTTTAAGGGGAAAAAACAACTATAGTTTCACAATCTATTCTGTTATGTTTTAATTTGTTATACGTCTTTTCTGCAGAGCCATAGAATTTATCTGCTTGTTGGATAACGATTCATCCATCTTAGTTTTTCAGAAATAAATTTGTTTAATTATCACGAACAAATAGCAGTATCTCTGATGTTATTTTATGGAATATATGCTCATCCTTAGGTAAAGAGCAGTAAGTGTTCATACTGCTCTTTACCTTAGGATTTCCAAATGCTTCCCGTGCGAAAAAGGCAGCGAGTGAAGATACCGCTTTTTACTTCAGTATTTTGGTGTGTTATGGTGATGTTACTGCCCTCATATCTCGAGATTCCCGAGGGCTAGGACTTGGCAACACATATATCTGATATCACACATACTGCCATTGAAGATTTGAGCGTTAACTCATTTTGGCCGAAACATGGACTTACTGCCTTTTGCCTTAACACGGCAGATTTAACCTGAGCAGGTATGTTGCATATATGCGGAGGTAAAAAGGTCACTTGTTGAAAAACGCCTTAAGCAAAGCTCTTGTTTATCTGACTTGCTGTCAGATGCCCTTGTTGAATTTTTTTCGATTATTTTGTTGGCCTACTGCATATTATGAATACGTGGATATAAACGAAAAAGCAGCCTGTGTTTGGTGATATCCATGTTTTCAGGCCTATTTTTTATGAAAACGCCAAGGAATTACCTTTAGTTTATAAAGGTCAGATAGGTGATTGGGTCCCTTTAATTAACTGTCACAGACCCCTATAAGTAAAACAAAGCTTAAGTATCATGTTGTCATTGCTACCTTTGCATATGTGTAAATATCACAACTCAAATTCCACAAGCTGAAATACATACAAATACACATGCGTGCGTTGAACTAATTAAATGACTGTGTGTTATGTAAGTGGGCGTAACGCCCTTACGAAATTCCGATTACTCATTTGGTCATGGAAAAGATGATCATATCTGGACAGAATAAGAAAGCAGTCAGAGACCACAACCTCCGCCAAGATCCGAGTTAAAAAACACAGCTACACAGGAAATGTTGTTATCGATTCAACAACTACATTCACGGGTTATCTCTTTATAATAATGGCTCTGCGCCTCGACAGGGACAAAAAAATAGCCGAACGTCACAATGGAAATGAAGCCTTTAAATAAATAAATAAAAAAATAAAAAATAAAGTCATCCATATTTTCATCAAAATTCAAAGGCTAGCTAATTTGTTATTCTTTTACCAAACGTTTTGCTTTAAACTGCACACAGACAAACCAAATTATCAAGGGTAAAACATCCAAACCGCTGAAGTGTAACGTAGGTATCTTCTATGAACGGTTAAACCTCAATAATCGAATGAAATTTCTGTAGATCCAAACACTTGCTGCCGCTGGTTACATGTTGATATATCTTCCTGGTTGGTGTCGTAAGTAAGCAGTTGGCCTCGTGAATAGCAGCATAATACTTGCATTATACACAGGATCATGCCACGATTCCCGACACTGTGCTGCCCCCTGTTGTTTGTAATCTGTATCATCCAGGAATCAAAGCCGCGCCCTTCCGCCAGAGGTCATTTCTACGTGAAACGAACCGCTTCTGTTTGGGCACTGTGGGACGTCCGTCCGGGACTGTCAAACTTTAATATAAAAATTTGTTACATTTCAAGGAAACACCTATTTACATACCACATGCATATGCTTACAAAATATTCAATATGTTTATGTAATTTGCCTTGAATTTATTCTTATCCAACACTTCTAGCACCTGAATGGACTACATTGTCCTCTTCACTACATTTATACCTACGCCGCTGGTGTATTGTGGGGGTCAGATTTTGAATCAAACAATCCCTAAACAGCAGAGTCATACTCTTTTGAGTTCGAGTCTGCGCAGTGTGTCAAAGCCGTTCAGGCTTCGGGTTAGACCATGCACATTTGTGTATCATTTTGCAATAGTATAATAAAGATCGTGGGGACTGATTCATTCTAAGATAAGCACGCTCTTATCAGAGTCTTTGTGTACTGAAAAAATAAGTATAAATATTGAAGTTAATATGTTATGTGATATTCAGAATTCCATACCTTTCCATTTCTTTCTTGTTTGAAAAACATGTATGAATCAAATCTAAGAGACCATCTTGAAGTATGTTTTGTTACGTCAGTTAATTAAAATAGCTGAATATTAAACTAACTCACTTAAAGGTACAAAAGTAAAATGACCAGAATCTACGAAATAGATATTATGAAGATCTCACACAATTTAAATACATTATTATTGTTTAAAATAGTAAAAAAGTTTTCGCACCATATATATTTAAGAATTTAAAATGGAACAATATATTCCACCTGCTCAGCAAACGGACCTTCAACCGGGAAGGTTTGATTCATTTCTGTGGTTCTGATATCCGTTTAATGTGATGACAGCTAATCCTGTGGTTGAGCATGCGCACTCAACATGTCAATCATGAAAAAAGGCAAGTAATTCCAGATAAAGTATATTTACTTGTTTATAGTTTTTAAATATTGGCAGAGGCTTATTTGCTTTAACAAAGTTATTTAAAACTGTACCGTTCTGCCGCAGTGTAACATGAATGTACACACATACACACGCACACACACACACACACATACATATATATATATATATATATATATATATATATATATAATTATATCCACCAAAGGTAACGACTATTATGCCTCAAAATCTGAGTAAGGAATGCATCTTTCCAAATAACTAAAAGGCTATCTAATTCTTTATTTCAAAACTATCACTAATGGTGAGTGAAATATAACAGCTATATGTCTTAAAGACTTTCAAAGCCATAATTCTGGCATATATATTTCCCTATTTGAATACAGGCTACACTTTATAAACTAATAGCACACCGAGTAACCCTTATATGTTTGGAAGTTTTTGTTAAAATGGTTTCTGGTTTCATGCTCGAATCTAACAAGGCTTTCCTATGTTAGGAGCAAGTCTACTAGTCCGAATCCCGAATATGTCTTCAATTCATAGAACAGATATTAGTTATTTAATTAAAATTTATTAATAAACCTTCAGGAATATAGGGTATAATTTAATTTTATGAGATTTAAGGACGTCTAAAATCAGATGTCAAGGTTTATCCTAAAATGTAAACCAAAGCGAATATTTTCGAAATCATTCTCAATTTGCAGCCACAGACATTTCAAGTAACATGCATTGCTCTTTATCAGAAGTAGTTTTTAGGTCTACCTAAGAAATGCAGGTCAAACTTGTCGTTATCAAGTTACCTTGTGTAAACTTCCTTTAGCCTGGAAATGCCTAAGAGTTTACAGGTTTTATTAACACCAATGTGTCGTTAGGAAACCAAACGGAGTTGGTCGACACGGGAGTTTTTAGGAAAACCGCACGTACATTGAAGCGTAGCTACGCAAACCAGATCCTGATACTAGTAGTCCTAATGTTTGTACATTCATGATTGTAACCGAATTGGTAGGATTTAATGTTGCCTACTCAGGAAAGCAAAAGCACACATGACAAAATTATAACATGACATGTGAGTTTGACGGGGTGAAGGTTGAAGGTGTCGTAAAACTGAAGTTCATGATGGCGACGCCCGCAGTCATTGTCGCAAAGCAGGACCGGCAGAGGTCAAGAGTTGAATTTACTCGTACTAGTCTGCCCTTGCAAATGTTAATCTTTCATACCTCAACCTATTGACACAGCTGACAGCCGATAAGGATATCCAGGAGGTTCCCTCTTTCTTAGTTGGTAGGGAACCTTGTGTTCTGGCTCTTAGGATATACCCCCCGGAACATAAGTTTCAATGAAATCAAATATTCCCAAGTTCAAAGTAAAGACTGAAGGGAAAATATAGAAGCAATACATTGTATGCTGAACTACTCTTGGTCAAGGGTAGCTTAATTATTGTAATCTCAGATCTCTAATTAAAACAACCTAATTCATTAATTATTGGTAGCGATTTAAATATCTTAATCACAATTAAATTCTCGAAATATATTTAATTTGTATATTATACCAACTCTCATTCTACACTATATATAAAATACAAACATGTATCTTAAGATATTATATTTTCTGCCATGTACACTGATCTGAATTTGCCAATTATACAAAAATACAGACGCTGATATATATATATATATATATATATATATATATATATATATATATAAGTGTATATAGTAATATATGTTGTTGGCAGTTGTACTTTGCCCTCCGAGGAGGACTTCAGGTCGGTGAGATCAAGTTATATCCGGCTTTTCATTAATGTTGCAACGTACATATAGTGTGGCAGAGTGCGAACGGCAAAGGTTCTAAGCAATAAAAATCCGGGAAAAGTTATAACGGAAATATATTCACTTCTGTGGGGAGGTTTTCTTACCGTTTGTGTTGGTATTCAAAGCTTAGGAGCATGGTAATAATTTAAAATAAACCTTATTTAATAAAATAAAACATTTCCAACATTTGAGTCAAATAGACAATTCAATTCTGATACAGATTTCTCTGCCGGATTTACCGGAGAAAATCACCGTATATATTTGATTCCACATCCTCAGCAAAAAACAAATTATACTAACTGAAACAAACTTTGTTACCACCAGGTAAAGTCATATTAGTCCATAAAACATTAATATATGACTCGATATTAAAAATAGAATTTGCCTGCCCTCTTGCTAACATTCCAAAACTGGACAACATATATATGAGGTCAAATATCTTCGTTATAAACATTTAATTGCCAACACTCCTTACTATTTCAAATTGAAAAAAAAAAATAAATCAATCTCTCTGACTTAATTCAAACAAGTTGGATTATAACGAAGTACACAGAAAAGATTAATCAGTAAATAGAAACAAAATCTTATTATTTTTTTATGAACACATCCAGCTGCTTCTCAATATTATACTTATTCACCAAAATGCCGTCGCCCCCTCCCCCCCCCCCCCCCACCCACCATAGGACCGCCACTGGTCAGCGCACATGGTAATTTAAAATATATTAGATATACTAAGAATATTTACCTGAAAATTTTTAATTGTAAGAGATTTACTTATCTCAAATGTTGGATATTATTCTTTAAATTCGCATGGGTGTGTGCATGGGGATTTCTGTAAATGGCGTTTTAGAGCAGTTTAAATAAATAAAATATAGCAGTGAATAACAAGAGACTCTTGAATAAATGTATATAAAGTCATAATTACTGTTTATTATCACTTCCTTCAATATATATAATTAAATGCATATTATAGAAGTAGGCAGCTGTACACCGAGTGTTGAATTACTAAATTATCTACAGAAAATAAGCTGAAACATGTTCCAAAAATATACTAGCTGAAGTAAGCCATAGACAAGCTATCTAAGGAACCATTATTGCGTCATAATGGTTACCATGACACCTCTGTTCAATCCTGCCACTTCTAAAATATTACACCATCTTATTGAAATATAGTACCTGAGTAAAAAAGGAAAGTTAGCGCTATCAGCCGAGACCGTCACCTCTTGTAGTTATGTTTGTTAATGCCCGTCACAGGTGACAATTTGAAGAGCTTTGTGTGAAATACGGGAGTTAATGAAATTTATTACGTCAACTGAGTAACTATGGTTACAAACATCCCATCAATCAAATGCAAAATATTTCCCATCTAAAGCCAAAGACATGAGACCTGACATTAGTATTAGTATACTTTAATTATATAGTATTACCATTACTAACTTCACTGACTATTACTATTCTCATATGTTTTAATACAGCACTGTCACTTTTATTATTTCTGCCATTGCATTGGGAATTCTTTATATTAAAGTAATACAAGTTATTATTGTACAATTATAACGACAAAGGATTTTTATTATAGTATATTTCCTATCTAAAGCCAAAGAGGTGAAATCTAAGTGTACTAGTCTATAATTATATAGTTTTACCATTACTTAAATTATTTAAATATTTTAAGACTCCTGTGGGTCCTGTGTGTGTGTCAATTCCATTGCTGGATCTTCACAACGTGAAATCCCCGAAAGTCGCTCTCGTTTTTGAGTGAATCACGACTGATGGGTACAGTCTCCTCATTAAGCCTGCAGAGCGCTCACCGCCTCGGCTGAGTTTCGAATTTACGATCTCCCTGTGCTCTACCTCCGAGCCACAGTTTAATATCTGCATTACTGTTCCATCAATATTACATCAGACATACACTTACCGCAGCTTTACTCTTACTACTTGTATTACATTATTGTTTCATTTTCTGTTCCTACTATATTAATTTACACTCTTGACTACCATTGCATCGCGGATTTCAATGAGGGGTCGCAGGGGTTGCGAGGCCCCCTTTAACGATTTAAATGGGGAAATCCCGATTCTCACCATGAACCGTTTTAAACTACTCCGGGTTATTCTAGACACAAGACTAATGTTGCATTACAGATCTTAACTGCAGTCCGAAATGGTGCTGGATCATATGAGATGTATTGTGAATAACTGATTGCGTGGGAAATCATAACAAATAAGAGCCAAAACCTTATTATCATATAGACTTTTTCCATTGCTGCACCTCAAAATTTAAAATATATTATATTATAGTATATTAAGATATATTACTTTCACTGTTACACTGAAATTTCTTGACACTTAATCAAAATATCACTATTAAATCAAATTGACCCTCATTACCTTAGAGACTACATATATATATAGTTGCACAGAAACAAAGGTGTATGATGCCCACTTTTACGGGTTTATTAATCAAATCACAATCGAAAATGCTAAAAAACTAAAGAAACGAAATTAATATGTCTTAGGAGTGTATGTAAATAAACCATGTTGACATAGTAATTAAACTGGCAAACGTGTAGCAACAAATGCATGGATTACACGTATAAGCGGAAATATTACAGCGACTGACTCACCGTTTAAGCTTGGTAACCAAACGAAATTGTTGATTCATATTCACGTGTACGTGACACCAAGTAATGTAAAATTCCTAAGTTTAAGGACGCAAATTGCATATCTTTCAAATTGCAGATTTCTGAAATTCGCTGGATCCGCGTTGCCGCCTGGATGGAAACTCCAATACACGACGTGAGCCCTCACACCCATTTCGAGAGCAAAATGTCATTCAAGAAATCATATAGCCATTGATTTCCTTTGGCAATTTTATGGGCGCCCCACGCGTGTTCGATCCTAGATGCCGACTTGGCGTGCGAGCGATAAGAGCCGGCCAATACCCCTGTTAGATCATGCACCGCCACTTCCAAACGTCCCCACGCCTTTTCAAATAAATTACCTAGGGGGAAAAAGTTGAACACTTTGGACAACATAACGGTGTGAAAAGATTTTCTCATGATATCTACGGCATGAAAACCCCTCGTAATTCATTGTCTTGTAGTTGACATATGCTTAGATACGACCATTCCAGGGCAAGGTGCTTGTAGAAAACGGCATGTCCCGAGCGTAGTAAAACCAAACTTGTCCCTGCCTGTGTTGAGAATTTGTTCAAGTCATGCTGAGTAAAGGGGATGAAAACATGCACGGTGACTCATGTTTGATATGTACTTTGTTTAACAAGCCTAATTGAAAACCTGTCCTGAAGAATTATGAAATTAGAATGTTTTTTTACCAGTAATCAGCGAAAGTGACAATTCAATACTACAATGATCCCAAAATATGTACAAACAGGCAGTTCAATATCTATTGTATAAATATATGAATATTTGAATTTTTTTAAAAAAGGCGAAGTGAATTTGGCCTCTCGGGAATGCACAGCAGTAAAATTGTTCAAGCTTGCAGGTGATATTGAACTGTCATTACAACTGATAAGAGTGATGAATAATTAGGCAGATTGCCAAACTGATGTAACTGATAGTTTATTTTATGTTTCTGTATAAAAAATGATTATGGTGCCTTAAAGGGGAGCATGAACCATACACAAGTTTAAACTACACATTGTAGTGAAGAACGATAAGATTTTTTTAATTAATATATAACAGCAACTTCAATGATTAAACATTTGGTGATTAAACTATAAACTATTCATAATTAATATATAAGAAAATTCACGAATGAAGATGAAAATCTGTGAAATTAAATTTTGCCATATTTCAATAGGCAACCTACTGTGGAACAGACAAAAGTTAAAGCGTATTGTTATGGCAACAATTGTGGTTACCTTGACCTTGTTCTGGAAGAGGATTGCAATGGGAAGAGGGGTGGGGGTAGGGACTGCATGGATAATGCAGAAAATTAAGATGAGGTCCGACACTTAAACAATAAAGTTGTGTATATGTCAATAGATCAACATAATATCCATTACACACATACACGCGCACGTAGATATGTTCAAATGTGTGCATGGAACTCTAATGCTGCTACAATTTACGGCGGTTACCCGTTCCCACTTTCACGAATTTGACGCCGAATCGCCACGAACTTACATCATTAAAATTCGTAGGGACGTCGTGGGAGTGTCGTAGATGATGTCTTGAACATTCGGTAATGTTCGTAGCGAGGTCTTGAGCACTCAGGATTCGTAGCGCTATTTTTGAAATGTTCAAAAATTAAGCATTGTCGTCACAAGTCGTAGCTAAGTCGTAACAGTTTCTTGGTAAGTCGTATGAGAGTCTTCATAATTCTTGTAAATTCGTGATTTAAAACAATGTCACGAATGCTCACGAAGGACAATGACATCGACACGACTTCAACACGACTACAATACGACTACCACAAGAACCTCTCAAGAGAGAGTCACGTTGATAAAGCCCCTTCCTACTTCCACGAATTTGGTGACGAATCATCAAGAACTGATATCATAATGTAACGGAAATTTTTTTTTTGAGTGATTTTTAACTTCTTACAAATAAATGAGGAATAAGGTTTAGAAGTAAGAACACTGTGTAGATTTGTAAATTTGTTTTAAAGAAGATTTGTATTGTGGTTATTGGTTCCAACTAAATTTGAACTAAAATAATTTGAAGAAGCTGAATCAAATTACGCTTCCTTTGTAATTTGTAACTTCTTTGTAAAAAAACAAGGAAGTTTTTGCAGTAAGTTAACTATATAGATTCGTTAATTTGTTTTAAAGAAATCTTTTTTATCGTGGATATTGGTTGACAAAATAAATTTGAACCAAAACAGTTTAAAGAAGCTGAATATATTATACAGTTTCGTCATACTTAAACAAATGGTCAATATAATAAATTATGAATTTCTTATTTTACTATAGGAGAATAAACTGAGCCTAACACAAATTGATATTAACAGAATCTTATATCACATTGAGAGCTGAATCAATAAGATATTTTTAACCAATATTTTGAGAATACAGATATTTTACATCCGATTAAGACGGTCGTCTACTTGGACTTAAAGAAGTTAACGTCGTATTTGCCACCACATAAATAAGTCGTAATTGTCTAATTACTCAAATCAAATGAGACATATATTATCAGTGTTTTAAACTGGATAACTTTTGTCAAATTAAAATATCTGGAGAAGTTGAGTAAAGTGTTGTTATGGTGTCCTTTTACTAACATAGTCTTCTTTGTGACATTACAATAGCTATATATCACATATATAGCTATCTAACAATCCGTAGCAAAATTGAATGATCGTAGGAGTATCGTCCACAAGTCGCAGATCAATCGTGGAAATATCGTACCAGTATCTTAGACGTCGTCACGGAGCCGTGAACATTCTTAAAAGTGTCGTGTCATATCGTGCTGGCTTCGTGTCACTGTCGTAGCCAATCGTACTGGCATCGTACTCCTTTCGTACAATATCGTGGTCGTGATGGAATTTTTATCACTCGACAGGCCGATTGGCCACGAATCGCCACGAATTCAACATCGTGGCGATTCGGCGTCAAATTCGTGAAAGTGGGAACGGGGCTATTAGTATTCATAGAAAAAAATGACCGTGTCCCTTACTCTCATGTGATTTAATATTCAAACACTTAATACACAGACAATGTGGAGACCTTCCCGTATACTGTCTTGTAGACAAATTTCTGAATACAAATATCACCTGCAACATGGATAACACTTCTCATTAATCAAAACAGATCAAAAGGCACTAAATATATTGATATACGCAAGTATATTAATATATAATACTGCGTGTATATACATCATAAACATAGAAGTTCAACACTGCAGTAGTTCAATACGGAGATGTAGAAGGGTTACCGATTCTCCAGGAGACTCAGACCTTATACTAAATCTTCTAAATATCTTTCAATAGACGAATTTGGATCTCTCAAAAATCCCTCATCTGTTCTTTTTCCATAATCTTATAACAGAAACATTAGTTTTTGTGTTCTCCTGTTTAATATTTAATAGAATGCCCTTGTCTCTCTCATTTATAAAGAGCACCATGCCACCCTACCCAATTGACCCAGGCACAGGTAAAATGTATGTAAGCCAGAGCTCTGTCCCTATACTGTCACGTATGTTGTCGGCAGCTATCAGTAGTATCAGTCATTTATCCTTGTCTGCTGGTTAAAACTGTCATCCATCTTATGCTATCATTGATGAAAAGACAACATTATAAAACCTTTGAACAGTCTGCTGCATTTTACATATACAGGGAAAAAGTGTCGTCAGATGGGGTTGTTTCCTGTCTTTTTTGTCTATAAACGAGTATAACCATTGTTGACAGAAAACGAATGACGAATGTTTTCTTTTCATTCGGGGAAAATTATGAGATGTGTCATTATAGAAAGATAGGCATTAAATTAGAACCCCTCACCATCAATAGTCTAGGCATTAAATGAAATGCAATTAACCGGTCACCAAATCAAACCCTACCAGCAATAAACACTTAAGTCATTAATCTTACAGACAGAAGGGGTTGGATTGTTAAGTAGGTTACAGGTTAGGTCAATATGATTTCAATATGTAACAATATATTATGTATTTTGATAAAATGCCTCCTTTACATATCAAAATTAACCTTTAATTACATTAATCATTATTCGCCGCTTTATCCAAATCCTTGAACGAATAATCAGAGAAAGTATATATATATATATATATATATATATATATATATATATATATATAGAGAGAGAGAGAGAGAGAGAGAGAGAGAGAGAGGCATACAGACAGACTGACAGGCAGACAGATACACAGAGGGGGAAGTTATATATGCCCACTAATATATATATGTATATACAGTAGAGTGCCGTATTTCCGAATGCCGAATTTAAAAAAATTCGTTTTTCCGAAAATTAAAATTGGGAACCGAAAATATATTCGTATTTCCGAAATATATTTCAAGTATGTAAATACCTTAAATGAATATTTGTAATTACGAATCACAAGGCCTGTTGTCATGTGTTAAGCCCAGTGGTGACCCTAATCAATTAGTTCTGGCCCGATGTTGTCGCCGGGGCAAAGGTGTGAAAACTACAGCCAACCTCGTTACGCTCAGCCCTCTGTACCCCTAGCTAGCGACTGAGCATTTTATCTAAAAGCACTTGTATGTAACAACCACATCTCGTTTGTACTCAAGCAAGCATAGTTCGTCAGCTTGGGACAGGATGTCAGGCCAAATAACTGAGCAGTTTACTCACATCAGCATTGATAAGGTATAATTCATTAAACGCTTGTGCTCAAGCAGCTTTAATATGTCCGAGTCTTCAATTACGTAGATCGAAAAAAAAAAACACCGTGTTCCTTGGCGATGTCATTTGACCTTTCCCGCGAATTTGATGTAAAAAGAGCACGCACGTATCCCTAAAAGAGATTAGACAGATCTTTGCCAATTATGCTCAGCATTAATCCAACATCTTTAATATGTCCCGGTCGTCAATTACGAATATCAAAAAGAAACACCGTGTTCCTCGGGTAAAATGGCATTACGTTAATCATTAACTGTAGTACAAACTTACCGATAGACCCTTGTCCGCATTTCCGAATGTTCGCTTTTACGAACAAAAAGCTTGTTCCCCGACGCTTTCGGAAAAACGGCGCTCTACTGTATATATATATATATATATATAGTTTTCAATAATACAGTTTGGTAATGATCATTTAACCTCTCTGCACCGATAAGGGGAAAGACAAAAACTTGTCGGTATGGTAGCCTTTACATATAATAAATAACTGATCATTAATTTAATCACATTGTTTAACTAATGAACGAATTATAAGAGAAAGTATCCTCCAATACTAGCGTAAACAAATGCCTCCAATGGCGTAGGCAGTGACGTCAGAGTAGCACAGTTTAATCAGTAACGGAGACGTAAGCTTCCCACATGTATACAACGACGGTACTGATATCGTAATGTAGACAGGTGTTTGACATATGGCGACGCAAAGTCGTTCAATTATCGGCTCCTGTCAGCCTTACTCACGCTTGGCTTTAATAAACCAGAGGGAATAAGCCTTGTGTGTTTCACAAGACAATAAATTTATAATTGCTTAAAATTGAGGGCATTACTTGATTGAAGTTGGATTTGGTTTGGTTATGATTAAAGGGGCATTTTTACTTATCTTTTATAAATAATTTACGTGATTACTGGCTTGCTCTGTGTATATATAAATGATCATGGGGTAATTCCTGTTAAGAAAACTGCTTATGATGCCTCTGTGGTCGATGTATAGATTTGTTTACAAACACGTTGTTAGTAAACAAAGCAATGTTTTCAAGTGGAAAATATATGGTAGTTGGCTACATATATACAGAAACTGAAAGTTCATTAGATGTAAAATTTTCATTTGGAAAACTTTGGTTCATCTGACTTGCCACCAGGTGTCTTAGTTTAATGTGTTTTGAATACTCTGATCGGCCCTCATATACTGTAAACAAGTGGATATATTAAAAACGAACAATCTGTGTTTGGTTGGATTGGTGTTTCCTTCCCTATTTTTATGAAAGGTTTAAGTGATTACTTTCAGTTGACAAACGTCAAATATCGGATTGAGTCCCTTTAAGCTGAGGTTGGGATTAGTATATATACACTATCTCTGAAACACTGTTCATACATAGCCACTGTATTAATATCCATGATATACTGTGGTTGGATTGATATTCGAAGGGTTAAAATTTCGCGGTCTTCACTCTTAACATGTTTGCGAGGGTTCAAATTTCGCGATCTAACAATATAAAAGATCAATAACTTTTATTATGTGAACTGATTGTATTGAATATTTACACAAAATCTTTTTAACAAAACTATTTTAAATTCGAAAGACAATTGGAAAAAAATATAATATCAATTGAAATATGAGTCTTTGAAGTTAGGTTTGGTTGGGTTTGGATGGAAGTTGAAGTCTGAAACAATATTTGATTTTTCGGATAAACGGTGATAGGATAAATAACACTTTACTCTCTCCCTCCTGCCCCCCCCCCCTCCTTATATATATATATATATATATATATATATATATATATATATATATATATATATATAATATCATACTTTAGTATTAATTGATCCTTATACTGAAGGAAAAAGCAATGAACTTTCATCTGTTAGGATAACTCACTCTTGATTTATCAAACGGTGCCCCTGTTAATCTCTTATCTCCCCATCATGCCCCGTTATCTTAATAATTAATTCACTGTGTAATATATATCATTTATTATACTGAAGAGAGCTCTACATGTTCAATATTGTAAATGAGCAATAGAGACCGTGTAAAAACATATCATTCAAGAACCTGTCAAGATCATGTGAAGCCCCCCCCCCCCCCCCCCCATGTTCGACCTTTAATTCAAGAGAAAAGACTAATACACACTAAATACGAAAACGCAGTGCCGGATTTTGTGTCTCGTACATTTCTTCCCTATGCTTCTGCAAACTGGAGTAAACCCAATTTCCTTGATGAAATCCCTTTTCAACGTGATAAAAATTGTAAATTAAATGGAATATTAATTGCCATTAAGTGGACAGGAGGCCCTGCACTTAATTAAAGGTTCACTATAATGACCGCTTACAGGTGTCTGTTACGTAACTGACCCCAAAACGCTATATTTGTCTCATTATAGCCGCGGCAGCTCGAGAATTCACACAGTAATTGTTTTTATTTGGGATTTATCACATTTCAAAGTTTGTTTTAAAGTTTTATTGAGCACTTTTACTACTTGATCGGGCATTCTCTAACTACTGATTGCCATGTATAAATGCAGCGAACGGAATACAACTTTGAAAGCCCAACACGGTCATGGAGACTAAAAATCCATTAGTTTTTAAAAACATTATACGTTCCCGTGACCTTCTTTGTTTCTTAGTGACAACGAGATTACATAACAGCATAAAAGGACAAACAACGGTGTATACATGGGTAATCCTATAAACCTCTTATCCCTTCTCAATGATTAGGGGATTCACTCAGGAAAGAGCAAAATTCCTACCTTTGCCTCTCTCTCTCTCTCTCTCTCTCTCTCTCTCACTGAATATATATATATATATATATATATATATATATATATATATATATATAAATGCATATCGTTGGGTGTCTTACCATCTTCTATTATTGCCTTTGGTATACACAACGGACACATTTTCTCTAAATTCTCTCCAAAAACACACTACTTATTATTTACGGTAATATCTTAATTATGCATCAACGCCATCTAGTGGACAAATATGGAAAACAGAGCGCTATTTGTACAATGCAAATAAAATATATATTCGGTATAAATAGCATGTGTTCATTTTTTGTAGGAGGATATTTCACAAAGAACATATGTTAAAAGAGTTAAGTCTATGATTGCTATTTTTACATCGTATGTGTCCCAGTAACAAGAAACGACTTGTTTTGCAACCTTAGCCTATAAGCAACAGTTCAGACAGGTGATGCGCCTGTGACCACAATGAAGGAAGGTTTTACGTGAGAGAGTTACCTGTATTTTATTTAGGGAAGTATGCACTGTGCAGTTGAAAATTGCATACAAAGTACAGGCAAGGTACATATTCAAATTTATGAGGAAATGTGACCGCAAGCGAAAGGCGATGAAAAACTGCGGAAAGTTCTTTTTTTCTCCTATGGGAGAATGTGTAGACCCGGGGTCAATGAGAACTTTTGTTAGGTGTATGCTTATTACTAACAAAACCCAGAGAAGTCATATCCCAAAATATAAACATAAATAAATATCAACTTGGCCCAGCTGCATTGTGGAATCTCAGATGTTATTAAGCAGAATATATTTTTGTTAATAAATTGATAGTAAATTGTTAAGCCTTATATACACATGTATATACACATGTATATATATATATACATCGCATTGAAGAGTATAACACTGTTTCTGAAAACACATATAACTGCCTCCGCAAGAAGAGTTTGCGTTCAATTCCATTCACGTGTGTGTGTTTGTGTGTTTGTTCACAATATCACTCACTCATTCATGAACTTAATCCCATGAAATTTTCAGGGCACCTCGGAAAAATTGGCCAATGAAAAATCGATTCGATTTTAGTGTTGGTCCGGCTTATCATCCGGATCAAGGAAGAACTTCCAGAAATATTCAGCACTTGTTGGGGAACATAATCACCAATGTACCTGGTAATATATACCAACAAGTGAATGAAAACACCCGGTTTCGGAATACCCCGATACCAGGATTCGAAAAAGAAGAATCAGGAAATTATTCGTGACCATATTTTATTATCGGTTGATGCTCTGAAGTTTCACCCTCGAATCTTTTTTTTTTTTTAAACGGACCTGGCAGATCTTACAGTCAGTTCCAAAAGAGATACATTATCGCAGGAATTGTAGAACGTATAAATGTATGGATTGTGTATAGGATATTGTTAATGTAAAAAAAAAGTGAAAAAAATATGAGAAAAGTAGTCCGAGACTACAAAAATACCTCCGCCAGGTTTGGCTACACAGGAAATAGACCAGAGAAAGCCCCGAGCAACTGACTCTATGTTTTAATATAAGGTCAGCTGCGCGGGACAGAACAAAGAGACTAATACCAATGAATGAATGTGGCCCTGGGCCCTGGATATAATTACATTACCATCTGTTACAAGAGTCACTTGAACGAAACACATTTGAGGGATCCAAACTACAAACACAATTTAAGGGTTTTTTTCTTTGCTTGTTACCCTATCCCGCCATAAAATTTCAAAATGTGTTCATTACTTTATGAGTAAAGTTGCTAACAGACAACCAAGACAACAACGAATCAACGACAACGACGATAAAACATTTCACCCTGTGGCTAAGGTGTAAAAAAAATTTCGGGATCCGTGCTTGCAAATCTATAAATTTAATACTTATATGTATACGGTTTGATTTTATGAAAAGTGTACTTTCCTCACAAGTTTGGCAGAGGGATTGGTGGTTAAGCAGACGTATGTCAAATATCATTATATTATCATAAAATACAACTGCTTATGAAAAAAAAATATTAATATAGATATCACATAATCTGAACCAAATTCCTGGAGGAAAAACATCTTTTTTAATTTATTTTTCACATAAAAAACATGAGGTTGTGTGACTTGTTCAAAAACTGTTGGCACACCTATGCCGCTATGAGCACCGTCACCTCGGCACTGACGTCAACCATTGGGAAATCCCCTGTGAATAAAATTGCTATATATTATCAAAAGCTCAGTATTTCTGACACTGTCAGCCCCAAATTTTCAGATAACATGTATTGCTAGATTTAAGTCATTTCTTATTTTATTTTGCCGGTGACGTCACACTTCGCACCAGTCAGTCGCACCAGGGCCAAGTCTCTGTTCTGGATGACATGCACATTACATCTCCACGTGGTTTTAGGTTTACCTAACCTGGTGACCAATCCTGACCCAAGGTGGTTTATAGTCCGAGCGTACTGAAATTGTGCATATTTACCCTTACACAGTGAACGCTGGTTCCACACCTCACCTGTATTTACATTACTGTTACAAATTTGTCTGCCTCAAGAGCTTCCTGTGAACTGACACCGCTACTGTCTTCCCGTGTATTACTGTGTCCACTGACAAAATCTAGGTCAACCACATTAAGGAAATTACCGCACCTTAGCTCTGAGATCACTCAAACAAATACACACACCTGAGCGAGCGCACACTGGCACACGCACGCACTCATATGATGCAATAAGATTTTTTCTAACCTCTTTTATTTACCGATTATTAATATGGAAAAGAAAGTCGATGAATTTAAATTTTGTCAAATACACGTGCAAAAGCACACGCGCGAACGCACACGCACACCCATTTGCCTAAATCCGATATTTTATTTACGGATTAAAAATATTTAAAATACAGTACATGTATTCTATTTTTGTGAAATTGAAGTTCAAATTATTATTTCACAACTGAGAGTCCACAGGAAGTATAGGGTCAATATCTGCTAATATAAAACAGACGTTTACGTATACATCGGTTTGTAACTTTGCAGGTTATATAAAGAAGAGTTTATATCACAAATTTAGCCGCTGGGGGTAGTTCATTTCGGCGCAGGCACGACTTGAACAAAAACAGATGCACGAAGCAAGGTACATGCGGGTAACACAAGCTTTTATACCTTGGGTTAATTACAGAGATCGAAAATCGAAGTTACTTTAGGTCAAAGCCACATGGTTCATATATATATATATATAAATATATATATATATATATATATATATATATATATATATGTGTGTGTGTGTGTGTATGTGTGTTTAAGTGTGTGAGTGTGATTTTCTAGTAAACATATTTAACTCTCTCTCGTTCTCTCCCCCTCTTTCTCTCTCTGTCTCTCTCTCTCTCTCTCTCTCTCACACTCTCTCTCTCTCCCTCTCTCTCTCTCTCTATATATATATATATATACACATGTATATCCTAGTATATGTAAAATTTTGTAAACAAAGAAAATAAGAGATTCTAGATAGGTACATTTCATGCAGTGTCATCTGTATTACAAATTTATATGTGACTTAATGTATATATTTAAAACAACCGGATTTTTGCGGATGAAGAATGCCCTTTAATATCTGAACCGACAAGGAAATATTTTTACTCATTTTCATCCATCTGTCAGTAATCATTAATTTGAAACTTACAAACTTATTATATATTTAGATTTAGATTTATGATAATGTAAAAGAAATAAGTATGTTGCAAATTCTCCTTGTTTGAAATTAGGCTTGTATTCTGTATAGCCTACCAAAGGGTCAAATCGGTGATCGTCATGCTTTCAGTTTCATGTTGTGTGGATATGAATAAATAATACAAATTATGCTTGAATCAGTTATCACTCTTAAGAACTCTTTCAAAGTCTGTTGAAGAGGGCAGTTTAATTATGTATTTGGATTTATAACAGTCCTAGATTATCTGGGCGTGACGGTTGTTTCTTTTTCTTACCTTTACGGTATCTGAGGACGGGGAGTCAGTCTAAAAGTAGCCCGATCCCTCCTCACCTTTCTGGTCACTTCACTGATGGGGGCATCAACTTTTTCTCGTATTTTGAAGAAACTTTCACCACGGTTGGTTCCTGTGTGCACCTAGAGTGCTCGTTTAGAAGTTTTAAACGCGAGCAGTTAACCAAAGACGTGCAAGGTATGATTTACAAAGTTGCTCTTTGAACTCGAGGAAGTCAAGTCCTACCTGTACCGTTATTTGCCAAAAGCTTGAGAGCGGGGCGGTTCTGAGCCCGCGTCGGAGTCGAGGCTGTAGAGGTCACGTGATGCCAATTACAGCCCTCGAGACACCCAACAAGCGTTGACTAGTATCGCTGAAGACCTACTCACTATCAGCTCAATCAACGTGTATATTACGTTGGCATGCTCGCTCCCCTCTCTTTGTTTCGTGAACATACAGGGCATAAACCGTGTATCTGTCAAGTGTTGCACATACCGGTACACTGTTGCTAAGATAAAGTCATCGACGCTGTTCCAGTATCGACCGGTAAAGCACGAATCGTGGCCACATGTCACAGCGCAGGTCAACTGTAGTTTAAGTTCATTGCGACCTTTTTTCCCATTTGGCCCATAAAATTCACACTTCCTGATTACTTGGTGTGTCACCGATACAAACATGGCGGGCTAACTCTCCTCTGCCTCTTGACGTTTCTACTGACACGTGTTCAGAATCGAAAATCAATCCTTGCTAGGATTTAGGACGTAAATGTCTGTTGTTTAAACATCTGGTATATTGATCCCTTAAACTGATAAGATTAATAATTATCAAACTTGTCCAGAGTGTAGTCCTCCAACTTCACATGATCTTATCTGCACACGCGCACGCGTAGACCACAAACGACCCACCCTCCATTACATATACTTGCTGTATATATAAACCTATGATTCTGACATAAGTTATGTGACATACGGGTTTTAGTGTGTCTGCAATATGGCAGCTCCCATGTACGGTTTAGAGAAACTGGCAGAAATAAAACTGTCTAGGGTTCGGTAAGGGCGCGGGGATGTGACACTCCCAGGACAGCGTCCAGGCGAAAATCTATCTGAAGAGAGAGTTGTTTTGCCCAGGGTACGTGTATCGGCAAAGTTTAGAGCGGAATAACGCTTTCTCTTAACCACGCCCAAATTAAAAAATTATTGTAGGGTACAAGATCCAAACAGACATGCAAGACATACATGCATACATACCTACATATACACACATACGGACAAACAGACTTAATTTGAGGGCTCGTCACTACCTCGACATAGCCTTTAAACTTTATGCCGAACCTTCATGGTCCGAAAATCCTCTATGTTTCTTGCATCCGCACGAAAGGGTCTCAAAATAACTGTGCTCACAAAAAAAATAAAATACTTTTAAAAAAGACGGGGGGTCTAATGCAAATACTTGAAAGATTTTAGTTCTTCAAATGTTTCTAGTTCTTCACAAAGAAATAGGATCATACCCATATATATATATATACGTGTCAATAAATTATTGCGGTAAAGGTTCTTTTCACACAGTGGAGGTTATTGCACCAACCACGAACCACGCAAACAGGTCTCGATACGGTATACGTGTGATTTGTCATGATATGTTAAGAAAGATATTTATAAAGCTTATTTCATTCCGATCCTTCACCTGAAACCATATATCGGCACACACAGCGTTCACCTGGTCCCCCCGGCGAAATTTGTGGATACACAGAGCATACACCTGTAGAAACTGCTCTCATAAATAGAAAGTGCGCCAAGTGTAACTGCCCGTACAGCTAGAATTTGTACCTGGTGAACTGCCAGCACACATAGGTGCATCCAAGAATTTTTTCCCAATTAAAACATTTTTTCATGTATCTATAAAGAAGCAGTCTGCATTATGATGCTTTTTTTTCTAAATTTCAGATCGCTACCCCCGCCTTGTTTTCATATTATTAGCATAGATACATCATCTCAACCCAGTTTTATTCCTCTTTGCTAATAGGACTGCATTGATAGAAGCTTCATGCGGCCACTACATCTACAACGCTGAACGTATTTGCAAGTTTAAACGCAAGCACCATCAGGCGGGATTTTCGAGAACTATACCACGAGCATTGATGGATTGAATAGTCTTTCATGTTTAGGCCAAAAAAAATTAAAGGTATGGTTCTCAGGCACCGCCCGCATCAGTTTTAAACCCCCGCATCAAAAATTTTTATTTTGATTTTCAATAAAAACTTTCCAATTTTGAGCTGCTGCCGCTCCGACATTTCTTTCAAGAAGGTAAAACCATACAATTTCCTTTGTTTTGTAGTGCTTTTACTTATTTAGCAAAAAAAACTGTTATTTTCATGCTTTTCCCTTATCATTTGACATTTTTATCGAAACATACCAAAAAAATTAAAATAAAAAAAGCGCCCGCCCGCATTGATTTCTGAATCAAAGTTTCTGAAAAAAAAGTGCCTGAGAACCATACCTTTTTTTTTTTGGCCTTACATTTGATTTTTTTTATTCAAATTACATATTTGAATATAAAAGTACTATATGAATGAGAACGCATGTTTTTAGGAAACTAATTTTGTTGTTACCATTCGGAGTAGAAGAGCTCATTTGTAAGGTATAATATTCAGGGGCGGATTTAGGAAAGGCGCAGTTGGTGGGCCCTGTCTTTTTCAGGAAACTAATTTTGTTGTTACCCTTCGGAGTAGAAGAGCTCATTTGTAAGGTATAATATTCAGGGGCGGATTTAGGAAAGGCGCAGTTGGTGGGCCCTGTCTTTTTCGACAATAATAAAAAAAAATTATATACGTGTAATTCGGAAGGCAGCGCCTGATTTTTATCTCGTACCGTTTTTTTTATTCGGCAATATTTCTGCTTGAGGGATTAGATAGAGGTTTTGTTTTAAGAACACTAGAGTACTATAATTTCCATTACAGTATTTATCTTGTAAAAGGTTCTTGCGCACTCCCTTTTTTATATGATTCTGTATATTCGCCCGGTATAGGAAACACAAATCCGTATGTATATATATATATATATATATATATATATATATATATATATATATATATATATATAAACATGTATCCTCCTTTTATTGTCTGTGCGGCGAATTTCAAATATATAAAATTTATGATTAAGGTTTAAAAAATAAGGAATTATGTTAGGTGACTTCTAAATCAGATTTATATATTTCATAGTAAACTCAGAAATGGAACCAAAGCCTGTTATCTAATTATTTATATATTTGTTTTCCAATATATAAATATATCATTCTCTGATTACATTGACCACCCAACCCCCCTATAAAAAGGGTGGGAGGCGAGACATATACCCCCCCCCCGCCACCCCCCCCCCCCCCTTCCTGTTTGACGGTCCCTCGTTATCACGGGGTTATTTTGTGCAACAGGAGAAAAAGTATACCTGCATGGTTCGTTAGAACCAGGAAGTGTTTATAAAGAATAATATAATTAATAGAACTAAGCAGTAGCTTTCAAATAATATATCATTTTAAACCGTATGTAGTCCCCTTTCTGATGCTATGTATATTTATGATATTGGTTTTCAGTTTTAACACTTTTGACAATTTCTTTTTTTTAATGGTATTCAGGTTTTAAGCAAGCGGTAACAGCAAACCATTTGAATGGGATAATATCAAACTTTGTGACAATATTTCAAAACCATTTTTTGTCAACTATATTTCTTTCATGTTAAGAAAATGTAATTCATTTTTTTCATTGAATACAAATTTTAAAAATCAGTTTCAAGTAAGAAAGAAATATGATAGTAATAGTGTGATAGTGTTATGTTGTTTGATATTAGTTTCGCTGTTACTGGTTGATTAAAATTGTGTGTTATTAAACATTTTGAAATTTTCAAAAATGTTAAAATTTCATTTTAAAATGAAGATGAATTTCATAAAAACATATACCATTAGAAAGAGCTCTTTTCAGGTTTAAAATGAGTTTACGAGGTGTAATATGCATTTGAACAGCTTTTGGATTGATTTTAAATTTAGGGTTTTTTGTTTGTGACTTGAAGTTAAAAAATTTCCGAAAGGGGGACATTTGAACTGAGTGCATGCGGAAATCAATTTTTAGACACGCCAAGCATGATAAAAAATTCACTCTTTTGTGGAATATTCTGAACATAGCGGTGCCTTAGAACTCAAACATTTGTAAATAATTGTCCATATAATAGACACTGCTCTTCGGATTAATACAGAGAAGATGAGACAGTCAGTCTTCTGCCACCGATAGGTCAGAGGTCAACATCGTGCACTGAATTAGCCTGGCCAGGACCTTATCTTATCTTACACATTCTTGCTGGGCACACCTTTCATGTATTACCCGACGAGTTATGACCTTTGACCTTATGATGGTATGCGGTGGAAATATACAGATGATGATTTCATCTGATGATGATGATTAAATTATTAATATTTGTTTATAACGATTCCACAATATTTGTTTAACTTTTCATTGAAACATTTGGCTGTTGGTTATGCTAAAAAAATAAATAATTTCGAAAAATATTACCTCATAATATTTTACCCACTTGTATGATGGCCTTAAATTAATGACAGCAGGCAAAAAACTGAAGTTAAGGCAACCCCCTATTTAGCTACTCTTTTGCGTACATTTTATGTTCTGGTGCATGATATTATTACTGCAGACTGACAACTGTCTCCAGAAATGAAGGTCACCAAAGTTAGATATCATCAGCCCCTTGAATATACTGCTATTACACATGATATAGCTACTGAATATTCCATGCACCTGTACATGGGCTAAAGGTTTTTGGCAATAAGTAGGACATGCTGTAATTATGTCTATTATGTTACAATTAATGACAGAAATTTATTTGATTTCCGGCAGAAGAGAAGGAAAGATAACGATGTATTTTATCAACTTATGGTATCAAGTACTACCATCAACGTCTGCCAGAAAGTGTCGATGACCCTGTCACTTCAGTCAATATGTCGTCACAAGAATAGACTAAATTAAAAATTAAAATATTAAATTAATTTTTTCGCTCAAATTCTTTGGTGGTTTCCTTGTAAATAATTACCTGTGTACCTGGTTTATTTACTAACATATAATTTTTTTTTACAAAATAAACAGATTTTGCAAAAAGGCTACGCCCCTGCAAAACTTATGGGCGCCCCTGACTATAGTCAACATGAACGAACGCCTCTGCAAAAAAAAAATCGTAACAATAAATTTTAACTGACTTTCGTAACAATAATTTTTAACTGAAGTTTTTCGTTGTTCTGGACATTGTTCATGCTGTCATAAAATTTTATTGAATTGGATTGAGAAGCTTTCATTTTGGACACAAACAGATACCAATGATCAGACAGGTATGTAGGGATTGAGCACACAAGGAAGCCAGAGTTACACTCCGCTTGCAATTTCACTTGATGCGCCCCTTTATCCAGACCTACCCTAAAATTTAATGGGAACTTCCGGCGACCATGTCACTAAATCAGTCGCGCCATCTATCGAAGAAAGGGTAAGTTAGAGCATCATAAGCACACAGGTGTTATATAGAATGAAACGGCCAAAACATTTACTTTTTAGATTAAAACAATCATTTCGTTAAATAGTTGGAAGTCGAATTTTCACATCAGTGTACACTATGCTGATTTGGTCTTGAATGATTTTTGGGTTAAATAGTAGTAATTAAAAGAAATGTCGTCATGTTAATATCAATTGATATATTATGAATAGATTTTTATTTCAATAGGTTGACTCCCTCTCTCTCTCTCTCTCTCTCTCTCTCTCTGCGTTAATGGATTTTTGGTGTGTCCGATGTTTTCAACAAGTGCACACACATGCATAACTACAGTGAAAGGTCACTTCAGTCAAACGGAAACGACAATAAAACACTCATAATATTTGGTAAAATGTTATTTAATACAAAAATCTATAAAAACAGTATATACAAAGATTAGTCTTTCTTTACAATGGAATCATTAATTATATTGGTTATGCTTAAACATGTGTACCATTGTATATGTTTCTGGAGTTAACTTTAAAACTTGAAATAGATGTGCCATTAAGCTTCAGTATATACTGGAAAAGAAAAAAAACAGACAAAAAAGGTACCTCAACGTGGTGTTCAACGGTGATCATTTAATGTAAAATCACCTCTCTAAATGTCTCGGTTTCCGCCGAAATTAATCAATCCTCATTTTCCTAATAATGGAAAGCCTAATCAAGCTTTAGGATATATGTATGCAATCGTCAAGCGATCCCTCGAAGAGTCCCCCCGACCCTCGAAACTGAGCGATAATGGGGCCAAAAATAAATATTAGGTAAAAATCCGTGTCCAAGGATAAGTATTGTCCCCCTATTGAAGCTTTTCAATATCAGGTATATTGGTGATCTTATGCAAACAGAAATTGCAATAAAAAATATATTGAGTCGATGGTTTAGCACTCTACACACCATATAAGCGTCCCCGTCATACTGGGAGAGGCTTAGACAATGCTTGTTCATGTGTGAGAACAGTTAATATAATAATAAATGATAATATGGTCAATAGTCACCCTGATCACCTAGTGGTTTATCTTCATGAAAAAATATTCAAAATAAAAAAAATGCACAGAAACTAACACTGACTGGCTTTATCTAGGCAAACTTCCAAGACCCCATATCTGGCAGACTACTTTAAAAAATTGTGTCTTCATTCAGATACATAACAATCTTAGCCCATATATCCTGTCGAAAAGGGAATGGTGAACACCATAACAGAAAGTTCATAACAATATCCTTTACATATGGAAATACCAAATCAACAATACACATAAATACAAGTCATTCTTCTGTGTAAATATATGGTAATGAAAATTTGTTATTGGAGAAAGAAAGGATATTTACATGAAGTTTACCCAGCGACGGCGTTTCTAAAAAAACCAACATCTTCTATTCAAATGTACAAAGCGAAGAAGTGTTTCTTTTTAATTATGACACGTTTGAATTCAAGTTTGACACAGATATTGCCAGAGCAAAGAGAGGATGACGACGATGACGGAAGCAGCCCAGTGGTGCCCCCTACAGGGAGGAAGTGGACCTGCCTGCTGATCCACCAGGATTGTAGAGTTAACATTAGTCCAGTATGTCAGCAGATCTCTCACCACAGTCGCCCTGTAGAGTAAAAATATATACATATATGTTTTCAGTTATTATTATCATAATGATTATTATGATTACATTTTAGATTAAAGCACTGAAATAATCTTTCTCCACCATGCAAAGGTCACGCTAAAACAATCTCTCTACAAACACGTGTATAGACTACAATGACAGTGTAGTGAAGATTGCAAAAGCAAATGTTAGATTGTACACTGCCGAAAATATATTTTTTTAAATGTTTAATTTTCTTGCTCAAAAAATTTTCTTATGATAAGATGATATATCTTTTCTTTAGAAAAGCTGGACATGTTTTCTTGGTTTTAAGCATGCTGCCTATAAATAAAAAATTATCATGGGGATTTCTTGTCAAAAGGAAATTTATATATATTTTATACAATTCTATAAAATTATTTGTATATAAGAAGAAGAATTAATATAGGTATGTGGACGATTCCTAAGCTTCTAGCTAATCTTCTAGCTATTTCGCAATTACATATTATTCAGTACAAATTAATAATAATATATTTTTTATGCCTTTGTTTCAAGATTATTTAAAAACCGGGATGTCTGGCATGCGCACTAAGTCCTCTAGGCTGAGCTGGATCACATCTGCAGACGGCAGGTGTGCAGTAATTTCGTGTCCGAAATTCCCCCCATAAAGTTTCCTCTTTATGTGTGTTTATAATTCCATATTATAATAGGCTATATCAATAATATATTGCATAATATAATTTATTGCATAATATTCAAATAACAATTCAACGAAATCCAAATATATATATTGAGCAAATATATGAGCATTTGTAATATATTAGCTTTTAAAATGCCGAATAAGTTTAAGGTTAAGGTGGTGCTAATTTTTACCGAGATAAAGACAAAATATTCAAAGTAGATTACAGCATATCCTACGGCAATCTTTGAATGCTACTTTTTTGTTTATAACTCAATTAATAAAAAATTAAGCAAAAACAGAGATAAATAAACGTACCAAAGTTACAGTTTTTTTTATTACTTTAGCTTAATAACAGATATAAAGTCATGACGCAAGGTAAGGATAATACAAAAATATATGACAAACTAAATGTCTGCAATCGTTGGGCGATTGCAACGGGAGTCTCTTCCAAGTAACCCACAAGTGAGCAGTAATTAAGTAGTCTAAACAGCAAATTTAAAAAAGCAGCCATACTGGCACAAACAGGGGGCACAATCGAGCAATAACGGGCGTGGGGTTCGTCTTTACTGTGTACGCCCTTGGAAACTGGGACACGGTAACTAAAAAATAAACAAGATGCAAATGAATAATACTGTGGCCAAAGTTCAGTTTTTGAAAATCAGCCATATTGGATACTAGAATCTATTGCCAACAAAAACAGAGGAGAGAAGGGGGGGGGGGGGGGGGGGGTGGAAAAAAAGAAAAAGAAAGATTTACGCAATATCACATAAAAAATGCACTAGAAATACCTGATGATCAGGTGACCATGTCGAGAATTTGGCGCTGTCCATGAAAATGTCTCGTTTATCTTCCAGTTCGGTGAAGCGTGACTGACAGCACTCTGAAGCAAAGGTATGAACAGGTTAGGTTTTACAGTCTTCAGTTTTGTCAATTATCAGTTCGATGTTGAATTTTTACTTTATTTCATGTCAGAAGGCGTTTTGGTTCGTAGCCATAGTAATAAATTGAAATCGTGCCATTGTCTTGATAGAGATACACCTTGATTTGATTTTCATTCAACATTCTAAAAGCGACTTCTATGCTAAAACATGACATTATACTTCTACCATAAAATAAAATAAAAATAATGAGAATCTGATGAAAATCGTTTTGTTTAGTTCATAAAACCTATTGATACGTTTTAATGTAGGCTGAGCCGAACTGTGCTTTGTCACAGCGAGTTATATATTTAACTATATGTACAATGCCGTACGATGCTAAAACATAACACTTTACTCCTCATGAGGAACAATTTATTGTACTCAGTAAGATTTACTTTTCCATGGCTAGAATGCTTTGTATCCAATTTAATATCAATCACAGGGGTTTCATATGTCTAAAATATTTTAGATATTACATTATTCAAACTATTGCATACAATATTTCATGTACGGGGAAAATACTACTGAACAATTTAAACATTCGTGAAAATCAGTCTGAAATTATATAAATATATGTTAGCTAAGCTGATGTTCACATCGTTACTTACTCGGACATTGCCGTCACATTCAATATATTTCAAGACGGAGGAGGATGGCAGTTCAAATGTCCCGATTGCCCCATCGTAAACTGTAAAAATATTTTAAGCAAAATGAAGCAATGGTAAATAGCGCCAGTAAATCCAGAAATCCAATTAAGCAATATTGCTTTTGTATAGAGATGTCTGACAAACCGTCTGACGCAACAATGGTCAGGACACTATGTGATAAGAAGGAACACATTTCTAATCTACTGGCATTGAAGTTTTAAAAATACATATCTGTTATAGAATTATTTGGTATATGAAAAACATAATGTTAGTAGTAATTATCTTATTATCAAATGACCAATTATCCAATTCCCACTATTAGCAGATTGCTAAATTGAATGGGTAGCTCTTTTGCATAATTTGAAGTTTGTAAAATAGCTCCTTTCTCAAGATTTGCTTTTGAACACAATCATTTGCCATCAAATCCAAAATTATCACTTACATTTTAAAACTATTTTTACGTGTTTGGTTTTCCGTGTGCTGCCACATGTTAGTATAATCTGCAATGTTAAAATTGAAGTAAATAATAAGGTTTAAATCTTTAAAATATAAAAATTAGAATAATCTTATGTTTACCCACCTCCGACGGTTCCATTAAAAGCACACCTGACACGTCTGACCTGAACAAATACGCCTCGAAAGAAGTTGTGACCAATACTTTGGTTCGCCACCACACTTACTAAAAAAATATATATTTTTACATGTAGTATGTTACCTGTCTAACTATAAATATAGCTCTATTTTCAATGCATGCATAGTTTTTTCTCTTTGGATTTTACACAAATACATTTTCTGTCTTTGTATATTTGTTTATTTACATTACAGTTAAGTAAACAATAAAGCCTTGGACTATCAAAAGGCATCGCATCTCTGCAAATGCAATAAAATTAACAAATTATATCCAAATGCAAATACCCACGCAAATATCCACACAAATGCATTTGCCATTGAACTCTACTTCGATACTTAATAACAAGATAGGTTTGTATATTGTTTAAATGCTTAAATCGTATAAGGTAAAATGTATTGTTGAAAATTGTTAAAAGAATTTTTAGTTTTTATTACGATTATTGTTCGAAGATAGAATTTCAGAACTGTATTTTCATCTGAAAATCAAATGTTTTCAACACTGTATTTAAATTCGAATGTGTTAGGTTGTTTTTCGCATTCTTTTGATATGAAAAAAGTACTGCTTTGTTATAAAAAATGCATATTAAGTATACACCCTTGTTTTGTATAGACATAATTTCCTTTCGTCCTAAGACTAACGGTATATGTTGCATCTTGTATTATAGGATCTAGCCCTCTTTGCCTATTAATACATATCTTATACCTACGCTTGTACCTCCTGTTCGGCTCATATACACTGTTGCTGACTTGGATGAAATATGGCGGATGGCGGGAATGTGGCCTGACTGGAGCCTCGTTTTGGGGGTCCCGTGTGTGGCCTTCCTGTAGATTCTGCCCGACACGAACACCGGGCATCATACGTCTGCATACACTGGCACTGACAGGGGGGCCGTCAGGTAAAGTGTGTGAGAAGGGTGCCAGGCTAAGCAGCACAAGCGGAAGTAAGATGACGTCACACCCCATTTGCATTATGGGTATAATCTTTTCAATATCTGCAAAATTATAGATAAAAAATTTACAGGTTTATAGGCAAAATGTAAAGAGAGAAGTGTCTTGTATTTTTAAAGTGAAGAAAATAATATTATACGATTGACCAAAAAATAATCAAGTGCATCTTGCACAGCGTTTGAAGAAAACATGTTGTTACTTTAATTGACCTGGGTGTAATATCACAGAGATTATCCTATAATTTATTTGTCCTATGATTTTTTCTATTTTTCTTATCAAAGTGATGATATTGAGTATATTTAATGTTTACTTTTGATCATTATAGACAGAGGCGATATCAGGGAGCTTCAAGATATGAAGAGAAATAAAACAATATAAATGTAGTCCTGTAGTCATATATTAATACAATCATTATATAGTTTTGCCAGTACACTAAATTATGGACTTAAATAACCGGACAACGGGTACAAACATTGGTTGTGACGATTGTATTATTCTGTGTGTATTCAATATAACAGTCTTTAGAGCATTATCTCATATTTTAGAGAAATGGAGATACTAATGGAGATATATAATATATGTGATTTTCTAGTAGATATATTTATCTCTCTCTCTCTCTGTCTCTAAGTCTGACTGTTTGTCTGTCTCTCCATATATATATATATATATATATATATATATATATATATATATATATATATATATATTACATTTGCCCGTTCTTAATTAAATAACAATTGCCATATTTTTATTTATTCAGGTTTTGGTTTTACTGATAAAGCAAATCGGTTGGCGTTGAGTTGTGCGAGAAAATCTTTTATTTTCGCTCATTTACCGAAAGATTGTGCACTAATCAAAATTCTAAAATTTTGTCCAGAGAAGATTATATAAATATATATGAAGAATATAACAAATGAATATAAATATAATTTGTTTGTTGTTTATTAAAACATAAGATTGGAAGACTTTGGCTTCACACAGTTTCCTTACCTGTGCATTGTCACAACAAAGTTATTTAGGTCAGAACAGAACGGATTGAAGCATTACTCCTGTATTCTGAACAGACATTCAAGCTGTGCTAACCTGTTTTAGATGATGCCTTCTGGAGTTTTGACTTATAAATAATTATAAAAGCTCAATTTAAATTTCATTCAAACAATAGCGTCACAAACCTTATGCTACGATCACAGGAACAAAACTTCAGTGTGTGAACTCTGACCCTGTATGGTATTGGATCTTATCTATCAACGACACTACGTTTATTAACTGTTTATAAATAGCAAACAATTAGACTGTAAAAGCCAATCCATATTTGTTTATACTGTGAGATGTAATATGGCGTGATTATAACGTATTTATTTTGTATTTAGGAAATTTATTTTATACATTGTCTCTGTATATTGAGTGATTCAGTGCACTTAATGTCACACCTCGTAGGTCAGTTAGTGTTGTATTAAGTAGGTCACTTTAGTAACTGATTACCAAGTCCCACTGTCGATAGCGCCTAGCGTGATGCATGCTATCATAATCAGGTCAATCATCTCGGTGACATAGGCCTAAAGGTATGTTAATAAACCGAATGCGGGTATCTAGAATTGGCGTTACTTACTCTTGGTCAAGTGAACTTTCATTATATGGCGGTAATCCAAGAATTTGACAAATTCCTTATCTGCCAAACATATATGGTTATTTGTCTTTAATTTATTTTGGTCATTGTATGTTTTATATTATCATCAAGAAAGGCACCTGCAGTCTCATTGATTAGTTTACAGATCTTCCACTAGTTGTCGCTTTATGCCGACTCATGTTAGTTGTTCAGGCTTTTGTCCAACCTGAGTTACTTGTATACTAACTCCAAACAAACTTTGAAAAAGCATTGCATATGATACGTGGCTCTATCAACTACAATGTCAAGTGTTGCATGGACGTCACCCGGACATCGGAAGATGGCGCCACGAAGTGGTGTGGCCACCCCCGTTTCCACGCTTATGGATCCACCCCGCTATCAGTGACTACTGACGCGCTTTTAGAAACATAAAAACTATTCTTGGACCATTCAGTACTGGTTTTGCAGTTCTGCCGGCGCTATCGTTTCTCTCAAGCAAAACCACAAACATCTGCGGTTTTCACCCATTGTTGAAAACCTATAAAACGAACTCGCCTGCAGTACGAGGCGGGACTATTGACTTTGCTACCCAACGTTACAGTTTTCCCCGGGGACCGTGACCGTGGGCTCTTGGTCCCCAAGCCCACGGAATGCCATGAACCACGCCATGAACTTTATTATTTAGGAAGAGGAGAGACTTTATGTTTGTTTGGTGCCACATGGATTAATACAGGACTTCAGTTTTGTGTGTGCCCGAATTATGTGTTGATGATGGACTTCAGTTTCTCGTATACCGGATTCAGTTAAGTATTTCGTTACAGTTCGTTATTTAGAGACTCAGTTTTCGTCAGAGACTTGGTTATAAATTACGTTATGTATTGACTATTATATTATTTGTGTACGATTGTAAATATTGTGATATAGGAATATAGCACTGTTTTTGCTCCCATATTTTGGTTACGTATTCATTTGAAGAGAACGTGTCTGAGCATATGTGTTACGGTTCGGCCTAAGTTGTTTGGTGTGAAAAGGGACCGTAACATAATGGCGACCGCGACGAGACCCTGTATTTCGTAATTACGGCTACAATTGGATGTAAAATTTCACAGTGGTCTCTATAACTTCTAGTTATTGAACTAGTATTTAACTACAATTGAACTCGGATATTTCTCAGACACGTTATCTTGATACTTTGCAAATATGGGTACGGAATTTAAACCAAATGAAATTATACCACAATTAAGAGAAAATAGGAGCTTATTGTATACGTTAAAGAAAAATGAACTTGAAATTGTTGCTCTACATTTAAATATTGACATCATGGATGTATGCACTGTAGAGGGTTTAAGAAATGTACTTAAGAAATCATTATATGGTGATGTAGAAAGTAAAGAGGAATCTGATTTGGAGGAAAAACCTATTAAGGAACTTCTTGGGGCAACAGCTATTGACCCGATAGAACTAGAATTGAGAAAGTATGAACTTAAATTGAAATATGAAGCAGAAACAGAAATCCGTAGATGTGAAATCGAAAGAGAAACGCAAATTAAGTTGAAAGAGTTAGAGTTACAAAATCCTCAAAATCGTAAAGCACATGAGCCGTCTGAATTCCTATTCAGAAATTCGACAAAAGTACCTCCCTTCAATGAAAACGAAGTGGAGCGTTATTTCAGTTATTTTGAACGGGTGGCCACTTTAATGGCTTGGCCTAAAGGCCAGTGGACCCTGTTGTCACAAAGCGTTCTGGTTGGTCGCGCACAGGACGTTTACACTGCGCTCACAGACGAACAATGCAGGGATTACGACACTGTAAAAGAGGTCATTCTGAGAGCCTATGAATTAGTCCCCGAAGCGTATCGCTTAAAATTTAGGAATGCCACCAAAAGAGAAAATCAATCTCATGTTGAATATGCTAGAGACAAAGAAAGTGCATTTAATAGATGGTGTCAGTCTATGAAAATTGATCAGGATTTTGAAAAACTCAAACAACTAATTTTGATAGAAGAGTTCAAAAGGCATATCCGTAGTGACATTAAAATATTTTTGGATGAACATAAAGTAAGGAATGTAAACGAGGCTGGTGTCCTGGCAGATGAATTTGCCTTGACGCACCGCCCCAGTTATACCAGTCACAGGAGGAGGTATGGTGAGAAAAGAGAAGGTAGCAAAAGCCCAAAACTGGGTCGGAGAAAGGGTAGTCCCTACTATCGGGGTCACTCCGGCTCAGGTAAACCAGTCCGATCATGGTAAACCCCAGTATAAAAGTCAATCTGACTCTCCTGCTCAACATAAAGAGGGACAACCTAGGACTGGACCCAAATATTGTACATTCTGTGAGTTCAAGGGGCATACAGAATCTGAGTGTTATAGAAAAAGATACGGTCAAAGTAAGCCTAAACCTAATGCATTGACTGTTACGCAGAGCATGAAACCGGTAACAATGCCCAGTAAACTAGAGACTAAAGGTGAAACACAAAGCCCTGTCCACGAGAGCTTTCAGCCCTTTGTGTCAGATGGCTTTGTTCAGTTAGAGGGTAACCATGCAAGAAAGGCCCGTGTTAAAATCTTAAGGGATACCGGGGCAACCCAAAGCCTCGTTTTGAAATCTGTTCTTCCCTTCTCTCAAGAGAGTTACGCGGGGTGTTCAGTTCTAGTCCAGGGCGTTAATTCGGAATTTTTAGAAGTTCCATTACACAGAGTGAAACTAGAATCTGATTTAGTCTCTGAATTTGTAACTGTAGGAGTTTGTTCAAAGTTGCCAGTAGAGGGCGTTTCGCTCCTCCTAGGCAACGATTTAGCTGGTGACAGAGTGAAAATTGATCCCAGAATGACAAAATTGCCGAGCACTGATAGGGACACAGACCTGCTCCAGCAGGAGTTTCCGGGCGTATTTCCAGGCTGTGTAGTGACTCGAGCGATGAGTAAAAAGGCAAGTCTGAAACCAGAGAGTTCTGTACTTGACCTCTCGCAAACCTTTATGGCGCATTCAAACGATGACGTCAGTGGCTTAAAGCCTGTTACGCGAGTAAATATTAAATCGCCCGCGTGTGACCCAAGTGGCACACAAAGTCCAAAGGACTCTACTACAAATGTAGTACAGGGCAAACAGACCCTGAATAGAAATCTCCAAAGGAGTACAAACGGCGTGAAATCGCCTGATCAAAATGGGCATGAACAGTTAAAGGATAGGAGTGTAAAGAATGTAGAAGTTAGCATGAAAACTGATGATTTGATAGAAACGCAAAAGAAAGATCCTGATATTGCCTCCCTTAGAGAAAATGCCTTGACTAAAGAGGAAGCAGATAAAGTTCCAACTTGTTTCACCTTACAGAATGATATACTAGTCAGAAAATATAGACCTCCCACCGTACCAGCGGACGAAACGTGGAATACTCTTTATCAAATTGTAGTTCCCCCCGAGTATCGCCCAGAAATCTTAAAACTTGCACATGATCATCCTATGACAGGACATTTGGGTGTCAGGAAAACCAAACACAAAATTCTCCAACACTTCTATTGGCCCAAGTTAAAACGAGACGTGGCGAAATACTGTAAAACTTGTCATGTGTGTCAAATGATTGGAAAACCAACCCACCAAATTAGTCCTGCGCCACTCTCGCCCATACCAACAACACATGATGCGTTTGAATCAGTAATACTTGACTGTGTAGGACCGCTAAGAAAAACTAAACATGGCAATGAATATGTTCTAACTATCATGTGTACTGCAACTAGATTTCCAGAAGCTATTCCTCTTAGAACTATATCTGCAAAGAAAATTGTTGAAGCTCTGGTTAAATTTTTTACTACTTTTGGCTTACCAAGAACAATACAAACGGATCAAGGTTCAAATTTCATGTCAAATATATTTGCCCAGGTTATGGCAGAGCTAGGCATAAAACACTACAAATCCAGTGCCTACCATCCTGAGAGTCAAGGTGCTCTAGAGCGATTTCATCAAACTCTCAAAAACATGATTAGAGCTTATTGTCTTGACACTGGGAACCAGTGGGATGAGGGTTTACCCTTTTTGATATTTGCAGCCCGAGAAGCAGTGCAAGAAAGATTAGGGTTTAGCCCTTTTGAATTAGTGTATGGGCACTGTGTAAGAGGCCCCCTGGCGGTGTTAAAAGACACTTGGATGGAAAACAGTTCTCAAAGTAGCTTGGACGTCACCCGGACATCGGAAGATGGCGCCACGAAGTGGTGTGGCCACCCCCGTTTCCACGCTTATGGATCCACCCCGCTATCAGTGACTACTGACGCGCTTTTAGAAACATAAAAACTATTCTTGGACCATTCAGTACTGGTTTTGCAGTTCTGCCGGCGCTATCGTTTCTCTCAAGCAAAACCACAAACTTCTGCGGTTTTCACCCATTGTTGAAAACCTATAAAACGAACTCGCCTGCAGTACGAGGCGGGACTATTGACTTTGCTACCCAACGTTACAGTTTTCCCCGGGGACCGTGACCGTGGGCTCTTGGTCCCCAAGCCCACGGAATGCCATGAACCACGCCATGAACTTTATTATTTAGGAAGAGGAGAGACTTTATGTTTGTTTGGTGCCACATGGATTAATACAGGACTTCAGTTTTGTGTGTGCCCGAATTATGTGTTGATGATGGACTTCAGTTTCTCGTATACCGGATTCAGTTAAGTATTTTGTTACAGTTCGTTATTTAGAGACTCAGTTTTCGTCAGAGACTTGGTTATAAATTACGTTATGTATTGACTATTATATTATTTGTGTACGATTGTAAATATTGTGATATAGGAATATAGCACTGTTTTTGCTCCCATATTTTGGTTACGTATTCATTTGAAGAGAACGTGTCTGAGCATATGTGTTACGGTTCGGCCTAAGTTGTTTGGTGTGAAAAGGGACCGTAACACAAGAAATACACAAACACAAATATAAAAAATCGCTTTTAATAGCTCCAACAGACATGTTTAAATATGAAGAACGCTTATTATTTATGTTGTAAATCACATTTAAGTAATGTATATTCTAATATATACACAGTTATTGAAGACTAAACAAATAAATACATAGCACCATATATACAGACAGATATAAGATGTCACAACAGGAATCCTTGCGAACCCAAGCTCCAATGTTCCAGTAAAAAAAATCAGTCCCTACGATCCAAAACGACGGAAAACGCTCTGAACTGGCCCATACACAAGTGATCCTCGTCTAAGGCAAAGGCTCCACCGTGGCTGACGTCATTATCTACGTCACGTGGGACACCTGACATTGGAGCATACTGGGAAGACTCATCGCCGGGGACACCGAGGTCAAGGTCATCTTCATCTGACTGTGGCATCCAATTGGATGCAACCTCGATGGCCAGGATCAGAGCTTGGTTGGAGCTTTCTGGTTCCTCTTGCAGGACGGACTCGGAGATACGTCGAAGCAGAGACGACTGTAAGCTGGCGTAGGAGCTGAACCAGCAAGCCGACTCCAGCAGAAAGGACGCTGCCAGTCTGTGACTGTAGATAGTTCCGAGGTGGCAGCTCTTCAACAGTCTCTGACCAACCTCTTCTCGTTTCCTTCCTGTCAAAATAAAAACAGAAAAAAATAGAAACATGCAATGTCAGGAATGCAGGCCTCCGCCATGTGTGCGGTCCTTATTGTGGGATACTCTCCATAACTTGTTTGTATCCACTTATGAGCCTATATTTCGGTTTTCATCCGTGCAATAGTGACTGTACATTTGTGAATATAACTTGAAGTCCCTCCTGAACAAGGAACATCAGGCGGATCCTTACTAAATCTAATTGATTCTTCAGTGGCCCATTCCCGAGGTGCCCCAATAATTTCATGTTATTTCGTTCAAGATTGCCTAAATATTATGTGAAAAACACACACACAAAGAATGTGTATATATATTATTATACTTACTGATTACTCTGATCTGTTCCGTCGCCAGTTGTTGTTTCTGTACAATCATCATCATGGACAGTGCGAAGGTGGACACCTCGTAATCATCCATTCTGTCTCGGAGTTAGTTGTGTATGTATTATATACTCCTGGAGTCTTGTGGTCAGGAGCTTCTGTAATGGCAAATTATCCGTTATGTAAGTGTACCACAGTTGATGTTGATGGATATTGATGCTTGTTGTATCTCTGTGACTATAGTGAAGATTTTCCCCGAAAACGGGTATGTTTTATGGCTGTTTGCCTTAACTCTGACTCTGAAAAAGACTTGTGATTGGCTGATTTCAGATTAAGACTCGTGATTGGCTGATTTCAGATTAGATGGCCTCATAAAAAGATGTTTAGATAATAATTAAAGGGGTATTAGTATTACCAATTAATTAAGAGAGGATTGGAGTGGTACGGGGTTTCCGAAGGAGGAGTTGGTCACGGCGCTTTCCCCATGTGACGTCACGCTCCAGTAATTGATCGAGGCTCATTACGTCAAGTTATCCAACCGTGAAATCAAATAATCAATTTATGTATATGGTTAATAGTAAAACGTAACTACTTATAATATTAAAAAATAAACATACAAAGATTATTCCCCGTTCAGGGGGCAAATAATATACCATCGTTTATGTTAAACTTAACCTTATTCATCCTTGAAGTTATACATGAAACTATTAATGTTAAGCAAGATTTATATCTTGAAATTTATTATACTGATCAATGCATCATAAAAGAAGAAGCGATTTACTTGTAGCCTACACACGTTTATGAACATGAGTGTATAGGTAAGGGGACGAGGCGTAATTAGTTTGTATATTTGGCGGGGGTCGGGGTGTTATCCAATCCTATGGTATTGAAAATTAATTATTTTAAAATAAAATTTATCGATGGTCAGGTAGTTTTCCTTTAATTTAAAGACACTGGAAAATAATGGATTCAATTATATGCAATATATAATGATATAAAAAATAATAATCAAATATCTTTCTATTAAAATTTTTATTTTTGTTGTCTTCTCCTACTAAACTTATTCGCTTATTTATTAAAATGGAAAAATGTAGGGGTATTATCACAAGAAAAAGACAAATTTCCTTGTTATCCTAGGTTATGTTTATGTTATTTTAACTCAGGTTGCTTGGCTTGCTTCATGTTGAAGCTGCACGTTACCACGCATGGGGGTATTCAGATTAAAAGGGAAGATAGGTGGGGATCGGGTTTCTGATCCACTACAGAACAACTCAGTCAAACTCATCCGGCAAACAACTTAGAATACAGTGATATTGTAATGACTATTACAACACTCTTCAGTAGCATTTATATTAATATATTAAAGATTAGTATTTAAAAAAGAATTAATAATCAATAGGCTAAAAGAGTAATGTAAAATGATTATGTAAACCACACTAAAGTGTAGCGTTGTGAAAATGACTAATGTTCAGTTTATTTTTTCAGATTTCTGAGAAGCGTTCGTAGTAATTTTGCATAGTTTTGATTTTATTTTACTTAGTTTTATTTTATTTAGTAATGCCTGGTCTCAATTTTAATTTCATTTTTACAAAAAAAAAACTTTAAAAGGCTTTGTTCTGTGTATAGATATGGATGCATATTTAAATATACACACACACATTCATAATGAAACATTAAAAAAAATTAAACAGTTATAGATTTTTAAAATTCAGATTAATTAGGGTATTATGTAATTTTTGAAATTCCCGATTTCCATGGAAAAAAAACCCAAATATTTAAAAATGATAATATAATTTTTTTCCCATTGCAAGCCTTCGTGACAGTGTTGCTTGAAGAACATTTGAAAGTTTTAATATACGTTTGGTAGTGTATATTTGACAGAAAAAAACAACCTACACCTGCAAGTCAATTAAATAATAAGTTTGGACTAAAAACAAATAAGATAAATCAAGCGTTTTTTTTTATTTTGTTTACTCGTAATTTTTGTCTATTAAGACAGTTCCTCGTGTTTATTATGTCAGCAGTTTGCTCTGCTTCCACAGGGGCTCTGTACATCTATATATTTTATACAATTAAACGGGATTTACAATTATACGATTAAGCAGGACCGACTGAACCTCAATTTTGTATTTGTGTGATATAATCCCTATAACGACACTATAGTTAATTATTGTATCTACCTGTGCCTGGTTATATTCGTTCAACCTAATATCGAAAATCTAAAATAAAACAATGAAGGACCAAAATATGTAAAAAACAATAACGATTAATTCAGTGCGGGTGACTCTGTGCAAAAGTTTTGAATACATCATGCATGAAGAGGATGGAAGGAGTGGGTGGGGTTGCTAACCTGATGACCTTAGTCTTAATTACCAGGTAGTGGTATCTTAATTACTGGGAAACAGGTTTCCTATCAGAAAGAAAAGCCAGTTAAATATGCATATCTATAAGACACACACACACACACACTCTCTCTCTCTCTCTCTCTCTCTCTCTCTCGGGTGACTGTGCACTATTTTGAATGCCTTATGTAAGTAGAGGATGGAAGGAGTGGGTGGGGTTGCTAACCTGATAACGTTAGTGTTAATTACCAGGTAGAGGTATCTTAATTACTGGGAAACAGGTTTCCTATCAGAAAGGAGAGGCATTAAATATTCATAACTATACACACACTCTCTCTCTCTGTTTATGTCTGTCTGTCTGTTTGTCTGTCTGTCTGTCTCTCTCTCTCTTTCTCTCTCTCTCTCTCTCTCTCTCTCTCTCTCTCTCTCCCTCTCTCTCTCTCTCTGTCCTAAATCCTATTCTTGTCTGCTTATGTCTCCGTCTGTCTCTGTCTATCTGTCTTTGACTCTTTCCTTGTCTCTGTCCCTCCCACACCTCCCTTCTCAAATTCTCTCCCTGTCTATCTTTATCTATCTCTGTCTGTCTGTCATCTTGTCCCTGTCTCTCTATGTCTCTTTTCCTTTCTCTCTCTGGCCCTCTCCCCCTCGTCTCTCTCTCTCTCTCTCTCTCTCTCTCTCTCTCTCTCTCTAAAAATCTCCACCTGTTTGCGTCTGTCTTTCTCTGTTTGTCTGTCTGCTTGTCTCTTTCTCTGTCTCTCTGTCTCCCTCTTTCTGTCGTGTCTGTCTGTCTCTCTTTTTTGTCTCTTTTTGTCTCTGTTTGTTTGTCTGTCTGTTTCTCTCAAACACTCTCACTGTCTGCCTCTGTCTATCTCTGTCTGTCTGTCTGCCCGTCTCTGTATGTCTCTGTCTCTGTCCTTGACTTTTTCTGTCTCTCTCTGTCTGTCTGCCTGTTTCTCTTCCTCTCTCTCTCTGTGTCTGTCTGTCACTCTTTCTGTCTGTCCCTGTCTCGGTTTTAATTAAGAAGGACCGACTGTACTTCAATTTGGTATTAGTGTTATATATAATCCCCATAATCACACATCAGCAAATTTATTGTATCTGTTTTTGCCTGGATTTATTCGTACAATATTATATCCAAAATCTAAAAAAAAAAACACATATAGACCAAAATAAGAATGAAAAACAATAACGATTAATTCGGTGCGGATGTTGTGCATTAGTTTTGAATCGGTCATGCATGAAGAAGGATGGAAGGAGTGGGTGGGGATGCTAAGCTGATGACCTTACTGTTGATTACCAGGTACTGGTATCTGAATTAATAATTCGTGGCGAACAGGTTTCCTTTTCAGAAAGGAAAGCCTTTAAAAATACTTAACCATACACACACACAATCTCTTTCTCTGCTTCTGTCTGTCTATCTCTCTCTCTCTCAACCCCTCTCCCTGTATGCATGTGTCTATCTCTGTCTGACTGTCTCAGTCTCTCTCTTTTCTCATTGTCTGTTTGTCTCTGTCTGTCTGCTTTAACATGATCGGCATTATTCTGGTAAATAGGATGCAAAATAGTTCCTGTTCTCGTCCATAGATGGCACTACCGTTGGGCAACTCTTGCTTATTTCCACTTTGCCCCGCACCGCATGTCTAATTTTATTTAATCAAAAAGAGGTTTTAGACTTTCATTAGGACAACTTTATTAATTTTATAGCCATAAAACTTTTTTTATTCTAAAAAAGAATTACGATTTGTTTTACTAAATGAGACCAGGAAATTGGCGACAAGGATCAAAATAGCTTTGGTATAGTATGTCTTGCACGGATTCATATACAGTATACTTAACCAACGATGTCCATTTTGTCAAACATCATGCAAATCATATATAAATGAATTAAACACCTAAGACCCCCCCCCCCCCCCCCAAAAAAAAGAAATACATTTCTCAGGCACCGCGCACATATTCCCCCCCCCCCCCCAATAAAAAAATGATTATCAATAGAAATAATGATCTCAATTCCGCTCAGAAAATGATATGATAAAATATCGATAAGATTTTGCTATAAAGTATGACATTTTATCAAAACATATAATAAGATGTATAACAAATCACCCGACCCACTGATTTTCTTCAGAAAAGAGTTTCAGAAACATACCTGTTTTTGGTCAAATAAATGAGCCTTTTTTTAAAATACCAACTACGATTTTGGTCCGTGGCCGACCAGAACTAACCAAACCATTGAGTTTCTTATGATTATTAGTAGACCTCTATAACCACAGGCACAGAGACTTCATACGCTGAGTGTTACGTTAAGACTTTATATTTGCAGAGATACTTACTTTAGTTTGAGGCAGTTAAGCAGTCGACTCCACGCCATCTGAGTCCGTGTGCAAGTCCGAGTCCAGGCTACTCGAATCCGAGTCCAAATCCGAGTCCAAAACCGAGTCCAAAACCGAGTCCAAAACCGAGTCCAAAACCGAGTCCAAAACCGAGTCCAAAACCGAGTCCAAAACCGAGTCCAAATCCGAGTCCAAATCCGAGTCCAAATCCGAGTCCAAATCCGAGTCCAAATCCGAGTCCTAATCAGAGTCCTAATCCGAGTCCTAATCCTAGTCCAAAACCGAGTCCTAATCCTAGTCCAAAACCGAGTCCAAATCCGAGTCGAAATCAGAGTCCTTGCGGTTTGAATCCAAGTCCATCTTCTTCGAGTCCGTGTCATTTGGAACTCGAGCCCAAGTCCAAATCCAATACAAATCCTCTTATTAAAAGAAGTTAAAAAAAGGATATTTGAGACAATCATACACATGTTATATTAGTTTACAAGTGCCCTTTACTTGAATGGTAAATTACGTTTCGCCCCCGAGGCAGAGCTAAAACTAGGTAGGTTTAGCCTTATTTTTGTTATATTTTATTAGTAGTTTACCCATGTGCAACAAACTTTATGAAATATGTTGTCTTTTCTACTGGACTCGAGATAACATCGACCTGATTTCTCGAGTCCTTACCTCCGAGTGCCAGTATAATTTTGAGTCCAGGACCCTCGAGTCTAAGTCCGAGTTATTAAAAAGTTGGACTCGAGTCCAGACTCAGGTCCAAGACTGATTTTTGATCAAAAGGATTTTAAATGTTAGCGAAAGAAAAATGAAACATTCTTGAATGTCCAACCTACAAAGGTGAACGTTCATACATTGTACAGTCAGATCGTCCAGCTGACATCCTGTATAAGCCTGCCACCTACTGGCCATTTTCCTGGGATTAATATCTGCGACCAGTCGCACACGATCGCCGACTGTTATCTTCTGCTTGTGACTGACTTTCATTTTTAATGGCGTTGTTGATTTAATTTGTGTATTAACAAATATAATTTATAAACACTATCACAACTACAGCCACCACTCATCACAATATCCCGATGCCATACCTATCTCTTCACATAACCTTGTTTTTCTGGTTTCGGTTGCGGTCTTTGGGTTGAGTCTGATTGTACGGACAGGGTGTTAGATTCCTCATCGCTATCAATTCATCTTCCTTTTCAGGGGACAAATAATGCATTTCACACCTACACGCTCAGTCTGATCGTCGCCTGGTCACAGACTCAGTCACGTGACCAAAACTCCCGCAACCAATTGGATAATGTTCAGTCGCAAACCCATCGTAAGAAATCGCAGATGATCGCAACAGTTTCAGGCAATCGCAAGTGACATGCCAGAATCCCTGTGCAATGTCTGCGACTGGGGGTTGCAAGTGATTTTTATATAATCTCTAAATTAAATACTTGTAATATATATAGTTTCAGACCTTTCAGTTTATCTACCAATACTGAAGAAGGAATTTTCAATATTCAGATTTTTCCTTGGGTAAACGTCAAATAATTATAAATAATTATGAAAATGCAGTATTGTTTACTGTATAATGAAATCGCGAAATTATAAACCGCGAATATAAAAGTACCCACAGTATATAGTGTATACCAAATCTTTTACAAATTCGGGTTAAAATACATGGTTTACAAATAATTAGTGTATCCGCCAAAAAAAAGTTGAGTCTAGATGAGGCACATGGATGATGTCACATGTTCATCCAGATGAGGCACATGGATGATGTCACATGTTCATCTAGATGAGGCACATGGATGATGTTACATTTTCATCTAGATGAGGCACATGGGTGATGTTACATTTTCATCTAGATGAGGCACATGGGTGATGTCACATGTTCATCCAGATGAGGCACATGGATGTTGTCACATGTTCATCTGGATGAGGCACATGGATGATGTCACATGTTTATCTAGATGAGGCACATGGATGGTGTCACATGTTCATCCAGATTAGGCACATGGATTGTGTCACATGTTTATCTGGATAAGGCACATGGATGAGGCACATGTTCATCTGGGTAAGGAGTACATTAAATCACAATTTCATCTGGAAGAAGAGTACAGGTGACAGATGATGTCACATAATCTGGAAGAGGAACACGGTATGTTGAAAAGGGAAAACATGTTTAACAGATAGGCCCTTAGGCACCTTCTCAATCATATACCACATCACCAGTTTTAACATTTAATTAAAGCAACATCCAGACTCCTCACATTTTTAACAGCATATATCTGTGAAAAAATGTATGCATGTCTCCCGGTAGTTTGTTAATAACTTTCTGTATACAGCAGAACCTGTACACATATGAGCAATTATTTAAGCTTTTCTTTAACAAAACTAAAAAGCATGCTGTTTTGTTAAAATGTGTTTATATGTGTTGTTTACATATGTCAAGTAGAATCATTAGTATTAGTTACAGATACTTTTTTAAATTAATCTTTATTGCCAATAACAGTATACAATAAATACATCGCAATGTTTTAACGGAAGCATAACATTTCTGGCTATACAAACCGAAACTCATGTTGACAGTAATCAATATAGATAAATGTTATTGACATATATATATATATATATATATATATATATATATATATATATATATATATATATACCTACAATTATGTTCCATAAGTAAAATCAATTCACCTCTCGTACATAATAATTAAAATTTCTCCCAAGAGTGTATTCTTCCCATCTTTCATAAAATTGAGTAACCTTATTATTTTTTTTGTGCTAGCATATACTCTATTCTCGCATATTTCCATATTTCAAAACCAGCTTTTTCTAATGACGGACCTTCTCCTCTATTCCTGATCTGATTTATATATTGTTTAACTATCAAAAGAATTAAGTTACTTAAAACAGATCCCCCTATTTCACCATATGAAACAGTTGTTAAATTTATAACAATATTGAATATTTTTGATTACACAAGCTGTCAATATCTGCCCATAGTTTTTTAACCTTGCAACAGGTTCAGAACAAGTTCAATATATTCTCTGGTTCTGTATTACAAAATGTACATAGATTAGAATCTTTAATATTCCATTTGTGTAACCAGTAATTATTAATTAAGCAATTATTTAAAAGTTTATACTAGAAAACTTTAGACTTGGTATCCATACATATTTTAAAGGGAAGCATATAAATTTCCTCATAGTCAACTTTCACAGCTGGAACATATTTTGCTACTTCAGGCAAAAACGGCCCTTCATCTAATGTAAATTTTTGAAAACAAGAGTAAATAATTCTTGTTGCTGAAAATTATAGTTCTTTAAAACCACCATTATAAAATTAAAAGGAATTTGGATGTATATTATTTTCAATTTGCCCTTTGACGCTTTTAAACTTAGCAACCAGGGCATACCATCTTAAAAAATTAATCCCTGGCAATCCGTTCTCAACCCAAAATGTAAATGGTATTACCTTGCCTGTACAATCGAACAAATCCATTCCTTTTTTAATTCCTATTTCATTAAACTGTTTCTAGTATATGGTGGTATTACTTATTTGTATCAGCCTATTATTCCAGATAAATTGCTGTTCCAATGGGACAAAACCAAAGTGCATTTTACGTAACAATACATAACTTTTTAAAATTTCTTTATAGAAGACCAGTATATCAAATGAATCTATATTTTTCAAGTTTAAATTACTATTAAGAAACATATTTACATCAGAACATGTTGACTGCAAATAATATTCAAACAATAGTTTTCATGGCCTTCCATCTTCTTTGATATATCTTTTAACCCAAGATATCCGTGAGGTATGTATTATAGATTCAATATGTGGAACCCTTAGACCTCCATGTTTAATTTCTTGTGTTAATCTTACTCATTTAATTCTTTCCCTACCTTTATTCCACAAAAATCTGAATAGCATATCTTTTACATTTTTGCAAAAAGTCTTCTGGTATAGGCTCATTTGCTAGAAAATAATAAAACTTTGAAAATAGGAAAGTTTTAACAATTTGTATTTTTCTTAGCAAAGTCAAACCTCTTTGATTCCACACATTTAATGTATTTTGAGCTGATTTTAATTTAGAGCTAAAATTCAATTTTTGTGCTTCTTTTTGTTATATGAAATATATACTCCCAAAATTTTAACCGGATCACTGGGCCATTTAATCCCTAATGGCTTGTGTAAGTCGTTCTTATTCTGACCGATCCACATCCTCTCACATTTTTCATAATTTAATTTTATCCCACTGAAAGTACCAAATGTTTGAAAAATTTTAAAGAAATGCTTAGCAGATCTTAAGTCCTTTACTATACCTACAGTATCATCTGCATATTGTAATAACTTAAAATGATAATTGGAGACTGTTATTCCGTTAATTTTTTCTGAAGTCCTTATATATTCTGCCATAATTTCAGCTGCTAATACAAAAAGATATTTTGTGAAAGAGGGTCTCCTTGTCGGACACCTCTTCCAACCTTAAAATATCCAGATGTCATGCCATTATTGATAGTACAACTTTCAATGTTATTGTATAATATCTCAATCCATTTTATAAATGAATATGGAAAGTTGTATTTTCTTAACACTGCTATAATAAAATTCCATTCTACCGAATCAAATGCTTTTTCAAAATCTATACTAATTAATATTCCTGGAATGTTTCTTGTATATTCTAACAAATCTGATAAAATCAGAATATTTTCTTCTATGTATCTACCTTGAATGTATTCCGTTTGACTATCATTTATAATATCTGGCAGAATTTTTTTTAGTCTTAATGACAATGTTTTTCATAAAATATTACAATCTACATTTAATAATGATATAGGTCTACATTTTTTTAGTAGTGTTCTGTCTTTCTTTTTATCAATTAATGTAATTACAGCCTGTTTTTGTGAGGTAGATGACTCTCCTTCTTGAAAAGCTTTATTGAATGATGCAACCATTAATGATCAAAAAGAGGCCAAAATTTATTGTAGAATTCCACCGATATCCCATCATTTCCAGGGCTTTTATCTTTAGCAAATGTTTTAAGGGTCAAATGACATTCTTCACCTGTTATAGGTTTATCTAAAAGTTCTCAGTTTAAATTAGATAATACAGGTAATTTTAATGCATCTAAATAGCTGTTTATATCATTTTGTGTTTTAACTGTTTGAGAAGAGTATAGCTTAGTTACAGATACTGACACTTTTATTCCAGCTATATTTGTAAGAGCATTTGTGTGGCTTGATGTGAGATACCCACGTTAAAGATTCCAATCTTGGTGGAAATCCCACAATTTGAAGATTACCCAGAAATTAATTGGTGTTGTATATTTTTTTACTGTTTTGCAGTTTCCTCTTAAACATAGAATTTTAGTTATGTGAATATTAGAGATAAATTCTGCAATGAATTACTGTGCTCTGTTCTCTGTATGAATAAGATGCATGTAGCATGTGTATTATTTAGTTTATATACACATATATATTTCTTTGTTGCATGCCAGAGTTGCACTGCATGTTGGCCTGTATGCTTGTTACAGAGAGCCGGCCATTCAGTTCATTAATCTGAAGGACATCGAGACCTCTAGTGCCTAGTCTACCTGTTCCTATGGTAACCAACTTTGTCTGGGACAGCCGGTGCAAGGCTTGGGGGTCTTTCCAGAATAACAGGTAATTAGCATATTCAAATATATAAAAATTGGCGTATGAAACTATACAGTAACCAAAAATTAAATAAATATTCTAATGTAATACTGGTATGATATATACTACAGCCATGATACATCTCCTTCTGCCCAATTCAGGGGTATTTTTGAGGTCTCTGGTTGTCATTCCTTATGATGGTTTTGATACTCATGGCTAAACAGTATGTTTTCATCTTCATAATAAATCCTGAATGTAAACTGGACCACATAAATTGATATTGATAAATCAATTAAGTGCCCTTTATGTATAACCTCAGACCTTTTACAGGAATACAGCAATATTGATTTCAGTTATATTTACAAAATTATTTTAAAACATGAAAGTGAGAAATAAAAAAATATTACCAAGAAATTTCTGTAATGCTAAATGTTAGGAAAGATCAATTTATATGTCATGCTTAATGTTAGAAAAAATGTCCATAAAAATATAATTTATTAACATTAGAATAAATTAGTTACATAATTATGTTCTGTTATGAGAATTGACAAAAATCACGGCTGCTGATCAAGTCTTGACATTTATTAGTGAATTAATTAGTTTACCTTCTTGAAATCCTGTAGTCTTCTTTAAGTAATCTTAATACATTCATATGCTCCTCCTGAAAGTTTTTCATTATTAACTGTACTATATCTGAATATCTGAATAGAAATTTACGGTAGAGAAATTACTGGTAGATTAAAAATATTCAATATAGTTCTCTGGTCTTACGAATTGCATTAAGAATAAGAGAAGTTTTAATTATTTATTTCAAACTTCAAAATGGTTCACAGGACACTTTTATAACAAACTTATACTTGAAACACATGTGCATTACACAAGAAACGTTTCTGATGAAGGACATGCAAAAAGAGTGATGATCAGTACATGAGTCAGCTTTGCCTTAAATATCCTGGTTTAACATATTTATAGAACTGTTGAGCTGTCCCCATGCATTTTCAGAATGGGGATTCTCATCGAAACATTATTTTACAAAAGATGCTGAAGGTATGTTCATCTGAGGAGGAAAATTTAAAGGTTTCACTGCTGGCCAGTTTTAGGAATGTCACCTTTTCCCTGAAGCTCTGCTGCAGTCAGCATTGTCATTTCTTCTGAGTCAACCTTAAAGAAGGCCAAAACCACAAAATTACACCCGCTTGCTTTGCTAAATTTAGCATCAGTTCAACAACTAGTACAGCAGGTTTCCTAATTTAGAAGCAAGGCTGGCTATTTGTGTGGAAGAAGATTTTTAACAGTCAATGTCTCAGCTATTTCCTGTGACCCCCAGATCACATGTTAGCAAAACCACAAATTACACCCATTTGCTTTGCTAAATTTAGCATCAGTTCAACAATTAGTACAGCAGGTTTCCTAATTTAGAAGCAAGGCTGGCTATTTGTGTGGAAGAAGATTTTTTACAGTCAATGTCTCAGCTATTTCCTGTGACCCCCAGATCACATGTTAGCAAAACCACAAATTACACCCATTTGCTTTGCTAAATTTAGCATCAGTTCAACAACTAGTACAGCAGGTTTCTTAATTTAGAAGCAAGGCCGGCTATTTGTGTATAAGAAGATTTTTAACAGTCAATGTCTGAGTTATTGTCTGTGACCACCAGATCACATGTAACATTGTAAGATCACTAGTCTGGTTGTCCTCATGTGGAGGGGAATAAGCACAGTCAAAAAGGGCATTTGAGAGAGCAAATTGCCTCTTGTCGGCCTTATGGGGTTCATCAAATAAATTAACAATTACAGCTATTACGATTCCTTGTCAAGGTTAATAGTTTGGACTAGTTTCATTTGTGTCTGAGCAAGAACACTGTAAGTACTTCAAGTCAGCATTTTGGTCTGTTTCTCTGTGTTTAAGATACTACATTGAAGGAAAGTGTTCACCAATAGAGCAAGAAAATGTTACTCCAGTAAATAGATACTTCACCAATACAGCGAGAAAATTTAACTGGTTCAAATAGAAACTTGACCAATGCAGAAAGAAAATTTTACCGATTTAAACATATACTTCACCAATTCAGCAAGAAAACTTTATTGATTTAATTGGATATAACAAAAGACAAAACAGAAAAAGAAAAACAATGTGCACATTTAAAGTAATTTCTTGATAATATACATATTTGGAAAGTGAAAATTTCTTATTGTTATAATTATAAGGGAAGAAAAATACATTTGAAGGTTTTAGCTCAGCTGCCTATATGTCAACTGAACTATAGCGATGGTCCTTTGTCATTAGCTGTCTGTCTATCTGTCTGTCCATTAACCATGAAACAGTTGGACCTACGAAACTGAAATTCCGCATACTGTTAATGAGAGGTTCCTGTGATGTTCTTGTTGTAACTGTGAACACTCGACACAAATCCAGGATTTGATCAGACGACCACGGCTCTCATTACACATGCCTGTGGGAAAGGATGGATTGTCAAGTTTTCAGGATTCTCGTATCAGATCGTGGGGTTGACATCTAAATTAAAATGCTTATTTTTCCAATTGATACAATATAAAGCCAGGAAAGTGTTTTTGTGAGAAGATTGATATAACAAACAACTATAAGTTCACGGTTTTTCTCAAAAATGCCAATTTTACGATTTTTGACGATTATTAGACCTTATGCTTATGGGAAAAAATGGATTATAAAGTTTTCAGGATCCTTGTGTCAGACAGAGTGAAACAAATCGGGAAGTTCATGCTTACATTTATTTCTACACCATTCTAATATAACTTTAAACACAATATTATGCATGTACAATATGATGCACATATGAAAACAATGTATCTTTTAACCCAATCTAAACAGGCGACTTTGTGACATAACTTATGCTGGCAGCCAATTTGTTAAAGTAAGAAATAATACTGTAGAATATGTCTTGGAAATATGATAATAATCCGTTCACTCTAATAGAAATGAGATACACTGACCATCAGATCGTTAGATCACAAGAATTAACCTCATATAGAAATAGGAAAAACATTAATTTAATAGGCTGCTAATGAAAACTCCAAAATGCCGGGTGTACGTGTAAAATCGAGCGATATTGTCATTATTCCACTCCAGCTGGATATGTTAACTTTAAGTTTGTGATGTGGAAACTTGATCATTTATTTAAATATATTTATAAATAAATATATACTCTTTATACACTTTGATTGCAAAACAATGTAACTGATAAAATGGTACTTTATTTTTCCCTATTTAAAAAAAGGATATATAGAATTAAATCTTTTATCTCTTCAAGAGTTGGGACATCTATCGGAGTAAGAGACGTAAGCAGAATTAAAACTTCACAAAGCGATTCTTGAACACGGTGTTTCTTCGTACGGAACTGTGCGAATTAAGCATATCTTGGCCAGCACACTTCCCGAAATACACCTACGAAAGCCGGACTGGAAGTCCGGATGATTCCAGGAGTAAATGAAAATGTTGTAAGCGGCCGAGAATTTGGCAAATAACCCCGCGATTGACGTTGCTAAGGGAGATGCGTAAGAACCTGCTCCAGTGATGCCAATCAAGGTAACTATCAAATACGGCAGCCATGACAGGAGATATATCAGGACAGCAATGAAGGAAGTCCTCGCAACCTTCACCTCATAAATATACCGTTTATATTTTTGTCCACTGAGTACCTTTTCTTGAAGACGTTTGCTACCTTTGTAGATCTTCTTACTGTACTGGCGAATTTTGAGCCAAACGAATCCGTAGGAGTATAGCATGACAGATAACGGAACAACAAATTCAAATATAATAATACACGACACATAGCTGATATTATTTGTGGTTTGTGTATAGAAATCGAACGAGCACGTTGTACCAAGACCTTCAGGTGTGTACCGACTCCAACAAAGGAACGGGGCAACTATCCATACCGCGGCTCCTACCCAGGTCAGTGAGACCGCCAGGACCAAGAATTTCGTTTTTCGCAACGGGTGATGCAACCACGGGTATTTAATTCTTAGCTGGCGTTCTACAGCAATTGTTGCCAGGGTATTCATAGATGCCAACGCACACAGACCCGAGAAGGCTGCATAGAAGCCACAAACTGAAAATAAAATGCAAAATCATCAGTTTTATTTACTTTTAAAGGAATTGCGTATATTTCAATTTAATATTTTAACTTTCGATTTGCATTATCCATAATATTTTAAAAGGGTAACTCTTTTACACCTTTAATGTGTCTTTATTCATTTTAGAGTCAATAATTCATGTCGAATGGGGGCATTTGTTCAACTGGAAGACTAAAGTGTTCAAGAGCAGATTTAGAATTTTAGAAAGGGGAGGGGGCTCATTAAGAGATAGTGTGAGTGACCCTCCCGCTGTATAGAAAAATTTTACTTGTATAATGGTGTAATCGGGGTAGCTTCCGGCTCTGATCTTTGGATTTAAACCTGTATTTTTTGTCGCAAAAAGCAGGCGCCCTCTGTGTCCGCCTAAATCAGGCCCTGTGTTCCTGAAAGTTCTCTTTCCTTCAAATATAAGAACTAGAACTCCTCATGTGTTTAAATGCTTAATCTAAAACTGCTAAATGTTGAATACGTCTATGGAATGAATGGTTGAGTAAAATGAATATGTAAAACAAGGGATTGTGGACGGAAGAACGACAGACAAAGAGTGATCGCTATATGTCGATGACTTTCAGTCAGCTGAGCTAAATATGGAGTATTTTTGCTTAATTTCTCAAAGGAACCAAGTTGTGGTGACCTAATTTTGGTTTTTGAAGGAGAACTTAGGGACATCGTATTATATGCAAAACATCAGATTCGTAGGTTCAGTGGGGTCAAAATGTGCCAGTCTAACAGACAGACAGAAAGTTAGATGGACGGACAGGGGACGTTCACCGATCACAATAGCTCAGTTGATTTACAGTCATCTGAGCTAACAATAAGTCTTCGCTCTCCATTAAGCTAAAATCTTCGACAAAATATGTTCATTTATATATAGACATTATACAGTATATCTTTTTCAGGTAAAACATTTTACTCACCCATTTGGGAAAAAACCCAGTGATGTTTGAAACTTGCGGCAATATAGAACGGGAACATGAGCGACATCAGGAAATCACAGACTGCAAGGTTTATAAATAGGTAATAACCGGGACCCCGCCCACGGTACCTACAGAACAAACGAAAACGTGATGGTGTCTATGTTTATCTTTCTGTTGTGAAACAATCGCAGTTCAACATCAAAGTAATCTATAAACATCTTCCGTACTGTAACTGGTAGTCGGTGACAAAGACAGAGATGTGTATCCTTTTACAATTTTAATACTCATTTCGCGAAAAATAACCATTATTTAAACCATATATGCAATCCCTCCTGCCTAAAGGCTCTCTACCTGATTAAATCATTATGCACGGATTCAGATTAATGTGAGACGGATATTAATAATAATAATAATAATAAAAATAATAATAATAAAAATAAACATGGCATCAGTGATATTAATGAAATTCCTCATATATGTGCAATTTTCACCAAAAACAGATCTGTAGATGGATACAAAATTTCAGGTCAGCACACCAATCCACTACTGAAACTAACTAGAATAAATACAGATAGTCTTGAGTACGAAATTGGAGTATCTACGATCTATGGACATCGAACCAATCACTAAGACGAACAGATGGCAAATGCATTGATGGATGCTACTCCGAAATAATTGTAGGTGGCGCCATCTGTCTGGTCTACGGTAAGATTCTTCAGGATGGATCGACGTGCTAAATATCAGCTCAATACATTGAACCACTCCTGAGTTACGGGCTGTTATCGCATAGACAGTCAGATTCATACTACATATAAAGGATGGCAGGTGGTGCCAACTGTCTTTGTTACATACAACAATATAGGTGAGCGAATAACTATGAGGGGTTTCGAAAAGATCGGCCCAAGGTTTTTGAGAGGCGTTCTCCGGAAACGAACGCGGCGTCAGCGGCGTCGGTTGAAGGTGAATACATGGTATCTCTGTTTTTGGCGAATACAATAATAATAATTATAATTATGATAATAATGATAATATAATAATAATACATGCAATACAACAACAACTACTACTACTACTACTACAAATAATGGGGAAACCTACGATCAGTGCGCTGCTCATGCAGCGGTTGTATACTGCAATCTTTTTGAATTTTGTTTTAAACAAAATATTTATATTTTGTTGTAAATGAGGTGCTTAATGTAAAGTCCTAAAGCAGAGGTAGTTGTATTGGTTTAACTCTAATTTGGGTAGATAATATCAGAGCTTATACGATCAAATGTGTTTTACCTGACGAAGACCCAAATAACCATGGCATTTCCGAGAACTGCAACGAACATCAACAAAACCAGAAGGCAGGCGATGACATAATGCAACCAAGCTGGTGACGTCATGGTAGACCCCGACTGGACAGGTTCCTCAGTAGGGGGATGAAAAATCTGCGAAATGTAAGAACTTCTGGTGACTATTTTTTCACTTATAAACATGTCTAAATCTCTATATTAATGACTTACCAACCTATTGTGTTAATGACGACTAGGGGTATATATATATATTTATATATATATATATATATATATATATATATATATATATATATATATATATATATATATGTAGAGAGACTCTGCGTACACGTTCACGTACAAAAATGTCAATTTTAAACAAAAGCTTCAAGGATTTGTGCTAAAAGTAATAGGTGCGAACACTTGTGCATTAATGTTCAACTGAAGATCTTACCATTATCCCCAAAATTATTTTATCTTAGCGTGCACCTTTAAACTTTTAACAACATAATGCGAAAATGCATTGTTTTCAATATCTATGCATTCAATAGTCAGAAGGATTAACAAACATAACAATGATTTTTTTGTAGAAAGAGCGAAATGTGGTTTTTAAAAAACTTACCTTCAATAACCATGAAACAGTCTTTAAGTGTATATGCTGTGTTAGCTGACGTTGTATAGAATTCTTCTGCACGTGAAAGCCCGCCACATCTCTTCGCATCAAATGACACCATATATACATGTCGTCTGCTAAATGAAATCGATTAGACTGACGCCCACCATACGGTCTTCTGGGATATCATTGGTTAATGGATCTGACCAGTGAAAAGGTTGAACAGGGTCGACTTTCCTTAATGACACGTGACATACCCTGTTTTAGGAGTGGGTTGAGACAATAGTTTTCAAGTACATGTGAACCATGTATATGAACAATGCAAGTACTAAACAATTTGAACAAGAACCAAAAACATAAACGGCAATGCTAAAATACAGGCATCGGTGCACACTACACAAAAATGATAGATTATTACATATATCTTATCTTCCCCAAATCAAATTGCATGATATGTACTATAACCTTTCCTTTTCCTATGAGTGTTGACGGTACGAATGACAACGACGATGCGACACCCTCGCATAAGCTCACAGGTTAGCCAAAAATATGTGGTGCTACCAGTCTTTATGATCAATAAATGCATCACTAAATAACACACATCTAAATACTGACATTTCTGTGATTGAATAAGAGAAAAAATACAGGTGGCACCACCAGTCTTCTGCAACTGAAGAAACTAGTCATGTTTATAAAACATACCTAGTTTCAGGACACCAGGTAAAACTTTAGCTGCGAAACTGGCATGGTTGCTGTCATTTGACGGTCTCAAAAATAACAAAAGATCTTTAAAAAAAATGCAGTTGGCGCCACTGATTTTTCGGAACTGACAAAATTAGTCATAGTCAATATTCAATGCAATATTTTTGGCAATCCATGCATTAATTATCAAGATACTGGAGGTTTTGAATCCACGGAATTTTTCCGTTCTGAAGAGTGCGGCAACGGTACGAAACTAATTAGTCAACACGATGCTTACAATCGTTTGATTTCTTACACATGATATTTTATATATTTATACGCTCTGGTTATACCATCCAGCACTTTGCCATCAGTGTATTGGAAACAGCCTAGAAAGAACAATTATATATATGTGTGTATATATATATATATATATATATATATATATATACATGTATATATATGTATATATATACAGTACATTATTTATTGACCAGTATCATTTACTGATCGTTTTATATATTTGTATCCGCCAAAACGATGTTTTGCGGATACTGTTTTTTACCGGGTTCCGCCGCCGCGTTCGTTTCCGGAGAACTTCTCTGAGACTACTGGATGGAATTTTCCGAAACTTACACCAGTTATCGGGTCACATGTGAACTGGTGCCTAACCAATTGGCCTTGACCTCTGACCTTTCCTCTCTGCCCAGCGTCCGTTTGTGCGTCTGTTTCCACACATAAACCCACATATCTCGAGAACCGTTTGACCGATCAGGAAAAAAATGTATACAAATGTAGCCCTTGGATAGCTTTATAACATACACAAAAATGGTGGCGCCACCTGCAGCCATTTTTGCACAGTGTCCATCTGTTTGTCTGCCTTGGGTTAAATCACTCATATCTCTGCAGTGGTTTGACCAAATTACCTGAAAATCGGCATGCGTATGCATCCTAGATAGCTTTCTTGATTTTATGACAGGTGGCGCCAGCTTCATTCACGTTCACGCTGCAGACATCCAAGCTCATATCTCAGGAACCATTCAACCAATCAGGAAAAACATTTTATACAAATGTAGCCCTTGGATAGCTTTATAACATACACAAAAATGGTGGCGCCACCTGCATCCATTTTTGCACAGTGTCCATCTGTTTGTCTGCCTTGGGTTAAAATCACTCATATCCCTCAATGGTTTGACCAAATTTCCTGAATTTCTGCATGCGTATAGATCCCGCATAGCTTTCTTGATTTTATGACAGGTGGCGCGAACTACATTCACGTTCACGTTGTAGACATCCATGCTTATATCTCCAGACTCGTTCGACCAATCAGGAAATTTTTTTTACACAAATGTAGCCCGTGGGTAGCTTTATAACATACACCAAAATGGTGGCGCCAACTGCAGCCATTTTTGCATAGCGTCCATCTCTTTGTCTGTTGTGGGATAAAATCACTCATATCTCTGCAGTGGTTTGACTTTTCAACCTGAAATTTTGCATGTGCATACATCTTGGATAGTTTCTCGTTCAAATAACAGGTGGCGCCACCTACAATCATGTTTACGTGGCAGACATCTATTCTAATATGTAACACATGTAACTCTATTTCCCCTTGCCACTCAATCCATGCCTCACTCAACCCGTTTTACTCTGATGTTGGTGTATACACGAAGTCGCTTGTCGACTACCCTTATTCTAGTTGATAAATATATTATTATTATTATTATTATACTCCGTCGCCAGTTGTTGTTTCTGTACAATCATCATCATGGCAGAGCGATATGGTTGTCTGAGAAAACTGCGCAAGTGATGTTATACTAGTAGTCCTGTGTTCTTTCAGGAAAAAATTGGTTGCGCTGTCAGAGGTTAATAAATAGATGAAGTCATAAGGTAAGGTGTGCTGTATCTCTATGACCGAGTGATGATTGTCACAAAAACAAAGTATACTAGAAGCGGATCCGGGGGGGGGGGGGGTCCAGGGGGTTTCATCAGAAACAACGTTTTTTTAAGGGCTTCAGACAAAATTTTGCCGCCTGGACCCCCTCTTTTTCAGACATGAGGACCTTTTTTTAGGGTTTTCATTTATCCTCCTGGGTTGGACCCCCCCCTTTTCCTAAATCCTGGATCCGCCCCTGTATACCCTCTTTACCTTTACTCTGAAGCGCATTTGTGATTGGCTGAATTCAAGCATATTGGTCTAAGGGAGGGGCGTTTTGAAAATAATTATACGTGATACTGGTTACTTGGTATTATATTACTTGGTGAGTTATTATTTTTGAGAGGAATGGAGTGATGAGGGTTTCTGATGCAGGGGATGACGCGGACTACGCCTGTGACGTCACACTCTAGTGATCGATCGATCGATCTGCTGCGAGCATGAATGGTCTTAATACGCAAGAGTAGCCAACCATGAAACCACACAATCTATATAGATAGTTTATAATATATAAAGGATTTAACCAAGTACCTGTTTAATAATTTAGCTCAAGAAAATTATTCCATTTTTCATGAATTAATTAAAAAAACATTTTTATAATTTACAATATTGCTTCTAAGTCTATTAGAAAGAATGATTAAGTTTTAAACAAAATTCATATCCATGATCGCGGGTTATGCGAACTAGATTATGTGCAATGCAACATGAGATGAATGCTGGGTGGGTGGTTGGGGGGGGGGGGGGGTATGGGGGTATCTTGTATTGATTAACCAGATAAAAGGGATGAGTGTTGGGTTCTTAATCAATCACAGAGTACCTCAATCAAACGCAGCCGGCCAATAACTTAGTATACAGTTTTATGGGGTGGGTTAGAATCTACCTTTAGGGAATGTACATGATAAAACGATCCTAGACCTGTTGCTTGTCAGGGAATAATGATTGTTCTGACAAAAAAAGTGTTAGATAAATCCTGCGATAATTTATCCAGTTCTGTTTACTTATTATTTTCAGACGAGACACAGTGATCAGTTCTTAAATGTGATTCCTCATCCTGTCGGGTAAGAATAAGTCGTTTTCCTTCCCCATGAGGTAACCTCTCTTTTCCTTCATTGCCTCCGCCAGAAGGTTATGAGTCCTTTCCTGCTCGTGTGTCTGTGTTAACGCAATTGTGTTTGTTTACAATATACCTCTAACTTTAATGGAATCTCATGAAATGTTCAGGCTATTTCGGGGATGGGCCAATGGAGAATCGATTAGATTTTGGTGTAGATCCGTCACATGATCTTGATCCATGAACATCATCAATGAATATTCACAAATGTACGGTCGCCTAAGCACGAATGTACCTGGGGATTTGGGCCGAATACGCGAATGGCGGAGGCCTGCATTCATTTATTAGAATGCAGATGTTTTAGTTCTATACACAATAAATATATTAATTTTGCACCAGGGGCAAAGAACTACAGGTAATTGATTGTGCATGATTAATTGATTATATGTACGTATAGCCTAAAACCCATATTCTGCAAAAAAAGAAAAGTACAAGGACCAATGTACATGGTATGTATAAATTTAAATCGCAATACAATCTAGTTTTTTTGTGAAGACCCAATCACAAATAATACGTTTTTAATCACTTTAGCATGTATACAAGTTGATGAAGGGGGGGGGGGGTCCCCTTGGGGGATGTTTACATCTTGAGCTTACCGTTAATTACTAGATGTGTTGTCGTAATTGATGAAGGACAGGTTTTCAATGAGGCTGGGAGCCGTGACCATTAGGCCTAATTAGATTCTATTTCAATTACATTCAAAACAGTTTTTCTAGCGGTAAATGATATGTTAATATTCCAGTTAAAAATGCACATACAAACACCCCTCCGCACACACCTGCCCTCAACACACAGACACCCTTTCTCTCTCTCTCTCTCTCTCTCTCTCTCTCTGTCCTTCCCTCTCTCTCTCTCTCATTCTCTCTCTCTGTCCTTCTCTCTCTCTCATTCTCTCTCTCTCTCACACACACATATATAGTTATGTACAATGATTTAATGTATCAATTTAAAAAATAAGAATGTCTGTTTAATCATGTAATTTTAATCTATAACTAGTAACGTAGCCTGGTAATTATCAATATTCCAGCCAGAAGACCAGAACCAAAGTAGACCATACAGAATCAAATATGGATAAAACTAAAGAACTGGACATGGGTGATGCCGACAAAATGATATTCAAATTTGGAAAAAAATCAATGTTATTTTAAAATATGTTTGCAGGATCAAATACGTTCACATATACGCACTATACTGAATTGTTAAAACTATATGCCTGTAGAAGACTATGCTGTGGATATCCAAAATTAAAAATTTAATTACGTAAAAATTGAAAATAGAACAAAAAATGCTTTTTTGATTACTACAATTTGTACTCCACAATTGTAAGAATAATGATATGCTGTCATAAGAGGGATGTTCGGAGAAGATCTTTTGCAGGAGCCTTTTCTCGGGGCCTTATCCTTCTGCATTTAATCCTTTATTTGTTGTATAGAATTAAATCATATAATATTGACCTGCGGGAAATGGATGTCTCGAGACCGGTATTGGACTATACCATTCCTGCTTGTGAACCCCCCTACCCGTATCTATACGTCATTTGTGACCAAATATGTGCCATTCAAATGACGTCAAGCAATTTGGGCTTGTACTGAAAGTACATCTTATAACTTTATTGTATTTGCTATATAACAATAGTACAATGGGACAATGAACAGTTCCAAAGTTATAAAAATTGATGTCACTTTTCGTAAAAGAAAATGTTATATTTTTGAGCTGTTTAATACCATATGTTTAAACATGTGAACCGGAAATTATCTCATGTCACTCGTTTCTCTGTTACCCCTTTTCTTTCATCCTGAAAAAAGAATCCTGTACTAGATCAATGTTCTCATCCCACTATAATTTAAGGACTTTGGGCGTGGTACAAAAAGGCGTTATTCCTCTCTAAACTAGTCATATACACGTCCACTTTCAACCAAACTCTCTCCTCAGATGGTTTCTCGCGAGGAGGATGACCTCGTTTTACTTTCGAGTCGCACGCCGACGACCTTATCGTACTCTACAGGTTTATTTTCTCCAAGTTTCTCGAAATCACTCATGGGGGCTGCCATTTTGCGTGCACAGTAAAGGCAAAATATCACAGGTCGTATGTCGAAATTATGAATATGCCGCTAGTTTATATAAAACAACAACAAAAGATGTCAGTTGAAATTATTGTATTCTTCATGTCTGTGAAATGTAAAATGAGTGACAGAACCTCCTGGATTCAGAATGACTTTTTCAAAGTGAGAAGCTTAATACGACACCCTCCGGTTTCCGTTATTGCCGAGACGATCCATTAGATTCCACGCCCAGGAAAAGAAATGAATTTACCCAACAACAGATGATAGATATACTGAAATACAAAAATATACATAACCATTTTTTACCCCCCCCCCCCCCCATATATGTATTTATTGCTAAAAGTTTTTTCTTTTGACCCCTTTGGAAGCTGGTTCCCGGTTCGTCAATCATTTCTTTCCATTCTCTCGGGTCATAAGCAACTTTAAGCCATAAATGTATGAAGAAAAATCGTGTGAACAATTGTGAAATACAGAAGACAGATTGTGCCATGCTGCACCTGGAGGTTGCTATAAACAATAATTATTGGTCTTTAGTTAGGATCTAAGCGAAGATATCACTACTAACATGGCGACCAGCAGACCGTATGTGACGTTTAGCGCCTGCGCACTGGATTGACATTCGTTTCCTGTAGAAAACTGGACCGGGGCAGATTCTACACCAACCCAAAACACAGTGGCATTGAGCACAAAAGTTGCCCTGAAATAAATAAAGAATATAATATTATTTTCAATACACCTTTGCTGAGGTGCCTATATGTAATACAGCTGAGATGCAGTTGATTCACAGACAAACCATCGATAAATACAATGTTCTATCACATGTGTTTTGTTTTTTAATGTTTTAAATTTTAAAAATAAGGTGACACGTAAACATTTGACAAAAGTGAATTTATACATAATAAAACTGAAATAATGAGAGTTTAACAACCATATATAGAGGTGTTACAAGTATCAAGCGCAATGGAAAAGTTGAAAGTATAAAGAAACAAAAGCGGGTATATATGTAAAACACGCCGCAGATTTAACTAACATATAAAACTAATGTATATTAGGAATAGGGATTCAAACGTTTTTGTTCATTTATTTTAAAATCATTGTCCAATAAATATTACCTTTAACTGACTTTAAAGCAAGACATAGAGAGCAGGTAATATTTAATTTTGTAAGTAAAATCCTCTGCAAGTTCTGTTACCTGCGGTAGTGTCTGCCGTCTAGAAAAAAAAATAAAACTTATCAAATTAAGTTTTTAAGATGTTACGAAGAAAAAAGTACATAATCTTCAGTTTATCGGTTCCATCGACCGCGCTTCCTCTCTCCTTTCCGTCCTTTGCAGAAGAGGGTCGGGGGGGGGGGGGGGCGCTGTGTGTAAGGGTTTCAAAACTAATCTTTGCGGCCTATAAGACCCTCTGAACCTAAGGATCGCTTAATGAAGGGTTCCTCATAATAAACTATATATTGCTAGACAGAATATCCGATAAGGTGCAAATTCAAAGTGCTGAAGGCAAATCGTGGTAATGTATGGTAAACCTATTCAGGGGCAAGACAGGTGCAGAATCCAAATCAGCTGAATGGCCAGCTAGCAAATGGACCAAAGTGCTTTAATATTATTGGTGTCCATGACAGCTTGCATTAATTATCAAGTCACTCTGATGTTTAAATAACAGCTATAATCCTGTTGAATTATAACATAGAAAAATTAAATAACGCTAAAATATAGCAAACGAAAATACATGCTCAGTTTAATCGTCTGTTTATACATACCTAAATTTTATCTGGTCATTAAAGCCGCTTGGTGGTGTCCACATGAGGGTTTTTCGTGTTTTGGCATCTCGGGAATTGTGAGATACGGCCGTCTGTGTGCATGATATACAAGATATAACTACATACGGTTATTTTTTTTTCATTCACTGAAGCGAAAGCTAAGAGTGCAAGAGAATCAACTCTGTCCTTTTTTAAGGGTAGAAAATTGTGTATGCCATCAAAACCAACTTATAAAAAATAAAAGAATTAAGGTCGTGTCTTTATTTAACAAGTTCACAGTGGATGTGATAAATCTTGAGCTTTGCTATATATACTGATCAAACATTAAGCATGCATGATTATAAATTCAAATCTATACAGTAAGTATATATTTAAATACGGTGTTATAAAAGTAAATATTGAATGGAGCTAATAATTAAATCCTTCAATTTTTAGATTTTAATAACACCTTGCACACCGGAATCTTTCCGTTCAAATTGCACATTTTGCTGCAAAATTATACTAATTCAACGATAAGTTGCAACACTATATAAATACTCCTTCGAGAGGCTATATGAAAGAATTCTAAAACATATGTGCTATTGTCATCAGCCTTACATTTTCACCGCTGCAGGCCAACATTTTCAGCTGACTGTCCGTAACATTGTACGTGCCAATAGCTGTCGTGTTTCCTTGGTTACAAGTTTCACATCTTGCTTGCACGAACACACCCTTGTATGGATCACTTCCGGTCGGCTCAATAGTAACTTTATATAAAAAAGAATTATAATTAGATATTATAATAAACATGTGTTATTTGAGGTGACATCAAGTGAAGTGAAAAATATGCCATTGATAATATTCAGTAAATAGGTATGCGTCACGTATGCGTATACATGTTGCTAGGAAACGGACACGTGACATTTCCATAGTTTTTCCATATATGCCCATACACTGACACTGATCATTCACGAGGTTTACAATGATCCTCTGATTTAAGAGCGCTCATGAGCGGAAGACCGTCAATTTAATTGATTAGTAGCGGTGGTCACTGGCGGTGCCATTTAAGGTGCTGAACAGGAAATATCGCCCGTGTGCTCCGTCGCCAAGCGATTGTTCTGGCGTCTTTGGCAACGAAGCGATCTCATGCAGGGATATCCAAATTGTTTGTAAAAAAGTGTTTTATGCTAAAGTTGAAAATTCGATACTCATACTCAATAGCCAAGTGTTTTCGGAAAATTGGTTGAGTTCCGGATACTAACGAATGGTTCCGAAGGGCGGTCATTCATGGTCTGCGGTTCTTATCAGCGGCATCTCTTTATGACACGGATTAACTTAGGTTTATGGCCCCGTCAGAGACAGACCAGGCATGGACTTGTGACTCCAGTCCTATAAACTCCTTGCATATACTAGTAGGGGTATGAAGTACGTACGCGTGTGTGCAGCATGTTTCGCTCACTCCCTGTAGCGATTGAAAACACATACGCATGGTAACGGACTGGAAAAATTGTAAACATCGGCGTCAGTGATTCCTCTAGCAGATGCTTTCTCTGGTCATGCCGCTCTATAAATTAAGCCCGATTTTGTTGTCTTTTGCACATACGTATAAATGAAATCACAGGCGTCCGTTTTCCAGCTGCATACGCACAGACGTACTGCAAACGCATATATAAAAGTTCAGCTTTATTCCCCACGGACCAAGGACGGACCACTTCTACCCACTCTCATCATACACATAAACTGTATATGAACTATTTATTTACTTTATATTTTTTATTTATGAATATGAATATTAAACATTTCTTTAATGACAAAATTTCAGTAATGTTCAATTATCTATGTAGAAAAAAAGATAACCAGATTTTACTTCTGGTGATATCTTGCTACAGGTGTGGACCTTTAGAGGTCTCTTCAAGTTGCTAGAATCCGGTACTGGGCTGGGCATAATTTCTATATAGGGCAAAAAATGTTGGTTTTATTTCGACATTCTGATCTCTCCTGCATAAAACATTTTAGTTTGATTTTCGTTAGAATTTTACCTACTTTAAGCTGAAGCCGCTCGGATATTTCGGTCAAGAAAATAAAATAATTAAATTATCTTAAGATTTGCTTGTGTGATGTACTTTTATACGTCTAATTGAAACAATTCAGTTATTATCATGTTGACCCTTATCTTATGAAATTACCTAAAGTGAATAAAAAGCGATAAAATATCCCCCCCCCCCCGACAAAGTGCTGAAGATTATTTCTTTATTTTTATACCTGTAATATCTTTCCCAGCGCAGTATGACGCCGGTGCCGTCACCTTGTATGGCGCCTCGCTATCCTGCGGTGACGGGCCATGCAGGGGTATCATGGCCTCACAGGCTGAAGTTGGCGGGCCGCTTTGATAGGCGATCACGTGACCTAGCCAGCATGCAAGGAAGACCACACAAATGCTTGGTCTCATCATGTTCACTATAACCTAGAAAAAAAAGGTTCACAAGTACCACACAATATTTTCCTATTTTCATGTAACTGATCACATAATCAGCAGGGTGTACCATGTACCAGGCAATTTTACTTCAATTTTATACAAATCTGGACGCGAATCAATGCTTAGGCGCAGGTATGCGCTTTTTTATACTTTCTCATTTAAACGTACAGTAGTAGTGACAGTAGCAGTAGTAGTCGTAGTGGTAGTAGTTGCAGTAGTAGCAGTGGTAATAGTTAATGGAGGAGGTGAGGAGTAGCAGTAGTAGCACTGACAGTAGACGTAGTGGTAGTAGTTGAAGTAGTAGCAGTGGTAATAGTTAATGGAGGAGGTGAGGAGTAGCAGTAGTGGCACTGACAGTAGACGTAGTGGTAGTAGTTGAAGTAGTAGCAGTGGTAATAGTTAATGGAGGAGGTGAGGAGTAGCAGTAGTGGCACTGACAGTAGACGTAGTGGTAGTAGTTGAAGTAGTAGCAGTGGTAATAGTTAATGGAGGAGGTGAGGAGTAGCAGTAGTGGCACTGACAGTAGACGTAGTGGTAGTAGTTGCAGTAGTAGCAGTGGTAATAGTTAATGGAGGAGGTGAGGAGTAGCAGTGGTGGCACTGACAGTAGACGTAGTGGTAGTAGTTGCAGTAGTAGCAGTGGTAATAGTTAATGGAGGAGGTGAGGAGTAGCAGTAGTGGCACTGACAGTAGACGTAGTGGTAGTAGTTGCAGTAGTAGCAGTGGTAATAGTTAATGGAGGAGGTGAGGAGTAGCAGTAGTGGCACTGACAGTAGACGTAGTGGTAGTTGTTGCAGTAGTAGCAGTGGTAATAGTTAAAGGAGGAGGTGAGGAGTAGCAGTAGTGGCACTGACAGTAGACGCAGTGGTAGTAGTTGCAGTAGTAGCAGTGGTAATAGTTAATGGAGGAGGTGAGGAGTAGCAGTGGTGGCACTGACAGTAGACGTAGTGGTAGTAGTTGCAGTAGTAGCAGTGGTAATAGTTAATGGAAGAGGTGAGGAGTAGCAGTAGTGGCGCTGACAGTAGACGTAGTGGTAGTAGTTACAGTAGTAGCAGTGGTAATAGTTAATGGAGGAGGTGAGGAGTAGCAGCAGTGGCACTGACAGTAGACGTAGTAGTAGTAGTCGTAGTAGTAGCAGTGGTAATAGTTAACGGAGGAGGTGAGGAGTAGCAGTAGTGGCACTGACAGTAGACGTAGTAGTAGTAGTTGCAGTAGTAGCAGTGGTAATAGTTAATGGAGGAGGTGAGGAGAAGCAGTGGTAATAGTTAATGGAGGAGGTAAGGAGTAGCAGTAGTGGCACTGACAGTAGACGTAGTGGTAGTAGTTGCAGGAGTGGCAGTGGTGGCACTGACAGTAGACGTAGTGGTAGTAGTTGCAGTAGTAGCAGTGGTAATAGTTAATGGAGGAAGTGAGGAGTAGCAGTGGTGGCACTGACAGTAGACGTAGTGGTAGTAGTTGCAGTAGTAGCAGTGGTAATAGTTAATGGAGGAGGTGAGGAGTAGCAGTAGTGGCACTGACAGTAGACGTAGTAGTAGTAGTTGCAGTAGTAGCAGTGGTAATACTTAATGGAGGAGGTGAGGAGTAGCAGTAGTGGCACTGACAGTAGACGTAGTAGTAGTATTCGTAGTAGTAGCAGTGGTAATAGTTAACGGAGGAGGTGAGGAGTAGCAGTAGTGGCACTGACAGTAGACGTAGTAGTAGTAGTTGCAGTAGTAGCAGTGGTAATAGTTAATGGAGGAGGTGAGGAGAAGCAGTGGTAATCGTTAATGGAGGAGGTGAGGAGTAGCAGTAGTGGCACTGACAGTAGACGTAGTGGTAGTAGTTGCAGGAGTAGCAGTGGTGGCACTGACAGTAGACGTAGTGGTAGTAGTTGCAGTAGTAGCAGTGGTAATAGTTAATGGAGGAAGTGAGGAGTAGCATTGGTGGCACTGACAGTAGACGTAGTGGTAGTAGTTGCAGTAGTAGCAGTGGTAATAGTTAATGGAGGAAGTGAGGAGTAGCAGTGGTGGCACTGACAGTAGACGTAGTGGTAGTAGTTGCAGTAGTAGCAGTGGTAATAGTTAATGGAGGAAGTGAGGAGTAGCAGTGGTGGCACTGACAGTAGACGTAGTGGTAGTAGTTGCAGTAGTAGCAGTGGTAATAGTTAATGGAGGAAGTGAGGAGTAGCAGTAGTGGCACTGACAGTAGACGTAGTGGTAGTAGTTGCAGTAGTAGCAGTGGTAATAGTTAATGGAGGAAGTGAGGAGTAGCAGTGGTGGCACTGACAGTAGACGTAGTGGTAGTAGTTGCAGTAGTAGCAGTGGTAATAGTTAATGGAGGAAGTGAGGAGTAGCAGTGGTGGCACTGACAGTAGACGTAGTGGTAGTTGTTGCAGTAGTAGCAGTGGTAATAGTTAATGGAGGAGGTGAGGAGTAGCAGTAGTGGCACTGACAGTAGTCGTAGTAGTAGTAGTCGTAGTAGTAGCAGTGGTAATAGTTAATGGAGGAGGTGAGGAGTAGCAGTAGTGGCACTGACAGTAGACGTAGTGGTAGTAGTTGCAGTAGTAGCAGTGGTAATAGTTAATGGAGGAGGTGAGGAGTAGCAGTAGTGGCACTGACAGTAGACGTAGTGGTAGTAGTTGCAGTAGTAGTAGTGGTAATAGTTAATGGAGGAGGTGAGGAGTAGCAGCAGTGGCACTGACAGTAGACGTAGTGGTAGTTGTTGCAGTAGTAGCAGTGGTAATAGTTAATGGAGGAGGTGAGGAGTAGCAGCAGTGGCACTGACAGTAGACGTAGTGGTAGTAGTTGCAGTAGTAGCAGTGGTAATAGTTAATGGAGGAGGTGAGGAGTAGCAGTGGTGGCACTGACAGTAGACGTAGTGGTAGTAGTTGCAGTAGTAGAAGTGGTAATAGTTAATGGAGGAGGTGAGGAGTAGCAGTGGTGGCACTGACAGTAGACGTAGTGGTAGTAGTTGCAGTAGTAGCAGTGGTAATAGTTAATGGAGGAGGTGAGGAGTAGCAGTGGTGGCACTGACAGTAGACGTAGTGGTAGTAGTTGCAGTAGTAGCAGTGGTAATAGTTAATGGAGGAGGTGAGGAGTAGCAGTGGTGGCACTGACAGTAGACGTAGTGGTAGTAGTTGCAGTAGTAGCAGTGGTAATAATTAATGGAGGAGGTGAGGAGTAGCAGTAGTGGCACTGACAGTAGACGTAGTGGTAGTAGTTGCAGTAGTAGCAGTGGTAATAGTTAATGGAGGAGGTGAGGAGAAGCAGTAGTGGCACTGACAGTAGACGTAGTGGTAGAAGTTGCAGTAGTAGCAGTGGTAATAGTTAATGGAGGAGGTGAGGAGTAGCAGTGGTGGCACTGACAGTAGACGTAGTGGTAGTAGTTGTTTAAGCAGGAGAAGTAGTGGTTGTAGTAGGAGTAGTGGCAGTAGCTGTAGTAGTAGTTGTTGTTGTAGTGTTTACAGCTGAAATAATAGTTGTTGTAATAGTAGTTTATATGTAGTAGCAGTGATGATAGTCATAGTATCAGTATTATTAGGATTAGTATTAGTTATAATATTAGTAGTTGTAGTTGTTATAGTATTAGTTGTGTATTAGTTTAGTAAGCGTAGTTGTAGTAGCAGTAGCAGTATTAGTTTAGTAAGCGTAGTTGTAGTAGCAGTAGCAGTAGCTACATTTGTGGTAGTTCTGGTAGTAGTTATCTTAAAGCCCTATCAGTTATACCAAATATACTTATGGAATGACGAAACTACGATAACAAAATAATATTTCTCCTTCTGCCATCATCGGTAAATCATCCCTGCTTGTAAAAGTACACAAAAAACACGTTTTCCTCTCTAGAGCTTTAATTGTTCTTCATTCATTTATTGCGCTTTATATATATAAACCCACTTTCCCTCATTGGAAAGGCAATCCTGACTTCAATGTATGTATGCATATATGTATGTATATTTGTATTTATATATTTCTGTATATGTCTGCAAGTTTGCACGACTTTGTACGAAAGAAATGTATCTATACATTATTAATCGATAACAACGTGGTTATCTTTAATTTTCATGGACAATCTGTATTTAGTAACCACCTAAGTGTTAATCTTTATTAAGAACGAATGCCAATCATGGACTTACCGTTCAGCAGACAGTTAACCAAAGAGGCGCGGACTCAGCAAAGCGACCTCTCAGAGCGTTCACAGTTTGTCTATGATACTTGATCCAGATACTGGCTTATAAGGGACGCCGTCTGTTACCTAGGCTCACGTGGGCCGTTTCTTATCTTGGCTCTTATAGATTCATAGTTTATTTATTATCGAGTCTTGTAGTAAAGACAAAACATTACAAATCACATGGTATCCGACCCACCGGGGGGTTTGTAGGACACTCCATAACCACAAATCAAATGAAACTTACGTTGGGTTAACTAAGTCACCCCATGCTGTGACTAAACATTCACATATTTTAATATGTTGTTGCCGTTGTTGTATCCTATATATATATATATATATATATATATATATATATATATATATACATACATATACATACATTGACACAACAGTTCCATACAGGAGGCTGAAAATACTTCTTCCATATTGTCGGAATTTTTTTTAATCTGGTTCATTCAATTTTGCCTAAAATGAGTATTTGTTAAACCACCGGAAATAAATATCAAAGCAACAAGAGATACAGAAAGTTAGGCGCATTTGTGATGTGGATGGGTGTGTACTTATACATTATATTATATGTGTGTATGTATCTGTAAATACACTTTCATAAGGTCATAATTATGCTACAGATATTATGATGTTAAAGGATAAATATTAATTATATAGTAAATGTGTCCTGATATAAGACAGGACATTATAGTGGGGCTTATTTAAAAAAAGCTCTTAACATAGACAAAGACATAACATAGGCCATAAACATAACATCGATCATAGATATAACAAAGACCATAGATATAACATAGACCATAGACATAACATAGACTATAGACATAACATAGGCAATAGAAATAACATATATCATACACATAACATAGACCATACACATAACATAGACCATACACATAACATAGGTCACAGACATAACATAGACCATAGACATAACATAGATCAAAGACATAACATAGACAATACACATAACATAGATCATACACATAACAAAGGTCACAGACATTACATAGACCATATACATAACATAGACTATAGACTAACATAGGCAATAGAAATAGCATAGACCATAGACATAACATAAACTATAGACATAACATAGACGATAGAAATAACTTAAACCATAGACATAACATAGACTATAGACATAACATAGACGATAGAAATAACTTAAACCATAAACAAAACATCGATATAACAAATATAGATATAACAAAGACCATAGATATAACATAGACCATAGACATAACATAGATCAAAGACATAACATAGACCATATACATAACATAGACCATAGAAATAACATAGAACATAGACATAACATAGACCATAGACATTACATAGACCATATACATAACATAGACCATAGACATAACATAGATCAAAGACATAACATAGACCATATACATTACATAGACTATAGACATAACATAGATCATAGACATAACATAGACCATAGACATAACATAGGCAATAGAAATAGCATAGACCATAGACATAACATAGACTATAGACATAACATAGACGATATAAATAACTTAAACCATAGACATAACATAGACTATAGACATAACATACACCATAGAAATAGCATAGAACATAGACATAACATAGACCATAGACATTACATAGACCATATACATAACATAGACCATAGACATAACATAGATCAAAGACATAACATAGACCATATACATAACATAGACCATAGACATAACATAGGCAATAGAAATAGCATAGACTATAGACATAACATAGACTATAGACATAACATAGACCATAGGAATAACTTAGACCATAGACATGACATAGACCAAAGACATAACATAGACTATAGACATAACATAGACCATAGACATAACATAGACCAGATACATTACATAGACTATAGACATAACATAGGCAATAGAAATAGCATAGACCATAGAAATAACATAGACTATAGACAGAACATAGACGATAGAAATAACTTAGACCATAGACATAACATAGACCATAGACATAACATAGACCATAGAAATAACACAGAACATAGACATAACATAGACCATAGACATTACATAGACCATATACATCACAGACAAAGATTAGTCATAACATAGGCCATAGACATAAAATAGACCATATACATAACATAGACTATAGACATAACATAGGCAATAGAAATAGCACAGACCATAGACATAACATAGACCATAGACAGAACAGACCACAGACATAACATAGATCATAGACCTAACATAGACCATAGACATAACATAGACCATAGAAATAACATAGAGCATAGACCTTACATAGAGCATAGACCATAGACATAAGATAGAACATAGACATAAGATAGACCATAGACATAACATAGATCACAGACATAACATAGATCATAGGTATGACATAGATCATAGACATAACATAGGTCATAGACATAACATAGATCACAGAAATAGATAGATTAAATTAGAGCTTGGGATTTTCTATGCCGTTCTCAAGCTCCTGCCATTTATTTTAAAAGAATTTTACTCTTTGTGCGTCACGTTTGCGTTGATCATCCTCCGGAAAATATTTTAATTAATGACCTACATGCTGACCTCTGCATGGTGTTATTGTACCTGTCGTCTGTAAGCAAGGTAACCGTTTAAAATCTATTGTACCTGTAATCTGTTTATAGATATACAAACAACGTACCAGTGTCCGATTATCCATGTCACGTATAGAGGGTATGGAGAATCTTGTATTAATGTTATGTGATATATCAGATGGCAGCGTAACACTGATCTACGAATTCCTTCATGTATATATATATATATATATATTGTTGCTTTGTTACTTTGTTGATGTATTAGATGTATTAACCTGTCCTTGGACCGGTATGTAAGATCACACCACGTGTATACATATACCAGACAGTAGTTAAGATGAGGTCAGAGGTGTATGCAGAGGTAACCTTAAGTTAAGGCTTTTCCACGTCCCGGGCCCTGGAGGCGGTATACGATACTTATCCTGTCGTTAATGGTACCTATTGACCTTTATATCCTTATATATGGTACATTAAGATACATATGGGGAGTGGGAGTAAAGTTGTTAAATAAAGAAGACGTGAGTTTCAGGTTTGCGGAGAGATCAAAGGTGAACGGTACTTGTAGGGTTGGCACGGTCTACCCATCTAATTTTGGGTGGTGAAGGAGGCTTGGACACCTTATATGAATTAACTACATATATTAAGTCAAGTGGTTGACAGGCTGATAGTTTATTGATCACTTGAATTTTTCAAAGGTCACGAGGTTCACCAAGATTTCTAATGATAAAATAAATTCCAAGATAAATACATCAGATATTCAAAATAAAATTTGAAAATTAAGGAAAGGTTTTGGTTTTCATTATTTCATACAGTTAAATGGGATATACAATTATATGATATGCAATTAAGCAGTACTGCATGTGTATTTGCAAAGTGGCAGCCCTCCCGGAAGTCGCTGCTTCTTTAATAGTGTGTGCATTAATAGTTGACCTAGGTATCATCAGGGTACTCCTCTGAATTTCGAAACCTAAATACCTTCTCTTGTTTAAATTGCTCGCACATGAGAGCAATTTAAACCTAGGTTGTACTTACGACAGAATTCTTAATTATAATCGATGATGTAAAAGTATAAATGATAATATAATGGTGAGTGTATAACACCCAGGACCCGCTGTTGAGGTACACAGAGGTTAACCAGGATAACCCCCTTTCACCAAGTCCGAAACCGGGAGTGGAATTATGCAGATATATAACAATTTATTGCAAATAACACTTTGTTTAAGCATTGAAATCGAGGTTACCTCCACAAGAGAATTAAGGGAAAAAAACACACATTCAGATACCAGAAGAGGATGAGAAGTTCTTTCATTAAATTTTAAAAAAGCCAAGGGCAGCTTAGGGAAGGGCGTCCTCAGGATCCGTATATAAATATCAAAATATAAATTAGAAATCTGCGTTCTGAGGAATGTAAGTCTCCGCCATGTGGTATGCTCCCGACTGTTTTCATTCACTTATTCGGGCCATATTCCCAGGTTCATTCGTGCATGAGTGACTTTATATTTGAGAATATTCCTTGATGACGTTTCTGAATCCGGATCATGTTCCAAATCCGCAAATCAAAATCAAATCTTGGTTAATTCCCGAAATGCCCTGAAAATTTCTTGGGATTCCTAAAATGATCTTTCACACAAACTAAAATACAAACCCACACGTACACACACACACGTACACACACACGCACAGAGACTGACGGCATAACATCTTGCGGAGGCAACAATATCAATGCTTACTAACATTTCAAAAGCAGTAGAAAGTGAACAACATATTAGTCAATAATAAATCCGTTTATTAATAAAAATATATTTACAATTTGCAAAAAAAAAACAAACAAACAAAAAACCTGTGACTTAAAAAAACTGAGCTCGATAAGCCTAAAACATACTAATTGAAAACAGAGGACATAAAACATGTTGCAAGAGAATAACAAAGAAAGCACATAACTCAGTAAACTCAGTACTGACAAACATTTACATTCATTCATAGAATGCACAAGGATAACACGTTAAACCGAACACAGATGAAACACAGAGTTTATAAAATTTACCTTGGTAAATTATTTAAAACACTAAAATATTGTTATTCTGTCCTGTTCCATGAAAGCTTTGTGAAAACTCACTGATGGGGGGTTCTGAAGCAGGATTTAAGGACGTGGATTACGCCCGTGACGTCACACTTCAGTGATCGATCGATCGATCTGCTGCGAGCAAGGAGGTCTCTTTACGCAAGAGTAGCCAACCGTGATACCAAACAATATATATAGATAGTTTATAATATATAAAGGATTTAACCAAGTACCTGTTTAATAATTTAACTCAAGCAAAATATCCCATTTTCATGAATTAACTAAGTAAAAATTTCTTTAAATTTGACACTATTACTTCTTATTCTTTAAAAAGTATGATTAAGTTTTAATCAAACCTGACAACCATTATAGTAGGTTATGCAAATGAGATAATGATACTGTGCAATGCAACATGAGATGAATGTGAACATTTACTTTCACACAGATTGAGGAACATTGGAATCAGGAATCTGCATATTTGCAGTGTATTTGTGCGCATGGTAACTATACCACTTTTTTGTATAAAATATTTTCCCTTAATTTAAATACACTGAAAGATAAAATGCAAAATTTCAAGACAGAACTTTTCCTTTGTATATAATATAACCGAAACCACATTCTATATTTAAAAAGCTGATATCAAAGCCGATGGCAGAACTGTCATCATTTCTGCTTACGCGCCCTGACCCTCAACCGCCCCCCCCCCCTCCCCCGGCCGGTGCTTTGGTGCATATTTCATTAAGTGACACTGAATTAACTGAAATTGATAAAAACCTTTAGAACTATGAAAGAAATAGTGTTTGTTTTATTGTTTAAAAAAATATGGGGAAATGTCATTTTGTATACCAAGTATTTTAATATTTAAATATTTTTATACTAAATAAAACAAGGGTGGTGCTAATCTGAACATACTCTATTCTATGTGACCTCCGGGTGTGTATGTGTGCGTGTGCGTGTGAAACTGATTGCAGATTTAAGTGAAAATAACAGGAACAACAGGTCTTTTTAAAATCAGTCACCAGATGTCGCCCTATACTGTCAATGGAATGGTGTCCGTTGTCTAGTGTCTAGTCTAAAATAGTCAAAAATGTATTGAATCTACTAATGCTACTTTATTTGAAGAATTTGCAAAGGAAACAAAACATTTGATTTGGTATTATATCAATGTATAGATAGAGCTACACGCATAGCTTGTGCTAATGAACCAACAACTATACACATGCATGCATAGTAAAATTAGGTTAACGGAACATTGCAGTTCTGAAATTTCAGTTTTATTTTACCATTCGTTCATTTGTCGAGTATACCAAGAAAACAGGCGCATTTGATACAGAAACATTTATTTTTCCATTTCCTAAATAAAATAGCAATATATGAATATATATGAATAAGACTGAACTGCAAAAAACACTACAGGTGTTCAACAAATAATTCTAAAGTTCCATATATAGAGTGAGACAATGGAATCCATATCACTCCCGGATCAAAATTAGTCCCGACGTCCAAAAACAACAGAAAATCCGGTGAACTGTCGAAGACACAAGTTATCACCATCCAGAGGAAAGGCGCCGCCCTGGTTGACGTCATCGTCTGCCTCACGTGGTTCATCTGACAGTGAGGCATCCTGGGAAAACTCCTGACTGAGGTCACTGCGGTCATGGTTACCCAGCGTTGTCCCTGGCAGCTGACCGGATCCAGCCTCGATGGCCAGGATCAGAGCTTGGTTGGGGCTTTCTGGTACCTCTCGCTGGACAGACTCGGAGATACGTCGCAGCAGGGACGACAGTAAGTTGGCGTAGGAGCTGAACCAGCAAGACGACTCCAGCAGAAAGGACGCTGCCAGTCTGTGACTGTAGATGGTTCCAAAGTGGCAGTCCTACAACATTCTTTGGGCGACCTCCTCTTGCTTTCTTCCTGTTATCATAAATAAAAGTATGAGTCAATCAGTGACTAACGGATGCCCACTACAATTCGGGTGTATAAAAAAAGTGTAATTCGGCAAAACTTTCCCGCGAAATTCTTTCTGTAGATAGATTCTCGCATGGATGATGTCCTCGATGACCTACTATAGCCTGACACGTTTCTTTCTTCAAGTTTCTTGAAACCGCTCATGGGGGCTGCTACTTTGCGTACACAGTACTCATGATGTCATGAGTCGCATCTCGAAATTAAGGGATAATTTGAACGCTAGTATTCAATATACAATCAATGGAAAAAAGCCATTGAAGTTAAAAGGAAAGTTTCTTCATAAAACGTTTGCACAAGATTTTTTTCACAGTACTCTATTAGCTCTAAAACTCTACAAGAAGCCCTGAAAAGAATGAGTGACACTGTTCATGCACAGCCTGAAATCAGTTACCTTAAAAATGATGCTTGATCACAATATCGTAGAATTTGTAAACCTAATAACTAGAATAACAATTATTCAGCCAACTGCAACTAAAGTTTACATGAAAAGGATGATACTGTTTAAAGACTGTAAGTGAATCTTTAACGCAAGAATATATATCAAAACATTCCATTTCAACAAACATAAAAAAGTGAAATATTTATATTAACTAAACATGACTGTCTTTCGAAATTTACATTTAATAATTATCCAACATAATGACGATATTGCCGATCAAGGGGCGTAGCCAGGGGGTGCCGTAGAGGGCCATGGACCTCCCCCCCCCCCTCCATCCCCAACTTCGACATACTATAGAATATTGCGGAATAACTTTCAAGATTCTAAATAGCTGCTAAGAAAATAATCAATAAATAATAATAAAAAAATAAAATAATTTAAAACACTTATAAAATATCAATTTACATCAAGTTTCATTGATGTATATATACTTTCATCTGCAGGGTTTAATTCATACATAGAAAGCGATTTATCCAGGGAGGGGACCTTATTTCTCAAAATATTGATAAGTGAACTTTTTCTCCTGGTCTAAAATGTTAAAAGGGTATTGAAGTTCTCTGCTATTTCTAATTAGTAGTCGACTGCTGCACCCATAGACTCCCTTCCGTAAATCCTGGCTACACCAGTTCGAGCCAACTGTGTATTCAAATTAAAATTATCCATTATTATTATACTATGACTTACTGAGTATGTTGATCTGTTCCATCGCCAGCTGTTGTTTCTGTACAATCATCGTCATTGACAGGGCGATGGTAGACACCTCGTATTCATCCATGTTGTCTGAGGAGACTGCGCTCGTGATATTATACTTTTATGTTTTTATAGTTGTCCTATGCTCTATCGAAAGCTTTTGTTGCCCTTGCAGAGACTATTAAGAAGATGAAGTCGTACAATAAGGTGTGCTGTATCTCTATGACTGAGTGATGATTGTCACCAAAACCGAAGATGTTTTATACTATACTAACCTTCTACCTTTACGCTGAAGCGCATTTGTGATTGGCGGATTTCAAGCACGTGGGTCAAAGAGAGGGGCGTTTTGATAATAATAATACGTGGTACTGGTTGCTTGGTGTTGTATTATTTGATGATTAATACGTTTTGGGAGTAATGGGGTGATGGGGGTTTCTGAGGCAAGAGTTGATGACGCGGACTCGCCCCCCCCCCCCCGGCAGTTCAACAGCCGGTGATTTGGTGCGTATTTCACTAAGTGACACTGAATTAATTGAAATTGATACAAACCTTACTTTTTGTGACAAGGAAAATCTTTTTCCTGTTATTTGACCATAACATTATATTCTTTCATTCATTTGATTGTATTTTAATAAAGAAACGTTCAGTATATTATCTTGAACATTTAGTCAGGTTTTAGGGAACCCAGTTTATTGCCTTTGCCAAGGAGGTTATGTTGATTTTTTGTCTGTCTGTCTGTTAGCAACACTACTAACAAGTAATCAACGGATTTTGATGAAATTTCAGGATAGGTCAGCAATGATTTCAGGGAAAATTGGTTTAATTTTAATGGGTGATCATGCTGCATTTCTAACAATGCCATTTGGCGGATGTCTGCGCTCTCTCAGGGCTTTCCTAGTTTTTTATGTTATTTCGACTCCGGTTGCTTCATGTTGAAGGTGCACGTTATCACGTTGGAACAAAAATATCACGAATGTGCAAAATTTACGATTTAAATAAAATTAATTTCCTTTTGTATGTGAGTGTAACGCTTCCAGGGTGACAAACAGACGTTAAGAGTTGTACGAAAACATACAGAGAACGTGCCCTAACTTTGCTTCTTTAGACGACTCGGTAAGTTCTTATATCTTATAAAACATGAATTTTAATTATAATCACGGTATATATTAGATATATGGACCATTCGTTGGAAGATTATGTATAACCTATAGTGTTTCTCAACTTGCATATTAATTATTTTTGTTTCCAATGTGTATGGTGACATTCTACGAGACATTGTATTCTGATATTTGATGTACATGTCACAATTCATATAGTGAACAAACTTTCTACGTCCTTTCGATATAACTGTCATTACCGTATGGGGGGGGGGGGGTATCTTATATTTATTAACCAGAGTAGAGGAGTGAGGGTCGGGTTCCTAATCAATCACAAAGTAACTCAATCAAACGCAGCCGGCAAACAGCTTAGTATATGTATACAGTTTTATTGGGTGGGTTTGAAATTGGAAATTTGAAGGGTATGTAGTTGAAGTATCTCTATTAAAATACCAAAGATTGTTTATGTTTGAAAATTACAATGAAGTGACCTTATGTGACATTGACACGTGGTGGTGTTATTTATATTAAATATTAAGATTAATTTAACTGTGAATAGATGCATATACATGGATCTGAATCATATAATATAAAAAATGATATAAATATGAAACATTTTGTTATACAAGAGTAAATGCTAGCAACATTGCAGGTCTATAATAATGTTGATTATCTTTATTTTAAAGGGATGTTGACGTAGAATATACCTTTAGGGAGTGTACATAATATAACGATCCTAGACCTGTTCCTCTTCAGGCAAAAAGTGATTGTTCTGACAAAAATAAGTTTAAGATAAATCCTACGGGTAAATTATCCAGTTCTGTTTACTCATAATTTCCGGATGAGACACAGTGATCAGTTATAAACGTGATTCTTCATCCTGTCGGGTATTAAGTAGTCGTTTTCCTTCCCCATGAGGTAACCTCTCTATTCCTTCATTGCCTCCGCTAGAAGGGCATGCGTCCTTTCCCGTTCGTGTGTGTGTGTCTGTGTGTATGCGTGTGTGATTGTTCACAATATACCTCTAACTTTAATGGAATCTCATGAAATGTTCAGGGCATTTCGAGGATGGACTAAGGAAGAATCGATTAGATTTTGGTGTCGATCCGTCACATGATCTGGATCCATGAACATCACGAAAGAATATTCACAAATGTACGGTCCCCTAAGCACGAATGAACCTGTGATTATGGGCCGAATACGTAAATGGTAGTGGCCTGCATTCATCAGAATGCAGATCTCTAATTTTATATACAATATCTATATAAACTTTGCAGAAGCAATGGGGTATAAGTATTTGATTGTACATGATAAATTGAATTTATATTCGTGTAGCCGAATACCTCATAAGAAGAAAGAAAGTACAAGGACCAATATTCATTATATGTATAAAATCGCAATATTATATATTTTTATGTGAAGACCCAGTCACTCGATGGTAAGGGGGGGGGGGGTCCCTTAGGGTTGTTTACGTCATGAGCTTATCGTTAATTACCAGAAGTGGTATTCTCATTAACGAAGGACAGGTTTCCCATCAGGCTGAAGCAGTGACCACTAGGCCCAATTATACTTTCCTTGAATTAACTACGACCATTTCAATGAGCAGTTAAAATGTCCATACTAACAGCCCCCCCCCCCCACCCCACACCTACCCTCAGCACACACACTAAGCCTCACAGGCATACTCTCTCTCTCTCTCTCTCTCACACACACACACACACACAAATACATAGGTGTGTACAATGAGTTTATAAATCAATTTAAACAAATGTCGGTTTAATCATGTCAATTTAAGCTATAAGCTATAGTAACGTAGCCTGGCAATCGTCAATCCTCCAGCCTGAAAAGCCAGAACTTAAGTAAACCAAACAGAGTCAAATATGAAAAAAAATTGTACATGGGTGATGCCGACACAATGATACTAAAATTTGGAAAAAATAATCAATATTATTTTAAAATATTTTTGTAGGATCAAATACGTTAACATGCACGCACTGTACTGAATTGTTAAAACTATAAGCCTGAAGTTAACTATGCTGTGGATATCCAAAATTAAAATTTAATTATGAAAATAAATTGAAAAAAGAACAAAAATTGCTTTTTTGATTATTAAAATTTGTACTCGACAATTGTAAGAATAATGATATGCTATCATAAAAGGGATGTGCGGAGGAGATCTTTGGCAGAGCCCTTTATTTTTTCATTTATTTTTTTAATTTAATTTAATTTTTTTTATGGGGGGGGGGCTGTTTTGGGGGCCTAATCCTTCTGCATACACTCCTTTGATTGCTGGATAGAATTATATCATATAATATTGACCTGCGGGAAATGGATGTCTGGAGACCGTTTTTGGCCTTTACCATTCCCCCTTCTGAAAATGTGGGGGATTTATACCCCACTCCCCCCCCCCCCCACACACACCTCTATCTCTACTTCATTTGTGACCAAATAAGTGCCATTCAAATGACGTCCAGCAATATGGGCTTATACTGAAAGTACATCTTATATCTTTATTGTATTTGATATACAGCAATAGGACAAGGAACAGTTCCAAAGTTATTAAACTTTATGTCACTTAGTAAAAGAAAATGTAATGTCTCAGCTCTTCAATACCATATGTTCAAACATGTGAACCGGAAATTATTTCATGTCATTCGTTTCTCGGTAACTCCCATTCTTTGATCCTGAAACAGGAATCCCGTACTAGATCCATGTTCTCACCCAACTATGATTTAAGAATTTTGGGCGTGGTCCAAAAAGGCTTTATCCCTCTTTTAACTAGGCCGATACACATCCACTTTCCACCAAACTCTAACATCTGACAGTTTTTCGCCAGGAGGCTTTTACTTCCGAGTCGCGTGCCCGCAACCTAATCGAACTGTAAAGGTTTATTTTCTCCAAATTTCTCGAAACCACTCATAGTGCTGCCATTTAGCGTGCACACTAAAAGCCAAATGCCACAAGTCGTATGTCGAAATTATAAGTTTACCGCTAGTCTATATAAAAAACAACAAATGATGTCAGTTGAGATTATGTATTCTTCATTTCTATGAAATGTGAAATCTTCTGGATTCAGAATAACTTTTTTTCAAAGTGAGAAGCTTAATACGACACTCTCCGATTTTAGTTTATTGCTGAGTTAATCCATAAGATTTCACGCCAAGGAAAAAAATTAATTAATTTACACAACAACAGGTGTAATGATATACTGAAAAAAATAACGTACCCATTTTTTAACCCCCCTCCCCCCACCCAAATGTATATGTTGCTGAACGTTCTTTCGTTTGACCCCTATCATTGCTTTCCAGTCTCTCGGGTCAAAAGCGACTTTCGGCCATAAATGTATGTAGAAAAATTGTGTGAACAGCTGTGAAATACAGAAAACAGTTTGTACCATGCTGCCAAATGGAGGTGGCTATAAACAATAATTTGTCTGTAGTTAGGCTCTGAGCCAAGATATCAGTGCAAACATGGCGACCAGTAGACCGGATGAGACGTTTAGCGCTTGCGCACTGGATCGACATTCGTTTCCTGTGGAAAGCTGGACGGGGGCCGATTCTACACCAACCCAAAACACAGTGGCATTGAGCACAAAAGTTGCCCTGAAATAAATAAAGGTTATAATATTAGTTTTCAATACACCTTTGCTGAGGTGCCTATAAGTTATACTTCTGAGATATGAATATAAGCACCAGATTCAGAGTCAAACTATTAATAAATATAATGTTCTATTATTTTTTTTAACTTTTTAATTTTGAAAATAAAGTGACATGAAACATATAGAAAAAGTGAATTTATACATAATCAAATTGAAATGAAGAGAATATGACAACCATAGGGGTGTTACAAATGTTTAGCGCAATAGAATAATACAAAGTATAAAAGAAACAAAAGCGGGCATATATGTAAAACACTCAGCAGATTTAACTATAATATAAAACTAATGTATAAAAAGAATGAAGAATTAAACAATTTTGTTATTTGATATAAACAACGTTGTCCAATAAATATTACCTTTAACTGTCTTAAAAGCACGAGAGAGAGAGAGAGAGAGAGAGAGAGAGAGAGAGAGAGAGAGAGAGAGAGAGAGAGAGAGAGAGAGAGAAAGAGAGAGAGCGGGTGATAATTGATTTTGTTAGTAAACACCTCTGCAACTTCTACAAACAGCAGTTCTGCCATCTAGAGAAATTAACATTTTATAATTGATTCATTAAGATGGTTACTATGGTTACGGAGAAAGAAGTACATAATCTTCAGTTTATCGGTTCCATCGACCACGCTTACTCTCTCCCTTCTGTCCTTTGCAGAAGAGGGTCGGGGGGGGGGGGGGGGGGGAAGCGCTGTGTGGAAGGGTTTCAGAACTAATTTTTGTGGCCTATAGGACCCTCTGGACCTAAGGATCGCTTAATTAATGTTTCCTCAAACATAGTCTTTGGCTAGGAAGAATATCAGATAATATGCATATTTAACGTGTCGGAGGCGTATCGTACTAATGTATGGTAAGTCTATTCAGGGGCAATGAAAGATACAGAATCCAAATCGGCTGAAGCCCGAGCTGGCAAATTGACCAAAGTGCTTTAAAATTAATGGTTTCCATGACAACCTGTGTAAATTATCCAGTCACTCTGAATTTTAAATAAATAGCTATAATCCTGTTGAATGAAACATAGAAAAATGAAATAAATGCTAAAATGTAGCAAATCAAAAATATTTTTCGTGTGACATTGCATAATTAACCCCTTGGAACTTAGGGCCACTTTGAAGGTTTCTCATTTCTCTTCCTTGGTTGGACAGACTCTTAAAAAAACCTGGATCCGAGCATGTTTTCCGATGTGACATTAGTGCCCACATTAAAATGACCACATGCTGAAATATAATGATTGTATTTTTATAAAAAGGGAGGGGGGGGGATTCAAAATGCAAGCTCAATTTAATCGTCTGTATATGCATACCTAAATTTTATCCGGTCATTGAAGCCGTTTGGTGGTGTCCACATGAAGGTTTTTCGTGTTTTGGCATCTCGGGAATTGTGGGATACGGCCGTCTGCGTGATAAATAAGATATATACACTTACAGTTAGGTCCTTTACCATTCAGCGAAGCGAAAGCTAAGAGTACAAAAGTAGCTACTCTGGGCTATTTAAAGTGTATAATTTTATGTTTTTGTATGCCATCAAAACCAACTTTAAAAAAATAGACATAAATGCAAGGTCGTCTCTTTTTTAATATGTTCACAGTTGAAATGATATTTTTTTAGGATTGCTATATATACCTATCAATACCTATATATATATATATATATATATATATATATATATATATATATATATATATATATATATATATATATATACTGTGGTTGTCTTTTTATTTGCGGTGGTTTCAAATTCGCGATATTCGCGGTCGCTCCCTGACCGCGAAAATGAAACCGCGCAGTTTTGAATGCACATATACCAGACCATAATCATTAATTTCAGAAGCTGCCGATAGTTTGCGACAGTTGATATTTATCTTCAGCTACGTAGTGGTTGTCCATCGAGCCTGGTGCATATACGATAAATGATTCAGGGAGAATGCTGTGCCCATTTTTAAAATAATATCGGTTGGCTTTGATGCAAAAAACCGGGACCCTTTGCAGGTGCGTGCTAACTCCGGCGGACGCGCCCGGCAGTTGTTCCTTTCCCCCGGCACATGACTGGAAAGTGTCAATGCCCGCTGGGCAGTAATATTTAAAAATTACGTGTATGTGTGCCAAGTTAGATGACATCCAGTGCCGCTTAAAAATGAATATTGAGTAGAAGGTACTCGTTCACATTGTGCCGTATTTAGTCATGTTAATGAATAAAATTTGCCACTAAAGTAGTGAACATAGCCGCTAGGGTTGCGCCACCTTGTAATTGTATAAAAGACTAATTCTGTGAAATCATGACGCGCAAAACGATGTATGATTGGCTAGTGATGACGTGAGTTTTGAATATATTTGAAAGGTCGCATTTCATTTTGGGGCCAAAGTGCCTTAAAACAGTGGAATATTATGTTTTGCTTCAGATTTGAACTGTGAGAAACTGAATACGGTTCCTTCTTCCACCTATATGGAAGTAATTAGCAACATATATAAATGGCATTCAAATTATTCTGGGCACATCCCTGCCTTTGATACTGAAACAAGGGGGCTACCTACAGGCGTCCCTTGTTGGTTGAGCAGGTGATTACGACTCGACTTTTAATTAACAGGAGTAAGATACCCTTATCAAGACAGTTTCCCTAAACAAACTTAATATACCGTTTTGTAGTTACAGGTTGGTTTCTCGACACACCTTAATAACATTTGAGTTGTTTTTAATGAGCCTCGGCCCTGAACTAATTACAGCCAGCGGGGTCAATGCCTCTCGCAGGCGTCGGCTCAGCCGTCTGTGAATGTTCGAACATGCGATATCCGGACAGAGAAATAGGAGACCTAGATAATAGTGAAATCACCGGTAAATGAAACTAATTTTGATAATGCAATATACTACTAGACCAATGATAGAGCGCGAAAAAGGAACCCCGTGAAACTTTTAAAAATATAAAAACCGCGAAAATTCAGCCCCGCCAATATAAAGGCAACCACAGTATATATATATATATATATATATATATATATATATATATATATATATATATATATGTATATATATATACATAAAGCATGCATGATAGGTCTAATAAATTCAAATCTATACAGTAAGTAAACAATTAAATACGGTGTTATATTAGTATATTTTAAATTGAGGTTATAACTGTATCCTTCAGTGTTTAGATTGAAATAACCCTTTGCACACCGACCTTCTTCCGTTCAAATTGTTCATTCAGCTTAAAGATTGTAACACTAAACATAACCACCTTCAAGAGGCATATGATGACAGAATACGAAATTTATGCATATGTCCTTAGCCTTACATTGGCTCCGCTGCAGGCCAACGTTTTCAGCTGACTGTCTGAAACTTTGTACGTGCCAATAGCTGTCGTGTTTCCTTGGTTACAAGATTCGCATCTTGCTTGCACGAACACACCCTTGTAAGGATCACTGCCGGTCGGCTCAATAGTAACTGTATATGAAAAATCGAATTAATTATTATAATAAACATGTGTTATTTGAGGATGACATCGAGTAAAGTAAAAATATGTCATAGATAATATAAAGTATGTGTGCGTTACGTATACGTATGCAGCAAGGAATCTGACACTGATCTCTTATAGTGATTCCATGTATGCGTACATGCAGTGCGTATGGGTATAAACCATATTGTATGCAGCACGTTACGATCGCTCACTGTAGCGATTGAAAACACAAACGCATGGTAACTGACGGGTTACAGGTAGCCTCCTTGTGTACGTATGCAGCACGTATATGCGTTACGTATTTGTATATAGCTAGGAAACGGACGCATTGTATTCTCTTGGAGTGATTATATATATGGTTATGCAGTACGTACGCGTGTTTACATCATGTTTCGCTCACTCCCTGAGCGAATGAAAACACATACCGAACACATGGTAACGGGCTTGGAGATTCCAAACTTTGACGTCAGTGATAGGGTATTCCTCTAGCAGATCATTCTTCTGATTATACCGCTTTATACTTAAACCCCGATTTTGTTGCATACGTACCGCATATACACATACGTATTTATGGAATCACAGGCGTCCGTTTTCCAGCTGCAAACGCATAGACGTACTGCAAACGCATATATGGAATGTCAGCTTTATTCTCCACGGACGGACCACTACGACCCACTCTCATCATACACATAATATTTGTGAACTTTATATTAACTGTTTGTTTTTATTTATGATTATGAATAGTAAACATTTTGTAAATGATATACTGTCAGTAACGTTCAATAATCTGAGTAGAAAAAAAGGGAACCATATTTTTCTTCTGGTGATATTCTGCTATTAGATTTGGACCTCCTAAGGTCTCTTCAAGTTGCTACAATCCGGCACTGATCTGGGCAAAATTTCTATAGGGCAAAAATGTTGGTTTCATTTTGACCTCCTGATCCCTTCTGCATCAAAACATTTTAGTTTGTTTTTCGTTGGAATTTTACCAATTTTAAGCTAAAGCCGCTCGGATATTTCGGTCAAGAAAATAAAATAATAAAATTATCTTAAGATTTGCTTGTGTGATGTTGTGCTTTCATACGCTTAATATAACAATTCTGTTATTATCATGTTGACCCTTATCTTATGAAATTACCTAAAGTGAATTAAAAGCGACAAAATACCCCCCCCCCCCCCCCGCACAGAGCGTTGAAGATTTTTTTTTATATATATACCTGTAATATCTTTGCCAGCGCAGTATGACGCCGGTGCCGTGACGCGGTATGGCGCCGCGCTGTCTTGCGGTGGCGGGCCATGCAGGGGTATCATCGCCTCACAGGCGGAAGTTGGCGGACCGTTGGGATAGGCGATCACGTGACCCAGCCAGCATGCCAGGAAGACCACACATATGCTTGGCCTCATCATGTTCACTATAAAGTAACAAAGAAAAATGTTCACAACCATATGCTTTGCCTCATCATGTTCAATATAAACTACCAAAAAAAATATTCACAACCACTCCACAATAATTTCATATTTTCAATACCTGATCACATAATCAGCAGTTTTAGCAATTTTGAAACTCTTTATCACTCTTCAGCAAAAGCCATCATTACCTGTGGTTTTGTGATCACAGCTGTTCAAATTGAATTTCTATGAAATTTTTGTGGAAGGATATGACATTTACCAGGCAATTTTACTCTAATTTTATACAAATCTGGTCGCGAATCATTGCTTTGGTGGAGGTATGCGCTTTTTGAGTGCTTTCTAGTTTAAACTTGCAGTAGTAGTGACAGTAACAGTAATAGCCTTAGTGGTAGTAGCTGAAGCAGGAGCAATAGAGGTAGTGGTAGTAGCTGTAGTCGTAGTAAAAAGCAGTAGTTGTAGTAGAAATAGTTGTTGTTGTAGTAGTTGTTGCAGTTGTAATAATAGTTGTTGTAATAGTAGTTTACATGTAGTAGTAGTAATGATAGTCGTAGTATTATTAGTTTTATTAGTATTATTAGGATTAATATTAGTTATAATATTAGTAGTTGTAGTTGTAATAGTATAAGTAGTATATTAGTTTTGTAATTTTAGTTGTATTAGCAGTAGTAGTAGTACCTGCGGTTGTAGTAGTTCTAATGGTAGTAATTTTAAAGCCCTGTCATTAATATCAAATATACTTCTGTAATGATGACACTACGAATAAAATATAAGATATCCCCTTCTGCCACCATTGGTAAACTATCAATGCTTTCAAAAGGACACCAATAATAATGTTTTCCTCTCTAGACTAGAGATTGTTTTTTGCTCCTTGAATTCGTTTTATTATCTCCTGTACAAGCCTGTTGCAGGCTGCCATCAGTTCTCACGAATTTTGCTTTTCTTTTAAATAAGACTAACAATCAAATCCTCAAGCTGACGAGATTTATTTTATTTATAACTTCTGCTACCCCTATCATTAATGAGCTCATTTAATTAACAAAATCTCCTTTGAATGCAATCAGCATTAATTCTGGTGTGAAAGTCAATGGAACCAGTGAGGAGTGACCGGGTCAGGCTGCAGTTAACATGGAACTCGGATCATGATATTCAGTATAATTGAACGTCTACATTTCTCTGGGAAGTAATATTCTGTTCACATATAGTTAAGTGTCTTAACTTCTGCCTTACAAATAATTAGAAACCTCACTTGCCTGTGTGTTTGATAAAAAGGAATGTATGCACGCTAAAGCTTGTTGTACACGTCTGCTTTCACAAATGATGCACACCAGCGCCCTCTACAGGGAAGTATAAGGAATGATTCACAAGTCTCAATGTTCTTTGAAGCATCCTATTCCTATATTTGATGTACATCAACTAAAGATAATCATTTGAACCTTTATAGACATCAGAAAAAAACTGCCGAATTTGCCGCACGCAGGCTTTTTGTTTTCTTGATATTGACTATTATATAGGAGGTGGGGGACCACCAAGTTAATTCAAACACATTCAGCAATGACATCTGGCGGCAAATCCCACGAACCAGAACTGGTTTTTTTGGGGCCGGAAAGCTGAGCGGGAAAACGCCCGGCTCTCTCCGCTGGCGACACGGGTTCAGTCCCAGGTGCTGCCGTGAGAGTGGGTTGTAGTGGCCCGTCCAAGGTCGCTGGTTCTCTCCGGGTTCTCCGGCTTCCTCTATCTCTATCACTACGATCTTCATATCTATCAGTATCTTCTATTTTCGCCTTAAATATCTAACTGTATACCGACTCAATCTGTAAAACTCTGTAGTTGCTGAGGGAGCCAGTGCGGGCCGGATTTTCCGGAGACTGGCTCGAGCGCCGACTTTATTTTCAGTCAGTCAGTCAATCAGTCAGTCAGAACTGGTGTTTTGCAATAAGGTATACATTTCAGATTCTGCACATATGCATCCTACCACTTTTTGTGACATGTTTTTATTCTGTATTTTCCAACATTGGTACATGTACCGTGTTCACTGACAGCCTGTATATAACAAGGTCATGCATCCATCACAGAACCTATATTTGCAAGGATAACCTTCAGTTTATTGATATGTTTACAGAGAAAGCCAGAAATCACATCAATTCTACAGATAAGACAGGTGAATAGCTGGCATTAACCATCCTTTTTATCTTCACTATGCAAACCGTTTTTCCAAGTGCGGATTTTGAATGACCAGTTCTTGGTATAAAGTGACCTTTTTAAAAACCATAATACCAGGAATATAAAAAGTAATAGTTTTCTGCATGTCTTAATCCATTTTTAGGATCCGTTCAGGATTGCCCCTGCACCAGCTGACCAATCCTCTCTTATACTGAGTCTCTCTCTCTCTCTCTCTCTCTTTATATATATATATATATATATATATATATATATATATATATATGATTTCTTTCATTTGAAAGGCTATCCTAATTTAAGAAAAAATACTAATCTTGAGCATCCTAGGTGTCTTTTAATCACTCAGCAACTTACCCTTCAGCAGACAGTAATCGAAGAAGCACGGTCTCAGCAAAGCGACCTCCCTAAGTGCTCACAGTTTGACTTTAAATGATACTTAGACATCCAGATCCTGGATTATAAGGGGTGCCGTCTCTTAACGGGGCTCACGTGGGCCGTCTCTTATCTGGGCTCTTAATATGCGCTCACGTGGAAGGTAACGAGAAAGTTACAAAATTGTACTCTTAGTTGGTCATGTTTACGTTGAGCGTTCCGCAAGAAAATATTTTAATTCATGACATATATGGTGATCAATGCATGGCGCCATTGGGCCTGTCATCAAGGTCCATAAGGTCCATTGTGCCAGTAATCTATTTAGATATATACAGACACCGTACCAGTGTCCGATTGCCCTTGTCACGTGTACAGGGTATTATTAATTTAGTACACGTGTACCTCAGATTATAGGTTAAAGTGATATATCAAATGTTATCGTACCAGGGACCACTGACCTATACGAATTCCGTTACGTGTTTGTATATGTATACAAGGGCTACATGTAACCTCAAACCGTTGCGACAATCACACATGCTGACCATACTATAAATCAAGGATTTATTAGCCATTGTAATGATAGATATGCCTTTTATCTTCAGTACCCAAATCTATTACACGAGACTAATACACAGATCACGTGGATGTGTTACATTAATAACTGTCAGTAATGTGCCATTTCTCTCCCATCTCTTTCACAACATCAGTTTGCAAGTTTAAACAGAAAATAAGTTAGGTCACACACACACACATATATATATATTTATGAGTATATATAAATATATTTATACTGTTACGGAGTGACATAACAGCGGACCGAACTGTCTCGCTAGTAAAACTTGCTTTGCTAGCGAAGCGGTTGGTACGCCATACTTGTGTGCCACCGTTAAGGGCTCGAATCCTGGATCGGCCCAAAACTTTCCCCTTAACAATTTGTCTTCGTAACAAAATGGGGGCTCGTCCAACGTGACGGTAAACTTTGTGGCCCATGAAATAAGCTCACCAAAGTGAGACTCCTGGAATAATTAGTCTTGTTTTGTTAGCAGAACACTCTTCAGAGGGGGTGTGTTACGGAGTGACATAAAAGCGGACCAAACTGTCTCGCTAGTGAAGCTTGCTTTGCTGGCGAAGCGGTTGGTACGTCGGACATGTGCGTCCCAACATGCGTTCGAAACCGGGATCGGCCCAATGTTTCCCCCTGAGCAATTTGTCTTCGTAACAATACACACATATTATATATATATATATATATATATATATATATAAATATATTATATTTATGGGTGTGTATTGTATGTGTATTGATAATATTTATTTCAGCGAGCTATTAAAAAAAGGCAGGCCTTATTTCCAGCCCCACCCCCCACTAATGATGGTACTGTCTTGAGCTGGTATAGTTTTGAGTATTTTGGCAGTTAAGTTGACCAAAACTTGGTGTTCATTCTTTCAGTAATAAAGGTAATGAATAAAAAAAAAATGCTTTTCTTTACAAAATCCTCTCTCAAGTACGTCTACAAACGCAAAAGGGACACACAGTTACACATTTCTAGAACTAAGTTCTTTAAACCTCTACGTTCTTCAGTTGTTATATTGAAATGCATTTCATCATTTAACATTAAAGTTTAATTAATGATTTGCAGAGTAACCCCTGACAATTACATTACATTTATATTTTCCAAAACAAATTCAAAGACATATAAAAATATATTTTTCTGCAGTGCCAAATAAATTTTGTTGGTCTAGTTGTTTAATCATTTTGAAAATTTATGTGCGGATCATTAAAACTAACTTTATAACAGGATCAGAGTCCTTATTTTAACTGTTGGCACCTCATTTTTGATCTCTGGTTTTGTGTCCACAAGCTCAGACTGGCGCTATCAGCTCTTGGCTCAGAATACCAGGTAAAGCCCAGACAGTTAAACTGGACTGGCACCTGTACCCTTGTAGGTTGTTTCAGTATAATTTACCATACCACTGATTTCTTCTTGAAAATTTTCAATGATGTTGCTGAGGGTGTCAAAATAGGTGGAAATTACAAGAAATTGATTAAAAGAAAAATTATAATTATAAATGTAACATAGGAGGCTTTACGACCATTGTCACTATACTGATAAGATAGATATTCATCTCAAAGGTAAGCTCAAAAACATTCATTTTTATTATATATATATATATATATATATATATATATATATATATATATTCATAAATGTTATCCGGATGGAATGGGAATAAGTCCTTCCTAAAAAAGAAACGAGGTGATAAGCCGCGGTCACACCTAACCGTTTTTTTTCTTCCACACCCACACCCGCTTCCGTCATCCGTCTTCCGTCTCTCCTTTGGTGATTTATATGATTCTGTTAATATAAAATTGCTTTAATCATATAAATGAATAATTAAAGCTTTACCGAGCGGGATTGTGAGGCATTGAATGCTCACGCGCAAATTCCAACTTTTCATAGTGAAAGTAAACCGCTTTTGTCATTTTTTTTATCAAGGGGAAGACACAAGGACATTCCAGAATATCCCCTATTATATAACGTCAAAGTATGGACCCCCGTCCGCTCCGGTCGTCCGCTTCCGTCGTGAATCGGTCCCAGACCGCAGTGTAACGGGTGCGGAAGCGGAAAGGAGTGAATGCCCTATGTAATTTTAACTGACTCGAAATTGACGGACGACGGATGACGGAAGCGGGTGCGGTCCCGAAGGAAAAAAAGGATATATGTGAAATCCCCTTTAATCTTCAAGGTTCAAGGAAAAACGGCTCACGGTTTCTGCAAAATGGCTCATGTCTCTCTCTCTCTCTCTCTCTCTCTCTCTCTCTATATATATATATATATATATATATATATATATATATATAATATTTATAATAATGTAATTTTTACATTGAAGATTGTAATAAATACAGATGTAAAATTGATTTTCTCAATCATGCTAGTTTACTTAAAGCAATACCAAACAAGTGGAGTCAAATTATCAATGGGAACGATTTATGTTAGCACCAATAGAATTATAGACATTAATTAAAAAGCATATCTAAACAACAAGAAACATACAAAACAGATAAACAATAATATTGTTAATTAGCTCATAGTTAAACCCGAAAAAGCATTAAAACACAAGGCCTATAGGCCTAATGCGAACCTGTGCAATGGAATACACATCAGGTATAACGCTTATATGCCGCACCTATACTACCCAAGTACATGTGTGACATTTATTAAGTCTTGTATACAACTGAACAATCCAAAATGTATCGACATGTTTAATTTCAGGCTGTTATGTCAAACAATTCCTGAGGAATAAGCAGAAGCACGCACTGCAAAAATTAAAGATTGTGCAAAAGTCATTTTAGGTGGCGACACCAGTCTTGTGTACGAGAAAGCCATCACAGATGCATTGACAGGTCAAAATATCAGGCTAATACATCAAACTTTTCTGGAGTTAGGTGCTCTTGGCTGACCAGGCTCAGCTGAGAAAGGCATTTGCCCCGAGTGAACGAAAACTGATAGCTAGCTGCAGCTACTGCACTGTGTGAAATCGTCACCTGTACCAGGCTGCGCTGAGTCAACTCTTGACCTGTACCTAGCTGCACTTAGGGAACTCTTGACCTATTGCATAATCTGATACAGTTGGCAGTCTGCAAAAGCTATAAATGAACCAGACTGACCTTTGGCCTGTTGCCAAATCTGAAATAGTCTGCAAAAATATTTATAGATACAGAAACAATCTTGGCCTGTTGGTAAACATAGCTCGTGGCTACAATGATTTTTTAAGCTGATATATACACAAAGATTTTCTCCAATTTTTTTAACAATAAAAGATGTAGTTCTTCAATTGTTAAAGGTCCAATAATTGTGCCAACAATCATTTAAGTAAACGCGAACAAAAGCCTTCTAGGAATCATTTTTGTGCAATGTTACAGCAGTTGAAAAAGAATTTTTGCAGAAGAAGACTATTGTAGTCCTCAGTTTGAAAAAGGCTTACTAATGGCCACAGGACCAACTTCAGCTTTCTACGATTCTACCAAAAACCAACGAACACAATCTCTCTTATACAATTGAAAGAACCCTACCCTAGGATAATTGTTGTGAAAAATTTAACGATTCAGCTTGACAGTTTCATCATAAAACATTTTTAGGTTGAAAGAGACTAAAATAATGAGGTTTTGTCCGTTAAAAACAGGTCCATGTAGGTGGCGCCGCAAAAACTGTCATTTCAAATATGGGTCATGAGTCCAACATTTGCACAAAACTTGGTGATACTAGCTCCTGTCGTTTCTGAGATTGTTATGTCAGTATGCTCATTGGCCAAATGACTAAGTTCAAATTTGTGTAACTCGGCCAAAATTCATCAAACCCTAACCATTTGAACAAACTTGAGAGACTCCTCTCTGGGATCATTTCTGTGAAGTATTGAACAATTTGGCTGAATTATATCAGAAAAGATTTTTTTTCAGTTTTTTTTTCTTTTCTCCCGTAATATGTAAGTTAATGCAGGTGGCGCCACAAAAAGCTAAATCCCACAATATTTGATGTGTGACAGATTTGTGCATTTAATTTGGGGATGCTGGCTCCGGCATTTCCTGAGAAATTATGGGTTAATGTACTGATAACTGATAACCCTCGTAAAAAGTTGATGCAGAAGGCGCAACCAATACCTCAATTTCAAATATGAGTCATGTGACCAACATTTGCATAAAATTTGGTGATTATAGCTTCAGCAGTTTCTGATATTGAAATTTTAGTATTCTTTTTTAGCTTTCTGTAACCCGGCCAAAATTCAACGAATTGAACCTATTCGAACAAACTTGAGTCTTGAGAGAGATTGTTTCAGAGATTAATTCTGTGGAATATTGGACAATTTGGCTGGACATTTTCGGAGAAGAAAATTTTTATTTTTATTTTGGTTTTTCCCAATAAAATTTAAGTAAATACAGAAGCAAAAAAAAAAAAAAGCAAAATCCGAAAGAGTTTAGATGACTTTTTTTTATATAAAATTTGCTGATTTTTAAGATAGTATAGTTAACGCACGGACGACGGACGACGGCGGTCGGACGACGCTGCATCATCACATAAGCTCACAGGTTCGCTAAAATGGTCAGATGAATTGAACATATGAGAAGATCATGTCTACCAGGGGTTCTCAAACTTAATAAAACCACAATATCATCAAAACTACGAATGATCCAATGTTATATATTTTATAGAAAAAGGCACTTTCTGTTATGAAGAAGATGAAACACTTTTACATATCTTTTGTGAATGTCCATTTACTGAAGACAGATATTTGATGCAAAATCTTCCAATACAGTGACCATGAAACCATCAAATATCAATGTGTTACTCCATAACAACAAATATGTAAGGTTGAATATGCTTTCTCTTGGCGAATGATAACACATGTTAGAAGCTTTTGTTATATTTCATCTTAAAAGTATAAATGTATTTGTTTATTTTTATGTATTTTTCTCTTTTTCTACACAAAAATCTACCAAAAAGTAAACTCATATCTGGTAGTTACAATTCTCTAAGATAATATAATACTTGATCATTTACAACTTGTTTTCCCATGAATTCTAAACAACATATAGCATGTTCTGGATTCATTTGTCTTTTAAGTGGTTATGTCATATATTATTGTTATGTATTCTATATGTTACATTTATGTGTGTCACATTTATTATGATGAAAATAATATAAAACACATACGGGAACAGGAATGAACACAGCATTCTGGCGGAGGCAACCATATCCAGGGGTCTATATAGGGGAGGATGATGGGGGGGGGGGGGGGGGGGGGGGGGGGGGTAAATATCCTCCACATTTTTGCAAGGGGGGATGGTCAATGTTTTCACCCCCCCCCCCAACCCATTCAGAGAATAATATTTATATACTGCAAATGAAATATATTATAGACTTTGGTTCCATTTATGAGTTAACTATGAAATATTTATATATATATATATATATATATATATATATTTATTAAGTATATATGATTGAAACGTGTTATATACCTATGCTAAAAAAAGGTATATATGTGTGTGTGTGTGTGTGTGTGTGTGTGTGTGATGTTAGGTGTGTCCGCATGTGCGAGTCATCCCCCCCCCCCCCAGAAGATAGTTTGATGCCACTGACCATATCAATACTTTCTGACAATTGAAAAGCAGTAAAATATAAGTAATAAAAAGCGAACAACATATTAGTCGGTAATATATCCGTTTATTAGCAAAAAGGAAACTATTTACAGTTTTAAAAAATACTGTGAATTAAAGAAAAATTGGTATCAATAACCCTTAATAATACAAATCGAAAACAGCAGATAAAACATATCTTAAGACAATAACAAAAAAAAAACACGTGACTCAATACTGATAAACCGTTACATTCATTCATACAATGCACAAAGGTAACATTTGAAACAGACCACAGACGTAACACAGAATTTAACAAATATTTTTGGTAAATCGTTTAAAACTCTGATAAATTATTATTATGTCCTGTTTCAAGACGAGTATGTAAATACTCAGCAGGGGAATCTCTCAGTATAATATCATACTGTTGTGTAAACAATGTTCGGGTGAGTAAAATAATTATTTATACAGTGGAACCTGTCAGAAAGACCACCTGACTTATAAGACCAACCTTGAGCGAGCCGAAAACATTCACATTGGTTATAAACTGACTTGTCTAAAAAGACCACCGGCCTTAAAATAAATCCACCTGCATGTGGATTAAGACCACTTTTAGCCGGTCCCACAGGTGGTCTTATAACACAGGTTTCACTGTACTGCATGGTATATTATTTATAAACTTTATAAATAGAAAAATCGTGCATTATGCTTGAAAATACATGTCAGATCGAGCAAACACAGATCATACTTTAACAAAAAATCTCCTAATAGTGGTACTTTGTAAAAATGTAAAATGGTACATTCATGTTGCATCAAAGTGTCGCCAATTTTTTTCATTATGCTCATTGATGATGCTTAACTTTTTAACAGATGAAATAAAACAGAATTATAATCGTACTTATATACATTATTATACACATATAAATTCAGTATATTGGCTTGCAGTGGCGTATCCAGGGGGCGCCACAGTGGGCCATGCCCCCCCCCCCCACCCCCACAGTTGTAGAAGTTTTTTTTAAATTATCGATGTTTAAAAATAAAAACGACCGATGATCGATTATTTATTGATTATTTTATGAACTTTCTATATAACCTTGAAATCTGCTGTATACTAGTTCCTAAAATATTGACCTCCCAGTAAATAATCTGATATGTACATCGGTATTCATAAAGAAACCATAAATCCACAAGCATCCAAAAACGACATGCCGTCGGACTAGTGTTGGCTGTGCAAGATTCAGTTTTGATGTTGTTATTTACTTTGTGTCCGTATATCTCTAATTGGATAAGATTATTTGCATGTGGATACATAATCGTTTTTAATCGATTATGCAAACATTCGATTGATTTTATCGATTTTTTTAAGAAAACGACCAATCATCGATTTAATCGATTCATTGGCACACCACTAATATATATATATATATATATATATATATATATATATATATCTTTATATACTTGCACTCCTAGGCCAGCGGATATGCTTTAACCCCCCCCCCCCCCCACACACACACACACATACTCACCAAAGTCCCGCTCGTTTGATCAAATCCATTATATTCCTACACCACAAATTAGCCTATATTCTATTAATAAACACTTTTAATTAGTTTCGTAAAAATCCATCTAAGCTCTGGAAAGTTATCGCGGCGAGACTTGAAGTTAACGGAAGAACGGGCCGACGAAAGGCATGACGGACGGACGGGCGGACAAACGAACGGACGGGCGGATGGACGGTGGGTATACCGTAATACGTCCCGTCATAGACAGGCGTATAAAAAGCCTGTCGTCACGTTTTGGCCTATTGTGGACAGGTTTAAAACTGAATCCTGATATGAAACTTTTTCCCTTTCGAACTTGTTACTTAAACAAGTTGAAACGCACAAGATAACTCCAGTTTAGATACTTGCTTTCAAGTAGTTCCGGCATGAATGCAATGAAGCAAAATGACCCCTTGAAGCATTTGGACTGCATCGGCAGCATATTAATGACCGAGTCTGTTTGAGATTATGCTAAACATAAATAAAAATAAAAAAAAAATCGGTTTTCAATGCTACCTGACATAATGGCTATTCACTATTCTTTTTTATCTTGGAAAAAATTATGAAATGAAAATTATGATCTTAAATAACATTTTCAATTTCCCGAAAGAGGCGCCATTCAGCTCTGTAATATTGTCATCTGCCGGTAATGACTAAAGGTTAGCCTCTCTACATGTAGATCCAGAAATACATTGGCGCTATTCGACAACTTTAAAATGCGATATTTAATAATTAAAAACATTTTTGTACACATGTTGTCTGTACTTATAGGATGAGTGCCGGCATTAATGTACTTATATTCCCACATTACCCAAAAGTAACAGCTGTTTAACAGCGGTTATTAAAACAATATCCTGAACTTTTTCGTTGCAGAAGTTCTAATTCTGTGAATGTATGCGCAGACGCATATATATATATATATATATATATATATATATATATATATATACATATAACATATATGTAAATGTTATAATACGCAATAGACTCATGGAAGATGAAAGATGCATGATATTATTACTGTACAAATGCAAAAATGCAAGATGCATACATTTACTACTTTTCTATTCTTGTTTTATATATCAAGTTAATTGATCGTTTGTATATGAGAATAATTAATAAAGGCTTGTTTCCTGTTTTTTTTAATCCTCTTGCTATTTTGCAATATATATTGTTCGAACCAAGTTCTAATTCCTATACCAAGCTAGCCGAATCCCATCTGAACATTTCATGCTAGGTATAACCTGCGATAATAATCTACATAACCTCGTGTTTCCATAGCACGTCATGACCCCAGCCGTACCACGCCTTAATATTCAGTTTCATGCCCGTTGCTAGGCAATAAGGCACGTATTCCTCAACGGTGAACCAGTCAACCATTTTTTGTACTATCGTTTTTTCTTCCGTCGTTGTGTACATATTAACGTAATATTCTCGCACTTTTACCCATTCCATAAACACATAAGGAATGTAAACCTCATTAAAGAGTTTTGAGGCACGCAGAAACACTCTGTGTTCTCCACCCTCTATATCAATTTTTAAAATTGCTTTTTTAAACGACACGACCTCTATTAAATCATCTAAGAGAATCGTATTCACCATCGGTGCACAGTTTGACGTGCAGGCTATTTCAGTATCGGCTGCATGGACACCACCCTGGTTTTTGGGGTCAAGGACGAGAGTGACTTTGTCACGCCAGTCGCTTACAGCATTGCAGATAAGTGTTATATTTTCTTGCAGATTTTCCCGGACGCATGCCTGCTGAAAAACATCAATGTTTTGCTGATATGGTTCTACAGCGAGAACTCGGTGCCCGAGTTTCGCAGCAAGAATACTGTAATAACCTATGTTTGCACCGATGTCGATGAAACCAAAGTTTGAATCCTCTGAAAGTTTTTCTCTGAGCCGGTCCCATATGTGTGGTTCCCATACTTTGGCCCTGGAAAGTTCGTATGAAATGAAGACGTCTGTGTCTAGATCGTGCAGACATACGTAAACAGACGGAGTGGTGTTTGTAAAAATACATGTATGATTGGAGAGTGTGTCCGCCCGCCATTTGTATACGTCACAATATGGCGGCGTTCGTGTATTTATTATACGATGTACTTCTTTCACAAAATCATCTGCTTCTTCATTAGGTATCACCAAGAAATCTTTGTTGAGATCTTTACTGTCTGCTAATAGGCGCTCTTTGAATTTCCTCTCTTCGATTGGCAAAGGGATCGGATCATCTGGGCCCGCTTCCTGTCTCAGTTTATACGCCCGCTTCCATTCATCCAACCGCGCCCTCTGGCGGTCATCGCTTAAATCAATTTGATATGGATCAAGCGGAACAGGGGCCAGGTTGTCCACCACATAAAACAGAAGAGTGGTTGAAATAAAGCAACACAAGAATATTAAAAACTTGTTGCTGGTCCTCAGGAGACGATATGCTGTCCTCATTTGTTGCCGTAATTACAGTTACATATTCACAGGTTAAATGACGTGACCCTGTCAAGGTTGCACCCCTACAATCAAAATATAAGGATAAAGAGAGTGTGTGTGTTTATTTTTGTGACATGTACATATATTATCAGAATATAATAATACATAGATAATTAGTACTCAACCCTCATGGGCTCTCATGTCACCATACATATAAAGAAGAATTAATGTGCACGCGGAGTCGCACATTGGCATACATTATCTGGGAACAGATTGTCCATATTTCTAATATATTATGTGGTATAAAAGATTACTTTCATTTATCATAAGATATAAAAATTTACTTGAGTCATATATAGATGCAAAAGAAGGGCATATCATCTGTATGTTATCGTGCAATATTTAACCTCTGCTTGCAAACATGAACGCGTCACATTCACTTACAATTATATTCATTTTCTATTTATTTAAATTGGAAAATTTCACAGATATGTTTTTTTTTTTAACGTCCTGTTTGTGTATCCCTTACGTTCTGAAATCGACCTGTTTCAGTTTTAAATGAAAGTATGCCAAATCTTTAATGAGCCGAGGTGTCATATAGACAATTATAAATACTCTTCAGTCTTAATGGAATTTTTAAAAAGTATATAGGTTCGTAATTTCGGCTCATTTCTATATTCATGAGTATATACGCATCCGACTTTGTAACTTAAATAACACGTTAATAAAAGAATATGCAGGAATCAATTAATTAATAAGAATTAAAATTAATTAATTAATAAACTACCGACGAGCAGTTGTAATATAAATGAAGATCAATAATATGATATCTTTATATAATTACCCCCTGTAGTTGACTTGTATATTTTGTCAGACAATGCAACAATTTATAATTCGATGTTTAAATGATAATCAAACTGGTGATCAACAGGTACACAAATATTATCGTTAACCTGTGAAACATTTTATAGCATATTTTAAGAAGGCTTGAAAATAAACCCAATCGAAGACAATGAAGATTTTAATTGGGCAAATAATATATAATATATAACACACACACATATATATATATATATATATATATATCATATACGTATAGATTATAAGACTATTTACATGAATTCGTTTTGAAATGAACTGGTTTAGTTAGATACAGAAACATCGGCCATATTATATATTTATATATGAGAGAGAGAGAGAGAAAGAGAGAGAGGGAGGGAAACAGGGAGGGAGGGACAGACAGACGGGAGACAGAAAGCATTGCCAACAACACTTAGCTGAGGATGTTTGATTGATAAAAAATATTTAAATTCTATATTTTAAAATATATTCAATTGCGCATGTTATATATGGTTAATAAAGCTGTGTTGTGTGTGGCATCATTGCATATTTTTTAAATTATATCGATAATGAAAACAAGAACTTTTTATTACATGCAAGGAAATGATGGTACTGAATAATTTCATTCAAACACATTTACATGTCTCCAGCAGGTGCCCTTTATTTTGCTTGTTGTATGGGGAAATATCATGAAACGATTTTAAAAAAATTGTGCTGAGGGTTAAAATAAACCTAAGTAAAAAAATCATTTGATTATAGAGGTTAGGTAAATAAAAAATAATGCTCTAATTCAAAGATTTCTATATACTATTGTGAGACAGGATAATTTGAGCTGGGATCATTCCTTGGTATAAGGGTTGTCTTTGTTCTAGAGCTAACCTGTGAACTGTGACATTGTGTATTTAATACAGGATTGTGATTTTGATTCCTACAAAGATAAAGGTAGAGATAAAGCTAAGACTACAGGTATAATTCTTTGTCAGGAATGTTTTCTATGAAGCAAGTTGACCATCTTAAAATATCTAACTTTCAATGAAAATCCATGGGCGTACCCAGGATTGAGGGAAAGGAGCAATGTTTGAAATATTTGGCAATAAGGTAATTGAAGCATATATATATATTACATATATTATATATATATTTATGAACATTTTTATACATACACACACAAATATATATATATATATATATATATATATATATATATATACCTTGAATTATTTAATAATATTTAGAAATATCAGGTGTACAATGTGAATAAATAAAAAATATATATTTGCAGGATCGAACCTAATGAAATGTAGACTTTTTATTGAAGTTAGTCCCAAATCGGAGGATGCCAGTGACAGTAATTTTAAGATGGTCAAAATTTAATTGTGTTTCAGAGAATTTAGAAATTTCGCAGCGAACGGTGAGTATACTGGATGAGTGCAGGGGCGGGGCGTTAGTGGCTTTTTATGGATAAATAAACCAATATTTTTTTTCATTGTTTACACATATATTGAAACTTATTTTGAATATTTTTACTATGTAATTTTCCATCTCAGTAGAGTAAGTATTGCTGAATATTGTTATAATGTTTGTAAATCAAGCCTGTTCTGTAATTTACATAAAACCCATGCGATTCATGATCTTTTTAAACTTAATTTTAAATACTTTAAAATGAATGACTATTATATGATTATTCTATATGATTACTATTCTTTCTTTGTTTTTCCAATGCCTCCTTTTGTTTCACTGTTAACTCCATCTCCGGTCATGGTTTTCTTTTCATTGAAGAGATGGAAAACAAACATTTAAGTAAACAAACTTTTAAACGTATTTTTGTCAACCTGCATAGTTGTTTTTGTATCTTATACCTTCATTAAATGTATGTTTCAACGTGTCACTGGCAAACGATGATAAAAATTTAAGATAACATCAATCCTTGGACTGTTTTTTTAAAGCTAATTTTAGAGGTTTTTATTGAAAGTACACGCATTAGAATGAAAACTGCTTCATGTAGGTTTCAAATATTTTAAACAACAATATTATAATACCTTCGTGGGTTAAAAATTACTATCAGTACTATCACACTTTTCTTGTTTCTAAGCCTGGACTATACAATTAATATATCTGAGATGGAGCATACTTAGATATATATTTTATAGGTTTAAATATGATTTCAGAATATTTTATAGAATTTGGACATTCTCATAATGTTTCGCACACATTCCGAAAAAAAATTAGATAATTTTAAAGAAATAAATAATTTGAAATATATAAATAAATAAACTTACAAACAAATAAACATGTAAATATTTATATATTTGTGGTGTCTACAGGGGATTCACACGGTATGTATAATCTATGATGCTATTTGATCAATTAATATTTATTTTTAAAATAATTTTTTTTTTTATATTTTTACATGTACTTTTATCCCTGTTTACCTTTACTTACGAGCAACTATATGTATACATCATTTATATAGCTAAGTAATAAATAACTACTGAGAGCAATATTTGTAAGTTATAAATTAATTACTATTGATTACTATAGGGTTACTTTCATTTATCTTATAATGCTATTCTTTGATTATGCAAAATTAATTTAAACTTATCAACACTTAGACAACAAGGAGTCTGATGCACCGGCCCTGTACATTTTTTAAAATTATTTATAAACACAGCAAGAAACTCTCAATTTCACTGACAAGGTAAACATAACCTTGAGAGCCCCCCTCCCACATTAGCGGACTGGTGACATGTAACATTATTATGACGTCTGAGCTTTAGTAACAAAAAATCATGACAGCGTGTCTATAGAATTAAGTGTTTGATTAATACTCTGGAATGTTACCTCTATAAATCATTTACCCGAAAGGAGTTTGTCGTGAAAGAAGAGGTTGACGAGATCATTTGTTTGTTCCTGGTCAAAGATCAAACCAACCTTACGTAAAATATAACAGCCGTAACATTAGACTAGTAATGCAAATATTTTAGTTTTCTCAGATTAAATTATTATTTGATAATTTTAGTTACTGCATAATAAAGACGATTCCATTCTTGATACATTAATAATGAGTTCTACCCACAAGCACAAGATGTTCGATCTGTGCGAAATTTAAGACAAGCATGTTATTCTGTTTTGTTTCGCACAGGCTGTATATTTTGCCGTTTTACAGGTAAAACCAGGTAAACGGCCGTTTGTGGGTTCGAACTGAGGTGAGTTAGAAGCCTGTTTTACATGATATGTATAAAGAGCGTTATAGACTGCAAACATTGTATTGTTGCGTTATTGTACGTTGAGTAGGAGAGTGGATCTATATCTGTATTCTGATTGTTTAGTATTAATTAGGACCTGTACAGGTAGACGGACTCGGACACACCTGACCTGGGCCGAACACAATAATAACAACACTCCTCTGGCTTGAATTGAGCGACTATAGAATCACTCACGCACTGTCTTGGTCCTAGACATCAAGTCGTCAATATTTATAGTTTGTTCAATTGACGCATGTGCTTGCTCCACTCAACAGTGGTTTTAACTGTTGATCAGCAGCATCTGTCAAAAACATAAATTATTTAGATATTAAATAATATTTTAAGTATCATTTGGTATTTAGTATCATTTGGTATTTTAATACCTAAATTTAATACCAATAACATTTATTGGTGTCAACCAGTTTTTGGCACGTTCAGCTATTAAGACAAACATATGTTCTGTTAAAGTACTGAGTTTAAGTTTATCCTTTCCTGAACATATGTTAAATTAGATATACTTATGTGTGCTGTATATTATTGATTGGAAAATAGGTTTGTGTCCCATCTCAGTCTGTGAGATATCAGGAAATTTTAATTTTAGTTGCATATTTTAGTTTGAAATCTCAATGATACAGGCTAAATACTTAATGTTATCACAAATTATTTTTTATTTTTTATAGAACCATGTAAAATATATCATTTCACTTTTCAGAAAAAGTTTAAAAGGCTTATCCTTGCGAAAATTGACACACTGGTTTTACAACAGTATAAGGGGTACACATAAACTGTTAATCCAGAACAAAACATCCCTCTCTTGTTCATTCCATGACTCACTTTCATTCTCTGTCTGTCTGTCTGTTTCTCTCTCACACATACATACATGTGCTATCTCTATCTCACAGTCACACATTTACACAGTATCTAACATTCTTCTTCCTCACACTCACTCTATTAACATCCTCTCTCACATTTGCTCTATCCACTCTCTCTCATTCTCACACTCACTCTATTCACTCCCTTTCACTCTCACACTCACTCTATTCACTCTCTATCACTCTCACACTAACTCTATTAATTCTCTCTCTCACTTTCTCACAGACATTCTATTCAATCTCTCTCATTCTCACACTAACTCTGTTCAATCTCTTTCACACTGTCTGACTCTCTTACACTCACTCTATTCACTCTCTCTCACTCTCACACTAACTCTATTCACTCTCTATCACTCTCACACTAACTCTATTAATTCTCTCTCTCACTTTCTCACAGACATTCTATTCAATCTCTCTCATTCTCACACTAACTCTGTCAAATCTCTTTCACACTGTCTGACTCTCTTACACTCACTCTATTCACTCTCTCTCACTCTCACACTAACTCTATTCACTCTCTCTCTCACTAACTCTATTAACTCTCTCTCTCACTTTCTCACAGACATTCTATTCAATCTCTCTCATTCTCACACTAACTCTGTTCAATCTCTTTCACACTCACTGACTTTCTAACACAAACTCTATTCACTCTCACTCTCACACAAACTCTATTCACTCTCACACGAACTCTATTCACTCTCTCTCTCACTCTCACACAAACTCTATTCACTCTCTCTCTCACTCTCACACAAACTCTATTCACTCTCACTCTCACACAAACTCTATTCAATCTCACTCTCACACAAACTCTATTCACTCTCTCTCTCACTGTCACACAAACTCTATTCACTCTCTCTCTCACTCTCACACAAACTCTATTCACTCTCTCTCTCACACAAACTCTATTCACTCTCTCTCTCACACAAACTATTCACTCTCTCTCTCACTCTCACACAAACTCTATTCCCTCTCTCTCTCACTCTCACACAAACTCTATTCAATCCCTCTCACTAACTCTATTCACTCTCTCTCTCACATTGACTGTATTCACTCTCTCACACACTGGGTCTATTCACTCTCACACTCACTCTATTCACTCTGACTCTCTCAGTCTTTCACTCTTACTTTCCCACTTGGCCTCTCATGCTCTTTGTTAATTTTTAATTACCTTTGTTGGACTATACTTCCTAATTATGTTCTGTTTTATCCTAATCCGTCCATAATTTGAAGATTTGGGAGTGGTCCAAAAAGTGTTATTCCGCTATAAACGGTGCTGATACATTTCCCCTTGCCACCAAACTAACTCTTCAGGTACATTCTCATCTGGACGAAGTCATCGGAGTATTTTGTGTTGCAAACCAGTTGCATCCCTGCACCCTTATCGAACCCAGACAGGTTTATTATGTGCACTTACTTTAAAACCCAGATGTGAGAAGTTGCACGACAAACTTATAGGTATATTTGCAATGTACACAGATAATGGGCTGTAGTACATATAATTTTCTAACATTTATATACATACTCAGATTCAGTTTTTGAGTTTTATAGTGTGTCTATTTTTACAAGAGTGTCATAACATACAGGAGTGGAAACTGATGGTAAATTGCTGTTGTCAAAAGGCTACTTTGGAGTAACATTACTGTCAAAGTGAATGGTGTAAAATAATCTGGAATATGCTTACTTTGCATTACTCTCATTGTAAGTCTTTATGTGTCTAGCAAATTATCTGAACAATTTTCAGTGAAAATGTTATTAAGGTCAGTTTACAAACATAAACAGCACTGAACAGGTGAAAACAGGTGAGTTTATCTTGTTTATATTGTATAGTGTCTATATGCAGGGGATTACCATAGGAAAGTAATTAAGTTTCTATCAAGTTTCTTACTAGTGATCATGGTCACAAAATTGTGAGGGTCTCCATATTTAAATTTATATGTACATGCATAATATATAAAAGAGAGAGAAAGAGGGAGGGAGGAAGGGATTTGTTTAATAAGATACATGTTAATCACATAACATTTTAAAATTTTAAACATTAGAAAATTAGAAATATATCCTGATATCAAAATGAAACCGACTTGTTTGAAAAAAAAATGTACAACATATTTACATGAGGATGATACAGTATAGAAACATACCCTGACATTTTTGTTAGGAAAACTTAATGTTCAGACAGACTTGGTTTATAAATATTGGATTCACTATACATATTTTTACAGTATAAATATTCTATATATATAATTTATAAGATAACAGTTGGTTGAAATTTAGTTTTTACAGTTTGTTTATAAATGTTTAAAAGAGGTGGCTAGCTATTTGTTAATATGATATATGAAACCTGAAGAATTGAAAGATAATGATATATAAATATATTCTGGTTTTAAATCATTCAAGATTAGAATAGGATTTAACTTTTTGTATACCTTAAACTCAAACAAGTTTTTTAATCAATCAATGTGGTTTAATTCACACATTGAAATAAAGAGTAAATTAGCAATATATAAGAAATTGTATTGATTGTATCCATATTTAAGAGATTTGGACAGAGGTACATAATTCGCTTTCTGATTTAGATATACTAAGAATATTACCTTTAGTTTATAAAAGTCCAAAAAGGTAATGGGACCCCTTTGAGGAAAGGTAAAATTTAAAAAGAAATTTTGAGAATCACTTTAGATTACCTGAATGTGTAGAAATTTTCTAGGGTCTGCTTTTATGACTAGTTTCATAATTTGATGTATGTTTATGAAAACTGTCCTTGCATTGTTTTCTTTTGTTTTTATTTATGTGTATTTTCTGTCGCATTTGTCTTACATTTTGAAATATAAAACTTAAAAAAAAAATACTTTTGCTATATTACATATTATTGGTCATTGGGAACCAGATCGTTTATTTAGTTGTGCACTCTCTGTATTTTATTGGTTGTATTATTTCATGCACATATTTAGGACTGATCCTCTGGAATGTACACATTCTGTATCCGCGGTCCATAGAATATACGCATTCCATATTATGGCCATTGTATGTATACATTTGATAGTTTGTCCTTTAAATGTAATCCTTCCACAGTCAGCCAAAAATTCTACCAACCTAATGTTTAATACATGTTAGTAGTTCATACTTCAGCCAACAGGTGGCAGTGATGATACTTCTGATGTGCGTCGCTTTTTTTATATTGGAATTAATTTGTTCCTGCGCCACAAAGCAGACGAATAGAATAATGTCATCACCATCACCGTACTATACATTCATCTTGGTTGTGGATCATCTCTGAAGATGTCTCATTGTTATAGCCTACCCCTGTTGTGCTTTTTCTTTGCCGTCATTATGAAATAATATATTTTATTCCAGCTGAATAAAATCTTGTTGTTCGATTTTATATATTATCAGAACTTACTCTAATAAAATAATTATTTATACAAATTTTTAAACCTAATTCCTGTACATTTGTCTTATATTTTGAATTATACAACTTAAAAAAACTTGCTATATTATGGCTGATTCTTATTTGATTTAAACTGATCTTAGCGGAACTTTGCATTGATTATTCTAAATCAATGAATTTTTTTTCAGGTGTATTTTTTTTTTTACTTTGCAGAGTAAAACGATAACTGTCAAGTCAAGGATGTGAGCCAGTTATGATGACGTCAGTTAGAGACTTGTGGAGACTGGCGTCAAGCCGTCCTGTACTGGGGGTATGCTGCGCTGCTCTCTGCTTAATCTGGTTTATATCAGTCTCAGACACCGGCGCTCACAGGAACGTCCCTGTCCATAAGGGGGCGGTAGCGCTCGAGGAGATACAAGATCACATGCGCGGGCAACCTAGACCGGAGGTCTCAAATATAGAAGTTTATGACATCAGAAAACATATGGAATCGAAAATAAAATGCGTGTACATGCGCATAAACCCACCAACGCCGGTATGCTTGCACGACACCTGGCGGGATGAATATATCTCGCACGATCTCGAGGACACGGGATTATGGGAGCCCCACGTGCTTAAAGATTTCATTGAAGTTTTGATTCGAGATCATAGATTAGGGGTTGTTGACATTGGCGCCAATGTAGGCGTGTATTCTTTGGTAGCTGCCAGCATGGGACGCAGGGCTGTCGCAATAGAACCCTTCACAGAAAACATATACCGAATTCACCAGGCAGCCCAAACTGGTCACTTGCAAAACAGAATTATTGTTTTACATAATGCAATATCAGATAGACGCGTAAAAGCTACTTTAAAACTACACGGCACTAACCAGGGCGACATACGTATCCGACACGGGGCCGAACCCTGCATTGGTTCCTGTCTGCCAACTGTTTATACGATACTCCTTGATGACGTCATGGAGGTCATGACCTTTAATCACACAGTGATAAAAATAGATTCACAAGGGTTTGAGCATCGGACGTTCATGAGGGCTGAGAGGTTTTTAAGTGAAATGTCCGTCCCCTATATATTTATGGAGTGGCAACTGATGAGGGAACATTATGTCGCTCAAAATTATACATCAGAAGATAAAACTTTGGTTGACACAATGGTGAACTACTTGTTCCAGAAAAAGTTCCGGCCTTATAGTCTTGACACGATGGGCGCCAGTGCCCTTGACCCTCGTCAGTGGCACACGTGGCCTCATGACGTCATATGGCGGAGACTTCCGACGGATAAAGAATACACAAGAATACTCAGAAACCATTTTCTCATTTGGCCATGATTAAGTAAAACTTAATCATGACCAGGTTTATATAAAGGGTCGTGTATTATTATGCATTATTTATGTTTATGCAAACACTCTTTTAAAATAATATTTAGAAATCTGCATTCTAAAGAATGCAAGCCTCTGTCATGGGGGGGGGGGGGGGGGGGTGGCTGTAGTGAGATCGCGTTTACATTCACTTATTCGGCCCATATTCCCTGGTTCGTTCGGGCATAAGTGAATGAACTTTTTAATTTATTAATTGTTAAAACATGTATAACAGGATAAAACCGGATCATGTGCGGGATCCGCTCTAAAATCTAATTGTTTGTCCATTGGCCGAGAAGTCCTGAAAATTTCCTGAGATACCGTTCATGATTGCGCGAGCTTTATTGTGAACAAAAACACCCACAAACACACACACACACACACACACACACAAACAGGGATGAACGCATACCCTCCTGACGAAGGCAATAAAACAACATACGAATTCATTAAATTTGGTCCTAAATATTGCGAGTCAAATGCAAACGCTGCGAGGCGTGGCAGATACTGTGGCAGATACTGTGGCAGATACTGTGGTGAATACCTTGAGGTCCAGATGGTGAGAGCCTCATAAAACTGATGGCATCGTCAGACATTTACTACGCACATTCCTTGCATGCAAACATTGGTAGTACGAATTAATAGACATTGTTTACCTAGTATTTTGTTTTCATATTCTGGTAATACACACCAAAGAAAGTGGGTCACAGAAGCTTTAGACAAACATTGTTATTATTAAATAAAAGGACATGTTTGTGTGGCAAAATAGTGAGTTTCCACATCTTTTAGTTGAAGGAATTAGTAACAATGTTAATACGGGTTGTCTGGTGAGGGTAATGTTGATATATATGCATACTTACACATACTTTTTAAAAAAAAAACAAATTGGACACTAGGTAATGTTTATACATTACCTAGGTCATGTTTATATAGTCTTATAAATGTCATAAATAATTTGATAAAAAATTTCAATAAAAATGAATTACATCGGCTTTATTTTATTAATAAAGGGGTTTTATATGATGAAATTCTTTGTTGTTTGTCACTCGTACGTGAGAAGATATTGAATGAAATTGATTACATGTTTAGATGCATGTTTGAGAACTATAGGCAGGGTACAGTTTCTAATTGAAGTCGTGAATTATTGCGAAAACGTTCATCGGAGAGACAACTGGTGGCGACTGGTGAGTGTGCAGAAAATGGATGGCAAATAGTTTCACAGGGCCCCGATAGGTGGCGCAGTGATTTAACTGGTACCAGGAATTAACACAAAACAAAATACCCGCAACATTTAAGAAATGTGCATCGAGACGTAAATACCAATTTAGTAATGCAATATGTCAAAACTCATAGGTAGGGTTTGACACTGTTAGAGTGTGGTCTCCAAATGTTTGAACGCCCGCCATGCCAGTACGGTTGTGTTTGAACTTCGATATTTCTTTTAGATTATAACTTTTGGCATTTTTTGGGTAGGATAAGGCAAATTAACTTAAATATAAAGGATCAAGTATCATTCTTTTTTCACGTTCATTGCTGTCATGTTCAGGCTTTTTCAGAGAAGCAATCCATGCATTACATGAAGTATACATACATGTTCAGCCGGTATCTCGTCCACATGTCACCCAATATTGCAAATGTGGACCTCTTTACCGCTTACAGTTATTGATTTATAGTATATAAACCTCGTAGTCTTTGGCTTAATATAGATATGACGCATCTATACACCTTGTGGCTTTTCGTAGGTTATTTCCACTTTCCGATTGGCAGATTGCAGCGTCCGACCACTGTCTGTGGTCCTTATAACATTTCTGACATATTAAACATTTTATTTTTCATGCGCTTTGCTTGAACAGAGGAAGGAAATATCGCAAACAGTGTGCATTGGTGGCGCCACCTATATTTTCTAAAAGACTAGTGTTATAGATTGTTACAGAGAACACACCGTGTTCAAGAGTTTCCGGCGTTCATTTTCTAACTTTCCAGAAAACAGAATACCTTCCGATTGTATTAAACTTTTTCATAAAAATAAATTTAACTTTTTGTAGCCGCAAGAGGTAACGTATATAGGAATATGCAGTTCTGTGTGGTAAAAAACGAGGTTATGTAGTGGGTTGTAGTGGCCCGGCCAAAATGGGTGGTTTTCTCCGGGTTCTCCGCTTTCTCCTCCAAAGATTACTAAATCACCATTCCAAGCCATGGGTCCAGATGACTCGGATTCTAAAAAGATGGACTTGGACTCAAACCTCAAGGTCTTGACTTGGACAAGAGTAGCCAGGACTCGGATGGTGTAGACTGACTACATCACTGTTCACTCTTTCAAATGTGAACATACTTTTAGAGAAAATAATTTGAAGAGAATATATATACGTTAAACTTTTGATTTTATCAATTTCTAAATATAAACTAGAAACAGCCAAAGAGGTGAAGATTCACGCGTAAAAAATGTTACAATTTCTCAGTGAGAAATAATAAAAAGTCGCATGTTAAAAAAACAACAGAAAGCCGATAGATGGATGAACATTTTTATTAAATATAGTTTAGTTCGACTGCGCCGCGCCGTACACTAAATGACCATAGCATGGCACGTTATGAAAGACTTCTTTAACAATACTTACACCTGTGAGTGAAGAAGCCATTTTTCGTACCATATTAAGGTATATAGCATATATTTGCATTGTGACTCAAATACAGGCTCCTTGTAAAATCTCCTTCGTGAAACTAACTAGTCACAGGAATGTGACACGTTTCAAAGTGAAATTGACAAGTGACAAAAATGTGTCCGATGAAACTGACGGCACAAAAAATGAACCAGTCGTGATTGAAACTGACGATTATCAGGAATGCGAAAGGCAAGTCGGAATATCAGACTGCATTAATATGTCAAATGACAGAAACTGACAACATTCCAGGGAATGACCAAGCTGAAAGAGACAAACGGAAGGAATGGGTGATTCACTAATTAGGTCATTCGTATCGAGGAATGTACATTTAAATTTTTAGACAGGTCAAAGAATATGATTGCCATAAGTTGCGAGAAATAAGGCTGAGTGTATTTTAAATTTATTTTATTCAAAAGAATATGAGTTTAAAGTATGTTAATCCATTTATTGATATTAACTGAGCAAACGTGCCAGTAAGAATTTGGATTACGCGAACTATGCTTACAATTTTAGCTACAAGTTATGCCTAATGCCTTAAACAATATGAAGTAAATTTTTTTTTTCATTAAAATTTAAGCCTCTATGGTATATGAAATTCCTTAACATTTTTGTTATATCTGATTTTTGCCGAATTTATATATAGAAAAGTACAACATGCTTATAAAACGTTTTCATACACGTCCTATTTGGTAGTTTAAACTGTATTGAGAGAAAATGGAATGACCTTGTAGACAAAGGTCTTTGAAAACGAATGTAATTGAAAGTTTTAACATTGGTATGAACCATGTGTGAATAAAGCAATACTTTCCAGAAGCAGTGGGACTGTCACTGCTGCCACCTCATGGAGGCATATGAAACAAAGATAGGGCTTGTGCCTCTTGAGTTAACGTTTGCAAAACAAAAATCATAGTAGCTCTTTCTATGTGAAATAGAGCTAATCTTACACCAAAAATTGTTCAGTAATGTAACCTTGAGAATTTATGATAAAACTAACAACCTCAGCCAGTTATGTTACGTTTTAATGCATTTCTTTGCTTTCCGTATTATAATTGCATTAAAATCTTTCAGAATTCCAATTCGGTAAAACACGGGTCTCCCTTATCGGAGGGGAGAAATAATTCCGACATAATTCTGATGGGATTGGGCATGGCCAGGGAATATTAAATAGGATTGTTATGCCATGACGGAGGTGTGCGCTCTATTATACGCCATTCTAGTTCTAACTGTAACTGTCCGATCTACATGCTATGGAGGGGTATGGTGACTGCGACATCAGGTCAAGGATAGCCAATTGAAATACCCACAGAAGAGACAAATACTGTCCCCTCATCATCAGGATAATAATGTTTCATGTAAATAATCGATAAAAAGTAATTATGTTTCGTTTTTTATTTGCACTTGATAACATATTTTAAGAGTTAATAATATTGATTATAATAATAAATAATACTCATGTTTAAATCAGTATAAGCTTATATTTTTCATTTTATCGATAAAAGCACGTGTAAGCTTCTTGAAATACTTAATATATTGTCTGAATTTATATATATATATACATACATATAAATATAAATATACACACACATATATATATATATACACACACATATATATATATATATATATATAATATATATATATATATATAATATATATATATATATATAATATATATATTTGGTAATCAAGTTCAAATACAAATTTCGATTCCCTGCATTATAAGGCAACTATTAATAAACTGAATTACTTAAATTAATTTCAGAATTAGATGGTTTACTGCAAAACATCGCATTCAATTTCGCCAATATTCATTGTAAAATTGTCTCAATAGGAAAAGAAAGTGAAGATAATTGTGAAGACTAGTCAAGCTAAAGATCTCATTTTTCTGAAGAGGTTAAGCCGTTCAGTAATGACGATATATAATTCGCTTTTTCATCATTTTAAATGAGAATATTAATGATTGGGTCGTGACATCACATATCGGAAAATCTCACATGCTATGAATATTTAATAGAAAAAAGCCTGAATTGATCGCTACCATGCTGTATGGGTGAACCAGGTACCACAAATAACCCAAAATATTATATCTGGTTTTTGCTGGTGTCACTTTTGGAAGCCCTATGAGCTTCTTAGGTCAACTGGGCCTGCGTAGCTCAGTACTGTTTTTCAACCCACCTTGCGGACCAGACTAAATGTGTAATTTCCCCCACTGGAAAATTGATAGCTGCATCTTTAAAGGAAAGCCGATGCGAGGCGCCAGGGACCTGGTGTCGTAAGGAAAAAAAAATAGTTTTGCCAATTTCCTTACTATCCGACGCCTGCGGCACTAGCGGTAATGAATGCTCGTGGTTCCAAAGCGAGGCTTGTCGCGAGCCCGGGTCGCTTTTGTTTACTTTTTGCTTTAACAACAGATGGAAGTAGGTCTTTGATTTGTGAAGTAATCGTGGATCACGAACAAGTCAGTCAGACACAGACGCCGGGCAAAAGCGCAAAGCTAGAAAGGAAATGTCGTCTGCTCTTAATTTCCCATAATCCACCTGGATTACATATACATGGGCAGGGATTGTTCATTTCCTGTGGCGGTCTCTGCTGCCGTGTACATCCGCTCCTCCTACCGGCGGAAGAGGATACTACTCCTTTTAATTTCATGGCAAGATTGTTTGTGCACTGATTTCAGTGTGAGGCGCTTTGGGACAAAACACGCTCAAGTTCACTCTGGGATTTCACTAGACGTGCGCCTTGACGCGGTGCTGTAGTTCGTGGAATATCAATACGCTGTGGCCTAGACGGCGCCTGTGAATATCTCTGCCGAACTACTTTCGGCTCACATCCGAGAATTTCTAATATAGAGTCAACCGTTGTGTATAATTCATTCTCAAAATTTTGCATCCGCCTGAAACAGATAAAAAAAAACAAATATATAATATGGCGGTTAAAAATATATGACACATTGCTCAAACTTGCCTTATACTTTTTTTCACTCTTTTATTAAACACACAAAAATCTTGTAAAGATTTGTTATTTGTTATTTCTAACTTATACATTACAAATCAATATTTAAACCAGTATCTCAGTTGTAAAACATACAATCCAGCACTCTTTCTAGCATTTGATCCTTACTGGGTCTGATGTTGCATGTGAAAAATATATTCTAAATATATTATATACAACATTTGCAAAGTATGTTCAATATGATAAAACTGTAATCAAACCCCATTTATTAATGATATAAGTGATAATATTATCATCACTGAATTAAAAGTTTATAAATTGTTTTTATTCACTCCAAGGAAAAATACATTTTTATGCAATAACATTCATGCTAGTCTGCATAAACTGAGAAACGGTACATGTACATTAAAACAAGTCGCATTAACATGAAACCATCCCCTCCCCCCTCCAACTTCACATACATACCGCTACATGGATACACATATACTTTTGAGTTCAAATAACTACATATGTATATACTACAATTCTTCCCCCTGATCAAATACTGGATTTTTAACTAAATATTCTGCCCATCTCTTTTTAAATAATTAATTTTTATTATTTTTCTTGGCTATAAAAGACTCAAGTCTTGCATATTCCAATATAAACTGTATACAGGCTTTAACATTGAGCTTTTGTTTTGCCTTCCTGCACTGCTCAATATATCTTTTACCTAAAATTAATATAATATTTATTAAATCCTTTTCCTCTTTTTTTCTGAACTGTTAAGTTTATCTTTTGCCTCTGACACCATATTCCAAGTTCCTTCCAAAACTGTTTGGTCATACTGCATTTCCAGAAAAGATGCATGAATGTTTCACAAACTGTATTTCAGAATGTGCAGTTATCAAAATCTTGAATATTCCATTTTTTTAACCAATAATTATTAACTAAAATATCTTGTAAAAACTTGTATAGGAATACCACTGACTTTTTATCATATAAAACTTTATGTGGCAGCTGATAAACCCAAGAACAATGTTCTGGTGTAATTGATACATATTTGGACACTTTTGGTTTCACCTGTGGACAAGGGCACAAATTTTGCTTTATAATAGTATATATCTGTTTTGATGACAGTTTGTTTAGTGGAATCATTCGGTTATGACACATAACATATGATTCATTTTGGGAACTTACTATACATTCTTTGTTGTCATTCATTTCAGCTTCAGTACTTAAAGTATCACTTTCTCTATTCAGTTGTAATTTCATTACCTGAACTACTAATGTGTACCACTGAAGGAAATGAGCCCCATTTAATCCTTTTGACTTCCAATATTCAAATGAGATAATATGGTTCCATTCATCAAATAGTTCCTGTACTCTTTTTTTTATGATGAATGACATTTGTCCGGGACCAAAAAAGTGGTCGTTTTAGCGGGGGCGTCGTCACAGCGGGGTGTTCGACAAGTATTATGGATAACGATACAATTTCAGCTGACATAATTGTATACACAATGTACAGGACCAAAGGTATGTTTTAAGTATACAAAAGAACATATTACTCAGCTGTTCAGGTCTATAAACAGATTCGGGTCAAAGATAATTCAAACATAAACCTTAGTGTGTTTAAGAGAGAGAGAGAGAGAGAGAGGGGGGTAAAATAACTCACGAAGTGATCTTTTGAAGTCTGTCATCTATATCGGCCAGGCACGTGATACTGCCGCGGTGCGGGTGTTGCTGTATTTCGTAATCGAGAGGGGATTGCATAGAAATAGGGCCAGTACTGGAGCTAGATTTGGGCACGCACGACGTTGCTGAGCTGGAAGCTGAGACGATCGGGGACAGCCCTAAGGCCGGCTGCGGACCTCGGGACTCTGCTGGTAAACCCGGGGGCGCGTCTAGGGCGGGTACTGATATGTGCGGTTGCCGTGACAACAAAGGTCTGAGCGGAATAGCCGTCCCTGGCGCTCTCCTTCTCGGCACTCCCACAAGGCTACTCAAATTGTCCTTCATCTGAGATATTGCACCTGAAAAATAATAATAATAATAATTAAAATATTAATAATAATAACAACAACATTAATAATAATACCACTACCAATACTACTAATACTGCTACCACCACCACTACTACACAACAACAATAATAATAATAATAATAATAATAATAATAATAATAATAATAATAATAATAATAATAATAATAATAATAATAATAATAACAACAACAACAATAACAATAACAACAATGACAACAATAACAACAAAAACAATAATACAATAATAATAATAACACAACCAATACTACTAGAACTACCACTACTACTACTACTACAATAATAATAATTATAATAATACGAGTACTACTTCTACTACTACTACTACTGCTACTTATATAATAATAATAATAATAATAATAATAATAATAATAATAATAATAATAATAATAGTAATAATTAATAATTATGATAAATATTATAATAACTGACTATACAGCTGATATGGAAATGACGACGTTATATTGTAATCATGAATTTCATAATAAATCTCCAGTTTATATTTCCCTTTTTTTAACACCAAGTACTGAATTTCTTTTTACTCCTCTGTCATACAAGCTGTCGTTTACTTGTGTTTCAATGAGCTGATTACCGGAAAGAATAGAATAACCAAACAAATACAATGCATTATTAAGCATATTTGGTCAATTCTAAGAATTGAACGATTGGTTTTAAAGAAATTTTCTAACCTCTGTTCAGTTAAAATTAAAAAAAACAATCTGATATGACTGAAAAACACTTTCACTATGACTTAGAAACACTAACTATGACTAAAATACACTTTCACAATGACTGAAATGCATTTTTACTTTGACTGAAAAACATTCTCACTATGACTGAAAACATTTTCACTATGACTGAAAACCACTTTAACTATGACTAAAATACACTTTCACAATGACTGAAACGCATTTTCACTATGACTGAAACACATTAAAACTATGACTAAAATACACTTTCACAATGACTGAAACGCATTTTCACTATGACTAAAATGCACTTTCACAATGACTTAAAACTGCATCGCAAACAGTCACAAAATACCATGAAATCTATACTGATAGGACAACGAATACAAGGTCGTTGGCAGTAAGTACTAAATTGAGCTTGTCCTGTTTATTTGATACTCTGACCAAGCTCTTCCTGTAAAGATCAAGTTTTAGCCATAAAATTAATATATATTTAAAACTTTGAAAAACTTAAGAGAAAAAAAATTGTGTAATGAAAGTATTGCAGGCATATGTTGTTTTTTTTTCCCTAAATCGTGTATTTTCACTAAACAGCCAATGTTTTATACGTGACCTTTAAAAGTGGAACGTTTTATACTGCCATATATCAAGGGAAGCCCTGGGGGGAGGTATATCTTGACTTTGACTAATAAATCCAAGGTCGGTATATGTAAGTATGGGCAATTAAAAAAAATGGAAAATATAAAATATATAAACAGTGAAAGAATAGAACACTATGTAGAAAAAAATTCAAAGTAAAACATCTATATTTCAAGAGCACTGAAATAGCATATTTAAGTATTGGATACTCGATCAATTTGCTCGCATTACGTTTGTTGTATAAGAAAGACATTTTCAGTGAAAGATCGGCCCCGCACAACCTATAGGCCCCCTTCTTTACCGCTAAACAACCTTGTCGGCAATGGGTCAACGCAATAAAGGATGTTTTGTGACCTTCCGACTCCAAGATGTCACCGCGTTCCATGGTGATAGAGTGTAACTGAAAGTCAGTGACCTTTCTTGAATTAAAGTGTCCTTGGAACATTATAAGCCTAATGGTGACAGAATCATACCGCATGGAGAGGCCAGATATTTCATACTTTATATATATATATATATATATATATATATATATATATATATATATATATATATATATATATATAAAGTATGAAATATGTATATATATGTGTGTTTATATATATATTTATATATATATATATATATATATATATATATATAACACTGAAGAAAAAAATCACATTGAATTCACGACAGACTGGTCTTTATCTGTCAAAATCAATGGCATTAAATCGATGGCATTTTTTGCAAAATCGATTATAAACGATTAACATATGCAACGGATCTATTCCTGTCAACGATATACGATCTTTTATGCAGATGAACTTATGGTTTCATTATAAATACAGATGTACGTCTTTACTGCAGATTTCAAGGTAATACAGTACATAAAAATACAAAGTATATTGATATAGAGTACTATAAAGTAAATTAAATAATCGATTACTTTCGAAGTATTTGCCATTTTAGTATTTCAGAAGATTCCATTTGCGGTAAAAACAATGGGACAATTTTCCTTGTTACTCTAGCCGAGAAAACCCTATCTGGAGAAACACAACAAACGAGTAACAGGCAGTCAAAACAAGACATCTTATAACAGTTAACATATGAATATTTCGTGTAGTGGTTATATAAAATGTTAATCTATTATCATATCTTTTATATTCATCATCTGCTTTGAGACCTTTGACGCCATTTTCATGGCGTGTTGATGGGCATCTTGTTCACAAAGGTGTCATTTTCGCAACAAAGAAAATATATATATTGCGAATTTAAAGAATCACGCGAAAAAAAGATGAGCTACAGTATTCATTAATTTTAACATCAAGTCGCGAGGTTACCATGATATCAAACTTACATATATTCATCTTAACAAGTACCCACTATTTTCACACTAATGAGTTTCATGAGTAATTCCAGTTACCTGCAAAACTACCCATTGATGAGCGCCGTTTGGTATCTGTACTATCACTTCTGTTACTTGTGGTAGCGCCCTCTGGTGACAATTCCAAGATGCCCCCTGGCTCGTCGTCACTGGAAAAGTCGATCGTATTTTGTCGGCGGCGGTCGTCACTCGGTGGTTTTCGGGAAGCAAACTTACGGCGTAATCCCCCGGCTCGGGAACCCCCGGAACTATGAGGAGCTGCTGAAAAAGAAAAAAGTTGGCATCGTATAAAATATATATAGATATAAACCGGTCATATGACCAACCGTGGAACTTCCTAAAATGGTCTTTATTCACAGCTGATCTCATTAGAAAGGCCAGTTGTAACCACGATGAATGTCTCCGGTTAACTCAAGGGTGGTCTTATTAGGCATGTGGCCTTTTAGACAGGTGCTACTGTATATCATAACCAAATGCATGCGTAAACATACATTTACATCATATACAATTACAGAGTTGGATCCAGGGCGTAGGTGGGTGGGGTTATGAAAGTAGGAATTTACAAACACTTACAAACCTAGAAACATTCGCCCTCAGTTTCCTCGGTCCACATTCCAGTCCACTGGAGGTTGCTCTAATTCAATTTCAATTATATCTTAATGTTAAACTGAAGTGCACAATGGCTGTAATATTTGATTATTCAATGAAAGCCAGTTTTTCTAACTTTTCAGAGATCCACTTAACGGATTCTTGGAACCGAACGTGATTTATGAATTAAACTTTAGCAGCATGTATTTCCTAGAGAGCAAAATGGCACAATAAGAAAACTAAAACATTGTTACAGATTTCTGTTTTATAGTGCGTACGGGTGTTACATGTGGTGTTGACATTTGGTTCGTGTGGCTCACAAATAGCTCATTGCTATGGCAGCATCGCCTGGTCGGATGCTGGCCACGTGCGGGGTCTGAAGTGTAGGAAAACAGCGTTCTTTGTTCTAGATGTTTAAAGTCTGTTCCTGTTACGTGTGTATTGTTCTATGCAGTTTACCATTACTAGAATTTTTTGATGAAAAAGTTATAAATAGCTGTGTTAAGGGCCGAGGGGGGAAGAGAGAGATAATTCCAACGGACACGGAAGAGTGTTATCAGTTTATGAACCTTTCCGACATTTGCAGAACTTATAGATATTCTTCGAAATTTGTAACGAATTTATATAGTCTTCAGTTTGCCTGTGGGATTACTACCAGAACTTCACTTTTGGATTACAACAGATTGTTTTCGGGATTACACTGGACTATTATTCTCTGAGAAGATTTACGTGAACTGTTCATCTGGATTATATGTTTTATAGGACTTTTTGAGTGTGACAGTGGTGGTATCCAGAAAAGCCTAGGATCTGGACACTCTGGTACTGTACATTTTTAATGTTTTACTGTGTAATTGTATTGATTTAGTGTATTTTAATGTTAGGATTGTTTTAAGAATAAATTATAATTATTTGTTAACAAATGACTTCTTTATTCGTTCCTCTAGCCATTTCACGCTGCCCATTGTTACAGAATATGATTTTTTTTTCTCCGTAACAAAATTTATGCTCGTCACATATATACTGGTGAACAGAACACATGAAAAACATTGATTCAAGTGTTACACACCCACACAACCCCCCCCCTCCATATATATAAATATATATATATATATATATATAAATATATACATATATATATATATGCGTGTGTGTGTGTAGTGTAATCAATGTGAAAACGTCAAAAGCTTGACACTGCCGTCTAATTGACAAACATGCAGGGGTCAGGGAGCCGCTTGTAAAATGAAATTGCTGGAAACAATCAATGAATAGTTATAAATAAAGACCAGTTTCAGCGCAAAACCTTTGGTGAGGGCGAGTTCTAGGAATCCATAACCTCTGATATATTAGAGTTTTTGTTGCTGCTCGACCAGTGTTGGGCTTGGTATAAATGAAACTGTATTTGCTTTAGCTGTCATAAGCTTATGGAACTAACAACACTGACATTGAGACGTATGAAACAAATGACCACCCAGCTTTGGCAGGACCTTCTTTAGGAAACAGATATAAAACCACGAAAGTTCCCTTTTGAGATCGTATATATTCGCTAAAGGACAAACCACAGGATAATATGTTTCCTTGTTTAGTGCCTAAGTTTAAGCTGCACCCAAAGCATGCAGTGAAATGCCGCCTCTGTCAGGAGGTTATGCATTCATCCCCGTTTGTGTGTGTGTTTGCGTGTGTGCTTATTCACAGCAAAACTAACGCAGTCATGAACGTTATCTCATAAAACGAATTTTCATAGCTTTTCGGGGATGGGCAAATAAAGAATCGATCAGAAATATTTTTGGTGTGGATCGTGAACATTATGCGGAGTCAGTAACGTCATCAAGGAATATTTACAAATGTATAGTCACTTATGCAAGAACGAAATTGCGAATATGGGCAGCATAAGTGAATGCAAACATAGGATCGGTAGCTACCCATAACAACAACCCCCACATGGCGGAGGCTTGCGTTCCTTAGAATGTAGATTTCTAGTTGCTTAATATTAATATCTAGCTGTATAAATTATTTTGATCTTCCGTGGCCTGTCACATTCCAATGTCCTTAAATTCTTTCCTATTATTTAAAGACAAATGTACATATGGACAACAAACATAGAAATTATATTTAATCCAATGACCATCCTATCGATGTGATGAAATATATAATATTGCTGATATAAATAAAAGAAACTGCTGCATTAGACTTAATACACCCACCAGCCGTTGGTGATAAATCCATTAAGGGTTCACCATGCCATGCAACAACTTTGAACTTTTCGAATTTTCACATGTACTTGAATTATTAAATGTACGTATATCTAGGAATGGCTATGGTTCTTGTAAAACAGACGTGGTCTCATGGTCGCATGAAAATGATTGAATCCGTTTTAATTATCTGACACAGCCTATTTGTGTGCTCACATTGAAAGAAATATTCAAAAGAAAAAATTTATTTCAACCAAGGGTCGCCATATGTTTCGGTTTAGAATGAACCGTCACAAACCCTGACATCTGGTAGGGGCTTTGGTACTATAAGAGGAGAGGGTCTTCAAGTAGGCAAGATTTTGGACACGCTGTGTCAAAGGGAAGGTTTGACCTATCATTAAACTGTCACTGTGTATGTAAAAGATAACAAGCAGAGAACCATGTGTATTGATCATTGGTATATTATTGTAAGGGAATCGATGGTTGTATTTAGAAACGGAGCGCTTAACTTTAAACAAATTATTCTGCATGAGAACTTTTTCTTAAAGAGATACTCTTTAGTCGTGGGCGTCTTTTCAGATAAATCCCATGCGTGTTTAAACAAGGGGTAAAAAGAAACACCGGTTTCATTGTTCTAGAGAAGGCTGTACCACGCTGGAAGTTAAACCACTACACATGAATCTACAAAATCAATGATTATACCAGTGTCTAATGCTAAGTTATTTTCTGTTTCAATATTAAACGCCAGAAGATTGATACATGGGTACACTATATTTAGAGCCACCCAAGGACTTTGGCCTTTTACGAGCTGCGAACTATTTTGTGTGAAGGCCGAGAAATCATACTAAATATAAATCGGAACGTTTGCACCATCAAATTATCTCCTGGCTCGGTGAGCATTCATTTCACTCGGGCCATTATTAGTCTTCCCATCTTGGTGAATGTTTTTATTTACAAAAAAATTACCTGATGTCGTTGTAATGCATTGACGTGGTGAGAGCAATTCCTGTCTGATCGTATTTATCAGATCATCTAATAATGGTCCACACTAATTGAATATTGAATTTTCTGAAGCGGCACTTTTTACTTCTATGTGTACACTGCCTGGCCGTAATTTAATGGATCTCCCTTGAGCCTCTGAGCCTGTTCGTTTTGCTCATCGAATTTCTGCTGAATGGAATCATCTTCCGGTGACCCAAATGTTCAAATGAATACGTAATTGTTATTACAAAAGAAAACCTGCGTCTCATAATACGATGACGCAGTTGACGTATTTTCCGGTAAATTTATACGTTTAAACTTTTACTTTTTATAAACATTCTCCAATTCTATTTATTGTGCATTATTTTGTTTTTGGGCAAAATTTATTTAATAGAGGATTATTTTCCAAGTGAGTGCTTCTTTTGATGTTTGTAAATCAATGATTGATAAAGGTAGACAATGAGAGACAACCGGATTTAAAATGATCGTGATGTTATATTTGGCTCTTTACACGGGGAGTCATGGCAATTTTATCTTAAAGGTACCTGTCCTATTGACACATAGTGTTGACCGCCGCCTTATACGAGGCCATTGCCTCTATTAAGGACACGAGGTAGACATGAATACACGAATCAGTGAGCTTTTATTTGGACTGGAAAGCCTATTTCAGTCGTGACACAAGCCATGCGAGGAAATGCTCTGCAACGGCCATCCATACTGGTTTAACGATGACGTGGTATACACATAATAATATTAACATTAGGTAGAGAGTGATGAATTAACCAAATATATACATGTGAACTCGCTAACCGAACTGGAATACCTTCTTTATGTTACCTATTTATATCTTGTGTCAACGGGCACACAATTTCGCTATTGGCTAGTAACCCGTGCGAGCCATGCTTGTATTTATAAAGTCAGAAATTTAACAAATATGCAGGGAGATTTACCAATCGCAAATGGTAGGTGTTGTCAGAAAGCATGCTAAACAAGGGACCCATACGCTTCGGTGCTCAGCTGAAGTTGACTCTGAAGGTAAAAAATGTAAATTAATAACAGATGGAGATAAAGTCTAAGAGGGAAAGGTAATATAGGCAATGGTTGGTCGACACAAAGGGATAATTATACTACATATGAAAAACACAAAATGTTTTGATACAAGATGGACCTAAGGTGAAAAATAGTTTTTAAGGTAAAAAATATAGGTTTTCCCCTAATTTCTCGAAGGAAAGAAGTCGCAGTGACGCAGTTCTGAGTTTGTAAGGGGAATTATGAAAATATGTATGCGGAATTTCGGATTCGTAGGTCTAACAGTTTCAAAACGTGCCAGTCAAACAGAGGGACGGACGGACAGACGGCGGACAATGGATCATAACCAAAGCTAAGATGACTTAAAGTTAGATGAGCTAATACCCAACGTATGGTCTGGTTTATGTCAAGTGACCGCGTACTTTTTGGCCCTAAAGCGTTGTGAAAAATGAAGAATATTTTATATTTGCATTCCCATAGAACATTACAGTGCGGTCCTCAATGCAAGATGTCAAGGCATTCTGATGCTTATTGTGGAGGGCCGAAATAGCGCTAGACCTGAAGGCGCTGCCTCTTAATTAGACTAGATTCAGTTCAAAGGAAATGTAGTTTTTAGACATATGCCACACTTAATTTAGGTTTCCAGATTTATCTACATTTAGCGTGGCCTAAACGAGCCGGGTACAAATCTAAAGGGAAGATCGGACATTAGATTGAGCAGTTATGTATATGTCAGTCTGCATACACGGAGAATATCTGATATATGGATTTACAAAACTTAAAGCATTTCGTTCAATTCCTACCTTCGTATTCTGTTGGTCGGCCCCTACATTGGAGGCGTGGTCTTTTCTGCCTTATAAATCGGAGTGTTTCATCGTCGATCTTCGTAGGCGCTAAACGATGTAGGAACTCGCACTGCAAAAACATTAATTATAAAATTACAGAATTCGTATACTTCATTATTGTGATGCAGATACCTATAATAAAGGATTAATGGTATCAGGTAAGTACTAACCTGGTTCCGACCATTCCCTCATAAAGTTTTTCCTAAATAGCCATATATCATGTTTTCACAACAATTAATTCATTATATGTATAACCAAAGTTCTCTGAAAAGGGAGCACTATAGCGGAATGATGTGGTTGGACAAATGTTAAACATTCGACTTTAATTTATGGTGATGCATTATCCAGCCGCGTGGAGTCTTGACCACGTTTTATATCTGTCCTGCAGTAAACATGATTAATATGTATTTCTCTCCTTGGGTCCATTTCAGGGAATTATGCAAAAAAAAAATAATTTCAATCCTTATGATAAAGATTTCCACTTCTCTTGTACAGCCAAAGTGAGAATGTAATATATCGGTACAAGTGCAGTGTTTTGCTTGGTACATTCTTATTTTCATACCCTGGTCCATGAAAAATTGCATGTTGTCCTTGTACATTGGTTCATGCATCTAAAAATCCCATAAACGTTATAATGGGAAGCTAATCTTGATACTGTTGTTGCCTTTTTGTTCGCCAGGGTTTCAAATTCGCGATGTTCCCGAAAGGGGAATTATCACGATTATAAAACCTTCGGAAATGAAAGGTCCCGTCGTCGAAGACAATTCAAAAAGCAAAATATTGATATTATAAATAATAACTGATTTTGTATGTTATCGTTAATCTATGATATATAGCTATTATATATAATCTGATCTTTCAAATAATCTCCCAACAATGAACAATGATCTCTAATCGTTCAATATTCACTTAGGTCACACACATATTACTTTGTATAAGAAGTTCATACAATTATGGATATGTACTGTTTAGGTTATTATACGGTGAGATCGCGAAATCTGAAACCTTAACCACAATATATTGTATATACAGTGGGGTGGAAATCGCCCTAATAAAAAAATAAGACAAATTACACCATTATTATCTACTTTGGTTATACAAAAAAAGGTCCGAAGCAGATTAAAAGATTATAATCACCTTGATATTTTACCATATTTGGCATTAATCACTTAAACTATTTGTATTCTTATTGATTCTTTGTTAAATAAGCGTTACAATCCTTTAGCAACAGTGGCTTAACACGTCCCTGGTCAATGCATTAATAATACATTAAAACCAGAAATCGCTTTCAAATTAGGCAATAAAAAAGTACAAATCCGCGAATCAGATACCAATTAAGTATTGAAAAAGGACAGATTTGCGGATTTCTTTGTACGAATCAGCAAGATTATAACCAAGAAAACCTTGTACCATTTAACCATGGTTGAACCTGCCTAAGAGAAAATTGATTTTTTGATTTATCGTTCATTTTTCGCAATTACTCACAAATGACCTGTCCATCTGGTAGTGACTGCAACAATTAATCACTTTAATTACCATTCATCAATGAAAGTGTAGTTTTTTCCCTTAAAACGACGTTAGGTGCGCGCAAACAACCCCTGAACCAGTGCTCGATTTAATTGGCGGTCGTTAAATTGCGGGCCATTAGTGTGTTATGCCTGAAGTTATTTTAGGCTTAACTGCGCATGCGTTGTAAACTTAAAGTGAACTGAATGAACTGCAGAGATTTAACTAGAAAACAACACGTTCAACACATTATGTAATATTGCATGTGTAGTTTGAATGACAGTATATAACAATGTTGTTTCACACTGGCATTGAAAATACTATAACTGCTAGTTGGTTATAAAATCACACACACACACACTCACACACACACACACACACACACACACATATATATATATATATATATCTTTGTTCAGCATATTGGATGATTATAATAATATAGCGTAATATAATACAATATCCAAGCAATATGACACCTAATATGACATAATGTGATAACATATTAAGAATCTGATACAAATATTACATCATGGGATACCTTTTCGTATTCACAAATTTGAGTCTTCCTCTCATTTAAGTTTCGATAAAAGGTCACTTCATAGTAATACAATGTCGGTTTTCCCGTATACATGAAGAGTAAACTACATTAAAACTACCATAACTGGTCCAGTATTTTCATTCCCGGCTTAACATATCAAGACGAATGTTTACTCTATAATGTATCGAGCATTATGCCGGTAACAGAACAGTAAGGGCAGTATGACCGTTATCACAAAGTGGCTGTTTTGGCGGGTATTTACTTTTTATAGTAACAAGGTGGGAGCAAGCACGGGTGCCACACTATTATCATACAGGTAGCCTGCAATCAGAATCACATACGAGTAGATATTGTGATGTCACAAAGGGACTATGATGTCACATTAAGACTCAAGGAGGCTGTGATGTCACATGGGGTCTCTGATGTCTAATCTAAACTGTGATGCCACACGTAAACTACGATGTCATGCGTAGGTAGACTGTGATGTTACACTGAGACTATGGTGTCACATGGAGATTGTGATGTCTCACGGAGATTGTGATGTCTCAAGGGGACTGTGATAGATTATGGAGACTGTGATGTCTTATGGAGACTTTGATGTCTCAGAGAGAATGTGGTCTCACGCAGAATGTGATGTCTCACGGAGAATGTGATGTCACACGGAGAATGTGACGTCTAATGGGGACTGTGATATCTCACGGAGCCTGGTGGGCCACACGGAGACTGTGATGTCACATGGAGACTGTGATGTCACACGGAGACTGTGATGTCTCATGGAGAATATGATATCTCACGGAGACTGTGATGTCTCATTGGAAATCAGATGTCTCATGGAGACTGTGATGGCTTATGGAGACTGTGATGGCTTTTGGAGACTGTAATGTCTCACGCAGAAGGGGATTTCTCCTGGAGACTGTGATGTCACACGGAGAGTGTGATGTCTCATAGGGACTGTGATGTCATTCGGAGAATGTGATGTCTCACAGAGACTGATGTCTCACGGAGACTGATGTTTCACGGAGACTGTGATGTCACACGGAGAGTGTGATTTCTCATGAAAAATATGATATCTCACGGAGACTGTGATGTCTCATTGGAAATGTGATGTCTCATGGAGACTGTGATGTCACATGGAGACTGTGATGGCTTTTGGAGACTGTAATGTCTCACGCAGCCGTGATGTCTCCTGTAGACTGTGATATCACACGGAGACTGTGATGTCTCATGGAGAATATGAAATCCATGGAGACTATGATGTCTCATTGGAACTGTGATTTCTCAAGGAGACTGTGATGGCTTATGGAGATTGTGATGGCTTATGGAGACTGTGATGGCTTATGGAGACTGTGATGGCTTATGGAGACTGTGATGGCTTTTGGAGACTGTAATGTCTCACGCAGACTATGATGTCTCATGGGGACTGTGATGTCTCATGGGGACTGTGATGTCTCATGGGGACTGTGATGTCTCATGGGGACTGTGATGTCTCATGGGGACTGTGATGTCTCATGGGGACTGTGATGTCTCATGGGGACTGTGATGTCTCATGGGGACTGTGATGTCTCATGGGGACCGTGATGTCTCACGCAGACTGTGATGTCACACTGAGAGTGTTATGTCTCATGGGGACTGTGATGTCTCACGGAGAACGTGATGTCTCACGGAGAACGTGACGTTTCACGCAAAATGTTATATCACACGGAGACTGTGATGTCTCATGTGGACTGTGATGTCTCACGGAGAATGTTGGGCCACAGGGAGACTGTGATGTCTCATGGAGAATATGATATCTCACGGAGACTGTGATGTCTCATTTGAACTGTGATGTCTCATTTGAACTGTGATGTCTCATTGGAACTGTGATGTCTCATGGAGATTGTGATGGCTTATGGAGACTGTGATGGCTTATGGAGACTGTGATGGCTTTTGGAGACTGTAATGTCTCACGCAGACTGTGATGTCTCCTGGAGACTGTGATGTCACACGGAGAGTGTGATGTCGCATTGGGACTGTGATGTCATTCGGAGAATGTGATGTCTCACAGAGACTGATGTCTCACGGAGACTGTGATGTCTCACGGAGAACGTGACGTTTCACGCAAACTGTGATATCACACGGAGACTGTGATGTCTCATGTGGACTGTGCTATCTCACGGAGAATGTTATTTCACATGGAGACTATTATTTGCCATCATATGCTCAACAGATGGGATACGGGTGCATCATATTGGCCGAGAACAATGTCATGTCACAGATCATTTCTTATTTTCATCAAAATATATATGTAAACGGGAAAATTTGATAAATAAGAAATAGAGGATCTCTTGGATAGTTTAAAAAATAAAGACCAGTTAGTTACGGTCATAATGCAACCATATTTAACAATCGTTACGAGAACGTTGGGACAAATGATAATGCGCATAACAAGGGTTGAGAGGTATTCAAGAGATTATTAAAAGAACATTCATAGTGGGAAATAATCAAATTGATTTCTTGCAATAATAACAAGAAAAGCAGGAGGCGCGATAAAATATCATTTGACGCACTGGGTGCGCATGTCCCCTTTTTATCTTAGAACCCGGACCATTAGCGTGCGACTTTCGGTTTTAAAATAGCGTATAAAAAGCTTAGCCCTCACACGGTGTTTACACAAAGGGAACATTTCAAGCGAATTCCTGTGGCCATCTTAGCGCATGCGCATGCGTGGGTTCAGGTGTTTGATGGTAAGATATTGATTAAAACTTTGGAATTTAAAAAAGAGAAGCAAGCAAAATCAGATGGAGATGTGTTAACATTCAATAATGGAATTAGTTGAAGATTAAAGGTATTACCGTGTTATCCTCCTGGCGATGAGATCAAAAAGAAAATATTGTGAATAATCCTTTTTTTAACACTCAGTGATAATTTGCAACGAGCACATAATTGCAGCAACTGTCCAAAGTCAAGACTGTGGTGATGGGTCTTAATCGAAATTTGCGATTTTTTTCTTAAGCACTGATCGTTTGTGACTGAACAGCAGAAGTCTAAACAGACGGCTCTTACAGTATTTCAAGTAGCATGCACCACCTAATGCTAACCATGTACAATAAAACCTCGCCAAACGACCACCCCGGTTAAGCGACAACCTCAAAATAATGACCACCTGGTTGTCGGAAGTTCGAGGGTTTACTGTATTATAGTTATGACGTGTAGTTATGGTATTAGAGTTTTCCAACATAAGTGTCCTCAACATCAAGAAATGAGAGGACCATGAGCAGTTGCAGATTTGTTAAGATACATGCAAATGGCTGAATAAAAACATTGATTCTTTCAAAGACTTATTCATGAATATTGTTACCATACATGCAAATAACTACTTCATAGACACTGAAACTGCTTTTTTTCGAACATTGATTCTAGTATGAACCTTGCATGCAGTATACATGGAAATAGACCATTCAGTGCCCAAACATGTCATGAAATAGTTGTTGAAACAAGTGCACAATTTCACAAATCATTTCCGTTTATAAACAGATGTTGAAACAAGTGCACTATTTCACAAATCATTTCCGTTTATCATAATTCTGTTTATATACATAGAAAACAAAGAAATGAAACGCAGGCATACAGTAATGCGTATTTCCCACACACAAAATATTGAACAAGTTTACGCTGACAATCACCATGCATGGCCTGCTACTTCGTAGGCATGTACAGTTACTAGAATAATTCCATTACAGGACATTTTTTTTTTAGACTGGTCTCCTGCCCCTTAATTTTACTTCTGCCACAAAGCAATTTTCCATCCAGTAAAAAAAAAAACAACTCCATAATATTAATTTAAATGATCATTTAACACTTGATAACAATGTAAGAAAAAAAGGTAGGAACCAGTCTATGTTTCAAAGTGCGAGGAAAGCAACCATTTAATTCAAGTGCAATTTCAGAAAGTAGTTCAAACAGCATGCGATCAACGTGGAGCATTCCGTAAAATTATTACCGTTCCATCCTCCTGTGCAGAGCAGGATACAAAGAACAACATACACACGTGAAAATTATCCACCTGCCTGTCCCGTTAGAAAGACCGTCATCTATTATCAAGAAAGGATTTTAATAACATAATATAAGTGGTCACAAATATAAAAAGTGCTTTTAAAGGCAACAATGAAAAAAACAATCAATTTTTCATATCACACGAAAACAGGGAAACTGAGTTTCAAATGAACTGAAAGTTTTATATTTCTGAATTCTAACAATATTTGATCTTTCAAATTAAAGATTTAAAAAGGTCTTAAATCCCATAAAGATACCTACTCAATCAAGTACATAGGAAAAACAGTTAAATAAAGGTAAGCTAATTTTAATCTGAAAAGTTTTTCGATGAAATAATATGCATAATTTGGTGGATACATTAAAAGTGCCTGTTGGGAAGAATATTCGAAACAATGAATCAGTTGCATGTTATTCTCACGTCCCCGCATATAGAATATATTTTAGGTAATGATTTCTACAGCACGGAGTTACCAAACGTTTCACTTAACTTTAAAATCCGTTCATAGCACGATACACAATGGTTGCTTAATATTTGTATATTCGAAAAATATAAATTCCATGATGCAATCTGTTTGTAGCCGAGCCATTTCTTCGATTTGTGTTCTGTTTGTACATGAAGAGGTCATTGAGCAAATGCAGCACTTACCTTTCTGAGGTCAAAGGTCACTCTAAATTTATGCAGGAATCCCCCTGCAAACTCGGGGTAGACTTCGAGGATCTCGCGGAGGTCCTCGAGTTGCACCTTGTGAAGGTCACAGTAGGAGAGAGCTCGCACACAGTAACTGGACTTGCCGACTGTGCGATACTCACTGAAGGAATTCTCGTTTAGGTTCTCGCCGAATATATCGTCTTTCCCTGTGAAGTAATTAGGTCATTTCCTTTACCAGTTAAACATAATTATTTCAATCGATTTGTACAAATAGCACACCGTGCTTATGAGTTTACTTTTTCAATACATAAATGATACAATTGCTTCCGCTAATAGGTAATGTGTTCGTCAGCGATCGTACGCGTGTTTGTGTGTTTGTTCGCAGCATATCTCCTGCAATCTTGAACAGAATATCATAAAATTTTCAGGGCATTTTCGGATTAGAATTTGGTAAGGATACGGCCTACAATCCGGATTCAGGAATGCCATCAAAGACTATTCCCACTATAGAGTCCCTTATGCACGAATGCTCTTTGTAATATGGACCGAAAAAGTGAATGCAAACACGGAATGGGGAGCATCCCAAAATAGAGACCCCAAATATGACGGAGGCTTTCATTTCTCAGAATGGAGATTTCTAAGTAATTTATCGATCATGTCAAGTAATGACTTTTTTATATTATACATTTATATATGAATAATATAATTTATATATCGATCATAGATCATATAATTAATGTATTACATATGAATAACTGATCATCCGACCTTTTACGTTTCTTCACGGCAAAATGGGTACGAACTGGTGAGATTTCATCAAACGTTATAATCATAAGTAGCATTGGTTATATATAATTGAACTATGCAAGATTTACTCCTTGACTTTAATGAATGGTTGTGTTCAATATGTAGCTACAAAAGCAAAAGAAGAACAACAAAAACGTGCATGCAAATGTTACTTTACTAATCATGACATTGTAAAGCGTTTTCTATGTCAAAATCATTGAAGGGTCAGTGGTATTTTATTAAACGAAGTGAACTTGATAAATATGAAAAAAAAAACAAGAAAAAAAAAACAAAGAAAAAACGGAAGCACCTACCAAGTATGGCCATGACAATATCATCTTTTAGTATTTCTATGGAACCTCTCGCGATAAAATATATCCCCTCCAGGATATCCCCGGGGTGAATAAGAGTGTCACCAGGGGGCGCATGCGTTGACTTGAACTTCGTTGACAACGCTCTCAAACAACCTGAAAAAATAACATTGTATTCATTCAAGAAAGCTAAACATGTCGACATGCACTGTATAACAAATCTGAGTACTTACACAGTCGTATAAAACGGTCCTCCTTTGTGTGTGTGTGTGTGTGTGTGTGTGTGTTTGTGTTTTAATTTAACAGGCTTTAAAGTAGCATTGGAGGAGAAGGTGTGATAAAAAATAATATATCGTTTTTGGTTGGCAGTAGACCTATTAATTTATACATCAATTTACAGCTTATAAAATGTACTATCTAATGGATATGTCAAAATGGCTTTGACTGAAGTAAGTTCAACTTTAGATTACATGTATAACTTAAAAAAAAGACGTTATTTCATAAATACAGAAGCAGAAATCCCAACTGAAGTAGGTGCATGCTAAACTTCAGTTAATTAAAAAAAGACGCCTAAAACTCCTTTTTTTTCATTAATTTATTGTACGAACACGTACCTGTCAGTTGAGTTTATGATGCTTTTTAAAAATATTATCTTGAAGTAGCCCAAAGCTTTAAAATGAATTACTATTATTTATTGAGAAATATGGTACCAAAGTCTCTGTATTTACGCCAGATTAGATTTCGAGAAATTAATTTTTATCATTTCACTGTAATCATATAAGTGCGACAAAATTGATATTCTAGTAAACTTATAGATATAGAAACGACCTAATATTATGTCAAATATAAAAATACGATATTTTCATGACTTTTGCTGGCTATAATACCTTAAACAAGTGTCATTAATATTATTTACTCATTTTACTGAGAAACTGTTCCTTCAGCTTATATTTTATATGACGTCATCATATGGCTAGATGGCTAGTAATTTTAATTTCTACTTTATTAACCAGAAAACGCAATACATAAAATTGCAATATCATGTCCAAATAGACTTTTTTATCGTTAAATGGCCAGAAAAAAAGTATGAAAAAAACGGAAGTGATATTCTATGGGGAAAGGGTATATAAATATATTCTAAGGTATATACCCTTATCATCCGATGGGCTTATTAGGCTCTTTCGAATTTATATTGCATACGTCATGGCACTCAGCTGGATTACGAGGATAGCATCTTTTATGTACAAACCACAGAGCAATAATTCGCACAGTTGTCAAAGGCAAAAAGAATAAATGGCAATTCTGGTTAATTTATATTACAGCTACATTCGAACAGCACAGCAAGAACCAGCATAGCACCAACGATTTATGTCTTGCTATTTGCCGTCGTGTGTTGCTTGACATTTAGTTCAAGAATTGGCTGTTGCCTCCCTTGGGATAATATACGGTATTACGAGCTCCCTAGTGAGGTGTAATTATCTTCCCTCAAACGAGAGTGGTTTCTTTACGCCGCTCCGCACGCCACCTAGTGTAATTACGGGCAGTGGCCCGGCGAGGCTCTGCGGGTGCGATTCGGGTCGTACACAGTGAGGCCTTTTCCCAGCTAATGAGACGCCCTCTACGAGGTTTGGAACACTGATTTATAGAGCTCCGGGCATGATTCATCAAACAGCCACATCATGACTTTTTACCACATGCAAGACAGATCAAAGCCGATGTAATAGATGCTAATATTAATTTACCCTCCAAGAACGTCATTAAATGCTATCCCAGCGCATAAAATTGTTTTAATTTTCCTATTTTTATTAATTTTCCCTCGTGCATGGAAGATGGAGGTCAGCTTTTTTGTGGTGTAAAACCAATCTAATTTTGGTCTTCATCCTTTGGTTGACACGCTGAAAGTTCCCAAGCGTCAACACTCTTGAAATGACTCGTTGCGTTTTTGTTCTATCTGATGCAAGGTTTTACCTTGTCAATGGAAAACACAGATTAACAAGGAGGATTTTCAACGACAGCTCAACGATGCATCATTCCCGCGCGGATAACCGGACGCCCACATTTTCCTCGGTGGACGCAAACTTCAAGGCTATCAAGACACGTCCGTCAGGCACCAAATAAAATAAATAGTTCAATGACCTCTGAGCAAAAGAAATATGGCAGAAGCGAGCAAATTTTCAATATTTTCTTTAACTGTCGTCCGAGACACTTCGTGGAATTTGCAAGCTGACCAGGACAAATACCAACAAGATCGCTTTTTTTCTTAAAATGGTGCATATTATACACAAAATGTAGTCCATTTTTCATTACATTGAAACTTTAATATTACGACCACTAACGGGCCCTTGATAAAATAGTCTTAATTGAGGTCTGATATGAAGGGCAACACAAAATTATTGAAACCATTATTTAAACCGAGGTGGTCGAAAGTTGAGGTATTTCTGTACTTTAAATTATTTGTTAGGAATGGAAGCAAGAGCATAAATTAGCAACATAAACGAGGGTCCAAGAAAAATGAGAGCAGCGAATCCGAACAAATAAAATTCTTTGTGTGGCCTAAACGCCGAAGCTCTGAATTTAATTTAGGTTTCTTGTCAGTATAAACGCTGGTCCCTCTGTGGTGGATAGTTAATTGAATCACATACAATCATTCTTGTTGCATCATCATCTTTCTTCAAGCCACTCCTTTAAAGCCACATCCCCCATGATTTAACAAAAATTTGAGCGACGCAGAAGCCACGTGATCATGAAAAACATAGCTAAAACCAACCATGATTTAGTAACCTACAAAACTGGTGAATCACACACGCTGAGTGTAACAGTCATTTAATTAATTGTCTTACTTTAGTCATTATCCGAGGTATACCAGATCATGCATCCTTGGGCAAGATTGGCCATAGATTGATGAAAAAAAACTCCTTAAACAAGATATTTTACTTTAATCAGATAAGATCAAAGCAGTTGCATCTGCAGCATCAGGGAATTTGCTCCAGGGCTTCCTTTTGCGTAACGATAAAATAAGATGGACATGAGTCTCAAAATCCTTGAATCAGGCATTAACGGATTCAGATTGCGATCACCAACACCGCAGTCGTTATCTACGGTTTTGTAATTAAAATAAATCAAATATGGCGCCACTCTTGTTTTGTGCGACAGAACGTTATGTTTGCATTGACGACAGAGGTCCAGGTGAAAGTATCCTTTACACAGAAGCTAGGTTTATATTAGCAAAGAACTTCCACATAATAACAGACACGTCGTTTCTGTTATACCAATAAACCACAAGTGGAGGGCACAGGCTTACAGGGTTTCATGAGTTTATTTCCTTACCAATACATGTATTTAGGTCAACATTTTAATAGTAAATTTAAATTTAAGCCCTCTCGATGGAAAACCATCGACATTTTTTTCTGTTATTTCCATATGCTTGCCAATGTCAATTAGATCTCCAATATTACTTTCCCAACAAATTATCTCTGGTGAGGGTAATAGCCAAAGCAACCGATTGTACAGATGGTATTTATTTGTGACACTGGCGTAATTTTCACGGCCATGAACTTGATAGCCTATTCCCTATTATCGCTCACTTGGCGATATCGAGGGAAACGTCACGTGATCCATCGTTGATTGGAAATATTAAGCTGCAGTGCACGTCTTATATAATCACAGAAGGAATTCCAATCGACCAAGGAAAGATAATCCAGTCTTTCTGTGAGCAGGGCTAAGCTCCATCGCTATAGAGATCTTGTTCAATCATATCGCATCGGGGTTTGAGCAAGCCTGAGTTCATCCTTCCGCTAGAGGTCGTTTCTACTCGAAACGAATCTCTTCCTGGTAAAAGTATTATGGGAAGGCCTGGACTACTTGTCTCAACTGTCAAACTTCAAAACCAAAATTTGTTATATTTCAAGGAAACATCTGTATTTCACATGCGTAAGCTTACAAAATATTACTTAATCAGTAAGAAAACCCCTGATTATGAAATTTGCCTTGACAAATTGTAAATTCAGCAAACGGACGACATACCCGCTTCAATACATTTTTATCTACGCCACTGGTGTATGTAGAAGTCGCGGTGCATTGTGGGGGTCAGATTGTGACACCCACAACCTTAACAGCAGAGTGGTAATCTTGTGAATCCGAGCCTGCGCAGCGCGGACTGCATGAGCTCCGCGACTGTTTGAGGTGATATATAAGATATTTTACAATAGGCGAAGATTTCTATGGGATAACTTTCCATGTCTGTAAATATCAGGAATGCCTCTTCAAACCAAATTATGATGTTAATGAATATTTATTGTATATGGTATTTCGCCAGACAATATATATATATCTGAGGCAGCTGAAAGTTCACTAGTAGCAAAACGCCCTTTGCAAAACTCTTGTTGCGCTCATTTGTCGTCAGATGTCCTTGTTGATTATGTTTGAATTATTTTGGGGCCCCCACATAAACACGTGGATATAAAAAAATGGTCTGCCTGTGTGGCGTGGGATCTGCTTTTCTGGCCTATATTAATAAAAGGTTTAAGGGGTTACCTATAGTTAACAGACAAATGTTAAATTATAATTGTGCATATGTCTCTGTTGTGATAATGCAGACAAATTAAACAGAGTATTTATACATGACAGCGTTTGAAAAAAATGACACAATGGTATGTACAGGAACCAATGCCAGATTGTACTATTATGACCCAGGCATGTGTGCAAAGCATGTACAAAGTTAATTTTAAGTGCAATTTCTTATAGTAAGCATTTGTATTGCTCTTAAATTTTGTCAAGTCGATTTTATTAACATAAGCGACTACACATTATATCTGTAGTGGAAAAGAAACCAAGTACTCTGAAATCCTGTTGTACTTTACCTGGGCTGGCTCCTTTGAAAGCAGGGCAGTTATTCAGCAGATTTCGGTTTAGATGTAGGCATATGTCTGCCTGAAGGCATTCCGGGAAACTTTTGAGCACCTGTAAAGAGACCGATTTTGGTAAAGAAAGTCCAGTGACTGGAACAAGGCTAATGATGAAAATTATAATAATGATTTAAAGTCAATACTTGCCAACTCTTTTATTTGACGACATGAGATCACTGCAAAATTTTATTTGTTTTATTGACAAATATACCATTCTAAAAGCCGGATTATAGTGTAAAAACTCTCTCTCTCTATATATATATATAATATATATATATATAATATATTATATATAGCTGTAATATATAGCTGTAATTTAGGTACAGAACCGAGAACAAATGAAATTCATCCCTTGTCATACGAGAAATCATGGAATATCAAGATTAAATATACATGGTGCAATAACTTTCAAGCTTATAAAATGCTGCATTTATCAGCAAATATTTGCACTACACATTCCAGTATGTTTAAAAATGTGTATATTTCAGTTGACATTTAAAGGAAATACGAAGAAGGATACTTAATCTCTCTCTCTTTCTTTCTCTCTCTCTCAACTACTGTAACTAGACACTTCTATATTACACGCCTTCTCTATTATCATTATTGAGTTAATTACAACAAGTGGCAGTTTTAATTTAGACATTGACCATCAATTTTCGCGAACGTTGGTCTCCAATCCCTTTAGCTGGATATTTGTAAACTAGCGGTTTGAGTTAATTCACTTGAAACATTTATAATGAGATCACTATGACAATAGAGTCATTTCTTTCGATTCGTGATGTTTTGTAAATTCTTTTGTACACACTTCGATATTACTGAGAGAAGAATTACATCCAGTCAACGATCAGTTTGCAATTGGATGAATGTTTTCCAAATATTTTTATTCACGAATTGATACAGCCATTAGGCCGAGCATGAAAAGCCTAATCACCCAATCTAACAGCGCCTACGTCCAGAGAAGTCATTCAGTTTAGCATTCCCAGGCAGAGCTTGCGGCAGCAAACTGAATGCCCGAGCGTTATCTGACAATAGTGGCCATCCATCATGGCGCGCGGATATTGAAATGTTCACTTTACTCCAACGTCCCCATAAACGGTGGCTGATCTCAACTATTGGAGCTCATTGTTACGGTGGCATATTCATGTCTCAGTGGCTGAATGTCTAGTCATTTAATTCACCGACAAAACGTTACACCGCACGAAACGAATGTTATATTTTGGAGAACAGTGATCAAAGTCCGGACTCGAGGCCGCTTTGACTCGGACTTTCACTTGAGGGTCCTTGACTCGGACTTCAGAAGCGGATCCGGGGGGGGGGGGGGGGGGGGGTCCAGGGGGTCCGGACCCCCCCCCCCCCTTTTTTTTCATCAGAAACAACGTTTTTTAAGGGCTTCAGACAATATTTTGCCGCCTGGATCCCCCTTTTTCAGACCTGAGTACCTTTTTCAAGGGTTCACATTTGTCACCCTGGATTGGACCCCCCCCCCCCCTTTTCCTTAATCCTGGATCCGCCCCTGGACTTGTACCCGGAGGTGAGGATTCGAGAAATAAGGCTGATTCCATCTCGAGTCAAATAGAAAAAAGGCTCTGTCTTATAAAGACTTGTACATGTGTGTATATATATATATATATATATATATATGAGGCAATCAATTAAAAGTATGTGTCAACTTTAACATAAACATAAATATGATAATCTGAAATTTCCATTTTAAATTGCGCATTGAGGGTAGTTTTATTTGACTCCAACCTGGACTCGGATTCCAAAGGACTGGATTCGATGAAGATGGACTTGGACTCGGACTTAGACTCGAGAGGCCTGGACTCGGACTTGCACTTGCTTTCAGCATCGTAATAACAGTGGCTATGGTATACATGTATGCCCATTTGTCTGGTCGGCTTTTTAAAGACATTTATTGGCATATGGGATTTATCTGGAACAATTTCCCTGAAAGGACAAAATAAATTTGCTCCAATTTGCAGAAATCCGGCGATACGGTATGCGTTCATTCCCAACATACATTTATTCACTATATAACTCACGCATTCATGAATGGAATCTTATTAAATATTCAGGGCATTTCGGGAATGGGCCAACGAATATGGGCGTGATAAGTGAATGCAAGCACGTTATTGGGAGGCGGAGGTTTGCATTTCTTAGAATGCAGATTTCTGATTCTTACTTTAAATCATTCTATCAAAAATTAATTTGGTGATAATATTTGAGTCAGGATGTGATCGTCAACCTTTCAGGATCATTACATGTACCATCAGGGCTATTGATAGCTTCCAACTATAATTTGAGGATTTGGGCGTTTAAAACAAATGTGTTATTCAGCTCTTTTGGCCTTGCCTCCGCCGATAGATCGTCGCCTGGACGCTGGCCTTGAAGTACTTTCGTATGGCAGCACCACGCCCTTATCGAACACTGACAGGTGTATTTCTGGCAGTTTCCCGAAACCACTCATAGGGGCTGCCATTTTGCGTACACACTAAAACCTGGATGTCACAGGTCGCAATTCGGAAATTTTGGGAGAGTGAATTATTTATCATGAATTCTTTCAAACTTATATTACCATATTTGGAATCGAGAATCGAGAAAAACCTTATGATATATTGTCTGTAATATATCTTCAAACAAAATAATATTTTCATGGAATTGTTAAAAAAATTATATTCTAATAAATTTAAAATGTCCTCCATTTCTCTCTTAATATAATTGTGGCTAATAATAGGTGCAATTTTCAAACTAATTTGAAAGTAAAGGAATATAACAGTATTTGTTTTATTTATTGACTTTACATATAGTCACTCTTATGCTATAAAATTTTTAATGCAGTGATTATATTCTGTAACCAAAAACTCGTTTTCCATTACATATGATGATCATGATACTATAAAAATAATAATAATAATAATAATAATAATAATAATAATAATAATCAAAATAATAATCAAAATAATAATAATCAAAATAATAATAATAATAATAATAATAATAATAATAATAATAATATAATAATTATTATTATAATTATATTTTAATAATAGTATAAGACAATATAATAACAATCATCCTGATCATCATCATAAATAAAAAAATACATTAATTAACACTTAAAATAACGGTATTCAAGTATTATGATTACAGTAAACAAAAGCAATGCAATGATCATTAAAGTAACATTACAGTTGTGTGTTTCAAAATAAAAACGTAATATCTAGTGTATGTAAAACACTGACGTTGTTTGACCGGTGTTGTGATGCACGTTTTAATGATAAGAACAGTTCGTCGAAATGACTGGAAACTCTCCTTAAAGTGAACAAAGCCTCGAACTGAGTATCATTAGCGTTGTCAGCAGTATTGATAAACCGCTTTAACGAACTAACAAAGTCGAGAGAGCGACTTTATATACGGCTTATCAGTGACCCGAGGGGGATCACGTTCAAAGGTGAAACCCTTGGAAGTTTTTACCCGGGGCGCTCCTTTCCCACAAGGTTTGATTCCAAACGGGGTCGGTTCCGGATTTATTCACCAATACTGTAAATCTTCGCTCTTTGAACCCAAAGCGACCACGGCGCTGTCAACCGACCTCGTATATACGCCTGGTTAACCTCTATATTACGGAGCAGCGGGCCCGGAGATGGACCACAAGCAGCCTATATCCTCATTTATGTTCCGGACATTTCTGGATGCAGCGTCACTGTCAGAAATGCTTGTCAAATTTTGCAGATGTATCATGTTAACAACTCGGCTTCTGGGGCAGCCCTGCCTCGGTCATTATGAGGTTGTGATATCTTTTGAGACCCCGCGATGAGTCAGTGGGCCTTAAGAGAGGCAAGGGTGTGATCCTCGGTATGTATAAAAATTAATCTCGTGAGAGTACTTCAGATTTGGGGTTAATGGCGTATATGACTAGAACCACAGTCTTATCAGGGAGCGTATCCAGGAAAAGGGGAAGTCTAAACCACAAAGACTAATGACAAAGCCTAAAAAAGGTCAGGCCTGGGAAGGGTTAAGGCCGCAAAATAGGTCTGATATCCTTAAAAATATGTTGCGGCGGCTGAAAAAGGAGGACCTCCCTTATCCCCCCCCCCCCCCGCCCCGGATCCGCTTCTGTTACCTAAGCATACAGATCTAACAACATTGATGGATTAATGTTCTGTTAATAATGTTTTTAGTGGACGTAACCACCTTCATTTGTTTTGCTGTCTAATCCAAATCTTAATCTTAAGTATGTACAACTAAAGAGATTTATTTCGGTTTGGAACGAAGCGATTTGGGCGGTAGCACTCGATTCCTATAATGTCATTTTGCATCCTGGTATTACCAAGGTTTCTTGTCTCCCGTATCTGCGGGTTATGGCTGTGTAATCATTCCCATTGCTGGGTCATAACACCGAGGAACCCCCTAAACCCGCACTCGTTTATAGTGATACACGGCTGAGGGGCACAACCTCCTGAAAAAGCCTGTAGAGTGCTCACCCTGCGTGGGGACAGACCCTGAAAATTCTCCCCGTTTCATTGGCTGAGAATTAATCTCACGAAATCCAGGCTTTGTATCATGTGCTCTACCCTAGACCATAGCAGCCGATTACAAACCAAACGTTAAGAAGCAAATATGTAAGAAGATATCTACTGTTACAGTTCTACATAATCTCTCAAAATGAATAAAGAATAACTTACCTAATGCACGTTTTGAGGCCTAACAGTCCTGCCTTTCCAACTAACATAATATTACACATGCTAACGGCAATATCAGTTGACTCAGGTCATTTTTTGGTATTAGTTCTATTTATTTTCATTGTCAATATTTTTGTCAATATGTTTTTGTATCAATATTCTTCTCTTTACTATTATTATTATAGAAAGTCAATTTTTTGGTATTAAAAATTTCTTCTTTATACTGTTATTATTTTAGAAAGTTCATGTTTTGTATTAGTATTTTTTTTTCTGTTTACTATTATTATTATTTATATATGTATCATTATTATCATAGAGAGTTCATGTAAAGTCAATAAAAAGCACAACAAACATAAGTTTAGATACTTACCTGTCCAGGAATTGGCAGAGGGTGTTTTCACTTTTCAATTCATTAACTCAGTGTTTGACAGCTTTTATTCGTAACTTAATCATTTTAAAGAAACAAATTGTGAAATTAACTAATACTTATCAAACTAATCTATTATTAAAATAAAAATGAATTATTCAATTAAAATAATTTAATAAAAATGATCTTTTAAATGAATATTTAGTCATGATATTTGCAACAATTTCTACGTTTAAGACTACGCAAGATCTAAACATTTGTGGCCACATTGAATGAAATACCAATTATAGAAACTTACACTGTTCATGTCGATGCCATTTGTATAGGACCAGGAGTTTTGGAACGATTCGATGAGTCTGTTTGCGAGGGTCTTTGGAATGTGATGAAACTGGATGAACTCTTTGATGCTGGTCTGCCTCTCATGGTACTCCTCTGTTCCCTGGTACAGACGTAACATTATGGAAGATACGTTACCGAAGATGGCGGCGCTCATCAGAGCTGAAAGACAAGAAACATATTTGTAAATGAAGAGGCAACTACATACGATGAAGTTATTAAGGAAATAACGATTTAAAGATATATGCTGCTTATAAGCAAGAAATTGCCCATTTAAATATTCCCATTTACATATTTTGTACCGAAAAAATCCAAGATCAGTCATGTACAATTAGTATTATATCCATTGAGTATATATAATTTTGAATATGATGTAGTGTATGTTCTGTCTGATAGTACAATTATTTAAGAAATTCACACTCATTTTCACATGAAATTTTAAATTTTTGAAAATTTTGAATTGTACAAAACTTTAAGCAACCAAAAATAGCAAACCACTTGCTGAAGGTCTAATATAAAACTACATGATATTATCTAAAAAATCTTTTTCTTTTGTTTTTACTCTACCATATTTCGTTCATGTTTAAGATAAAATTTATTTCTATTATTGAGTAAAAAAATTAATTTATTTTTATTAAAGAAAGTAATATGATACAAGAAAAATAAAAAATTAACGGTTTTGAGATAGTGACATATATGGTTTGCTATTAGCAATATCAAATTTGAAACAAGTAAATATGTAATCATTAACAATGTACCCGTTACTGTTTGAATAACATTGTGTAGCATTTAAACACTAAAATTAAAAAAAAAACATTAAAATTTGATATGGAAATTTATGTTAATTTCATAAATAAATATACTATAAAAAAGAGCTCCGTGTCAGGTTTAAAATGATATATCCTTTATTTAAAAAAGCTTAGGGACAGACTTTTAATCAAGGTGTTTTTGCTAGGTATGTGTCAATGAATGAACCAAGTATACTACGGTGATTATTTAATTATGCATTGTATAATGCGGTGATGTAAGACTCGAGTCCCGACTTGGACTCCAGACTCAAGTGCACTGTTCCAGGGAATCGAGGGTATCGGGCTTATATTCGGACACGCATTTCAGGACTCGAGTATTCAAGCCGAGTCCAGTAGGAAAAACAATGCCTGTTATTTAGACCTGACATTCAGATTAAAGAAAAATATCACAAAGACAAGTTTAGATTATACACCTAACATAATATCTGCACTGGGAGTTGATTGTGAAACCGTATCAAAGTAAAGCATATACAAACTTACATAAAAATGAATATGATTAGATAATATTTCCTTTTTAACTTGTCTTCAGTTAAGACCTGTTGGACTTGGTTTCGCGTTCAAAAAGACTTGGACTTGAGGGAGGTGGACTTGGACTCGAACCGTAAGGACTCGGAACTCGGACTTCTGATCGAGTAGCTTGGACCCGAATTTGCACTCGGAGTTTGGGCTCCGCTGCATTACTGGTGTGATGCATAAAAACACTGAATTTGTTATTTATAACAGTATACCGACCGGGACCAGCTTACTTGGAGACCAAGAGAGACCGAGACCCACGAGACCAAGACCAGCATAAAATACAGTCTTACAAAGTCACAAACCCATTTCACTGCCTGTAAGTCCAACCTAAATTTCAACGGCAGAAAAAAAGATTATTTTACAAGAACAATGTAGAGATAATGATAATGAGAAGGAATATGATAAATTAATAAATTCTGTGTATGGGTCTAATCTACCCTTAAAACTGCTTAGATAAGTGAACATGTCCTTTAAGAAGGAAAAGAGGCATGCTTTTCAACATAATTTATTTTAAACCTCATTTCTTTTCCTATTATCTTTAATCCTCTTAGCTTTCCAAACTAAAAGGCGTAATCCGTCGGTTCTTTTGAACATTTTGATCTCTCATCACTTCTGAATCACAAATGTACTTGAATGATGGCGCATAATCAGATGGTGATATAAAAGTATCGCAGAGCACTCATGGCTTTGACTGAAGTAACGTTCATTTAAATTCCTCTTGTGTAAAGAAACTGGAGTTTTAACAAGGTTCAACTTCAAAGGACAAAACATCTCGGTTTATAAGCCACTCTTTACTGGTTTGCATATCAAACAGGACTAGGCTTCGCAGCGAAGGCGTGAGGGGAACCAGCAAGTGTACAGGGTCACGTGATTGAGCGGCTGAGCAAGAAAAGAACGCTGTTGATCTAACAATATTGGACTTTTGATATTAACCGACTGCTACAACTGGCGGCTAGCATTCTGAGTTCGTCGGGTAAAAACTGGCGTGAAATGTTATCAGCATCTGTGGGAAGACTTGTGAACTTCACAGAATGGATATTTGCATTTTTTTGTGTTTCTCTGGTAAGAACGAGCGATGTTTAATTACCATCTGCCAAACATGCATTAGACTAAAGAGTTCGTTCACCTTCAATTTGTTATAGAAACATGGTTCTTGAATTTAATAAGCAACTAAGGCCTGTATAAATTAATTAATCTGTTTACAACTATTATCTAGAACGAAGTTGTAAAACGCAAATCCATAATGGGAATTTATGTTAATGTGTTTTCATGGTCTACATGAACTAGAATAACACCGCAGTCATAAAATAAACTTTGTGCTTTTTCATCTGCATTATCATTTGTTTTTCCATCCTACTGTCCTTCGTAGATTCGTATGTATCGCTTGGGATTTTTGGTTCGTTTCGACTTTGATGTTTTTTTCTGCTGTCTTAACCTTGGTCAGGTGAATGAAATAAAGATTATTTTTATGAATAGCTGACCGTACGTGGTCAATATTTTGCACTTGATGATCAGTTTAGTTTAATAAGAAATACGGCAGAATAAAAATAACTTTATTATTTTAATATTAACAGATAACACAACACCACCGGTGAAAGGTTTACAGTTTGTTCTACGGACCATTGGAATAACATGCATTAATAAAATTTAAAAAATTAATAAGCAGTATATAAAGTTTAATTCAAAATCTATTTACCCCATAGTATACTATTAGAATGAGTCTTACAGGATGTGAAGATACGGGCGCCTTAGGCCCTGTTTCAGAGCAACAAACTGCTTTCTGCCTTGATACACAATCGTAGTTGCCGACAGGTGGCGCTTTAATAGCCCCCTTCGATTATTCGAAGATATTTCTGGATTAATTTAGAAATACATAGAATGACCCCCCTTAGGTCACACTTTGCATCATTCTCGGCAATTCAAGTCGTGCACGTCCGATGTGTGACCACAGAGGAGTTCCGTGAAAAACAGTCTACTGCGGCCACCGTTAATTATTATAGAGAAGATTATAGCTCTCCCATATCTTAGATCAAGTGTAATGCATTACCTTGGTTTAAAAATTAATAAGCCGTCCACTTGTTTCATGTTGACCAGTTGTTAGACTGAGCCTGGGCGCTTCGACTAATAATTCTATGCATTTATCCATACTAAGACCGGGCGTTTAAAATACAACATGATTCATATAAAATGGTGAACCAAGTTAATGTTCTATTTTGTTATTCTCTTTTCCGTCTGCATGGGTAAACTGTATTGCCGACGCCTTGGGTTTAAATATTTTATAAGACATTTTACTTATTATACTAGATAATAAATCGATATACGGTAAAAGCTATTTATGTTTTAACGTGTATTTTGCCGTAAAAGTCAAATGTAACATCAACTTATATTATATTCTATTTTGCAAATAGAACTCTTGATTTCATTTGAATTGTTTTGTTCTCAGAAGGCATTTTTTCCAGAACCCTTTATAAGAACTGCTAATGATGTCAGGACGTGGTGTTTACAAAATAATTCCATCATTTTGGTATATTTGCCTTAATCAGTTCCGAGACTCTTCATCAAGTCATTCGGCGTGTTACATTTTGTCGTTCGACGCGTTTATTCTCGTAGATCAGGCGTAAAGTCGACCGTTTGGGTTCCAATTTGGAATTTATTGCCCTGGGCTTTGCTAGACCATGTGTGAAGCAGAGCTTAATTAACGGTAATTTTCTTTTTTTTTTGACCCGAAACAGTCTAATAGAGATGTAAAACTGGCTTGCCCTTCGATGTCAATAATCTTTATGATGTAAATCTTTAAAGGATGAAATATTTTTTTTTATTTGATATCACCTCACGGCCTACAAAGACACTCTAACAAGAACCACCGTTCGCAACAATACAGACACCTTGTGCAAAGAAAATATTCCGTATAAACTCAGCATATTGGTGCATGTCCTTTAATGTTTAATAGCCAAGTCGTGTGTGGTGCAGAAAGCGACGGAGTTTGCCATAAAAATGAAAATTTACAGTCTGTACACTCACTTGATTAGCTTGTTTTCACAGTGATATCGATACAATAATTATGGGTGGCCACTGCAATGCAGTTTTCTGTATGACTGGGGTCACGAAATAAAGTAGGCCATATCAGTCCATTATGAAAGCCCTGTTGGCCATGAATTCTAAGCTTTTGTTTGAGGGGCAGCTATAGAACCTTATTTTTTATAGATCATGTATAATGCGAGTGTTTGTGTTCTAATGTGTAACACCCTCCTCTCGGTCACATTGATCAACTGTAATTTGAACTTTAGGGTTTCAATATATGATTGTTGTGCCGATATGATGGTTTGAATTAGTAATTAGTGATTAAGTGTTGTCGGCAGGAGCTTGAAACTGGACAAACAAACGTAGATTATCGATTCCCCCATTACTGTTTATTGGACAAACAGAGGCCACACGGCAGTAAACAAAGTAGTATTGACTATGTTGTGTACAGATTATGAGCAACATGCCACACGTTATAAAATGTCAAACGTGTTTTGTCGATCACAGTGGAGAAACGGGCGTGGGAAGTGTCTAAAGTTATAATTATATTTTGAGATAGTAATAATAGTAATTATGATATCATTTAAATGAAAAAAAAAAATAGAGCAGAACTAAAAACTGGGTCAGATATCACGGGAAATGCTGCAAAAACTGATCTGGATCATACACAGACAGTGTCATACTTGCATAATGTCAAATAGTGCCCAGATATTACATTGGGCATTTTCTGTGGCATATTCTGTAAAACAGGTCAAGCAAACGTATAACTGGTCTGTCACCACACTGCGCAGACTCGGACTTACAAAAGTACGACTCTGCTGTTTAGGGATTGTTGGAGTAAAGATCTGCCCCCCCCCCCCCCCACAATGCACCGGGGCTTCTAAATACAACAGCGGCGTAGGTATATATGTAGTGAAATGGGTAGTATATTCCATTCGTGTGTTGGACTTGAATTGTGTCAAGGCAAATCACATAAACATGGGTGTTTTCGTGGTAAAAATTTAACGGAATAAGTAATATATTGTAAACATACACGCGAGAAAAGTAAACAGAAGGTGTTTCCTTGAAATGTAACACATTTGATTTTGAAATTTGACCGTTGAGACAAGTAATATCGGTCGTGTCACAGTGCAGAACAGAAGAGGTTCGTTTCGAGTAGAAACGGTATTGACTGTATTTAGAAATAATTAAAATCTAGTAGTACATACCTTTACCACAATAATCTTTCAATAATGCCATTCACATTCGGAAAATATATATTCAAGACGTAAAAAAGGGGATCACATCAAATAATTGCGTCTTCTTTCCTTCTAACATTTGTTCCTATAACTTAGTGGGGCGAGTGTGTGGTAGGAGACCTGATTTCGCAATCGACCGGGTTAAACAATAGATTGGATATGTACTCTGGCCGACTAGAAAAAATGACAAGACTGGCCCTGCATTTAAAAAAGACGGATAATGGTGCTTTTATTGATCGGTTTTTATTATATCAAAGGATGCAGTTGCTGCCAAAAACACAAGTCTCCCCATCCATAGAACATGATGAAGATCAAACTCAGCGGAGAAGCATCAAGATTTAAACAATAAAAAATATTGAGAATCAAAATTTTAATAATGAATATGACTATGCATGTAATGTTGGTTTGCATAAAATATAAAAAAACTTCAGTTAATGAGCATGAATACAAGTGTATGAGAATATTATAATTTATAATTTTTCTTCCATACTACAAAACATTATAATAAAAAAGTTGTGTATATGGTGTACATTCTACCATAGTGACTGGTAGACGTTAGATATTTCGCACGAAAAAGCCCAACATGCGTAATATTGATATTTGTATATTTTCATTCACATCTCATACAAGACAGTCACCGACATTTAAACTATGAATACTTGTAAAGAGTACGACCATCCCTTGGACGAAGGCTTTGCTTATATCAGACATACGTTGTTATGCCGGATGTACACACTGCGAAAAATCGTACTAACGATTGCACGACTCTGCTGTTTAGGGCTTGTTGGCGTCACAATCTGATCCCTACAATGCATCGCGGCTTCTAAACTCACCGATGGCGTATAGTTATAAATGCAGTGAAAAGGGTAATATATAGCCCGTCATATAAACATCTAAGTATTGTGTGGGTTTACCGGTCTAAGGGAGATGTTTTGTATATAGTTATTTCCCCATCTCGGATAGCCAGCTCGGCTACGTGCATTTAATCTCAAATGCAAATGTTTTAATAAAAAGCGAATGCAAAGTTTGCAAATGAATTTGAATCATATCAGAAACAAGTGCTAATATGGTTAAGGTTATTAAATGTAAGTATATATGCAAATGAACAAACAAATGCCACCAAATATCAGAACATACCAATAAATTGAAATGAATATCTTCTACAGAATCCAGTCATGGCAGAATATAGTATTGATTAGGTATTACATGATTCTTCATGAATATTTATGAGTAACTTAATTTGAATATCAGATGACTATCAATTTTTTCAGCTTTGTATATAAATATTTTTGAAAATGTAAAGTATCCTGTAGCTCTTTCGATGGAAAATGCGACATTCCCAAATTCAAATAAACATATTTTCATTTAAACCGAAGCCTGCATGGCTGTGAACTCTTAAACCGAAACAACATGCTGATGGTCACTTCTCAGGCCGGTCAAATAATCTTTTCTTTCGATTTATCTAGTTTGACCAGATTACTGACCACCGCTGTGCGCTCAAATTAGTAGAGAGTGACCACTTAACGCCGTGCCGTATTGATCACCTGTGAGCCCGGGAGGTCCAGGGATTCATCCTGGCTCATATTTCCATGTCTCGGTTACTCATTTCTGTCAACATGTGCCACTAACTTATCACGAAAATAGTTTTTTAGTGTGTTTTTTGGTGTTAAAAGACGATTTTGATTTGTAATTTTGCTTTTAATGAACACACAATATATATATATATATATATATATATATATATATATATATATATATATATATATATATAAAATGCTCGAACGGTCCCATAAATAATAGTAGTCCGTGGACGGGCTGGCCATATTTCATAAATAAATATTAATATTAATATATATATATATATATATATATATATATATATTTATTTATTTAATACTTTTAACCTTAAGCCTAAATTTTATAGGGAACGTACAATATATACATACTTAAATAGAACAATTATCTTCTTAAATGAAACAGACAGAAGACAGAAAAATATATCACTTATTAAAAATCGTTTTTTAATCAACATACAAACCTGTTCTGCTGATAAGAATTTAAGACGTTTTCTTTTCATAGGCTTACATAAGTTTAGAAACCAAAGTTCCCTGGTCAACCAAAAGGGACCGATATATCTTATATGAGCTCCAGGGGATAAAAAAAAGTACCTTAAACTCCTGCTATGAGCGCCAGGAAGGCTCTTACACAATGTCCTCACAGAGGCTTGGCATAAAAACTGGGAGAACACCAGCTTCTATGGTCTAAACACAAGACTCAAAGCCGGGAGGTCGTGAGTTCAAATCTCACCCGAAGAACGGTAAGATTTTCACTGTCGCCCCCACGCAGGGTGAGCGTTCTGCAGGCTTAATGAGAAGGCTGTGCATAACGGCCGTGTTTCACTCACAAACGAGTGCGTCTTAGAGGGTTCCTCAGTGTTATGACTAAGCAATGGGGATGATTTCACACCCAGGCCCCGCAGGTTCGGTAGCCACCGGGCCTGGGTGACACTAGGGAACAACATAATATGATAGGAAGCGAGTGCTACCGCCCTGTTTCGTATTGTTAAACAGAAATGGAAATCTGCAGATGTTCGTACTATGGTTACGAATTAGATAAGACAGAATAAAAAATGAACGCCGTAACCTCTACCAAACAAATATTTAAAAAAAAATTCGGAAAGCATGGCCGCCCTATATGTATGCCGTGAGTGTATGAACCATTATTATAAGTTATTTACGGTCTACTATCTTAACATCCACTTAACTCTAACGGAGCTTTGCCTCTGATACAGATGTTTAATCCATAATAATTATCAACTGACATCTTTGAGAGCCCATCTATTCTAGCTGCCCCTGGAGGATCAGTTTTTTTCAGCGTTACGAGATGACTTTAATAGCATCATGGATCTTAATGTTTATTTAATATTTATAAAGTTTTGGAGCTATAGTTTCTGCATCAATCTACTGGATTAATGTACCTACTGAGACTGAAAATGGACGCCATTACATGTTAGCTAGTAATATGTGTGCTCTATCTTTCTGTCTGTCTGTCTGTCTCTCTCTCTCCCCTCTCTCCATTCCTGCTCAAATCCTACAACAATAAAACATCTACTAGGCCTTCTGGAACACTTTAACTACAACGCAATCTTGTGGATAAATATATCTGCTAATTGTAAATATGGTTTATGCAGGATTTTATAATTAATGAGCAATCAAAAAGTACAATTATTTTCACGCTAGGCTGAAGTCCGTTTCGCAAAGTAGTTTCAATCGAATTTTTTATATTCCTTTTTGTAACTGTTGAAACATTATCTCTTAGGCGTGAGCGATATGGGAATATGAATATTGCGTACCGTGATTTCATTTTCCAGTAATGACATTTATTGATATTTTATCAAATCTGTATGAAACCGATTATAATAAAAATAAGGTAAAAGTTAAAGAGTTCTAAATGGTTTGATATCAAGGAAATGCTGTGGCCCATGTTAACCATTACCAAGTCTACGTAAGGAAATGTTATATATATTATATATATATATATATATATATATATATATATATATATATATAATATATACATATATATATATATATATATATTCTTCTTTTCTTTCTTTTTTCTTTCTTTTTGAAAAGCATCTCAGCATATATAAAGGCACAGAATATTTTCATTTTAACTTTTCAAAGTTCTTTGATTGTTCATTATCATCTTTGATGGGATTTCAAGTTTTTATTAAATACACAAAACAGAGTACAGAGAGATGAGGAAAAAAAAAGTTAAAACACAAATGCGAATTCTTTTAAAATCAACTTCATTTTTTTCTAACATTTGACTAGCACATTTTATGGAAGTTTCATAACATTCCCTATAAGATAGCAGAGAATATTTCATCCCAAACTTGAATAAAGCTTTGCATTTCAATGCTAAGGCAGCTGTTCAATATTGTATGAAAGTGTTAATGTTTTATTCTTATTTCGAGTAGTATGGATTTAGAATCTTGCAATAAACAAAAAAAAATATTAAGATGCCTCTTGTCTGGATTCCTATATACCCCGAATGTATTTTCATTGTTTTTTCAACTGTGAAGGTGTCATAAGTATATTTGACCACCAGGCATCAAAATCAAGCTAGAATATCTGTATATCTTTACAAAAAAATAAACTTGTGTAACAGTGATTTCTTCGTTCGTTTTTAATACTGACACATGATTCACATATTTCATCTTGTGCAACCATTTGTTATAAATCATGAAACTTTACACATGTTGTGCATGTATACGGACAGGCACACACACACACACACACACACACACACACACACACATATATATATATATATATATATATATATATATATATATATATATATATATATCCTGAAATGTTCAATTTGGCTCGATAAACCATATGATGAAAAGGCTTCACATGAAATTCGCAGGTCTGATGTGATTTATTAGTTCTCAGCTTATTTCCACACACAAACAGAATGAGGTGCTAAACACATTTATTATAGTACTAATTGTTAACTTATATTCTGTCTTCAATTTTTGTGTGACCATGTGAATATTTTAACATTCTTTTACAAAATTTAGACATAATCCACAGTCTACAACTGTTTTTACCAATAAAGTTATTTCACTTATTTGCATAAACGCGGCCTAAAGAAAACTTATTTTAGAAGTGTAATTTAAAATGTTTCTTTTAGTACTCTCAATAAAAAGTATATATACCTTACTAAATACTTTACTTAGTCCTTCTGTTTTATGTCCTGTGTGAAATAAACTGAACTGAATAAACTTTTACACTGTCATTACATTTAATAAGATGATACATTAATAATATATAAAATGTTTGTATATTTATACCAGAAAACACACTTGTTTCCTGTTAACTGACAAGTACAAGTATCGCAATGTACTGCAATACGAAAATCAAAGGCCATACCCAACCCTCATCAATATATAAGCTCTTTGGCATCCCTTGGTGGAAAAGAGTTTTGCAGCCAAGAGTGTCTTAATCCTTAAATCTTGATTTGTTCTGCTGTTTTAGTGATAGTCTTTTTTTCCCCCAAAGAATTCGGTTGTTAGTCCACAAATTGTTTACAAGAAACAGCCGCTCGAGTTGTCTCCACATCACACCTACTACCATCGAAAGATCCTCCAAGCTGATAAAGCTATACATAAATCAGGCTTAACCCATTCTGCGATACGTCAAGTGTCTTTAATAGCAGGCTAAGCGGTGCCATTTATGAATAAATGGCATAATTGTGTGGTCTGTCTCTAGGTGCCGGAGTGACACAAAGCGTGAAAATTAAGAAATTAACTAAGCAGCAAAAATACTTAAAGAATTAAACACAGATACGACACTAATAAGAAGGTAGAACTGCGCACCAAATGTGTCAAGACGTATTAGTCACGATATGGACGTCCTCTTAAGTACAGATGAGAGAGAAAAACGTTATTGCCACGTTTCACGCAGAGGCATTGTAATTTCCTACCTGTCCGACAGATCCGCCCGTAAAAACAACAAAAGACTTCATAAACAAATCTTACTGGACAGAGAAAGCTAGTAATAGACGATAGTCGCGAAATAAATGCGAGTTAAATGCTCAATAATGGAACCATAGACGACAGATGGTAGTATTCATTCTGTAAAATCTTAAAAAAAATACTGGTACTCCGACAGAGATCGTCACGTACATTAACCGAGTTCAGGGCGGGTTTTCACTCACGAGCAGTTCTCTCCTACACGCGGCTCATCCAAACAAAAGAAAAAGAAAATTTATTATGTCGCACTTAACACGGCATCAGCCGATTTATATACAATCAGTTTAAGCCAAGTTGTTGTTGTGAACATTATTTTCTCTGCTAAAGTACAGTTAAAATAGAAAAGATATATAGAACAACGCCGAATAACGAGGCTGGCCTCGCTGGCATGCAACAGACTGGTACATAAAGATAAACGCAATGAAAACTAGTTCATTGGTGTAATGTATCTCTGTCATATCATGGGACAGGTAGTGAGTTCAAATCTCAATCGAGGCGGTGAGATTTCAAAGCCCCCCCCCCCCCCCCAACACACACACACCAACGGTGAGCGCTCTGCAAACTGAATAGGAAGGCCGTCCTCCGCGACCGTGTTTTCTCACAAACCGTTGCCTCTTTCGGGGGTTCCTTGTTATAATAACCCCGGAAAAGGGGACGATTCCACATCCAGGAGCCGCAGGTGTAGTAGTCACCGGGCTTGGATAACACCAGGACATAAAATGAGAGGTCGCAATCGCAGGCCATCGCAGCTCTGGTGTGACTGGGCCGTTTCTGATTGGTGCCGTTCAACTTACACGCATTATATGTCACTGAGAGGCAATTAAAATGTCGGACATTGCTTTCCATAGGATTATCATAACTGTAAACGTATCGATACAATGCCATACAACGATACCAGTCACAACTTTGTATCTCGATGTATCGGTAACCGAAGTATTGTTATAATGTTACATGTGTGCCCCTGACATTACTGTTGTGAGAACAATCTGTCAACTGGTACTGTAAAACCAGCTTACCATATCAGAGGACAAACTGATCCGATAAAAATAATGAGGTCCCACTATATTTTCCATGCCTCATAGCTAAGAAGGACCACCCGCGGCTATCGGTAATAACCCAGACAGGTGATCCTGGATGGAAAAGTACAAGAAAGAAAATCTTTCTTTAAGGACTTGAGCCGGAAGACTAAGGTCGGCAGGGGACTAATGAAGGCCCTTTTTCTTGTATCCGTAAGAAGTTCTCATAAATATGCCATACAACCAGCATGGAGTCGGAAAAAGTCCCTAAAAAGCACACCATGTTTTACAAATACCGGAACGTTGGCGTTTCACCGAAGAACAACTCTTCTCGCAATCAGAGGCTTTTGGTACTGGTTGTAACCATTGCATAGCATACAGAAGGAATCTTTTAATAGAATATATTGAGCCCGCGAGTTCAAATGGTAACGATTCAAAGCCCTTCTTCAATATTTGCATTTGCCATCGAGCTCCGAATGAAAGACCTTATAAGCCCGCAGGCCAGACATCGTCAATACCTATCGATAGGGTTCCCTCCCAAATATCTCCTTTGAAAACAGGTTGCAATGTTCACATCGCCCCCTTGCATACTTTGATTATTCTTGAAGAAAATTAATAGGAACAATTCTTAAAGAACGTCTAGACGGGCCCACACTAGTTTTGTATGAACCGCTTTCTTCGGGTGACATTTATTGTATTAAGTCTTTACACTGAAATGCCGTCATGGAGAAAGCATCTGATTGCCTTAATCCGTAACAGCACCGAGGATTGGCAGACTCTAGTTCCGACTAATTTAACCCAAAATCAGCAGTTTATATATAGAATCCTCATATTAATACAATTCTTGCCCAGACTATATACCACTGGTATTTTAAGTGTAAATATTTTTGAAGATATTTTGTTTGAAGCGTTAGGCTTTACATGCTATTTAATGTTCTGCTGGAAGCAAGGCAATATATATATATATATATATATATATATATATATATATATATATATATACCTGTTAAAATGTTTTCACCGATTTGTTGCAGCGAAAAATACAGTAAAATGGTTTGATGAAAATCAAAGATCTGGATCAAGGAATATTCACATATGTGCAGTCACATATATGGGATTGAACTTGGAAATTGGAAATATCGGCCGAATAATTGAATGCAAACACTGGATTGGGGAACTTATGCACCAATGTTCCTAGTCATATGGGCTAATAAGAGTATGAAAAAAACGGTATGCGGAGTACCCAAAATTAAGTACCGCCCACATGACGAAGGCTTGCATTCCAGAGAATGCATATTTCTAGTCATATATTTTGTTTTATAAACTGTCATTTAAGGTACTTAGTTCATTCTTTGTTCAAGTTGCATGGGCCCAATGTGATCAAGAAAATGTGTTTACCCCTCATATCAAAAGTGCTCACTCGATAAAAATGCTCGCCACTGCTAAAAGAAGGAGCTATATAGAAATATGTAAGCATAACCGTGATTAATTCAGGTGCCGTGAGGCAGAAGGCTTGTTTAAAAGTAAGCCATATACAGAGACCATTAGGGGCCATAATGGCTTTGTTACACATCCACGACATTTAAAGTCGTAGGGTGGATTATACGTGCTTCAATTAATTCCAGCACGATTTGAACTGGTTGAAGCAAGAGATACAACGCAGTTAGGTAGGATTTCATAAGAACAATATATTACAACTGATCAATATTTGTAAAATTAAGGCTACCAGATAAAGAAAATAGAGTGAAGGTGTCAAAACAGTCTTCAAATGTTTTGTGGAAAATAATCAGCCAGGGGTGAAAAACTACGATAAAACACATTTAACGAAGCGATGCAATTAAACCCGGAATAGTATTCAGGTCTCGAGAAAGGCGGTTGTTCTATGCATGTAGTAGTTGGTTTCAAACTGGCCCATCAGCCGTTTGGGGAATAAGAATTGATTGATTAAATCTAATTTGGGGCAGATATTTGCGTGGATTGTGGTACACAAGTTCACTTTCCAAACTAAACAAGACATAAAAACAGACCTTCGTTAATTAGTCTCCGATTTTAAAACTACTATTTAAGGAAATAAAAGCCTCCTGCCGTCAAAAAGCGGAGAGCGCATCAAACTATTGAGAAAAAAACAGCAAGATTCGCTCTCACCGGATCTTCTTGTTTGGCAATCATCATGCAAAGGCACGCCTTGGTTGGGTTCAGCTGGGCATTATTGTGGGACAAGCACTTACGAGGGCTTTCAGAGGAAAGAATTGGGAGTTCAGAGGCGGACCTGCTGGCAAATATGCAAGCTTGATAGTCTTTCGCAATAGATAATTGCCTAAAAAAAGAAGTCAGTGGGTGTTAGAAAAAGATCTCCGGGATAAGAACAACCGGGCAGATCTCGGCGTTTCATTTGAGCTTGTATGAGGGTATGTATAAGTCGGGCTAAGCGACATGGGAGGGATTGATCGCCCCGGCCGCATGGTTCTACTGCACAAACAAGAAAGTGTGCTGGAAGAGAGAGTGATCAATTTTCTACGATTTTCCAACCCGGTTAAGACAACTAAACGGGGTGGCAGCGCTACCCAGAGGATCAAAGATATCCCCGTATCTGCAGTTCTTGCCTAGGACTCTGTCTTAAAAAATGTTGGTATAGCCGCACAACCTGGTATCGCATGGTTCAATTAGGAAGCTTCGACGATCTACTGATCTTCTTTGTAAGGGTTCTACTGTCTGGGCCCGTCTTAGAGCAGGTTTTGGATTACAGTGCATGAAAAAAAAAGCTTTGGTGTTTTTGAAACTGAATAGAGAGCTCTGTAAAAAGACCTAGATCGAAGTCCTTGCAGTTTCCTTAATCATGTCAACGATGTTGGTCTTTGAGCCGTGTTGGGTAATTCGACCTGGCCAGCTGGCTTGTTCAGATACTGAGTTAGGCCGGACTGGGTTTATTAACAACTCGCAGCCCTCGGCCGAACAGATAATCAAAGTTTCCATTTACAGTTCCAGTCGTGCTCCGACCCTGATCTATACCCGCATCTGGAGGGTTTTAGTTTCTCCGTTTGCTTTTCCCAAATGTGGAAAAAATAGACTGCAGCCCCAGGTTGAGTTCTAATTCCACTTTGTACTCGCACAGTCCGAGATTATCTAATGCCATTTTTGACCCTTGTTTATAGCGCTTTCCATGCGGTACGTGAATATTATGGTCAGAAAATTTTATTCAACAAATCCATACGAAACGATCGACAGTCTGCACGGGGCAAGTTGACTAGTCATTATTGCTTATTTCACATCAGAAATACCGTACACTACGATTTGGTTTAGAGTTAGAAAATTTAATTTTTGTTGTGTAGATTTTTAGTTGTGTCGATAATATGTGTATATGAGCAATATCCTCGTTTACAATGTTAATTTGTTTTGCAGTCTATCTTATTTACGTGTCTTTACTATTTATAACAACCTAAATGATAATTGTTTCATAATAGAAAATCTGATACAGTTATGAGGACATATCTGTCGCTCAGGCAGCTAAATCCTCGACATTTGGCACACTGAAAGCTTTGATTGAATTAACTGGACGATTACAAAAAAAAATCACTTTACAATAATGAGAGAGAGAGAGAGAGAGAGAGAGAGAGAGAGAGAGAGAGGCGCAGACTGAAAGATGCAGCCTGAAATTTAGCTGACTCTAGCTGGCGTGACTTTAATCAATTCTTGACTGAGCCTGATGGTAAACACAAAGGAATGAACTTGTTCTCATAAAATTTTCACATTGGTAATTAGTCCGACCTCAACGAGAAATTCAACAGCTTAGAGGTGAACGTGTGGTATATGGCGGATACAGGGTCTCAGTATTTTGGTGAGAGTACAAGTGTACAATAATATGTATTGTTATACCACCACATTCCCCATATCTTTAAAAACATAATGCCATGTTAACTTTATAATTACTCTATTTGAGACGCAGTCACCATTCTGAAGTCTCCGTCTCATTATTTGTTTCATGTAATTTCTGAAGCATACGTTAGGCATTTGAACAAAAAAGACCTTTTTTACATTCAAAAAGCCTGCCTGTATGATTCATAATATAAAAACGCACGAATTCTACAAAACCGCGGGAGGATGTACCAGAATTATTGTAGATAAAGATTATGAGTCAGCGGGCTAATCGGTCAGGCCACGGGCACGCCCTTACTCTCAACCTAGTTTCCAGGACTCGCTTCCGGCGGATTATCCGCAGGTCGCTCCCAGGATGAGGCTAACCATTGATTAAGTGTGTGCCATGCACTTGTTTACTTAGCTACACTGTTCAAAGAGGTAATGTTGCCGGGAGCTAAGCAAGAATATGTGATCAAACGTGTTCACTTTACAGCAGAACTACAAATCACAGTAGATACTATATGATACAAGTCAAGAAAATATGGAAATATTTGAAACAAAGTGTAAACTATTTAATGAAGTTCAACACACTGACATAACACCAGAGTTGTGCAGTAATAGGGCAAATCCAGGCTTTTTGGCTCACACAATTAAGCACCGTATGCTTATATATATATATATATATATATATATATATATATATATATATATATATAAAACACATTTATAACGCGGATTATATGTCAGTTCTTCAGCTGGCATACGAAAGAACATCACCCCATAGGGAATAATTCAGGCCCTGCAAAGCATTTACAGGAAATCTTATTCAAACCCGACGATAATGATTTTTTAAATATCACAGGTAGCCAGTGTTTGTCTAAAATTGTTTTTCAAGAAAGTATTTGATATATAATCTACTTGATATGTAGGTTACCCCATAGTATAGGGATTGATGGTTTCACCGCATGCAATTCGATACCGCCAACATTGGCTGCAAACGAGAATGGTGTATAACCGATTTTCAAAAAATGTTAATACCGAATGGCATTTGCATCCTTTTATACTATTGACTAGATACTTTAAGTCGCGTTTTCTCCTTTTGCCTCTTTCTTTAGGTAATGCTAAACCTAAGCAAAAGGAATAAGCCGCAACTTAGTATGCATGGTTCGTATCATTGCTTGGTTAATATGCATCAGCCCGGCACGTGTGCATCATAATATCTGAGTGCGCCGGGGGCGAATCCACCGAGTCCTGGGATGAAATCGACAAGCTATGCCCCAAGTGTAATAAGACTACTCAACAAGGTGAAGTCCTTGGCACAATTTATATACGGGATCAGCGTTGTGTGAGTAAATGTTAAGTTGAAACCTGACTGCATATATGGTTGATAATATGCATGGTCTAAACGTTTAAAAAAAAATAATTTGAATCTTTCTGAATGTGTTCTCACATTGATCTTCAGCCGAATCGGTCCCCAGGCCAAATGATAAAAATACAAACTAAAGTGATTAAAAACATAACAGAATATAATAAAGTAATTTTACCACAATTCTGATTTCTCGTACATCAAGCGGGTCCTTCAGAACTGGTGTTACTGCCAACATTGGAAACAAATAACATAACTAGACCTTGAGACCTGACGTGAAGATTCAAGAATTTTACAAATTTGATGATGTGAATATTTTCATTTATTAAACGACCATGATGGGTAACATCCATAGACAGAACCCCCGGCACACGAGATACTACACGTTATTTAAGGTTCATATTGGCTTATACATTATTACACAGTGAGCTCATTTCAGCCCGGCCCATCAGTGATGCAACGCCCCTTAATAAAATCTACAAGCACGCTTCGTTGACTGTGCACAGTAACCCGCCGCCACGAATGCATTCGACAAGCATTGCGGAGCGTGTGACGTCACTATGCTCTGTGATGCAAACGGACAACAAAATTGACTCTGAATGTGGAAAGGCGCTGGCGTGTGTGCACTTTTGAAATATTTTACTTGAGTACTTTACGAAAATAGATTGACTGTACACGGTTTGTTGTGTTGATAACATGGGCTGCCGTTTAACGAAAATATTATGAACTGGCTTGTTGGGTATTGCGTTCGGTTTGGCCACTTCCAGGCCAAAACGAACGCAATACGGAACAAACCGCTTAAACACATCAAATACAAGAAGTCTATAGAAACACCCTGACTCTAAAAGCGTGTTATTTTTAAGAAGTACATATGTGAGAAAAACTGTATACTCACATCCGAGCAGCATGGCAAATATGGAGAATATTTTTTCAGCGTCTGTGTTGGGAGCGACGTTGCCGAATCCAATACTGGTAAGTGTTGTGAAAGTGAAATAAAGCGCGGTGATATATTTGGACCGGATATCCGGTCCGCTGAATGTGTCGTTCACCAATATAGGTTTGTTAGTTAAGTTTGCTAGCGTGTCCAGCCAGGTAATTTTAGTCTGTAGAAAACTTTTCTCCATGCAGGCAATGGCGTAGAAGATACAAGCAAGCCAATGCGCTACCAAGGTGAAGGAAGCCATCAGCAGTAGGAGCACAGCGGCGCCGTATTCTGAATACTGGTCGATTCTTCGGGCGACCCTCAGGAGCCGCAACAGACGAGCAGTTTTTAATACTCCCATAACCGTCATAGTCTGAAAAATATGTGAAAGTTCTAAAAAATAATAGCACATCTGTAATTATATAACCTTTTTTAAACTGACTCTTTTAATCTGACTAGCGTTGGTTATTTTCAGGTATTGGATGATTATTGTTATTATTACTTTTAATGAATACTGAATCAACAATAAAAACATATTTGTTTATACAAATATCTTGTTTTTCTCTTATTCTTCTTATTTTACTAGCGTTCGAACATTTTCAGGTACTCAATTATTGTTATTATTATTATTATTATTACTTTTATTATTATTATTATTATAACCTTAATCAATATTGAACAGAAGGCAGTAGTGTTCTACAAATAAAACTATCTTATGTCACACTTTATTTATACAAATATCTAGCGATAGTTGGATAACTAGAGGAGTATGAGGTATAAGATGCATGTAGGAATAATTCACTATTCATGCTGTTTAGGATACGCAAAATTTAACTTCATTCATACAAAATCTAGCGACAATGGAATTCTAGTCTGTAAAACGACATGTGCGAGTAGAATTAATCATACAATGCAACTTATTTCTTTAGGATTTAACGAGCTAGACCAGAGTGCTTTGAATATGTCTGAGAAACAATTAGGAACATTGGCGTCAATTTATCTGCAAGGGTGGGTGGGGGTGGAAGTCACTTACAGGCGTGTGAGGGAAATCATGGTTTGAACAACATTTTTACACACACACACATCTTTTATTGTCTCTCTGACACATTTTAAATATATATCAGTTAAGAATAAGATTTTTAAAAATTAAGTATTCTTTTTCGGGTATACATTTATACTTCTAAACCAAGTTAAGATAGATAGTATTTCATAGTAAACTAAGAAATGGCAACCAAAGTCTATAATTCAAATCATTGACATATTTCATTTCCAGTATATACAAATTTTTCTTTAAATATCGGGGGACGATTACTTGCTCAATTCTCCCATTATTAAAAAGTTGGGGGGGGGGGGGGGGTACATTCCCCCCACCCCCCATCCAAGTATTGACGCGCCATGTTAACAATAAATATGACTTGAGCGTCGTTTGTAGCATAATTTTTAAAATATTTACCTTTATTTCGCACCTTCATACAAACGCAACTAAGCAAATTGAAATTTAAATTATAAAAGCATATTTTATAAAAAAAAAAAAATACCTTATTTCTAAAGTAATATATCTTGAATGGTCTATTCATGTTAGCGCTATTTGATTGATTAAAGAAATAAGGAATATGAATGTTCTTTTCCGATTTAAATGTCGACGAGGTAGTACTTGAGCCTGATGAAAGCTTTACTTTGATAAAGTAAGTGCAGCTTAATAACGGACGGTTACAACATTGAAATGTCTTCCGAGTAATGATGAACAACTTAATTCAAGGAAAAACAAAATGACGGGAATTACTTGTCTTTAATAACTCTTCCATAAATCTCATCATATTCAGCCACATCTACTGGCACTTTCTTCCATTTACTTTTTCATTCCGTAGCTTGAGAGAAAATGACCGACTTCCTATCAATGTTTTGCAGATAAAGATAAAATCTTTCAAAACTAATCTCAAATTTCAATCTTACCTGGAAGAAATATATTCATATTACTAGTGTGTATCGGATCCCATGACGTTTTTATAATAATATCTTGTCTTTGCAATGCTGTTTTGGTTAAATAAATGAATTAGATTAAAACGTTTGCAATATTTCAAAGAAATTGCGGCTCAAAAAGAAGGCACGGCTTGTTAAGAAGACCATAAGGGTGAATATATATAGAGATGGCACATCCAAGTCGTGCAGTAGTTGCAAATAACAGTATTAACACACACACACACACATATATTATATATATATATATATATATATATATATATATATTAGTCATTATATATTAACGTTATAATACAAAGATATCGAAGAGTAAGAAATACAATTAAACTTAAAAATTACAAAGGAACGTAAGCTAGTATTCCGTAATGCTATTTTTTTTTTATTTCCAGACAGAATTTTGGCTATATAGACCTATCCACGAAAATCAACATAGTCTTCTGTGCAAATTTTAAATGTGAGTGGTAGTCATGGCTTGCGGATTAGAAGTACCATATCAGGTCACCAAAATAAATGTAATAAGTTTTATTTTGATATATTAAAATAGCAAATTTACGTGGACATTACGGATAGGGTATCATACTTAAATTTTTAATCACTGTTAACCTGAGACCGTGTAAATGGTAGTTACCGCTGTTTCTTTTTCTATCTTTGTGAGGATGACGCATGAATGAGAAAAACAGGAATGCAGATAATGGTATGAAAACTGTCTACAAAAAGAATCGTTTAAGCTTATTTCATAACATGATCGCGATACGCGAAACGATACGTAAAAGCATTTGTTTTGTGATTTGTGAATGCGACATGTTCAGCAAACTGGACCGGGTCGCGTGTCCGTGTGACAACGGCGACATTTTATCTCCAAGGATGAAGGATGACTCGGAGATGAGGGTATTTTATAAACACACACACACACACACCCATATATATATGTGACACTATTCATATTTAATACAATTAAGTAAAAGGTTTAAAAATAAGGTATTATGTTTCCGGTATATAGGTTATTTCTGAACCAAGTTCATATATATAACATTTCATAGTAAACTCAGATATGGAACAAAAGGCTGTATTTCGAATTATTAATATATTTCAATACACAAAGATTATTCACTGAATAGCAGGGGGGATGATTACATTAACGCCCCCCCCCCCCCCCCTATTGACCCCCTGCCTTGTATAGGCACTATCTTAGTGGGCACTGTGGTGTTTTGTTTAGCAGGAAAAGCGTACTTGGACCGTTATGTATTTCTGGCACTGAATTCTTTTATGGTTTGAGAATAATTCCTGCTTAATGCAGGAAAAATTGTGCGGTTATCAGTATAGGGCGGCGACTCCGTGGTACTTAACAGCAGCTAGTGGGGTGGATAGGGCTCTGCCAATTGGACGGTCGTTTTAACATCAATAATGCATACATCGCGGTCGGCGTCGAGTCTGTGAAATGGAAAAGCTGTCCAGACCCGGTGACAAATGCGACAGCAATAAGAACCGTACTGAGATACTTTACAATGAAACCAACCCCTGATGAATAATGAGTAATTCTACATGCACGACTTTGAAACGTGAAACAAAGCATTTGTTGCAGTCACATACACTGGATTTGTGACAGCCCCCTTGGGCTCAGTTGAACCAAGCCTGTTGGCAATTTTGGTTCTACAGAAGCGTGCCTGGCTTTCCCAGCATGCAATATTCTGCACCGCCCGCTCCATACGGTGATTACCTGACCCAATGTGCGTGTCACGGAAAATATAGGCTCCCGGCACACGTAATTAGCCAATCGGATATGAAGGTCAAGCGTTTCGTATGATTCGATAAAGTGTAATTAAGTCAAATCGAATGTTAGGTATTATTCTGGCTGGTCTGCACAGCATTTAAGGTCGTTGATCGTCTGGTTGGCCAGAATATTTTCCTGATTGGCGCCAGCCTGACCGATCGTTCTATAATGATCACGATTCAAACCAAACTGTGCGCCAGCTGGTTACAAATTGCTACTCTTCCGTAGCCAAATTACCATCGCTAAAGTCATGCGAGTCCCTGTGTCGCTAAGATACGTTTGACCTTGCCACAGTTAGAAAAACAAAAGTCTTTAGGGATAGGCTTGTTAGGTTTGGCTAGTTTTCAAATAAGCTTGTTACTCTGTTCAGAAATATATAGGTAGTAAAAGGAAAATGTATAATCATACAAATAAAGGGAAACATATTTTTCCTGAAAATAACTCATGTTTGGTTATAACTCGGCAATCATTGTCCAAAATAAGCACAGCTATAATATATTGGTCTAGACAGCGTATTGTTATTATGGGCCAACATACCATTTGTGTATCATTTACCAGTAAGGTACATAAAGTCGAAGGGAACCAGTCTAATTCTACCAGAGTTCACTGAAGTTTTACCAAAAGGGAAAATGTTTACCTTTTTACCATATAATATATTGTTGATAATTCGACGTTAAATGTTCAATAAAGTTGTGTTTCTCCCCCGCGGGCAACCCATTTATTTCAATGCGTTAACTTAAATTCAGTAAAACTCTTGATGGGGGGGGGGGGGGATTATTGTGTCTTTCTAACAGGGCAAACAGAAACAAACGCTGTTAAATTCTAACGGAGTATATGTTTGTGTGTGCAATCAAAATTGTAAAAAAACAGGTTAAAATGAGTCAGTGAGTAAATCAGTCACTAATCAGATTAGATGATAATGAAAGAAGTTAAACTGAATTTGGATGATGCGTGTAAAGCTGTCTATATAGAACAGCAGGATCGTCCTAGTCTGTCCCTCGTTCGATTTTAAGAGGAACAGTTTAATTTACTTTAATAATGCAGTTTTCTGTTAGAATCATGAGTTCATGTTTAAATTGTTTATTATAGCTGCTTCGTTGCTCCCTTTTCGCATGTGTAAACACGTATGTATACTTAAGAAATTGTTTTCTGGTCAACTATTTTTACGTCATCGTTCATTTTGGGATATCTGCCTTAACGGTTTCTGGTTTTGCATGAATGTACGAAAGTCGGAATAAGTCATTCATTCGTTAAGACATTAGAGTGAATCTTTTGGTATCGAAATTTCGATATTTTTCATTTGAGGAGCTGGGTTGGATGAAACCGAGGGCCCTTAAAGAGCAAGATCAAAATCGCAAAGCTACACAACTATTTTCAAATTTAATAAGGGTATTCATAACGTTAGAACTCCGGGAAAGTCTTATGTTAGCCGTATAGGTCGTACAAAGAAGACTATTTCTTTCGTTTGTACGTAGACACGTGTTAAAACTCGAATGTATGTCAGATGGACGTTTGTTCACAGAGCAGATCGTAAAAGTTAAATAACCTCTCGTAATCCGCGATGTATTGATCTGAACGAAACACATGATTCTGATCAGAGACGAAGCGCTAATACAAGATTTTACTGACACATGGAATGTCGTGCACGGAGCATGCAGGTTATCGATTCACACGAAGCAGTTGATTCTCTTTTGCAGATTTTGAGTGGCTACTTTGTATCACTTCAGCCTGCTGATATCCGTGGCTAAACTGGCCTTTTGACACTTTCTGCATAGCCAGGTGCCCCAACTCTTTTCACAGATGTTCAGCTGGGTAATGTCAAGGATAACACACGCACATGGGCACTGCACGCCTTTACGTCGAAATCGACTTTTCACACGTATGAATTGAATTTGACACTCTTTTAGCGTACATATAGCGTCTATATTAAAAGCACCTATAAAAAGATAAACGAAATGGAGATTTTTATCGTTAAATAGTTAATATGTAAAATCGGCGACGGACCATTGTGAATACAAATAAAAACCGAGGAATTCGCTTGCTGATATTGACGATAGTATACGCGATTCTTACAGCAACCATGGATATATCAAGAGATATATTGTCCAGCCGTTTATTACGTGTTCACAAAAAATTAACTTTACAACCAATTAGTGCAGTGTTCGCTGTTTAGGGTAAAAAGGATGTAGATGTCATAGCATGTTTTCCAGTTTAATGTTGTAATATTCAATATTTAAACTGTTTTGAAGTTGTCGAAGATGGAAAAGCAATGTGATCATGCAATGATACTTATGGCGGAAATGCATTACGATGTGGAATATGAGGGACGGTCAAATATAATATACATTCACCCGTCTTTTACCCTAATAATATGGGAAATAGAATAAAATGCGATTAATACCGAAAAGCAGCGACCGATTTTGCATCTGGTACTGTTTCTCTCTCGCACATTTGCATGCGATAGTTAAATAAATAAAAACTACCAGTACTCCCGGCATACATTTTTACCTGTGCTAGGTAGTTGAACACCCCCCCCCCCCCTCCTTTTTAGGATCCTTTGTTCCCCCTGACATTGGCTGAATGAGTGAACTGGACCAATATAAAGTCAAAGGGGTAGAAATGCGTCACGTTCAGCGTCGTTCATGTTGCACAGTGGTTCCCAATCCTGCATGAAGGTGGGACGCCGGCATCTTAAAGGTCACTGGACTTTGTTTGTCGTTTCTGTATTGAGTGATTCATTTTCGGAAACTTTCCCGTCCTGGTAAACATGCTGTCATTGAGATTCACTAACGGGAATTCCGTGTCATTAGGTGTTGCGTTGTTGGATGAGATGATTGACCAAGAAAATTTACTAAGCAGTTTTGACATTGAACATTCCACAAAATTTAATATATATATATATATATATATATATATATATATATATATATATATATATTAATTTCCTATTTTCCTTGTCTGTCATTTATACATGAGGTTTGTAGCCAAGAAAGAGGTCAGAGGTCAGTGCTCCAATGAGGGGCCCACCCATCCGCCAGAGGTCGTTTCTATTCAAAACGAATCTCTTCCAGTAAGATATAGTGGGACGGCAGTACTACATGTTTCAACTGTCGAACACACTGTTAATATCAACACACTTTTCTCTTTTATCTTTATTATCTTTCTTGTTAATTTCTCTTGATTGCTGGTCATTATTCCCTTTGGGATATCTTTCTTTTACAGGAACACCGCAATTGGTGCATTATAAGCCCGTTGAGACTTATGACTTCATTAAATTTGTATATGTGTTTTGCCGAGAATTTAAATCCGGTGAAACACACTATTGGGAAATATGTATAATGAGTTTCATGGAAATCCTTGAGATTTTTAGTTAGTCATGACAACCTCAACAAGGTCTCGAGGCCTCTAGCCTCATTATAAATACACGGTTTTTGCCAGTAATCCAAATTAGGTGAGATATTGTATTGGTAAAAAATTCTGTGGAATTTCATCAAAATGCATTGTCTCTGGTAAGTTTTCGTGGCTACATCACAAAGTAGCCTGGTGACCTACTAATTAAATATGCCTGGATTTTGCCTTCAATCTAACACGGGTGGGAATATCTATGGTGAGTTAAGTGAAAATCCAGCAAACCCTGGCAAGTTATCGCTGCGACACTTGAGGTTAACCGACACACGGGCGGCACGACAGACGGACGGAGAGACGGAACATAGGTACATACCATAATATGTCCCGTTTAAAAGAGTTTGGGAAAAGCAAATGTAGATCACAACATTCAAAGACAGATGTCTTATCGACATGTAAGATTAATATGGTGACAGATTTGTCAGATAATTTTAACCGGAAGTGAGTATTCCCAAGACAGTTAATGACTATTTCAACGCAATATCTATTTGCGTTGGGGTTATTTCCAATTTCAGGACGGAAAAAAATAAATCGATAAAATTATTATTATTTTCCTCTCGGAAGCCAATAGTCATTTATTTTGTAAGAACAGTTATTTCTTTCATCGTGACACAAAAACTGACCCACGGAAACACAGTACTTGTATAATCATCGAATTAGAACATTCTTCATAATTGTGTGTGTAAATTCGGTGGCCGGAAACAGTTTAAATTGGAAATATCTTGAGAAACAATTGAAGCCCGCTTTCATTTACCGCAAATCTAAGATACGGTGATGAACAAAGCATTTGACTTTAGAAGAAATTCGATAAACGGTATAAAAAGAAGCGCAATTTGAATTGAATAAAATATATATGGGTTTCTCTTTCTCTGAGTAATTTAGTTATTTTAAATTACGAAATTTATTTTACAGAATAAATCGATTGATATAACATCTGCATGAACGCCTCATCTTTGGTTAACTTTAAATTCTATCTCATGTGGTTTGAAATTAGTTTTTTTTTTCAATTTGATGCTGATGTGATAGGGATTTTAGCATCACTGTCATGTCCTGATACAGCTTTGAAAGTAGGATATGGTAATGTTTTCCCGGGTACGGTATATGAATCTAATGAATGTACATTTTTATATAAAATTAAAAAAAAAAAAAAAAACATATTTTTTTAAGTGCACTATTTTATGTGCCAAATAACAAAGAGTCAATATTGAATAAGCTTATATTAAACAATATGACAATATCTCAAAAACATTTTTGTTTTCGTGTTGCCTCTATCGTGTGTCTTTACATGTTTACAACTGAAATATTAACTTTTTATTGAACAAAAATAAAAAGATTTTTTTCCAATCCACGAGTCATATTTTCAATCAGCTCTAAAGAGGCATGTCATTATTAATTTGCAACAGTCTAAAGTAAAAAAGTTGTGAATAAAAAAAAGTATTAAGCTGAACCTAAATGTTCAAGTAAAAAGTTAAAATTGAAATATTAATATTCAAGAAATGATTAAACTTATGGTTGTTATCATCCAAGGGACACCATAGTTACGAAATCAAGTAATTTAAATAGATGTATCAATGATATTATTTTTTATAACATTTAAGAGGTACCCAACCAGTAATTTTGACAAAGAGTCGATGTTGAAACACAGACATTCTGTTAAAAACGGAAGTAATATTACAAAATCGATCGCAGATATAAGATTTTTATTTAATTTCCCAGTGATTAAATTGTGCTGATAATAAACTTGAAACCTTTGGGCTTCTTTCTTTTATCTTAACATTCAATTATTGCCTCAGCCAAGCAGATTATGTTTTTGCCGGCGTTGGTTTAAATGTTTGTTTGGCTGTCTTTTTGTCTGCTTGCAACTCAAAAGTTATTAAACGGAAATTAATAAAATTTTCGGGATAGCTCAGAAATGATACAAAAAACAATCGATTATATTGTGGGGATTATCAAGATCACCGGATCAGGAATAGTTTAAAGTAAAAATGCTGCATATCTGACATTACCATATGGGGTAATAAGCTGCCTTGGCGGAGGTCTGCGTTCTCTGAGTACCTTAATTACTAGTTGAAACTTTTTTTTTTCAAAACACCAGTTATTTAGAATGCCGAGGCGATTTGAGCGATAAGTCAAAATGTGTGAAAACTGCCAGTTATAAATGGCCGACAAATTCTTAATTTAGTGCCATGAGTGTTGATATTAACAAAATTAACTCATAAATAATACTCACATCACTAGAACCTGTTCCAAACAACAGGAGATCAAAGGGTATTGCCGCCACCGCGTCGATTAGGAACCAGCCTTTCACGTAATTGATGGCTATTTTCTGCGGATCTGTCACAACCTCGCCATTATTTATGTAAGTAGTCCGGAAGTTGATGAGAATGTCGGCGATAAACATGACGTCAACAACTAGGTCAATGACGATAAGGGACTTGGCGGGGTTATTATCAGAGTTCTGTGTCCGCGTGTGAGCGTTCATATTGAGCTGTAGCTTGTTGCCTTCCTCCCGTAATAGAAAAGCAGCTACTAATGGTGTAAAGACAGCAGTGTAGAGAACCAACAGTAAAATTATCCAATCCCAGACCGCCTTGAAGGGAGAGTAATGGAGGATAATAAGCTTCGGAGGCACCGTGCTCTGTCCAGGAACATCCGGAACCGTGCTGGAGTCATTCCCGTCGTCTTCCGTACCGGATCCGGATTTATCCGAACACTGAAAGATAAAAAGAAGAGAAAACTAAAAACCCAATGAAGAACAAGATCGCCGGAGCTGGAATTTTTTCCTTTGCTGAATGTGTCACATATGAAAAGTTGACCACATGATCAGCACACATACAAACACATACAAATTTCCTGATATTTTTTTGTGAAAACAGTACCAGATATGCAACAAATTGGGTTTTTTTTTAAGTATCAATCACTGATTTAACGCTAACATTAAATATATTTATATTGATGCTACCGGACATGTTATACACAATATACCAAAGAGGTGATAGTAGAAGTGACTGTTCACCTGTATTGGTGGATTTATTTTCGTGATGGTTTCTTTTCGCGAACATCGCGAATTTGAAATCCTCGCGAACAAAAGGCCAATACTCAGAGCAGGGATGAATCACGTTGGCGGGGGTATGCCTGCTACTGAGAGCTTGCGATCTTAATTATAATTCAGGCCCGAACCTCAACAATGTATATAGATTATCACGTACAAACCGTGTTTACAGCGCCGAAAGCCTGTGTCATCACACTGAAACCATTGTACCATGCAATCGATTTCAAATTACCCCCGGGGGTAGCCTGGACATCATTTCAAGTAATCCTCACATCGTTCAGATCACAACTCCCGCCCGTTTGACATATTTTAATCTAATGGTAACACTTGGTGGTAACCTGAACTTTGATTTCATCCTAACCCCGTTCTCCAACCCCCAACCTAACTTAAAATGCGAATTAAAGTTACCGGGGGTATTCTAGAGCGGAGGTAATCTGAATCCACTACACCTATAGGCGTATAGATCACTGGACACCTGCCGTAACTAAGCAAATATCACCACAGAGGCAAACCGCACGTCTGCAAATGATAACATGTGGTAATTAGTAATGTCCAACATTCATTTCTCATCAATCAGTCATTGTTTTGTAAACGTTTGTGTTACAGTCGGGGTGTTATTCAGACCCCTGTTGTGTTAACCGGTCGACCAACATCATTAAAGATCACAATTCGATCCAAGGATACATGGTTCAATAGATCAATTATAGATAGCATGTGTACCGTGAACATGAAAGGTGAAGAACTCAATATCTACCATGGCACATGGTTTGTATGTATTGGATTGCTGACGTATAAGGCTGTCCCTATTGTCCTTTTTTTTACATGGGGACCTTAGACCTGTGACCTTTTTACATGCACCATGACGTAGGATTATGAAACGTTAGCAGCTGTACAAAATATTTTACTTTTTAATTTTTATTTGTTCCTTAATTTTCATGGTAAAATAGGAAATTGGGCTTTTATAAACGGTGTGACTGAATAAAGATTTTTTTTTCTATTTAAAAAGCCAAAAATATTGCCTGTAATAAACATATATTTCATACCGTATATGTGACTTGTTTTTGAAAATGTTAATTTTTTAGTAAGGAACACGGGGTTTATATATATATATATATATATATATATATATATATATATATATATATATATATATATTATTGAACCCCCGATGCCCGGTACGGTACAGTAAGGTTACAGGAGAGAAACAATTTTTAGTCATTTGGCCGGCTTGCTGACTTCAGCAACGAAACATCTCATGACTGATGATGGGTCGGATGTTCGTCGCCTACCAATACATAGAGCTAAGTGGTGTTTGTAAACGATACGATCGTATTTTATGGAAAAGGGAGCTTTTTTATCAGTTTTCTGGACATTGTAGCATTTAAATTTTCCAGCATTGAATAAGTATCTTAAGTTGATCATAACTGCCTGATATTGGCAACATGGACCACTTTTAGCTTCGGTTATAATATGTTATGTTTCGAGAAGACACGTGTTTATTAGCTTACCATAACCGAGTCCAAATAAAATAAGGTACAAGAGATTATTAGATATTTTCTCCCTTTTACAGAAATATACCGAATGAAGCTAATAATTCTACCCAAATGCACGTGTAGGCCGGTGACTTAAACGGGATAATACGTGCGGTAATAGCGCCACTTTGGTTCTCTGGCATTAGAGAGTCTAACGAGGTAAATTGAGAACCTTACTGTAAGCCTCTGCATAGATGCAAATATTTGATACCTCATGAACTACAGAAACGCCTCCAGTTAAGATAAAGCAGGCCAATCATTACCTATGCTTGTGTACTTTCTAACAACATCTGCCATGTTAAAAAAACATTCTGTTGTAACTCAGCTTATTGGTAAATCCCTCTGTATGTTTCCTGAATTTCTGGCCGCATAATTACAAGCATGGCTCGCACGGGTAACCACTGTACGACAGCCCACTTGTAGGCGACACAGGAAATCACATGTCATTAAAGAGACAGATGTAAACGTTGGTTTGAGAGATCATATGTATTCTTTTGTCTTAATTCAACAATCTAGGTCTATAATTAAAATTACGGCTGTTTACCACGATATCGGTGTCATTAAGTGGATGGCCATTGTAGTACATTTCCCCGTATGACTTTTGTCACAACTCAAGTGGGTTCATCACCCCGATGTAAATGCTGAGGCACATGTTCACGGCTAGTGCGAAACTGGGTCTGAACTAAGGTAGCGAGTAGCACTTCCGCAAGGGCGCCAATAAAAAAGAATCATCCAGACTAAAAATTAAAAAATAATTTCAACCAACAAGAAATAAATATTGTAAGTATATATAAAAAACATTCTTGGTATAATTTGAATGGAAAAGAAACTTAGGTACCTTTATCTTGAATTAAATATTAGACAGAAACAAAGTAAGCATGCGTGTAACGAATGACTAACCCTCTCCCCCACTGATTGAGATATATTTAATCGATGTTCCATGGATTTCAATGACACGAGTCAATGGGAAATAAAACTCTTTGAGTCTTAAATTTTCCTATTAGCATGCCACATTTTCTCCCTGCTGTCCAACCTGTATTATGGACTTCCTAGGTGATACATTTTATTAAACGACGTGCGTTATCAAAGGCTATTTATATTAATTAATAGATACAGTGGCGAAAATTTATCTTCAAGGGTGGGGGATGACTCGCAGGCGTGGGAGCGTTATCTAAGTTGGGATCACTTTTTTAAACATATTTATTGTCTCAATGATATTTCGGGAACTTAGCCAAAACATTGAACATTCGAAATACATTCCCCTCTCTGTGAAAGAGAGAGAGAGAGAGAGAGAGAGAGGGAAGGGTGGGGGTGGGGGGGGGTATGGGGTGGGGGGTTGTGGGGTGGGGGGGTCCTTTAAGCGACTTCACAGACCAGGAACGCATGTTAATTAATTCTCAACAACTGTTGGTAAGACACCCTGTTTGCATACCCTTGCATTAGCTTGCGTAATTTCCTTCAGTGCGTGTGCCTGTTTAGGCGACGGCAATTGTGTGACAGAAATTAATGTGTTTTATATATATTTATATATGTATATATATATATATATAAGTGAATATAAATTTACTTTTTGTTTATTTATCTCATTTCCCATTGATATGTATATATATATATATATATAAGTGAATATTAATCTATCTTTTTTGTTTATGTATCTCATCTCCCATTTTCCAGATCGATTCTCCATATCCTTTTATTACCCTGTACGCACCGCGCAATTAAGGAATATGTTGACACAGAATCACTGATTATTTCAACCGTTGTGATGTTTTGGACTTTATCGCCGTCACACAGCTCATCGATACTAAGCTGACATATCGTTTTCGATGGAAGACTTGTATACATAGAAACAATACATTTGCCTAAGGCGTATCAGCTGTACTGACCATACAAACATTGTATGAGAAACTTGGCATCACCTGTTGTTTGTCAATATTATGTTGCTATAAGACTTCATATAATTTTGCTTTGTAGAATAGGCAAGTATTAATTTTATAATACAGATTCACCACACAAGAGGACCTGGAATCACCATAGATAAACCTATACCTAAGAACACCCAAATAATTCCCAAAATATATTCTTGACGTACAGCAGCTATCAAATCTACAGACAACAGCACACTCTTTGGCACCTTGGATGTTCATTCTTGTGTGCGCGGGTAGGAGAGACAGTGCCAAGTATGCAATTTCATGGTAAGTATATATATAAAAAAAACTGAAATACTTGCAGGTGAAACATTCCATTTACCTTAAGTATAAAAGACACTACGCTGTACGATTCCAAGAGAACTGAATTTAGAATTATTTATTTTGAGAAACGACTCGGAACGGTGTGCAGTGTTCACGAACGAATGCAAAATTGTATTTTTTAGGTACATACATATTTAATGCTTTCTGGCTGTTGCACTGTTTTCACAAGTAGATCTTCACAACTAACTAAAAAATTTGTTTCCATAACAGACCAGTTTTCATTTCAACTGGGAGGATTCGTCATATTGACAGGTTACAAGTATAAGTATGATTTTCAGCTTTGATCCGTGCAGCTACCCACTTTCTATTAGAAATGCTTTTATTTTTTTTTCATATTATCTATCAAAACTGTTTCCCTTAAAATGAACATATGAAACGATTCATTTATTCTAAACGCATGATATGACATCCAAGACCGTTTTTTGAAGGTTCTATAAAGAAACCCACACATGGCTTTCGCCAAGAACCTTTCAAGATTCCTCACATTCAGTCTATCATGAAGAACCTTGGGCGGTTCCTTTCGGAACCTTTACAGGGGCTCAACATGGAACCATACAGATTCCATGAAAGAACCCTCTGAAGGTTCTAAGAAGAACCCCATTTTGCTCAGTTGACTAAAATTAAAATTCCGAGATAAGCGAGTTCATAGTCTCGTTATATTTTCCCGGATTATCTTTGAGTTAATCATCTCATAATGAGAAAGGTTAGGATTTACATGCATGAATTATCGCCCAATTATTGTAATAAATGTTTGACCATTTTTGGATATTTAAATCAGAAAGAAAATGCTGACAACAGAGTTAAAATCACTGTCGATTGAAGAAGATATATGGCAAGAATATGTGACTGGACTAAAGCATATTTTGATAATCCTGGGAGAGGGGTTTTGTTTTGTTTGTCTTGATTTTTTCCAGATGTTCTTTATTCAGGAAAGAAGGCGGGGTTGCTTCTATCAGTACTCCTGCAAATTGTCTACATCATACTGTCTCAGCAACACGGCTTATGGGCAGGGAGATACCGAAAATGTACTTTGCGAGATCCCTCAGACAATAAGTCAGCTGTTACTTCTTCGTTAAATGATCAGGGAGAAATTCGGAATCAGGGAAAGAAGACCTATCAGCAATTTCATCAGAGATGTGCCGAGCATTCCATTGGCTAGAATGAGAATTTTAAAGCCGTCCCCGTGTTGCTAAGATCTGCATGATTGGGGCCAAGACTTGCCTTAATTACGACCCAAAAGAACACTCGTCTAAATAACGAGGGCTTGGCGCCCGGACAAATTACTACAGCCGTTCAACCGGAAGACGATCCGAACTCCCTTGAATATGAGTGATATTTTATCTCATATTGATATCTTATCTCGGGTAATTGGAAAGTTGCGGTATACGGTCCATACAATCATTGCTTGCACGTTTAAAGCAGGGTAGAGTTAAAAGAAGTGCTGAGTCAGCCATTTACAGATTGGTCGTTGATTACTTCTAGTGATTAGTCACCAGTAAATGCTGAAACGTGAAGGAAACCTCTAATTCGTTGACAAGGTACAACTATTGAAATAAAAATAGCAGCCTAAATAATACTTGACCTAGTTATTGATTGACGGAATCAAAACATGTCTATATTATACCATTTCCTTAATGGAAGAGGTACGAGCATTTATATTAAACCTTATATTTTTACTCACTGAACCTTTTTTCTGGAAAATATTTTTCATCAAATTCAAAATGGGGAATTTAAGAATTTATTCACCAAACCAATTAAGGGAAAATACTTTAGTTTTACTATTTTTATACCATTATTATTAGTTTTCTCAATTTTATTATATTATGCTAGTGGCTACCACGCATCAGAATTAAATTTGTCTGAAATATCTTTTATTTCCTTTTGTGGATTATATATTCAGGATTTTATTTCGTTAATTAAGCTTTATTTTTATGTAATTACAAGTATGGAATACTCTGCTTGTATTCATGGTATATGTCACACTGTGTATATACATCTGACCTTTCGGGGACTACTAGTATATGCTGAACAGTGTATTCCTTTCTATGTTCCATGTAAAACATAGGACGAAAAGTAGGTGTTTACATTACTTTGTAATCATGTGTATTTTATTTCATATAAAATCTATTTGAACTGTAAAGAAGTGTAAAATGAAGCGTGGCTGCTTGTTCGACCGGCCAGCCAAACGATGTTAATAATGAGCATAAAAATAAAAATGAAAATCAACATCATAGTAGAGAGACGATAATTCATGATTTTGAATAGTATTGAAGTAACGAATACCAGTGACCTTTACACAGTTTATATATGGACTGTGTGGGGGGCACAACCAAAGGAAGCCGTTAAAGAAAGGCCTGATGAACTTTGGTAGACAAACCAAATTAAGTAACTGCTGATAGACCCACAGACGCTGGGTTTGGGTAAATTGGAACAGGCGCCGCGGCATGGTCAATGCATTTCTATGGGCTCTATTTGGTCAGGGGGTAATAAGGTTTAATGTGACTAGAGGAACAAGCACGCAACCAGATCTAACATTACCAGACAGGCCCAGCTGCAGATTTTAGCAACGATTCCAAAAGGGGATATGTATGTGCTAACACGACTCATCATCGCAATTCTCTTAGTGTATACTGACGCATAGCATCATGGGAAAATTTATTATACAAGGGCGTTCGAATATTACGTGAAGGATCCCAGTTGGCCTATTTTGAGCCGATTATGTCAGCATCTATTATGTTGCTAGTCGTATTGAGTTTACTCGGGGTATTGCAGCGGCGTAAAAATACAACAGTGTTAAATGTGCATGGGAAAGGTTTATTACATTAGGGTATCTTACATTGCTTGGATATCCAGTCCAGATTAGTCCAGACGTTCGGCGATGCTTACGGAATCCGTCAAGTTATAAAAAAAAATAGTGAATCGCCTGGTAAGCAAAGTATCCCGCATGCTTAGTTAAAATCTGATTAAACCCGTTATCCAATTTTATTTAATACGACATCATACGTCATATTTATATCTGGAACTTTTCTCACTGCCTTTTCGCCGAAACGGTTAGACCAAGCGCATCTTAGTATATATATATATATATATATATATATATATATATATATATATATATATATATATATATATCTGAAGAAAAACAACACGGGATGCGACCCGTTCATCAGGTGAATGTGGTTCGAATGTAGATTTAACCACATCACCTGATGATCGGGTCGCATCCCGTGAAACAGACTGTTGTGAATTTACAGTGTTGTTTTTCTTCAGAGTAAAACCGCTCTGGCCTAGTCTGTAGGCCATAGAGCACTTTACAACGGAGGGTTACTCTACCTTCTATATTATATATATATATATATATATATATATATATATATAATATATATATTGTTAATATTGAGCTGGACCGGAACCGTGATTTTTTACCCGTATTTAATAATTAATATGTTAATATCAAATTTCATTATAAACTGACATTTTATTATTATAACTAATGCAAGACACTATTAACATGGCTCAGATGGCAGCGTCCGGTAGTCACAAGTGGTGAATTAATCTATGCACCGGAAGAGGCCAATCATGATAAAATATATTAATGAAAAATCATTGCACGTTTAATATTATAAGACGGAACTTTAGAACGGCATTTGCATTTGAAAATGTCTTAACTCAGTCTATGCATTTAAATGAACCAAACGTGATTGGTTACGTCGAGTGGTGTGGTTCCTCTAATACATCGGATCTGTCGATGAATTCATATAGTCGTTTCAAACTTGCGGCGAGGGAACATAGGCGATATAAATAGGATTATACTATCCAATATGGGGCCAGTCTTAGGAAACGTTCTGAATATCTTGTCCCGCAAGCGGTAGAAGAGGTTGATAGATGTATCAGAATCTTGGTTTTTATTACAACCCGGGGCTAGCAGACAAAATGGCAAAGTTTGATTTCTGGGTAGAAGCACTAAAGAAACCGCTACATTAAGTTAGCACAGTAGCCGAAAGGGGTGGTTTGTGTGTACCTTTGACGCCAGCGATCCCTGTGGGAAAAACTAACATAGTTTACAGGGGGATGTTTTGGAAATGCCTTGCTGTTGAGTCAATATAGTCGCGTCCGCAGGGAAAGAGTGAATTGAAGAGAAGAGGTTTGATCAGAGAGCAGATCGGAAGATACTTTATACATTGTCGCAAAAGATGATGAGGTAAAATGGAGAATGTCGTAAAATGTTCCGCCGAATGACAGCCATATGTGGTTTACGAGTCGCAGGCGCCCGTGGAGGGAGGCACCCGATCTGCAGCGTATGGAAACATTTTGATTACTGTTCTCACGGGAGCTGCAATAAAGCACACTTTCACTTTTTAGAGTAGAATTCCTCGAAGCCAGCAAGGGTGATATTGCTTAGATTGCAATAACAGTTTCGAGGGTGCTTGGTGCATGAACGCCAAGCACTTGCGCATGCGCATCGCTATTTCGCTTGCAGTCACGGTTTTAATTGAACGAACCGGCGGAATAATATTTATTAGAAAAACATGATTACATGTATACAGCCAGTGGAAATTATGTTGCATTTCATGCATACTATATTTTTTACTCTATCGAAAGATTAATTACTTTTCGGATCATCCATAAAATAACTCGATATTTCTATAAATAACCCCTCAAGAATTTATGAGATAATGTTAATATGAAGGATTAACCCATTTAAAGCGTATGGAGTCTGCCATATGTAGCCTGAGCACTGCTCCATTGATACTGTCTTATCATTTTGAATTATTTTTGTTTCCATAGATATATCGATACCGTTAAATTGCGGAGAAATAATAACGACTGTACTTGGCCACAGTGACCTTTATTCAATACAACAAGAAAATAAATTGCCCAATCGCACGCGTGTTAGCCGCTGTATTCTGCTGTAGGGGAACTGAATATGTATAGACTATACATATAGTCACGATGAGACTTTGCTATAACACCGGTCCCCGGTAATTATTCTATTTTCTGCTTGTAATTCCTTTCTTGTTAAAAAAAAGCTCTGAAACAGACTGTCCCCTTTTTTGTTAAGAAAACTAAACCCTTGTCCTTCAAAACATTGTTCTTGAGCACAATCTAATTCAGGGTGTTTTGTAAAATTTCATTCTAATCACAAGATTGCATTATGATGTTAAATCTATTTATATATTAATGTCATTTATTGACCCGCTTCATTATACATGTTGTCTGTTGTATTTGCTAAGACACCAGTGATGCAGTCGAGTCCACACCATTCGGGTCTGAGTGCAAGTCCGTGTCCGGCCACTAGAGTCCAAGTCCGAGTCCAGGCCACTCGAGACCAAGTCCGAAGCCAGGCCACTCGAGTCCAAGTCCGAGTCCAGGCCACTCGAGTTTAAGTCCGAATCCAGGCCACTCGAGTCTAAGTCCGAGTCCAGGCCACTCGAGTCCAAGTCCGAGTCCAGGCCACTCGAGTCCAACTCCAATTCCAGGCCACTCGAGTAAAAGTCAGAGTCCAGGCCACTCGAGTCCAAGTCCGAGTTTTTGAGGTTCGAGTCCAAGTCCATCTTCTTCGAATCAGAGTCAAATACAAATATCCTTTAAAAGCAGTTCGAATTGAAAATTTCATATTATCATGTAAATTTTTAAGTGAATTCAAACATGCTTGTACTATTATGGTTAATTACATGTAAGGCTCCGGATGTTGAGCAAAGCTTGGTATATATAATGTTATTATATTATTTTGTAATATTCTGATCGTAGTTCGCACATGTTCATAAGTCTTCATAAAATATGAGTTTTTTTTCTATTTGACTTGACATAGACTCGGTCTCACTTCTCGAGTCCAAGTCCGAGTCCAGGCCACTCGAGTTTAAGTCCGAATCCAGGCCACTCGAGTCTAAGTCCGAGTCCAGGCCACTCGAGTCCAAGTCCGAGTCCAGGCCACTCGAGTCCAAGTCCGAGTCCAGGCCACTCGAGTCCAAGTCCGATTCCAGGCCACTCGAGTCAAAGTCAGAGTCCAGGCCACTCGAGTCCAAGTCCGAGTTCTTGAGGTTCGAGTCCAAGTCCATCTTCTTCGAATTAGAGTCAAATACAAATATCCTTTAAAAGCAGTTCGAATTGAAAATTTCATATTATCATGTAAATTTTTAAGTGAATTCAAACATGCTTGTACTATTATGGTTAATTACATGTAAGGCTCCGGATGTTGAGCAAAGCTTGGTACATAAAATGTTATTATATTATTTTGTAACATTCTGATCGTAGTTCGCACATGTTCATAAGTCTTCATAAAATATGAGTTTTGTTTCTATTTGACTTGACATAGACTCGATCTCACTTCTCGAGTCCGAGTACAAGTTCGAATCTGAGTACGGCTTCGAGTCCTACATCACTCTAACAGGTCATGCATGCTTAAGATGTATAAAATCATTTTTAGTATGTGTTAACTTAAATATCTTTTACACATGCCTGGAGTATATATAAATTTGATAGAGGCGTAAATTATAGTAGGATTAAAGAATTTTTTAGATATTATGATGAATGATATGGATTGGCGTTGTTTCCGACAGTTAAAGACCACTATGAGTATTAACGGGGTTTGGAAGCAGAGGAGTTGCGGGTAAACGGTGAATTCCACCACTGTCAGTTACAATATAGATACTTATTATCTCTCCCAGTCTCAATCCAGATGTATAAAATTATAATCTGGAGTGCAATTGTAATCACCAGTATGTTAACTGAAACATTAATTAGACGTAGGTGGTGATAACTTTGCATTTTGATTTGTCGCTTTCGGGGACATGATATAATACTACGTAATATTATACTAACTAATGTACCCATAATGGCGATATGCGAAGTGTGACATCTGGGTTTTGTTAACTGAAACATTAATTAGACGTAGGTGGTGATAACTTTGCATTTTGATTTGTCGCTTTCGGGGACATGATATAATACTACGTAATATTATACTAACTAATGTACCCATAATGGCGATATGCGAAGTGTGACATCTGGGTTTTAGTGTTTACAAAAAATGAAACCCCCATGAGCAGTTTCGAGTAACAAAGCTGTCAGGGTGACGATACACGGGCAAGACGTAACTACACGAAAGTACTCCAAAGACAGCGCCCAGGAGAAAATCTATCTGCGGAGAGAGTATTGTAGCAAGGGGACGTGTACGAGCAGAGTTTAGATCGGAATAACTCTTTTGGGACCACGCTCAAATCCTCAAATTGTAGTCGAATGCAGTAAATAGGTCAAACTTTATGCCCATATACAGGTTCAATCCAAAGAATCATTTCATTTCAGTTTAATCACCATGGTAGCTCTGATTTGCTGTGCCTTAACATGGTTTCCTTGTAGGTACTATTATATTAATGTAGAAAATAATCATGTTCATAAATATGTTCAACGCGAAAGAATAATATAAGGTTATTAAAAAACGAAATACCTTCGACTTCGGTATATTAGACATAGGATTTGTTCAACTGTATCACTAATTTGCAGACGATTAATAATCGAACATTACATTAGTAAGTTTATTATTCAAGTATTAATTGGTTTTCGTGACGTTTTACCGGGTACTATATTAGATTCGTGCGATTTTATGTTAAGTCCATTAACTATCTTTGGAGAACCACTGCATTTATGAATAAAATTGTAACAAACATAATTACCGGAGAAATGTCACGGGGAAATCATTAATATCTTAGGAGGTTTTCTGTCAATTTTTAGAGAGGTTTATAAAATTCTAAATAGCTATGCCGTCCACCGGTATAAAGAAATAGTCCCTCTCATAATGGTAAAGCATCTAATAATAAAATAAACATTATGGTAATTAAGATACATCATAAATCAACTGTTCCTTTGGGATGTCCAAACCATATGATCGTCACCAAAATCCGTTATTTTTTGAGTAAGGTTGCTTAGAGGTTTGCCGAAAGGGGGGGGGGGGGGTCTGGTGTTTTATATATATATATATATATATATATATATATATATATATATATTTATATATATATATATATTAAAATAAAAACCTGACGACCACCCCGCTATCACGACCACCCCAAGACGACCACTTCTCTGTCCCGGACTAATATAAATCATCTTACATCATAAAACCTCCCGCTGACACGGCTATCTGTCCCAAGGTGATCATAGCTACCTCCATGTCATTGTAAATAAAGAGGATGTCAATTTCAAAAACACTTGCAAGTCCTCATTTAAGTTCTGTGTTTCTACACAGAAAAACACCAGGAATAGCTGAGGAACTTGTATTTCAGCTGCTATACTTTAGAAGCTTTTGTCAAGCCTAGAGATGTTCTGATGTAACTATTTATTCTTATTGTAATTTATGTTATTTCCTAATTCAAATTAAAAACAAGCCCATTTTATTTCATTATATTTTTATTTACTTGATGTCTAATATCAAAGTAATATGATTTACCCCGACTTCTAAATTATAGATATTATAAAACATCAGAAACACTACTTTCTTTAACATAAGCGGAACTCAAACATCTCATATATATGAACAATTGATAATTGCTTCTCTAAATCAGAGCTGAACTTTTAAAGTTAATTACATTACTGTATTTTGCAAAATGAATGGGATAAGATGTTATGCCCAAATCGACCTCGACCCCGACCCCTCCCCTTCCGTCACCAAACTTGGTTTATGCCAACTACAACATAATAATGACGAACGGCATCATCACTGATAATAGGTGCGAATGATGAACGACGCAGTTTACATCGGATTCTGATTGTAGGGCTGGGGTATAAAGGTCAGCGCTAGCGAGGAACTGAGGCACCTTGGCTCTATGGTATCATGTATACCAGTTTTAAAACAGGAGTATTAGACATTAATGTTATTCAAGAAAGGTCATGTATTTGTTATAGAGTGCAGTATTATATATAACGTCAAGAAATCCGCCGCAGTGACGAGTCAGTATGCTAACAACAGTGATTTACAGTAAACTGTGAGGATAACTAGCCAAGGTATCGATAAAGCTCATTCATTGTGTACAATATTTATCCTAACCGTCTGGTAGCTATACGTCTAAAACCCGGAGAGTAAGCTGATGGATTGAGTACAGGTAAACAGGTCATAAACACTCACCGGCTCGGCGTCTCGTCGGACCATTGGTCTGGCTGACTTTGGTTTTGAGTCACACGCGGTGGTTCATGGCGGCACTGTAGCGACGTCAGTGTTTATATCCAGAGCTTTAATTGATACTAACATCACACCTATGCAGTTGGTACAGGGATACCCATACATAAAAGTCACCTGGTGTGTTTGCCTCGTTGAACATAATCGACCATACGGCGTACGTACACCGTCAGTTGATATTCGATTCCGAAACCACACCAAACAATGCCACTCAATGAAACAGCATTTGCAGAACTGGTTTGCCGCTGTTTCTTTAGGACTGTGTCGTTAGTGGGTCTATTGTAGTGTGTATTGACCATTTATGTTCGAGGGGCGCTTTACCCTTCTGTCTCGATTAGGCCAGTCCATATTGGAAAGGTGATGTACAAAAGTTGTAATGATGAGTGGAGATTGACAGTTCGGCGGCTATTTTTAGAACTCTTCAACTTGATTGCAATGTGTCCATGACCATGATACATATAAGGTATTAAATGTGACTTATAATTGCATGACCCCTGTCGTGTTATGCATGGCACCCGCATTTTGTCTGCCTAATGATGAACAGCCTGTATGATATAAATATTAATAGTATATACCCACAGTGTGCATATGTATACTTGGTCTGAAATCTCTCAGTTTGTCATTATGCAAATGTCAGTGCCATGTATTGTCAAGTTTAAAATGACATGGGCCTTGTTCCCGGAGAAAAAGTGAGGGGATAATCCAAATGAGTACAGACAGGAGCCCCCCTTCCCCCTCCCCCCCCCCCCCCACCCCGACCTAAATAAGAACTTTCCCTTAAAATATCCTAACAACTTCCTTATGACAAGTAATAACTAGGAAATCTCCCAGAATATCGAAATTTTCTTCACTACTACAATCCAACCATATACTATGGAATATATTTTTTCTTTGTAACTTCGACAATATAAGATTTTAGACTATTCCGTTAGGCAGCTGACTGATGCCACATCATAAATTTACTCTGGCATAACTGAATATTATTAAGTCTAAACTAACGAAAGTATAAACTAATAGACGGGATTATCTGAAGATATATTTTATTCCCTTAAAACGTGAGGTATTTTCTCTTCACCCTTCAATTAAGACATGCCCCCCCTCCCCCACTTGTCACCACCCCCTCTTGCCCATCCTAAACAAGGTTTATACAACATTATAAGACATTGCTGTCGTAATGACTATGACTGTCTGTTGAAATGCAACATTACCTTACAATAACCCCATCATAGATATAATTAAAGCTGACCAGTATAGCATTCACCTCTGACACTGCCCTTCATATAATATAATCTTATTTATCTAACATGGATTGTACAAATAGTTATTATAACTATTCTTGGCACTAATGGCTGAGGCGGTGCACGGTGGCGTTCAGTTTCTGTAAGGGTGGACACTATAATTTTACGTTTTATACTTCATACAAATGAAGAATAAGTTAAATGAATGTTTAGATGAAGCTTAGGACGCTAGCTTTACACATCCTTGTCACTGGTTTCACTAAGAAGAAATTAGAGAGATCATTCTCTCAGGAGAAAAGGATAATCTATTACGTTGACAAAAATACTAATGCAGCCATCTATCTGCTCGGGCAGATGAAGCCTGGGCTTTAGTACATGTAAAATTGTGGAGAATGTATTGTTTAGTTGCAAATAAATACTGGTTATATAAGTGGCATAACAGAAAAATCTGGCCATAAATCAGACTGAATATACCATGCGTTATAAAAAAGGTCGAAGACAAAGTGTGGTAGATATTAGTTGTAATTGCAAGATCCTTACATACAATGTAAATAAGTCACAACACACTGTAAGATGTGCGAGTGTATGCATATATTTAAATGATCTCTTTTAGGAATACAATCTATTGTGTAAAATCTGTTCTATCCAGTTGAAGCGTACAATTAAGGTTTTGTTTGGAAAAAATGCGTTTGTTTCACTTTTTAATTTTAGGGTCTTAATTGATTTTTGATATGTAAGTGTGCAAAAACAAATATGTTGTTTTTTATTAAATAAAATGTGCGACAATAAAAATGGGAAACACATAAAAGAGAAACTGGTTTGTAATGTTGCATTTTCATGCAGATGAAATGCAGATCAGATGGAAATAAGCTTAATTTAAATATGTATGATATTTGTCGGATAAATGTCAGGACTTGGTCTCCCGAGACTGCGTTGTACACATTTATGTCTTGATATCCTTCTGGGTTACCATGGTTACTGACCTGAGTTGACTGACTTTTGCTTCGGTCTCTCTTGTTGTTAAATTCATCATTCACTGAGAGAAAGTTGCTTTTGCCGCTCAGTTCTTTTAGCACCTTTAACATGATGAACTTGTTCTTGGCCTGAAAAAAGTAAGAAAGAAAAGTATTTAATCATCTTGGAACATTGTACCTTCTGCAAAAAAATTCAAGAATCATTATCTCCCCGGAAAGAAAAGGATTACATTGCAATTTGAAAGAAAACAGCATTAGCATAGTTTATCATTTGTAAACCATGAATAGAAATATCAAACCTGAGACCAGATCACTGAAAATGCAAGTTCCGACACAAAAATGAACTCTTTGGCATTGTGTCTGAAATGGAAAAAAAATGTCATGTGATTTAAAGCACCTTCATGAGATCACGTGATCTCCTAGTGATAACCCAAACACTTCAGAGGCCGGTGAAGTTTGGATCGGAAGTTTTTAAATGACTAATGATGTGTCGCTAAGGATTACAGTAACAAATTACCATGCTTTCGTTGACTGTACATTTCTTTACATTTGTTGATTTATCATCCAATCGTTTTGCAGGACGACATTCATTTCTGAATCAAGTCGAGGCAACGTTTGCTTGCAGAGTAACTTTCCGCAACAAAGAATAGATGGAAGTTATAGTTTTTCGCTCAGCGCCCCCGTTGTTGACACATGAAATAAGTTTCACTGGTAGATTTTTCCTGACAAAGGAAATGAGCTTTTGTTGAAACTGGTAAAAATGTAGGTGACCTTTATAGCTCTTTTTGCTTTAAGGAAACGAACTACCCTAGTGCATCCGCAAACAGGAAGCAAACATTCCAACACGCTGGAAATAAACCCTGTCCCAGATACGATGCAGGAGAAATTATCTTAGTAGTCCAGCTAGACTGCGGGAAGTATTCTTGTTTATAGATACGATGTGAAAGAAAACCAAAGGCAGATGCTTATTCAAAACGCGTAGTTGTGTGCATTTGACACACGTATGTTTTGTTTAGATTATGTTGGGTAAAAACACACTTGGCTCAAAAGAAAACTGGAAAACCTGGACTCGAAAGATCCGATTTTGTACACAGGTTTTGATTATCCGAACCTTCTTTTAGGTATGTCCTTCGTTCCCAGTTTGTATAACACGCTCACGTAATCCATAGTTCCTGTAGATGTTTGCGCCTGGGGTTTCTGATCATCAAACCTTCAAGCTAGTCACTGGTCCCTGTGACCAGGGTTTTTAATGAACTAGCTGATATGACATGCCTAACAATGTCATGTGGTGCTGATGATGTTATCCATTTACCCGTCTGTCCGTCTTCACCTTTATACGAGTCGGCCTTAGTGAACATTCCATGCTTAGCGAGAATCGATCTTATTTAAAAAAAAATTGCGCCCCCCACCCCCCCCCCCCCCGCCGCACGCTTACAAAAACACTGTTTCGGGTCACCATCAAAACCAAATTTTGCCGGTGACTGCTCCTTGTACCTCCCCTGCACTTAATTGTGTAGAGTTTATTTTAGTTGTGTCAGAAAATCCGTTTTGTAAAGATACAAAGAGAGGAATAGGTCTGTTTTAATATCACATGTAAACAACACAGCGCTAATTGGTCTGACGCTGATTTGACTTGCCTTTTCTGCGCATGCGCTTGACTATGGGCTAATGACATCCCGGACGGTTAATAAATGATAGGACGGTTTTCAAAGTTACTTAGGCTTCAATGTGTGCCAACAGATTCGAAAATTGGGAAAAATTTCATTTCTGATCTGGCTTCATCACCCAAAATTTTACTCTGGTTAGCATATCGCAGTTGGTCTCAGCTCTTTTTAACTTTGTGAGACAGGTAGGCTGTCAAACTTAATTATAATTTTTTTTAACAAGAGAGTTCGATCACCAAAATTAACTTAGCTGCAATCTTGCTTTTGGCTCAACGGAGTTCGATCACTTAACTCAACTCCGCTTCAATCTCCCCGTTTTACAGGAAAATTAGGCCAGCAAAATTAAGTTGGCTTCAATTTTCCTTTTATTACACGAGATTTGGGTCATCAACCTTAACTTAGCGTCAATCTCCCGTTTGTTTCGAGAGAGTTGGATCACGGAAAGGTGACTGCCTCATGATCAGAACCGATCGATAAAGTCTGCCGTCTAATATTTGCCATCACAGCCGCATATTTACAAGGGATATCCAGTCCGTCAAAAATGACACGGCTATTACCGGAGATCAGGACCAAACGACGCGGGGCTAAAAGGACGGTCTGGTCACTTAATATGAGAGAGGATTTCGGGCGATCTGAGAAGCAATTAGAGGAGGACACGGGCTCAAAGTCCCAATTTGGCTGTATTTTTTTCTCTCTTTATTGCTTCTGGAAATTATCTCTTTGCATGTCTGCACTAACTATGAGAAATTTAAAAAATTGGTTATGATTTTACGTCGAGATTTCGCAGGCACGAGGTACCCATTTTTCGGCCAACATAAATACATGTACATTGTTTTTACTCCTAAATAAAATATAATGGATTATAACAGTTAGATGCATGCAGTGAATCATGTGCCCTCATGTACATTTAAGTTAATTAATTCTTAATTAAAACAATTTTGTAGAGCTACGATTACATGTTGTTATCCATTTGTACATGTTAGTTTTAAATGTTACCTTAAAAGGGCCCAATCACCTATCTGACCTTTTTTAAACTTAAGGTAATCCCTTGGAGCTTTTATAAAAATAAGGCCAGAAAACGTGGGATCAAAAAGGGCATCTAGCAGCAGGTCAGGTTAGCCAGATCTTTGCAAACGGCGTTTTAAGTGACCGTTCAAACTCTGCATATATGCAACCTACAACCTTAGGTTACATGTTTTTCCTGTTTGTCAACATTGCTATGTTTACAAACATGTTGTTGATAAACAAGTTCATACATCCTCCACGAAGGCGTTATAGAACTTTTCACAACCAAAATAACCCTAAGATCTTTATTATACACACAGAGGAAGCCAGAAATCACATATACATTTTTGTTGTATGGCTGTTAAACGGGCACCTTTAATTTACAACACAATTTTTGGGAAAATGTTTGTACACTCGACCACTATCGAATACCATTGAACCTTTTCAACTCTTTCAACTTTGAACTTTTTCAATCTCTTTCCCTCTCTCTCTCTCTCTCTCTCTCTCTCTCTCTCTCTCTCTCTCAAACACACACAAACACGCACACACACATTATCACTACACAGCAGTCCTTGCAACTTTCATAAATGTGGCCGGCCTAGTGGAAACCTCCTCTGAGCTCACTTTATCCCTGTATAGACTAATTCGTAGTGTATTTGAAAACTTACTTGTTGAAACTATCAGAAGCGTACCTTTGTTTCACGGTACCGATGCTTCCAAGAGGGTTTTCTTCTTCTCTGTATAATGAATACGGAGTTGGTTTTTTTCTAAACCACGGTTTGACTCTCCAAATTCGGCAGACGTATCGGTGGTGTGCTCTTCTAGGACAAGTTTGTTTTATTTGAGGGATTATGCCCTATTAAGCTGAATAATTAATAGTTTTTATCATATTAATAATTAATAATATTTCCCCACTAGGTGCCCCTATTTCCTTTGTGCTGCAAGGTCCTCTACGCCTGTGACGCTTTTTCAGGAGGCGCCTCGGGGATTTTCACTGGCCTGTTAAGACCGTGGCAAGAGCGCATGTTCTGCCCAAAAGGCATTTCCTTGCAATGCGCGGTCACGCGGGTCCACTATAATCCCCACTGATCCCCCATATCCGTTGTAACGCCTCTAAAGGAATTTTCTCTCTCAAAAGGAGGTAAAGGTTTTTAATCCAAAGACCACATGAGTCCGCTTTCAATGCGAGGGCTTTTCAGTTTTGTCAACACTGGGCACTGAGTCCAGTGATGTGACCACCGTTTGACAATTTTTTTATGGATTACAGGTATGTTGATTTTTATACATTCAACAATATCTTTATATGATAATCATGCATGCAAAACGTCGGCCGAGTCATGTGTTTTATGAAGTTTATTTTTTTAAAGAAGCCCCACAACTTAATTATTATTCGGGTTAGACGGGGTGGCGTCTGGGGTTGGGGGTGGGTCACATATATTTGTTAAGATCCGTTGTCTGTAGGGACGGTGATACATGAAAAAATATCACCAGTACATCTTTAAATTGATAACAAACTAGAATCTGTAGTCAGGGACCGACCGCCTGGATCTCTTTAATATGTCATGTGTTCACGTGCATGCGTCTCATGTGTGAATACTGACAGAACAAATAAATTTGAATGCGTGGCTTCCACACGGGGACAAAGGAATGGTCCTTTATCATAACGGTTTAAAAGAATATATATATTGTGGTGATTCTTCCTACCTCCAAAATTAAATGGACTATTGATATGTCTTGACCCTAACTATATGCACCTGTCACGCTTTTGCAGGAGGCGACCTGTAATCACCACTTAATCGCATTTCCATTAGATTGCCTGTTAAAGAATGTTACTCTGTCAAAAGGAAGTAAAGATTTTAAATTCAAGCGCGGAACACATGTCCACATGATTCTTTTAAAAGGATGCACTTTTCCGTTTAGTAGACACAAAGTGCTGAGTCCCTTTACACGATCATCGTTTTATAGGTTTACAGGTATGTTGATTTTTTATACATTCAGAAGTAACTTTCTATTAAAAACATGGTTTTAAAAGTTCGGCCGATTTATGGGGTGTTTGAAAAAAAGTTTTTTCAAAAGGAAGCCCTGGGAGGGGGGGGGGGGGGGTATTGCACACACTTCTAAGGGTCCTCAATCTCTTGGGGACTTTAAACCCCCGCCAGAATCTACTTATTTGTCGTTCGTTCATACGTGCATGTTTCATGTAAAACATTGTCATGATTCAGAAACACGGGTTCACCAGGCGAGTGGCAGAACAACTGCATACGAATGGGCGGCTTCTTCTCAGGGACAAAGTAATAGCCCCTTATAATAATTCCTTTGTGGAATTGTGATTATGGCACTTAAGATAAAATATATTATGGTGAATCCGATTACCTCCAAAAATGTAATGGATTACGGATGCAGTTTTACTCTACCCAAATTTTCAGCAAAATCTGAACAGTCTCTCTCTCTCTCTCTCTCTCTCTCTCTCTCTCTCTCTCTCTCTCTCCCAATATTACCAATACAACCCGAGATCTTATTTAAAACCAAATAACCTGGCAAACGATAGTCTGTTAAAAGAAAGATGAGATCTGTCTTGTAGAATGTATGCTACGCTAGGAGATCCTACCTTCACCGGCACAACACAACGACTGTTTAAAACCGAGGGTGCATGCCGTAATTAGCGTAATAAGTAGTTCCCGGTCCCCGTTCAGCATTACTTAAACACCTTCCATAGTTAGTCAGTGCTTCATTTCGTGACGAGATGGATTTGGTGGAGAGCCCGTGTGACTGGAAGCTTCTAATTGCTTTCCTCGTTAGGGTTGTTGCTGCAATTACTACTGCCTTGCGAGGGATTAATGGTATCAAGGATTTGGCTAGTCTCCGCGAAAGCATGAGGGACTTCTAAAGATAGACAACAGACCCTGTGACCTCCATCTGCGTGGTCGGGACAGCTACAAAAGACAGGTTGATGATGCAGCGCTTACGGCACGCTAATTTTCAAAGAAACAGGTACCCAGTAATTAAACTCCTCAGATCGAACTTCTTTGAAAATGCCAAAGGCTAGGACTGGTCACTCAATTTATCTTCCTTTTATCAGGATTTCAGATCAAATTATTAAAATACAGAAATGGTTTACCGCTCTAACCTTAAATTTGAGCTTCCTTCATCAGTATTTTCTATCAGATTATAAGAAATACTTTAGTAGTTATGATGCGGAGTTTTCATTATATCCCGCCCTCTGGTCAGGAAATTGTTAGAAAAGAAGGGGTAGTTTATGCAACTTTAGTTCGAAACTTTTATATCCCGACTCACATTAAGAAACCTCAATCTGTTCGGTAATAAATGACAATCACACTATACACTAGGTGATTTAATTAAAGATACCAACGAAACCATAAAACTTTCAAATGAGTTGACACTCTGGTCAGCAAAAATATCCTTCAGAAGAAAAAAACTATTGGGTATGAATAAGACGTTTTGAAAAAATCTATTATGTAGAATGTAAATTGCGTACGTTCTTCTGGTTTACCTTTCATTATTTATCTATTTCAACACACAGACTCTTCAATTAGCTGTGAAAACACGCGTCTCACCAAGCATTTAAATTGGGCTGGTAAGCCTAACTTCAGTCCAGATACAAACCATAAGAGGGGAATGCACTGCAAATATATTCACATGAAAACAGCCGATAACCTTAACATTAGGCTTCGAGTGATGAATTAACACAAAAGAATACATGTGAACTCACAACCCAAATTAAAACTCCGTCTCTATGGTAACTAGTCATTTCCTGTTGGCTGCTTTCACTAACCCGTGCGAGACATGCTCGTATTCATGCGGTCAACAAATATGCGGAGAGATTTACCAATGTACTGAAATAAAACGGATTTTTTTTTCACACATGGTAAGTGTTGTTAGAAAGTATACTTAAAAAGCTAACGTTTGGTCTGGTTTATGTCAAGTGACAGCCTACTTGTGGACAAACATTTTCATCCTCATAGAGCCCTGCAGTGGGGTCTCGTTGCAGGATGTAATGGCACTCTGACGCCAGTACGCTGGTCGTAAACACTCTTATGCCAGAGGGCCGAAATGGCGCTGAAGCCTCAACCGGAGTGTTATTCGTCTGCAAAGACCGTCTCAATTGGCATGCAGTGAATTTGCCCCAGTTCAAATACAGTGAAACCTTGTTGTGTCGAACTCGTTTAAGTCGAATACTTCGCTTATGTCGAAGTTACGGACTCGATAGTATGGACAATTCTAGCTAAATTATTACCAAATAAAACCTGCTTGTGTCGAACCTCGGATGTGTCGAAGTTTTCTGAGGGTCCCTTCGACTTCGGCACAACGAGGTTTCACTGTATGTGTATTTAATTTAAGAAAATAACGATAACCACATTCATAAACTTTAAAGTATAGTTCACATCGGTTACGGGTTTTGAATGCCGTGAGAAATGCAACGTTCCGCTTCATACTGAAACTTCATGATAACCGTATATACACGAAAGTAAAGGTTAAAAAGCTCGAAAAATTTAGAGCAATATCGCTCAGGGAATTATAAACACTTATTCTATGAACGAATACATTGAGTACCCCGACTATTATGTTCCCCGGCTATTTTGGTCACGTTTCAAAATAAGTGCCTCAACATTAACTCGAAAGATTCTTTATGTTTTGTGACAGCATTTAACACGGTACGTGGCACTAACTTGGCGTCCAGAGCCTGATGAACGCCTGATATACTTATGATGGCCATTGTTTCTTTATCTAACATTTTAGTCACCCATGGTTGATTTTTTACACAAATGTTAAAAGACTTAAAATATCAAAGGATGTTCCTAATAGGATGATAATTGATAATACATGTATTATCCTGCTTGTATTATATTATATATGTCAACGTTATCAGGATACGAAGATAATTAAGCTGTAATTAACATGCATGATCCCAAGACTTCGGTTTCTTCCTGAAAAAATCGTGAAATTAATTAATTAGGCACCAATAATTACACTTATTACAGACAAACACTAATTATGTGAAGCAGTATGCCTTATCACACAACAGATGGGACCCTGGAAATGAATCCTTTTACGTACAAGCGTGCAGTGATGGAACAGATAAACTTACCCAGTAAGGACGTGAGACAATGATCTCGGGTACTGAGAAATATCTAGCGAATACCCTGCAGGCGTTGCCAGACAAACAGAGCAAAGAACGGCTTGAGATGCCGCCTCATTCAAACCCTCTGGCGTTCATCCTTGGTAATGACGTTACCAGGGACTCAGACCGGTATTTGTACAGGGGTTTAATAAACACCGGAGGACTGAAAAAAAATCTGTTAGCTCTCTGTCCCTGTTTGTCCCTCCTGACATAATTGCAGAGTTGGGTTTTTATTACGTTTGGGGGAGAGTTGTTCCTCACATGACCCCAAATGCAATAAGACGTTGGACAGATTAAATAGCCTTAACTTTCTCAGGCCAGTTTCACTAGCTATGCGCAGGCTATCGACTAGCAACGTAATAAAATCACTCCACAAGTTTTAGACCACGGGCGTAAAGAAGGGATGGGCGCGGCTTGTTCTAGACATCATCTCGACTTACCTTTATCAGTGCTGGGCCCTCATGATCCAATTAGCCTCCCCGAAACTTTCATTACTACCCCAAGACCTCATAAGGATTAACTGCCAACTGTTTACTCTGAAGCTATTACACTATGGCCTCTTATTTTACACGCTCGACCTTGCCGTGTCTAACTCCGTTTATAGTATTTAGACTTTCGAGCTATTGGGGCGCTCTGCGCCCGCCTTTTTATACAGCGTGCTATATAAAATGAGACAGTCTTAATATGCGCCGGCTATTTCTTGATCACAATCTAAGGCATTTCCTATATATTTTCTGTCCTGGTGATAATTTTTCCAATGAACTCGCCGTACATAAACTACACCCGCCGGTACTACGGTTCGCGATTTTCTTCTGTGACCGATAGATCTGCTAGACTCCTAAAAGGACTTGATGAACATTGATTATTATGTAAGGATCCGTCTTTTACAACAACAAAAAGAATGACCCTCGCCAATTCGGCTATTTATCACGCTCCTATTTCCGTGTTCCTCGGATCCGACGGACGTGTTTAATACATAGATATAGAACGGCCATTCTCATTTTACATATTCTACATAGCCTGTGCACGAATCGTTTATCTTAGACATTAATATTAAGAAGTCGCTTCCGCTGTATTTTAAATACTGAAATAGATTTAACAAATGGACGAAAGCTTGATTGATGTAATAGATTGAAACCTTTTATAAGATATAAAATTGCGTCAATATAGAACAGCTCATGTATAGAGGATTTTTCATGAGAAACATAAATTGTGGATACCCGGATGTCAGGAAATGTTGTTAACCAAGTTATTCAGTAATTAAACAAGGCTGTAATTGTACATAAAGTAAATGTACCAGCCAATCACATTTTGATATTCTAAAAAGTGTAATTGCAATTAATTGCTTTTTGAAAAGTAATTATTAGAACGGCTTTTTTTAAATACTTTTAAATAGGTGGCTCTTTAATATTTCCAACGGTTTCATGAGATGCGCGCATGAATTTGTTGGACTTAATTAAGATCTATATGCCCCCCCCCCCTAACGCTCCCGAGGCAGCGGAAATCTTGCACTTCTAAAGAAGCTACTGATTTTTACGCTGCCTGCTTTGACCGTTTATGATGCATTTAAACACCAGGTTGTGCACATGGGCCTGTCTGCTTACGAAACTGCTGATGTGACTATCAGCCAACCAAATGCAAGTCAACAAACACTCGACAGGCATCAGGATCCGCCAAGAAACCACGTGGAGGGCAATTCTCTCTGAGCCTTTGGCCTGTTCAAACGGTCGCCGGGGCGATGAGCTGTCACTCAAAATGAAATGAACAACATTGGCTTCGTGTTTTCCTCGCTTGGCTGGTGAACCGTTTTGCTTCCAGCACAGGGTCTCATCTCATTGGACCAAAATACAGTGCTCCCCTCTGGTGCATGTAGAGATTCAGGATACAAGGTCATAACAAACAGCGCTTACAATATAGGTAGTTGGGCTATGGGTAATGCGCTGTGTAAAGAACGTACCCCCTCCCCCCCCCCTCCCCCCACTGAGTGTTAAACCATCAATTTCAATATTTTAAAATTTTCTTTATTTCTTTAGCAATTTTCTGTTTGCGCTAGAACTCCAATATGGCTGATTATCAAAAGCTGAAATGTTGGCACAGTATAAGTCCTAGGTCACAGATTTTCACCTGATATTTAGGGTGCAATCTCCATAGATTATTCCCCATTATCGCTCAGTTGCGGGCGTCGGGGTTTAGGTTGTAATTGATACAGTTTTGAAGGGTTCTTTCCAACCTCATACCATTTTGATGTTACCGTAAATGACATATCGGTACAAACGTAATTGCAAAAATAACTACATTTCCCTTTAAAAGTAATCGAATGTGCAAATATTTACTTTAAAGGAATTAAGACCGTACATGTACGTGTAAGCAAATTATTTTAATTTCAATAATGTTTCAAATGACAAAATATATGAAAAGGGGTTTCGTTAAAAAGTATGATGATTTTTTTGTTTAAAATGTATTAACGTCTGATACTGTCTTTCATGTAATCCAGTAATGAAGGAATCGAATGGTCTTTATTTCAAAGTTTATAATTATGGAAATACAATACGGCTACCATAATGGCGTTATGACCAGAGGAATACATATCTTAGACTATTTATAGCACTTTGGCTATGTCAGAGTGCGAAAGAGGGCAGAATTGATCAATTTAATTATTCTATTAAACCGCTAATTTACACGACATTAGTTTTTTTTACGATTAGTTCTGCCCACGCTCATGAAATATATGAAAACTACTTTCATTGATGAAATAAGTGAAAGTTCCCAACATTGTTTCATTTAATTATTTCTACTCTTATCGATCGAGTTAATTATACCCGTGTGCAATAATGACATTACGTATAACTGATTGAAAAGGAAATTAGATTACGCCATTCACATGACGTTCTTTATATTTTTCAATGTAACTACGGTAGCTCAAGGTTGCGTTTTTCTAAATTGCAGCTGTTATATTGAATATTATTATTCCCAAAACCAATATTAATTAAATTGGACTGATATCAATTGTAAACTACTTAAAATCATCGAGGTTCCAATTTCTTATTTTTTTTTTGCTTTTAAAATGTCCTATAACTGAGCCAATGCCGTTCTGTTTGGGGTAAAAAGGAGACACAAGAGCTATGAAACTGCAATCGCAGAATAAAGCGTCCGCGCATCACGAAATGTAAGCAAAAAATGCATAACAGCATGAACGGAATGAAGAATCATTCAGACTGATTCTTTTTATCAGAAACGTCAGTTAAATATTTGCTTGTAATGTAAGTAGAGAAAAACAGGCGAGCCACAAGTGGTTGTGCTATTGTGGGCCCTCACTGAAACACATCATGGCTGAAAGTAATCCATTACTCAACGAATCAATGTCTATTGTAGAACCCGCCTCACTTTGTACCAGAACGGGCTCCATATCCAAAAACACTTGTGCTAAATTACCTGGGCTTTGTAACATTCAGGAATGAAAACACGTGGAAACAAACTCCTACTGCTATTAAATTACATTTCAATCAGTCAAGGTACATATAAAATTTATGTTCACACCAAATATCCTTTTGTATTTCTGAATAATTTTTAGCCTCTTCTGTGATACAGTATTATTCCTCGTAGCTTACAAAAATAAGAGCTCTCTCTCTCTCTCTCTCTCTCTCTCTCTCTATATATATATATATATATATATATATATATATATATATATATACTATATTGAAATATTTATTATTTTAATGCAGAAAAAATAGCTTTTTGTGCAATAAGCTAATATAAACTAAAGGAAAAGCTGATGATTATATGTCATTGAATTTAGTATAATTTGCAAAGTTTGCACATTTTGATGGTGAACTTGCGGAAACGCGGACTAATGTACCGAGCTCCGTGGGACTAGACCAGCAGCAAGAGACCATAAATTATATATTTCTTGCAATGAGAGAACCTTGAACTTCCGAGTCCAGTTCCCATATGTATAAATCTCTGGGATGATTCTCGGCAGTAATCCGTGCGTCTTACTGGTGTCTACACGACCGGATTACCGGTCTGTATGTACTATTGACGTTTACAGCGGGCAGCGCTCACCTGCTAGCTACCGGAGCTGGATTTCCCGGGGTTTCTGTTACACAACACCCGCTCTGCCGTGTTCCGCACGTCGTCGGCCATTAATCCACAATCAATATTGCCGATCTGTGCATCAGACGATAGTTTAATTTGCAGTTTCAATTTTCACTAGATCCGACGCGGAAAGAATCTTACACCGTGGACATTTCCCTGGCATTTAGTTTTACTCATTTCTTATATCAGGACATCAAACGCAAGTAACCCTGGTATTAATGGAAGTAATTCAAAACCCTCCAGGATTTTTAAGCCCACTTCCCGTTTTTAATTCCTAGTGCTAAATTTAAGACAGTTGAACTGTTGCCCGCTCAGTTTCTCCCTAAATTTTGTTCGTCCCATGAGGCTATATTCCGATTCGCTCCGCTGCTTTGCATCAACGTCTTGAGTTGGACGCCACCGTGAACACCGTGTATCGTCCGATTATTGGGACCCTTTGGAATCCTATAAGTGACTTTATAGAACCAATGTAATGCTCAGTTGCACAACACATCCATAATTTTACCAAGAGACCTAATGTTTACATAGAGGAAGTTGCTATGATTGTATGAAGTGTCCCACAGTTCTTTGCATGGGGATTTAGACTGGGACCCCGCTCCGATGTTATCGCTGTTGGAACTGGAAAAAATAGGCGTTAATGTGGGACCGTGCAGGGTACCAGTTGTTCAACGTCCGCTATCGATAAGGATTCTAAAGTTTGTATTTTGATGTGCATATTTAGCACTTTTAGAGGTTGTTGGTGCCTTCTACAATTTCACCATTACACGGTCACAGTGTACAGGTCAGGGTCACAACTGTGGATTCTGCAACAACCCTTAAATAAGTTTTAAGTTTTCATGTAAACTGTATTATTCTTCGGTTCAGAAAGTCTGATATATTGAACTGTATGACACAACTGACATGTAAAAATTGGTAATAAATGTTAATATGTTTACATTTTAGACAAATTATTAAGTCGCCTTGGCAGCAGAATACGTTTATCAATAAAAGGTACACTGGCACCCAACGAGACTTATGACAGTCTCTCCGACACAAAAATACATGAGAGAGAGAGAGAGACAGACAGACAGACAGACAGACAGACAGACAGACAGACAGACAGACAGAAGTTTTGCTCTCTCCATATATATATATATATATATATATATATATATATATATATATATATATATATAATTCTGTCCCGTATAAACATGATATGGATCTGTGCAATCTATTTACAAGGAGAAAAAAATCAATAAAAAAATTAACAAAATGAGAAGTAATAAAGTTCCGCCTTATATACAGTTTATGTATATTTTACACATATTATCTCCATAACCTTCTCCGCAGTATTAAACTTGGGAACGATGTTTTTTGGTTATGGAAGCGTTGATCCGTTAAGGAACCGGTAAAGTATGTTTTCTGTTTTCTAAGTATTCTACTTCGAAGAGGGAAATTAATCCCTGTAAATACGTCACTGGGATAAAATTTACAACATGAGCAGGCAAATCCTGCGGTTATGGTGCAGGTTTATTGATACTGCGAACATCAGACGATGCAGGATCATAAAATAACAAGTACCTCCGATTTAACTGCAAGATCTTTTCCGCGACCGTGAGGCCTAAATGGTAACCCTTAGTAACAAGTAATAAATTCTTTAAGCACTTAGAAGATTACACGAACGCTGTACTTTAGCTTGCTACGAAGCCTGTCACTGCTCAAAGGCCATATATGACATTATCAAGCTGGCAATTGCAGTTATGTAGGGTATTATGTACGCTTTATTCATGCATAATGCGCCTAATTACCTCGTTACTGCATATAATGTCGGGAAGTCCGAAACGGACACATCTGCGAATCAAGTACCAAAATAAGCTAAAGCCATTTGATTTATGCGTATTATTTTTGAAGTTATAATCAACACGGAAGTAAAAATGATTATTGCCCATAAAAATGAAGTGTTATAAATAAAACAGCAGATATGTAAAGGCGTTCTTACATTAACCATTGCCAGATAATGTCCATAAGATATTTATGTATTGCTTACATCTCATATAATGTTCCCGCCAAGGCCCCCGGGAGAAATGACATATAGCCTGCTCCATAATTTTACAATTCTTGATCGATAAAAAACATTAATTTTCTTCTGTCTTCGAAGCTTATGTGCAAATTTATATTTTTGATCCAGCTGGACGAAGCACCAAAAACAAGGAGTGCTTAAAAGTATTGTAAAATGTGGAAAAAGGTAAAAAAAAAATGGTATCATATTATGTCGGGCTTATTTTATAATAAATAGCACAGCCTCACTGCATGAAAGGTAAACGACGCCCGCTTGTTCATCGCAACACTACACATAGGGGACTAGGTACAAATATTACCGTTTGCTTGACAAAAGCGGTACAGCGTGGTTCAGTGAGAGTTTACTTCAAGCAAACGGTACAACTTGTACCTAATAGGGGATCTTCCCATAAAAACATTACGTTAAAAGTCATTCAGTTTTTTGCGTGTAACTAATAAGGGGAAGGATCCCTTAAAGTTAAAGAATAAACTTTTTTCTTACGTCTGTACCTTTTTGATTTTGGAATTCGGTCACACATTATTCAAAATGCGGGACTGAACAAATTTTTCACAATATCTCTATATCTATAAGTGAATTTTCCCTTTTTTTTTAAGCCTATTTTTTCTGAAGATATTGAGAGGAATATTGAGATAAGAAACCCCTTTTTATAACTTCAAATTCACTATACATATATTTTAAAGTGAATTTATATTAAGATATTTAGCGCTCGACATATATATGAATACTTTAGCAGACACATATATATGCATATGCACAACAATGTGTCCATGTGTGTGTGTGTGTGATATTTCGCTTTAAATACCATTACCTTCAGGAGATAATCTGTATATATAGGCATATGTCTTTTCTTAGGGCAGACACTGGTAAAAAGTAACAGTTATGACACGCAATTACTGAACTGTATTCCCTTTTTTTCGGTATCATTAAACTGCCATGAACGAACGATGTCGGCATAACGCATCCCCAGGCAGTACGTGGTTTAAAAAAATGGGCCAGATGTTCACCTATTATTTATCAAGTGCAGTAAAAGAAAGCTATGGACACGAAACATTTACGACAACCTGAAAACGTGCCATGACCAATTTATGGCAAAAGATCCGTAGTACTTGAAAACTATTTAGTGGTCATCTATTTAATTTATAAAAGGAAATAAACAAAGCGATTCCTCTTGGAATATATTGAGAATTTTCTTTCACTTGTTTGTAAATTTAAGGTTCTAGAACCGAATTTAAAAAATCAGATAAAAAATCTGTCTGATGAAGCTGTGCCCTAAGGGAATCGTTTACATTTTATGTTTACCTCGATACAGCCCAGGTAAATCTGACGCATCCTTGAGACCATAAGAGTTAGTCGTGCGCATTGTGGCTGCACGCTGCTAAAAAACAGCAGTTGTCGTAACGTGGCCATGAACCATTTTCAGATTGTTGTAAATGTCACAGGCTCGCAAGGTCCGTTCATGACAGTATTAGTCGAACTTGTGACAGAGTGCGTCCTACCACTGGTGCATCTACAGATGCAATTACTGTTATCGCTGAAAGATGGCCGCCGAGCTCAATCGGGTATTCATGAACGCTCTTTGATGTATAGCCAGCCCCATCAATACCCCTGTTTATTTGTTTATGTATGGCGTTTTCATTGCTTTCCGAGCACGATCCTTCAAAATCTGTCCCTACAAGTTGAATATTTTACTTTAATACGGTTGTAAAACTGCATGGTGTGTTTGCCTTTGCTTTCTGTGTATATTTCCTTTATTTACAGAACATCGTGATCAGGTTGCATATACAAGATTTCTTTATTATTTTTTACCACGTTGTATTTGTTTTATAAGTGGATTTTATAGGTAGCCCTGCCGATCGTGTTGTATATATGACGAACCACAGATTATCGCAAACAACATGGAAAGGATATTGTAAGTTCCGACTTGATAGCTCCGGCGTAAAAATGACCGTTTATTAAGAACTTGCGTTTTCCTGCAACATATATATATATATATAAACCTCATTTTGGCAATATTGGTTTAGCCTAAAATCGAATGAATGTGAGATGCAATTCAAATTAGCAAATAAAATTGATATTGATTAGTCTTTATGTACTTCATACTTTTTATGAGAAATTTGCGCTAATATTTGTTACTAAAGAAGTTCAAAAGTTCTACATATATAAATATTTTCCATTATTTTGATTTTTTTCTAATTAAAAGTGAAAGAAACAAAAGATAGTTGTTGAACATTATGTAGTCATGGGCCTCATTTTGTTTATAAGTGGTGAGGGTCAAAGTATCATTTTGAACATTCCAGAATATAATTCTATCTTCAACTTTCTAGTTTTTCTTAATTACCTCCATATTTTTTTCAAATATGCATTTCATAAAAAAGCTAATTCAAAATATGGCTTGGCTCAACGTCCTTATTGAATCATCAGAAATGTTGACCAACTGAATTATCCTGAACATTCAAATCAAACGTAAATTATGACTACATACCAGTGTTGAAAATTGAGGAAAAAAATACTTTCATACCCAGAATATTAATACCTATTATGTGGCGGAAAATTAAATTTAGAAGGGTTTGATATTCTGGTGGGGGCGTCTTTCCTCATTGTCAAAAGTGATGGCTTTGCCCTGGATATGGTGGATGGGTTAAGGAGCTTCCGTCCGTACCCCTAATGGATTCTCTCCCTCTTATTTTCACAGAAAACAAGACCCATATATATCGGTGCATTTTTAAGCATTGGATTCATATTATTCCGAGCCCCTCCATAAAATACATGGGGCCAGGTGCGGTTTAGGGCAATCAAATATTCAAGGAATGGTGATAACATACACAGCAGCAGAGAATGCTGGTATCGATTAGATGAAACAGCCACGGTATCGATAACGATCCTTTTGTAAAAGCTACGGTATTGATATACAAGCACATGTTGATTTCACACTCTAAAAAAGAGAGGATTTAGGGGAAATAAATGGACATCTGACGCTGGTATTTAAGATAAAACAGGACGGAAAGTTTATCCGCCAGGTTTTCACGCCTGCAGATTTAGTAACCTATCCTTTGGTCCCGGATTGCAACATTTGATCTCCAACGAAAAAAGTATTCAAAGGGATGCATATTATATGATCGCAGTCCCAATGCTTCTGATCAAATCCCTCGCCAAGCTTGAGTAAGAGAAAGTCAATGGGCTACACGAGCGCATTGATTCCTGACATGGGAACCTATTTGTAACAAGCCCAGCTTCTATTTCAAGGTATGAAAAAAGTGAATATTATCTGAGATAGATTTTCCCCTGAATTTTGTATGGCGATCCGTCAACATGATACCGCTACTGTACTGTTGATAATGATAGTAACTTAAAACCGGAATAATTGATTAATGTTAATAAAATATAATATATAAAGATATAATGGTTCTACAGAAATAAGCAAAATGCTGATATAACGGAACCAACTTGGAGTTATGTAACGTAAAATTAGAATGTAAACGTAAGTAACCTTTATTTGCAGACTGGGTATGTAAATTCGAACGAATTAAAAGGCACCCTGTAATTTTTAAGAATATGCCCGCTATTCATCTAAGATTTCTGGATAAAAATGTTATTTATTTGTTATTAATTTGTTTATTTATTATTAATATAAAATTAATTAATTTGACGGATGCATAAGCTCGATCATCTACAGGTTGTTAGTAAACACAGTACATGGGCCAAGTTAATGAACAGAAAACCATGTAACCCTTGTTGGCGGATTGCATATAAGTCTGAAGTTCACCAGCTGCAGAACGCCTTCTGAAAATTCTGATTCGTCTGACTAGCCGTCATTTTTCCTGGTTGAATGTTTTTGGATTATATTTGCGTGCCTTTACATGTTATGAATACGGGGATCCATGCTAAACAAAGAGCCTGTACGCAGTAGGGTTCGTGGTCTGGCTTTTCTATACAAAAGGATCATCTTTTAATTATCAGACATCAAATATAAATATATATATATATATATATATATATATATATATATATATATTATGGAATCAAGCTAACTATATATCGGGTATTATAAACGCACTTATATATTGATATATATATATATATAAGTATATTTATGAATAAATATATATATATATGCCCTTAAAATGTTAAAATTACGATAAACAGATGTAAATATATGTAATAGAGGCATGATATATATTGTTTGGTTCATCTAAGTACTTTGTCATGCAGGTTTGAATATACAAAATGATATGTACTTAACCTAAAGTCAATCCATTAAATGTAGCACTTGATCCTTACTAAAAAAAACTGCTTCCGGTCGTCAATAACATGAATAAGTATAGCAGTGTCAGAGAGTATAATACAGAGTGTGGTTTGTCCACGCTTAACGACATCGTTTTACGACACTGCGTAGGCTGAGGCAGGTGGCGAAGACAGTCTCCTGTCGCTATTTCCTTTGGTTTCCATAGTAACGTCTGCTTGATTAAATTATTGTGTGATATTAGCCAGAGCTTCATATAAAACACCCCATCGCAATATATATTGAGGTCGAGACACCAAGCGATCGATACGTGCAGCTGATGACAACAAGCATTTTGTTTTAGTGCTTTATACAATACAGATCGAAACGCAACTTAAAAAAACATACTTAAATACACGATGAAAATATTATTAATTCCATTTTCATTCCTTTCAGCAGCAGTATCAGTGTTAAAAACTTTATATATATATATATATTATCAGTTCTCAAATATTATGTGAATTATTAATTTAGACTGATTTACACTGAATGTAGACATAATGAATTGTGTATGTAGACTATTGCTGATTTATTAACTGTTAACAATTTTAAATATTTATTTCGGTAATTACGTCCAAACGACTTGAGAACCGGCGCAACATATTGAGCAAAACCAAGATTTTGACATCATGAAAAGAAAAAAAAAGATAATCATTTTGTTTAATTCACAGGAAAAATACCTATTAGCACAGTTATGGTAATATCTGCTTTTACCCCCAAGGTTTTGGGGAGGGGTGAAGAGTTGGGCACCTTGTAAGTAATCAATAATTTGTTCTGAAATGATTCTCAAGTTACGGAGTCCTGCATCGTACGGCTAGGATGACCTGTCAAGCTCATGTTTTACGCTTGCTAAAGCGGAAAGGTAAGACAGAAATATGTTTGCCAAGTCCTTCTCCCCGGGAGCCGGATCCAAATAATAATCCCGCAGTAATGTCTCGCCGGTGTTCTCGCCAGACCAAACAAATTAACGCCTAAAATGATACCAGTTTCCTTTTGCCTTCATATATATATATATATATATATATATATATATATATATATATATATATATATATAGTTTAAATATATTTCTTATATTGTCTTATTTCCATTTTGTAAATGGAACATTATATATATATATATATTTCTGTTATAATGAACGTTTGACAGATTTGAAATTGCTCTGATTTATATGAGTATTGTATATTTTATATATCCATATATATATACAACATTCGTTACCCTCTTTATGTTACCCCGAGGAGTTTCTCTGACAGTAACTGGTCTACAAGGGGTACCTTCTTCCCCGCAGACTAGTTGTCACTGCCACATCCGTCTTCCGTGACGGTTGACATAAAGCAACGGGAAAGTGAACAGATCGATATCGATATCCTTGCTTGTGTCATGAAATTATATGTCGGAGTCGGAATCCAAGGCTGTCGGTTTGTCAAGGCTAATTCCTATGGGTTCCATTTGTATTCATACATAACCGTGGAACTGCAAGGATTTTTGATTGTTATGGGTGGGAATGTCAAGTCACGATTGTATGTGTGTTTGTTTGTGTGTAAAATAACGTGTAAAATATGCAGCAACAAACACGGTTTTCCACTTACAATAAATGTTCTTTTAAAGAAGTAATGTGTGCGAATAAGAGATGTTAATGTGTTAAAACCCGATTATATAATAAAACGTATTTCGGATCAAAAGAGAAATGATCATACAGCCGCTTCAATCTATCGCCACAGGTAACATCAAGGTTCAATTTTGTGACAAAAACGAAACCTTGTAAACACAAGCAGAATCGTGATAAGATGCCTGTGGCTGGAATATAAAACTAGAGAGTTGAAGCTCAACAAGTATTGCATCTCTTGTACTAAGTCTACCCCTGTTTCACCTCTTGTTGGACCTTCTTGGATCCCAATAATCACGAACTGATGAAATTGTGACATGCCGCTGAAGTCCTGCTGGCGGGTAAGTGGTTTTCAAAGGCTGCCGAAGGCTTGGTAATAGAATTCTTTCTCCATCGGCCAAGGGCGGATACCTTTAATCACGACAAAGAATGGCTACTCGAAGCAGGCCTACGCGGACAAAGCCCGGGTCATCCCTTTGTGTTGGAAATCTAGAAAAACATTATCTCTGTGAATCTTCCAAGAGAATTACTACCTTTTTGTATTTATGTGGCGCAAACTCAATGTATTATTTCTTTATTGAATCTCAGCTCTCTTTCGCAAATGAATTCAACACAATTCAGCGTGGCTCCATGATTTTGTCAATCTGGGTCCAGAGCGAGGTCTCCTTCATCTTCCGTCAAAGACCTATCTCTAATCGATTCATTTCACAAATCTACGTTGCCAATGAGAAAAACAGAATATTTTGCAGATAAAACTTGGGAAAGATAGTGCTGCTCAAAGGCTGATAAGTGTAATTTCTATGGCCAAAAAGGGTATAAGTAGGTATTATTCTAGAGGTCTGACCCAACGGAAACACATGCTTATTTTTAATTTACCTTTAAAGATAGGGGGAAGGGGGGGGGGGCGGTTGGACAACTTTATAAAGACATATATATATATATATATATATATATATATATATATATATACATATATATATATATGTAACTGTACCTTTTATTGTCTGGGTGATACATTTCAGATATTCAGAATAATTAAGGTCTTTCTTTCCAGAAAAAAATTTCCAGTATAGGTTAATTCAAAACCAGGTTCAGCTAAATAATATTTCATGTTAAACTCAGAAATGGAACAAAAATCTATAATTCTAATCATAAATATATTTCAGTTTCAATAAATAAATATTTTTCTTTGAATAGCAGGGGATGATTACATTGACCATCCTCCTTGCTAAAAAGTTGGCGCTGTATTGACACTCCTGCTCATTATCATGACTATAAATCTATAAGTGGACATTAAAACTGGATAGAATAACTCACTTATCTTTTCTTAGAATTTATGTGATTTCTGCTATCATATTAAAGAAAGGCAAAGAAAGCTCTTATAACGCCTCTGCGAAAGTGGTATGTTCTTTCTTATTTATAGGTTATAAGTATACAAGGTACATTGTCATTTGTAAATCCTTATTTGTCTGAATTGCCTTAATGTTCTTAAATTAACGTGTTTATGTTCCTGTTAGGCCCCTATATGTTATCAAGACGAGGATATAAACAAATTGGACAACCTATGGGCGCTTTTTGAATTATATTTATAAAGGGTCCTGGAAAATAATACTTATTTAAAGGACGTCACATTGCAGTGAGGAAGGAACCTAAGAGACCAGTGTAAGAGATTAAAGCTTTCAATAGTGGGAGTCACTTGAGTGTGTGTGTGTGTTTAAGTCCTATACAGTGTAAATTCGTGTAATATCGAAGAACTCTTTCGGGAAAAAAGGGAACGCATCAAATATAAAACGTGCCGATGAAGAAAAAGTATAAAATAGGGGTTATGTACAGGTTTGCAATTGAAATGTTTTCTTTACTGTGGGCGCTCTTAAAGAGAACTTTAAAATCTTGAGCTCTCCTGATATGGGGTGTTCTCCAAACAGCGGCACCACTGGCATTATACCGTCTGTCAAAGAATTCCCATTGATAAGAGACCTGAATCCCACGTGGTGAGACTGATTTCAAACCAGCGGGGATCCAATGACATAACGTTCTTGGAAGCAACCGAAAATCAGCAGAATTTTCATGGCCAAACGTCATGGTAACGACTTCTAGGGCCTAAAGTGGTGGCAAGACTTCCCAACAGCGGGAGTCCTAGGGCCCCACGTGATGGCAAAGACTCCTCAACAGCGGGAGTCCTAGGGCCCCACGTGATGGCACCTGCAGCAGAAGTCTTAAGGCCCCAAGTGATGGCAACGGGTTCTTAACAAAGGGAGTCCTCGTGCTCAATATGATGGCAACGACCTTACAACAGCGTAAGCCTTGGTTTCCAATATGATAGCAGCGACTTCCTTTCAATATGAGTCATATAATAGGGCCCAACGTGATACGAACGACTTCCCAACAGGGTGGTCTGCTTTAAATTCCACCCTTAAGCAAATTAAATGTACTTATGTAAATTTCCACACAAGAACCAGACTATATTAATCATGATGTGATCGAGTCTAACTTCAACCATCCATGCTGGCGGGGAAATGTACTCCTCGCCCCCAGTGAGTTTTAGCGGTGCTGGGATCGTCGGGAGCAGTTCGTAAACATGTTTTTACAGCGTGATAAGGCAGTTTTAGTCACGCCGTTATTAGAATATGGTGCTCATATACATCTGTCTGATTCTCTCCCTCCTGGGAAGTCTAAGATCAGAATTAAATATTTATATCAGAGTTTGTCGGGTGCTTCTGTGAGAGATTGGCGTGGCCTGGGTTGAGTGTCAGCTTGATTAGGTTTCATGGTAGGCATGTACCGGTATAGCGATTTTAGATAACTCCATTTGAATTACCTTGGGGTAACTTGAAATCGATTTTAGATTACCCTGTACACGATTTCAGATTACCCCTTCAAAAACAGTTTTTCTTTATTTTTTACTAAAATTTATATAATTTCTGTCTTCCTGATACCTCAAATTAGTTTAAATTCTTGTTTACCTTTATTTTATTTGTGTCATGAGCATGTAATATATGAAAATAATTATATGAAGTTAATGTATATTATGAGTTTTGCTGATGAAAGTCATGCATTAATGATTAATATAAAACTTATCATGTTTATATTAACAAAAAGTATATATGTACATATACTTAGGTATATATATAAATATATATATATATAAATATATATATATATATATATATATAGAGAGAGAGAGAGAGAGAGAGAGAGAGAGAGTCGTGCATTGACAATTAATGTATAACATATAATATTGATATTAACACGCACTCAAGAAGGAAATACATATACTTCCGTATATATATATATATATATATATATATATATATATATATATATATTTTTATATATATATATACATACATCCATACAAATATATATATGATAAATATATATAAGCGCTGCATTTGATTCTTAATCGCAAATAACACCTGTAGTCGCAACTTCATCAAACAAAATTTCAAAGGACTCACATATTCAAACAAATATCTTAATAACTGCTCTGACGTCTGGAATGTTTCCTATCTCTCCATATGATATCTAAAATCCAGACGGCTTTCTAATAAAATGTAAGCGTTAATTTTGATGTCACTGTTATAAAGCCGAGCATAATCGCCAAAAAACTTGGGAATGAATAGCATATCTAGATGATATGGGAAATCAACAATTATATTGGTTAATTAAATCCGATTGGAGTTTAGACTTTACTTCATAATTCTCAATCACAGTTACAGAGGAAACATAACATTGGTGAGTGACGTCATAAAGGTCACTTTTAAAGCATTACTTCGAGAAAGAAATATTCGGTGGTGAAAGTGACATGGGACCGTTACAAATTCATGCACACGTCACTAGCGCATGCGCATAAAAGCTTCCGCGATTGTACCTAAATGCAGGCACATAGTGATATCGGTCGGGCAACATATCCAGAGATCCTGACGGTTGTTGTATTCTTGGGTACACTGAGTACTATACCTTCTTATAAAATTAACATCTTGTGGTAAACCACATGTTGTTCATGTTGCATGAATACCAATGGATTTATTTCCATCGGAAGCAATTAGAGAAAATTAGACCGGAATATCTACGTCAATATGGTTGAGTTTGCGTACATAGGAAATTAACTTACATAAATGATTTAACTGGCCAACTTGTTATATGCATTCTCCGACTTCGACAATTAGGCCGTCCTTTTTTGTTTGGTACTCCGCAACCCCTTGTCTTCATTCACTTATTTGCCCATATGCCAAGGTCGTGGGTGCATTAGTTCCCCCATCGAGTATTTGCATTCACTTGTTCGGCCCATATTCCCATATTCAGGATGGCATATGTAACTGCACATTTTTTAATATTCCTGGAAGACCTTCCTGCATCGGGAACATAAGCCCGACCCATGCCAAAATCTAATCGATTCTTCGTTGGCCCATTCCCGAGGTGCCCTGAACATTTCAAGGGATTCCATTCAAGAATATTTTCATTATGTTGTGAACAAACACACACAAACACACACACACACAAGAACGGGAAAAAAAGTATACCCTCCATAAAAAATGTTATTTTTGCGTTTGGGGTTTCTTGCCATAGGTATAGTATAATAATGTCCGGCAGGAACAGTAAATTGTCTAGCCGACACTAATGCAACTAATTACTGACGGTAATTACTTTTGGCAAAGGATTTGTGTTCTAAATTATTAACACATTTAAATTAAAGTTTACATAAGAAATATCTGAAGTATTTCCTTGTTTCATTTAATGATATTTTAAAGTAAAGAAAATATGTAATATAATACATTGTTATTATATGCAGGCAAAATATGGACGGATTTTCAATGATTCTGTGCACGTAATATTATTCTTATTATTACTATCATTATTATTATTATTTTATTATGATTATTATTATAGATCTAGAGAGTCCCGCTAAGCAACCACAGAACACAAGAAACCAACAAGCATCAATTGAAAACTTGGTACAAAAAAAGTCAAATGTAAATTCTCTTAACCAATGTCTTGGTCAACAACAACTACAGATTACACATATAAGCTCACAATCTGTTATAAATAGTAGTTTATAAGTTATTCTGATTATAATATGAGCCCACAATTACTCTGCTAGAAAATCAATAATTAAAAGACCGCACGTATGATCCCAAGTAGCGTTTCGCTTATAAGGCATGATATAACGGCACGGGATAACGGTCGTGTATAATACAAAAGGAAGAATAAACACTGGGAACGCCAGTGCAAAAAGGGGTACACTATACAGTACACACAGTCTGCTCCGCCGCCATATTGTTCTATATTATTACCGCTCATTGTAATGGAAAGAATACAGCCAAAGAACCTGATGGAATACAAAGATGTCATAAGCAGCATCTGTCACGTAAAATCAACATTTACAAAGAAGTCATGGAAATGAAAATGAAAGTTTCTCCTCTCAGCATAAAGAAAGGAATCGTTTCCTGTTATTTCTGAGTCTCTTGGGACCCCGTCCCTGTTTGGTTTCACTCAGTTCTTGAGTTTTACATTCTGAAAGGTATTTCTGATAAAATCTAAAGACTTTTTTTTTCTTTTTGATATTGTGGCCGAAATTTCCTCTATGAAGCTTTCATTTGATAGTTTAAAGGGCAAATGTTAACAGATCACTTTAACATGGACGTTTTGATAGCGAGCCAAAAAAAACCGTGCGTGCCTTAAACAATCATGGGGTGACAACGTTATATTGATACAATTTTACAATTGATCACACTTGCCTAATATGACTACCCTTCCAGAGTTTAATTTTAAGATCCATCAAGGTTAATGAGCATTCCAGCATTTATTCTTAGTCGCCTTCGGGATAAAAAGTAGTTAGAGTCCATGCCGCTCGATCGAGTTCAAGTTGTTGTTTTGAGGTCGAGTCCAAGACCACGTTCAAGTCTCACAAAAATGGACTCGAATACTGACTTAAATACCAAGTTTAAATAATTCCGAAGATTTGGTTCCACATACGAAATTTGGCTCCATATTTTCGCTGTTGCAATGTTTACAGACATGCCATGAAAGCAAAAATGATCCCCAATGAAGCAAGCGAATCGGGAACGGGAAAGGATACAGACAAAGATTGGAATGAATATTAAATTTTTTCAGATACATAGAACTACCTTCCTTACAAGGTTAGTGAGTTAAACTTTGATAATCTTCTGTCCTGTTGCATAGAGCGAAATGCGATGCTTCTTACATTTAAAATATGTGTATACTCTGGCAGAAAGGAATAAAATCAGAATGTTTAAGTGTTTAATATTTTAAGGAGATTGAAACATATGGGGAAAAATTTAACCTGTAAATTTTGTACCCATTTGCATACATTTGATGTGAATGTATACAAGGTGTATTAAATGTGCATTATATATATAAAGATAAATATATACATTTACATATATTTATACATCTTTACAAAGGCTGATCTACAGATTCAGGGTCGTATGCACAATAAAAAAATCAATGAAACACATTCAACTCTGAATGCCAAGGCCTGTCTGTTATGGAAGACAACCAGGAAAATTTTGGTTTTACTCGCATTTACAATTTGGGACCTAAATGACTCAGATGTGATCAATTGGCTTTCACTGATACTCAGGAGCTATTACTAGGCATGAAAACAGTGAGTAGCTACTTCATCTTGTAAATTATGGATATCAGTTACAAATGAACGACCACTTAAGCTGTCAGATGTCGCCACTAGTAAGTGGCAGCTTAAATTTATTTCCTTAAAAAATCGATAAATAATTGAAGCCGCGTCACTGAGAAAATATCTTACATAAAGATAACCTTCGCTCTAAATTTGGTTAAAAAGAATCAAATGTAATGAAAATGACATTCACCATCAAATCATGAAACGGTGACATTTCACAAATCATCAAACGTTCGATGTTTACAGTTTTGGTTATTTAGGGTGGCATCTGGTCTCTAAAGATAGATGGGAGATAAGATATTGCGTGATCCTGACGAAACGCCGAAAAAATCACTCCATATCAAGACCATTGTGGCATTTTCATATAACCACAGTTTCATATTATCAAGGGTAACTTGAAATCGGCTTCAAATTCAAGGGAGGTACCCAACCTTTAAAGGAAAGTCGATTTCATCCTATTCCTTAGGATTTCAGATTATATCAGATTATATCCCTAGGCTGTATCAATATACCAATATTTTTTTAACACTTTAATCACTTTAATAACAAGTGATACACAAAGAAAAATCAAGCGTATTGACAATACGTTTCTGGTATCTATTGCATCAAGTATATCACATTATGTATTGTACCTGAATATGCTCACCGATACTCAGCCCTTATATCCCTCAAACTTTGTTTCATTATGGTTGTTTGCTAATAAGTTCTTTCTTCCAGATTTCTCAAATTGTTTCTCAAAATGTTTGATTCTTTTGCATACTATTATTCAAAGGTGTATTTATTACAGTCGAGCGTTAAGGACTTGAAGGGGACTTGTTTGGACAAAGTTAAGAGCAGAATAATTTTTTTTATACGCCGGACTTCCAAACTATAGGATGTTACTAAATTCCATGTTCCTGAAAAAGCATTGACATTCAGAAACTGATTTAAAATCCCTGATTAACCCAAAATTGTTTCGACTAAGTCCCTTCGTCCTTTGATTTCAATATCGTAGCAAGTTTTACCCGTCCAACCCTTTTAAAACCAGACCTCGTCTATAGGTAATACCATCAACCCCCCGTGAAATAAACAGTCTGGGACAGTAATTATCTTGCTGCCAGTCGCGTCGACTCCGAAATTCAGGGGCAATGCAATTGGTTAATATTGACCTTTAGTCCACTTAGGTCAATTGATAATATCCATCACTCACTGGAGAACCGACTTCGTTTCCAAAAGGAACTAGACTACGTGATACCGCCTTGAGCAGTGCACTCTGGGTAACCGCAGTCCTCGTGTCAGCATACTTCAGGAGGTCGCTTCCATTCAAAACAAAAATCTTCCATTTGGGATTTGTGGGGATGGCTGGTACTAAATGTCTCAACTGTCAAACTTTATATCAAAGCTTGTTAAATTTCAAGGAAACACTTTCTGATTACATTTCACATGCGCATGCTTGCAAAATTTACATGTTCCGTCAAGTCCTTACCGCAAAAACACCTACGTTTATGTAATTTACTCTAAAATTATTTCTATCAAACATATTTGATCGGACTACCTGACACTCTTCACTAAATGTATACTTACGCTATATGTGTACAGTAGTAAGGAAATCGGGACTTTGTCAATTGTTCCTGTAATACTTTGTATTCGCTAAACCCCAGTAATACAATTTACTCCTGAAATATATTACATTGTAATGATGATCAAGGTATTACACTCTTCGTTTGATACTTACGTGATACATTTTTAGGGGCTACTTGATAGTTGATACTCGTCTGTTACACTGTAAACATATATATTGGCTATTACACAGTAGCTGTAATAAGTTGAACTCGTTATACTCGCGTATTACACGGTAATCGCATTGACATAAGTCAGCTCAAGTAGACTGTTTATAACAATACACTCACGATACCCACTTGCGTTACACTGTAATCGAAATAAATTTACACATTACACGGGGCTCTTCATTCTTGTGAATAACAGCAGATAATTGTCATGTTTGCGTTTTCCATTTAACTATCTAATGCCATGGCTGTGTGCTGACACATACTTATAAATATTGCAAATGAAACCATCCACGTATCAAAGCATAGTCTGCGCAAGTTTAAGATACGTGTCTTCAGGAACTGCATGATAAACTGTAAAGATTTTGTTCAAGGTGAAAGAGTCAGTTGATTACGACATTAACGTGGAAGGTTCAAACTTTTCTTTATCACAGATAGCTACAGTTCATGGTTATTTGCTTAATGGGTTTACAGCTTGAGTGCAAAAGCTAATTTAAAGTAATTATCTAATTCCGGCGTGGCATGACATCAGATAACGGAGGCAGACCAGCTCTCGTTATATGAATTATTCATACAAGCACATATGAGCCACTCTATCCTCCAGCTGGTGTTTATGTAAAATAATTCCGTATTAATTTTATAACGCGGCCCTCAGAGAAAAGTTAAGGATGGTATAACCATATAATCCAGCGATCCTCAGGAGAAGTTTACACAGGCAGGTATAGGAATAGGTCCAGTCAAATGATCCAGCTTCATGATTCAATTCAACCTAATCTGGATCATGGTCAAGATATGGACTGACTGCAGGTGGCTGCTCCTTCATAATTGTATCGTAATCAGTGATAATTTTGCCATTATACCATTATTTGTCTTTCGTGAATAAATCCCTCCAGTGTTGATTACAATCACAAGATATGAAGCCATCGATTATGCAGTTTTCTATACCGAAACGAAGTATGATATAATACAGGGGGTGGGGGGGGGGGGGGTATATATCCCCCATTTTTTGGCTATGGGGAAGGTCAATGTAATTATCCCCCCCCCCACGTCTATTTAGAGAATAACATTTATATATTGCAATTGAAATATATTGAAAAAAGAACTACAGGCTTTGGTTCCATTAATGAATTTACTATGAAATATTATATCTAAACCTGGTTTAGAATTAACTTATACTGGAAACATAATTACTAGTTTTCTCAAACCTTATACATAATTGTTATATATTTGAAATTTGATTATACATATATATATTATAAATATTTGACATATCATACAGATGCTAATAGATTTAAAATATCTCATACAGACGCTAAAAAGGTATATATATATATGTGTGTGTGTGTGTGCGCGAGTCATCCCCCCCCCCCCCCCCAACCTTGGAAGATAAATTGACGCCACTGCCTGGTATTATATTTATGATAAGTAGAACAGGGATACATTTAATAAAAGTTAAGGAATATATGTTCACCAGAGACATTTTCTCACTATTGGTATATGATAAGAGTAACTAACTTTCTGTCACCGAGTGAATACCTGGGAAAATGGGTTTAAAGTGGAGACGATATCCACAATATAAGTTTATAAAGAATAAAAATGAAAATATGTATTGAGGTAAAATGGGCCTTGATAATATTAATAGTTAAAAAATGGGTGCGGACAGGTCATAAATTGATTCCATACGTTGGCGGAGGTAAGCGCTCTATGAGTGATGTTTAGCTTGAAATTTGATTCCACAATACCCCTGGCGAAGCCCTTCCCGCCTGTCATTTGTAACGGGAACCTTGTGATCAGCAGTATGTGACTGTCTCTCGTTCAAATAGCGAATTTTATCTTCGCTCATTCTACTCTATTTTGTTCGACCCATGACGTTCAGTTTGAAGATAGTGTATATTATAGAAGAAGGAACGACGTATTCGGTAATGGTTTTGGCGATGTAATGATGGACCCTGGGAGAAAATGTTATAGCGTATAACAGGGTCAATATTGCAGAAATAACAATCGGTAATTTCATATTTCTGGGTATATTCTTGATGCCAGGACCATTATTGGGTGACACTTACATATTTTAGGGCAGTGACATAGACATTATTCGGCGACTGGAGGAGTACGATGTACAGTTTACTTCTGGGTTAGGCGTATAGGGGGGGGGGGGCGTGTTTGTATTAATTAGTGCCAATTAGTAAGTGCCGGTAATAAAGATAAGCTCATTCCCGGCTGACTGACCGCGGCTTCCCCACGCCTGTCAATCAACCATTTGCCTAATACCGCGAGCGCATGGTTAACCAATAAGCAACTTAGACGCTGCTAACTCTCACCGAGCTGACAGTTGGTCCTGTTTGCACCCCACGAGGGGTTGACATCTGAATTAAAATTCTTATTTTTCTAATTGATACAATATAACCACAGGAACGTGTTTTTGCGGAAAGACAGATATAACAAACATCTATAAAACCAGATGTTTTTCAGAAAAATGTAATTTTCATGATTTTTGACGATGATTAGACCTTAATGAGCGCGACCTACCGCAAGCGACCGCCGATTCTTACAGATCTCCCATAAGTAAAAGGCCACTTAGAAAAAACGCTGAAATCTAATATTGAAGGACACAAAAGCAATATAACATTTTCTTATCAAACAAGTAGTATTTCTCTACCTGACGTACCTTAAATATCTCAACTTCGTAGGGATTTCACATTGAATGAAATTATATATGTTTCGGTATAGACAGCTTTGATTCGCGATACATCCTGTCAGGTCTAGGCAGCATGAACGTTTTCATCTGCTGTGGAAAAAAGTTTTTTGAACCAGGAGACACCGATAGGTATCACTTTAAATATCGAGCCTCTACCAAACATTTGATGCGTTTTTCAACTTAATTTCCTGTGCGTTTGAACGGTCTTGGTTATTAAGTTACAAAGAGGGTCATCATAAGATTATTCTAGATTATATTAAAAAAAAGTTCTGCTTGTAAAAAAATGGATGAAATTACAAAAGAAATGATCAAAGAATATAAATTACCATTAGGCTTTGAAGTTTCTTATATTCTCATTTACCATTAGAGTTGAAAATAAATTTAAATTTCGTTTAAAAATCGTGTTAAAAAGACTTTCTGCAATGTTAACAGTCGCTTACAGTTGAATACTTTATAACTTAGATGATATGTATAATCATGAAATATGTGACAATATAGTTGTATAAATTAATTGAGACTAGTTTTATTTTTAAATATTCTAAATGGATGTCAAAGTGGTCTGACTAATTACTGAATGTATCTTTCCCATTTGACTTACGCCACCTGCCGACGGTCGCCGACACTGAGTGTTCGGGTCTGTTTTATTAACCCAAAAACCATATTGTGTCATATTTCAAATTATAAATGTAAAAATTCTACCTCATCTTCAATATTGAGCCAATTGCCTGAACACATGGCTTATATTAAATTTCATTTGACAAAACTCACAATGCTGAATAATAATAGGACTCGAACACCGCACACGATCACTAAGCGCAATGCGCATGCCAGGGGGCGCAATTTCCATTCGCTATGTGTTTGTGTGTGTGTTGGGGGGGGGGGAGGGGGGAGAGTCCTGTCGTATTTTCTTAATATAGTGTAATAATATTGATAAATAATAATATTAATAATAATAATAATAATCATAATAATAAAAGTAATCATAATTCTAGTACTAGTAGTATAGTAGTAATAATAATAATAATAATAATAATAATAATAATAATGTAATCTGTGGTAGATCTAGAGCCCAGGTCTTGGTGGTAGGGGGACAAGAACTTTCTGCGCCTGAGAGGATTGTTCATGGATGGGGTGTCCAACTATACAGCAATTGGGAAAGTTTTTTTTTCATAAAAAATAAAGTAAAATTGAAGCAATTTGAGAAAAAATAAAATGGAATGGTATCGATTCAGAAACACACAAGAAGCAAAATTGTTTTCATCTTATATTTCTTTAAAACCTGCATGATGTTTTTTTTTTTTTTCATATGAGCGTTTATTGGCTTAGTACAACAGTGTCGTGTATACAGGGGGAATCATAACACATTATCAGACAATTTCTATTCTGTTCATGATCATTTCCGAAACACTGCATTTCACCAATATTTAAGGACATTTGTGACACACTTTACTAATTACAGTAAGAGCATATATTTAATGGTAAAATTACATTGGTTTAATTAGAAAAAAGTGTGTGTGTGTGTGGGGGGGGGATAACATGGTGTACCCTGGTTTTAAAGGTAGAGAAGACATGTCCACCGTAACCTCACCATATTTTACCAATGGCACATGCTCAAGAAAGTGTTTGTTAATAATTAATTTCTGATTTCGCATATGATATATCTACACTGCAGATACTACGTTATTTGTTGGTTCATAATTAGCTGATTAGAAATATTAACCCTTCACTGGATGAACATGTTGAATCCATTTCACAAATTAAGCTTAACGTAAAGAGTAAAAGAAATACATGAATGTACACAATATACATTAAACTAAGCCTTAGTTATCTTTCTAGTCTGAAATAAGCCGGATTACCTCTCTAATGCTATCGGCTCAACAAACAATAAAGACAGGAGACGTATTAGACGGTGAGCCTTTTAAACAGTTGATGGGGCCTTGAATCGTAAGGAACAGACAAAACAGGTATCAACAAGCTATCATACGTGAATACAAGTATCTGTTTGTAATGGAAACGTAAGCCATAGTTTTGACCCTTGGCCGTATTCAATTCAGTATGATTGTGGGGTTTCATTGGCGGTGCAATAATCTTTGATATATTTGATATCGGGTTTGACGCTTCATCAAGCCTGTGCAGCCTTCAGTGCCAGCATCAGCCCAGCCCAGTCCCAGCACGGGACGGAATCAGTCCTGAGTTATTCCTTAGGTGACTCCCGAGGTCGCCCTGCTAAATGAAGGGACAACAAACAGACGAATCCATGCATTAGATTCCGGTCTGATGTGCTGATCCGTGGCACTGTCGGTTGCTGTTGCTTGCCTGGACTGCAGAGCAGGACTTGCTTTGAATTAAAGTGTCTCTCTTTATCCGAGAGCCAGAATCAGCTTAATATTTAACCAGTTTCTGTCCTTAACAACACTTTAAATCAGAATTAACTTCTGCCATAGCCACGTAATATTAATGTAATAGATAATAAGTGTGTAAATGTAAAGATATTTTGCCAAACTTCACTTACAAATTATATGTCAAACAGTTATATGCCATAGACAGAAATATGCTTCTATGGAAATGGCAACATATCAAAGAATTAGCGTACAGTTCTGGACCGGTAGTGGATATACGTTCGTGTAAAAAACGCTAATACTAATAAATTGGTACACGCATGTAAATCATATAATGCCCAGTATCAATGTATCAAATCCATAATGCACAAAAAAAAAACATTGTTATGGTGGGTGTGAACAGTTCACTGTGCGGCACTGACAGAAAGACTGATTGTGGAAATCCATACATGTTAACATCACACAGCTTTTCCCGTACCTGCCTGTACATAAGTATCTAGTGAAAAGTAATACATGATCAGGGGCGTTAATACAGGGGATCAGGGGGTCAATGTTAACATCCTCCCCCTCCCCCCTGAATGTCAGCGAATGATATTTATAGGTTGGAAATGGAATATACTAATAATTAGAATTATGGACGTTGGTTCTATCTCTAAGTTCACTATATGAAATACTGTATATCTAAACTTGGTTTAAAATTAATATATACTAGAATTTATATTTAAGACTTTTAACAAACCTTACTTTGTTAAACAATTTACTTATATATATATATATATATATATATATATTTATATATATATATATATAAAAGTTGTCCCAACTTCTTTTGATTACCCTCCCACGCCTGCGGACCCCCTGGACCCCCCCCCCCCCCCCTTCTGTATCAGTATATGGAATGTTGTATCTATTGAAAAAAAAAATCAACAATCTAACCCTAGAGAACCGCTGAACAAGTGCCTGACGTATGAAACTAACGCCCAGTCATTATTCATTATGTGACCTTTGTGTCAAAAGTGTGACAAGCATGACAAATCGGTCGGCACATGCTGGTTGTGTAGGTGTTGGTTTAGACTATATAGTGGTAAAAGCATGAGTATAAACGTCACTGAAAAGCCATGTGTCTGACAAGCTGTTCGAAATTTTAATACATGCCGGCTATTGTTAAGTGTGCACAGTATAAACTTGCGTACACGTATTTGTTTAAACATTAATACCACATTCTAAATACCTATATTAATGCATACCGTTACCTTGACCGTAGCGCAGAGGCAATCTTCAATGCGCACCCGCTTGACTCAGGTACGCGTGCAGTACATCTCTGAATATTAGCTAACCATATTATATGATAGATGGACAATTGTGACAGCACCTACCGTTTTAGAACTAGTGCGGCGTGGTAGCTAATCCAGGAGATTCACAACTTATAATAAATCGGGGAGCTGATAGCCGCATGCTTCTACTTGCCTTAGGTTGTAAGCGCTTGGCATCTCCTTCCCGACACCCCATGGGCCGCACGCTAGCGTCAGATGTAATGACGTCGTACCTGTAATTAGTCAGCCGTCCGGGAGTAGTTTTTCGTCTCCGTACAGTTGTCCTCTACAACCAACACGTTACCCTCCGGGGACCGGGACACAGAAACGAACGCAACAGAAAGGGTGACGGCAAGTTTGCAACTGACATATCTTGCTGCCGCGCGACTCTTTCCAAGATCGATTAGTGAAACTAACGTCGTTACGTCGCTATTTGCGCCATAATTTGAAGTGTCTTCGATTCCCGGGGTGTTACCTTATTAAATCATTGAAGCCTACAGGGGCTCGCACGAGCCCCATCGACAAATCCGGTGCTAAGCCCTATCTCACAGTAAATGAAGCCCGCTGACCACTCGTCTAAGTTCGACCAGCGACTGTAAGTGGGCTCTCAGCCTTGGGGTCATGCGGGCTTCGACTGCTGGACTGCCCCCGTGCACCTCATCAGACCACACTGTCTGTCAAACTTAGGTTTTCATTGTAACGCCCGCTCTAGCCAGCTGCAAGCACATTAATCAGGACGATTTATGACCAAGGCATTTCGCTGAATCCCTGTCAACAGTGACATAATTTTTCTCTGTCACTGGCTGCGGCAGGGAAACCCTTCTAAGTCTGACGGCTTTCCATGCAACACGGGCCGCCTCGTGTACCTAAAATCCGCCTAAAGAACCTGTGTGCGATATTTGTCACGTGACCCCATCGATCGGCGTGTGATGTCTCGTACGTCACATTAAAACGCACATCAGATAGCGAGCAGACCCCTCTGAAAACCCGGCGGGAATCACATAATTTAAAGCGAAACACGCATGCGCGTCAGTAACGTCATATCATAAACCACCTGTTCATGCCTGATTAGGGTAACGTCTTAAACTTTGCGGAGGAGGACAAATTAGAGAAACCTATCCCTTAGAGACTTGCTTCCATACTCTCAGCAACCGTCCTTGGATTCCTCCCTGCTGGCTTTTAATTAGATTTTGTTTCTCCCTCACACCAGCCTGGGATGTCTGGTCGTTGCCCTATATCAATGCTACATATATCCCCGCCAGTATTCAAGTAGCTGCGGTCCTATGGATGCCTCGGGCCTGAAAGAAGCACAACTGGCAAAAACCCCTATATCTTAAATCAATCCAAAAGTTGTTCTAAATTCAAGTTAGAAACATAATGTTTATATTATTTTAATGTTCTTTCTGATGGTGTAAATATTTTAAAAATTTTCCTTTTCATTTTCCTTTGATATTTTAACTTTTACCTTTTTTATACATAACGCTTTTTTAAGCTTCCAGTTACAGCAAGTCAATTTTTAGCAGGATAATATTAATAAATTAATATTAAATATCAATATCCCAAAAGTTTTTTTTTGTTTTTTTTTTTCCTCTATCATGTTCTTACTACCTTAAAACTTAAATCTAAAATTTTGTTTCAAAAGAAAATCTTAAATTTCTTCTTCCACCATAAAGCGGACATTAGAGAAACAATAAAGAAACACCTTTGAGATATTTTCATGCAGTTTTATATTCATCTACTTAAATGGGGCTTACTATAACTGGGGGCTTAAAATATGCTACCTATTAAAATGTTTTCTTTCATATGTTGCAAAATCATGTTAAAATAAATGAAAAGTTCAAACATATGTATACCATCTAAAAGAACACCATACCAGGCTTCAAATGATGTATATATTATTTGGCTATATAATAAATTCAAAACCAATTTGGATTGATTTAAGATATAGGGTTTTGTTTGCCATTTCTGCTAACCTAACTATACCGTGCCAGCAACCAATACCCCGTACCTATCGTGGTATTTTAGGCGCTAATTTTTGTGTCATCTTCAGAATGCTGCGACTCTAAACGATGATAATTTTTCTTATCACGTTATCTTACTACACAGTATTCGGAATGTCCAGTTGGGTAAGGCCCCCTTAATTTAGTTGATTACATTTTCCAGAGTATACTTTTCCTGAAAAATCACATATAGTATATCTTGAGTCAGGATGTCTTACTATCCACGATATGCCTTGGAGTGTTATAGAAACAGACTTTACCCTCACATATTTAATTAATTAGATCTTCCCACACTTAGGAGCTTAATATATATCTTTGCTTCATTACATTAAACCACCAGAATTTCATTGCAAATCAATTTTACAGAAAATATGTTGTTTAAAAAAAAACAAATAGTGTTAAAGGATCAGACAAAATAGTTATTAAGTTATAAAAAACACTCAACTGTTCAATAGAATCATCTTTATTAAACGCAAATGGGAAACAAAACCCCATTCAAATTACCTTCACTCAATTAGATTATTACCAATTACTAAAATGGAATATTACGTTGCAAAATGTAATTCCGTACAATGATGCTTAACTTACTTAATTACCATACTTGTGAGATTTCTGTGTTTTTGAGTTTACTTACTAGGAACATTGTTCTCGGTTACCCTGTACCTAATAACAACATGACAATGGCAATGACTCTATGGTAGAAACGGGCCTGTGAAAGGCATGTACGTGGAACGACTGTATTAACAGATTTCTTGCTGTTTGATATTAATAATTTATTAGTAATTATTTATTCTCTCAATATTGATGTTCTGTGTTCTCTCAAGTCCAATTAATAAATAATATATAACACATAAATTAGACAATTTATTAAATGTCATGTATTATATATACTAGAGGTCTATAAATGCGAGGGAAGACACTTCTGCCGCAACTCAAGCGCCTGCAACCCATTAATGGTCAATTTTAAAAGTCTGGAGGTTGTGTGACCGTGACCGTTGATTCTGCGTGGTATTCTTGATTTCCTATTATGTAAATTTTCACCTTTCATTATTGCTCTTTCAAAAGGTCAGGTTTGAAAAAAAAATCAGGCGAATAGAGATCTAGTGTGTAGGTAGACAGATGAAATAAGAAAAAACAAAAAAAAGGAAATCATCTCATCGATGGATTTGCACTCTTGAGGACCTTAGAAAGCCCTCTACCTAATAAATCTGGACCACCATATCGATATAAAAAAATCATCACTGGGGCTAACACGAATAGCAAACTTTGTGTTCGACCTATAACACTAGTATATAACTAAACTCATGCTCGAGTACGCTTCAGTGACTATATCTGTATTAAAAAAATAACCAAACATGCGAATTTAAAGAATAGTCTCTCATGAGGTGATCGAATAAAAAATGTATAATTAACTAGTAATGCGTGTAACGATGTGCTATGACACTGACTTTATATTGTTTGCAAAAAAAATACAATAATTATTTGCAGGCCTTTATAACTACAAGTTTAACTGCTTAAATATCTCATATTGCAGACCTTTACAATTATTCAACACTCCAGTCCTGGTTTAAAACTCGGATAATCGGTTAGAATTACTCTCACTACAGAACCCAAGTACTACTTTCAGGACACTTTCTGTCCCCACGTTAACTGAAACGCGGGTGTATATATCTGTGACTCCTCTGGAGGAATGAAGCTATCATCAGCATGTTATTTGAGGTTCACAGAGGATTTCAATGCATTTAAATGCCTGATAATTCGACCCATGCACAAATGAACTACAATGAAACCCTGTGTATTAAGACCACCCTTGTGACTGGCTGAACATGGTCTTAATTTGCAGGTGGTCTTATTTGACAGCTGGTCTTTCAGGCAGGTTCCACTGCATATCTTCTTCGCTCGTTCATGACAGAGAATACACAGCACTACTCTTATTGAATAATATCATATTATTTAAAAAGAGTAACAAAGCCCTTAAAACTGTACTCTCAGGTGTAAAGCTGCAGTTACTCTGATTAAATTATTTAAAGTTAATTTTCTATATTGAATATTGAGACCAAATATTTTACAGGAAAGTGTGTCATAACCGTAATAATAAGATAGATGTCTGTGACCCTAAAACATGTTTATGATTACCTTATGAATACTTAGTATATTTCAAAAGAAGCTGAGTGAACATTATTAACAATAAGCAAAGACACAGAGCGAATGTTCTAAAAACTGAACGAATATTTTACAAGTTGCAAGGATTTCCCCTATATAATTTCTGGCCTGATTTAAATAAATTAGAAATAATTCTCCTGTCAATATGCAGTTGAATAATATAGAAAGAATAAATGTTCCTGCTGCGTACTGATATATGTATGTTCAATATGTCAAAACCACAGATAGCATCCAGTTTCTCGTGGGTATTAGTTCCGTTAACTATGGATAAACTCTCCATACATGACTCACGATCCTATATTTAGCAGCTTTTAGAAAAAAAGTGAAAAAATTCGATTTTAGCGGCTTCGATCATTACAATACTCCTGCAACTAGTGCGGACACTTGTTACACGTTTACAATACCAAATATAAAAAACAGGAGTTCCATTGCAAATAATTCAATGCAGTTGCCAACTAATTTATAGGTTCATCAATAAAACATCAGGCTAGAGTCACAGTGGAATTCACAGCCCGTATACATCAATGAATTGAAGGATTTCCATGGATACACGCGGCGTTATGAATAACCGTCGCCAATTCATTTGGGCAGGTTGCCATGACTGCTCGTGGGCCGAGCAGACGACCCCGGCCGCGGCTGGCCGCTTCCGTTAAAACCAGAGGAGTAATATGGCCACAAATGGAAAAAACACCATTCATTATTTACGGAACATTGAGCACCAGAACATGGGCCAAAAAAAGGATCATAGGTTATCCAGTAGATTAGCCTAAAGTTTTTATCGGAACTCAATCACGTAACAGCCAAGTTTGGCAACTGGACCAAGCTCTCAGAGATATATGGATACGTACTGTAAACATGTGAGCTTTTAAACGCAGAGCGAGGGTTCGGTTCCAGTGAATCCACTGTAGCGATAACTGGATTCATCCATGATTTTTCGCTTATTTTAATGGTACTTTCTGACTGAAGCTCTCAATAAGCACCTGGATTGGATCAGGTAACTCAGGACAGTGTCCAGTATAATGTGGAGGAGCAATAAAATGGGTAGGGACGTCTAGCAGTTAAGACGTTGGATGTCGGAACGACGATTCGTGGTAAGATTCCTGCATCCTACCGCCAGAGGTCGCTTCTACTCAAAGCGGACCTGTTACAGCTGGGATTGGTGAGGATTTCCGGGACTACTTGCCTCAACTGTCAAACTTCAAAATAAAAATTGTTACATTTCATGGAAACACTTCTGTTCACATTCCATACGCGCATACTTACCAAAGATCACAAATGCTGTGAAGTCTTTACCACAAAAAACACCAACTTTTTTATTTACCTGGAGATAATTCTTATCCAACATATTTCAGCGGACTTCATTACCCTCTTCACTACAGTTATACCTTCGCTGCTGGTGTATTTAGAAGCCCCGGTGCTTTGCGGGCGGTAAATTTCAAAGCCCACAAACCCTAATCAGCAGAGCTGTCCTCTTGTGAGTCCGATTCTGCGCAGTGTGCACATGGAAAAGCGAGGCTAGCTGTCTAAAAAAAACCAAGCAAATTCGTGGAATTTATGCCCCTCGCTTCCGCCTCTTGTTGTCCACTGCCTGCCCCCTTAATATGTTTTAGTTATTACTGTCCCCTGAAGATGTCTCCACATGTCATTTTGGATGTGTTTTAATTTCCGTTGCCCCCTGAAGATGTTTCCACATATCATAATTTTGTTTGTGAACTAAGAGCCGGATAACAGTTATCGCACGGAAACGAAAACCTGACGGACGGACAGACAGAAATCCCAAATCAATACCCCCCGTTCCGAGGATTCGGGTACAAAAAAAACGCAAGCAAAAGAAATGTTGTTCATTGCGAAAAAAACCCCGATTTTCCACCCTGAAAACCAATGGATGCTATATATTAATACCTGGGTTTTATATCGACAGGACATTCTTTGGGAGAAAAATCCACGATTGTCCTGTGAACAAAGCCGCTAGTTTTCCATTGGCTCACCCTTTACATGATCGGAATAGAAAAGTTGAATAAATAATTATAAATGGATTTTGCAGTCTATAAAATATCTTGATTTGGAAAACATAAATTTTGGTTAACAGCTTACCAGGACAGGGCACATACGCTGTCTTTATTTTTTTGCTATACATCAACACAATCAAGCTTGGACGTCTTTTCCGATTTTCTTGCCCCCGAATTGTAAATGGCCTTTTTATATTCCCACAAAGTATTATAGCCTAAGGTCTCATGAATTTTGTTGCTTTTGGGTGAAACCAAATCCAGAGCGAGGAGGCCTTTAACAATCGGATCGCCAGTGCTTTATTTGATTACATAATACATTAACCACGCCTTATGTTGACAAATGCAGCCCTAGACGGATTTACCGAGGAACTGCGCTGGTGACAAAACTGAAAGTGACACTCCATCTAGCACTTCTTTGGGCGGTCAAACCTTGTGTCAGTCCCATAAAAAACATCGAAAAAAACACACTTAACCACCCTCAGTTTTTCGTATAATGCAGTTTCCAATAGAAGCGTGCCTTTTGTTAAACCATGAAGTAAAATCCGCGATTGGTCCCCACAACGTTTCCCCTCCGCTCAAGCTTGAGAGCGTTTTATTTCAAGCTCCGCAAACTGTTCAGTCTTTTATGGTGGGCCCCACTCAAGGTAATCGGGTTTCAGATACTTTTTTGCCTTCGCTCGAAACTTTGGAAGAAAACTCCGAAAGAAATCAAGATTTTTATTGATGAACTTTCTTTGTAGGTTATCTTAAAGGGGAATGTAAATAAAATATTACAGAGGTAATTAAATAAGAATATATATTGTAGATATGATGAAATCTGTTGACACTGACCATAATTGGCGCATCGTCACTTTATGACGTTAATTAGCATACATATTATATTAAATAGGTTTATATCAACCCATATTAGCGTATATTTGTTTATATTCTGCTATATTACGTTATATTATGCTAGCTTAAATCAGCTTATATTTGTTTTTGTTATATTACTTTTAAAAAATAAAATAAAGCAAATGGTTATAAACCTTTCTTCATGAGCACCCCCACAAACGGCCATCCCTATTTTATGGCTCTCATTTGTCTTGTACTTTATCATAATGATTAATTAAATAGTACAACGAATAATGTTTATGGTGGGTACCTATTTGTTCGTTATGGAAGGAGCACTGTCGCTTTGCTGATGTTGGTATTTTTTTTCTGCTGAGGCACTCTTTCATTTAAAATACTTTTCTAAATCAAGCATTTTTGCATTTTTTTGCATTAAGTATTTGTTTATATATATATATATATATATATATATATATATATATATATATATATATATTAATTTATAGTAGTTTTACAAACAGCTTCACTAACTGTACATTCAGTGCTGGTTATATGACGCTATTTTAGCTTAGCTGACTGCAAGTCATCTGAGCTATAGCGATCACCCTTTGTACGGCGTCTGCCTGTTTACCGGCCGTTAACAGGGCACAAATCGTAACCGTTAGACCTAGAAAATTTTAATTGTTCATCCAGGGAGGTCCTGGGCAAGTCTCCCTGGAAACCCGGAATTAGGTCATGGTGATCTATTTTTTTTTACCTACGGGCCGACAACATGATTTGGAGCTCCCAGACAGACGGTGCACATATTGTATCAATTAGGCCTAGAAACCTTTTACCTGATATTTTGGGAGATCCTAGGCAATTGTCCTTGAATCCTGAAATTAGGTTTCTTTGACCTATATTCTGCCACCAATAGAGACATATGACCACCCTGAATGTCAGATAGGGACAAATTGTATTTGTGAGGCCTAGAATCTTTTTACAAAATATCCTTGGAGTTTCTAGGCAAATCTCCTTGAAAACCTGAAATTAGGTCATGGTGACCTATATTTTATGACCTACAGGCCGAATACAATTTTTTTTATTATCAAGACAGTCAGACGGGGCAAAAGTTGAATCGATAAGGCCTAGAATCCCCCAATGTGACATTTAGGGAGGTCCTAGGAAAATCTCGGAAACCTAAAAATAGGTTATGGTGACATATATTTTGAGACCTATAGGCCGAAAACATGATTTTGAGTACCAAGACAGTCAGATAGTAAAAAAATAGTATCCATTAGGCCTAGAATCCTCCAACATGACATTATGGGAGGTCCTAGGCAAATATCCTTAGAAACCTGAAATTAGAACACTGTGACCTATATTCTGCGACCTATAGGAAAAAGATGTATGAACACCCTGAACGTCAGATGGTGACAAATCGTATCTGTTAGGCATAGACATAGGTATACACTCATAGCTTCATAGGTTTCTCATCTTATATTAATAAACATTATATAAAAAATTATCAAACTGAGTCACATACCTCACTGTTACGTGTGCAGTCGCACTTAATTATATAATTTTCAAATTAAGCCTTATAATTATTTTATCACAGAATTTATGTATTGCTATAGGCTTCTCAATCTTCTACTTCATAGTATGATAATGTGGAAGTAATGCATTATGATAATATTCTTATTTCTTTTCGTTTTATATAATATGTATTCTCTTTTTCTTAGTTTATGGTTTATTTTAACAGAGCTGATGAATGTATATACATATCATTATTTATAATCAGCAGATAAGATCCATGTTGCATTGTATTTTTTTTATATGTGCATTAACGTAAGCTATTTAACACTGAAGTATAAACAGATTCTCCGCCATGATATGGCTGGCCACTGCGCGAGCGTAAGTGATCCTTCCTTAGTAGTGGTCTCCTGACGAACAATTTTTCGCACGGTAAATGTCGTTTGAATATTACATATGTATATCACACATTTGCGTCATGTAAATTTATTTCTCGTCAAATAAACAGTTCTGAGTTCTGAGTTCTATTCTCACAGACAATAAATAACATTAATGAAGAAACATGAGCACCCAGTCAAAATAAGCTGAGCGTCTTGGCCCATGGGCCACTTGTTTTTCCTACAGATACATGTATAAAATTACATATGTATACTTTTTTTTGCTAGTTGTTCATAGCAGGTGCTCATTGATTATTCACTAAATAACCTTTAATTATAAAAGCAGACACATACATTTATATGTTTATATATATTATATGAATCTCCTTATATATAATTCGTGAACATAAAACGGTATGCGTGCATTATCATTTATATATATATATATATATATATATATATATATATATATATATTTATATATAAATATATATATATATATACATATATATATATACTGGTACCAATACGGTTTAAATGGTACTACACATATCGCCTTTACAATGCATTTGAGTGTTATACTCCTGTAATGCCCAATTATATATATATATATATTTCAGGACTTAAACACACCTACTTATGTTCGACAGTAAATGTGTTTAAGTCCTGAAATATATGTATTACAGCTCCTTGTATAGGTTGAGCACTTTAAAACCCCATAGTTTTGCAACAATCTTGATATATTGAGTCTTGTAGCGATATGAAATATGTTTTGGGTGTTTACTTGGCTGTATGTATCTGTTTTAAGAGAAAATTTATATAATACTGAGGGTACTTATGTAATGCATATCGTCCCTGAAACATAGCCTATACTATGGAAAATTTCTTCAATAGAAATCCATTTCTCACGAAAACTCATAGAAAAAGGCGTCTTTTGATGATGATACTATTGAAAAAAATGTGTATACATGAAAACACAATATTCTGTTGGCTCTTACATAATCTATAAAAGGATTCTTGTGGTTCGTATAGACCTAGAGAGCACCTAATACATAATTTACTTCTCTATATTCCCCTTACACAGTTGGGCGTGTACAACCTGAATAAACGGAACACTATTCATAATCATTAGACGTTGTAAAGAGGAATATTGCCCATTACACCAGAAAGCAACCTTCTGGAATATCCTCCACGAATATCAAGCACAAAGATAATAAAAAAAAACATTTTACTTAAATTTATCTGCCATGTTAAACCATGCAGTCAAGCCACAAAGGTGTTTTGCACACTCTTTAATCATGGATTATTGTTTCCGAATTAAAGTTTACTTTAAATAAAACACTATTAGGAATATGTCTATATATATTTTCAATTATCTTACGAGTGGAATCCTAGAAAAAATGTAAATTAGGATTCAACATTCTAAGGAATGCAAGCCTCCGCCATGTAGAGGTCCGTATAGTGGGATGCACCCTTTTGCATTCACGTTTTCGGCCCATATGCCCAGGTTCATTCGTGCATAATTTGCTGTATATTTACGAATATTCCTTGATGCCATTCTTGAATCCGGATCATGTGCCGGATCCACCCCAAAATCTAACCGATTATTCAATGGGCCATTCCAGAAATGCCATGAGAAGTTCATGAGATTCTGTTCATGAATGGGTGAGATACGTTGTGGATATAAACACAAGCACACACAAAAACAAACACACACTCAAACACACTCACGAACGGGATGAACGCTTACACTCCTGGCTTAGGTTAAAATGTAAACCTGTATGCACAGAATAAAAAAGGCCTTAGCAAATATGAGTTACAATTGCAATGTAATTCAAAAGAGGGTATACATCCGCCTAAAGAAACCCCCGCTTATTCTGTGCCTTTTTCAGGATTTAAGTTTGGTCCTTTGAAATATTCTTTACAAAAAAAAAGAAAAAGAACAACCAGACACAGCGTAAACATTCCCTCCTTGTGGCCGTTAATAAACACAGCATGCAGAAGAAATATGCACCTTCGGGGTTTAATTTAAGCATAATGGGTAAAAAATGTATGTGAAAGAAGAATGTGAAAACCTTTGATTGGCTTCTTGGAGATTAAAATCATGTAATCATTAATGATCAATATCAGGACAGTATTAAACGTAAGCATTTGAGACTCGGGCGATAAAAGGATTATCCCCCCCCCAAAAAAAAAATTAAATAATACGTTTAATCTTAAAGGGTATGAAGTTAAAGACACTTGTAGAAAAATAAGGAAAATGGTTGTAATATCAAAAATATTTTAGCAGCATTCAGTAAGTGTTTTAAATATTTATATATATGAGTAACACACGACAGTTTGTGCTGTTTCATGATCATGTTATTCAGTCTGGTTATACATTAATTTTACATATTCGAACGTCGAACAGCGATGATTCTTTGACACTTAATTCGATGTCAGGGTTGCTTTTTTTAATTGCACAGTTAATGTAACCTCAGTGATCGTCTTTGAAAGAACTCCAAAAACTCTTCCATATTTCTTTCTTATATGGGAGAGTTTTCCAAAGCTTTGGTAATGAATCTGCGCATAAGTAGAATCATTGGTATAAAATATATAGACACAATCAATATACACTCTGAGCAGGCTAAGAAGAACAGGTATAAGACCAAAATGAAAGTAAAAATGCCGGAACACCTACCGTAGTGGTAGAACAAATCCTTGCAAGGAGGTAAAAACACGACAGTGCCCCAGCTGGTTTTAAGTTAACGGGACTCTTGATTAGGAGATGAATGATACAGTCAGCAGACAGGCTTCGTGTCAGACAGCCATCTAGGAGCTCCACATGGCCAAGAGATAAAGGCACTGTTGCCGTTAAACTCTTGGGATACGCACGCAGATGCATTTCATAATAGCATGTTATTAGATTTTGTCCGAGTGATTGTATTTTGACGGCATTCCCGGAGGAAATTACTGACGACAGCCTTGATGTTTGCCTCATTTGTGGTGGTTTTATTTCATTATTGTAATCCCCCAATCAAATAATTGACTTCCTAGAAAGCTGGGCTTGCTTAGTGTGTCAACAGATACTAGGGAATGAGGAGCGCCTCCATCAAACATCGGCCGCCATTTTAAACATCTCGTTCAACACGAGAAAAATTGTTATTTTATAATGGTAAATCCTGGATCAAACATCTGATTGAACTTACGACGATATGAAGATTAAAATTTTGGAGATTAATATATTAATATTAAGGGAACCACATTAGGATCGTAATTGCAATATTAAAATGCTCACAAGAACATACCAGCTGAGATTCTAATTAATGGAATATTTTTAATATAGGTGAAGTCACATGAAAGGAAAAATGAACGAAACCCCATTATAAAAAGTAAACAATATTTTCAAAATTTCGTCCATTATGATTAAATTTATTTAAAAGCCATTACCTAGGCATTAAATTTGAGTGTACGGTCGATTCGGGAACACCGCTGTTGGGTTTAATGTGTCCCGCCGCACCAGTATATGCAACAGAAGCCGGGGTCATAAACTAGTGTCTAAACGACATTATATAAACAATGAACATTAATGAAACAATCGCCTGCTGGATGAGAAATGTTCATTTGCATTTGTCACGTTCTTTTCTTTTTTTTTCATCAGAATTATAAATTGTAGACTATACACTATTATAGATATGTGGACTTATGGACTTGACTATTGTTGCTTATAAGACGGAATTCAGTTCTGAATTTCCGCGATTACATTAAAGCAGACATCTTGCCGATGACGTCAGAACCCCTGGCAGCTCCTCAGAAAATTTGAAATTAGTTCGTGCCACTTTATGTTTCGTTCTAATCCGATCAGCAAGTGAACTTTCGGGAAGAGTCTGTTCTCGTATTCAGACCGCACGCACCTTATGTGCCAAATTCAAAATCCAGCGATTATTTTTCATCTGCAGCCCCCCCCCCCCCCCCCCCCCCCCCCACTTCCTCACGAGAAAGACGTACAAATTAACGAGAACATGCGAGAAATAAAGAGTGACGAGATAAGAACGTAGCCAGGAGTAAGAGTAACCTATCTCTTAATTAAATCTGGGTTTCGATTTAAAGTAGTGAATGGTCCTATCTTATTAATAATGATTTTATTCTTTCTATCTGACGTTGTAGTTATTTATCATAGGGACATTGTATTTACTATCTATTTCAAACGCGAATGGAGATGCACTTTTTGCCAAAGCAAAAAAATGAAAGACAGAAATGTGTACGGTTCTGCTTGCCTTAACGGTCTTACAGGTTCGATTTTCCTCAGAGATTCCTCGTATTACCATTTTGTCAAACCTGACATTTAGATCAAACTGAAGCGACACTTTAAGATAAGATATAAGATGGGAGACCCGCTATATCTTCTGCTCGACGGTCCGGAGTCGGGCTGCGGCTTACAATGTATCAAAATAAATAAAATATAATAGTGTATGATCAATCATAAGACTTGTATGTTAGTCTTCAAGTTAGTTTATTCGAATATCTATTTATTCGAAACATATAAAATACAAACTGTGTATTCTCTTCAGTATATCAGTAAGATTGTGATTCATGCATTTAAAACCACATAGAAATTCCTCATCTGTATAATATAAGGTAGTTTATATGTGGTACAGCAGTTTTTCACATTAATTCATGGTTTTTATTACTCGTTGCATAACTGGTGCTATCGTCCAAAAAAGGTTACATTACTGAGGATCCCTCTCCAATCCGTTCCCTTCGAAAATACAAATGAAAACTAGGTTTTATAAGAAACATATTATTTCAATTATAATTTGTATAATTAGAATTTGTATAATTAATCCCAAGTGCCGTTAATATTATATATTTTTACATCATTTCGAACCAAATATGAATTAACCTGTAATATTGTCGTCTAGTTTATACATTTTGCTGAATGAAAAAAAATATTTCTGAAAAAAAAGTATGTACATTTAACTGGCAAATACTAAATCGATGAGTCTGAATATGTTTCAGCACATCCTTATAGTTTATTTATAGATTCTTGTACACATTTCTTTGCAGTTACCCTTTGTCAATTTTTTTCACAGATATTTTTTTTATTACTTCTGTCATATCGGTAAGTCGCTTCTCCTAAGCAAGACATATTTTTCATTGCTGACAGCTTGAGACAGAACTTTCAAATGATCACTTAAACCATAATGCAAAAACAAACTATAAATGTGCAGTCTCAGCCAGCAAGCATACCTCCGCCAAGATGCTGATCAAAATTTCCTGTGATCCACACTGAATATTCGTGCGTGTCACGGCGTGTCACTGTTCACTAACCTAAGTCAACCCTACAATAAAGACGGCCCTAATGTTATAGGCAATGGCTCTCGTCCGGGATTAAAAAACTCATAATGAATTAAATCCTTTAGAGAGATCTATTCCGATATCTCACGTCTATTTACTAAAGATAATACCATGATCCTTTTGTAAAGATATGCCGAAATTGCCACGTTACAAAAAATGTTTGTCTATCCGAACACATTCGAAAGGACATCTGGCGGCAAATGAGACAACCCAGGTTTCTAAATGGCGTTTTGTAACTGCTGACCTTTCAACTTGAACATGCACAACAAACGAACGTATCTTAAAGGTGTCAAATCACCTACCTTTTGGAAAAGAATTTAGGTGATATCTGGCTTCCTCTGTGTATATATTAATGTTCTTAGGGTAATTTTGGTTGTGAAAAGTTCTTATAATGCCGTCGTGAAGGATGAATGAACTGCTTTATCAACAACATGTTTGTTAACACAGAAATGTTGACAAACGGGAAAAAACATGTCATTTAAGGTGGTAGGTCGCATATATGCGGAGGTAGAAAGGTCACTTGTTGCAAAACGCCATTTGCAAAGCTCTAGCTTATCTGACTTGCTGCAAGATGCCCTTACTTGTTAAATTAGATTTAATTATTTTGGCAGGCCCCCACATATTATAAACATGTTAATACAAACATAACAGGCAGTCTGTGTGCGGTGATATCCACATTTTCTGGCCTATTTATATAAAAGCTCCAAGGGATTACTTTTATGGAAGTTTTGGCCCCTTTACGTGTGTGTTTTATTTTGTGTGAACATAAGCGCATGTTCAAGACAGGCTAACACATTTAACAGAGGCGTAATAAAACCATTCCTAGAAGGAATTTCATATAATCCATTAACATAAACACACAGTAAGCCAGACATAAATTCTACAGATAAGGCAGGTGAAAAACTGACAAATTAAAACAATATTTTAGTGATACAGTTAACCTCCAAAATTTAGTGAATTGTTCCTGGATTGTTACCCTGGAACTCAACAATAATTCATACAAATTCGTTAATAACTTGCAAGCAGCAAACAAGCCAAGGCAGAAATTCAACAACCTCCACAACATTACCCAAAATTCGTGAATTATTGTTTTTGTTGCTAGCAAAAGAGTAATTAGCTTCATTTTTCAGTAAATCTTCATAAATAGAGTCATCTTTTCTTTAAGAGTGATTTGACAGGGCTGAAATATAAACATATCCAAGAATCGTGTAAAATTGCTACAACTAGCCAGGAATACAATTATTATGTTAGATCCGTACGTACGTTAATATTCTTCCTTCCCAACAGAGGTCGCTTACGTACCCATCGATTGCCATCCTTCGTAATTTAATATTTAGTGGTAATTAATTTATCCTGCAAATACCTTACATGCTAAATAGTTAATAGAGTTCTTCCAGTCACACATTTGGATAATGTGCCCATCGAGCCAAAAGTAAACATGGTTTTAAATACTGTCATTATAGTTACTCTACTTTCAAGCCTTGGTATTGACTGTTATTTTGACTTAAACTCTGTCTACATATGTCTTCATTAAAAAAGAAAGGTTTAATGAAAGGTTCTGTGATATAATTGTCTTGTAAACAGACTATTCCATGGGAATACCTATGATCAATATTCCAATGAATATTCCCTATGTTCTTGAGAAATATCATTGAAAATATGTGTATAAATGTTCAAGGTTTATCTGGCCAGTCGAATTATCTTTCAATATTGAAAATCTGGGGGATTTCAGGCAGATAATATGTTTGTCATGAGCAATGGAAATCAACGGGGAAAAATAGTGGGTTTTCCTACCTTTTCAACTATGATAAAATGCAGCATAAAATAACTTAAGAATAAACGTTGCGATGATTGTTGAGAAATCTCATGTATTTTCTAATATCATATTTCGTTTGTTAAACGTAAAAATGAGCATTTTCTATATCATATTTCCTTTGCTAAGAATAAAAGACAAACAATGGAACAATCCTTTCAAGAAAGCAGACTTGTTTCATTATTATAAGTAGAAAGAGAAAGCTCTGGAAAAAATGAATAAAAACAGTTAATATTATTCTCCTTAAACTTCACCACCAACGTGTTGACTGAACAAAACTTTTGTTCTTTTGTGCATTAAGCCAGCAGACGAAGAACCACCCAGTACCAGTCAATGACGATAGAAAGGACTTCAAGTAATACAAATTTGTTCCTGCTCGAAACATTCTTTTAAATCGCCTTTTATCCTTTACATTTATTATTTAACCCTGTAAATCTTGATATTTATAATCCCTATATTTATACTAGAACTTTAGTCCAAGCCTACATTTCCCTCTGCCATGATTTTGTAAACTTTATACGGTTTATTAACTCTGTGGCTCGATCACAGGTAGGTCCGATATAAAACGATGGCCCGGCCTCAGGCGGTGACAAAGGAATTTCCCTGTCCTACAAGGGCATAGTATCTTTTGAATAAAAATATAATTGTAAAAAAGAAAACAAGTAAAATTTAATTAACTGTTTCTTGGGTGCTCTTATAACTCTCCACGCCTAAAATGTTATTAAAATTTAGTTCATAATGTTCACTTTATGTTGCTAACAGATAACCATACGGAAAAAAATATAATACCGCCCAACCTTGCGGAGGTGTAATTGAATAACCGGTCCTACGGGGAAACGCAATGTTCTTATGATAAAAAAAGACAGGTTCCGTGTGGTCGGTTTAAAAATAGGAAATATCTTCAGTGAAAAATATTGGTAACTAAAGTTAGATAATTTCAGCCATATGAAATAACTAAAGTTTCCAATATTTTAAATTTGTCGATCGAAAACAAATGCCAGAATGCTTTAAACATTTAAATTTCATTTCCCAAAACAGATTTAGAGAAAAATGTCTTATTTTCGCTCTGTACGTGGAATTATTTTTTTTCATTTATAATCAACCTTTTTCTGTAAACTATCATCTTGAGATATTATTATATTTAAACATCTTATCACATCATTATATAATTATAACACTTACCTTAATGCTGTGTATGATGTAGCTATCCTTACAGTAAGTGTAATCCTTGGTTTTCTTGTTTCTGAGCTAGCTTTACTTTTCTGACAAGATTTACTCTGCCTTCCTTTTGTTTTGTGTTGCCAGTATACAATATGGCTGAAATAATGAATATTTAATACCTTGCGCCCCACTAATCACTTAACAAACCTTGATTCAATGCGGAGATTGTTTTCCCATGAGGACTTACCATGAAACGATAGTTTCAATGCCTGGCCAGGCACGTAATAAATCCATTAAGGACTCCCTGTTTGATCTGTTGCTATGACTTGAAAGAAGCACAGATAACGATGAGTCATCGTCTATACCATGGTCAATAAATTAAGTGTGCAGCACACTTTATAATGACGTTATACACAGCTTTTGATTACCAGTCTACACGGTTGATATACATCACATGATACGATGATGATTTACACAGATAACGATGACTCATCGTCTAACACATTAAAACAACGCTGTTTGGTATGCATGTTATGATGACGTATACACAAAAAAATTATGAATATATCTCATGATACATTATTACGGTTTATACCAGACATATAATTGAACTACTATGGGAACTCAGTCAAACATGTAAATGTTCATAAAAAACTTCCCATGTGAAAGCCTATCTGTCTTATAATCTGGGAAAATTTTTTCCAATCCAGGTTATCTTCTAAGTTGCTCATCAAGTATATTTACATCACATTTGGATTATCACAAGCCATTCACATTTCATTTTCATTTAAAATGTCATGATAGTCCGTTGATAGTCATTTTAAATGCATAACACCTGATTTAAGTTAATAATTCCCAAAACTCTTTGCATGAAATAATTGTTCACTGGAACTTTTGATTTTTGTTGGATATTATGTAGGAAAATTTGACGCACCGCTCTGCCATCTGTTGAACAATGTATTAACTAAACAACCAAGTAATTTCCTTCGTCTATTCCATTAAATTTTTCTCGAATGTTAAAAAAAATAGTATACTGTATATCTCATTTTTTAAGATCATTTTCAATAATAAAAAACAAAAACATTAGTATATCCAGGAAGCAGACCTCGAACTCTGAACATAACACCAAACAAAACGAAATTGCAACCCAAAGTGCCATCTGTTGTTCAACGGATTAACTAATACACCAACCTATTCTAGCTTTTCGGCATGCGACTACGTACAAACAGAACCAATCAAGAAGTATATGATTAAATTACATCAATGGCTTGTTAACTTTGTTGAACTTTTTTAATTGTACTGTTTAAACACAAATTTTTTTTTATGCTTTCCATAGAAGAATTTATTTTGGTTCTTTTGACATTAAAATTTTTAATTTAATGAAATAGTTTAATGAAATGTTCAGCAAAATATAATACTATCACATGTAAATGCGACTAGGAAAATTTTTCTTTTCGAACAATTTTTAAATGTCTACTTTCATATAGTTAAAAGATGGACTACCCGCGTTATTGAAATCAATGAAACCAGACATGAATAAGTGAATAACAAACACATATTATTTCCTGTTTATAGAACAGATTACCTCATGTTAAACTCCGTTCACGCTGTTGTGTCAAACATTCCTTCTAAAACTAATTTCACATAAATGCTGCTTGCACGAGGAACGTTTTCTGTAGACCGCTGCCAGGCGTTGGAAAATGGCCAAGAATATTTCAACCAATGAAGACGAAGCTTTCCGCAAGTAAGCGAAATTCGGGATGCATGATTAATCACAGAGACCAATGATATAAGGTTTAATTTACAAGTATGCAAGATCATTTTACGATTTTTTTTGTTAAGGTCGATCTTGTATATGTTCTCTTTATCGAGCCTTGGGACCTGAGCCTCCCTCATTTGATCGGCCTGCATCTTTTGCAGTTTTTTTTCACGTCACTGCCAGTGCGTGAGGACTGTGTTAGGAATGGCAGTAGAATACAGGTGAAGCTGTCTGAAAGACCAACTGTCTAATAAGACCACCTGTCTATTAAGACCATCCTGGAGTATATACCGAAAGCATTAACGTAACTGACCTGTCATAACACCACCTCCATGTAAATTAATACCACTATTGGTATTAATTCAGCAGGTGGTGTTAAAACACAGGTATCACTGCATGTATTTAACAGTTTCTAAAATTTATAAAGCTAAATAGCATCTAGTTTTATATTTGTACGTCTTGTGAATACAAAATCGTAACACAAAACTACCAAATTTGTTTCTTTACTCTAAACTGATTACATTTTCTTTACTTTCTAAGAAGTGCTTTACAATAAAAGCTAAAAGATCATACTCCCTTACATGGAAAGCTGTTTGTAAAGGTGTTCAATTATTATAAAATATAAATATCATATATATATATTATATATATTATATTATAATATATAATATATGATAATAATAAATTATAATATATAAAAAAGTGGAAATATAATGTCTGAGTCAGAGATTTTTCCATAAAAAATGTATACAATAACGATTAGGCAGACAGCTTTTATCATTCATATTTCCTCTTTACGCGACAGTGAGGTTTATACATGCATTTAAATATACATATATGATTATAAAAATAGTATACTATTGTTTGATACTATATGTGTATGTATGTGATATTTCTAGTTTTTTTACTTTATTTAACAGCGGTTTGGTAATAAGGGCCTTTATGTGGATCTGACCTCGATTGTCTCTGTGCTGATTACTGGGGAATGCAGTTCAGGATCTGATAATTGATTTAGGCGCATCTGTTGTCTGCTAAGCCGCCAGCAACAGCCTATGGTTGGTCTTGAGGACATACAAATGACCTTTGTGTCAATATGACTTAAAACTGATCATACTAATCAAGGGGCAGACCTGGTTTCGTTGTCTACAAGATCCCAAAAATTAACTATGATCAACGCCGGGAAGAGCAATTTCAGTACACGGGTGTCAACAAAGGTTGACGCTCTTCTTGGCCTTCTGCCAGAACTGGTGTAATCAGTCCAAGGAGAGCGGGTGTCGCATGTTTAAAATTTGGAGCTGGATGCAATATATGATACCTTGCTCTGATTGGACCGATCACAACTCTTTGATCTGTACCCACTCTGGTGGTATAGAACCCAGAGAATCATGCGCTACAAAGCAGCGGTTTAAACGAAGGCGAAATGGAACGACTGCAGTTTGTAACCGCTGCGTAAGGGGCGTAGGAACTAAATCGTTGTCACGCTAAACCTCTGCCAATGTTGTCTTGATGTGTCGGAAACGATGCCTTTAATGTGTCCCAAGAGAGTAATAGTCCAATTTTTACAATAACCTTGAGGAATTTGGCCTTGTTTGGAATTATTGGGTGAGCTAATGGCATGTTTTCTACTAGAAACTACGATATTGTATTCAGTCCGTGAGCTCGGTCATTAGAAAAACCCGTCCCGCCCACCTGTCCCAGTGCAAGAACGGGTAATATGTTAATATGATGTGGCGAACCATATCACGATGAAGAGATGTTTACAGTTAGACCCCGTAGGAAATTCCAACAGGAACCTTTCAAATACTTACACAAAACAATTTAAATAAGGGCTAAAAAATTCTTTTTAGACCTAGGGCTATAGTATTAAGAAAAGGTTAATATAGTCTGTACATCTGTGGTTTGATTATATTCTCAGTGTGGCCGGGTATACATCCCCTGGAACTACACACCTGGCGGATCTTTTTGCCGTTTTTCTTTTTTTTTGGGGTGGGGGGTGGGGGTGGGGTGGGGGGTGTATCCGGCCCTAATTTTTTAACTGTTAGTTTAACTAAGTATTTATCTGCAGAATTCCATTCCTTTTTTCGGACTACGTGACAGAACACGTAGAACACGTTTCCTCTCGTTTATATCTTGGATTGAATCAGGGCATATATATATAATTCGTTCCCATAGATGAGACTTATCACAAAGAAACCCCGAAAGGTGCACTCACTTGTGAGAGAAACACAGCCGTTGGGCACGAACTTCCCATTAAGCCTACAAAGCGATGTCCTCGGTTAGAATATTTGCCCATTCAAAGTATAGTTTGATTAGTGTTTGTGGGTGTCACAATCTGCCACCCACAATGCATCGGGGCGTTTTAATACCCTAGTCGTGTAGGTATAGATGTAGTTATGAGGGTGGTGTATGTTAACAGAAGGTGTTTCCTTGATATGTAACAAATTTTGATTTTAAAATTTAATAGTTGAAACACATAAGCCGGCTTTTATACAGTGCCTAATTGGAAGAGGTTCGTTTTGAGTAGAAACGACCTATGGCTGAAGGGTGGGTCGTTGTAACTGCATTTGATAGCGTCATAGGTGATGGTAAAGCCGTTAAAGCTCCTACACGGATAGCGTGTCGTTTGAAGGAAAATCAAAGACCATATAACTCTTTTCTTTCCTTAAGCGGCTTTTTGTCCCTCTGACGTAAGAGAGTTTAGTGATAAGTCAGAGTCAAGTGCTTTCTTTTGCAGAAAAGCTCACTATAATTCTCGATGAGGATATAAATATTTTCTTCAATTCCGACAACATCTCACGTCCTTCAAGTATCCTTTTTTTTCAGATAGATCAGACCACCAATAAGGTGAGACTGTGTTCTTTCTAACAACACCAACAACGTGGGGAAAACATTACTCTATAACCCAGCGTATTGGTAAATCCCCCTAAATGTTTGTTGAATTTCTGACTGCAAGCAAGCATGTATTCACCGGGTTATCTATGGCGGTTGATGGTCCAGCGAGCGGTGGAAACAGACTACGGTTACCACAGAGGTGAGATGAACGCTTTGGTTTGTACAATGGATGACCATATCAGTGTATTTCTCCGTATGACTGAAGTAAGGACTCACTGATAGGCCTTCTAGTCCTGTATCAAAGCCTGCGGATTCATGATACACTCCGTAAGTGTGTGCACCAAGTTATGTGGGTCTTAGCGCAGGCCAAAGTGCCGTACGGAAAGCGTGACCCAAACATAGTGGTCACATATCGTTGACCTAACTATTTCTCGCGTAAAGGTCGTGGTCACACTTTGGTCATCTTATCTTTCCTCTTAATGTCGTGGTCACATGTCGGTTCTCTATTTCCTACATGTATGTGCTCTATTTCCCCTTAACGTCGTGATCACATGTTGGTGCCCTATTTTCCATATGTTTCCCCAAAAATGATGTGATAATCTTTCGGAGCTCTAACCATTTCCGCACAAGGTTCAATATTACATTTGCTATAAAATAATATGGTTTAAGTGCGTACACGGACATTCAAAACGTAATACTTTGACAAAGCCAATAGTAAAAAGTACAAAATATCCTGGCTAAAAATTAACTCCGAAGAGCGTGAATTCTGATTCATCCCATAGGGTTTTCAGACAGGGCAACGGCAGATCTAAGGCAGGCATTCTGTGTGCGCAAAAAAAACACGGTGATACGAGAACAATAAGATCAAAGGCTTTATATTCATTGTGGGATTAGGCGGCCATGGGTATGTAGCTTTTTGCAGGCCATTATATCAAGGATTAATCAATAAGATAGGAATGGTCGGGTGAAATCCGGAACCTGCGCCGACGCGAATTATTTGTGCTCATGTCATTACACAACGAATCCTAACCCTTGGGCCATGATTAAATGAACTTTCGCTGCGGCTGCAAACAACCTCACTTGGATTTCAATAACACAGAATATCATCTTCGCAATCTCACTCTTATCTTTCGAATGAGGGTTACTAGGTTCAGCCTTATTCTTCCAGAAAAAGATTACTTGCTCTTGTTATTTGGCTGCTTTCGTTCAACTCTGCATAGTTATGTCAGTCGGTATTTCGATCGCTGAAGTAGGATTGCTTTTCCACCGTCTTTTCAGGATTGCACGTGAGCAGTTTCGTCAAGAAAGCCAGTTAAAGACATTTTTTTCCAAACTTAGTTATACGTAGTCCATTTATACTGTCAATATCCTGATTGCCATATTGCAAAGGAACCCATCTATAGAACGTCGAACGTGGAATTTTCAGAAAAGTAACACTATACTAATATCGTATTTATAATTTTTTTCTGAATTTAACATTTATATATTTTTTAAAGTACGTCTTTAACATTGCCTTTCAAAATGAAAAATAGTAAAGAACTCAAAAGCATTCGACTTTCGACTGGATTCCCATCAGACGCTTAACCCCCTTCCAGACGAATTAATTCATATACTACTAAACCTCTCCAGATTAATGCGTGGCGAGATGGCAAAATGGAACTCTAGCGAAAACCGCGAACATTTAATCTCGCAAAAGAAACCAAAGTATTTGAAAGCTTTATCTCGCAAAAGCAACCACAGAATTTGAAAATGTTATCTCGTTGGGACAGTACCAGACAGACATATCGCGTAGGTACCCATGTACAGAGCGTCGAAAGTCGAATGGCAGAACATTAATACCATTGATATTTTAGTTCATCTGTAATTCAAACATTAATGTTATTAATAAATAGATATTTGACATTACCTATCAATAATTAAAAAGATAATTGCAATGCGTTTGACTTTTCACTTGTTTTTCATCACACACGTAACCACATTCCCGTGGCAATAATTCATATAATACAAAACCTCTCTAGATTGAAAATTTTATCTCGCAAGGCCACGACAACATTTTTGTCAATAATCTCGCAAAGGCAACCACAGAAATTTAAAATTTAATCTCCAACAGGCAACTACGGGATTTGAATCTTTATTGCAAAGGCAACCACAGCATTTGAATATTTAATGCAAGGCAACCACAAATATTGAAAATTTGATCTCGCAAAGGCCATTACAAAATTTGTCAAAATAATCTCGCACAGGCAACCACGGGATCTGAATCTTTACTGCAAAGGCAACCACAGCATTTGAATCTTTAATGCAAAGGCAACCACAAAAAAATGAAATTTTTTTTCTCGAAAAGGCCTACGCAGAATTTAAAAATGTAATCTAGCAAAGGCAACCACAGAAATTGAAAACGAACTCTCATATTATATATATATATATATATATATATATATATATATATATATATATATATAAATATAAATATATATATATATATCCCCCCTTTATGTTAAAGTCCAATAGACAGACACATGATGGACACGTATTAAGTTCATATCTTCATCACAAAAAAACCAAGATTGTGCTCTTTATATATAATATAGATAATACTGCTTGGATGTGTTACATCAATTTTCCAGTTTAATATATTAAAAAAAATTAATTTATAACGTTGAAAGAGTTAAAAAAAATAATTTGAGAGGTAGGCTGTTTATACAAAGCTGGCGACAGGACAGCCTGGTACCACATACGTCAGTCTTTATTCATGGAACCACTATATCTATACCATTAGCGTATAAAATCGGTTCCTATGACGACCGTTTTCTTCCACGATTGACATTGAAGCTGTATACAGGTGACAGGTTACTCTATAGCCAATAAATGCCGGGAATTCCATGATGAATTGAGTCTAACCACCTGTCATACTGTGAAGCCTGACACGACACTTTTGATTAATTTTTTTTCTGCGGATATCTGAGTTTAATCCGCACTCTGTGGCGAGGTCACGTGGGGTCACATGATTGATAACGTAATTCTCTATCTAGCCACTGTGCATGTTCAAGTTAATTAAATTTCAAAGAGTCGTTCTTATCTTAGTTTTATATTCAAAGTGTACAATTACACCAAATAATATTAATATATAAAGGCTAATAATGCTAGAACCTTGTAATTTATTGTTTTCTTAACAAATTACAAATATATATATATATATATATATATATATATATATATATATACATATAAATATACATAATAATACAGGGGTGATTTAAATATGATTTTTTTTATTATCCAAAGTAATTCAAATGTTTTTTCTATTACAAATATGATCCACGTTAATAATGGACAACTATAATGCGCGAAATCGTAAAATGTATTAATTATCAGGTTATAATATTTTCAGCGGAATTCATGTCCTTCAATCTGAAAATGACTAAACTGTGCATTATGATTCAAACCCGTAAAATCAGCACGTAATTTCAATCAGCAAAAGTTATGTTGTTTGTAGCAGGAAACTCTAATGAATAATTAGAAATCTGTATTCCAAGCCATACAAGGATCCGTGACTCTACATTTGTGAATATTCCTTGATGACGTTCCTAAATCCGAATCATTTTCCAGATCCACACCAAAATCTAACTGATTCTTCCTTGACCCGATCCCGAAATGGCCTTAAAATTTCATGAGATTCCACATACAGATTCCTGGCGGAGGCAAAGACATCATCTGTTAGAGTACGTGCATACAATCATTTCAAAAGTTTTATATAAAAAGACGGTTGAAAGAAAACAAATCTCAGCTTATCTATACAGGATACAGGCATTGAAATTAATTTGCTTTGTGTCATTTTATAACAGGATTGGGATATGAAGTCCAGAGATGCAATTTTTTAGTGCAAGTGTCACATTATATTCTCTGATCGCCAGGATGTTTGGTATTCATCTTGGCGATCAATTCTTTATTCGGCCGTAGCGCGGTTTACATAATCCTTTATGGACAGAAGAATAACTCTCAAGAACCGCTAGGGAAATGGCCGTGTTGATCTTTATGCTTCACATTCAAACAGACCTCATCCCATGAATCTTTCATCATCAAAATGGCTGCTTTCACGTCGCATTAGGTTCGCAATGGTTGTTGGTTGTAAAAACACTGCGGACCTTATCCTGAAGAAACGCGTTCCATAAACAGAGAAGCCCTCTTTATCTCAAAAACCCAGCTCGTCCCTGACAGCCAGTCAATGACTTCCGGTGCGAGTCTCTGTACTTGGATCCGTTTGATGTACAGCGTAAGGACATGTTATAAAAGCAAGAATGGTCAGGCCAGGAAAGTTTATTTTCCGAGATTGCTTGGTGTGTGTTCTATTGTCTCCATTACAGGCGCGTAGAAATGATCTATTCCGCCTTGGAATCATGACAGCTTGGCTCCTAGAAATCTACAAATTGTCTTCAATATGTCCCTGTTTGAATATCTAAAGTATCATCCAGGCTTATTTACCTAGTGTCCCCCCTTTTTTCCACAACTTACGAGTCTCGGAGAGTTGTCTAAATATATGAGACTCAGTTTTTGCTTCGATATGCAAGTTATTCCCAGTAGCTGCTCTGAATATGTCTGTTATATGCGTCTGATAAAAAAAAATCCTCTGGAACATTCAGGTACCCATTTTTTTCTTGATGCCCAAACATGCGGTTTAACAAAATTGCAACACGGAAGTGTCCCAAGGGGAACGGCCAGGCGAGCATCCATGTGCAGAGAGAGTTTGGTGGCAAAGGGCAAACGACAAAGTTTAAAGCGGAATGACGCTTTATTCCGACCACGCCTAAATCTTCAAATTGTAGTAGGACTCGCATCCTGGCCACTATTTATATATCTCAACGTTCCGAACTTTAATTTCAATAAAATAATTATCCCGTGTGACACAGCGTATTCATTTGGTTCCTCCTAATATATCCGGATCTCCACAGACAACGGGTTTAGGTGAAAGGAACAGTTGTACTGGACCTCTTTTGCTTTAAGTTCTAAATTTAATCTGACCGCAATGCGCTGGGTAACCCTAGATATATGTTTATTAGAGATAATGAAATATACAGAGAGAGATAGAGAGGGGGGGGGGGGGTAATTATATTGTAAATCCATTCTTAAAACATCCAATCCTATCTCCGTAAGTTCTAATAAATGACTTTAAAGTTCTAGAGGAATATATCCAATATACAAAAAAGCACAAATGTGGGACGTTGGCGGGTCCGCTTCAGACAAATAGCGAAAAAATTCTTTAATCATTTTGCCAAAGGATCTCTAGACGTTTGTTAATATTCTATATCAGATTTACTTTATCCTGTAAACCATACTTATTGACATCATTGGATGTATTATTTCAGATCAAGTGGCATACCTAATTTCACATCAATCCGATGTTCCAACCCTCCCATTCAACAAGTCCCAGATGGCGCTAAACTTCTTATATAGAAACTATACGATATATATATTATAAATGTTTGCCTTGTTAAATTGATCACATTGACTTACATTGCAGTGAAGAGTAAGGTTAATTGAACAAAAAAAAAAAAAAAGACGGAAAAATTAAAGCCTTAAGATGGCGCAATGAATCTTGTGTAATGTTTTGTCAGCTTTCTCCTGTTTTGCGGGACACTAATACATTCAGGTTGGAATATAAATTTCACTTTGCTGTTTCAGTGCTACTTAGAAAAAATGTTTTCATATATACACACATAGAAAACATATTGTCCAGGTATTTTAATCAAGAATTCGTATCAAGAAGCCCGATGATCTAATCCATTTTTAATAGGAATATCCTGACAAAATAGGTATATTAAGTTGATGAACTAGTTAATCATATTAGCGTTATGCATGGTCAGTATAGCAGATAGTTTATCAATAAAACGGCGGGGCGGTCCTGGTGGTTCAACAGACGACCGAGTCCTCGTTCTCCACTTGTATTAATCATGATTATAGAATTATTGAGTTAGCACTGTATTGACCTTGACATTAGGATCTACACATGGGCAGGCAGAGACGATCCTGATAATCCACCGGTATGGCCCAAGTGATCCCTTAATGATAAGTATGCGTCGACCTGACTCAAATTTAATGCCGTTTGCCCCCTTGTCCCTCACACGGCCTGAGCAGCTTCTGCTATCAAAGCCTCTTTGATGGCCTGATAGATGCAGTCCTATCATTCAGCGGCTGAGGACCGTGTTATAAAACCGGAAGTAGAATCATGCGGATCAATTCGCATGCTTTCCGGCTGCGGATGGATTTACGGGTCGTTCACACTGTGGCTTCCGGTTGCGGACTTTGCGTCGTATGGAGCAATTAGTTCATTTTTGCACTGCCGCGTTCTTTCTCCCTACTCTATCAAATTATACAAACATTGCGTAACGACGCCCGGGTTTACTTGTCTGGTTTTCGTTGCGCTTCATTATCTTTTTGTTGTGATTAATGGTGCCTCCAGGTTCTGAGGTCACGTGACTAACATCTCCAGTTATATAAGATATTCTATATGCCGTGTTGTCACATGAAAAACTTTAATTTTACTCATAATAAATATATTTGGAAAATGTATTTTGAAATAACTGTTAACATAATTATAATTTGGTTTAAACCTTCAAACCCATGTGTCGGACTATGGATTGTGTATTTTTTATTTGGTGGAGGTAACCGCCTCCCTTTTTAATGCTAACTCATCTAATTCTTAAGCTAAGTATTTACATCTGCAGAGTTCCATTTCGGTTTAAGACTAGGTGACAGGGCGGTGGAAGTCGCTTCCTGTCATTTCATTTAATATCCTGGTGTCACCCAGGCCCGGTGTCTATCGCACCTGCAGGGTCTGGGTGTGTAATCCTCCCCATTGCTGGAACATAACACCGAGGAACCTGCCGAGGACGCACTCGTTTGTCAGTGATACACGGGGCCTTCCAATTAAGCCTGTAGAGCGCTCGCCCTGGGTTTGGTCCGACCGTGAAAATGTCATCGCTGCTCGGCTGAGGTTTGGAAGCCAGTGTGTATTTCGTTTTAATTTAACGATAGGACAGTTCTAAAGAATATAATTGTTTGGGCCTTGAAAAAAATTATGATGAACCAGGACCATAAAACAACTGTGAACAACGATAAGGTATAAAGTTAATTTAGTGAAAACAATAAAAATTAATGGAACGCCCAAGTCATTTGTAAAATTAAGAGAGTCCCAAGTAATCCTTAAACGGGCCTACTGAGGCTCCCTTATGGATAAAAGAACACCCAAAGAATAATATATACGTGTAGTAAATCAAGGCTATGTAGACCATATAGGGAAAACGGTACAGCCCTCCGTAAAATATATTTGAGACTTTAGACACATATCCTCTGAAAAGATAATTATTGTTTACCTTTATACAACGTAAATTATACAGCTGCTGACGGACTTTCCTTAAAAAATATCAGACACAATGTACACAATCGATAAGTTAAATCGTAATGCAGATAGATTCATATATGTAAATTTTTCCACAGACGAGTACGCGTATTAATATCAATTACTCGCACAGGCTTTGCACGTCAGGTTTGGATATCTCCCAGTGCTGTCCATTCAAACTGAGACGACTTATGTATCCAGTGCTTTCCCGATGGTGCCAGTCTAACGCAAAGTCAGTCATGACCATTGTAACTGAAAAGGAAATGCTGCATTTTTCTAGGAGGCAAGCAAGATGATGCCTTGCTATGGGCTGAAACCAAGATGAGAACCATCTGATAGACACCGTAAGCACTGAGGATCATAACTGCAGGAATGTTTCTACAGACCCAGACACCATTAATACCAATGCTATGAAACTGTGACAAAGCCTGCCGACAATCCGACAGAAACGGAAATAGTTTCAACACTAATCCGACTAAAGCTGTCTCCCGGCGCGCGTTTACGACGACTCATCAAATTTTCTGGAGCCGGTCTACATACTATCTTTACCGGAAGGTGCTACCTTCAATCTGAGCCCCGCCAGACGGCTCACGTGCCTGGCTCACGTAATTTTCCATTTCCCCTATAAGACGGTCATGCGATGTCGGCAACTGGTAATGTATACTTGATCATCGCCGCTGTTTCCTCACTTTCTAACTCAAACCTGTCAGACCATTTTTTTAATAACAGCCAAAAGAACAAAATCAGAAGTAAATACTGCTCTTGATAAATGTTTGTTTTGCTTTTTTGTTTTCAAAATATATGAAGTGGCCTTAAATATGCAACGCATTAGGGTGGTCAGCTTGTACTTGAATCATGACCCAAGCCATACTCGTTCACGCATTGCAACGGTGATCTGTTGCCTTAATACCAAGGTAAACAGTCGGAAATCTTAACATTAGACTACGAGTGATGAATTAACACAAAACCATACACGTGACCTCACAAACAAAAGGGTAAGCCATCTCTTGTGCAATAAGTCATAATGTGTGACGTACAAGCTGGCTATTGTCCAGTAACAAGTATGGAACATGCTTGTATATTCATGCGATCAGAAATCAACAAACATGCACAGGGATTTACCAAAATACTGAGTTAAAATGGATTATTTCTCGCAAATGTTATAGGAGTTGTTAGAAGTATACACAAATATCTTTTACGATTCCGTTGGTTTATTTAAATTGACAGCGTACCTCTAGGCCATGTGGCGTTGTCAAAAATGACGACAATACTTGCATTTGCACATAGACTTATAGTTCAGCATGTCATACAAGGTGTAAAACCACTCTGAAGCTGGTCCTAGAGGTCTTATTAGAGGGTCGAAATGGTGCTTAAAAAGAATGAGATTGTTGAAGGACGAATCGCTTTGGTCGACAACACTAACTCTTTCTAGACGTCCCCTTGTACCAATAAAAAAAAGTCATTTAAAGTAAAGTTCAGGAAAGTAATTATAGAGGGCGCTCTGCATACCGGGTTATCCTGTTGAGCCAGACGCACCGTAAAGTTCCCATCGTGAAGAGTCAAAGTCACTCCAAAAAGGAGAAGGAGCTGGGATAGTAAACATGAATATTCATGAACAGTAGAAGATAACGGATGTGGTTTCTACTGAGAGGCATATAATCTCAGATAACGGAAGAGAATTAAAATAACAGCAAACTTAATTCAAAAAGCATTCTTAAAGAAGATACAGCAAGGTTGTAAGAAAATACATCTACAGAATGACAACTTCCGTTGGCTCCAAAATTATTTCAAGCCGTGCATTCATATACATATATTTTCAAATGCACTACCGATTTCATTTATTCTAACACCTTTTAAACAAATAACTTAAGCAAAATGTGCGCTATTCCGGTTAAGGAGACGGGAACAGGAACAGATAACTGATGTTCTAATTATAAGTAAGGCAATTTAATTGCATGAGACAATTAAAGTGCATTTTCAGTCAGCTCCATTTGGCGTTATTGGTGAGAGCCCCCGTAGTTATTTCTTAGAAATGACATTATAGTTAATTGTTAATGTGTATTTACGAGCGAAAGTTAATTAGATAATACTCTTGAAATTGAATCCAACTCGCCCCACGTCTTTTAAGGAGGAAAAATTTATGCTTATGGGTATATTTAAAAGAACGCCTAATTAACAAGGCGTGATTTATCCATTAGCACATACCGAAAGGATAACCAGTGGAATTAATTGGCACTAACTCAATTTTATGTTGAAACGTAGTTTAAAATATATAGTATACATATGCCCTTGCCAACTGATAAATTCCTTCTTATAACGGTTTAAACCGTTAATATAAAATAAATTATGGCGAGAAATAAGAAAGACCCCAGTATCTACAACACCTCACATTTTTCTTTAGCTTTTGGGAAGGGGGGGGGGGGGATTATCATACAGAAACAAAACATATTTCATCAGTCAGCTGCCATAAAAGATTTTCATAAATGTTGGTCTATCGTATGTCCTTGATTTTTTCAATCAAACGTGAATTATTAAAAATATAGCAAAAAGAAAATTCATAGATGTACAGTCACTAATGATTGAATGAACCTGTGAATATGGCCCGAATACGTAATCGGCGGAGGCTTGCATTCGTAAGTATTCAGATTTAAAGTTAACATATGGATCTGTTCAATAAAAACCAGATTTCAACGTGAAAAAACATTTATTTTGAACATTTTAACTTCATTTGGCTCTTAAATATTTTTTTTATCCTGGTTGACCTGATATTTATTATATTATTTTCAGCAATCACCGGCTCATTTGGCCCTGGAATAATTTTTCATATTGGCTGACCTTTTGATGTATATTATATTATTTTCAGCAATCACTGTTCCATTTGTAATTAAAAGTTGTGGTTTTAATTCAAACTTTAGAATTATAGAAATAGCTTTAGAAATAATTTTTTAATAATCAATGATGGAATGTTTAGTTACTTTGGTGAATAGTGAAATTCTGTCAGATATAGAAAAATTATATTTCATACCATGGTTTTGGGTTATTTATGGTAATCTTTATGTCATTGCACTGTTTTGGTCATAACTTATGGTAATCTATATTACATTCCATGGTTTTGGGTTATTTATGGTAAACCTATGTCAAACTTTGGATCTGGGTTATTTATGGTAATCTATATTTCCCGTCATGGCTTTGAGATATTTTTGGTTTTTGAGAAAACCGTAGTGAAAAAAATGACTGTCTGTATTGTTTAAAGAGCTTTGGCGCCATTTGCATGCAAAATTTACACCAGGAAAACAGCCTGTTGCCGGGAAATTTAAGGGTTAGTGCATTTCCAGGTGTTCTTTTATAGACAATGATCCTTGATTCCTGGGGTTAATACAATCGCGGGCCTCCTTAAGTGATGCCAGCAACCAAGAGCATCCTTCTTTTTCCCGTTAATAGAATCAAAGCACAGCTTTTTTTCTCACTCTCTCTCTCTCTCTTTCAAGTTTGTAGCCATTTATCTCGGCTTCCCATTCTTTTCAAATGTCAACTGAAATGACATCGGCTCGAAGCCTATAAAATATTGCTATGGTAACGTTAAAACCTTTATGTAGGAACCAGCTGTACTGCCTGCTGACAGCGCCGGCTGAACAAAACCTGTAAATCAGCTGTCGTGTATAAATACTGGTGATCATAGCTGTTTTAAGGGATACCCCAACGGCTAGATACATAGGCATGTACCGCTTTAGAAACGTATAGAGTTTCCCTGACAGTTTTAAACGGGCCTTGTCAAGTCTTTTGACATTAATATTGTTCTGCAGTGCAAACGCACTGATATATATTCTTAACAATTGGATATTGTTAAAATTTCTCCTGTTCAAATGTTCGCCTTAACGTTAAAACGACATTCAATTCTGAAAGGTGTAAGGTAATATTTTTTTCACAGATTTAGTTAAAGCCCTGAAGAAAGGCCTGCGCCGCGGGTGCTTAATTAGCTACTCTGGCAGACATGTTCCTAATGAACAATTAAGGCAGTGGTGCAGCTTACTGAGAAGGATGGGCCATGTTTTCTGATAAAATCTGCAAAAAACTAAAATCCCACCCTCATACGCCAAAAGGCGGAGCTTTTTAGGGTTTCCTCGTTAGTCTGCCTGGGACTGAACCCTTCCCCCCCCCTCCCACTTTCCAAACTTTTGGATCCGCCCAGGCGAGAGTAACACGTTTCCAAACTTGTCAGTTGATTAATCAAACAGACAAAAGAAAGAAAATCAATTCTAATTTTCTTACACTCTTTCAATATCCTTAAAGTGAAGTACTTTTTGAAGCCCCTCCAGATAATGTTTAATGCCCTCAGGTCATTTTGAATAATTCATAACAGAAAACAAACACTTTGGAGAGCGCAGAATTAACAATATGCAATACCCAAAGTAGAAACAAATTAGAAAAACGCGGAGGTGTTGATGAGGTGTTTAGGCGAACAGCGCTGTCGTATGTATCATTCCGCCTGCTGTCACGTGACACAATGATCAATAGTTGGTTTCCTCACACAGAGCTATATTGTGGATGATTAATTTTGACTTCATAACTCGGTTTTCTCTGTGTTTCTCTGGTTGAACCGAGGAAAATGTTTAAGGTATAACTTGATTTGTTAATATGGCCGCTACCATAAAGCCTGATAACTTTCTTACTATGGTAAAAAAAGCTCATTAATAAATCAACCAAATTGTCATTTACAATTATTATTTGACCCTTAAAGTTATATTATTTGAGCTTAGTTCAGTGTTAGTGCTATTAACTTTTCATTCTTTTTTTATAAGATATTTTAATTTAATTATTTTTATTTTTTAAATACTCGCTATTTTAAGCACCCAGTAACAGAAAGCCACATTTTAGTGGGCTAAAATAAAACTAAATGATTATATCGCAAACGTATTTTTTGCCCCATCGTGTTTCTTTCTTGATTAAAAATCAAATTTATATTTTTTATTGGATCAAAATTTAAAATGGCAGTTTTAAGGTAGATAGAGACATGATAGAGGAAAAACAGAAAACAAAACTTTTAAGTTATTGTCACGAATTTTTTTTTAATTGTGTATAATAACAATCCCGCAGTTTTAAGAATTTTAAGAAATGCCCTTTAGAAAAATAAAATGTTTATTACTACGCCTCTTTATACGAACGCAGATGCAAGCGGCTAGGGAGTTGTTATATCTCCTCCTTCATTCATAAGTAAAAACCGCTTGTGTTTTGCCGTTTTCGTCCAGAATTGAGAATAATTCGCAATCCTCTTTGAAACTAGAAATCTGCATTTTAGGAATGCAAGCCTCCGCCATGTGTTTGCTATCACTTATTCGGCCCATATTCCCAGGTTCATTCGTGCATCAGAAATTGTATATTTTTTAATATTCTTTGACCACGTTCCTGAGTTATATGTGATTATATATCAGATCCACAACAATGTCTAATCGATTCTTGTTGGCCGATTCCTGAAAATTTCATGAGATTCTTTTATGAGCGCGTAAGGTAAGATGTGAACAAACCTACACACAAACACACACAGGACCGTATTCCCTCCTGACGGGGCAATTACTTACGGAGTTTGAGTAAACGAGTCTACCAGTATGTAAAAAAAAAGCACTTGGCAGGGGCAAAGAAGTAAAATATACCTGGCAGCAGCTGTAGTCAGCCTCGAACTGAGCAATGGTGCGGTGCATTGTGGGAGACATATGTCCACCAGGATTATCTGAGTTATTGACATAGCTGATAAAAAATACTGCTATTGACAAAAATGTCTCATTCTATGCACTCAAAAATAATTACTTTTTGTCTGATAAATCCCAGTGAACGCCAAAAAGTTAATTAGCTAGGCAAAAGTTGAAAGTCCCAGGGGATCACGTTTTATATGGCTGAGTTAACTATATATATTTTCCATTACAGTCTACCTATTATATGTCTGGGGAGTCAGCCGTGCGTAACAATGGGCACTTACCGCAGGCATTAACTTAATTGGCAAGCTTTATTAATTCTCCTTTGGGTTTTCTCTTTTAAAGTTACTTTCCCTTATCAGGCTAGGTTGTTCAGAAAGTAAGGACTCAATTAACTGTTCAAAGCTTTTCTGTTCATTAAATGTTTCCACCATACGTCCACGTACTGCATGAGCGGACACACGGACGAACATTAATCACATGGACAGTAACTGCCGCGTAAGTTCACGCCCCCTGCTTAAAATTCTGATTTCTGGTCTGAAATGAAAAATAAATTAATCGTTAGAGAGAGAATCGAAAGTTCCTCAACAAAAGAAGCTCTCGCTTCTTATCGTGTTTCAGCAAGACCAGGATTTTTAGCTATGTTTTATTTAACGGAGATAAAAAAAGACTCTGTATACAGCGACTAACTTCGAAGAGTTGTTCTTTGAGTTGAAAAGACTCTGGCTTGCTTAGCTTTTATGCCGATTTTGGGAAATATAATCTTCCTTTACTTATTTTTCATAAAACATATTGTCGATTTTACAAGAACTCGTGCAAAGAAGAGTTTCATATTGATGTTTCGGTTAAAACAGAGCTTATCAAAATGAAGTCAAATGTGAAATATTTCATGGGACAGATATTTTCCCTTTTATAGTGTAACTGTTATCTGTGCACTTCTATCTAACCATTAAAACGTTTAGTTGCCTGATAAGGCTAAACACTTGAAGAATCAAACCATATATTTTGTGCTCAAACTGGCTGAAATATATAAGTAATTGCCAATAGAATTGAATATGAAAACAATGCAATAATGGAAGGAAAGAATAATTTAATATTGATACTGACCTATGAAATCGAAATTAATTTTCTGTAAAACTTAATATCGTGACGTTTATGAACTACAGCTTATTTGGCCAGATTTAAAAAAGGTCCTTGATATCTGTCATGTTCATTGTTTCTGCACTTCTGTCAAATTCGTTTTATTGCAAATGAGTTATCACAAAACAACATGGGAGAAAAGCCATAGAGTAAACAAATGAAATAACTGGAAAAGCCAAGTATCTAAAATTTCATGAAATAAAACGCAGTATTTCTGTCAAGCCGTGTTGTGATGTGACAGGCTCATGGCAACTTCCACAAGAGGCATTACTTCTGCCGTAATAGGCGTCATGCTATGTGTTTTATAGGCGACCACATTTCGCGAGAAACGATCTGGAACCATGGATGCTGGATAAAAGACTTCTTGATTATCGTCCTCTTCTTTAATTAGACCCATTAAGGGCGGTAATTAAATTTGTTACTGACAGGTGACGATAGATCAAAGCTATTAACGAGTCTGTACCGATTATAGCCGAGTCAGAGGGGTTAGTTCTGTCTGTGTCTCTAGTTCCAATTTCTTTCTTTGGTACTTATTCGAACTTAAAACGGTTAATTGCCAAAAAGAAATATATTCTTTAAATACACTAATGTAAAACAATGTTTTACTTTTTTACTATTCTGGACTAAGGTAATACCATGTTTTGTATGCCAAATCATTTATTAGAAAAAGAGACTAATAATAAATAAGTTAGTCTATCTCAAAGGCATCACTCTTCCTCTTTACCTACACTACAACTACAGGCTATTCAATTAAATAATATTTAATAATACATCCATTAATACTCTTGAAAGAAGTCTATTGTCATTTGAAATTCGCAATGTCAATAAGGAACCAATATAGGATAGTCTTATTTGTGGTACCGTATCTATAACGAACCAATATAGGATAGTCTTATTTGTGGTACCGTATCCTTAACGAACTAATATAGGATAGTCTTATTTGTGGTACCGTATCTATAACGAACCAATATAGGATAGTCTTATTTGTGGTACCGTATCCTTAACGAACTAATATAGGATAGTCTTATTTGTGGTACCGTATATATAACGAACCAATATCGGATAGTCAGGGAAGCGATACCATATCTATGACGAACCAATATGGGGTAGTCCGAGAAGTGGTACCGTAGTACCAGGACATTTCTTTGGCTCTGTATTCAAACATAAATCTAGACAATATGGTTTTTATTAAGGTGATGTAGATGCGGTTAAGGACTAGGTTGATTTAAAAAGAATCAGAGAGCCTGATTCGGAATTCCGAAAATATGGATTACCAATTGCGGTTAAGAGTGTTAATATATTGACTTTTGAATTTATAACAGGCCTAAGAAACTGTTCTTAAACAATAATTCTTGCGGACTTTTTACCAGTATAGCAATTTGTATTTATTTCCAAGCAAATTAAACCATATAAGATGACCCAACACACCATGGCATGTTTAAAAGGATTCATCAAGGCTGTGTTCTTATTCTAATGACTACATCTATCTATCCTCCGCTGTCCATTATTTAAGTCCTCCATTGGAATTCAGTCTCATGTGTGGACAAAATAATACATGCAGGACTGATACAGTACGCTGTGCTATTCAAACCTATCTGCTGGGTGGTCGTTTCGATAAGTCGGTTGCCAAAGGCAAATATTTAATGACCGGGAGGTTGTGTCTTGTGTATCAGCAATTGGTTTGCCATCGATCAGAGAGGAACAAATAAACATGGCGGCGGGACGGGACAGATGGAGTACGATCTTCTGGCCTTGACAGAGTTGCCCTGACAAAGTTGTCCGGAATACGTTTCAGTATACTAAAGGTTAAATTTTCTCAATAGTCTTAACACTTTTACGTTACAAAATGAGGCTAAGATTGTATAAATATAGACATTTATGTCTCCCCAGTTGTCAATTTTTACTGATGAGAGTTAAAAAGGAAAAAGTTAATGATGATATATATATAGTCCAGGGATCGTAATACTTTAAAATGTTCACCTTTCCAACGGAAAGGTAATTATACAGGTTTGCCATTCCGCAGAAAAATTTGTCTTTCTGCTGAAGATGCATCTTACCATCATATCAAACATATCACAGTCACACTCTAAAACTGGCCACAGTAATAGCCCTGGGTCACAGAGTTGCACCAGCTATTTAAGTTTTACCTTGAAATTATTTCCAAAGTCGTACACTCCATAGAGCATCTCCATTAACGCTCAGCTGCGGGCCTAAGGAAGGAGGCCCCCAGCTACTTCTTACTTTAGAGACAAGTAACATTTTTTAAGAAACTTTCATTTTGACGTACAAATGCCGATATTTTTTTTTCGAAAACTGACCTCAAGAAGTTTGCTTGATGGAATGGCAATTTTACGAATCTTCGCTACTTAAATATGAACAAAACAACACTTTCTCAATGAGGTGTATTAAAAAATACCTAAGTTTAAACAAATCCTTGATAAATGGGATAATTAAATATTCTTACTGGAATTTACATTGTCAAGTCAATTCTTAACAGAATGGCGTCCTTGAAAGCCGCTTTATTTATCCGAGTGTCACATTAGTTAACATGATTAACTATGTTTGCGCTACCTGTATATTGTATAAAGTAAGCGTTACTGCATAGCAAACGCGCAACCAAAGATCAGTATAACAATCGGGCTTATATTATTAAGCTTTCTAGTGATTGATATTGCAATATAAGAGACTGAGAAATTACAATAACTACTAAACAGTCATATTAATAGTCCTTTAACAGCCACTTAAAGGTCGGAATTATTGAACATTATCTAAATGAATATCGTGGGCACTAATGTTCCCTCCATTGCGTGCCAACTGTTTTTTTTTAGGTATTATTCTTTCATGTGTCTTGTTCAAACAAATATTTGATATTAAAACGCCCGTATAATAGTCCTTAGGGAGGAATGCACGGTGAATAATTTAATGATTATTATAAAATATACCTGGTTGATCAGTTGGAAGCATCTCACATAATAGATGATCAGTCTTGAAAAATTCTTTATTATCAATTTTGCGCTTTAAGAATACAAACGTAATCAATGATAAATCAGCAATGAGTTATAATATTATTTGGTTTATTTTCTCCCATTTACTCCTCAATTTAGTTGATTTTATTAGGTACAATATTTCATCTTAATATTATACCATTTTGACATAAATTAAGAATGGGATCCTTTAGATTATCTTCTTCATTATTTACGGTAGTACCGTATTTGCTAAACAGCGCAACCTGGGAAAAAAAGAACCGATGATCATGTGTGTTCTCTGACTAAAGAAAAATATTTGTTCTTTTATTAAAATATGCTTGATATTTATATGTTACACTACACTGGACATAAATATGATTTAAATTTGTAATCTAGTCACAAAAATTCAAAGTTACCTAAATCTTATTTAAGGTTTTCGAACTAAACTAAAAAACACTTTTCTGGAACTCCTCACTACTATTCGCGCTTCTTCTTCTGCTTGTTTCTCTTCTGATCTGACACGCCTTGGGTTATAATGTATCGGTCCTAATTTCCAATATCCATAGTTTATACCCATATCAATAATACCTCACGTTGCGAAACTATTTGAAAAAGCTGTACAAAGGCAACTAATCAGGTTTATCATAAATAGCAATAATATTTCAGAAAGTCAGCACGCATATCTGCCTGGAAAATCTACTGTAACGGCTCTTAGTAAATTTTCAAATGACGTATATAAAACTATGGATCAGGGTAAAGTTACTGCTGCTTGTTTTTTCGACCTAACCAAAGGATTTGATACCATAAATCATAAAAGATTATTGGAAAAGTTGTTCGTTTTTGGTTTTGATAAGAAAACAGTTGCCTGGTTTCAATCTTACCTCCATGATCGCCTACAGATCGTAAAATACAATAACAATTTATCCAATGCTGCTGTTGTTAATGTAGGTGTTCCTCAGGGTATGGTTCTCGGCCCAATTCTATTTTTGATATATATAAATGATCTTCCAAATGTGCTAAATACTGATGGTATTGTAATGTACGCTGATGATGTCACTGTATATTGCCATGGTAAAAATGTTGTAGAAGCTGAGGTTAAATTACAGCGAGTAGTAAATCAAGTGACCACCTGGTACGACGAAAACCTGCTTACTCTGAATTATAATAAATCTAATGTTATGCTACTTGGAAATCTTCATAGAATTGCTGATCACAAACTCAAGATATCAATATTAGATACAACATTACTTTGTTCTAATAAGATTAATCTACTTGGCGTTATAATAGATGCTAATTTATCCTGGACACCACATGTTCACTCTCTATCCAAAAAACTATCTCAAAAGATAGGAGTTCTTTACCGAATATCAAGCTATCTGTCTATGCAATCTCTTACTAAGGTTTATGCAACTATAATTCAGCCTCATATTGACTATGCCCTAAGCATTTGGGGTTTTTCATTATTGTCTACCAATGATACGGTACAGAAAATACAAAACAGAGCTGCCCGCATTATATCCAAAAACTATGACAGAAACGTTGATTCTATAACCATAGTAAATGAACTGGGTTGGTTGAATATACGTCAACGCTATATGTATTCTGTTGCAGTACTTATGTATAAATGTGTTTGTTCAATAGCTCCTGGTTTACAAGAGAATAATTTTCACTTTGTCAATGAAGCTCACAATCATCAAACCCGAGCTGCTGTGAGCAATGATTTAGTCGTTCCTAAACCTAGAACAAACTATCTGAAAAAATCCTTACTATATATGGGGCCAAAAATATGGAATAGTTTATCAAATGAATCTAAGTCAGCCATAACTTGTGCATCTTTTAAGAGACGACTCAAATTGGAAATTTTAGCAACTGTATGTTCTATATGACACATGTTATATTTGCATAAATTTGCGTTTTATACATGTAGCACTCATTCTTCTATCATTTCACAGATCATACAATAACTGTAAATTAATTTCATACGTAATTTAACTGAATCTAACAATGATCAGGTCCATAAATGCTAGAGATTATTGTAATATTATTGGTTTGTATGCCTCGCATATTTGCATGTATATATATACTGATCTAATGTGATATTTTAGTTTACTCTTTCTGTCTATAGATGTATATATTGATATACTTTCTTAACTCTCTTAATATTCTTTTATGATTTGAGTCCATATGTTCATGTTTATATTTTTAGTCATGGTATTATTGTATGCATTGTATTGATAGTTTAGTCATTGTATCTTTATATGTACTGATACAGGGCACCAAGTAAGACCAGTTTAATTTAAACTGATTGGTTTTCCCTGTATAAACATAATGTAAATAAATAAATAAAATAAATAAAAATATTAGTCTGTGTCATGAACGTTGAACAAAACTACGCTCCCCCCTTAGCATTTGTACACAGCAGTTGTCCCATATTTCCCTGGTTATAACTGCTGCTTTCTACAGCAAGATACTCAGGGTCAAACCACAAGGGCAAAAAATTGTCATTAGACCAATGAGAACGTGGTATCGCATTGTGCATACAGCTCCAAATTTTAAACATGCGGCACCCGCTCGCATTGTTCTGATTGCCCCGGTTCTGGCACAGAGTCAAGAATTAGACCAATGAGAGCAGATGTCTCTGTGTTATCAGAACAAAACCTAAAAGTTCTACAACAATTATAAGTTACAGGATGCGTGCTTGAAATTATATACTGGAGGAAAACGCCGTATACATTGGATAATATTCTTTAGTTTGATCCACGTATACGTAAAATTCCACGTCTTACGGGATATTCTGGTCCCTGGCAAGTTCGTTCTTGGTTGGTAGGGAAAAATAGAAATCTCAAAGTAAGTTTCTAGTTCTTGTCTGTATGCAGAACTTCGGTTTATCAGCCCGTTTTCGGCGGTGCATTTTTCAACTTCATTATGTCTTGTTTGTCGTTGGGTTCTCCAGGGGCAGTCCCCAGTCCCCGTGCTTAGTTAACTTACTTCTCATAACCATAGCAACATGGGAGAGATACCGGATGAAAAAACATCCAATAAAAAATATCCGATTGTGCAGTGTACTGTTATGATATACTAGTGTCGAGTATGAAATGTCTAAATAGGCGGGGTGGTTTGTGTGTGGGGAGGGGGGTGTGGGTGAACCGTTTTAGGAAATTCTTGCATACGAGCTAGCCAATGATATGATACGATATAATATGATACGAGATGATATGATACGATATTATATGATACGATATCACACGCCATTTTTCGTGTTTCTGCTGAAATGCTGAAAAGTAGAGAAATATTAAGCAGTAAATAAAACCTTCCCTTGATATAGAGATACGAATATTGACGAGACATGGTGATGTAATTTAAGCAAAAAAAAACAGTAACTGATGGAATGCAATAACTATAGGTGGACAGAGGCAGGTGGGGCGTTCAGCGCCGGAAAGTTCTCCGGAGAAGTCCCAATAACATTAGGCTTAACATGGTGGACTTCTTAAATGAGATACACTGTTCATTTACATTGGCGTAGCACCGGGCACAGCGGCGGGATTGATCACTGTCTGAGAGCTATGTAACTGCAGACAATACAAATAAACGCGACTCGGGGCAGGTGAAATCGGGGAGCCACCAAGTTCACTGAAATGTAGGAATTCAACAACGCTCAGGGAAAAACTAATTTAAACTTGATATCGTGTTTGCTTTTTTGTTCGCGAGGGTTTCAAATTTGCAATATTCGTGAGAAGCAAATTATCGCGAAAATTAAAGCTGCTTGAATATGAAGCCTATTGTCGGAGGCAAGTCGAACGGAGAACGACTCCTTTTATAAAGGATATAAAATCTTTCAAAATTATACATTAGTAAAAAAGAGTAATTTCTACTCCTTCCATAATCATTTTCACCGTACTATTGTGCGAAATTTCAGCTTTTATAAATCAGCCATATTGGTGATCTAGCGCAAACAGAAAATGGCGGAAGAAAGAAAAAAAATGATTGAAATCGATTGTTTAGCACTCGGGGGGGGGGGGGGGGGTTACGTAGGTCCGCGCACCAACAACTTTTAACCAAATATGAGTTCATAAATAAACTCATCAACCCTTATAAGCCCTATAAAACTTAATGATGAAAGATGCTACAATGGTTTATTATTCATTTTCGACCCAAGGATCTACTGGATATACTGGAGATGAACATACTATTAAGGGCATTTTGACTTCTGTCACACTGCGCAGAATCTTACTCACATGAGTACGAGTCTACTGGTTAAACCCCAATCCCATATTCGTGCAGGTCAACACGGATCACATCCGGCACGATCCGGCGTGTGAAACGTGTAGCCGCCGTGATGGTCCGCGGCGATCCCTGCTGGTCCAGGAACGTCCGGGAAGATCCTTGGGGCTCCGGGAGGCCAACACGGCAGTTTTGGGCAGTTTTAATCAAACTTTTAATGGTTCTTGGGGTATTTCTGAGCCCCATAGCTCGGAGGATATGTGTAAGAGAGACCTAATTTCAGGTTTCCAGAGAGATTTTTAAGGGCCTCCCTGCATGTTATCTTAGAAGATTTCAGGTCCAGCGGTTACGATTTGTGCCTGGTTAACGGGCGGACGAACCGACAGACAGACAGACAGACGACGGACAAAGAGTGATCGCTATAGTCAGCTAAGCTGATATAATGATATCGTGAAAGAAAGTCAAACCTGAAATTATTAAAGTATTAAGTATTATTAAAGTATTAAACTCCTGCGAAAAAAAAATCAAGAAAATGGCTGCAGAATTGTTGACTTTTCGTTTTACGACAGAGGAAAAAAAAAATAAAATAAATACATTATTCAAGGAGGCTTGGGAATTAATAATAACGTCCGACTTGCCTTAAACAGTTATCAAAGACACGCAGTTCAAAATATATGTAACTGTCATACAATAATGTTAAGAATACTGCGCATGACAAATAGCTGTTTCTGGTTTCCTGAGAACACCCCTCTTTATACTGTTTTATTGTCAACTCAGACAAGAATAGGTATTTTTTTATCGGGATAGCTCCAAGATTCATGAAACTGATATCCATCTTATTACATTTATTTACAACCCATTTCTCATAAATCAGTACGAATCTCCGTTATTATTACCAGTTCAGCTGCCGAATATATTGGTTTTCCCTCGCAGTATTTTCGTTGAATATTTCGTAATGGAAATATCAGTCGGCCGTTGGAACCTCTTTTGTATTCGAATGATGATAAGTAAACAATTGTCTGTCGTCTGAAAATGAATTATTTGATTGATATGCGTTACATGTTAAGTTGATTATTTTATCATTGATATCATATGGGCCCACGTCACATGGAGCAACAAAGGCAAAAAAAAATAGTTATATTATCAAGTCCAATCCTAGCGCCATTTCGGCCCTCTGACATTAGAGTTTACAACCAGCGTACTGGGTTCAAGTTAGGCTTACCAGCCCAATATAGGCGCCCATTAAGTCGTGTACGCACGGCTTGTCAAAATCCGCCTTTTATTAAAAATTTTAAGTGTCAAAGGAGAGAAAGAGAGAGAGAGAGAGAGACCATAAGGTATATCGCTATACGTTAGGGTATATCGCCAGTGAGCTCTTACAGCTCTCATCTTTCTGTAAAATGACAAATTCCATTGGAATAAACGAACCACTTATCCTGGTCAATGTGAGAATAATAATGTCCTCGGGTTTTCAGACATGTTTCATCTTAAAGGGGCCTATTCCGATATCTGACTTCTATAAACTGAAAACAAAGCAGGAAACCATTCACAAAAACATAGGTGAAACCCGCAGATCTCACGGTACACATGCTGTTCGTTTTGTTTATATCTAGGTGTTTATTACATGTGGGGGCGCGAAAAAAAAATCCAATCCCATTTAACCTAGGATATATGGCGACAAATCGGACGAACTTGAGTTTTGCAAATGGAGTTTTGTATCTTTAGTGACCTTTCAACTTCCGCATATTTGCAACCATCCAACTTCTGTAAAATTAAAGGTTTTTTTTTTTCGTTTGTAATCATGGGCGCATGTACCATGTTTATTTACAGCTTGTTGATAAACAATGTCATATTTATCCGTCATTAAGACATTATGAGAACATTTCACTGCAGGAATTACCTACAATTTATTAATAGATACGCAGAACAAACCATTAATGCCTTTAAGCAGAATAAACCAAAAATTATACAGATAAGGCCAAAAAATAAGGGTATGGTTCTCAGGCACCGCCCGCATCAATTTAAATCCCCCGCATCAAACATTTTTATTTTGATTTTCATCTTTCAAGAAGATAAAATAAAAAATTGATAAAATTTCCTTTGATATATAGTGATTTTACCTATTTAGCAAAAACAATTTGTTATAATCATGCTTTTCCTTGATCATATGACATTTTTTTATCGAAAAATACAAAAAAGGGGGGAAATCGTCCGCCCGCACTGATTTTTGAAAAAAAAGTACCTGAGAACAATAGTTTGTTGGCCTAAGGCAGATAGCCATTTATATGGATATTCATATATATCCATAACTAAATATAGTCATTTAAAAGCGCGTAAAATTTAGCAATACAACAATGACCCAAGGGAACACATAAAACGAGAGGAAATTCCTATTGATATATTTGGTAACTAACATGCATCCAGGTCTGAACTTCCTAATATCAATCGTTGGTAACATAATGTGCTATTGTTTAGTATTTACAATGTTAATCTGAAGTGTTTTGACTATGGACACTACAGGCAGGATCAGGTACGTTAGATGTCCATTGATCAGACTATACAGTATTAGTTGTTAACATGAATAGGTTATTATATCTTATTCAGGAATATTTCATTTTCACGATAATATCCCTCGCGTGAATATCGCGAATTTGAAATCCTCGCGAACAAAAGCCAACCAGAGTAATATATTTTGATTAACTCAGAAATTGAGCAAAAGTCTATATTTCTAATTATTAATATATTTCAGTTTCTATATATAAATATTATTCTCTGAATAGCAGGAGATGATTAAATTGACGAAACCTAACTTGGTAAAAAGTGCATGTGTTTGTGTGGTTGGGGGGGGGGGGGGTTATATATCCCTTTTCCCGTATACTGACGCCCCTGCTAATACCCATAATAACGTACGTAGGTCTTACTTGGTGAACAGCTCATAAATACCTTGTGATCTCATCGTTTGCCAAAAGTGAACGGAACAAACAATAGGGCGAAGTTGAGTCGTAAATGATCCGATGGGGGTGGCTGGTATGACTGTAAATCTCCAGGAGAGTCACGTGTCGTTCCAATCGGTGATTTAATATACATGGTTTATTTATTTGGACATATATTTCACAAGGTTGTCACCCTCTGCTGTCAGTAATGTTGTAATGAAGCTTCGTAGACTTAAAAAAAGTGTTGAGGCAAAGAAACACTAAAAATAACACAAATGAAATCAATACAGACTATACTGGTTAAGTGTGAACGTACAAAAATAACGATGATCAGTAACAAAAGGACCAGGTACGTTAGGCCTATGTAATAAAGTAATAATCGTTTTAAGTAATTATTTCTTTTGATTTGGGTGACTCTGTAGCGACCATGAACCCACATTTTTACTGATACAAACTCATTTATATATATATTTATCCTTCCCACTTTAATAAACTACAGCAGCTCCAACATAAATTAATTTAAATTGTTTAAATCATGGCTTATAACAGTAAATTCTTCTCCATAAACGATTTACCAACTCGATGGCTGAATCACTGGTTAGCTCTCTTCGACAGAACAAAAGCGTCCGAAATACCACTAAATTTCTTTCGCCTTCTGCCAGCATAAACAAACTCCCCTATCTTGCAGCGGAAAAGAATCTTTTTAAGTAAAACATATCAAGATGATCCGAATTACTTTATAATTTTATGAATTCTAACAGTATCCTATTAAAAAAACTCCTCCCAGTACTTTATTTTCCTGAAAGACAAACGGACCAATAATGTTAAAAAAAAATTTACACAAACACAAAACATTTTTGGGAGACAGCAAAAATGAGTACGACGGTTATATACGCATAATGAAACACAAAAAAAAAAGAAATTATACCTTCACCATGACGGTATGCGTTCTTCCCCGTTCGTGTGTGTGTGTGTGTGTGTGTGTGTGTTTGTTCTCAACACACGCGATCATGAATCATCTCATGAAATCGTCAGGGCATTTCGTGTATGCGCCAATGAAGAATCGATTTGGTGTGGATCCGGTATATGATCCAGGTTCAGGATTTTTTATAAATGTAGAATCATGAAAGCACGAACGAACCTGGGAATATGGGTCGAATAAGTGAATGCAAATACATGCAGGAGAATTACATTCTTTAGAAAGTGATTTCTAGTGTATTAATTTATTCAAAATATTTATACAGAGTCGCATGTTCAGTGATTCTACAGTTTGCTCCACGCATGCACAGCGCCAGTTTGTGTTCAGGCAACCAAATGCATTACCAGACCATTCATCCGTTGTTATTGTTGACTTTCATGATGCAGTAATTTTTAAAATTTCAATTTAGTTATAACATCCCCAGAATATTGGCGAAAATAACATACTCGCGAAATGTCGGTCTATGTCAATTCGCGAAATTTGATGTTGGCGAAAAAAACACATTCTTAGGTTTTGAGAAAATGTACATAATATTATCTTTTTTTCGCGAATACGGGCACGCGGAATTCGGGAAAAAGTGCACGCTCGCGATAATTTTCGGTTTTACAGAAGTTATTTTTAATACTAATACATGATAATACTAAGAAAAGCGTTTACATTCTGTATGTATCAGTGACACTTTCCGTCAACCCCAGAGAACAGCAGATCAGACCATCCAGCTGCCCTTGTATAAAACGCGATCTCCTGCCATCAATAAAACTACCAGTTCTGCGACATCGGGCAGGTGCTAGCGTCCGGGAGATGGAAATTACAAAGGAGTATGTCAGATATTTTTCTGTCCAGATTGGTTCAAATAGTGATCAATATTTAATCGGGGAGTATCATCGGCTTTGTATATGCGTGAGTTGTCGAAGCAGTATAACCAGACTTTGTTTTATCCAAACTCATTTAGTTTTAAGCGTATGTTATATTTGAAACAGAACTTCAAGGATTATTTCGCTGGAGTTTCAATACTTACAATGATTTGTTTTAAATCCCTGAGCCTCAGAATTCATGAACAGGTAATAATATTGATGATGATAATAATAATAATGATAATGATAATAATAATAATAATACTTGTTGTTTTTGCTGTATTTATTATTATTATTATTATTATTATTATTATTATTATTATTATTATTATTATTATTATTATTATTATTATCATTATTATTATTATAGAAATAACAACAAGAAAATATATAAAACCACATACTGTGTTCTGTCACAGTAATATATCAATGAATTATATCAATGCAAGACCCCTAAAACGTATGAAATGATTTCTTCAACTCCTTGCTTGAGTCACTGCTCTCCTCTGCTCGCTGGATCAAAGGTGCCTTATACCATTTAATGACTCTCGACCTCGGATGGGATAAAAAGAGTCCTATATCACGATGTTAAAGATAAACTGGAACAAAAACCATATACTTATCCATACTACCTCCAAAATAAAATGAACTATTGCTTTAGTGATACCCTAACGCTCATTTAACAATTAGCCAAACAACCAACCAACGACAAGAAAACCATGACACCACCTGACGAAGGTATTTAAAAATATATAATTGTTCAAAACAGAATTGTAACACTCGTGTTCGAGTTATGTAATCCTTATACCTGGAAGTTGTGGGTTCAAATCTGACAGTGATGCACTTTTGCCCAGCATTTAGTAACTGGAGAACAAACCAATCAAACTGACTAACCCCTATACCTGTTTCATTTGATGTAACAAAGCTTAAAATTAGATGTTACAGAAATTATAGTTAGGTGACAATAAGTTAAAACCCATAAGAGTCAAATCTAACCTGGGTTACTATATTTTACACATTAAATCTTAAGGCGGGGCCATTCAGTAAATAATTCTTCATGATATAGGGGAAAACAAATGATCCTATTGGGACGTAGTGAAATGGGAGCGGAGGCGTGCAAACTAACACACTGGATGATAAAAAAATCAAACAACTGGTCAAAGATATTTTTTTGTTGCCAGGATGAAAATAATATAAGACTTTCATTTTCTTGCATTCATTTACTCTATCAGCTACTTATCATGTTCCGCTCACAATTTCAAATGATTAATTTTTAATTTATATGAAAAAATCCTTAAATTTAACCAAACGGATATATACATAGAGGTTCATGTCACCGGTAGAAATCGCATCACCCCCCCCCCCCCCCCCCCCCCCGTGAAGCTCTGTTGCGTCCTTGAGTTTGAAATTTTGAACGAAACGCAGTGAATGAGTATTAACTGTCTGTGACAAGATGATAATTAGAAAGGATGTGCATTGAGGTAATTTCCTGTTAAAACTCTGATAAGCCTCGGATACTCTCTTAAGTCCTGTTTAAGCATTGTCACCGCATCTGGAATTTTCTTACTTTCATTTTCTTTTACAGAATGATTATTAATGCGTGCTTTGGGAACCTGTTTAGCTAATAGTCAACCGGAGAAAGGTCAGAGTCACCCATTTAAGACTGAGTGTTCAGGGGCGGCTTGATTGACAGGGTTCTGTCAAATCGCTCTGAAAATGGATATCCGAGTCCCGACGCGGCATCGGAAAATAACCTATTTGAACTAAGTTCGCGAATCATGTCGGTCATCATATATACAATGAGACGCAAGCCGCTGGTTGCTATGGTACCACGCGATAAAACTATCCCATTGGACCTATAAATCAGCCGGAATTTGGACACGTGGCGCCCATCAAACACAATGGTACAAGGCCCATGAATTGCCGGGGGCCTTGAGCTTGTAGAAGAAGCCAGTTGTCGTATTCAGTTCTTATTGACGGAAATCCTTTTTCTTCCACATGTTACATAGTCAGCTGTACCGTCAAAGTACCTCTCACTGGTCTTGTTTGAAAATACTGTTTTTACCTTTTTGTTCGCAAGGGTTTAAAATTCGCGATTTTCACGTAAATTAAATTATCGCGAAAATAAATCCTTTGTGAATAAGAGGTCCCAGCGTCAAAAGGTAAATTGTGGATATGATGAATAACATGAAATAGATCTTATATAGGTTACCCCTAGATCAAAGAATTCTATTTAAACGATATAAGATCTTACAAATTATCTTCCATTGATGAGCAACACCGTTCGATGTCCATTTGGTTCTCATCCATTTTTTTATCAGTTAATATTAATTAATTCATACAATAATGGATGCACTCTGTATTTATTGTATGATTTTATCGCGAAAATGGAACCCTCGCGAATATGAAGCCAGCCACACACATAATAAGGATCCCCCATTCAAAGGCCCTTTTGATATTTTTCATACTGGATCCTTAATAAAATTATATTTACATTGTTATTTTGATTTATTATTTTCGATCATTTATTGTCAATTATTTAATATGACTTTTTATGTCTTTCACATGGTTTAAAGAAATCATCAAAACTAAAATTGAACTGTCAGCAAACTACGAGCTATCAAATATGTATATGAATGAATTAATTATTTTTAGATATATACGTTTTTAACCCATAAAAAATGAGTTGAACCAAAGGTGCTTTGTCCCCTCCTACGACGTGAGGGCAACCTGTCCCCTGTCCCTTTTTTAATTAAACCCCATAAAACCTACAATATATCTTTACTATTTCACTGCATCACAAATGAAATGAGACAGTGTAGTCCATTTACTTTAACAGAGAAACAATAACCAGATATCACGTGACATGACGATCTCAGTGGAAATGCTTAACGTGAAGTCTCATCAACCATAACCCTATTTCTGTTACCTTTCCACAGTTATGGCTTGTGGAAGGGAATATATATATATATATATATATATATATATATATATATATATAAATATATATACATATATAATTATATATATACACATATATATATAAACCTTTTTCAGCGTCTCTGATTGACATATTCAACGATATATATATATATATATATATATCATAAGGAAAACTGGATATATAATATACATCATATAATATATATATATATATATATATATATATATAATGATTAAGTATATACATACTAACATATATATATACTTAATCATATTTCAAATAATTATAATGTTTTAGAAAATAAGTTATTTTGTGAATTCTAAGCAAGGTTTAGATATAACATTTTTTAGTAAATGGATCCAAAGTCTATAATTCTATTTTTGTAATATATTTCATTTGCAATATTATAATATTATTCACTGAAAAGGGGGGGGGATGAATACATTGACCCTCCCTCCCCCCCCCCCCCCCTGCCAAAAAGTACGGGGTATATATACCCCCATCCCCTCCTATATTGACACCCCTGATACTGCCCATACGCATGATTACCAAATGTCAGTCAGTCCTTATCACAACATACGTTCATGTGCATGTAATTGCTTGAGATAATTCAGGTTCAGCATGCATAATAGATCTTATCTATACTCAATTCACTACATATGTAGTCTATGAACTGTTCACAACATAAGCGAAGCCATCATGAACAGAATCTCAGGGCCATGGGACATTGGAAAATCGTTTAGATTTTGGTGTGGCACATGATCCGGATTCAGGAATACTCACAAATGTACAGTCACTTATGAATAAATGAACCTGAGAATATGGGCAGAATAAGTGAAGGAGGCTTGCATTCATTAGAGTGCAGATTTTTAGTTTTTCTTTAGATTTAAATAGATTGGAGATGTGGCATGGTTGTTGCACCTAATATATTCATGCACGAATGTTACAAATACCTGAAAGCAAGCACGGTTTTGGGAGAATCCCGAGGTAGGGCTCCCCACTTGGCGGAGGCTTGCATTCCTTAGGATGCAGATTTTATGTATATCAGCCTGATATCACTGACCCAATGAATATATGTCGCTAGACAATGTGTGAACTATTACCTAGTAATAAAATACTGAAAATAAGATTTTAGATAACAAGAACCAAAATGTCAACTTGAGGATAAAGCCATCAGTAATCCTAACTTAGTTCATTGATACAACTATAATTATTGTTCTTAGTTATTTTATTATTACAAATATATTATTACTTCATTCACACATTTCAAATGGCTAGTTAAATACCATATAGCAAGCTAGGTATTTCACAGATTTACCATCATAACATTTATTATTGCAATTATGTATTATTATGTGTCTGGAATCTTTTCATGGTTGAATGTAAACAAATGTTCATGTAAGAGTTAATTAGTGAGAGTGTAAAGGTAGTCTCTCAAGGGTTAATGAATTGTCTTTGACACTTAGCACATCAAGATTAGCAAGCTGACAGGAAGAATAATCATCAAGGTATAATTCACCTAAGAGTGAGAAATGTTCATTTATTTGTATTGTCTTTACCTTCTTTATATATGAGTCACCTAGGACAGGGACAGAAAATTAAAAGTTACAGTTTGGAGTAAGCATTTAGATATAGAAGAAATTTTACATAGCTAGGATTATTACCAGCAAGTGAAGTCATCATCATTAATTTAGTCACAAGAAGAATAACAGAAACTTTGTACATGAAGAAAAAGGAATAAACCATTGTTACATCATCATCAACAAGTCTGCAGCTCCTGGATCTCCCAAACAACAACAATATATCACCGACCAACAAACATAAAATTCCAACCGGTGATAGAACGATCACGTGGAACCGATCCCTGTGAATCGACCACATGCAAGTCTCGACTACTATTATTATTATTATCCAACGGTTAATACTTTTGACTTGGATTCAAATAAAATTTAAACTAATTTATATTACATGGATTGTACAAATAGTTAATATAACTAATCGCGGCACTCTCCATGGCTCAGTTTGTGGCGTTCGGTAAAGGTGGAGGAAACCGGAGAAACCAGAGAAAACCACCGGCCTTGGACGGGCAACTACAACCCACCCACATAGCCAGAGAGAGCCGCGCGTTACCCCTCGACTCTCCAGGCCCCAACATTTTGATTCAAATGTGACTCATAAAAACTGAAATGTGAATAAATCAAATGGCGATGCGATTAACTCTAAGCTTATCAAATATGCAAGTGCGATCAAGATGTTAACTGTGGTCACAAATGCAAAGGCATCAACAAAAGCATTTGCACTTGAATTCATAAGGTGTGTTTAAAATGTAACGAAGGCTTATATCAAAAAAGTATTACAAGATTATTACTGATAGGTTTTGTGATAATTATTATTACTCTTTTTTATATATTATTGATAATATTATTATTACATTTTCTAACGGCATTTGCTTTTGAATTAGAAATAAATTTCAGCTCTCTATTTAAATGCAAATCAAATATGATATATATGTTAATATATATATATATATATATATATATATATATATATATATAATTTATTAATCTATTAATAATTTAATATAATCATTTATTACTATAATGATAAAAATAATAATGATAATAATAATTATTATTATTATTGTTATTATTATTAATATTATTATTATTATATTTATCAACTTCTTCATATATGACATATCCCTTCAGAGGCAGTAAATGTATTTCGCCCGGACATAAAACTGTCACGTGACAGATGAAGGGATGCCCGTAAGGAGTCTGATTTATCAGTGTAACTTGGTCGTAGCAGTCATATAAAGCAGCTTCGTCGTCATCCATATTTCATTACGACACCGTGTCTTGTTTTATGCAGGCCGACACCTGAGTGGAAATCAATAAGCCCCAACAAGGGGGTCATAAAAATTCATCCGCCTCAGACATCTTGTGTTGAGTTTATTCCAGTATTTCCGACACTTTTTGGTACACCCGCCTTCTGTGTACCCCGGGAGGGTAATCACATACGGAAGCATCTGTGTTTTATTCTCCCGCCGGATATGAAAATGTGTAGTGTTATTTATTTATCACAGGCCGAAGAAATTATGATGACTCTCATGTTGAGAAACTTATTGTTTTATTTATTGGATATATATGGTTTATATATATTTTTGAACACCGTTATAAATACATCAAGTTAAAATATGTTCACATATATATATATATATATATATATATATATATATATATATATATATAGATGGTTCCGCTTAATTGAAATCCGCTTAATCGAAACAATTTTCGAAGTCTAAAACATTTCATATCTCTTATGTATTAAATTAAAATTTCTGACAATGAAGCTCCATCTTCGCAAATAGAAATAATTACTCCCTACAGTGCCCCCCTGATACGGTTGATCGTTTTCACACACCCGTCTTTGGAAATAAGTCGGCAATGACGAGTTACGGGACACCAAACGAACATACTGGAATCATCAGTACGTTTTATTTGATCTCTGGTTATACAAAGTGACAGAACTACGTGGATTGTGATATGTCGCATTGGTTTTTACATCAGAACAATTTTGATTGTTGTAAACGTGATGCATTACAGAAATATATATATATATATATATATATATATATATATATATATCGTATACAACCTAAAGAGCAAATATACGACAAGTCTACGGCAGACAATTAGGGAAATTCCTTGGGTAATCGAGTGTCGTACGAAATTCAGGTGTGTTGCGACGGCGACGGGAAAAAAAACTGTCGTAGACCCTTGTCGTAGAATGTTGAACATGTCAGGCCGATCTGGTAGGTTTGTTGTACGATAACTTACGACTGTGTTACGATAAACCCACAACTTTCGCAGGATTTTTTTTAGTTATGTGAGGCCCTATGAATCGTAGGACCCTCGGAGGAGAGCCAAATGATTGCCGCACGTTCTACCTATAACAGTCCTACGAATGTTCCACCGTCGTAGGTCATTCTGCGACCGCCGTTGCTTTGTCTTATAAGTCAAATCCTGCAACACATAAACGACAGGTCTACGACATTTTTCTTTTGCATTACGACCATCGTAGGGACCTCAGACGACTGTCGTAGGAAGATCGTACGATTAGACAGCCCTGGCCAATTTTCAAACGACCGTTGTACAAAGTACATTTTACATGTGAACGCTTCCAAGAAATTATATAATTATAAAAACTCCCCCAAAATCTACGACGGTTCTATCTGTAGTAGCCCTGCTGAAATCGAATGAAAGTCAAAATCGTAGATTGTTTGTGACTTAGGCTTAATATGACGGTGTTCGTGCAGGGATGAATAGCAGTCGATGATTTGGTAAAAAAGCACAATTCATTAAGTTGAAGTCAACAAAAACAGACCGAGAAAGCTGAAAATAAAAAACAAATTTCCTGTGAAAATTTGATACAAAGAGCATATAGAATTTTCTTGACCAGGGGCACGTTTTCATGCATTTTGACTGTATCCGCACGTGACCCAATAAACGGCAGAGCCTTTTGTTTGGCGTTCCGCATAGACGGTCACTACCAGTTCTAATTGGCTTAAGAAATATACTTATGAAAATTAATATACCACTGGTTATTTTTCAGATTACTGAGAACAAAAGAGAATTTGTGTCCTTAAATTAAATCTCCAAGTGCGCGATATAGGGATGGTTAGTTTTTGCTGACAGTGCGAAGTGTGACGCCTTTACCATATTTATAAGAAATAATAGCAATATAAGATTTAATCAATCTCGGAAAAATGTATCTTTTAATGGATACTGATAAACTAATATTTCTTCATCTTGTAATGGATCATATTTGAAAACACTGACTTGGCCGTATATTTGTTTAATCACATTAGGTGTTCGGCAAAATAACTGCTGCGCCAACTATTCATAACAATTTTTTTGTAATTGATTGCCTTCGGTCCTGTTTCCATTTTAGCTTATTGCATCCCATATGTTTGTCTCTGAATAATGGTAAAAATAAGAACGAGATTTAGACAAAGTTCCGTTTGCCTACAAACGGCATAATGACAAAGCATTATTGCGCAGTATACTTAACTAATTCAAACAAAAATCGACAAATGCAATCTCCATTCGCGCTGCCACAGTTTATCTTGACAAAACAAATGTTTCGACACAAAAACATCCTTCTGATAAATATGAGACGGATACTGCAATCGTAAGAGACGGCATTTCCAATAAAAATTCTATAAATTTGATTTGTAGCTGGTGACTGTAAGCACAATCAGAAAAATTAAACCGCTTAAAGCCAAACTTCCCTACTGTCAAACGCATCTGTGTTATTTTTTTTTCTTATATGAGGAATTCAATTGTTGTTTTGGTATCTCCGCTATTACCATGGAATTGACTATCAAGAACAGGTGTTTAAATAATTCTATCCCTCCTCCATGTTTCTTTGGTGACCATTAGTGCGGAGTTGCTATTAAAGGTATATTCGTCCGACTGTGTCTCCCAGTTCAGTGTAACAAGTGTCTCAAGAAATATCTTTTACATTTTACTTGTATCTAATCCTTGCAGCATGCAAGTCTTGTCTTTTGTGAGTCCTTTTAATGTTTCGAAAAAAAATCGTGTTTTCACCAAATGGGAGGAATTATGTGTGTCGAATTATTGTTGACATTCTGCAGTCATTTAGAGTGCAATTGTTCCTGATATTAAAGAAGTAAATCGCAGAAAATAAATGAAGAAAATTCACTGACACTCAACTTGTAATACATTATTATACATGACAGTAAATAACGTTCATATAATTTCATTGTTGTTCATGTTTTCACGTCATTCTCAATAAATGGCCATATCTAATATCTAATATATATACAGATATTCTACAATTCTAGACCGAATAGAACGAAAATGAAATCATATATTTATCAATTTCAGGTTTTGAGTTCTTCAAAAGAGTGGTCATATTCCATTACACCAATATATATATATATATATAAAACCGTGTAATGAGACAACACTTCTTGGTATTATGAAGCCACTATCAGCTACGCTTTAAGACACCTTGATTCAGCGAGCTGCTCTGGCGTCTATTTCATGAATAATGAACAAGGCAATTGGACCAAATGAATCGCGTACACTTGTTTCACGAAGCGGCCGGAGCACGTCCTGTGCTATTTAGAAACCAAACGTTTACAATTTCCTTGAAGGAATTGAGAATCTATTCAATCACAAACAGTCATATTCTTTCTGGTGTATGTGTTTTTGTCCATATGGCGTGTGAACAGGGCAATGTTTACATTTGGTCCGTTACATTTAATAGACAGTTGTGATTTCGGCGGTCCGTACACTTGCGAGCTTGTTCATTATTCATGAAATAGACGTTAAGACAGCTCACTGAATCAAGGTACCTGAATGCGTATCAGCCAGTGACTTGGTAGTATGAAGAGGGATGATTCGCTATTTGGCACGACTATAGATTAACTTACGCACCACTCTGAGGCACGGCATTTGGGAGATCAGAAAACGTTTTTATACCTGCTTGTATCTGGATTCTCCCGGTTATTTTATCTTACTTCTTCATTATATGGATTCTAATCATCAAACCGTCAGTCCGTATACTCGAATAACTTGTTAAGATATTGCGTGAGTGATTCTGTAGTCGTTCCCGATATTCTTATAATTACTCCGCTCTGGACTGGCGCAGTCTGCTAACTCACGTGATCGGACACCAGGTTACGTTCCGTCCAGATTTTCCCTAGTATATAGATCTTTTTAAAGCAGATCTGTTCATCAAAGACATCCCAATTTTAATCAAAGCTTACCGCTTGCGCTTTCATGAAAAAAGAATAAAGAGATAATTAACGTAATCTTGAAAAATGGTTGCACTTTCATCGATGATGAAAGTGTTCAGGACTACACAGATCATCGTTTTCCATCGCCCAAAATCGCATGATGTAACGTTCACTATTTATCTTTGTCGATAATTATAGCTCATGATATTGATGTTTGTTCATGTAATGACCACTGTTATAATGTTTTTTGTTTGCAGGATGGTGACTTAAACAATTATCATATGGGAGTTAATATCGGCATTTGCGTACGCTGCGCTCGGCTTGTAGAAATCTTCTTAAAGAACAAAAGTATAATGAAAGTCGATGAACGTTCCTTCCGTTTCATAGCCCCAAAAATTTGTAATTAACTTCCCATAACACTTAGAAAATCTTCAACTCTTGTATCATTTAAAACTAATTTAAAAACTTATCTCTTTCGGCAAGATTTTTGGTAATTAACATGCATCATTTTTTCTTGGGTCAGGCACAGGGAGTAGAATTCCATGGAATTGTATGTTGGCAAGTGTAAGTGTGAATTGCGCAGTGAGTCCGACCACCAGAGAATTGGCGCTATATGAATACTATATATTATTATTATTATTATTTTTAATGTGCACGCACGCCTGCACCTCCGTTTTCACAGCGCTGACTATATAGAATATATAAATATACACCATATTATCTGCACTTAGCGAAACATCCACTACATGTAAACCTACAAATATAGATGATACGATGATATGGAGATTACACGATGTCTCGATTTGACAATGGTAAAGCTTATCTGACTCCCTAAGGTATAGAGGTACCTACGGAGCCCGGGAGACGACATGGTGAAAAATATTTATTAATTCGTGCGCACGAATTACTAATCCGTGCGCACGAATTACTAATCCGTGCGCAAGAATTACTTATTCGTGGCCACGAATTACTAATCCGTGCGCACGAATTACTAGGTGTAAAAAATATATTTCCAAGGTGGAAAAAATTATTTATTTATTCGTGCGCACGAATAACTAATCCGTGCGCACGAATTACCAATTCGTGCGCACGAATTACTAATTCGTGGCCACGAATTAGTGACCAATGAGAACAGCTCTCTTATGTTGCTGGCTCAATGCTCATTGGCTACTAATTTGTGCGCACGAGTTATTAATTCGTGCGCTCGAATACTAGCCAATGAGAAGCAAGCACACATCGACTCAGTCTAGCACAAGCTGGCAGTTTCAGCGGGCACACACGGTTGTCAAAATGAAGCTCAGCGCCTTCCGACAGTTCCGTGACTTCCTACCTTGGAAAATTCGGAACTCTGTATATTGAAAATAGAAAGGGCTTTAAGCGATACTTAAAGAATATAAATATAAAACTCACAGATCCAATTGCCGTGCATAGTGGAAAATTTCATCGTTCGGGCATAATGGGAACATTATTATAGACAAAGCCGATCAGGCTGAAACTTTTAACAGTTATTTTGCTTCACAAAGTAACTCCAGTTACAGTTCTCAATCGCCATTTGACAGTGATGCTAAATTGCAAATTACGCATAAACTAGGTGAAATGAACTTCACAGAACTTCTCATGTCATATTTGGGATTCGCTTTCCTGACAGGAACACATAAACATGATATGTTTGAAAGCCAATAAGCGTTTGGAAATTTTGAAAAAATTATAAATTCCAATTCTCTATGAAAGTTTTAGATCGTGTTTTAGATGGTGTTTTAATATTAAACAATTGTTCTGTCAGACAGTCATACCAACTTGAGAGTATACAACGGAAAGCATGTTTAACATGTGCTGGAGCGCTCTCGACTTCCAGCACTGGAGCTATGGTAAAAGAGCTATAATGGTCAAGTATAAAAATAAGAAGAGAGTTGGCTATACAATCCACATTTTATGAAATGATTAACGGACTAGCACCAGATTATCTGCTTATATATTAAGTCAAACTCTGTCTCATGCTTCGCCCTTTACAGTCCGCGCATTTCGCATTTGCTAAAGATACTGAGGTTCAAACGGAAAGACTGTCGCTTTTCTTTCCTTCCAATTTTCTTTTCTTTCCTTTCAATAGCCTGCAAACTTTGGAACAGTGTCATATATTTAAGTCTACTTCAATCGATTCCTTTAAGGAAAATGTTCGTGACTATTTAAACCCTGCCTCTCGAGAAATATACAGTTTTTATTACGACAATCATTGTCAACATGAAATTATTCAAACTCGGTTTCGACTAGGTGCCAGTACTTAAATCAATACCCATTTTCAATAGGAAAAACTGATGTTTTTAATACAATTGATATGCTCGATATGGACTGAGACGTACGCCTACAAGTAATAATATATGTACAAGTATCAGTGTATGTGGAATGTCATTCTGTATTAACGTATATTAAGTATCTATATATATATATTTATATATATATATATTTATATTTATATATATATATATATATATATATATATATATATATATTATCGTGTGTGAATATATGTGCACTTTTCCAATCTGATCATTTAAATATACATATATGCATTCATCTTAATTTTTCACTTTCTTTTAATTTATATATGCAGGAGAGCAGTTTCATTAGCGTAAACGGCTACTTTGTTATTCGATTGAAATAATTATTTTTCCACCTTGGTAATATATTTTTCACACCTAGTAATTCGTGCGCACGTATTAGTAATTCGTGGCCACGGATTAGTAATTCGTGGCCACGAATTAGTAATTCGTGCGCACGGATTAGTAATTCGTGCGCACAAATTAATTAATATTTTTCACCATGTCGTCTCCCGGGCTCCGTAGGTACCGTTTACCATGATCATATTTACACTTAAAATTGTCTTATTTTATCTGGAAGAGAAGAGAAGAAAGAGAGAGAAAGAAAGAGAGAGAGAGAGAGGAAAAAAGAAAGGGGGAGAAAGATATAATATGTATTTTTTTTATTTCAGATCATTAACATTATTATCCATGACTGAAGATTAAATTTTACTCGCAAGCTACGTCTTTAACCATTAGAAAATGTGATAAAGGGTAAAACATATTAAGGTTAACAACTATTAAATAACCACTCTGGCTGTTATAAATAAGAAAAACTAAAAATCAAATATAGACACTGAGCCTGTAGAGATTGAGTAATGGATTGATATTTCAGGTAAAATAGGGAAAGTTGTTTTGTAAAATAATCCAAGATCGCATATTCCCTTGGCATTTAATATATTAACCATTTATTAATGAGTGATGGAGTTTTGACAAGGTAAAGTTGGTTTCAATGCGCCTATTCCGCAGATCATCCGAAGTACAGCTCTGGCGAATTGAGCGGGGTCACGGGGAACCGGGCCTTAAAGCTGCCCATTCACCTACCTTTTGAAAAAGAATTTATGTAATATCAGGCTTCCTCTGTGTATATATTAATGATCTAAGGGTAATTTTGGTTGTAAAAAGTTCTTATTAGGCCTACGTTTAGGATGTGTGGTCCTGTTTATCAACATGTTTGTAAACACCGCAATGTTGACAAACGGGAAAAAATGTAACCTTAGGTGGTAGGTCGCATATGTGCGGAGGTGGAAAGATCACTTGTTGCAAAACGCCTTTGCAAAGCTCTGGCTTATCTTACTTGCTGCCAGATGCCCTTGTGTAATTTTTTTTTGATTATGTTGGCGGGCCCCAACATTATAAACAAGTTGATATAAACAAAACAGGCGGCCTGTGTGCGGCCTGCGGTGATATCCACTTTTCTCGCCTATTTTTTATAAAAACTCCCAGGGATTACCTTTATTTTAAAAATGTCAGATAGGTGATTGGGTCCCTTTAAGTTTGGGAGTGGAATGTACGAAAACTGCGCCGGATTTGCAGCATGATGCTTTATTGACACTCCCGCCCACCCCGCCCCAACCATTACTGACTAAAATTTAAAAATAAATAAATAAAAAGGTCCAACACCATGGAGAGGATTCCCCCCCCCCATCTTCCCTCTCACTTCACCTTCAGCATCCTCCCCACTCTGAAATCATCTATATCCGCCCCTGAAGCATGGCGCTATTACGTGAGATGAGTTATATTGTGTAGAAATGACAGGACATCCTTGAAATGATTAATCTCTTTGTCAATCAACATGCCATGCCTGGTGCGAGGTGATTGCGGGGACACGGGTCCATACACCGAGCTGATTGGTGAAGAATTCAATACAATTATTGATCAAGCTCATCAACTCTTATTCATGATTGTAAACTCAGATTTTATCGCGACGACATTGTTAATTATAACAAACATAATTCATTTTGTATTTTATACAGATAGCTTGGCAGTGTACGTTACTAGCTCGGTTTTAAATCGATTTGTTTGTTCCTATCAACAGTATCACTTAGTTCATTAATCACGTTCCACTGTTAATGAATGCCTTATGTGGATTTCTTCCGCCGGCTTCTTTTAATTAGTTTCGGTTGTGATGATGCGGAGAGGATGATTTGTTGAATGTAGGGCATAATGGCTTATTGATTTTATTAACTGCAGGATATTGTAGTATTGTTAAAGATGTGAAACATAATCTTACACACAGAAACATATACTGCGGCAGTAAGAGGATTATTAGAGGAATTGACAGATGGATGAATTGACGGATGAATGGTGATACTCAGTAATCTTATGTCAAGACCGGCAGGATAATGACGAAAACAGAACCAGTGCAGAATCTGTCCCAGGAAACCCATTTTCTCGATAAAAAAGTTTGTTAATTAAAGAAAAGCCTCAATGAAGAACGGACTATGGACATACCACAGTAAGAGTATCTGACGGACGTAAGAGTTACGGACGGACTGCAGCAAGGGACCAGGGCAATGGGTTCAGAGCTGTAGGAGGATTAGGAAGAAAGGGAAACTAGGGGGTGAGGATGAACCATGGGATACCACAGCATATGTCTTCTTTATTGATTACGGTAAACCGCAATTGCATATCAGCGCCATCTTGTGTTCATTTAGTGAAACACATGACGTTTGAGTAAGTCATTAAACTTGGATAATTCCTTTATATATTATTTTTATACATTTTAGCGGATCGCCAACGAGAATACCTAACGTTTTACAGCGTTGAGCTGAAATATGTTTAAAGTTAACGTTTAATCGAAAATGTAGATATCTTCGAATCGTTCAAAGTATGAATACTAGATGGCGCTGAGAAGCAAAAGCGGGAATTACCGTAAATTACAATAATCTTAAACGTACCTCATAAGATATGTGAAGGTAGATCGCCAAAGCCGACAAGAAAAGGAACACGCGGAAAAACCAACATGAAGGAAATGTTTCCTGGTCCGAATTTTTCTTATCAGCCGCATCTATACACATCTCACGATGCAAATTACCTACTAGGGTTGATATGGTCATCTTCGAACCTGAAGGATGAACCACTGATTGGACAAGTGTGAAAGAAATAAGGATTAAATAAGGGATCGGGGGCGCTCAAGGAATATTAAGGAACATAAGGGAGAAAGGAAAAATTATTTTACATTTATTACGAACAACTTTGGCGAGGTTAAGAACAAAAGAGGAATTGCCTTAAATGGAAACTTGATAAAGGATATAATGAGGAATTAGTCATAAATCGAAGAATTTCAGGTTGTGTTGGTGAGGGAGAAGTCTAAAAAAAAATATAGGTGTAAAAAGAAAGGGAAGATTTAGAGAATAGTTAAAAATAGGAAAGAGTCGCAGGGAAGGAATGGATGATGATATTACGGTTAGAATGCTAGACCACAAAGTTACGATAATAAGGAAAGGGGGGGGGGGAGGAGATTAAAGATAACTAATGAAAATCTAATACGGATATTAGAATATCATCGCCTGGATGCATGAACACCAAGCGAACCCCTAGCACTGGTAGTTGAAACACGTTTACGAAAAGTTCGGCAATTGAGGACTTAGTGTAAAGGCGCAAATGCTCTTTTAGTTGTGCAAGCGATTGAGTGCAATGTAGGCCGTGTTTTAAGACGCGCGTTGCATAAAAAGAACACGTTTGTTCGTTAATGTGCGTTTAAGTCGTTTTGGCATTTCATGCAAATAAACGAATGTTTTGAGCAGGTCACCAATATTACAATACGTCCACTGTATAATAGTCTGAATGCGTTCACATGCTTTTGTGTGCAAAATTATGCATACTCGTGCGATTTTGTCGGACGTTTTTAGACAATTTCCGATCGCGAGCAAAAACGCGACTTAAACGCGATAAGAGCCCTACAGTGCGCTTTAGGCAGTAAGTTCATCGGTTGGCATTGAGAAGTTCTTTTCTCCTGTCGAAGTTCCATAAAATGAGGAAAAAATATCACGTCTCACAGTGATCCACGGTAAGATCCAAGCGGATAAGGTTTAGAGCCAACAACAGGGTCACAGTCTCTCTCTAAATTGTAGAAGGGTCAAGGGATATATGAAGTACTTACACAATCTCCATTACAGTACACGTTAAGAGGTTGGCCCTGTCGCTGAATCTTTAAGTGTAGTCGGGGATTCCTTATAAGGGCGACTGTTTCAGATCGGAACGTGCTCTGTGTACTAAACATGACGGGAAAATTGCATCTTTAACTGGATTCTTCCTCTTGGTTCTTTACCTTGGTCAGAATATTGCTCTAAATACAACCCTATATAACAGTGTCACATGTTCCAGAAGTTCACATGATCAGACAAGTAATATTTATAGGAAATGTTCACATCAACTACATAAACGCTTGTTGTCAATTTACAATTTCTTCGCCTGTATTACAAATGATAATTCCTTTTCGAAAAGTGTACAGTTTCATCTAATTTGTAATACAGGATAATATTTCAAAGTAGCTTTTTAGTACAAAAAGCTGATAAGTAAATAAATGTCAAACTCAAATGTTCATATGTGATAGGCTTTCAAGGGGAAGTAAACTTAGTGATCATGCAGATCGAAGCATTTTCATAAATAAGGACCCTTCAAATAAATTAAAATAAAAGTAGTTAAAAATAAAGGTTTCTTGTTTATTACTTTCTGTGCATGTGTAAAAATCATTATGATCTGTTCCATTTTGATTTGAATGTTCATTGTTTAACCATAAAATCAGTTATATTGCCACAGAAATCAGGAAACTCATATATAAAATACATCGATCTCATGAGAATATGAACTATATATATTTTAACTAAAGTTAATTTCTTTTCAGAGTTAATTACATTCAATAATTGCACAAGACACTTTTTTTAACAGGCGCAGTCATGCTAGGCCGTAATTCGTTTCAGTCTGAATGAGAAACCCTCTAATTATCGGGAGAAGTAGTTTTGGGAAAATTAAATGACATTTTCACTAAGCCAGAGACTGGACCGTCTTACACTAATGCCACGAAGAAAATTGTCTCCTTACCACATTCACTCGTGTCCCTCTCCTGGGAAATTTAAACCCAGCCAAGGGTACATGTATAACTTGATTGCATTCAAGTGTTTCATTCAAGAAAGATTTTTTCTCTATGATTAGATGCAACGATAACTCCCGCCACCAAAGGGAACTGTTGATAGCTCACTTCCATTTAAAATGACAAATTAGACCGTGGGTCGTCTAAAGCGCTCTTATTTGGACAGCCTTGGTACATCTATTCGTAACATCACGAAAAGCGACGTGGATTTCCCTGGGGGGAACAGTATATACATACATGTCACAAGACTCCGAGCGATGACTTATTTGAACCGGTTTTCCCGAAATAGCTGCGTAACAGATAGAAGCAAACCTGAAATTCCGGCGTTAATGTCAGCTAAGGTTCAGAGTGCCTAACAATTTCAGATCACATAACATATTTTTGTAAGTGTATAAGAACTGTTTTTATGACCAAATCTGTTTTTTTTTTTTCATATTGTAATATCAAACTTATGGGCGGAATTTAATCAAAAACACGCATCCTTGAAAAATAGCCTGAAAAAGTGCATATTTTAAAGAAACTTGGCAATTCTATAAAACTGAATGGAAAGTTCCGGGACACATCGCTTGACCGAAAAAAATCATTTATTTATAAATGTGTTATTCATCTATTTTGGTTAACTCAAATCAGCAACACAAAACAAATGTTGGAGGCTTCACTTATCTGTGATGACCAATACATTTAAATAACAGAGAGGGACAAACTCAAGGTGACACATTCGGAAATGTTATTAAATAACCATCAATGTTTCTGACAAATCATATTTTGATTGGTGAGCCAGATAACATCCCCTCTGGGAGGATGCCAATAATTTAGAAAAATACTCGCCCTTCAACATGGCATTTGCTACGCACACTACAACCCTGGCCTATATTCGAAATAAGATTATGAAATAAAAGAAACAAACTTACTCCTTTCGGCTAGATGAATATAAGTAAAATGGTAAAAGAAAAGAAACAGAAAGTTAGCATATTGATCAATCAGATTGAGAGAAACATCCGTATTTCAAAGCTACCATTGTTGCCAAGGTCCTTTTGAGCGGTTCCGTATCACGTGACATTAATCAAACAGATTACGGGACGTTATCTTAAAACGACAAAAGAACAAGCCGACCAATCTTCTATCGCCCCCGATTACCTGGGTGTGTGAGACCTATAACTGACAGGTCATATCAGTGCCATTGGAAACTCTGACGCATCGGTCTCAGGGACAAAGGGACTATATTGGCTCCTTGTAAGCACTGCTTGGTTGTAACCTTGCAACAAATAGGAATACATGGGCTCGTGTCCCAAAGGCTATCCACAAGTTTATCTTTGTCAATATAAAAGGATTTTTTATAAAGGTGTCTTTGTTTCGATTAGGTCTGTGATTACAGCACAGTTAATGTAGCAGGTTGGTAATAAACTCACAAACTGACCTATCACCCGTTAATCTGGATTGATTAAGATTCTAGACGATATGATTCCAGAGATTTCTTCAGTATAGAGTGGTACCTGTGTTGTCTAGAGTGAAACCAAATATTTCCTTATAATATGCGGCTCATGGAAACCTCCAGGTTAGGAGCACAGTAAGGTTTTCCATTTTACTACAAAATTTCAGATGTCCCTATGTAGTGATTTAAATTCCCAAGTTATTATTAAGAGGGGAACCAATCTATAACTTCCGAGTTGGTTTGCTTCCGCTATCTCTTTGCTGGAGATAAGACGGAAGGAGTAAACAAGTAAAACTACAAGTACACAGTGACTGAAACATTTTAATTGTTTTTGGACATATATATGCCTCACGCACAGTTTATTAACCTTTGACCATTACAATATAATTGACACATATAGATAACACCAAGATAAATATCGAGAACAGAGGCAAATAAAGTCATTGAGACGATTTAAAAAAATTAATTAGAAAATAATTTTTGAGGCGGTAACCGACTCCATTTTTGCATTGCTGTTATGTACATCTGCAGGACTGCATTCTGGTCTCGGACTACGTGGCAGGGCAGTAGCACAGGCTTCTTTTGGTTTTATATCCCGGTGTAAACCAGGCCCGGTGACTTCTGCCCCTGCGGATCCTGGAGGTGTAACCGTTCTTATGGCTGAGTCATACCCCCTATAGGAACCCCCGAATAGTGCATTCGTTTGTGAATAAAACATGGCCGTTGGTCACGGCCTTCCCATAAAGTCTGCAGAGTGCTCACCCTGGGTGGGGTGCTTACCTGAGGTTTGAACTCACGATCTCCAGGCTATGAGTCATGTGTTCTACAGCTAGACAACTAAAGCAGGTTTGCAGAGCAGATGATTAAAAAGAAACCATTTTAATGATTTTTCGCTCAGTATTGCCCCAAGTAGTATGACTACAGGAAGTTATTTAAGGTCTGTAAGATTAACAACATGTAAGCTCATGCCCTTTAGCAATAATTTCATTAAACGACATTGGTCCTAATGTTGAACTCATTAATTAATGCTCATAGGCAAGGTGACCAATTACCAGTCAAACTGAGTACACGTGACTTAGTAACCTACGACAAGGCTGGGCTTTTTATATTTCAACATTCTTCCTTACCGCCACCATTTGCAAGTTTTTTTACCAGAAATCTATTACAGTATAATCGGCCATTTTTCATAATTAAATAGATTTCATCAACCTTTTGTGATGTTGTGCAGTGATGTAGTCGATTCCACACAATCCGAGGGCACCTTTTCCGAGTCCGAGTCATTTGGAAAACCAGTCTGAGGCCGAATCCGATTCAAATATCCTTAAGAAGTACTTTAAAATGGGTAGTATGATGGTTAATCACAATAAGCACAGCTTAGTATATATAGTTTATGTATTTTTCTACTGGACTCGAATTGGACTCGGCCTGATATCTACATCACAGATGTTGTGGTACCTTGTCTAAATTAAAAAAAAAACATTTGAAGCAATTCTATATTGATAACGCAAGAACTCCTAAAAAGCCTAGCAGTTATAATTTCGAAACTTATATAATTTGCTACACTGCAGCGCTTAGACATGAGGACGTGAGGTTTTTATTTAAATCATACATAATGTGCAAACAACTTTCAACTTTTGAAACATCCATCATTCACCTATCAATATTTCAAGTAAAATACATGCAAATACGTAGAAAGGTCCACATTCATTTTCCCTTGGCATATGCAATAGCTAATCTTATGCTTAAATTGTACCTGACAGATGTCACTGACAAATAATATAGTTATGGTCTAGAGCGAAGTCCTCAATTAGACACTATCAACGTCAAATTAGTCGTGCGGCTCCCCACAGGCGACTGATCTGAGGGTGACTTGTTGGGTCACAGCATGGACCGTGTTTGCGTGTGACAGACCTAATTCCATCTCTGTTCTCTATTTGCCTCCAGATTACTAAGTACATGGGCGAACCAACTATGAATACAAAGTCAGGAAACAAGTGAATACAACGGACTGCTTAAGGTTAGAGAAGAAGACTCATGCAGAGAGAGAGAGAGAGAGAGAGAGAGAGACAGAGAGACAGAGACAGAGAGAGACAGACAGACAGACAGACAGAGACAGAGAGGGTCAGATAGATATATACCAGAGAAAGGGAGAGAGGGAGAGTGATATCAGAAAGGCAGATATATATATACCAGAGCAAGAAAAAAAAAAGAGCGAGAGAGAAAGAGAAAAAAGATGTCAGAGATATATACAAGAGAGAGAGAGATAGAGAGAGGGGGAGAGAGAGATCAGAAAGATAGATAGATAGATATCCTAGAGAAAGAGAGGTCAGATAGACACCTATATATGTGTGTATATATATATAAATATATATTTATATATAAGAGAGAGAGAAATGCAGAGAAAAGCCACATAAAAGAACAAATAGCCAGACACACAGCTAGACCGACAGAAATTCAAACAAGGAGACATTATGTTATATAGGTCCATACATTCTGCACAAACTGAATTAAATGTTCTGCTTTAATATATACAATAGGCCCACATTTCCTATTGTAATGTCAATATTTTTATGCATAAATCACTTTGCAGAACGTGGGAACACTATCAAGTATCTTTAAAGAGGATGTATTTATTACCGCACCATTCCAACCATCACATTTACCTGGCGTCTGGCAAACGAAAACAGCAATTCTGTGCAGGCGAATTGAATAATGAAGTAACTAATGACCGATCCCTTGGCCAGATGGCCCTTGTTTGTTTTTCCGCGAGATGCTGCTTTAATAATTCAAAGTGGCTTTTCCCGTGGGCATCTAGACCCTATTTGTTTTCACTATAATATCGCTTAAATATTTTAAAGCTACGTGAGTATGGAGAGGCGAAATGGTGTCAGACGAAGTCAGTGTAGAAACCATAACAAAAATATTTTGCCCGTGTCACAGCCGGGGCGGGAATACAGATACTGCCATTATATGCTTATGTATCAATCAATGTCATATTAAATGTGTCTGGAGAGAACCTGACATACAGGACAGGTCTAACTTAGATTTTTCATTATGAATTCGTATACATTCCCTCATGGTGAATAAATACTGTGCACTGAAGATGCTTTTTGCATTAAGGTGTTCTAGTTGTCACTTGTTCAATAGTAAAAATTCTATGGCATAAATTTCAAACAACATAATACTTCTACAATAATGAAGCCATTCTTTATTTTTGAAGTCCTGAGATTAATTTCTACAAAATATGTGAAAACAGTATTGTCATGGATATGATTCATTTACCCGTTGAACACTCCAAATTAAAAATGTATCGTCTTTAGATATTTTTTTTTCTCTGGACAGTTTACACAAGATTGTCATCTTAACTGGGGCATGTGCACACACGTACAAATTCACAGACAAATATTACCAATATGATTTATTCAATGTTCTCAGGGGCGTAAATATATCCCCCCCCCACACACACACTTTTTAGCAAGGGGAGTTGACAATGTAATAATCCCCCCTGCTATTTAGAGAATAATATTTATAAATTGGAAATGAGATATATTAATGATTAGAATTAAAGACTTTGGTTCCATTTATGAGTTAAGTATGAAATATTATATATATATATATATATATATATATATATATATATAAATTATCCCAGCTTTGTTCACCCTCACCCTTGAAGCTAAATTGGCGCCACTGAATCCTATCGTCAACAATGGTGTTTTTATACTTTTCTTTACATAAAGGTCTGCTTCAAGGAAACAGATAAGAAAACCATTTGTTCCAGTATCCTTAATTGAAAGGTGATCAAATTCATCAATAATTGCAACGACAGGGATAACTCAATCCTAACATTAGCAAAGAACATAATTGGTTCTTCTATTACCCATATCACTACAGATCTCTTTACACTCTTGGTGTTTACACATATTTTACTTTCACTCTTTTTATTTAATTTTTGTTAAATATATATGTAAAGTATTAGTAATCTGAAAAGAAAACGATGCGTAAGCAAATCTTGGGAAAATGCGAAAGTGGTCGGTGTAGTACATTACTGATGGATGCAAAATTTTAAATCAATTGTAATAAATATGAAACGATTTATCGGTACTCACATGCAAAGTATTTCAAAGCAGAGCTTTCGTCTGGTCTCTACCAGACTTGTTCACTGAATGTAATTGAATTGGTCTTGCGTGGCAGCATTACCACACTCAAACCATTAAGTAAACTTCGAATCAAAGATCAGGCTTAAGCTCCGAAAGAAAAATACACGAAAAGCTGAATCCGGTAATGGATAACGGGTTAAATAAGGCCGCTCTCGAAAATATAATACACAATCGGCAAAACGTCTAATTATCAGACAACAGGAAAATGTAGTTTTCCAAAACGAGGCTTGGTACCATCCAAGCCTCGTTTCCACCTCCATATAGGAACACGGCGACCTCTGCTTACGACAACGGGTAATGTTTTCCTGTCATAACCGGAGGGTCTGACTGTCGTGGCCTTGGGTTCTTCGTTAGGTAATTGGCCATAATGGCGGTTCTTTCCATCTAGGTGAAATGTCAAAGAGACAAGTTTGATCTCAGTTACGACTTCGTTGGTGGCAACAGAGTCATTTTTTAACTAGCTGCCTGGGGTTGTTAACTGTAAGAAATACGTAAAGCCGCTGCCTATTAACATGTTGCCGGGGAACTTTTGCGGAGATCACTTAATAAGGTACAGATCTGGGCTAGGTGACATGAAAAGCAGAAAAAACCGATAATACACAGTAACAACATTTATAATCTAATATTACTAATGATACATCCATGGTCTCGATTTGACAAGATTCAGTTAATAATGATGAAGAATTATATAACTATTTTAAGCCTCCTTGGTTTCAGGATTACCACATTGCTATCCGGGTAGGGTAAACAATTTATAACATTTTCGAGGCAGAACATTAAATTTGTCTGAATTTCTGTAATTTCAAATATTTACAATTTCTGAAATCCGAAACCTTTACTATTAGGTTACGTCCTATCTCTCTTTAGTACAAGCATGTACTAGCTGACCCCACTAATTACGCTGTATCTAGTACAAAACATAAGATAGATGTTGTGAGGAAATCCAATGCACTATAAACACACCAGTAAATAACCAGAGGATACTTGTCCTTCATTGTATATTCAGGTATCACCCAGGTCCATTGCCTACCGCACCTACAGTTTCTGGGGGTGTAATCAACACCAGTGTTGGGTCATAACACCGAGGGACCCCAGATACATACTCGTTGGGTACAGCCTTCCCACTAAGCTTGCATACCACTCACCCCGAGTGGGGGGGGGGGGAATCACTCAGCTTTGAACTCACGACCTCTCGACTTTGAGTCCTGGGCTTTGAGCCCTAGACCACATTAATCGGTGGTATATAATTTATGGTGCCACTTTGGCGAACCCTTCCTTGAGCACAATTGAAATCTCATCTGGGAAAAAATAATGAAAAGTTTTCTTTATATGGATTTTTTTTTCTGATTAAAAATATTAGTTTACCATCTCATGCATATTCGTATCTAGAAATGAATAACTGTCTTTTAAAGCCAAACATGAATTATTATAGACAGCGCTGGACTATCAGAAACAAATAATCGTATAATATGTGCTTCAGAGGTTTTATTATATACCCTGCCGGACACTCCAGGACATGTCTGTCATACAAACACATTTAAAGGAGTTTTATTGGTGTTTATTCTATCAGACAAGCACGCCCGTTCTGTCCACAGCGCCAAATTGATATTTCAATGGAACGAATGATTCTCCAGCCGACCTGGAAATCTGATCAAAGGACCAAAGGCAGAGAAACTTAGCGGATGTAAGGGGCCGCTCTCCTGGTCCATGGTGAGTCCTTTTAACGAATTTCAATGTCTGATTGACTTTCCAGCCGATCTAAAGAGACCCCTTAGACGAAGCATAAACACATAGGCAGCAATCACAGCCTAAAATTGGCGGTTCTAACAAATATGCTGTATTGAGCTTGCTTTTTTTCTGCAATTTGTCATAAAATGCCTTATAATACTGAAGAGGATCCACTTTTGGGGACGCTGGGCCGAAAGGTTATCGGATACGAGAAAATGGTATATGGCAATATGTTTACAGATCCTTGGTGGAGGTTTCTGCCTTTTGGGTTTAACGCACAGATCTTCTTTCATGTGCGGAATGCTTATGTGAGAATCCTTCCGGAATGGGCCAATGTCTTCATTTCAGATCTGCAGACTAATTTTTTCAAGTGTCACCCTGGACGGTCCAATACACTGTTTTTAAGCACATTAGCATGCCATTTGTTGTATCTGGTCCTTATTTCTAACCAGTTCATGTCGTAAAACCAGCCAGGGTGCCGAGTAACACATGGACAAAGCCGATCCCAGTATATATAGGTGTCCGAGTATCTGAACACTGACAACTAGGAATCTGCATTCCAGGGAATGCAAGCCTCCGCCATGGGGGGGGGGGGGGTTCCTATTGTAGGATGTACCTGAATCCGCGTTTGAGGTCACCTATTTCCCACTTATGTCCAGGTTCATTCGTGCATAAGTCACTATACATTTGTAAATATTCCTTGACCACATTCCTGAATCCGAATCATCTGCAGGATCCACAGGGCCAAAAAAAAGGCTGACAATATTTTTTAAATCACACGATCCCACAAATTGGCTGACATTTTTTTTTTTAAATCACGGGATCCCACAAATTGCCAGACCCTTTTTTTAAATCACACAATCCAAAAAAATTGGCGGACACTTATTTTTTTAATCACACGATTTTTTGTTCTTTCGTGGAAAATGAACTGGAGAAATCCCAGGATTTGGTCTGCATGGGAAATGAATTGGAAAAGTCCATAATGAACTTTTTTTGTTATGGCAATTGTATTAGGCAATAATATACATTTTTTTGGATTTATAACAGGAATGCTTGACTTGAAAAAGCCAAGTGTGAAGTCTAGTATGGGTATATATGACACAACTATGTGTTACGCACGTACCTGTGAGCTTAAAGACTCGAAAGCTTGTGTGTACATGAATAAATTAACCTATTCAAAAGGCGTCACTTTTCTTCATGTGGACAACATTGTATCATGTGATCCTTCTTTTAGCTGAAAAGTTACAGACGACTTGTTTTACCCTTAGTCTTTCCTCTTAGACATATATTATCTTCTTTAATGGATATAGGTGACTGTTGACCGCCTCGTTGATTAACTGTAGCCCCTCAGGAGGCCAAGAAATACGGTTGGTTTTTCCGCTCTGATCACTAGGCTTTGGTGTAGTTATCAAAGAACCTCGACCTGTTATTTGTCGCTGACATTGCCAGTGATATATCTGTCTTATATTAAGCAGTGCCTTTTTCACACGGTCACATGCAACCCACACATCATAAAGCAACATTCACTATAGAGAACGACGCTGTTTAGGGACTAGGGGTGGGGGGGGGGGGGTCACAATCAAACCCTTACAATGCACCGCGGCTTCCACATGTACTAGCGGCGTAGGTAAAAATCTAGTGAAGCGGGTGATGTCGTCCGTTCAAATATGTTGCTAAATATGAAACAAAATATTACTTATTCCATGAAGTCGCTACTACAAAAATGTCCCTGTTTAGTAATTTGCCTTGAAAATTTCTTTTTCATTTATTTTACCTCCTACTCTCTTTATATTTAATACTGATTACACAATATGTAAGGTGAAGCTGTTTATGTTAATTGGGATTCTGTGTATCCAAGTGTCAGAACTGGGATATACTAGTGCTTTAGTTGAAATGCCGGGTACTTACATAAATACTGTATTTGCTTAGCCTTGATTACATGGCAACTCTATTCAGTCTAATTGCACTTACATTCACCTCCCATGGGGCCAAGCCATGAGCATGGGCTTGGCAGCCCCTCTGCTGTATAGTTGCAGTAAAGAATTATATACAACAACTTTGTCGCCCATCCTGGACCAGGTTATGATCTCTACACAAACCCTAAACAGCTAAGTCATACTCCTGTGAGTCCGATTCTGCACAGTATGCCTCGCATCTTATCGTTTCTCCTGGTTCTAGCACGTGAAAGAGCAGTGAAATTGACAAATTATGTTTCCTGTGGCGGCCATTTTGAAATCGACGATGGCGGCCATACATTCAAAATGCAGGAACGCCAGGATGTTACATCCTATTTTCTTTTTCACACCGGTTTCCTAATTCTGCTAAAAAAATAGCATATTCTATATTCTTAGAACCCGCTCCTACATTTTTGTGTCTGTCTCCCTGTCGCTGTCTGTCTGCCTGTCTGTTTCTGTTTGTATGTTTCAATTATCGGGTAATCTGAAGAATATCCTATTTACAAGGATATCAGTTAGGTATCAAACTTGAGGAATAAACATGATGGTACAGAAAATACGTACTTTACATACCTCTGTCCCCATACACGTATTTCCTTAAGATGTAATCCTCACTCATTTCACGTAATTACATGATTATTATCATAGAGCCAAAATCATGATTAGCTCGTCTATGTAATCAGGAGTAGAGTATAACACGAGACAGAAGGCTGAAGCTAGAGACGCAAGATTCGATGACCAGCTAGAGCGGAAGTCAGTCTATGTATCGGAAGTGGGCGTTGCCAATACTGATTAAAATAATGGGGGATCTGCTTTTACAGGTTTGAAATTAAGTCAGGATTATGGGCGGAAAAGGAATCCGATAAAAAGAAACTCAGCATCCAGGCACAGGTACAGTTTGCCAGGAGTATTAGTAGACTTTTTACATAACTCTCGAACACATTACTATAGAGAAGAAACAGATCATCGCTGCTTTTCTTTATTACGCGTATATTTCTATGCTATTTAGGTCGGAAAAAGGGGCACTCTTCAGGCAATCTGAATTCATGATTTGTATTTTAATAATGGAAAGTTTTAACTTATATAGCGCCTATTTTAATGATCATATTTGCTCGGTATGTTATAATATACGAAGGTACCAGACTAGTACCATCTTGACCTGAATGAAGGACAGTCAGCCTTTAAAAACGACTGCCGTTAGTTGTGATCAGCTCAGCCCACGTTTCATTATGACGAAGGGTACCAGGTTGTTTGGGTATGGCTGGCCTAAATTCAGACTACGATCTGACTCTGAGGATTTCAAAGTCACGATCACGGGATAAGCTCCCTAATCTTTTAAGCTACCCGCATAGACATGTTGTCGGCGGGACTTGCATTGAACTGGCCATTTACATTCTCAGTTGCTATGACAACGTATTCCCTAGAACATCAACGAGGCGTGTGAATTCCCCCTTTATACTTTCAGCCTTTTTTCATTAAAATTAAGGTAAACATGGTCCTGACCAATCAAAGCGAGTGAAGGACGTGTATCATACTATTGCAACTGTCATAAGGTGATTTACTGCGTAAAGCAAGCCAACCGTTAAATGCTCATACAGTAAAGCATTTGTAGGCATCCGTATAGGTGTCAAATTTTACATGAATTTGAGGGGCTGTTTTTTTCCTCTAAAAGGAACAGGAAGCTACTGCTTTTATTCTGAGTGCGAATCTTTACTCTTTATTGGTAAACTTAACAAAATTTATAATTTCATCTATTTTATAGCTATTTAATTCATGAAGTACATTATAGAATACACTGTTTCCCTTGTTTTACGGATATAACTCCCACTCCAGGAAAGTACTACAATACGTTTATGACATTAACAATGAATAACATGAACAGACAAGTGTATTGAAAACTACCATAGGTCATAATCATAAATTTACTGTGCTTTGATACGGTCAAGAAAGTTCCACTTCTCTTGCAAATTGTATTCATCTGGCAATGGACAAAAATTTCGTTGATTTTATTGCGCATTTGTGTATTGCGTCTACAGAGTGAGAATTTATCTATAGGTGTTAGGAGGATTTAAATAAGGCAGAACTCTTGTATAGTTCATGAAGTTCTTCCATAAAACTTAATGTTTTTAATAATCTTTTAATATACTATACTATATTATAGTAAATATACAGTATCTTCAGTTTATATCGAGTCCTGGACTGTTCCTGGACCGAGACCTGTGTACGCGGTCGCGAGATATCAGGCTGAGTCCTTCTCGAGTCCACTTTAAGGAAAGCTCCTACATACTATAAAGACATTTATATGCATGTGCGAACTACTAAAAGAATATTAAAAAATAAAACTGTATGTACTAAACTTTAGCTCTGCACTGAAAGCTCAATATAATTAAACGTTCAAGTGAATAGTTTGTTTAAAATAATAAAAAAATACTTAAGGTATTCCATTTTAAATGTCTTTTAATGAGGGAATCTTTATTTTCCTCTGATAAGGACTTGGACTGTAGATCCATGGTGGGATGGTGGGTTTGGACTCGAACCTCAAGAACTCGGGACTCGACTGGTGTGGACTCGGACTTGACCTCGTACTCGAGTGGCGTGGACTCGGACTTGCACCCTTATACTCGAGTGGCGTTGACTGGTACCTGAACCCGTACTCAAGTGGCGTGGACTCGACTTCATATTTTTTTTCATCATTCTTCCAGTTCTTTTAGCATAGTTTTTTTTATAATTACTGTCCTGTCTTATAGCTCCTCATGTTGGATGTATGCCCTTATTGTAACGTGACCCTGCATGTTATCAATAATAACAGACGCGCCTTTGTTGCACCCTGTATGTATGGAAAACATAACAATTTCAAAATGTTATATTTAGTAAGCAACAGTGCAAGTGTATACCATTAAAAGCTGAGTCTATACGCTGAAAGCATGATTTTACATTTCTATCAACTGCTACAAGTACATCTCATTTCCTTTCTTAATATTCAATTTAGAATGGTGTCTGGGGAAAAGACAGTTATTGGGATGATCTGACTTGAGTGATCACCACAAGATCTGTTTCATTTTGGTCCCCCGGTGACAATTCATTCCATTCACCCTTTCCTGTCGGCAATACATAAAACGTAAACAATGGCCATTTGATCTTACCTCCGAAAGGTTTGCATTTACACGCTGTTGCTATGACAATGGATGTGCGAATGCGCAGTTTTTTGCCCCAAGTGCAGAAAAATGGCGATATATTCACTGCTACATGCAATGCTGGTGTCCGAACCGTTAGTAAAAATAGTAAAATAAACTAAAACGATATTTGATCTGGGTGACTGAACATTATTTAAAGATAATACCAGGGCGAAAACAATCTTTCACTTTTGCATAAAAAATGTAACATAGTGTAACTGCATTTATGATGATGATACAAGTACAGAGTACAGATGATGACCTGAATCGATACAAAGGTGATGAGGTAAATATATTAACTGATGATGATGATGACGATGTTACTACAGTGAACATGATGCAACTATATTACTAATGAAGATGTGATATTATTAATGCTGACGACTTGACTATTTTGGTTAAATAATGACTATATGATGATGGTAACGATGATGATGATGATGATTTTAAAATGATGTGTGTGAGACAAATAAAATATTAAAGAAAAACAAGGGATGAAACTAATCGTACAGGTTCTCATGTAACATGCCTGTGATTGTTCATACAGTAATTAGTCATATTTCTACGGCTTTTGGTGATTCACTCGGTAAGAAAAAAGACAGCTTTGGGGTTTAGACTTTGGTATGGCGAAAATTAAAACTTTTTCTGAGAAAAGCATGTAATCTCAGACTAACTCTGCGTACATATTTAAGAACTGTTTGTAAATTTCTGCAATGAAAATTTCTGATAACACCACAGTGGTAGATTATATATATATATATATATATATATATATATATATATATATATATATTGTAAGCTTAACATCCGAAATGTATAACAGTTACTGTTGTGGTACATTTCAAATGAAATTTAATACAGTCTACAAGGCTATAATCAATAGATCAACAAAATAATAAGCTCTGTCTATTAAACAACTAACCCCCCCCCCCCCCTCTACGTTTACATGAGGTTACATATAAAGGCTATAAATTTTCATTTCCCAGCCATTGGGACTTGTTCCAAAGGGTTATGATTAATACCAAGACAGCTTCATTGCCGATCTAATGCATTGAAACTGCGCAGTGCTCATGGCTGTAGCCCTAGGAGGTATTGTGGGCGGCCGAGTACCATTTTTGCCAAGCTAAGCCCAGCGGATACCCGTCCATGCTTCTTAACCGTATTGGATACACATGTCAATACGCGGCAGGGTATTATATAATGACGTATCATTCACCAGTCGTAAATATAGTAATGTTTTAAAATCATTGGTTTACCCTATAATCTTTGCAGTAAAAGTGCTTGCCGTTCACACTGGACTGTGAGACGGTATCTTATCTATTGACCCACTATATTGTCTGTTCGGCGTCTGCTATTTATGCCGTTATTCTGTTTCTAAATTAATAAATCAATATTATACATATGAAACAGACGTCCCAGCTGCCACGCGGCGGCCCAAATGATGCCTGTCACGTTCCATGTGTTAGGTTTTACATGTGGATTGAAAAATACACAACGTTCCTCGACCTGTCTGAAAGCTCATGACTATGAGAGTGAATGCCTAGGCACTTGGTCGCACTGTAAACCTCCGGTATTTAAACCCATCGGGAATTCAAGACAAATAACTGCTTCACTTGACTGCGACATTTTCCTCTTGGACAGCGACGGATCAAAAAGTGGGGAGCCTGAGTTTTTTTCATAACGGTCGAAAATTAGTTGTTCTTCTGTTTGAAACACGGTTTGAAATATTGACACTGACGTTTATCCATTAAAGATTTTGGGTGATTGCATTATGTAATAGACAATGGTATATGGTCCAGTGTTGGGTTCCCAGTGGAACTTTGTACACCTAGCCCGTAGACTATTTCTAGATTAAAGCAAGCTATTCGCCTACTAGTGTTTGCTGGCTTACTCTTTGTATATATAAATGAAATGTAGGAAAAGCCTTTTGGAAAAATAATTATAATTATTCGTAATTATTTGCAAGCTGTTAGTAAACACAGCTATGTTGACAGACAGATAAAAACATGTAACATAAAATGGCTGATTGCATAATATATGCGGAAGTTTACAGAGTTCAGACCGGTCTGATTTGTCACAAGATGTCCTTATTGACTGTGTTTGGATTAATTCGGCGTGCCCCCCTCCCCCCCCCCCCCCCCCCAATTACTATTAACATGTGGATATAACAAAACGAACAACATTTGTGCTAAAGGTGCTCTTTAGTTATTAGATTTCTGATATATTTATTGTAACATAGGTCGTTGCTGAAATGTTAGTGTCAGGGTCCGCTGAGGCAGTAGTCACCGGGCCTGGTTAACACCAGGATACAAAATGAGATGAAGCGTGTGATAATGCTCTGTCACGTAGTCCGAAACCGGAATGGAATTATGCAGATGTACATATACTAAGTTAGGTTATAGCAAAAAAAAATGGAGGAGGTTTCCTCCAACAACAAATATTAAAAAAACTATTAACCTCCAATTAAGATGTCTATCATTCCGTCTGTGCTTGTTTTTTTAATTTGTTTATTTCTTTCCATATCAATAAAAACGAAGGCCTTATGCATGGGAAAGAAACTTTTTTTAAAAGGGACAAAATCAGGAGCAATATTATGCCAATTATTTTCACACTATCAGCTCAGGATTGCTTCATACAAAAGTTTCCCAACGCAACCCCCAGCACACGTTCTCAGTACCTCGTATAAGGCTGTTTAACAGCTTGTTATTTTTCTGCATGTTGGTAAACACAGTCCACGTGTGTCTGTTTACCATAAAAATAAAGACCGCAGTACCGGGGGTCCGATTGTGACCCGCAACACGCGATGTTTCAGCCAGCGGGAACAACTATTACATTTTTTAAGTTTCTGAGTACTACCAAACTAAGATGTGTATTTTTCTTGTCTGTAAATGATTGAAAGAACTGCCACCATATGCGACCATATAGACATTCATTAGACTTTCTGAAATGTCGGTCCAGATGTTGTCCACCTATTGGCAGAAGAAAGAACGGACACCAACCAAAGACAAGACAAACAATATATTAAATAAAAAAAAGAACTAAATGTATGTAATCGCCAAGCGATCCCTGGAAGCCTCCCTGCGACGCCCGCCACTGAGCGATAATGGGAAATCGGCTATAGAATATACGACCTTGGGTAAAAAGTTCAAGGTCATAAATAAAAGATCAGGTGTAAATCTGTGACCTAGGACTTATATTGTGCCCAACTGAATATCAGCCATATTAGAATTGGCGGAAGAAAGGAAAAAGAGAAATATGAGTTCGATAGTTTCGCACTTGGGGGTTCTGAGTAGATTATCCCACAAAATATGTTTTCTTAAAAACGGATGTAGATATAAACTACTCTTCTCTTCTGCTGAGGAAAGCTTAAATACTTTGTATGAATCCAGCTTCGGAAAGTGGATTTTATTAGGATAATGGAGAAAATGTGATGAAGCATCTAGAAGATATTTTAACTTGCAGTCCTCCATTCATTTAACCGTGGTTGTTTACCGTAACATACCAAGTAAAAGTTTCGAACCCAAGCGATCAATATGGCGCGGCTAAATCCAGTACAGAGAGGTTACCATGTGAGCCAGCAGACGACATAGTGGTGTACGTGGTCTCGTCACGGGAGTCCCTGTGGTGTTTTAATGACCGCCTCGCCAGCTGATTTACATTGTGATGTATGACCAAGCTACTTGTGGGGAACAAACGACATAGGAGCAGACCCGGAAGACTCTGCCCACAGCAGCAGACCCGATAGATTCAGTTTCGTATTTACCACCGTCGACCGCAAGTACAATCCTTAAGTTCACTGCAGGAACAAATTAGAAGCAGTCAGAGACTGCCATATACCTCTGCTATAATTCTGGATCACCAGTTACGGAATATTAAATGAATCAAGATCAAACTGTAGAAAACAGTCAGAGAGCGCAATATACCTCCGCACACATTCTGGTTCACAAAGGTGCTCCCTAATACCAGTGAATGACGAGGACAAAGATTTCTTTAATAGTTATAATGGTGACCCATGATACCTCCAAACATTAAATTATTTCTTTAGTGTAACACTAACCGCCCCAGTGTCATCGTTCATACATTTTTACGAGTTGAGTCGTTAACACAGTCATCCAACAACCAACCAACCAACCAACGGCGATAAAAAAATTCCACCTCCTAGCGTAACTATATACTGATTATCCAGCACAGAACGTGCAATTGTTATTTGTATTCAGTTTGACTTTATGGTGGAAATTCAAAGTTACTTTTACAGTACACAATGTGTATACATTAAAATGTATTTTACTATTGTTTATGGTGATATTAAACCATTTTTTTATTTTCATTTTGTATTGGTGCTACTCATTGATCGGCTACCCGAACACATGTCATAAATACACATACACTCAAACACATCCACTCACATACACACCTTCTTACACACACATATTCATTGTATATATTCACTATCGGTCAAAATGCATATCCTTACCAGAACCAAGGTATGAATAATTTATTAGCCTATACAGTTTGCCTCGTGTGCCTTTTACTGTGCACTGCGGCGCATTCGCGCGTGCTGTAGCCGCAAAATCAATTAAATATTTACTGCTTGGTTGTTAAGGTGACAGCTCAACTGGCGCACAATATAAAACAACATCCGACACACACGTGCAATGAGGAGTTCGCAGTTGTTTTACAAACAAGTGCGTGAAATCTATCATTTTGTGTGCCTGTGTGTGTGTGTGTGTCAACATGGTCGTATATGTAACTTCAAAGTCATCAGTATGTACAGTCCCTCTTATCATCTGTATATATCATGCACACTGCATTCGCGAAACGGTCGTCTGCTGACCTGAAACACTGATCTAAACGGGCTTAAACACTGATCTAAACACTAAGAGAGAACGGATTGGTATAGATTTTCCTATTACGAAATTGAACCATGCATAATATGAGATAATTTTTTAGATTTTTTTAAGTTAAAAGAAACTTAACGACCAGCGCAGCTAGTCTGCGAATGAAGCAACAATATATATGAAATGTAGCAAAGAATATCTATCATTTTTGGAACCAGTTTCTGTGAAAATATGTATAAGGCACAAGACTATACGTCGGGGAGCCAAGAAGTGGCTAGCGTTTTTTTTTTTTTCCTCAAGAGGTCCAGGTTGGGCGCTCTGCAGGCTCAATGGGAATACTGTATCCACAGTCAAGTTTCGATCACAATAGAATGCGCCTTTCGTGGTTCCTCGATTTTACGACCGAGCCATGGGGGTTCCTATACCTCCAGGACCCGCAGGTGCGTTGGACACTTGGCCTGCGTGACACCAGGAAATAAAGGAAGCAAGTGCTATACCTCCTTGTTATGTATATTACTGAAATTCTGTAGATCTATATAAGTAGAAAAGGCACCAGACAAGTCAGTATTAAACAAAATCGGTTACCACCATTAAAAATTATATCAATTATGATATGTACGTTATATTAAAATTAAACCTATTTTTTTCTAAATCTGTCTGCTGGCATTTGACCGACCCAAGGTCGCACCAAAAAGACGTTCCCGCACCGGATATAATAAAATTTAAATCAATATTTAAGCAATAGGAAAAAAATCTACACCAGAAATAAGTGAGTTTTTCTTGCAAGATATAGGCTTCATATGTCACAAGTGACCGGTAAATGCAGCAACAAGAATAATATGGTGTGTGGATTCATGCTTTTCAGAAAGGCGTGTCAGTACTGTTTTCATACGGGACATGTCAGTTTGATGGACGTGCCAACAAAACCAACACCGCCAGCTTTTAGCTTCGCCTTGCCTGCTCCGAGGTGCTCACGCTTCGGGAACCAGTACACATACTGTCAATCAAGATGTAAATTTGCTTTGCGTACTAGTTCATGCTGAAAGACATGGCGGAGCTGAAATTCAATATGGTACAAGGTTGCCACATATACACGTACTCTTTCATACATGTTCCTTCAAGATCAATAATGCCTACACAAATATATGTTACTTTCACCGTCAGCATGTCCGCATTGTATTTTACGCATCGAACTGACATCCTCATTTTAATAATGCATCATTATTTGCCTCGCTGTTTCTTTAATATTTTATTTCTTCCGTAAATGCTTTCCGTAAACATGCCTAACGATGGGTTAGGAAGATGCCTTACGTCCAAGGAGACTCTTGTGAACTGACAGAAAAAAAACTTCCAGTAATGATTATTGTGTATGGTTCTCATTCGCTCCATCAGGGTTTGCGTTCATTTCCGTTCATGTATGTGGTTGTGTGTATGTTTGTTCACAACACAACGCAATCATGAACGGAATCCAAAGAATTTTCATTCCCCTTGACCACTGATTAATCGATTAGATCTTGGTGTGGATCCACCTCATGATCCGGGTCGGGGAAAGACTTCAAGGAATATTTACAAATGTAAAGTCACCCACGCACGAATGAACCTGGGAATATGGGCTGAACAAGTGAATGAAAACACATTCTGGGGGGATCGCCAGCGTTTCTGAGAATGCACATTTCTATTTTTTTTTTTTTTTTAATTTTTATAATTTGATGTTTCTCGATGATGTTCCGATAAAGAAAAGAACAATAAGGTTACAGCTTATTTTGACGAATCACCAATAAGGATGCACAAACTTGTTATCAAGCTTTCCCTATTAGCATAAAACGAAGACTGTTTAGTGAGCAACTTTACATTTATTCGTATTTACAGAATAAGGACAATTGAAGGCCAAGGGACCAAGAAGGGTGCTTTTTAATTCCAAAGCTGACTTATTAATGGTTGATGACAAGTATATATATATATATATATATATATATATATATATATATATATATATATATATATATATATATATATAGCACGTTAAAAGTGGGATTCATCTTTTCATGCAAATCTTTTCAAGAAAAAAACTGTGAATAGAATATAAGAAAAGGATTTAAAGTTTGAATCCCCTCCTTTTCCTAAATTCTGGAATCGCCCCTGCATATATATACAGTGTATCCTAAGTGGGCACCTCCATAAAGTGATCACCTCCTTTAAGTGGGCACATCATGGCAGTCCCATTTTTTTCTTCTCCTTATTATGTTTAGCTCAAAAGGGCACCCTTATATTCTGTAAAGTGGGCACATTTCCTCAGCTAATGTAGGGACTGCATCGATTTCCCAGTTGAAGTATCATCCTGTATAAACAATTCAGAGTATTATTCATTGTGAATTTGTAATTTATTTGCCATCAGAATTAATATTTATTATTACTTGCTTATATTTTAACTGTTAATGATTATGATAAAACAGATGAACAAAGGTCAGGTGAATTACTGTCTAATTGCATTATCATAATAATTAGTCTGTTGACTGAAGGACAAGCATGGTATACATGCAGATTAATAAGACTTCTTTAATGTGCCAGCATCTGCAACAGCAACTGGCTGTTCTGGTGATGGTTTACAGTCAGCAGTGAATGTACCGGTCAGTTGCCATTCATATTGGACTGATAAGCATACTTTGATCTGACAGCCACTAGACTTGATGACAGCGAAACAAAGAAACTGCAATAGTTAATGCCATGATTGGACGCCTTGCTCATTCACCCTGTTACTTGGTACTCTGAGATGAGGTAACACGGTAAGGTCCCCCTTGCCCAGGCAATGTTTACTAATTAGCAATTGCATTTAATGATCAACACCAAACACTGATCATTCGCATGTATTCTGTGTCATTTTCACTATTACAGTCCATGCACTTATAAAATGTCAACCTCAAACTGAAATATAAAGGTTTGGCACAGACCTAAATGTTTACCTGTTCTAAGATTGAGAGTAGCTTGTCTTAAAGAAAGTTTGTAGAACAGTAAGGTATATTGAAGGATCCATAGGGTAATTTATCAAAATATTAGCAGATTTAAATATTAGGATCATTGCTTGTAGGTTATGGCCATTGACATATGTTATAACGTACACATACATACATATATATATATATGTATATAATATATATATAATGTATATATATAGATATATATATATATATAAACAGTTATAAATGTTTAGTTATTAAACTTTATGTTTAAAAACAGGAATAAAATACATACATCATTTGAATGAAGTACTTTTTACAACAGGAGTAACTAAAGTTATATTTTAAAGTAAGTAGCAGCTATTATCTCCATATAGTGGACACCTCTATAAGGTTGGCAGTTTGGCCCTATTCAAGGGTGCCCACATTACAGAGGTTCGACTATATATATATATATATATATATATATATATATATATATATAGTATTTGACCGAATCAATCTAACTCCTGTGTTGACTATAGGTAGGTAATAATTCAATGAAAACAAAAATATAATTAGAGGGGAATACTGTATAATCAAATAAAGCTGTCTGAGAATATCTGAATTTGAATAATGCCCAATGACCGGGAGTTACATTATATATGCGATCTGTCACACACAGCTGCACACACCATGTACATTATGAGCCAGGTCTGGCCTTGACTGATAGAGCCAGCAGGGAGGGAAGGTATGGGAGCCCGGAGGATGTCCGACGCTACAATGGGATATCTTAATTAATCATGAGTGGTCGATTCTGGATTTGCTGCGGTATTAAATCAATCCCACTTCCGGTCAGGGCGACCGCCATACGGCATGGCTGCTGACTGATAGCTTGCCCGACATGTCTATCGAACACATGGCATTGTGGCCCGCCAGAGGTCTTTGTACATAAAGATGTATATGTGACTTATCCAGAAACAACGCTACTTAAGTTATAAACTGAAACAATCACAAACCACTGCTGAATAGATCGCTTATTTTTCAATGAAAACAAATGTATAGTGGAATAATGATAAGTCAAATCAAGCTGTATGTGAATAATCACAAGCGAGTAAACACACACACACACACACACACATATATATACATATTTATATAAATGAAGAGAGAGAGAGAGAGAGAGAGAGAGAGAGAGAGAGAGAGTCATCTGACCAAATTCCAATAGTTACAGAAAATATAAAAATCAACTTTTTTCCCCATCTGGCTATATATCTATCTATTTATCTATCTTTACACACACACACACATATATATATATATATATATATATATATATATATTCATATATATATTATATATATATAAAGGCAGATATGGCGGATTTGATCAATTAATCAGGAAGTTAATTCTATATGTATATATATACACTACTGATAATGACAAAGAAAGATAACTTATTTACATGCAATGAGCACAATTTCTCCGTCAGCATATGTAACTGCCCAATCAATCAAGAAAATACTAAAAATGTCGACACAAACGGTATTATTCAGCGTTGTTTAACGAGAATGCCGACGTCAGCAGGAAACAAAGAAATAAAAGAAAGGAATAAACAACCGGCAGTGTTATTAATACTAAGTAGAGACCGGGGCAGGAAGGTCAGCTACTTTGCTGAGATCAAAGACTACACATTTCTTCTGCTCACAGCCAGGTCACATACAAAGGTCACGAGAATCACGTGACCAGAACCACGTGACTGTTTCACAGGAACTTAAGGTCACAAAACTGATTTTGTGTTGATGAAACTTTTATTGTTTCCAAATAACACAAAGAAAATTTATATACATGCTTATTATGTGATGTACAAATTTAGGATTGTTTTTAAAATTTCGAATCGAAGAATTAAAGTTATTTATGCAAAAGAAGTACTATTAATTGTTTAATTATATGAAATGGAATTGACTAAATTTAAAGAATGAATCTTGTGAAAGACTAAAAAATTAAGGTTCAACATAAAATATTTTGAAAAGCCCCGGAGTTCTATAGTTCAGAAGTATAAATCGTGTTCTTTTCAAACATAACATTTTCAAAAATATTAAAGTTTCATATTTCATAAAACCTATTGTACCCGAAAGTACTTTGTACAAGGTTTATATCATATATACTTCATGGGGTCTTGTAATAATTTGAAATTATTAAGGGCTGGTTTTAAATTGAGAGGTTTTGCCAGAGATGTTAAATGAAATAAAAATAAAACAGAGGAATCTTTATTTCGTAAGAAAATTTTTTTCTAGGATATAGGTCGGCGGAAAATTGTCCATATATACTAGGATCTGCATAATACAGTCACCGATTCCATTGCAATGCTGAGAAATATACTTTCGACCAGCGGTGTTAAATCACACTACTCTGCCTCAATTATCACCCTTTGCCAGAGCCTGATGTCGTTTCCTCTCCAAACAAACCTCTTCTTCTGAGTCTTAATCTGCACAGTGTGCTTAATGTATGTGAGTAGTGATACTCATTGCAATAATTAAAATAACCGAAGTTGGCTGTATATGCGTGCTTGGTCGGATTCGTGATGGGTTCTTCTATTCCAGAATATACGGACCAAATTCTAAAAATCATAGGTTACCACTTAACTTACTCTTGATGGCAAGCCCCTTTTGATTTCATTGAACTTATGCCCGAACAGCAGTGAATGTGATAAGGCAATAAATACGTGACCATGAACAATTCTTCCCATGTCAAATTGAGCATAAGTCATATCGAGAGGAAGAAAATAGATGCAATGGCTAATCTGTAGATGGAGCAAAAATAGACTTGTCCGTTTCAGGTTTTAACCCGATATGTCTTTGCGGGTTTCTTGCAAGACTTGTTAAAGATGAATGGACTGTCAACAAAGTTGATTTGAATAAAAATACTTGGTAAAACGCACATATTTTTTATTAGGTTCCTCATCGGCTGTTGGTTTTACATTGTCTTGCTCCAGCGTACGGTTATTACTCAAACTTAAGCGCCTGGTTATGGATTATGTGACATATGCTTCAAGACCGAAATTTATCACGTGTGACATTCGGTCCGGCTGCACGAAATACAAGAGAGAAACTAAACAGCTTCGCCTGATGCTGTATACTGACGTCTATTTATCATGACAGAAATATACGTAAATGTATATATATATATATATATATATATATATATATATATATATATGCCTTATCTGTATATATGTAAATAAGCATTATCTTAATATAGTATATAATACATATTAAATATATACCATAACACACCATTTTCTGCAATAAACAACTGCTGGAGTACTCAATAGTTGCTACCCTTATTAGTGCAACAACATGTTAAACGAAACTAGGTAGTTATCATACTGATAAAAATTTAATATATCTATACTTGTGTTAATATATATATATATATATATATATATATATATATAAACATCTGTGCGTTGGTGTATAAAATGGACCCTGGGCAATCTTTATCTACTAGGCCACTCTGCATGTGATGTATGGGCTGAATAAAATGAACAGCAGAAAATTAGGGCCGCATCAGACTTCTTTAAGTGGCTACAGCCTTGATATATACGATTGCTTGTATTTAAAACTCAAAGCTTTCAATGGCTGACACCAATCCCAGTTCATTTAAAGTAGGACCAGGCCATAGCCATTTTACTGTATAAGCCATATTAGACATGGCGATTGATCAAAGCCGGAACTGCAACGCTTGCTGCGAGTATGTAACCCTGGGCGAGTCCGACCGGCGCCACTAAAAACTAAAGCTGTACAGCGCCTTTCAGCACCGGAACTTCGGTAAAATGTTTTCCATAAATGTTGTTTTGCATGCGGGATTGTATGCCTTGGCCGTTTTACTCGATTTAAACGAAATTTCGAGACAAACATTAATGTCGGCAGCGCGCGGGATCTCATACCATCTGATCTTTTTGGTAATACTAGCATTATTTATACTATTGTATTAAAGTAATACTATGATTCGGGTTTTTTCGACAATGAAGAGAATGAACAGAAGGGCTGATCTTGGTGTAGCCCGGACATTCAGCCTCCATGCATAGGAATGGATACGGAATGCCTGTGTGGAGAGTTCCCACTTTGATTCGACAAGCCCCAATATGAATCTTATCAAATTGATAGGAGGATCTTTATATATGCACATACCAAAAATCACCCGAAACGGTGTTTTCCGCATAGGTCACCATGACGTCACCAAGGACAGATCCTCCTAAGCCTTTCCAGTCTTGCCAAGCTGGAGACAACTATTATCATATTTTCGCCTTTATTTTAAAACATACTGATCAAATTATGTCACAAATGAGTCAACGCAACTGTATTATACCTACTATGTAGGTTTGTTGCATGTACTCACACTGAACGCCGAATATCGTGACCTAAACCATTTTGGTCAGATCTTACAAAACTTTACAGGGTAAACTCTCAACCTTAGGTGCTGTACCCCAAACAGATAAAACAATTTAAATCAGTTCTTGAATTACAGCCCTGTAACTAATCTTGGTGGTGCCAATCTAGATCCACATTTCATGTGCACAGATCATGCTGCCGATCCCGACCTTGCCCATAATTCATTAGCAAGGCAAAGTTTTTTCGATTATAATACAAGGTCAATACCGTGATAGAAGCTCAAATAATTTTGTATGTCAGAATGGGCTTATTAAGCCTTCATAAGCCAATTTACAATGTAAAATTAATTTTTCAGTTGAACTCTTGCATTCTGTGTGCACTTGACAAAGGAGTTAACATACTTGTTTCGTGTTTAGTCTCCACAACTTGCGTGCTTTCATCAAACTGTCACCTGAGTGAAAATGGATTTCAGCATCTTTCAACATGAAATATTTCATGGGAGGAAACAGCATTTTTATTTAATTACCTTCTTGTTTCTTCATTTTCTTGTGGATTGTCGATATGACAATCACTAATTATGGTGTTCACCCAATGTTTCTATAATTTTTAAAGATTATTTTGTAACACTAACAAGCACTTAGCAGCTGTTATAGGGCATTTTTTTAATTAATTAACTGACCTGAATTATCAACATGCTATAGTATTTTAATGTCAAAATGGACTATTTTTCAGATTGTTTTTAATTTAAATATTTGTAAATATATGTATTTGGTATACATTTATTATAGTTAATTAAGCCGAGGTTTAATTATTGTTCCACATCTTACTGTAGGAGAAATTATAAACATATAAAATTATTGCAATTCAAAACGCCGTTTCCCGTCAGTAAAACATCATTATACTTTTCACCGACACTGTGACAGTTAAAGAAGTGTGGCCCGGGAATATGTATATTATTTCACTTTGGAACAAAATGTGAGTTTAATCTAATGAAAAATGGTCATAAAGAATTGTTGTCATGTTGTAGTGTAAATATTAATTGATGTTTAGTTTTTGAACTGTAAGAAAACATTGTCAACAGACAAATCCTGATTCGTCCATTCGATCATAGAATGTTTGCCATAAATCCGTGAATATTCTTATGTTTGTTGTAGGCTGGAGTACTTAAAAACTGTTCAAATAACACGTTGCTGTGTAGCTAATTTTAAACGATAACGGCATTTAGATATAGCTGTGACAGAATATTACAGAAAACCTTGCCCTTATATATATATTGCTCTTATGCTTCATATATAGAAAGAGTGCAAAAACATAAACTGGCGATAGAAGAAACGCCTATATATGCAGTGTCTCAAATAACTTATATTCATACAGCAATATAGCATTATCATTTGGAGGAATTTCAAGGTTTAACAATTTGTTATTATCTCCTATATTTATGTTATATCATATCAAACTTCCAATTAATGAATGACAGCAGAAAGAGTATACGAGTGTTATTTGTATTACTAATACCGTCCTGTTAAACTATGGAGGATTTTAAGTTATGACCTACTCTTGCAAATAGATTCCTGAATGCTCCTTGTATTGGGATACTAATATTGCTGTTGTTACATTTCTTATGCCAGTGCACACAGCTCATTAAGAGCTCAGACCTAGCTTATGAAACAGACTGAATTATACATTTATATTTATCAACTTGTTTCATTAAATTTTTTAAGAACTGTCCTAGTTCAGAACTGTAGCGTCCACTACAACATCGTCCACCCACACATTTTCCTTAATATTATGGGACATCGTCTGTCTGACAAACGTTCAACTGGAATGACAGTCTGACTCCTGTTAATAAAATTTGCCATCGGCCACACATCGGACAGGGATTTCTCGATTCGTCTACAGGTAAGAACCAGAAACCGGAAACGGAAGCACAGAGACAAAAGGACCATGAACATTGATATATTAAGAAGCTAGCCAAAGTACAATATGCGTTAATAAATAACCATGGCAAGAGAACAAGTGGGCCACTCTCTGCATTCAAAGGAGCGTAGATGTTGACGGATTAATTGGCCCGATCGCATTCATTTCTTTCAGCACGTCAGGCTACGAGGACGCGGAAATAAAAGTAATGAAAAAGGGTTGCGTGAATCACCGGGGATGTTACTGGATCCTAAGCTTTTACGACTTGCCATAAACCGGTATAAGAGCATCTGTTCACACACCGACTTGCGGTATGGTTGGCATAATATCAATAATATTACCAAGCGGTTAGGCAAAGATTTAATATGAAGGGTTAATATTGAACATGCACCGTTTGTTATAGCAAAATAGGAGAAAAAAGATGCACTTACCTTCCGTATAAGGAATGCTTTAGTTCCTCCGGTGCCTCTAGCCATGCGTTTCCTATCCATTGTTTATCTTAGGACGGCTACTTAATATTGGGTTTGTCTGAAGACTAGTGGGTCTCACAAATTATTCATGGAAGGCAAGTATATCCCATCACAAATGTAGCTTATTACGAGTGCACAGCGTGAGTAAGCTCGGCCTGTTTACATAGCAACCAGTCCAATCTTGCAGACCATACTACGCAACTATGCAGACTGCTGTGACTGCGGAAAGCACTGCAGTAGATAAACAAATCAGTCCTGGCTGTAGTGAAAATATCCTTGTGTTTGCCACTGACAGATCTGCCCTGATGGTCTGAGGGTGGTTATTTAGACATGACTGGTCCTGGAAGCCAGTGAGGCATGCAGCCCAGGTGTCAACTTGGGATTTGACGGCATGTAATGTGACATAAGTGACTGTGATGACTGGCGCTGCTAGTGTTGTCTGCTGCCCCTGCTGCAGTAATAGTAAACACAGCCTCGGCAGTGAAGTCACGGTGCGCCACTTGGCAGAGCGGGAGGCTTTATCGGTCAGCACTGGCCCCGGTGTAAATTCTCTAATACGCCATCAATATATAATAATGTCACCTGTCAAAGTGGCGAATCGGGGCGCATGAACGCTGCCCTTGACCAATGAGCACACTGCGCGCCTAAAACGCACGCATCAGACGAGAGTGCTGCTAAAAGCCACTGCAGTGACACGGTAGAACGGCTAGTCACAATGAAAGGCAAGCCAGATCAAGGTTGAAGCTACGTGAACTGCTGTAGCCTGCCTGATGAATAGTCGGTTGTAGCAGCGCATCTGTATGCTCAGCACAGCCCAGCAAGAAACCTAAAGACAGCCGGACGCCCCATTGGACCAAGGCTTCCCAAGAGGGACAGACAGTTGTGGTCCATACAGAGTTTACTGATAAAGGCCTACAAAGACATGATAAGGGTATTTGATTATTTGACTCTTTGGATATGACGGGCTGGTTCCACCGGGGAGCCAATTCAGAACCAAGTTCTCTAACCCCAAAGCCAAGTGGATGTGGGTATAATTGCAACTTTAATCTCAAGGGTTATCAGTGGATATTTTGAAGTGCAGACCATTGCCTGCCTTGTGTCTCGGTGCAGATTAAAGCCATTCGTCACGAAAGAGTAATGGAGTTTTGTCCATAAATTTCAAACATTTGCAATCATGTTTAATTAAGCTTGAATCTTGTCATCAAAGGTTTCGGCAATATTTCTTGGGACTCAAACAATCTGTGTTCTCTGATAGCACGAAATAAATGAAATTGGATTTCATTTGGTATCTGCAATGAAACATGAGTAGAAATGAAACCTATATCAAAATTTGCCTATACATTGTAAACCTTTAACTAAGGCTAAGGTTCTTTTATTACAATGACCCATGAATTAATGTTATCAGGTTACTGCTTGAACAGTTGGACAACCTTTCTGTGAAGTCAGAAATGATGTGATTAATGACGCCGAGTGACCCAGTTGGTAAATGATGAATATGGTAAGTGACATGAACGTCGGTTTGCTGAACACGCGATTACTTATAAGGCTCTGGTGGACATACTAGTTATACAAAATATCTTTTAGCCGGGTTGCATAATATTATTTTTCTATGAAATTGAGAGATTTTATTTTAATGTGAAAGTCTCCTTTCCTACATTTTTCATTATTTTATTATTTGTTATTTTACATATTATCCGTTAGAAAGACAGGTTTCGGGTTCCCGCGTCTAAGAGTTGATTGGCTGTTACGTCATTAGGGCGGACATGTTGAGTGATTTTTTTTATTTCAGCTTTGCCAGCTGCGTCCAGCACATCAAAATAATATTGCGGCAAATTTCGGCTTTTGCTTAATTAAGAGTACGTGACCTTGTATGTTTTCCCGACGTAACATTTACAAAAAAAACACGCAATATTTAAATATCTTTTCAATATATATCCTTTATTCGGCCTGTCTTTTATTCAATCTGTGTTGCGTATTACTGCACATGTATATATGGAGATGATGTCGCAATTTTCCCCTTTTTCCCTTTTGTTGCCATATATTACAGGACTTTCAGGAAAGAGGGGGTAAACATCTCTGACGCTCGCAATCTCTTACGTATACGCCGGCTCTGAGTGTCCAAGCGTCCGATGGGATTATCTGTATTAAGCACCTTGTAGCAGTCAATGACCATTACCGAGTGTTTCTACCGATCTCGCATGTTGTATAAACGCCGCGTTGATAACTGAGGCTTACAGCAAATATCCGTATTATGACACGATTTCGAATAAATAAGATTATATGATAAATAAATTAAATACAACAATGATTCAATTTTACATAACCCTTCAATCTTGACACACTCCGCTTGGGATATTTTACTCTCAGATGGAACTCACCAAAATGTTTTCCTGAGCGTCAGGGTCTCTTCAAATTTTCTTCCTGTAGGAAGCCCTGATTATTATATATATAAACCATATTTATAGTGACCTTAATAAGCCTAAAGGTCGCTAAAGGTGTAAACTGCTTTCTCCTCGCACTGATGTTAGGCACTAGTCTGTGACAGGAAGTAGAACATTTCTACAAATAAATACATTGATGCTTTTAGTAATACAAAAGAAACATACATGTACCAATTTCTGGACTGGCAACCAGATCGTCCTTAACTGACCATATCCGAGCCTGTTGTTTCTTGGTACAGGACCCACCCTTTTAAAGTTGTTTGAAATATCTTAGAGACATTATTAAACAAAAAAAAATAGTAAAGAGAGATAGATTCATTTATTTAAACCAAACTCTTCAACATGGAAACATCAAACCTTAAAAATTAGAGTTATTATCATTACTATTATTATGATTAACCGCTTTCATCCCTTTTAACTTAAAAGTGTTACATACTGAATACGAAGGAAAAATTGCTAATATACTAATTAGATATAATCTTGTAATTTTTCTGCTGAACAATGCAAAAGACGTCAGATATCCAGGCATGAGGGCCATGGACCAGTCACATATTGCTTGTGTCTTTTTGCTTGCTATTTAACAACCCGTGCACTATATATATTACGTGGGTGTGCTCCAAACGCGTACATCAAAATTCCATCTCTTCATTTAACTTGACCTGTCTCTATGGAGCTTTCAAACTGAAGGTTAGCACGGTTGTATCAAATAATTACCAGATTTAGTGGATATTTACGATTTTCCTCAGCTGAGCCCTGTCATGGAGCAAGTCATCAGAGACAATGGTTTGACAACGGTTTAAGTATTGAATTACTGACTTGAAGGCCGCCAGCTCAAAACCAAAATTACAAGGGTACATTAATGATATTAATCATGACCTCGGGTACTCCCAGATCTAAATTACTACTTTATAATTCTTGGTTCTATACAGCCCCTGCACAGTAAATCCAATAATCTTTAGATTGCTCTGGTTGGTGTTAGACACATCACATTATTTCAGGAAAAACGGATTTGCCATTGGCCAGATTATTAACCAGGTCCGATTTAAAACATAACTGATCCGTCCAGAATTTCAGTCAGTCGTTTCTTGGTCCACTTTATTAGATTCTTTAAGAATTGTATGAGGCTTTGTTTGACAACAGAAAGTCTAACGGGGCTAGCAAGCAATTTGATGATTGTCAATGTGTTTTCATTTTGCGAAATTTATTCGATACATCAGACTTTAGAATATAAAGTTTTTGTTTTAATAATCCTACACTGACTTAAAAATAAAAAAAAATATAATTAATTTTGATGACTTCTCCTTTCCTCTTCTTGTTATTATTGTAATATAATTATTGTGTTTAGTTCTCTCAGAAATTCCGATTTTTCTGGCTATTTTATTTTTTTTTTTTTCAAATGTCACATACGGAACCCAAATGAAATTTAACTGATATACTAATCAATTTACTAATTAAACATCCCATATTCATAACAACAGTAAGTTCTCGTGATAGATTAATCTTATGTCTGCTTAATGGGATTACAGACATTGAAAATCAAGCCTTGAAAACCATGAGCCAACGACATATTACATTTTTATCTTTTTTATGTGTTTTATAACCTCTGTCACAAATTGGTACGCTATTCTGTGCAGTGAACTAGTACACCAAATCATATCGTTTCACTCAACTTAAATTGGTTCGTCTCTTTGGAACCACAAAAATTAGGTTAGCACAGGTGTATCAAATAATTACTAATGTTAGTAGATATTTACTCTTTTTCCGTCACCTATAGGCCATATCATCTGGCAACGCACTATAGAGAAATGGATGGACAATGATTTATTTATTCAATTACTTAGGGTCACTGGCTCAAAGCCCAAGCAGGCTGCATGGATTAAGATTAATCAAGTCAGTATAGTTTCCAATCCGTCCAATAATCCATTAATTATCTCTAGATTGCTTCCTTTTGTTCGTTAGTTCAAATTCCAAACAATATGTTTGGTAAAATGATTAAGTAACAGTCATGCTTAAGCCATGCGTAATTTTTATGAACTTCTTCCATCCATGACAGTCATATAAGATTTTTATTTAAATATATTGAGGGTCAGTATTTTTAAGTGAAATAAACTGTGATCTCTCTGATGAAAGTAACTGCACGTTATCGAAGAAAAAGTTGGACGGAATGATTTAGGATAATAATCGTTAATCGTATTGTCTAAAAGAGTGGGGACCCCGCAAAAATTATCCAAACATATTCAACCGGGATATCTGGCGAGCGAACCAGAGTTTATTTTTTTTTTTTGCAATTTGTGACCTTTCTAAAGCCGCACATATGCAACAACCTTAGGTTAAATGTATTTTTTTTTGTTTGTTGTTAACAAGTATCGTTTTCCTTAACAGCTTGTAGGTAATATATATCAGTCACAGACGCGTTAAAAGAACTTTACTTAACAGGGATACCTAGAGTTAATTTATATGTACGTTAAGTAAGCCAGATATCCCACAATTCTGCAGAACAGGTATAGTTGAATCGATAGCTGGCTGTAACATCATAAACACTTTAATGTTTGACCATTCATACTCTTGTCTTTGCAAAATGTTATTTTATCAATTTGACAGTGAATCAGATTAGGTGTAGCCGTGAACTGATAATATAATTTAGCCGGGATCCCAGTCATACGAACATCTGCAATTACCATCCACCGTATTGCAACGATTTAACGCAACAGAACCAGCATTCTTAACAAGGTTATGAGTGAAAAATTAAAAAAAATGAATACATGAGAATAGATCAACCAAAATATAACACCCATCTCTGAGGTAACCGCTTTAATTTCCTGTGCTTTATACGACTTGGATGTCATTCACATAACCTATGGGAGACATGCTTGTATATGGTCAGGATTTCAATAAACGTAGATTTACCTTATATTTTGCTGGTTATTTTAAGGTGATGATGGAGCCTGGAGAGTCGAGGGATAAAACGCTCAGCTCTCTCCTCTGGCGACCCGGGTTCGATCCCCGGAGTTGCCATGCTTGAGAGTGAGTTGTAGTAACTCGTCCAAGGTCGGTGGTTTTCTCCGAGTCCTTCGATTTCCTCCACCTCTAGAGAATACCGAACGCTATCATCTGAGCGAAGGGGAGTGCCTCGTATCATTTATTATATCTAGTAGTGCAATCCATGTTAAAAAAAAAGTTTATAGTATAAAATTTATAGTTTGTATAAAAATATCTTCAAACATTACTAAAAACCGCATCCTTATCAAGATTTACAGTTTGGTTCTCAACACTAGAAGATGTGCCAATATGACATATTGACAGCTTCCCTTATGACAGAGGCGCAAATTGCCGCTACATTAGGACCTAGTCACAATGGAAAGAGATACACGTAATTAAATACTGCCATCAGACAACCCAGAGATTAAACAGGTGCCGCAGGGGCACGAAGTGTCTTGTCGTTGTCCATTATTTAAAGTGTGCTACTGGAATTCGGTTGTTGCCAGATATGTATTTTGTAAAAGTAATCCAATACTCTTGTATTAGTGAAGTAGCAATTTCTGATTAGAAGATATCCTGTATTTCCTACTTGACATAGAGTTTATTTATGGAAAATATCCACAAAACGTATATCTGCCAAATCATTAAAAAAGTGTATCTATTCAATCAAAACCCGGATAATTCGGGGCTGGCACTTAACTTATATTAATTTGGTATTATACAGAACGCTGTTAGTATTGGTGTTATATATATATATATATATATATATATATATATATATATATATATATATATATATATATACATACATATATTATATATATATATATAGATTCAGGGCTTTCAGGAACACGGGGGTATGCAAAATGTCTTTGGAACGCTCGGTTCTGAGGGTTCAAGCGTCCTATCGAACCGGCGAATTTCTGGCTGTAGGAAAGAGACTAACATAGCTGGCTGTTGTAGCAAAGAGTTATTGACCAGTTCCGGCTACCTCAAACAAACCAGTCTCTTGTCCAAACACTGTGATGACAACTGATAGCTTACTCTTATTTATCATATAAATAAATAAGAATATAATGACATCGTATACAAAAACAAAATGATACAATTATGACTTTTAATATTTTAAAATTATTTAGTTTTACATAACATTTCAAAATTTGACGCACAGGCTCTCCTAAGGGAGCTCAAAAATCCTATTTTAGCGTCCAGAACTCCTCATTTTTTCTCTCTATGATACTGATATATTCAATAAGATAAGATATACACTTGATTAATCACTTATATATATATATATATAAATGCTGGGTCGTAGAAATCGTGCGTATATATATAAGATGTCGTGCATGCTGCAAAGATAAAAGACTGATTCGGTTACAGGGAAATGATGCGGGGGCATTAAGTCATTAGGCGTATATAAGGAATGCATTGTGTATATACGGATTTTACATCAGAACTTTAAGAGTGGCTAGAGAATCACTCAAGAACCACAGGTTAGCAAACCAGGTAAAGATGATATTTTTTATTGGGATATAGAGAAAAATGGGGTATAGTTTTTTTTTGTGGGGGGGGGGGTTCCGCACTGTAAATAAATGATTATTATACCTTTTTGTTGTGTGGTATACTTTTATGACATGTTTCTGTTTCATCCAGAACCCTCATTTGGTGAAGACACCTTATAGTTTATCATGGTGGACACGCTTGTTTATTGATGATTGAATATGAAAAGTTGCCAATATGGAGATTCCAATCAAGGATTTCCAGTGATAAAGTTGTATTTAAGTAGATATATTACTATACATGAGATGAAAATCCGTGAGTGAAGTTACGGAGGTGCGCGAATTATTGCCGGGCCGAACTTTATATCACGTCAACATTTTTATATGACCGTATTTTTTAACAAAATTGCTGTTTGAATAAGGCTAACTGGGCGGCACATTTAGCGTGAAGTAGTCCTAACGAGGCTCTGGTTATTTTTAAGTGTCAATGTAATCGAATAGGCCTCATGGCGTTATTTATGACAGAAGAATATCTCACGTTAAACATTTGTGTATGACAGTATTTTTTAAACGAAATTGCTATTTGGAAATATTACCTAAAAGCTAACTGAAGGGCATATTTAAAGTAATCCAGTCGAGGCTCTAGGGTCTAGCTTATAAATAATAAGGATCTATAGAAATTTAAACCAGTTCCCTATTTTTGGAAGGTACTAAATAGAGCCTTATTTGCGTTTCCGGTTCCCGTCATTTTGTTGGTGAGCAGCAGGCCATTTACAAGCAGAGATTCGAGCCCCTCCTCGATTCGAGGTTAATGGGAATTTTTATTGGAATAATCATACACACGTAGAGAGATTCCAAAGCCGATTTGTAATTCATAGATGCAGCAATCCAGCGCCGAAGCGGCCGGTTTGACGAGCACAGTCCGCCATAGGAAGGTCATTTAGTTCACTTTTGGACTTCCCCCTCAAGCTGTGGCGCCAAACCCGAAGATCGCATTTGCCTTAGGGTGCTTTTACGTACATACGGTCCACAGGGAAATTGGTTTCCATTTATTTAAATTACATATGTTTTATAGGAGAGCATTATGCCAAGAAAATCCCGATATAACGCTATATTCATATGATGATATGCTGGTCAAGCTGCGGACATACGATGCAGTCGTCCCAGGTCTCCTTCGTTTAAACCGCTGCTTTGTACATTTCTCTGGGTTCCACCACCAGGACTTACAAGGAGCAAAAAATTGTAATCGGACAAATGAGATCATGTTATCTTATTGTGCATCCAGCTCCAAATTTCAACCATGCGACGTCGTCATTCTGATTCTTTGCCTTATGCCGGAAATTGCGCTTAACTTGCTATATACGCTGTGTTGCATTGATATCGCTGGTAATGTTAACATATGCTATGAAAGAGAAATAAACAAAAGAAAAAAAACACGTGAATGTAAGGCTAAAACTGTAAATCCCATATCTATGGTAAACGGCGTCATTACCCGAGCCTCGCACTATTTATGTGATAATCATGTATAATTCTTACTTTTATTTTAACTAAATATACTTATGTCAAACTTTTGTTTCTTCTTAAAAAAAATTTAGTCCTTTTGTTTAACAGCGCCTATGGATGATAGTTAACCCGAATGAATCAGTTCAGAGATTCATATGCAATTGTGTATTCATATATGAGCCAATTAGTCATTTATTCATGACAAACATTGCTCCAATTTTACAACTACAAGACTAACACAAATTTTAGAATTTAGAGCTGCCGTAATTAAATCCTGCTAATTAATCAAAATTACGCATTACATATACTTGTTTATCTATAAGAATCAATGATCGAGAATATATTCTAGGACACAAGAATAAAAAGAATATTTCCAATCCCTTGACACTAGAAAAATAATATAACATTGTATTACTTTTTACGAAAGCATATTATATCTTTATTCTGGAAAGCCCCATGGAGGTTAATACAATAGTACCTAGCATAAAAATGCTTACTTTTTTACACGCAAGAGATGTTAAAACAATATCCATAAAGCTATTACATGTAGGCCAAAAGTTACACGACCGTTGGCAGACTGATGAATTGATGAAGCCGTATTTTAAAGCCTCCAGTGTACAGAACAATATTTTATTCATCATCAAACCAATCGGATGGCCTACATACATATGAACTGTTTCGCTTGAGCTCAAGGGGTTCAGCGATCGATACTGTTCATAAGGGCAGCATGGACCGTCGTCTCGGCTTTGCGGTCCTTACTTAAATGCTTTCTCTTTCCTCGGGGCCAACATGACTCGGAAATCCATAGCATGTAAATTATGGTCCTCTGTCTCCCGCTGGATCAAACGGGGCTGGCATGGCGCCTCACGGAGGTCACACACGGTGGCGACACCTTATGACTAAACAATAAATGAAGCCTCCTAAAATGTTAACGCCAGCTCTTCACCTACCTCATCTGGCTTATTTATAAAAAAATAATGAACTCAGGTAATTCCTGCTAAGAGTCGTTCTTATAACGCCTTCACGCCGGAAGTATGAACTTGTTCATCTACAAGCTAGACAAACGGGAAAACCATTTAATTTTAGATAGTTGTTCGTATATACATGTATTTGTAAGTTAAACTGTCATTTGTTGTAAAACACCCTCTGCACAACTCTGGTTCGTCTGATTTGCTGCCAGGTGTCCTTGCATGCTAAATGTGTTTGGCAAGGCTCCATCTAACACTTAATAAAAGGAATTCAGTTCACGTTTGTTCGCAGTGTTCTCTAAAACCGCGTTGTATACAATATTGTGCCATACATCATTTTAAAGGTTATTATCCCCGCAGTGACATAAGCGATATGAGTTTAAATAATTTTTAATATACATATAATTTTGAGTGATTTTTCCGTTTTTTCACCAAGCACAGCCGAACTGTCTTCGGCAATAACCGGAATGCGTGCATCGTGGTCACTTTACCTCTAACACTAAGGACTATTGTTCATATGAATAACGCTTGCTTTCAATGAGGGATTTGACCCACGTGCGTGGTCAGTAAAAGGGAAAAAACACATGTTTCTCGCTTTATGAACTGGAGAGTTCAACCCAGGAGGATTAATGACAAAACCTAATTCAAGGTCCCAATTTCAGGAACAGGGCTGGGGTGGTGCCGGGGGTTTAAGGCCTCAAAATATGTCTGAATACGATGAAACAAAAAGGTTGCGGCGGTTGAAAATGGATAAGGGCCCTCTGCATGGAGTCCCGTTGGGTCCGCTTCTGCTACTTACGAGGTATGCATATTTCTGTTTCTTTCTTCAGGAACAGTTTACTTGCAACGTACATTTAATTAATCTTTCATGTGTTCCTCACATCAACCTAATCTTTATACGTCCAATGATAGAATCCAGTCAAATATCATAGAAAACCTGAATGCCCCCGCGTCTCATTCCGGTTCGCAATATAAACACAATCACTGTCCAGGTCTTCAAGGTAAACATACCGGGCTATAAATTTCTTGCCACGAGGAGTGCCCCACAAAATAAATGTTAAAAATATTGGAGCGACTGCAGGATCTTTCACGCATTTTCTCCACCAGGTAATGAGTTTATACGGATGGGCGGTATGATGTTTAGGATTCATGTAATTTAAAAGTAAGGGGCAGATAAAAATAAGTGGCAAAATTAAGATACAGGCAGTTGGACATAGAAACGTTTTTTGTTCACAGAAGTGTTGTGCCTCATAGAGGTTCATGAGTTATTCTGCAGTCGTGCCAAAATGTTTATACATATCTTATGGAGACAGTTTCCCACTGAAAACCTATATTTTCTATTAACTTTTAGAATAAAAAAATGAGCCAACGTTTCACAACTCAGTTTATAAATCATCCCAACCACGGAAATAAGCCCGGTTTACCAGGTCTATCAATTAGTCTGTTATAATCACGTGGATGTAAACAAAACGTCTGGGTTCATTGTTATCTTATGTTAATGGACCTAAGATATCGGAATAAACCCCTGTAAATTTATGACAAATGTTGTCATGGATATTCACTGATTATATTCACTGACTTCTTTATTCATTCCCCCAGACATTTCACGCTGCCTAGTGTTACAGAATCTGATTTTTTTAATTTCCTTGACAAAATTTGTGTTCATCACGCATACGTGATCTGTTGATGTTAGGCTCCGTAACAATATATATATATATATATATATATATATATATATATATATATATATATGGTGTGTGTGTGTGTGTGTGTGTGCGTGTTTCGTTAGAAAGAGCGCACGTTAATTCATTGTTAGGGTGAGGGTAACACTTTGATTGTTTAAATTTAAGCGTCAATCTGGATTCAATCGAGTCAATGTAACGACGTTACATGTGCATACTGGGAAATTTTCTGGTATCATCTTCTGAAAAGCTGAATGAATATTAAAGTAATTTGGTAAGCTTACGTTATAAAAAAAAACAAGCTTACCAATTTACCAATTTTTTTATTTAATCTCTGGTTAAAATAAAACGTTTCTTGAATAATACTACGTTTTAAAAAATAGTATTATTCAAGAAACGTTTTATTTTAACCAGAGATTAAATAAAAAAAATACATTTCACCCATGGGCCCTATTTGCCTTAATAACCAACCGAAGATTGACTGTGATCTCGTCGTAATTTTCAATATTTCCATCACAAAGATCTCTCCATAAGCTAGGGACTTTTCATGTACGAAATCAGATCAGTCCAGCCTGTAGTTACTGCGGCTTAACATTCGTATTCATGGTTAACATTTGGCGATATACATTTTCTCAGTATTTCGCGAAAGTTCAATTTTCGTGATCTAACCATACAGGATATCCTTTAATATATGATTTATTTGATATGCTCGTAAAGATCTTTACTATTTGATAAGGACCCTGGGCACATCGAAAGGGTTAAACTTTTTGTCATTATAAGCAGATTATGTAAAAGATCTCATATCATTCTCAATATTAATCTGAGATGAATAGATTTATAGGTTCAATATATTTTAACAGGATATCTCGTATAGCAAGTGCTGTTTTTATGAGATCATGAGATCCTTCTATACTTTGAAATACAGCAAATACAAATGACATAACAGCACGAGTACAATATGGGGATGAGTGACCTAATTGACAGTCCTTTAGTATTTCCACATGAATTTTAAGCTTAATCGAGTACACTTACTATCACTAAACAATAAAATATACCTGATGACTAACTGGGTCTTCCCTGTAAACAAAACATGAAAAAAGAGTATCTCTTTATAAAAACGACGCTAAAATGAATATCAAGTTAAACCGTTGAAGGGGTATAAAAGTTTTTATAACATAAGATAATTTACTTTTGCCGGAGTTTGCGTTTTAGAAAATAGTATTGAAAGACTGAATAGACTTGGCTTCACAGCTAGAAGTATAGCAAGACTAACTGTGGTCTGTGTTTTGTTTCGGGAGTAAAAAATACTTTTAAAAGCATCTCTAGTTGCCTATCATTGACCATATTTTGTTAAATTTAGAGAGATGACCAATAGGTTTTGAGCTATTCCATGATACCATCTGTAGCAATAGAGAGCGGGTGTTGCATGTTTAAAATTTGATACACAATGTGATACAACGCTCTCATTATATTCTTTGTTCTGTGCTCATCCTAGTGGTCGAACCCAAGGAACCTTGCCATACAAAGCAGCGGTTACACCTAAACGTTGTCTGGGACGACTGCAGTCTATTACCGCTGTATGAGGAGTGTAAACGGCACTAGAAGCATATATAATTCTATTCCCCCTTTTTTTGGTCGAACCAGAGGGTCTTACGTCTCCCCCTCCCCCCTCTAAATCTGCCCCTGCCAGTAATAGTATTAGTGTTTATATCAAATAAAAAAGCACCAAATTCTCATACAGATGCCTTGGTATAAAGCCAAATTTGTAGCCCAATGGATATGAAATAACTTGGTGGATTTAATAATAATAATGAAAATTTTAACTGTTGACGCTATGCGTTCATGCTTTAAAAACTATATTTCTTATGTAGAAGTATTTGAAAAACAACATATTGATAAGTTTAAAAAGCGCAGAGAGCCAAGCTAAAGTTCGAGATGCACAGTGTATAATTTTGGCGTTTCATACAGGAATTTAGAGAGTCCCAAGGGATTGGTGATCTGTGTCAAATTTTGAAAGGTTGTATCAGTTGAATCGTTCTTTACGTTGTTTTTGTATCAATATATAATCAAATATTGTGTTATAACATGATTGTTTTTAATCAGAGTGGAATCAATGAAGAAGCAAGTTCGTGCCCGGTCTGTGTCCCATGTACCTGATGGGGCGATAAAACTAGCTCATCCGCGGCACAAAGAGTTGCCGCGCTGATAAGACCGGCGGACCTTGAGTAACCTCCCCTCGGAACCATTCGTTCGTTTCCGGAACTCTTGGGAGTGAACTTTCGTGGGAACCAGCTTCGTTTCAATCGGGCGATAGTACGTGTCAAGCACCTGCATTGACAAAGTCAGGGACCACCGCTATCAAGCACTTAAATTCACGGTCTTCTGATCCTAGGCGCTCTAAAATTTCAGCATCCGAGGATTATTATAAACCTAGTGAATGAACTATATAAGTGTGCAATGTGTTAACTGATGTGAAGTAAGTGAAATTAACCATTTATTCGAAGAAATCAAGTTTTTTTCATACAAATGATGCGTCATATATAACAGCAAAAATTGAGTAGCTGCATGCATTCGTTTCAACGTTACTCTAGTGAGTTCCCGATACTTGCACCACCTGAATATATCTCGTGCGCATAATTTCAAATAACACAAACTTTCTGCGCATACATATTTAAAGTCTATATATTATTCCAGGAATTTACCACTCAGCAGCTTGATTTATCGCTCTGACCGGCAAAGGCTGTCTTGGTCATCGTTAGTTACATGAGACACGCGAGCAGGATCAATGCATGGCAGTGCACAATGGGCGCACAATAGGGTTGATGGGCTTATCGCGTGCTTATTGCAATTAAGTATCGGCAGAGACCTAGGGCTGGCATTGGCTGGTAAGAATTGTTTCTCTATTCAATATAAACTCCTGGGGTCTTAGGGTTAGTTGTCAGCACAGTGTTTTCACAATGTGACTGTTTTTGAGATAGTTGGCAGGGGTAAGCGCCTGGTACAGATCATAACTACAACAAAGTCCGCTCGTCCAGTAGGAAGCCTGGACCTAGAGGGCCAAGCGTCCCAATGAGATTTTGAGCGTCACAGACGCTTACCTTCACGTTAATGAAAGCCCTGAAATTAAGAAATGTTTAACTGTAAGATCTATAAAAGAGAAATTCACAGACGGTAGAGATGAATCCAGAATAATTGCTTGCGGGCAAAAATACTTGAGAAATGTAACATGTCTTAATATGTCTATATGTCAAGGAATCTCGAATAAAGAATACAGTGCATGGCTTCATATTCGCTTGGTTATATTTTCGCGAATTTTCAATTTATATAGCAGAAATACATAATCTAAAATCATAAATAAATATATTTTATTTATCCAGGTATCACAATCAGATTCACAAGGGAGTCCATAAGGGAGACTCTGCAGTTGGATCAACGTTTTCTGGATTATTTTCATACAAGGTTCAAGGGATTTACCTTTTTTAAGGCTTTTGGGCCAATTTTTACTTGTAGGGACCCCAGCTCCCCTCCTTTCCGGACCATGAGCCATTTTTTATGGTTTTCGACATCAGTCCTCCTTTTTTGGACCCCTCCTTTTTTTAAGTCCTGGATCCGCCCCTATTTAGGCCTCTCTAATGCTACAATAATTTTAATCTGAGAGTTCAGACCGAACATGTAAATGTATTTTCTCATATGCAAATATCCAGGAGATAAACCAACTGGTCCGTTGGAATTAAAATTATGGCACGTCGTCAAAGAGGCCTCCATTTAGGTGTGGGCGACAGTTTGCAAATTGTGTATTTCAGTGGACCAAATGTAATATGACAGGGCCAGGTTGAAGGTGTCACACTAAAACAAATAAATAGAAGGGTCATTAATATGTGGCTTTGTTTTTTTTTTTATGATATAGGATTTAGCTTTTTAATCATGCAAAGATAATCTTTTGAATTTTTGAAGAAATTTTGAAGAGTGAAAATGTTTACATCAGTTACTGTGAGAGTTGTGCCTTTTCCACAGTGTGCTCCGGCAGATGCTGCCATCTTGCGACTAGGGGGGGGGGGGGGGGCCGGAACTGCTTGGCGGTTCTAAAATTTGACACATTAGGCGTAACTTCACAGCTTTTTTATATAGAGTTTAAGCCAGTCTCTCATGCCCATATGCTTGAACTGTCAAAATTTGAGCAGGTATATATGAAACATAGCCTTATTCACAATAATTACATATAGTGGAAATAATGCGTAAACCTAATAGCGCGTGGCGGTGTTATATGTATGGAGCTTATCATCCAGAACAGAGACCGGGCCCTGAAGTGATTAGCTGGTGCAAAGTGTGACGTCACAGGCAAAACCTGGAAGCGACTTAAATCCAACAATACATGTTGTGTTAATTCTTCCCTTTATTTGTGGGTTGTCAGTGTCAGAAAAATAAGCTTTTGATGAAATCTAGAATTTTAAGTTAGAGGGGATTTCCCTGTTGTAAGTGCAAATAGATGTGCCAATAGTTTTTGAACAAAACACACAACCATGTGTTTTAATATGGAAAATTAATAGAAATAAATGTTTATCCTCCAGGAATAGGTTCAGTTTATGTATAATCTATATCATTATTATTTTTTCATAAGCAGTTGTGTTATATTACAATATAATAAGATTTCGAATACGTTTGCTTGACCGTCAGTCTGACCTCTCTGCAAGTTCTACTAACTGCTGGCATCTGGTGGTCGAATCAATAACTAAAGGGAACAATGCATTTTTCAATATCCTGATATGTTATTGTATGATCCAATGACCTCGCATAACAACAGGTAACTTAATCGTCCTTTACCCTACTTGATATACAGTGGAACCTCTCTCGATGGGCACCTTCAATAAACTGGACACCTCTATATAGCGAGCCGTTTTTTCTCCTTATTACATGTATTTATCATGCGGTCATAACCTCCATTTGGTAGGCATGCACCTTTTTAAAGTTTGGTGTTTGGCCTAGTCCCAAAGGCGCCCACAATACAAAGGTTTTACTGTATTTTAGTGTGAGTTTTCTCTGCATTTTCTGAATATGCTTTTCCATCGTCTTACACATTTTTTTAAACCAGGTGTTGAATGTTGCTGTCTTATTGGTATATACCCGATATATCTCACGCCGAAGGCTAAGCAGCTGCATATTGCAATGGCAAAATGGAGAATGAATATAGGTCTGTTAAAAACGTGTACAGTTTCAAGCAAGCAGGTGTATTTCAGCCATTATAAGTTCTAAAAGGGGATAACCTAGCCTTAAAAATAACCATCCTTGGCAGGCTTTATCTCCCTCATATTAGACCAGACTGAGCCTCTGTGTGTCTTAAACACTCAGGGGCGTCAATACAGGGGGATGGGGTACATCCCCCCCCCCCTCCCGCCTCCATTAACATATACTGGAAACATAACACCGTAATAATATATTTAAAAAAAAATGTTTTCAGAAATTACCCTCCCCCGCCTGTGAGTCATCTCCAACCCTTGCTGATAAATTGACACTACTCTATATACTGGCTTGCTTTTTATATGAATAATCATTTATAAACAAACAAATACGTACCAGTTGTGACTATAAAGCCACACATCTGAATAACATTCTTTAAAATTCTAAAGAAAATGGCAAACATTCAACATAGCCTCGATCAAACGCATACTCTTATATACGCCCCTGTATACGATTTTTCATTACCTCTTGTACAGTCACACTTTGTACGCCTTATATTAATAATATCATTGCACACATTGTACAGAATCGGACTCACAAAAGTCTGGCTCTGCTGGTAAGGGGTTGTAATCAAAATCTGACACCCACAATGCACCGGGGCTTTTAACTACACAATCATGTATTAATTGTTTTACTGCAAAATTACATATACTTGGGTGTTTTTGTCGTAAGGACTTCATTGAAATAAGTTATATTCTGTAAACGTGCGCATGTGAAATATAAACAGAAGTTGTCTACTTGAAATGTATCATTTCATCATATATATATATACTGAATCACATTTTAAATATATTACAATTAAGTATAAAGTTTTAGAAAATACGGTATTATGTTTCTAGTATATGTTAATTCTAAACCAGGTTTAGATATAATATTACATATAGTAGACTCACAAATGAAACCAAAGGCTATAAATTAATTCATTTGCATGAATATATAAATAATGTTCCCTGAATAGTGGGGGGTTGATTTCATTGACCCTCCCCCTTGCAAAAAAGTGGGAATATATACCCCCTCACCCACCCCCATATTGACGCCCCTGTCTCCATACCATAGGATGCTCAAACCTCTCACGTACTCTCCATATAATAATTATGTCATATACATCCCGGGTTTAATAACAAGTCATCCCCATGATTATCCTTATTTAAAACCATGCATATAAGGCCAAAAAAAATAAAAGGTGTGGTTCTCAGGCACCGCCCGCATCAATTTTTAACCCCCGCATCAAAAATTTTTATTTTGATTTTTATCTTTCAAGTAGATAAATAATACAATTTATGTAGTGCCTTTACCTGTTTAGCAAAAAAATTTGTTATTTTCATATTTTTCATTGATCATATGACATTTTATAAGAGCATTCAAAAAAAGGTCAAAAATAAAATACCGCCCGCCCGCACTGATTTCTGAAAAAAAGTGCCTGAGAACCATACCTTATTTTTTTTTTGGCCTAATAAGCTTTCATCTTTTTTAACAGAGAACGCCACCTGCAGGCAATCTACTACGTTAAATTATTCAAATAGCTCTCACGAAATTAAAAATGATAATTTTTTAGTCAAGAAAAGCTGTTAATTCTGTGAGTGGCCAGAAAATGGGCCAGTGTGTATCTCAGCTGTGTCTCGTGAAAAAAAATGTGACGCACCAGAGAGGACTTTTTTTCAGAAACATGATCCTCATCATCAGAAGATCTCTCCTGTCGAGCTAAAACCTACCGATAGCACAGGTGTGGGTGCACTAACATTTAATGGTGTGGTTATAATTATTATATATGATAATAATAATAATATTATATATATATATATGTGTGTATATATAAATATATATATATATATATATATATAGAGAGAGAGAGAGAGAGAGAGAGGAAGAGAGAGAGAGGGGGGGGGGGGGCTGGAGTAAGCAAAAGAAAGAGAAACTGCATGAGAGAGAGAGAGGAAAAGAGAGGGTAAAATGAGAGAAACAGACATACAGACAGCTAGACAGACAGAAAGAAAGATGAATTATACAGGCACTTGTTCCTTTCAGTCAGCTAGAAGAAAACTATGTATGAATTTAATTTTATGTACTGTGTCATCTAATACTTAATTTATTCATTTAATGCTTATAAAAGGAATTAGGTCCACCTTTATTCGCAAAGTTCTGTGAAACCGCTTTGCGTATGACACTGTGCCATACCTCAGTTTGAAGGTTATTGTTCCCGCAGTAACTTCGCCGATATGAGAGCAAATAAGTTTAAATGTGCTTTCAGTGACGGATTTATGCATGTTTGGCCTGTCATTTGACCCAGGCTCTGACACACGTGCTTGCTCAGTCAATGTGAAAACTCACAACCCAGGAGAATTAATGACAAAACTTATACAAGATACCCATTTTTGGAAAAGGAGTGGGGTGGAGGTTCCAGGCCTCAAAATTGGTCTGATACGATTAAAAAGGGTTGCGGTGGTTGAACAGGGAGTACGGACCCCCTGGATTCCCCTTTGCTCCGCTTCTGCTATATTTCCGTTTCTCTCTTCAGGAACAGTTGCTTTAAAATGTACATTAAATCATCTTTCATGTCTTCCTCACATCTACCTATTCCTTAAACGTCCAACAATAGTAATCAGTCAATATCATCGAAAATCTTAATGCCCCGCGTGCTATTCCGGTTCGCAAATGTAAACATCATCACTGACCATGCAGGTCTTCATGGTATAAACATATACCGCTGAATGAATTTCTTGCCACGAGCACAGCGCCACAAAATAAATGTAAAAAAATTGTACATATCTTATTCATACAGTTACCAACTGAAAATCTATATTTTCTTTTAATGTTTGGAATTAAGAAAAAAATAAGCCAATATTCCTCATCTCAGATAAGACATCTCCCCTACCCCGATAAAAACCGGTATATACCGGGTTTATCATGCAGCTAGTTTTTTCATAAAGCATATTAGTAAATTGGGATAATGGTTAAATAAATAAACTTAGAGGTCATTTAGAAATGTTAACCATTACATGGTTTGCAAAGGATTTTATTTGATAAATCCTAATTATATGAAGTCCGGCAATGGAATTTACCCTAAAATAATCAATTAAATAATAGCTTGCAAAGGATTTTGCTTTTTACACTCCTGACTGTTCCACCAGTAACCCTGGATGAGGAAGTGGGCACCTGCCAGGTGCGTCTATTTGTAAGTTTTGTCCTGGTTTTCTTCCGGTGTAGCGGAAATATTATACTGTCAGGTAAAAGGGTACATACGTTCCACCTTCTTTGTATATTTTCTTATGATACAAATATAGATGATCTGAAATAATGGATATATTTATTAAATTAATTCTTACAGACACATTTAGATGCCAGAGTACGATTAATTAAAGTCATTTATTGCAAACACAGACTTACGGGTTTAATGAAAATGTAAAATAAGAATAAAAATGCATCACATGTATTTACGCAAAATGGCAGCTCCATGAACGGTCCAGAAACAATGGAAGAAATAATCATGCCTCGGTTCGATAAAAGTGTCAGGATGCGACACGAAAGTTCTCCGAGTGCAGCGTCCAGGCGATAATTTATAACTGTAGGACAGAGTTTAACAAAAGGGACGTGAAATTTTCAATCTTTATAACGCTTATTTTGGATCACGCTCTTAACAAAAATTATAATTCGTTTCTCATGCTGTTAACAGTTTTTCTCTCATTATGACTTGTTAGCATTGTACAAGTAAGCCCCGTGTTTTCAATATTATTACTTGTTGGTTTTTTTTTTAATTTTAAGAGGCCAATCGTATATAATTTTCATTATAATGTTTGTATTCTTTAAATTCTTTTTAAAAATTTTGATCTTTCAATCGCTTAACCAGAAATAAAGATTAAATTGACTATATAAACTTTTACTGACTATTTCTCGTCCCACCGCAAGGTCTGAAAATACCATCCATGGTATGGTCAATATAGGGGCGGGTATGTGTGTGTTTGTAATGTTCGTAAATGTGTGATATTGTTCCGCTAACAGATGTATTTCATTCTTAAACCGTGCATATTTCCAGTTTTAAGCGTAGCAAGTTCTTTAGATTATAATGTCGAAATACATGCCCATTTGTTAGAGAAATATATACTTAGAGTAATACACCTAATATTCGTATAATATATACTTCATGTAACCCTTCATATGTAGCTCGTACTTCCCTACGATGGTGAGGTCCATGCGAATATGTTTCACCCCTTCATGTTCATGGGGTATCTGACAACCTTTACACCCAAACATTTGCACTTTGCTGATACACAGGAACCACAGATAACCCATGTATCTGTCATCGCCAGAAGTACGCCGATGGCGTGTGGGGTCGCTACTCCCACAACAGTAGGAAATGTGATAGCCTTCACTGCGAGATTCCAGTGTGTCACAGGACAGTTACTCCCCTGTGAAAGATAACACCCCCATCTCCACTGAAAATGTCACTTTCACTCATGATATCAGATCTGTATATTGTGCCTTTTTTATAATCTGGAGATCCGTAATTGAATGATAAACATTATGTACCTGTTTCAATAACGAACGGTTCAGTGAGTGTATACCGTAATCCCTATTTGCATGTCCCGTCACACAACCTTTATTAAGTCCTTCTTCAACTGCAGAATGTCTAACTTAACCTGAACTTTGTATTATTTTAATTGTATCGCTACAGTAAATGAGTGATATGGTACATTCAAATTACATTTAGATTATCATAGCTACTCCATTAACAAAAACAGATAGATTATAAAATGATATATTCAATGCTCTGTTGCTATCTGTTGATAAAAAATAGATCATATAATGTAATTTTCAATGCTCTGGCTACCGGGTAGTCAAAAGCTCTAGCTCTAGCTACCCAATTAATCATATCTGATGTCAAATAATGCAATAAAAGCCAACCCTGTTAAAACTTTTTTTTACATTATAATTCTTATTACCACTTAATATAAACATTTGAAAAATACGTGGCATTCCAAACACGCAGTACTATTTCTGTTACCAAATATTGCCAGTATAAAGAAAATTATAAATACAAACTAAAAATAACATTTTGAATAAACTGTAGGCCTACTAGTTCCTCATTTAATGGAAACTTACTAGATGGATTATAAGAGGCATTTTGTCCATGGTAGATTATAGAGGGGCAGGTGGGAGCGAGGGGTTGGTGGGTCTGGGGGGGGGGGGGGATTAGCATGGGGACAATTCATTCGACAGACTACCAATTCTAATCTGTGCTGCATGGACCCTGATCGCGCTCAGTCACTCCACTAGTAACAGCGGTGTCCATCAAGTGCCTCGGGGGTCTCTGCGTTGTACAAGAGCTGTTACAAACGGATTTTAAAAGCTGAAGCCGTGAACACGCCTGAAGTTATCTACATAGTGAAAACCTTGGTGTCATTAGGCGAGTAGCAACATGAAGCTGTTTTGTGTCTGTCTCTTTCTACCCCTGACGTTCATGTTGGCCCACGGAGCTCCACTCAACAGTAAGTTACGCGTACACGATGAGACCTGACTCTAGCATTCCTCAGACAACAGCTAAGACAAAAGTGTATTTTGACTAAGGGTGTTCAACTGTTGTGTCACATTGTAATACTAAGTTCGCACGACAACAGGGCCTGGCTTTAATCATTAAAATAAGGTATAAATAACAGCTAATGGACTGTGCTTATTTTTTACTAAACACGAATATTAATATTCCTAAAATGTCATGATTTACTGCTTTTTCGTATGAAACACTGCCAATGATATTTAGCGACACGCCCTGTCGGATGTTAATACCATTAGTAGTACCTACCTAGCTACAGGCCTGTAACGCAGACCATTCTTTTTTGTTCTTTCATGTTAGCATTCATTCCTGAACGGAGGCTGAATGTTCGGGCTATGTTGTACCACACTACAATTAACGGATATACAAACGTCGCTTGAAAATATTAAATGATCAAATACTGCTTTCTAGACTCCAATTTACAATAATGGGGTTTCTCACATAAAGAACTATTATATTTTAATATAATTAAAGGGAAAATATACAAATATTTGTTTCCCTGCTCTATAATATTGATTTATTGGCTAATTATTCTCTATTGTCAAAGACGCTTTTTACCCTTGATATTAATAATATGGTCTCAAAGGCAGGATGATATTTCTTCATATACATATAGAAAATAGTTAATTGCATTAATTGAGTGTTAACTGAACCTTTTATACATGTCTGTCGACAGTTTTAACATCTTAGCTACCACTGGTTTCACCATTTATATGTTTGCAGTAGATACGAAAACGTCGTTATGGATACTAAATCTAAGCACCTCGGAGTGATCATTAACGTGATTCACGCTGTGGTGACTGTCGAAATGTCACCAAGCCGAAGTTCTATCTGGCTTGACGTAATTAGTAGTAAAAGTGTATGAAATAAATCAATTGATCAATGAAAAGATGACATAGTGTCTAGTTGATCATGTTGACATATTGAAACAGGGGGTTTGTGTCTCATTTAAAACTAGAAATTCGCATGCTATGGAATGCAAGCATTCGCCTTGTGTGGGTCCCTAGCTGATGCTCCTCCCATTTTTATTTACATTCAATGCTTTCGTTCTGTTTCCCTAGGTTCATTCATGCATAAGTGACTGTACATTTGAATCCGGATCATATGTCGGATATACACCGAAATCTGATCGATTCTTCTTTGCCCTAGTCCTAAAATGGCCTGAACATTTCATGAGATTTTTGATGATTGCGTGAGCTTTGTTGTGAACTGGCTCCAACTGAGGATGAAGGGTTAAAATGAATATATCTTTTCTGATGACAAGGGGCAAATGGTATTAAACTATACCAATTACCCACTGTACGATAAACTTCAGTTTATATTTGAGAGCAACGGCCCCTTTTTTCCAAGTTAGGCTCTTTTTCTCTCACCATTGAATGAACTTCCAGGCTGACCGCCGCTTACATGAAGTGCCATCTGATCCAATTTGACTAAAACTCTTGCAGCAATGTTATAATTTTTCGAATTTAAATGTGTTGCAACGTATGGGGAAGATGCCATCTGCATGGTTTACATTGACAATTAACGCTTTTATATTCTTAAAGGTGCCCATTCACCTACCTTTTGATAAAGAATGTTTGTGATTTCTGGCTTCCCCTGTGTATATATATTTAAAAGATCTGAAGGTAATTTTAGTTGTGAAACGTTTCTTATAATTCCTACGTGAAGAATGTATGAACTTGTTTACCAACAACATGTTTGTAAACATAGCAATGTTGACATGTTGACAAACGGGAAAAACATGTGACCTAAGGTGGTAGGTTGCATATGTGCGGAGGTAGAAAATTCACTTGTTGTAAAACGCCATTTGCAAAGCTCTGGCTTATCTGACTTGCTGCAAGATGCCTTTGTTCAAATTGTTTTGATTATTTTGGCGGGCCCCCATATATTGTAAACACGTTGATGTAAACAAAACAAGCAGCATGTGTTTGGTGATATCCTTTTTTTCCTTGCCTATTTTTATAAAGCCCCAAGGGATTATCGTTTGTTTATATAGGTCAGATAGGTGACTGAACCCCTATAAGCTTTAATGGTGGGACTTTTTGCAGGCGACTGAAAAAAGTATTACTTAAATGATTATTGTGTAAAGACCAAAAACAGACTAGCGCGAAAGCACGCGGTACAATTTGTGGAATAGCTGGAATATAGAGACTTTTTGTGGTATTTTATATGTTTGTCTAGGAAATATTCCCCTGTATAGCATATATTTCATAAAATAGTAATGCTATCACTCGATGAACAATAATTATGATTAAATATATATAAAACAATATGATTTCATGTGAATATATATGCTTGCAATTTACATATCAAAGAATTATATATTAACATGCGTATTTCTATGTTTAGTTGTTATATATGTTATATTTACTTATATACTTTACTATATATATTGAATTTTACTAGATTTTCACCAAACACAATATATTTTGACAAGCAATCCGCCCGCGTGCCATACGCCTGCCGCCCGCGCCATTATGTTTTGTCATTAGTCATATATGGGGAAGCGATTTTTGCCGCCTTGCCGCACGCGTGACGCACGCTTGCCGCCCGCGCCAGTGATTTTTGGCCTTTACGATTATAGCGAGGAGTTGGAGCTTTCAATGCTCCCCACACAATTTTAAAAGCCAGCTCTTCACCTATCTTCTCTGTAAAATATATGTGATTACTGACTTTCTCTGCGTTAAAAGGTAAAAAGGTATGTTTATGCCTCTGTGATGGGTGTATGACCCTGTTATCTTCAAGCTGTCCGTAAACATGTTTTAGATTATTTTTTTAGGCCCCCACATGTTATAAACATGGCGGTATAAACAAAATGAACAGCCGTTGTACCGTTGGACCCTCTTATTTGGCTTATGTGTATATAAGGACATGGGATTATGTTTATATGTAGTTAACAGATGTCAAATAAATCGGAAAAGGCCCCTCATAAGCTTTTCGTTTCTTTTAAAATGGTCATATAAAACCATCGCCAAATTAACGTCATATTATTCATCCCCAAATCTGTAACATGGTAATGGAGCACATCAAATATGACGCCGTAAATGTAGAACAATGAACATACCAATGTGCTTGAAATTTACCTTTATGGATGTTTCTGTAGTTTAAAGAAGATTAATCTTGTTAGGTAAAGATTTATTAACATACGAAGCTGTCACGTAACGCCTGAGTTCTAAGAAATAATCCCTTCGCCCAACCTCTTTGGGCCCATGGTGCTCAACTGATAAAAAAATGCAAGGGTGTAATATGTCTCCGTGTGGACACAAGTAATCTGTTGTTTACACAAACAATTATGTATTAATTTGAACTTAAAGTGTAGCCTGTTTTCGTCTTAATATATATAAATGCTTTGACAAGGCACTGACTGCAAGACGTGTTAAGCTGCTTGTACGATTTCTGTCTTGGTAGAAAGATCTCATTATAGAACACTCCTTGAACCTAATTTGCTGATGAAATTTGTGCCATTGTGTGGAGTCTGCGTGGTAATTTTCTACGTGTGTCGTGGGAACGTGTTTCATAGGTTGATGATCTGAAAGGCCGCTTTATCCCTAGATCCATCTGGCTTTAAGCACACATGGAAGCCCGCGTAGTGTCAAGGGGTTTATCGCATATTCGTTAACCAATATCTGTCAATGTATCTATATTTCTTTTAAAAAAAATGTTTCTTCAGCCTACATTATTAAGGGTGCTATCGCATTTGATATTTTATTGTAAATCATGTTAATAATATGTATCCATAAGATCTTTTGGGTTGCTTGGCAGAGAATAATACAGTTCTAAGTCATATATTTACAAGTAGATACTGATGCCAAGACATCATAATAACACATATCGCACCTCGTTAACATTTTGATTGCACATGTATATATTAACGGGTGCCATATTGAATTCTAATATGACTCCTGCAAATAATATCTTATTTTCATTTTTTAAACGAAGAGATGTAGGTACAGACGGCAAAATAATGTTTTCGTGACCTCTAGGAAGTCTATTTGCCAAGTTTGTCGAAATAGAAATGTAAATATCTCTTTTACTCAGTGTCTCTCATATATTTTAAATATCTTATCCCTGTCTGGTATGTTTTATCATCGGATTATGCAGAACTACAGGACCCATCTTGATACAGCATCGATTTTGTTTTGCCTTTGTGGTGATTTGCGCTTTATTAAGTCACACTCTTCAGAGAACAATACTAATATATTGCAAATGAAATTTAATAATAAATAACATTATAGACTTTGGTTCCATCTATGAGTTTATTCTACGAATCACCCCCCCCCCCCCAATCTAGAAGATAAAGTGACGCCTAGCACGTGTCATACCACTCTAACCATTACATTTTTCGGCCCCTGTCACATACCCGGTTTTGCGTCCCGGTTTGCCCCGGGACCATACCGGTGTCCGTCTGCTACGGTCGACCACGGTATTGACTCTTAAACCGCGACAAATTCTGTAATGACGGTCCTTCTATGGTTTTCGAAGGGTCCTCCTACGGGCTATTTACGGTTATAAAACGGTTTTAAGCCGATGAACGCCATTTCAGTACGGTCCAAAATGGGCGTCAATAGGTCGACAGTACGGTCATTCCGGCTCTGGCAGTGCGTCAATGCGGCATGAATAGGTTTAACTACGGTTTACCGTGCATATTCCGGTGCCCGTACAGCTTGCAAGGCGCGACAGATATATTAAGATCTCGTGGAATTATCTACACATCATTAGTCAAAGGTATTATAATTGTTGACTTTCAGGCTTATCAACATGGTAAGTTTTTAGTTTTTTAGCCGCCTTTTTATTATTATATTATTATAACGAAAGGCATTAAAACACTCATGAAAAATGTGTTTAGTTCAACCAGTCTTCTTTGTCGAGTTCATCACGATTTACGATGCCTTGATAATGCTGTCCGTACAGAGTGAGGCAGTAAATCAGTTTTTTATGACCTTGGATTTAATCAGAGTCAGCATTCTTTGCTGGTCAATGGGAAATATATAGTAGCCACCACTGCGTGCATCATGAAGTCGATCTATCTGCAAATTATTGTCATTTTATGAAGATTAAACACTATAGGCTAAGGTTCATGAATCCAACATGGTAATTAAGAAGCCAGCAAACAGACTTGCCTGCAAGACTTGCCAGCATCCCAGGCTCAGTTTTGAAGCCCTTTACGAGAGCATCAAATAATACTGCACTGCAACCTTTGAAAAAAAAAAAGTTATTTAAAAACGTGGCTTTTGTTATTGCGCTCTTGAAATCCTTGGGGGGGGGGTGTGCTTTAACAAAATCACCTTCATGTACTCAGCTGAAAATGAATCAGAAAGAATAACAGTTGGGTGCGGTATATTTAATCAAGTAGAAGTCTTGTGCTGGGAGTCCTCTCCGCGCGGGGTCACCTAAGTACTGCTGTATTTCCTGTTCACTGGTGTATGCGAGGGCCCGCTGTATAGATTGGTTACAGCATGTGGTTACTGTACTTTACGTCGTCCTCCAATCTACCGATTTTTCCGACTAGAAAATTCGGTCGATGTGATAACGGGACCGAAAAATCGGCTGATTAACAACCTAACTTTCCTTCTATTATTTCATTTCTTATGTCAATAATAATCCTGAAGACGCAATCATAAGACACCAAAGTGACCAGAGAAATTTGGTGATCTGCAAGAACAATCGGCAGGTGTGCGTTCCCTCACTTGCCAGCGAGACTTGTAGATTATTTCGATAGCTTACAAAGAAATAAGTAGATGCAAGGAAGGCCGGCTATACGCAACTGTGCCCATAAAGTAAACTTAAGAGTGCTCCCCGATATGTATCGGTACAAATTAAATAAATCTACTTGCATCTTTGAAAGAATTTTGAGACTCCTTAAAATACTTAGTTCCTGAGGCCCTAAACTGTAGATACTATGTGAATCCGGCTCTGTAATGGTTATTCTAACATTTAATGTTAAGTGTTGTTTTAAATATCGTCAGTTGCCAGTTCTATATAAGTGATTAGTGCGTTGTTCTTCTTTACAAGTCGGTTTCTACCTTTATCAAGTCTTACGTAGCTATAAGCTAAATTATTCATAAAAACTATGCCGTTATCGTTTGCTTAATATATATATATATATATATATATATATATATATATATATATATAAACATAAAAATTGATACATTGTAAACATGTAGAATTTGACGGACCGCGTTTGTATTGATACGGGTTTGCAGGGCGGAACTTTTTTATGCGGGTCGTGTTTCGGACATATATCATAACACAAATTATTAGAAGTATCCATTATGCTTATGAATTCACCATAAACCTTATAAGATAATGCCAGGCGGAGCGGGCCAAAATTATGGACCGGTCCAAGCGTTAAAATATTTAACACAGTTCCACAAACGGTTGTGTTTTGACTGACCAAGTTAGCTTTATGGAAGGTAGATACCACTGAAAGTCAGAGGTAGATGCCCTGGGGAAGATTTGTGTATTTAGACGGATCACGTGATCTCAGTGCAAGTAATACGTTCAATCAGAATCGTTTTGCTTAATCCATGGTCTTGATCCATAGTCTAAGGTGTAAAAAACCAGGCTGATTACGGCGAAAATCCCACAGGCGACTGTTGATCAGTCAACAATTTACAGGAACCCCTTGCAGCAAAATCGGTCCCCTCTTTGCACTCTTTTGCAACTGATCAACAAGGTCAAAAGAAGGTCTCTGCATGACTAGGAAGCCATGGTGTTCATTTAATTTCACTGATTATCGGGAACTTTCGGGATTATAACTAGCTGAGAAGCTTGCAGACATACACATGGCGCCACATGTTAAAAGCAAAATACCATTAATGTTGGGGTAAATACAATTCCTACGACGTTGAATGCTACAACGACTTCGAATATTACTACTATTACTACTACTACCACATATCTATGAACTCATAACTTGAACTACACACACGCACACAAACCACATACACACATATGTGTGTGTGACTGTGTTTTATAATATGTGTTATAATATAAATAAATGTTATAATAATATAAAAAAGATATAACATTATAAATATGTAATTATATTCGGCAAAACAGACTTTTGCATGTTCTATGTTTTCAGCCCGCCAACGCCGTTTCGGTTTCTGGAGAACTCCTCCGTAACCATTGGACGCAATTTTATGAAACTCGGAATTATGATCGGGTCACATTTGAACTGATGCACCCCCCTTTTTAGTTTGACCGCTGACCTTTTCTCTTTGCATAACGCCCATTTGTGCTTCTGTTTTCACACACTTACCCAAATATCTTCGGACTCGGTTAACCGATTGGGCTGAAATGTTGCACCACTGTAGCACTTGGATAGCTTTATATCACACGAAAAATAGTGGCGCCACCTGCACAGTCCAATCTGTTTGTCTGCCCACGGAAAAATTACTCATATCTCGGCAGTGGTTTGTCTTATCTGCCAAAAATTTTGCTTGTATAAATTTTAGATAGCTTTCTCGATGTTATGGCAGGTGGCGCCACCTAAATTATGTTCACGCTGCAGACATCCATGTTAATAGCTTAGGACTGGTAAGACCTATTGCCTTTAAATTTTGCATGTGTATATAGCTCACATAGCTATTTATCATACGCAATACTGGTGGCGCCACCTGTAACCATTTCTGCACGGCGTCCTCCTGTTTGTCTGCCTTGGGATAAAATCCTTCATATCTCGGCAGTGGTTTGACTTATCTTCAAAAATGTTGTATATGTATATACAATCAAGCCCACTTTGTGTCATATCGGTTTATAGAAAATCCCGTTTATTGTCACATAATTCGATAATCCCAAACCATTTCCTATATATACATTGGTAAATCTGACCGTTTAATATCATAGAATATTGTCCTAATCCCGTTGATTGTCATGCTTTAAACCCTTCCCATTGATCAATGAGGCCAATTAAGAGGCTGTCATCGGTCAGGCGTATCAAACAATTTTATCTCCCTTCTCTGCGCGGCAGGCAAGTGCAGTGATGCATGCGGGTCACTCACTGGCACTTAGGTAATTCATGTCTTAAGAAACCACGTTTACCCAGATCAATGCGTTTTTCGTACGTTAACAAGGGCGATGATTGTACTTTGATGGCTTTCTCTTTTTTGTGGCAGGTGGCGCCACCTACGTTTATGTTTACGATGCAGATATCCATACTAGTATCCCAGGATTGGTTTGAATTATAGGCCTGAAATTTTGCATGAGTATAGATCTAACATAGCTCTACAGCTTATACAAATTTGGAGGTGCAACTAACAACCATTTTTGCATGGTGTCCATCTGTTTATCTGCCTTGGGTAAAAATCACTCTCATCTCAGCAGTGGTTTGACTTATCCAACTAAACTTTTGCTAAGGTATACATCTTGAATAGCCTTCTCTTTCAAATAACAGGTTGCGCAACCTATAATCAAATGCTAATATGCTGCACATCTCATGTACTCTATTTCCCCTTGCAACTCCATCCATGCCTCACTTCACCCGTCCTACCCTGATTTCGGCGTATACACGTAGTCGCTTGTCGAATACCCTTTTTCTAGTTTGATTTATAACATAAACATATATCAGAATATACATGTATAATATATAATACAAATACTACTACGTCAACTACGCAAACGACGTGGACTACTACAACTAATACTACTACTAATACTACTACTACTACTTCTATTATTACTACTACTACTACTTCTACTACTACTGCTACTACTTCTACTACTACTGCTACTACTTCTACTACTACTACTACTACTACTACTAATAATAATAATAATAATATTTATAATAATAATAAGAAAATAGACACAACATGTATCGTTAGTTGTAAATTGGGTATTGTATTAAATTTTTACCGAACGAACAGTTCCGCTGGACAAAGTCCGATCACTAAATCGACGAATGAATTAAGTCAAATTGACCCAATCCTTATTGTTAACTCCAGGGATCGTAATACTTTGAAATGTTTACCTCCCCAACGGAAAGGCATTTAACAGATTTGCCTTTCCGGAAAGGCATTTAAACAGATTTGCCTTTCCGCAGACAAATGCCTTTCCGCTAAAGATGCATCCTACTATCATATCAAACTTTCAGTCATCTTACATGCCTAATTTGCATGCAGAAAAAAGAACCGAACGTTTCAAATAGTAACACTGCTATGTCAGAAACACGATTGTGCATTGTAAAAAAAAACATAAAAAAACAGGAGCTGAGGGCCTGAATTCTATTTTTATAGTAAACTATATAAAACATAGGGAGTCAGTGGAAGACCACCTGTAAAAAAATTCGTTTTTGTGTCATGTTTGTTACAACCTGTCAGCTGAGCTACTAATGTGTAAAACGTCTATAGGTGTTCACCTTTCCAATTACGGATTGTTACAAAATTAAAAATGGCTCTCCCTGCACGGAACACACTTCAAACTTCTGAATGAAGATCCAGAATGAATTTATGTTTTGAAGAAACCTAGCGGGTTCTGAAGATTGATTAACATGCACATTTGCCAGTCATTGCCTTGTTCTCGTGAAATGTGGATTTGAATGAAAGGCTCTGTAGATTAATCAATTTACGACAGTCATTATCGCGTAGTTTCGCCTCCTACTGTTTTCGTGCTAATTTCCGCTTCATTTTTTCTAGCCCTTGTCATGTCAATTAAAGAAGAACAAATTACTTTTGTGGTTGCCTGTTCGTAAATACGTTAAAAAATACCAACGTACTTGTCAGCCCTACTCTGCAAGCAAGTTAGCAACTTTAAAAATAAACCAATAAGTTACGAAACTGAACGCGGATTCATGAAACACAAAAAAGACGAATCCATTTTTGTGGTATATACGGGATCACCACGTATGTGTTCATTTAAATAATTTTACCAATGCAAATGTTGGTTGTATGTTTTAACCGCTAGGGAGACCAACGTCATTCACTGATATTTGGGGAAACATAAAAAGTATGGTCCCACTCTCGTGGGCGACAAAGTACATCCTTTTACTATTTTTACAGTTTCCCTTTTTAATGATGTGCGGGCACAATGTAATTTCTTTGCAAGGGATCTTATCCTATCTTTGATATCTTAGGAGTACAGATTTCTGTTACCCCTTTTGCACACGTATATGTAACCCCTTCTGAGCCGTTTCTGCTCTGATGAGCAGAGTAAACCTGTGATACATTGATCGAGTTGGCGAACCGTGATACACAATTCTTTCAGTTTGGATTCATACATTTTTCAGCGCTTATATGCAAAAGTATAATCAGGATCTTCATAGTCATCTTAAGGATTTCCTAATCAAGAATGTTGGCGGCGGTATGCGGTCTCTTAGAGCTTTCTACTTAAGATTAAATTGGTAACGAATCATATATGTTCCTGGTAGTATGAATCTTTTTGTTACCGATCGATTTAGTCCTTCTTATTTTAGGTGTACATTTTTTTTCCCCTTTTTTTAGTAATATAAAATTAATATAAAAAAATGTGTCAGTAATCTGAAGTATGTATAGTATTTTACCGTTACATCAAACACTTTGTCACTAAAAATATTATTCAAAGACATGTCGCCTATATATCTTGAAATGAATGCTGAATGTACTTAAAGATATAAATGTACAGCACTAGACAGTTGTAAGGTTCCAGACGACGTCCTTGTACCAGTCGGTATTATATAGGGTCTTTGTCAGTCTTCATTGTGAGACTGAATAATCCTCTTAATCCTCCACAAACAAGTGCATACAGGTTTGCTGAGCCTTCCAGACTAATCTCCCCTCCTATATATCACGCCTTGATGCCTCGAGGCCATCCGACGTACAGAAGATAACTGACGGTGGATTTCCTGTTACACTCTCAATCTGGCTTAATCAAGCTACGCGTATGGAAATCCTAATGCCAATAGACTTATAAACTGCCAAGAGGTCTTCGATTCAATTCAATGATGAAATTGATTTTCGATTCGATTTTCGTAAACAATAATAATATTCTATTGGAGATGTTCAACCATTTGCGTTGATAAGATATATATTTTTTTTTATGTATTTAAGCATTTATAAAAACAAAGTAATATTTACATTTTGTCATCTACGACTGCGCTAAAATCTAATGAAATATATAAGATGGTTACTACAGCATGGGAATTGTGTATCTGGCGACCACAGCAAAATATACAATTTTCATTCTGTAAATCCGTAAACAAGTTAATTCAGACGCCCACAAGCTCAACTCATTCGAGTAAAATTAATTTGTTCCTCAGTAGCAGTCGTGAAAAGCAGTTGATACAATGGCGTACCGTTAACAATACATTCTGACTATAAAGAGGATTCTTTGGACAGAGTTCCACGATATTTTTTTTGGTATTTGTTACAAACCCGTATTAATCTGGCAGACTTATACCCACGCTTTAATCATGATGCTTCCTCAGTAAACGCTGCTGGTGTTTTTATAATGGTTCATTCTAGATTTATTAATGCACGGCGTTTATAAGATACTGGATGTAGCCTTTTGTTGTCGACGATAAGTTAATATTCACAGAAAATGATATTAATTATGTGTGCGACAGATATATTACCATTCTCCATTTTCATCCCAGCAATTAACCGACAAATATTTGAAATTGCACACTCTCATAAACACGCATAAGAATAAGATTAAATTGACAATTTTCGGAGAATAAAGATGGTGGGGGAGTGTGTATATTACCATTTAATCATGTGGAGGGAGATTTTTTTATATAATGGTTACACCCTTAGATAGTAAGTGGTATATGAAAGACAATGGTTACGTGTGTAGTAACCAAAAGGCCTAATGCAGATGATATATTATTTATGTTTCGGCTGATGATGATTAGGTAGAACAACAATTGAGTCACTAATGCAGTCAGTGTTCATCAAGTCAACCATGACCATCCAGAGTCTTTCCCGTCCAACTGCATGTCATTGTTGTTTTTCTATACTTTTTTCTGCAAATGAATGCTACCCGTTATCACTTGCCAAAATGTCAATGGCATAAGTTAGCGTATGCAGGGTAGATAAAAAAAATCTATGTAATAAAATTTTATTGTTTTTAATATTGAGAACCAGCGCCGGGTTTTATTTTATTCCTTAAAGGTGCCCAATCATCGACATTTGAAAGAGAATTTATATGATTAATGATATACTATAACGCCTTCGTGAAGGACGTGTGAACTTGTTTATCAACACAGCAATGTTGACAAACGGGAAAACATTTAACCTAAGGTGTGGGTTGCATAAATGCCGAGGTATTAAAGTCACCATTTGCATATCTCTGACTTGCTGCCACATGCCCTTGTTGAATTTTTGTTTATTTTGACGGGCCCCCACATATTATAAACAAGTTGACATAAACAAAACAAGCAGCCTGTGTGCGATGATATCCGCGTTTTCTGGCCTATTTTATGAAAGCTCCAAGGCTTTACCTTTATAAGGTCAGATAGATATATATATATAACTTTATAGTTAAATATAAATTGTTGAGATAAAACCTAATTTTACAATTGTTCATTTCAGGTGGAAATGAAAACAACAAGAAAGAGGTAGGTAAAATGTAATTTACTGGAATAATTTAAATATTAATAAATCCCACAAGTGCTTGTTGTGCTTCGACTAAATAATGATATGTATATAGATATGAATATATATACATGTATATATGTTTTCTAGGTCATATATAGATTTTCCCATGCATGGGAAACTGCCTGGATTCTCCACAAAGGGATGTTGACTTCTCACACCCTCAGTAACTTGTAACCCTTGGTCGACTTTTCGTAAAGTATGAAATGTAACCAGTGTCTGTAATGAAAATGTATAACCAGTGTCTGTAATGAAAACGTAACCAGTGTCTCTAATGAAAATGTAACCAGTGTCTGTAATGAAAATGTAACCAGTGTCGGTAATTAAAATGTAACCACTGCTTGTAATGTAAATGTAACCAGTGTCTGTAATGAAATTGTAATCAGTGTCTAAAATGTAAATGTAACCAGTGCAGTGTCTGTAATGAAAATGTAACCAGTGCCTGTAATGAAAATTTAACCAGTGTCTGTAATGAAAATGTAGCCAGATTTCCCGAATTCTAAAAACAAATCTGAACATTAAGGGTTAAAATTATTAAAGATATGTAAAATAGAAAGCCATAAGAGGTTATAGATTTCAGTGACAGCAGCTATCACTGATTCGTAAGTGGCTATTTGAGTTATTTTGTTAAAAATATAGTAAATTATAATTTAAGTGATGTCAAAAAAGCATTGATAGAGTCATGGTACCCTCATTATTTATTATTTATCTTCGTCTGACAGATGGAAACCCTTTCGCAAAAGGTATGTGAAAAATGCATGGCTAGTAACTACGCTATTAGACTATTATCAAGTATGCGTTTCACTCAGCATCCGCGTATTAACACCCTACATCGGCTGGAAGGACTTCGCCATTTGGGCTGAGCTGCAGAGGGTATTTTATTCATAACGTTGATTCAAAACCAAAGTCGCATGTTTCATCTAGAGCTCGACTCAGACTACAGAATTAAGTCAGTCAACACATGTCTTCATAAAGAAATCTGCTTGTGTGACCGGGTCAAAGACATACGTTTGACATGTAACTGATTTTTTTTCCTTGTGTCGGGAATAGAGCTTGGTCCTATTCTAACCGACACGTCTCCTAGTAGATCAGGCCTTAATGGGTTTTAATGAGTTACAAGGGCCAACAAGGCACAGATACAGCCAAAGAGGGAATATTAGAGCCATGATTGTTAAATAAGAGGAAATATTAGGACCAACAGTGTGCATTTTCAAAGTCTCTGGCATTATTATATTAATTATATTTGATATTGTTTCTGTATTATTCAGGATCAGATTTAAGAATAGATTAAACTTTACTTAAGTTAGGTCTGTGATGAATAAATAATTAGAGAGGAACAGTTATAAACAATCACTGAAAAAAGTTTAAATTTAACCTGCGGTTTATTGCTTTCTATGAGAAATCATGTATATACATAGAGAAATATTCGGTTAGTACATATTTCAGTTAATTATTTTCATTTGCTACCTTAAAATAATTCCATTAATTTTGAAAATCCTGGTTAACATTATTGGATATAGGTCTGTGTAAAAAAGGTGTAGTTCTTATCAACTCAATATTCGATTACATTGTCAATATTATATTTTTTAATAAGTGATTAAAAAATATTTTTACTATATAAAATCATCTTCATATCACTTCACCTTTTCAGATCATTAAACTGCCACTCACACTCGAAGTAATTAAATTTAGAATATTCAGTTTTACTCGGTCTATTTACTTCATCTAATTTCTAGCTCATACTAAATGGGGTATACGTCCACATCGCCTGGGGCATTTATTACAGTGCACGTGATTCTGTCTGGATTCAGAGTGTAGCCAAGGGCATGTCACTAATGAAACTAACAAGGAACAAAGAATGTCACGATATACGCCATAGTCCGACCATTAAACAGGTTGCATGTTCAGCAGTTAAAGAGCCTCCCACAATTGTGTTGCACTCGCGACACGAATAAAACCTAATGTTCTGCATTCATGACGCGTGAAAGGTCCATGTGGACATCATTTCTACCTGTCCTAATGGTAAATAAGTTGTAAACCGATCGAGTAATGCGTTGTCTAAAATGCCTGTTTTGTCCAACACGGCTTGTTTTTGTTTTCCCTAGCACAATATACTAATTTGGTTTGAAAATGACGAAATAGTCCTTCAAAACGGCGAAGTTTATGGTAAATGCCGAGAGCGGAGTTAAATAGAATAAGACACCTTTGTGTCTCTGTTACTTTGTATCTGTCAGACATTCTGTGACATCAAATGTCATTCGTGCCTTCAACATAAAGTTATTGTTTCTATATAACGTGTGGTTCAATAAGATTTTAAAACTTCATATATAGAAACGCCAAATAATGTCATTTAGCTCAGTAACCTCAAAATATTTAAAACGATTTTCTAACTGGAAGACAGGTAAGGTAAAATGCCAGCAAATCATGTATACATATCATGAATTTATAAGTGGTCCAGGAAATTCAACGCACACTGATCCAGTTTTCATAGATTGACGTTTTTATTCATGCAGGGGTCTTTTGCGAGTTCAAATGCCATCTTATGACAAACTTTGCCTCAAATACGCCTACACAGGTTTTTAACTTATGAAATATCAGCGCTCATAACACAGGTTAATAAACCAGTGTATATGTATATATAACAAAATATGAACCACCAACAAATAACAAGAAATTACAACCCTGGGATTTATATCCATTTAAGGGTCTTGGGCGCCATCTTAAAATAAAAATTTTGGTTTACTTTTGAAATATTGTTAAGCGGTTCCTATATTACAGACATCATCAAAAACAAGGTCTTGCAATTTGTTGGTCGTTCGGCTATATTTTCTAAAATATTGGCCCAGCTGTCTGAAAATCATCTGAGCTATGCCGATGGGTCCTTCCAGACGTTTGGCCGTCTAGTTGTCTGGTCATATGGGGCTTAACAAGGAACCGCTAGACTGGAAATCTATGAATTAAGATCTATAGAGGTGAAAATTGACCTGTATTCAACCTGCGATGCACTGGTTAGGGTGATTCTGGGATCTGTATTGAAAGCATGTATACAAACCGAAGATTAAACTGCAGCTGTTGGGAACTGTCTGGGTGTTTTTGAATTATTAAGCGTATGTCACTAGAATCATGTTACAGCAAGTAAAATAATTCATACTTTATTAAACGCGAATGGACAGCATGATTCAGTCTGTAATGTTGTAATCTGGTTTCCTCAACAGGTTTAAAATGAGTATGGTTCTCAGACACTTTTTATAAAAAAATCAGTGCGGGCGGGCGATTTTTTGTTTTACCTTTTTTGTATGTTTCGATATGTCATATATTCAGGGAAAAGCATGATAGTAACAGACATAAATCATTACCAGTCCATCTCGAGTACAGTAGAAACAAAAACGTCACCCCAAATCTGACATTAAGATTGCAAAACCCACTACAAAAAACAATAGGTATACAAATTATTAAAAGAAAATATAATATACAGTTGAGTGGTCCATATTTATATTTAATTCTTTCTTAATGTTCGATTTGGACGGACCTCTTTTAGAAACAATAAAACACACATGGATAATTATCTTAGATTTACATTTTTAATTTTTTTTTATTAATACAATTTTTGTTAGACTCGCAGTTGGACATAGAATCGCTTTCTTACAGACTCGCACTCGAAGGAGATGGACTTGAACTCGAACCTTAAGGACTCGGATAGTGTGTACTCGATACTGTTAGGCACCCATATGTTGCTAGCCATTAGATACTAAAAGCATGATTTCGAACATGGTTGTAGCTGCAATAATATTAAATTCCTCGGGATTAGGAGCAGTTTATGGAAAATAACCCCCCCCTTACGCCACATATGTCATCGTTTCCGGAAATTTTAATGATAAAAAAATGTAAACTGGTTCTAATACGTCAGTGTAGGCACCCACCCTCAACCAAAGAATGTTTGGTTGGAATTAGTCGGAATCAAGTTGTGGTTGACATACCAAGCTAATGACGTGTGGTTAATGAATGTAACATACGCTGCACCAAAAACTCCTAGTTCGTTACATGGGCATACGCTCTTTGCTCGCCAAATCTATATATCACTGTAGCGGACTCGAATGCTCCGTGTGGGTAGCCGGGGCGACTGTTATTCATATTTGAAGGGTGGATAAAAACTGTGAACCGAAACGCACCTCCTGTGCTGCCGACAGTGACGTTGAGTCTGTAACAAGAGAAGTTGTGACGCACAAAGCTCATAAACCCGCCTGAGTATACCTGAAATTTCGTATGAGGAAAAGTGGTGTTTTACTTGAGAGAGCGTGAAGACAAAAACATGCACTGTATAACCTCACGTGAAAACATGCATATTTTGGTCCACATGTTATCGACGTTCAAGCAACTCCCGCCAACAACCTCTTCTTAAGTTCGTTATTACAAATGATTTTCATATGCATGTAGAGTGCAGGTTTCAAAGCCAGGATATTCGATTTCCATTAATACTAGAGGGGCGGTGAGATCTGTTACGGTCGTCCTCACTCAGTTGTGTGCTCTACAGGGATAGTTTGGCCTCTGGTATTGTACCACTCACAAAATGAGTATGACTTTTGTGAGTTCTTCGGGTTATCACATAGTAATAGGGATGATTACACACCCGGGACCCGCAGGTGCAGTTGTTATTTGGCCTGGGTGGTGATCTGGATATAAACTGACAAGAAGCAAGAGCTACCGCCTTATCATGTAGCCATAAACCGAAATTGTATATTTCAGATGTACATAATACTTAGGTTAAGAATTAAATAATTCAGCATTTGAAGTCATTTGAGTTTATATTGCATGGCGATTAATGTATTGGCCATTGAATTATGTCCACAAATTGCAAGCCCATGTTAATTAACGTGACCGTTTTTAAGCTAATGTGATCCGATTAGATTAATAGAGAGACGAGTCTACGCATGCGGCGAATGACTGCCTGTTGATTCTTTCCTATTAGCGGAAACAAATATTTGCTGTTATTAAAGGTTTGAATTAACTAAACACGATTCTTTCTGACATGATTCTCGTTACATCAAAATTGCTAGATTTAGGTGGTTTTATATGCTATAGATTCATTTACATGTTGAACTTTGATGTACATAATGAAGAATACATGCATATAAAATAGTTGACAGGAACATCCATAACATGAAGAACTTATGTAAATGTTGAAACATAACATTATCAGCACAGCTTTAAGCATTATGATTTTATCAAAATATTACGACTTAGGACCAACAAAAGTATTTCATGATAATTCTTGGAAATTAAATTTAATCGAATACTTTATTGTAACAAATACTTGCAGATTTCTCTCAGAATGGGTGACGATAAATAACAGATATACTGTAATTATTGTCCTGACAAGAATATATATAATAATAATAAATTATTTCCAAAATTTTAGGATAACGCATAATTTATTAAATTACTTTAAATAATTGGCCATGATGTTTCCGTTACTTTGCATATTTGTATCTGAAATCTGTATTGTAACTGGCGGTGGCACTTTATCGTTGTCACGAAACTACTGTTCGGCCACGCCCCGGATATGCTCCTTGTTGTTTTGAAATGTCGGAAACGAGTAGGAGGGTGCCCTATATTAGGGTGTGTGTGTCATTTTCCATATTACCCCATATATCTTTAGGAATCTGCCATAATTTATCGCAGCGTCAAGGTTAAACGTGCAGCGTCATCTATCAGAAACTACGCCAGTGTATCCGTCGAGTAATCTCGGTCCATGGAAACCCCGTCCCTGACGAATCGAGCCGAATTTTGCGCGGATCTTTCCCAATGCAAGAAGGTTAATATTCTGTTGTGTAATAAAGCTGTTTACTTTACAAGATGACCACGTCCCAAGTGTACCTCTCCTAACTGACCCGGATATGTTCATAGTTATCACTAGTTCGTGACTGCTGTATTGACCTGGTATAAGGGTCCCGCCTTCTCGTTGAGATTAAGATCCTCGATAGCGTACGGCGCTGCTCGCCGTGGGCCAACGACCGCGGATTACATGGAGTAGGTCATAGCAAGTCATTCAGAAAATAAGCTGGTTGCGGAAGTCACGCGCAGGTAGTGTTCAAGGACAGAAATGTAATACACTATACATAATTAAATAACCTTTGTTTTGTTGTATATAGTAATAAACACTAATTCGGTCACTACTAAAGTATGAATTACAAAGTTACTAAAGAAACGTCTAAAATGTTTGAATATTGGTTATATTGGTTCATATATACCAACTTTTTTCGGAAAGGCTGCACTACATGTATGAATATATATATATATATATATATATATATATATATATATATATATATATATATATATATATATGAGTGCACGTTCTCAGCTAAATACCCGTAGCTACCTATAAATCCCATTGGACTTTTGACAAAGCTTAATTAACGTGCACAATCAATCATTATTAACATCTGGTAAATAATATAGAACCACTTTACAAATGACCGTTAAAACAGGAAGCATTTATTGTAAGCCGTGTGTCCATAAAAATCTGAAGCATGCTCGCATGTTTGGAGGAAATGTTTACCCCCCACCCCTCCTCACACATACACACACCGAACTGACCAATCTGTATTTAAAGTTGTTTGCAAATGACAGAATACATAAGGATATCATGTTTCTACAATCTGTTTTGACATTACTGTTTTGACGCACCGCCAGGGAATGATTTTTACAACATCCTGGGATGTTTAAAGTTGCCGGCGTGTGACCTTTTTTGAAGTGTCTAACTTGAGTGAAAATAGAGTGACTGTACATGGTTGGTTGCGTTGATAACATGCATGGCCGTTTAATAAAAGCATAATGACCGGCTTGTTCGGTATATTGACTTCCAATTGGCCTGAGGACAGCCTGATTACACGATACGGAAGCCGGTTCATAATACTTAGTATGTAAGTGTAAGGAGTGATGTTGTCGAGTCCCAGAGCTTCAAGTCCGGGTCATCTGGAACCCAAGTCCGAGTTCTAGTCTAATTTAATTTCTTCACAATAAGAAATTTAAAAGGAACTTTGACATTACCGTAGGTATTTTTATGCTAGTTTACACATGCCTTATATCATAATGTTTATTTACATTTGCAGACCTAAAGCCTAGCATATACAGTCTTTTTTTAATATTCTGTAATTAGTTCACACACGTATATATTATCACATAATATGACGATTAACAGCTTTCCTTCAGCAGGACTCGAGAAGGACCCGGCCTGATTTTTCGGGTCGTTACCTCCGAGTCCGAGTATTTGTCCGAGTCCAGGACGCTCGAATCCAGGTCCAAATCCGAGTCCCTAAAAAAGTGGACTGGATTTAAGTCGATTTAAGTCCGGACTTGAGTCCTCCAGCACCGAGTGTAAGCTGGAAGTGAAAAAAATATGATATTTCAGGGCAAAGAAAATAAAAGGTATGGTTCTCAGGCACCGCCCGCGTCAGTTTTAAACCCCCGCATCAAAAAGTTTTATTTCGATTTTCAATAGAAACTTAACAATTTTGATCTCCAGCCGCTCGGAAATTTCTTTCAAGAAGATAAAATCATACAATTTTGATAAAATTTCCTTTGTTATGTGGTGCTTTTACTTGTTTAGCAAAATAAATCTGTTATTATAATGTTGTTCCCTTATCAATTGACATAATTTATCGAAACATACAATAAAATTAAAAACAAAACAATAAACGCCCGCTCCCATTGATTTCTGAAAAAAAAGTGCCCGAGAACCAAACCTTATTTCTTTTTTTTTTGTGGGGGGGGGGGGGGCGGGGCTTAGAGGAGGCTTTTTTCCTTTCTGTAACGGAATGGGTGTCGTAAACTTTTCAACATTGTTAAATGAAACGCAAGGTGATAATATGCTAAACGCCTACAGATGATTAAAACGCCTCATGTACGTTTTCTCGGTAACACCCCCATTGTTACGGCGATATATGCTTGAATTTGCTGCTGAAGAAAGGACGCTTAAAGAGGGAAGTCGTGGGCTTTACACCACGCTGTTACCAATGGTTTCAACTTACAGCTCGGGCGAATATAAAACCCTGTGATCTTCCAGTGCGTGGGTGATTAATAAACAAAATGAGATACAACCATACCCTTGTTTCTTTTCATGTTATATTTATACGTTTCATATATATACGCGATATAATTTTTGGTGTAATCCTTGGGTATCCATTTACTTATGTCTCTGGGCATTAAGTGGGCGTTACATATCAGCTGCAATGAATTAATAAATTCAGTTCTTATTTTTTATAGCCTTGGATTTTTTAAAGAATATGCTGATTTTGAAGAAAGTACAAACAGGGAGAGAACTATATATATTTCACACATTAATTGCCATCAGTGATTATTATTTATAAATACTATAGAAACTACCATACTTTGAACAGTAATTTACATGGTGCAGGTATTAATAAACGTCAAAATTAAAGGATAGTACATACACATTAACACAACATATATTTCTATAGACTAATACCTTGCTTAACAGCCACCCCGGCTTAGCGACCACCCCAAACAATTTAAACTTTTAAGGCCCGTTTCTTTTACGCTCTTTATAAAAAAAAACCTTGCTTAGACGACCACCTGGCAAATGCGACTACTTTATTGAGGTCCCGATGATGGTTGGAATTTACTGTAGATATATATATATATATATATATATATATATAAATATATATATATATATTCCATAATATTTATGCATGTTAGAAATCATACACACACATATATAATGGATTATTTTATAATTTTTTTTTATTTGTAGCTTGCCAAGCTTCGTGGAATGGTATGTATATCAACAAACACTCGAGACAGAATACAACACGAAATTTTTATATTACTTTTTAGAAGAAAAAAAAACTTTTTAGTAGAATTTAAAGAATTTCTTTGATATATCCATAGGAATATGATTAATTTTTGATGAAACACATTAGAAATATTAACCATAATATCTCGCATAAGTTTGATTCCCGGCAAAATCCAAGCATATTTATTGAGGTCAGAGGTCATCAGACGTTGGCGGCTTCATGATTACCAACAATTTTAAGGATAATCATGAAACTTGTTATAAATATAACCAAATACAGTTTCTCACTTGAAGGGGAACTGACTGAACTCCCAGATGTGCCCATCATAACAAATAATGTAAAGTACACAAAACCGAAATAGAATTTTAACTAGGACCCTTCCCAGGTACACTGGTTCCCTGTGCTATCATAGCTTCGCAGCTCTGATGAAATCATTGAGCTCCATGATTTGCACAGTAGCGGAGCTATAATAGAGTAGAGCGTCATTCTAAACCCCAGTCCCTCATTTTGTAAGAAAGTACGTTATTTGCCAGTTTGTTCTGTTACACCGTCTTATATTAATTCACGGCTTACATAACAAAAAAGCATGCCTTGTGTCGCCATTAGGACGCCACACCATAACAACACAGATCGACCGTTCAAAATGCAAAATCGCAGGTAAATGACTGAAAGTTTGATATGATGATAGAATGCATCTATAACAGAAAGGCAAATTTTCATTCGAAAAGGCAAAACTAGAATTATGCATTTCCATTAGAAAGGTGAACATTTCAAAGTAATTATCCATAATTTATATGTATATAAATCTTAGGTGCATGTATAATTTGCTATTGACAAATCCTTGACAGATCTTGGTGAACATGAGACAGGTTTTCGAGCAGGATTAAACCTAGATTCATTGGAAGAGTGAGCATAGAGAAAAAAGACTACCCCTCAGGGGAATTCATATTAATTTGTCTACATACTTGGCGTTTTCTTCAGAACTCATGTTTTATAGAGAGGTAAGGGACCGTAAAATGAGGCATCTAATTAAACGTTTATTATTTTTATCTATTTATAGGACGCTACTAACAGACTGACAGACATTAAATTCAATTGTTGCGGCCCCATGTACCTGCTGTATACTTTATTTTTAGCGTATAGGTTTTTCTTACAAAAATAACTGTAAAACGTATATTTATTAGCTCAGCTGACTTTCAGTCATGCTGGGCTATAGCGATGGGTCTTTGTCCGTCGTCCTTCCGTCTGGTCGTCCGGCCGGCCGTCCGTCCGTTAGCAGGGCACAAATCGTATCCGTAGGGGCTAGGGCCATGAACTCTATGCAGTCTTAGAGGTTCTAAAAAGATCTCCTTGCAAACCTGAAATTAGGTCACTGCGACCTACATTCTCGAAGTTATGGGGTGTGTTTGCACCCCCCAGAAATAATTCTTTTAGCCAAAATTTTCATCCCAAACCTTCCATCTTTCACATACAGCTCACCTACCAACAGGGGAAGAACCATAATTATTTTGAGGTCACAAGGTCAAAGGTCAGGGTCACAGGATCCACTTCTTTGAAAAGGTTGTGGACACATTTCAAGCTAGACCTTTCATTCCAAACCTTTCAGCACTGATATCGATTCTCTGCAAACAGGGGAAAAGATCTGTCGATTTTGAGGTCAAAGGTCAAGTTCACCGCACCCTCTTCTAATGTGGAGACATTTTCAGGCAAACATTTCAATCTATACCTTCCATCTGACATATATGGCTTACCTACCAATAGGGGAAGAAGCCTATTGATTTTGAGTTCAAAAGATCAAAGGTCAAGGCCACAATACTTAATTGTTCTAAATGCTTGTGAACATATTTCTGGTGAAACTGTTCAACCCAAACCCTCAGTCTTTCACATATGCCACATCTATGCATCACTCGATTTGATCCAAACTTCATATTTATGGGTCTTTTTGCTTGAAGAAATAACTGATTGATTTTGGGGTCAGCTGGTCAGAAGGTTAAAGGTTGCAGGTCAAAGTTATTCACTCATTGGTTGCCAAGTAATTACACCAGATTTAAGTGGTTAGTAGTTACCCATCATTTAGAAAGAATCCAGTTGATATGTGGGCAAAAGGCAAAGGTCATTGGTCAGGGATGTTAGCAATAACTTATTTTGTAGACCATCTCTATTTTTCTTTTATATATAACCATTGCAATCCAGCTGGTACATCTCACTGTGTTGCTGTAATTGTGAGTGACACTGGTGACATATGACTCCCTTTTGTATCAGCCTATTAAGTGAAAAGGGTAAGTGATAAGTACCTCGTTACTGCATAACAGTTGTCGGAATGCTTCAGCCAGGCATTAAGACTATGAGGGTATAGTATTAAGGTTTAGCTACTGATTTATAAGATGATGGGAACATTTTGCAGTTTATTTTATGGAATCATAGCAATAAACTTAGTTTCCTAGATATCGGAATATTTATATATAAATCACCACATATAAAAGCAAGTGTTTGTTCTCATAATATGTGGATGTGTACCTGGATTATGGATGGCTTTTTTTCATTACAAGACTCTTAGTCATGCTTTCTGCATTTCCTTTCTTTCAGGTTTTGCAGTTTACCTACCCTGCTGACCCCATTGAAAAGCAGAGTTATAATAAAAAATATTAGACTTACACTTTTTACATTTGCATATCTATAAATCTGATATGAGGGCCTTAACATGCCTTTTGATTTGTTTTGGACATTCATTACTGTACCATCCTTTGGAGAATTTGCCCCAAGTTTGGTCTCTTATTGGAGGATGTGTGATATCAAATGTCTGACATGTCAGAAATCCATTATGTCTGCCGGTTAGCCACCTTAGAAATCCTTTTTTTTTTTCAGTGCAGTTTCAGTGATTTTTCTTCAATGTTTGATCCAATTTTTTGGAGAATGTTTGTTGTCTGATTTCAGACCTGTCAGAAGTTGAATATGGCCACCAGGCAACCATATTCCTTTTGATCATATTATCTCAAGAACTGTTAAAGTGAATGCAGTTGGAAGTATATTAATCTTATCTTGCAAAGGATTGGGTCACATATTTGTTAATAAATATTACCATCATTTATACAGGTGCAGAACAGTTGGCTTGTTTTAAATAAAATTTAAACAGAAGCACCCATTTCTCAATAATTCTTGCATGGATTTCCTTGATTTTTGCTATATATGTTGATCTTATATTTGCCCTTTGTGGTGTTCCTTTCGAGACTGACAGGTATCAAGCAAGCTCTGGGAATAGTTGCTGATAGCTTAACAATCAATATTTTTCCTCTGACCATAAATTCACTGTGTTTTAACCAGACACAGGTGATATATATTTCTGTTGTCGTAGAAAATTTCAACATATTGGCAAATTGGGTCTTCAAAATTTAACTGGAAGTTGTGAATCTCAACCCATGATGTCGCAGGTCATTCTTGGCAGCTGAGCGTCATGACCTATGGGTCACTTGTTTACGGCTATTATAGGAAATAAAAAATCACTTGTTATATCTCGTGGACTATTTGTTATCTCTGAAAAATATATTTTGGGTTAGGGTAAGATTTTTAGATTAGGTTTATTTAATCTTAATCGTAATGCCAATTCTTATCATAATCATGGACGACATAATATATAAAGCTTGTATTGTCATACTTTGGGTACAACGATATAATCTTAATCAAAACTACTCATTCGGCGTATAAACGCACTTGATAATAAGAATACACGTAAACAATCCCTCGATAAAACTATTGACATAGAGGGGACTATAGGATGTGCATTTACACACGACAGAAGTGGTTTCGTGAAAGAGGGCTTAATCTAATGTATAACATACTAACGCCTGCACGAGTTTATTAACTGGTACTAGATCTTAATTATTACAAAACTTCAATGGGAATCTTGACCATATCAAATAAATACGTAAAACATAAAACATATAAAAGGGACGCTTATTTTGCGCGTTCGGATAACAATGATTTCGAACATGAACGAAATGGAAGCAATTTATTACGTCAAAGTAAACAAGCCAACAAAAGTTTAAAATATCAGCAAAGTATTACTTCTCTGCGCCTTATAATTCTTTGGCAAGATGAATTAATGTAAATGAAATCACATTTTAATTATGTAAGATGGGTTTCAGCTCCTGGTACGATATTATTTAAAAGAAGGAAATGACAGATAATGATATATCCGAGTTTTACCTTTCAAAATCTCTTAGTACACATAGCAAGAAGATTTTCTATAGTGAGCAAATACTATCAAGAATCGTAGTGAGCAAATACCATTAAAAATCCTGGACGACTACCTCAGCAATCCAATCATGATATTCTTAAATGAATGGTTCATTCATAAAAGTAATGCAATAAATTTGTTCCATTAAAGCGGAAGCTTTTGTACGGAAAACAAGTACTCATTCCTCCTGATGCAATTAAGAAGAAGGCAATATCTTTTGCAGAAAAAAAGTCAATCGCGTATACTCTGATTTCTGCTTTGTTCCTGGAACATCAATAAGTTAGTCCACGTTTGTCAAAAGACAAATTTTACTCGTCTCCGAGACGATCACCTTTTATACCTAATAAGAAGCAAACATAGGCGCTTTGTATTTGGAATTCCGTTAGGGGATGGAAAAATATAAAACATATGATTTCATGATTGTATATGGTATGGGCATTCTCAGGAAACAAAATAAAATGGTCAGAATATAAACCTTCACACACCCAGGATATATATCTATATAGTATACGTTTATCGCGATCATTGATTAAAATAATAATAATATACATATATATATATACATATATATATATATATATATATATATATATATATAGAGAGAGAGAGAGAGAGAGAGAGAGAGAGAGAGAGAGAGAGGCAGACAGATATATTTAGGAACTAATGTTGCATATTAAAATAAACTGTAATCATGATGAAATTTATCACTCCTCAACCATTACTCTTTTCCCTTTTAATACAGTTGAACAACCTCGGTGATCGGGTAGAACAGGCTAAATCAGCATTGACGGGTAAGGAACAGACGACAAAAGACGAGAACCAAACGGTAAACCCCGAGAAAAAGAGCGAGAACAGCCAGGCGGAGACGATACCTATCTTTCCGGGTCTTACGCCCGAAGAAATTCGCGATCTCAAGGTAAATACATCCTCTTACTTGCAAAACTTTTGCTGAGTTAAGTTTCGTCGTTAGAGATCCTGCTCTTTGAAGCCACCGTACCGGCTTTTTGATGAATTATGAAAAAGCTCGAAAGTGATGGCACTATATTTGACTAAGTTTTATTAACATCAGAATTAAATCATATATCATATATATATCATATTTATGCAGAGAAACACGATTTATCAATCAGCTTGTCTTCTTTGCTGCCCTGCATCATGAACAAATAAAACAAATAATTGTAAACTAAAATATCAAAACAATTTGTTCATAACACAATAAGAATAATAAAACAAATTAAATTAGTAAAAAGCTTAAAAAAACTTACGCACACATTTTCAAAGTATATCACAGTAAGAAACGATATCAGTAATTGGAGATACGAGATAATGAATCTCTTAGCACAATAACATTCATATAGAATAAGTCATACAAATATTTTTCATTTTTATACATGATCAATTAATAATAAGCCAACTAGAAAATTACACACACACACACACACACATATATATATATATATATATATATATATTTATGCTGATCAAATCCAAAGCAACAAAGCTTAACAGTACCCAGCAGTCAACTTGATTATAAGCCGTGTATACACACACATGAACCGGAAACTTGTTAGATTTATAAGCCTTTATTTTACTCGGCAGATTTTCGATTCGATGACGTCAAGGCATGACCTGTGATGCAAAAAATTCAACACGTTTGGTTCGGGTGGTTGCGTACTAGCAGCGTGCATGAGTAACTTACCTGCAATGCTTTGTATACAATTCATAACAAATAACATTTAACGACGACTTGGTAGAGCAGCGAAGATGGGTATTTATCTCTAGACTTGTTCTCTTCTTCAAACTTCGAAGACTTTTTATCCAGTCATTGTATTTTGTAACACAGTCACGCTCGTCTGCTAAACTAAATCAAGATTAATATCGCATATCAAGGCTTATACATTCTTTATAGCTATCTAAAAAAATCCATAATCCTATTATAATTCACCGCCTTTTTACTTCTAATATATTTCGGAAATATGTTCATATTTATACAATGAAACATATATATATATATATATATATATATGGTATCTCAAAAGTACATGTTTAAACTCAGGGACCTTTTTCCTGACCGAACGCTTCATATATCACATATTGGAACAAGCTGGATCGATTCTCTGACTAAACTCCCACAATGCATATAGCGTGATGAGATTCCTTTCCCTGACTTTATAGATGTACAATTAGTTGGGGGTTTGGGCTATAAGCTTTGTCGATACACGTCAAACTGACAACAAACTCTCTGCGCAGATAGATTCTCGCATGGCCGTGTCGCATCACCGCATCCTTATCGGACCGCCTCAGTTTCTATTAACCGCTGATGGGGGCTGCCATTTTGCGTATACGCTAAAACCTGGATGTCATAAGTCGCATGTCGAAATTATGGATACAGGTCGCTGGTCGAAATAATAATAACATACCCATGACTTCAGTAGCATCCCGAGCTCCGTCAGCCCAATCAGGCTCAGCGGGTTTAGCGAAAGAGATGAGTTAAACTAGGCCAGTGTTTAGAGTATAAAGTTCCTGATAATAAAACGACAGTTAATAAAACAAAGAGAAGGATGTTTTAATTCAAATAATTTTTAACAAATAAGAAAGAATTACAAGGAATTACACTTAATCAGTTAACAAAATTAATCACATGATCACCAGTCCACAGATTCCCGTATACCTTATAACCCAGGGCCGTCCGTTATGTTCACATCAAGGGCGGGTTGACTTATTATCTCGGTCTTTAACGATCGAGGTTCCTCTGGAATGAAAGGGCCGGACCTTACCAAAACTGTTCACATTTATTGCTCAACAAAGCTAACTTATTCATCAGGCCCCGGCACGCTTTCTTTCGTTCCATTCTGCTGTCATTGTTCCCGATCTTGGATACCATCACATGCGTGCCTGCAGGATGTCAATCGTCACTCTCTACCAAGTCATTCGTAACTGAAATGATTCGTAAACCTTAATCACATTGAACCTTAAACAGTCTGACAAAAATACGCCATACCCTGGGGGGTTCGCCACACTTCCACTGCCCTGATTTAAAGTGTTCCAAAGCTTCTGTGTTTCACACTGAACATCAGTGTACCTGGTGGCTTAGAATTTATGAAAACATAAAAGGGTAACATATACATACCGTAACCCTTTAAGTAAGTAATTAAATTTTAATTCATTGCTCTAATCAATAATATGTCAGTTAGATTTTGAACATGTTGCCTACAACGACAACAAATGTTTGGACAGGAAAATTATTATTCCCTAAAAAACTTCAAATAGAAGCAAGAGACTTGTTACTCCTGAAAAAAGCCAAACCAATGCTACATGAATGCAGCATATCCAAGACCGAAAGTTTATTTGCAGAATATCTTGGTCATATAATCATTTGACAACCGCGTAGATCTAAATCTGGGGCCTGTTGCAATAACATTTTACTGGACTTAAGCCCAGTTGCGGGCCTAAATAACATTGTGACAATTGTGACGTCATAATGGTTACCATAGTGACACACAGGTGCCCCTGTGCTTAAGTCACCTACATGACTTAAGTCACCTTATTGCAACACACACCAGGTGTATAACTGTTTGGTAAAGTTGTTCTATAACAAATCTGTCTCTTTTGTGTCATTAATAACAATTAATCTCACATCACTGCTGTTGTGTTTATATTATACTTTGAAAAGAATAAAATATAATTATAATGCTTATATTGACCTCACATTTTAGGAAATGCGTGAACAGCTGGCAGAAATGAAGGCTGCTGAAGACAAAGAAGCGGATAATAAAGGTAAGTATGACAGGATCCGTGTGTGTTAGCGAGTACGTGAGCAGAGCATGTACGTGGGCGTGGGCGAATACGTATAGGAGAACCAGGGTGTGTACGTTAGTGTGAGAGAGTACGTAAGAGATAATATGAGCGGGTACGTTAACGACTAGGTGAGCAAGTACGGGGGCGTCAGCGAGTACGTGGGCGTCAGTGAATGCGCAACTCTGGAGGATATGTACTTTGGTGGATATGCGAGTACTCTGGAGGATATGCGAAGCGCAGTAACATATTTCGAAGACAGACTATCCCTATCAGCACAAAGTTGCATTCACATCATCGCTCACGATATATAACACAATACAAATATATCACACACACATGTACGAGGCACCAACCACACAACAAATCCGACTATAATATATATAATAGTCTTAAGTAAAAGCCTCATAACACTAAGATTGGGCATACACCTTTGCAGTTTTTAGCTCAGCTGACTGTAAGTCAACAGAGGTATAGGAATGGCGCTTTGTCCGTCGTCCGTCTCGGCGTCTGGCCGTCCGTTAGCAGGGCAAAAATCGTAACTGCCGGCCCTAGAAACTTCTAGGTGAACATCCAGGGAGATCAATAATAAAAAATCAGCTTGGAAACCTGAAATTAGGTCACTGCGACCTATATCCTCTGAGCTATGGGGTTTGAAAGTACACCCCCCCCCCCCCCAGAATAATAAAAAAATTGATACAGAACCTCAAATGATAATTAATGCATGGATTGTCATGAATCTTGCCTTGAATATTTACCATGACTAGTTTTGTCAGTTCCCATGAAGTGGTGGCGCCACTTCGTTATTTTAACGAATATTTTTTCTATTTTTTTTCTGTAAAATAACAACAAACCAGTCAGTTTATCAGCTGTTATTACATAAAGTGTCCAAAAACCTGGTTTGTTTATTGATCACAAGTGGATGCCCTATAGTAATCACCCAGTCTGTCTGTCTGTTCGTCTCTCTGTCTGTTTGTCCATCCGTCCACCCACACAAATTTGTTTCCAGATGATAACTCAAGGCTGGATTGACACATGGATTTCAGACTTGACTTACATATGGCTCACCACTAAAGCAAGAACCTATATGATTTTGGGGTCATGAGGTCAAAGGTCAAGGTCACAGGACTCACTTTTTAGCTCAGCTGACTGTAAGTCAACTGAGGTATAGGAATGGCGCTTTGTCCGTCGTCCGTCCGGTCGTCCGGCCGTCCGTTAGCAGGGCACAAATCCTAACTGCTGGTCCTTAAACTTCTAAATGAACATCCACGGAGGCCAATAAAAAATCTCCATGGAAACCTGAAATTAGGTCAATGTGACCTATATCCGTCGAGCTTTAGGGCTTGAGAGTACCCCCCAGAATAATAAATTATATAATACAAACCTCCAATAGCTTGATAATTAATGGATGGATTGTCATGGATCTTCCCTTGAATATTGACCATGACTAGTTTTGTCAGTTCCCGAAAAGTGGTGGCGCCACCTGTATTTTTTGTTATTTTATCGAATATTTTTCTCTATTTTTTAACTATGTAATGACAACAATCATGTCAGTTTCTCAGCTGTAATTACATAAAGTGTCCCAAAACCTGGTGTGAATATTGATCACAAGTGGATGCCATATAGTAAACACCCTGTCTGTCAATGGTCAAGGTCAACGGACTCACTTATTTAAAAAGCTTATGGCTGCATTTTAAGCCAAGCTTTTGATCCGAAACTTTCCATCTCGGCATTTACCTAACTTTCCAGTATGGGGAGAGCATAGATATATTTGGGGTCACAAGGTCAAAGGTCAAGTTCATAGGGGCCATATGTTAACAAATTAGTTTCCAGATAATAATTCCAGTTTAGTTTGACAAATTATTTTCAAACTTAATATGTATATGGCCTACCACTAAAGAAAGAACCGTGTCGATTTTGGGGTCTAACAGTCAAAGGTCAAAGTCAAGGTTAAAAAGTATGCCCATGCATTTGAAGCCAAACTTTTCATCGCAAACCTTCCATCTTCAAGAAATTGCTTTCCTGCCAATAGGGGAAGATTCTGTTTTATTTCGGGGTCAAAGGGTCAAAGGTCAAGGTTTCAGGGCCCATCCATTCACAAATTAGTTTAAGGATGATAATTCTGCTTTGGATAGACAGATTCGCTTCAAACTTGATTTAAAAATGACCCACCACTTAAGTAAATTCATTTTGATTTTCAGAATCCAGAGATCAAAGTTGAAGGTCACAGAAGCCACATCTTTAAAAATATTGAGGATGCTCTGTAAATTAAACTTTTTATCCCGAACTTTCCATCTTTCACACATGGCTTACTTGCCAAAAGTGAGGAAATCTGTAGATTTTGAGATTACCTGGTCAGAGGTCAAGGTCACTTTTTTAAAGATTGTTACAATAATCTAAATCCTTCAAGTTCAAGGATGATAAGTTCTACGATTTTTGGTCACAAGGACATTGGTTAAGGTCACAGGACTGTCATTCTGAAAATTTTCTTTAAAAATATCCTTATAGACAAATTCATCTGAGCGTCGAGGCCCATGAGTCCCTATTTTTTTTAAATAGATAAAGTAATATTCAAATTGGAAAACACAACAGCACGCCAGGCGGAGGCTTATGAAGAAAAAACTGCAAGTATAAAATGGCATTAGTCTTGAAGTTTTGTCGTTTCATTGATCTAGTTCGGCTCTCGATTGGCATGGCTGGGTCTCCGCTGCTGCATCGGTGGAGGTAATGTATGCTGCTTCTACCTTTGTGGCGATGGGTGGTGTGGCTATTCTCAGGTCACCGGTGCGGCAAAACGGTGACGGACTCTGGTGGCTTCCTAATTGGCTGGGTGGAATCACGTCTATTGGCTCTCAAAATTACGCTTAGGGAGAGCACAATGCTGGGGTCTTGACCACAGCAACCTGTACCTCTTTATCAATGCGCAAACGATTACGTGAGCGAGTATTTGTGTGCAAAGTAACCCCCCCCCCCCCCCCCTCGAACACATACGCACACCTTTCGTAAAAAAAGGGCCTTTGGACCAGTCATGACTCTGTGAACTTTTGTGCGAAAATTCACACAATTCTGCGTCACATACGTAAGGCATAAATAGAAACCTGATTTCCCTTGCCCGGTGGCTATGTAGAGCTTTCCTCAGTTCACAGAGAGTATCAACTTTGCTTTGGTACTATTAGGACATACTCTGAATCTTAGTGGATAATTATCTTGCCACAAAGCCATCAATTAAGTCGTCCAGCCGCCAAGTCACGGAGGCTGAAGTGCTACTTCGGCGCTTTAAGGTAAATGCCTCCTTATAGTTTAACTGCATAGGAAAAACAATACATCTTCATAATGAAAAAGCTAGACGGCCAGAAACCAGAACGAGGCTTTATCGCCATGCAGGCGCACATTAAGGAGGTCTCGACCTTAACGCACCTGGTCAATAGAAAACTTCACCCTTGTTAGTAAATTTACATCATAAGCTTTTTAAACTTCCACTGCCCCTTTAATAAAGAATATCACATGAGGCAAGGACAGGATGCAACCTTATGGAAGACTTGTATCTTCAGAGCCATTAGTCCCCAGTTCAAACGTCACAGTGTGTAAGTGGTAATAAAATCTCAAGATACCCTTATGCCTTAAACAAGGATTGTAATATTCTGACATTTTCACCTTTCCAACGGAAAAGTATTAATCCAGGTTTGCCTTTCCGTAGAAAAAATTGTGTTTCCGCCTAAGATGCATCCTACCATCATAAAAACTTTCAGTGACACTCATTCGCTCAATGTAAACCTGAGTCTGTTATCTTACATGTTATCCTACATGAACAATTGCTGGCAGAAAAGAACTTGTTTTCAATAGCAACACAGTTATATCAGAAACACGATTTTGCAGTGAAAAAAAACATGAAAATATTAGAGATGGGACCTAAATGCTGAAAAGTATTATTTTTATTTCCAAATATAGGAAAAATAGGGATTTGATGGAAGAGTACCTGTAATATATCTCGTTATTTGTGTTAATGGTTGCTACCACGGATCAGCAACTAATGTGGAAAACATAGGTGTTTATATTTCCAGTGGGTAGGTACATAATGAAAAATGCCTTTCCGTGCACGTGTTTGCCTTTCTAAAAGGTAATCAGAATACATAATCTTAAACCATTTTCTTTTCCACTGGGTTACCTTATATTCTTCAATAATCAAGAGACAGCGCCACTCTTGGCCCGACCGGAATATTGGCTTTCCATTTTAAAAGTGGAAATAGGATGAAAATGCTGGCGCAAACAAGTCTAGATGATACGGCGTATCTAATATCATTATCTTTTAATAAATGAAAAGTGCTTTACAGTAGCACACAATATTAAGAGTAAATCAGATAAAATATTTGCTTATTACAATTTACCAAAATAGCATGTTCGGTCAGTTTGTTAATCCGTTTCGTAAAAAGACAAAGCTGAAAGCAAGAAGATATATATGATTGATGCCTTTACTTTAAACTACGAAACGTAAAATAAATAAGAGATAAACCTTTTCGCCCAATTAATTTATTAATTGAATTAAAATGATAAATAATTCTAGTGTTTGGACGAAAATGCGTGGTGAAAACAGTGGGAGAGCCCTCACGATCACCGTCAATATGATAAGTGTTTGTTTGGTCTTTTTTGGAGTAAGAATAAGAGTTGTTTGAATATTATGGAAATTCGAAGTATTACTCTTGCTGTTATTATGTCTCCCTTCCCTTTGGGGGGGGGGGGGGGTGACATGGTGTTAAGACTATCGTCGTCGTCGTCCTTAGTTGTCGTTTATGTCATTCCTTTTGAATGTGATAATTTTTTAACCACTTAATATTTTTTTTTCATAAAATTTCAAATTTCAATGTTTCTACCGACCTTTTGGAAGAGAGGGAAAAGCGGTGACCTTGACCTTCATCTTCAAGGTAAAAAAAGCCGAATTTCCCCTTAAATTTGATACACCAATGGTTTCAACCATGTTCTTGGATGAGTTCGAAAACTGAGGCCTTGACATGGATTTTCAAGGCCTCAATCCGCGGAACTATTGCTCATTGTTTCTAGTATTTCTTATGAATGAGATAACTTTTGAAGCAATGCAAATTCTTTCTCCAAATTTGATACGCAAGTGGTTTCAACTACTTCTTTGAAATTGTTCGGAAAATTCGTGACCTGGACCTTCATCTTTAAAAGTCAATCTTCAGAAAATTATATAGGATTTTGTAAGCCCAATAACTTTTGAAGAATTGCATATTTTTTTCTCTTATTTGAAATATCAAATGTTATAATCAAGTGTTTGAAAACTTTGAAAACAAGGAATTCCATCCTCTGAACTGAGTCTTTAAGATCAATGGAAATAAATATTTTATGTTGACACCATATCTTTTGAGGAAGTGCATATTGTTTTTTTTTTTTTGTTTTTTTTTTTCTCAAATTTGGGGTTAGGGGACCAACGATGAGGGGAGGCTAAAGCAAACTCACTTTAGTTGTGTAATTATTGAAAGTGGCCAAGTTCCGATTATGGAGTCACATCCGTTTAAAGTAAGCATACAACATCACGATAATACCTTATACCTTCAAATTATTTTATCCAACCTAGAGAGCAACGATAGGTGTAAACTAATCAATTCCAGGTCTGGGTAAGTTTTAACTTATTCTAAAGAAAAATCTGATGCTTTAATAGGCTTGCTGATTCTAGAAAGAAAAAATATAAAACAGTTTTTTAGCTCAGCTGACTTTCAGTCATGCTGGGCTATAGCGATGGGTCTTTGTCCGGCGTCCTTCCGTCTGTCCGTCCGGCCGTCTGGCCGGCCGTCCGGCCGGCCGTCCGGCCGGCCGTCCGTCCGTTAGCAGGGCACAAATCGTAACCGTAGGGGCTAGGGCCATGAACCCTATGCAGTCTTAGAGGTTATAAAAAGATCTCCTTGCAAACCTGAAATTAGGTCACTGCGACCTATATTCTCGAAGTTATGGGGTGTGTTTGCACCCCCCAGAAATAACTCTTTGAGACAAAATTTTCATCCCAAACCTTCCATCTTTCACATACAGCTCACCTACCAACAGGGGAAGAACCATAATTTTTTTTAGGTCAAAAGGTCAAAGGTCAAGGTCAAAGGAGCCTCTTCTTTGAAAAGCCTGTGGATGCATTTTAAGCCAACCCTTTCATCCCAATTCTTTGATCTTTCACATATAGCTCACCTACTAAGTTTGAGAAGAATCCTATAGATTTTGAGGTCACAAGGTCAAAGGTCAGGGTCACAGGATCCACTTCTTTGAAAAGGTAGTGGACACATTTCAAGCTAGACTTTTCATTCGAAACCTTCCAGCACTGATATCGCTTCTCTGCCAACAGGAGAAAAGACCTGTTGATTTTGAGGTCAAAGGTCAAGTTCACAGCACCCACTTCTTGTGTGGAGTCATTTTCAGGCAAACTTTTCAATCTGTACCTTCCATCTGTCATATATGGCTTACCTACCAATAAGGGAAGAAGCCTATTGATGTTGAGGTCAAAAAGTCAAAGGTCAAGGTCACAATATTTAATTGTTCTAAATGCTTGTGAGCATATTTCAAGTGTAACTGTTCAACCCAAACCTTCAGTCTTTCACATATGCCACATCTATGCATCACTCAGTTTGACTCAAACTTCATATTTATGGGTCTTTTTGCTTGAATAAATAACTTATTGATTTTGGGGTCAGCTGGTCAGCAGGTTAAAGGTTGCAGGTCAAAGTTATTCACCCATTGGTTGCCAAGTAATTACACCAGATTTAAGTGGTCAGTAGTTACCCATCATTTAGAAAGAATCCAGTTGATATATGGGCAAAAGGCCAAGGTCATAGGTCAGGGATGTTCACAATTACTTATTTTATAGACCATCTCTAATTTTCTTGTATATATAACCATCCCACTCCAGCTGGTACATCTCCCTGTGTGGCTGTAATTGTGAGTGACACTGGTGACATATGACTCCCTTTTGTATCAGCCTATTAAGTGATAAGGCTCAGTGATAAGTACCTCGTTACTTCATAACAAAAACACTGTTGTCAGAATGCTTCAGCCAGGCATTAAGACTATGAGAGTATAGTATTAAGGTTTAGCTACTGATTTATAAGATGATGGGAACATTTTGCAGTTTATTTTATGGAATCCTAGCAATAAACTTAGTTTCCTAGATATCTGAATATTGTAATATATATCACCACATATAAAAGCAAGTGTTTGTTCTCATAATATGTGGATGTGTACCTTGATTTAGGATGGCTTTTTGTTTTATTTCAAGACTCTTAGTCATGCTTTCTGCATTTCTTTTCTTTCAGGTTTGGCAGTTTACCTACCCTGCTGACCCCATTGAAAAGCAGAGTGATAATAAAAATATTGGACTTACACTTTTTTAAATTGCATATCTATAAATCTGATATGAGGGCCTGGACATGCCTTTTGAATTATTTTGGGCATTTATTACTGGATAATTTGCCCCAAGTTTGGTCTCTCATTGGAGAATGTGGGATATCAAATGTCATACTTGTCAGAAATCCATTATGTCTGCCAGTTAGCCACCTTAGAAATTCTTTCTTCAGGGCAGTTTCAGTAATTTTTCTTTAATGTTTGGTCCGATTTAGAGAATGTTTGTTGTCTGATTTCAGACTTGTCAGAAGTCCAATATGGCCACCAGGCAACCATCTTTTAATTCCTTTTGATCATATTATCTCAAGAACAGTTAAAGTGAATGCAGTTGGATGTATATTTATGTAATCTTGTAAAGGATTGGGTCAAATATTTCTGAATAAATATTACCATCATTTATAAAAGTGCATTACAGTTGGCTTGTATTGAATAAAAATTCATACAGAAGCACATGTTTCTCAATAATTCTTGCATGTATTTCCTTGATTTTTGCTATATATTTTGATCTTATTATTTGCCCTTTGTGGTGTTCCTTTTGAGACTCACAGGTTTCTAGCAAGCTGTTGGAATAGTTCCTGATAGCTTAACAATCATGCATTTTCCTCAGACCATCAATTCACTGTGTTTTAACCAGACATAGGTGATATATATTTCTGTTGTCATAGAAAATTTTCAACAAATTGGCAAATTGGTTCTTCAAAATTTGACTGGAAGTTGTGAATCTCAGTCCATGATGTCACAGGTCATGCTTGGCAGCTGAGCGTCATGACCCATGGGTCACTTGTTTTAATTTTGAAACACATCAGGGTATACGACTATGAAAAGTCAACAGTATAGGTTGAATCAGAACCAGCTATGCTTCTGTGTGTTTATATATGATTATACCCTATAAGTCGGTTTAAATAAAACTGAGGTATTGTTGGGACCATATGGTTAAAGAGATCACTGCAATTGACTATGATTGTACTTGATGGCATTATATGAGCTATATCGTATATTACAAACTAGACATCTGCATTCTGTGGAATGCATGCAGCCTCCACCATGTGGGGGTTACTATTATAGGATGCCTCCAAAAGCGGTGTTTGCATTCACGTATTCGGCCCATATTTCTCGGGTCATTCATCCAAAGTGACTGTACATGTGTGACTATTGCTTGATGATTTTATGTGCCGGATTCAAAATGAAATGTAACCGATTATTCATTGACCGACTCCCGAAAAGCCCTGATATTATCATAAGATTCTGTTCATGATTGCGTGGGTTATATTGTGAACAAACACACAAACAAACACACACATTGAGAACCTTAGGGGCGAATAGACTTATGGTAGAGACATATATCATTCATTTTATTGAGTATGTTATCTTCAATAGAAAGTGCCATCAACCGACCATGCATAAACACATAGGGAAGTAGACCGGCAAACCGGTAATGCTAATAAGATTTACGGGTGCTATAGCTATATCGCTATATTAGAAAACCTGGGACAGGAACTGCCACCTGGCGGCAAATGATATAACTAATGTATGGTTCCTCAATCGTGACGCTGTGTTAGTATATGAGCCAGCACAGAAGCTCTGGACACCGTTAAGATGCTCGAGACTTTGAATTACGTTTTGTGTTATATATCTGAGTATGGGATCCTGATTGTAAGTACGTGATAAAGTGTTTTAATTCTTTTTAATGCAGACATATTGAAGAATGAAGTAACAGAAGAATCTAAGAGCGGAGATGGGAAAAGTAATACAGATCTCCTCGCGGTAAGTGCTACTACAGGATGTAAAGCAGTACCAGTTTTTGTTAGAGAGGCTACGATTAGGGTATACTCAGCGTCAGAGTGCCTTTACATCCTTCAAGGACGACCGCACTGTTAGGCATTATAAGGGTGCAAATAATTTCCTCATTTTTGACAACGCATCAGGACCTACAAGAACGCTGTCACTTGACATAAACCAGACCAATCGTTAGCTTTTTAGTGTGTACTTTCTTACAACACCTACCACTTGCGAGAAAATTTCCTTTTTATCTCATCATATACTGTGGTTGACTTCATATTCGCGAGGCTGAAATTTTGCGATTTTTCAATTTTTAATGTTTCGCGAGGGTTTCATTTTCGCGTTCTCACCAGAACTCAAATATTTGGAAGCCATACCTATGTGTGTTATAAAATGAGAATAAGTCATGAGTTTGTGATATTTTTCTCATATAACGATGGGCCCGAACACAAAGCACAGGTAGTTAAGTTCAAATTAAGGGGAACGTTTTCCCTATACCTGCATGGACGTAACTTATAATAACAATTCTCATTGTTCTAATCTATTCCAATACAAATATTGGCTACATTAAATAAGGACGTAATCCATTGGCCAATTATTCCCGAGGGTTTCATTTTCGCGATTATTTCCCATTCGCGAATATCGCGAAATTAAAACCCTCGCGAACATAAAGGCAACCACAGTATGTAAATCTCCTTTGTATGTGTTTTTTGAATTTCTGCCCGCATGAATCGTATGGATTATATGACGGCGGCCAACTTGCACGCGATACAAGAAATGATTCGTTATCATAGAGACGCATTTTCAGTTTGGTTTGTGGCCTAATGGTAAGAATATTGACTGTTTACCATGGTATCACTGCAACAAGATCGATTGCCTTACCATACACTCCCCAGTTTGGCTTGCATCACAACCCAAGTTAAGCTAACCAGTCAAATAATAATGTCTACTGAGTCGTGTATTTAGGGCTATTTTTAAGACATAATGTTACAGAGTAATTTTTTTAATCGAATAATGTTATCACAAAAATGACATCCGCCTTGTGCATGCACTTGAGCTGATTAATCACTTGGCATTTTGTTATCTTTCCTTTCACATTGTACTGCCCTGAAACAACTTTTCCTGATCACTTCCCACTAGAGGATGACCGCGAAATATATTGATGTCCCATCCGTTTTGAATAATACACGATGGGGTTTAAAAAAGAGTTGCTCGTATTCATGAAGCTACAGCTCCTTTATGCCAGCTCCTTTATTAATTATAAACACCCCCATTGAACCAATCAACGTACTCGCGTTCGCTGCCTGTACGTACTGAGCAAAACAAATCTGGTGGAATATCCAGGTCAACGATTGTTATCGAGATTCTGAAAGCCATATAAAGTCTTGTATAGCTAACCAGCTTCTGATGCACATGTTATTTTTTATACACCCTTTGAGCACTTCCAACTTCTGTTTACGTTTCTAGTGTTTCGTTTCACTAGCTGTTTTGCTTTTTGGTCCAATCACCTGCCTGCTTCCTACTATAATATGAGGATTCGGACGTGGTAAAAAAAGGCGTTATTCCGCGCTAGGATTTGCTAATACACTTTCATTTACAACCAAAATCTCTCTGTAAATAGGTTATAACCCGGTAGCTGTCCTTGGAATACTTTACAATTCATGGCGTAACCCCGCGCCCTCTTTAACCTTGACAGGTTTGTGTCTCCAGTTTCTCCAAACTGCTAATTGGAGCTGCCATATTGCGTTACACACTAAAACCCGGATATCACAGGTCCAATGTCGAAATCAGGGATACATGTATACCATTATTTTTATTATTCATGGAATAACTGGCAGAGCGGCCACGTACAGTATATCGCACAGCAGGTAGATGTATCTGGGAGCGTAGAATAGCGAGATTCTTGTTAAAAGGAGGAAGACCCGGATGTATCCAGGTGAAAGTAAGATAAAGGCTGAAAAGTGTCATTATTGGATTTGTAAATTTCTAACACTGAAAGGCTCCGAATCGCCCGAGATTTCCGTATTTCATTATATTAGGCCAAAAAAAATAAAAGGTATGGTTCGCAGGCACCGCCCGCATCAATTTTAAACCCATTTTTGAGCTGCAGCCGCTCAGACATTTCTTTCAAAAAGATAAATTCATACAATTTCCTTTGTTATTTAGTGCTATTACTTGTTAAGCAAAATAAATCTGTTACTAGCATGCTTTTCCCTTATCATTTAACATTTTTATCGAAACATACAAAAAATAAAAAATAAAAAAAACCCGCCCGCCCGCATTGATTTCTGAAAAAAAGTGCCTGAGAACCATACCTTTTTTTTTATTTTGGCCTTATCATTTACTTCAGAACTCTATTGCAATACATTCATACATATTGCATTCACTTGAATCAAAATAGATTTGTTTTCTGGTGAAAATGTATTCACTGCAAATTCCGCCCATATTTGATGACGTCATAGGTTTGTGGTGTCGCCATTATGAGACTCATGCACTTTAGATGTCTGCTAATCAAATTCCTCGACTGAGTCTGATTTTTGCCAAATATGTTCATATCTACTAAGGTGGATCATACGTAACAAGACGTACGACAGATATACCATGTTCTTTTGCAGTGCTCTTGTTACCCTATTATTAATAAGAATCTTTGACAACTTGCCGTTAATCGTTTTCCGGATTTACCCAGATTATCATCTCAATGTGTCCCTGTCAAGAGAATCAACATTTCCTGTTGGTTAATCGTTTTCTGTCACTTACCATTTACATTCTACTCTGACTCATAAATTATAGTTCTCTGGAAAAACTGCCCCTTCCCTTTTTCCTGGTTTAAAAACCAATATAGTGTGTTTTTTTATAATTCCACCCGCAATATTGACTGATGAATAGATTTGTGTATGTCCCTCGTTATAGCGCTCCTAGAACGAAGTGATGGATCATGATAATAATGGAAATTTATAACATTGCTTACTCATAAATCCGAACTGCCTGAGCATTCCCGCATATATCCTCGAGTTCTTCGATGCGTAATCCAAGCAATTTATTTTATGTTTTTCGTCAGTATTTATGGACCATCAATTCTGACTCACATGAGAAGAGGGAGACATGTTCAGACTCTTTTTGGTACAAACCCTGTTTTAGGTATAGGTAAAAGGGGCACTAAACGTTAGAAATATGTGTAGAGACATCATAAAAACACCACATCGTAAACGGGGGTATTATGTTTTGAAGAGTATTCTGGGTACTTTTACGCTTGGTGTAAGACTAGTTACCGTAGCAACCGCATCATGATGGGTTTCACGGTGTCTGTCTAATCCTTCCACATTGGCTGCAGTGCATAGTTTTATTATATTTGCGATTTTTGAAGTTCAAATACTTCTAACAGACTGTGACACAGTGTACACTCCATATTTGATATACGTTGGAGGTTTTTACTAACATAATGTTCTTATGCATTTTTTTCAAAAGCCATTTTTAGACATCAATAAAGTGTAATTTGATATGTAAATAGGCAATTCGTATAATATGCATAAAGTATCAGGTTAATAACTGATTTGATTCCTTTAATTAATTACAACCGCCTGGCTACAGATATCATAACATGTGAAACTTGATTCGCCTATAGCATCGACTAGCTGATCAGCTCATTGAGAGAGTCATAGATAGCTAGCGCTTAAAAAAACAGTGTTTTGTTAGGTGCAAGTATCATAAAGTTTTTTTTAGGACAAAGGACCAGCTAATTTACTCCTCGGAGTTCCTCCAGTAATGAGGAAATTGTTAATTGCTCACAGGAGATGAATGCATAATTTAGAAACACAATTCTACTTACAATTGAGTGACCCAACATTTAAAATAATGATGATCTAGGAAATCAACCAGGAAATAAAAGTACACATTTTTCCAGAGCTAGACATTAAATTTCTGATGAATTATGAACTTTTTGGGTGTAATATAGCACAATTATATTGGTCCAGTGCTGCTTCGCAACCCCAAGAGGGTAGGTCATGTTTAATTATAGGATGTAAAAATAAATTTATTCAGAATATTTCATTTCAACGTATAAAACTTTAACGATTTTCCTTATCATATAGTTTCATTGATGGGAAAGAAAATGGTACCGATTTTTTGCCTAAAATACATCATCACAAGTGGACTGGCAATATTTCAGATACCAGCAGCGCATCCTCTGAATTCATGTACTGATTTTGTTAAATAATATTATTTTACCGTTGAAATGATATCTGCTGAATTCCAAAACTATATTCTAACACTATAAAGCAAAACAAAACTGTCCCTTCCATAGGCTTGGGAATTGGTGGGGGGGGGGGGGGGGGTTGCAAGTGGGCGGTCTCCCACCCCAACATAAAAGTTAAGGGGTAATATTGCATTTAAACAACTATGACCTAATTATCTTCAGGTTTTATGATTGTAAGTACCCCCAAGAATAATTAAACATTTGATACAAAACCTCAAGTATCTTGATAATGAATGCATGGATTGCCCCAAATATTGCCTTGAATATTGACCATATGGTTTGTAATATTAGTTTTAAATTTGAATTATATATGGCCCATCTCTAAAACTATATTGATTTTTGGGTCATGAGGTCAAAGGTCAAGATCTCAGGACCCATTTATTTAGAAAGATTGTGGATGCATTTTTAGCCGAACTTTTCATCCAAACCTTCAATCTAGTAAATATAGGTAACCTGCAAATAGAAAATCAACCTGATTGATTTTGGGGTCATTAGGTCACAGAGGTTATCTGTCCAAATATTTGTTCAAGATGATAAATCCAGGTTGGATTGAAATATTGGTCCCAAAATTGACTAATATATGGCACATCAATTTAGTAAGAACCCTTTTGATTTTGGGGTCATGAGTTCAATGGTCAAGGTCACAGGATCCAATTCTTTTAAAATATTGTGGATGCATTTTTAGCCAAACTTTAAGCTAGGAATAGTCTGCCTTAAAGTGAGGTCAGGCGAGGCCAAAAATTTACCGGACCCCAAAGGCTTTTCCGGACCCCACATTTTGTATTGAATAAAAACCTGTGTTCTGTAATATGTCTGAAAAGAGTAATGTTTTGAACGTCTTTGAACAGTTTATACTGTTATTTTAGCTCAACTGATCATTTGAGCTATAGGAATGGCGCTTTGTTAGTCGCCCTACCGTCCGTCCTGGCGGCCGTCCATTCGTTAGCAGGGCACACATCGTAATCGCTGATCTCGTGTACGCGATAATTTTTTATTTTGGTCAAAAATTCTAAACACTCATTGTTCCTACCAAAATCTCGGAAGAGTAAGAAACCCGGTGACCTAGCCCTTCAACTTCAAGGACAAATCTGCTGAAATGTGCAATTTTTTTCAGCCTCAAAACTTATCATTTTGTCCTCAAGTTTGGTACATCAAATGTTCCTACCAAGGTCTCGGACAAGTTCGAAACCCGGTGACCTTGTCTAGGAGGCACTTTTTACTTATTGTCTTGTAAATGAGATAACGTTGAAGGGCTGCATATTTTTCTCCAAATTCATAAACACTAATTGTCTCAACTAAAATCTGTGAGGAATTCATAATCCAGTGACCTTGACCTTCATCTTCAAGGTCAAATTTATGCAATTCTAGGATTATTGTGACCCCCATAGCTGTGGAAGTACTGAAGATTTTTTTCTTCAAATTTGACACATCAGTTCTTTCTGTCAGAACCACACCGGAGTTTGAAAAGTGTTGATCTTGACCTTGACCTTTAAGATCAATCTGCTGAAATCTAGAATCATTGTTTTGTGACATGTTTTATCCCGAATGTTTTGGGATGGCCCATGTGGAAGACATAAATTTTTTTTTGGCGCTGCAAAAACAAAGCCATTCTATTTTTTTTCTGTTTTTGAGACCGTCAAATGACAGCAATTGTGGCAGTTCCTCATCTGTGCTTTTATCAAGTGTTCCGAAACTAGATTATGAGTGGTTTCTTCGTTCCAAGAGACTCGTGCCACCGTATGTTTTATACTTTATATGCATTTTTTCCTTTACTTTGAGACTGCTTAATTATATTGATACTATCAGTTTCGCAACTTTTTCATCTGTGTCATGAAACCTTATGTGTTTATAAGAGCCCTGCTTGAATAAGCTGAATAAGCAGATGCACTATTCTTATCATCCTGGACCTCATCCATAAATTGTTTACACAAGTTTTACATAGTTGAGTTACCCGCCAATACAAACCACTACTTGCAGTTTGCTGTGGCTCGGCAGGTAAGAAATATATAATCTGAAACATATATATATACATATATATATATATATATATATATATATATATATATATATACTAAAACAATGTGATATTTCAATATTATTTCATAAGAAAAAAAAACCTTCGCCTAAGAGTCATCCCCCACTGTTGCACATAAAGTGACGCCACTGTGGATAATCAGACATTGGTCAAAAATAATTTCATGCTTTCAGACATCTGAGTGGGGGTATATAACGGTCGAGAGCACCAGATAATTACCTTTTAAAAGCACTACAATGAAATCAAATTAAGTTACAAAACATACAAAGCAAAGCCTTGACAGAACGAATTAATCTGGAATATTAGTAAATGTGGCCCAACAGATGTACCCATATAAATAGCTTGGCTGTGTCTTGCTGCCCGCGGGGAAAGCTGATTGACCATACAGACTCAAATATCTTTCACATATAATAGAGGTTATACCCTTGCTGTCTGACATAGTTATGTCCTGTTATTAGGCTTTAAGATGAGGTTCACATCCCCTTCATTAAAGGCGGATCGAATTCCTGCTCTGTGACCACAGCGCAATTAAGGCTTCTACTTGTCATAATGGGCGCCCCAACCATCATTCCAGAGGTCTGAGGTGGATGCATACAAACAGCGTTCCCTGAGGTATCGCAGGGATTCACTGAATAAGGAGGCCGGGGGGGGGGGGGGGGGGGTATGATCACCTTAAACAAAACGACTACATTTTCACTCTCAAAAGTCTGTTTTTCGCTTTATATCAGACCTCCCTCAGACTACCACTTCGAAAATGAGACCAGATTTTCCATGTCCCGAATGTGGTCGATATTTCAAGGTTTTTTTCTCTCTATCTCTCTTAATATATATACATATGTAAATATATTTGTGTGCGTGCGTGTGTACGGATGTGTGTTAACAAATATGAAAAAACAGTGATTGAAATCAAATAAATTTTTATAAAAATTCTTGTAATATTTATGTTACAGAGAAACAGATGAAACAACATAGATGAAAATTAGAAATGGGTGAAATAGGCTGTAATTTCGGATGGCATGTGTTTGAAAATGCTGATAAATAGAACTTTTACCCGGTTCAAGCTACGCGTAGTCCTGAATATACAAAAAGAATATGGGCATTTATATATTTGACTGGTATAGGCCTATTTGAAAGGTCGATAGACCCTCCTATGTCAGAGGGACAAAATGTCTTTATACCGCGTGACGTCGATCGGCTAGTCCGGAACTGGTTTTTGATGGGCCGAGTTCCCCTGCTTGATACGCTGGTATGGTTTATGAAAGATGGCATTGTGCAAGACTCTTCGCGAAATGTTCAAAATAATGTCAAATCCCTCAGGATGTATGGAAAAATATGTAAAATGACCCCCCTTAGGACACACTGAGAATATATACCCGACACTTTAATACCCCAAAACAGGAATTTTAGAGGCAGGGCGGCGGAGGAGTTGCGTGACAACGCGGTATTGCCACCTACGTCATTTATGAACAGCCTGCGATCAGATTCCCCTGTGTCTTATTTTGCTTATATTTTTATGCATTAACACATGTAAAGAGAGGATATGTTCTTCCACATGACCGTGCTATGTACCATCAAATCTCAGATTTAAAGTATGTTCGAACACAGATGTATACCATATAGATATTTTAAAATTCATTTACGGATATGCAGGATGACAGTCATTACATAAGGTATTTTTTTTCCGAAGCAACAGGGTGAGGAAAAATTTTAAATACATGATGTATAATTAATGAAAATAATAAAAATCAAAGAATTTTTTTAATAAATTGACATTGCAAAGACATCTCTTATATGTAAAGATATATGGTTTAATATTATACTAGATGGAATATATCTTTTTATCTCTTTAAATCGTCTGTAATCTAGTTTGTAAAAATAATCAAAAGAGAAAAAGATACATTCCAGAACACAGTTCGAAAGAACAGTTAATTCTGTAAAATGTCCCCGGAGATTTTATTCATAATAGAGCTCTTTGTATTGATTTCGAAATGATGAACAAAAGTGAATGATGTACTTATACGATGACCAACGGCCGTTCGTTCACAAGCTATCACCAAGGACCTGAAAATCAAATCGCCTACAAATACGCAATTTTGCAGCCGTATTAATTTCGTGATAACCATGCAAACTAAGTTTTTGGGCCCTCTCTGCGGCCCCGGAATATCAGTAATAATTACACGTTGCTTTTATAAGGCAAACAATGCTCTTCTTTCAATTATAAACTTCACTGGTGACAAGAGTTGACGATTCCAAATGTTTGCATCCGAAAAAAAGTAATGTATTTAACCAATATCCCGGGAAATATTTGACATCTCCCACAACAAAAACAAATAGAAAGTGATTATGCAACGAGAATTAAATTATTATTAATTGAGTAGAATTATTTTCAAAATCTCTCATTCAAATAATTTTAAATTTTGTTGTTTATTTTCTTATAATAGAGAATATCTGTTATCAAATATCTTAGGAATGACTGCAACTAACAGCTCCAAATTTTAAAGACACATTACCACGTGACAGGCAGGTAAAATGTAAGCTAAACGTGGCGCCACCTGTGCTCCAATCAATGTTACCCGTTTTACCATGCAAGTAAGATAAGTGTGTAACATTTAGTTTCACATCATGTTTAAAGCTCATTAGAGAAAAAAGGTCAAATGAGACAATATGAAAAAAAACAGGGAGTGATTTGTATGCGTGGCAGCCCAAGAGCATTCTTCCGGCAATAGCTTCTTAATTTATCTACAGTTACCACCAAGTCGGCAGATAGAGTAATGCCTTGGAAATACCCTCGCATCACTCTTGTGTCGCACCCCGTGTTTTTATTTAACATTGATTTTTTTCTCCCCATCATATTCAAGACCTGTCTCTTTCCAATCAACCCAGATCAGTAAACAAGTGCCCGTTGGGTTTTTGAGAGGCGGGTGCTTGAAAGTGGAGGAACTGAAAGGGATACAGGGTGTCAGCACGTGAAAGTCTCCCTATAATATACAAAAACACGCTGACTGATTTGACAGCACACTGTTAAACTCGTTCGGCACGCTGGCAACCTGTCAAAAGGCACTTTGCGTGTTGCAGCACGGGATTAACGTCACACATAATATATACATACATATATATATATATATATATATATATATATATATATATACATGTTTATATATAATTGTACATGTATATGCAGCACGTCTAAGGTCAGCTCGTATATATATATTATTTACTTTTTCCAGAGACTGTACGAACAGATGAGATCCTTACAGAAGGCCATCGACAAAGAGGAAGCGAAAATACCCAGCAAACAATGTAAGATTTTGCTCTATATGAATACATACATCTACATAATCATAACTCACACTCTTTATTTTAAGGAAGCGTAAATATTACTTTACAACGGTACAAAAGGCCTATAAAGTCCCGATTCTCAGGTGTCATTTTAACCAGTGCCTTAATAAATATTTTGGCATATGAACTTTATTACGTAATCATAAAATTCAGGAAATGTGACCTGTGGCCACGCTCCTTAGTTACATTAGCTAGGAAACGTATAGCTACCAACAGGCTTTGCAGACATTTGCTGTATCCCTCACCCATGTTTCATTCGTAAACGCATGGTGATAATTACGCTCCCCACGCAGTGGTTATTCACTGCATTCGTCCTAGATCTCCTTTTTGTTTTGACCGCTTCTTTGTTTACCAAGGTTCCCACACCGGTTACACCGGTTCTGACAAAGGGCAAAGAATCAGACCAATGACAGCGGGTTTCGCCTCTTTAAAATTTGAAGCTGGATGCACAATGCAATACCCCACTCTCATTGGTCTGAAAAGAATTCTTTGCTTTGTGCGAGCCCTGGCGTTCTGACCCAGAGAATCTTGCTATAATACAAGCAGCGGTTAAAACCGGGACGACGACATTGTATATATCCGCTGCATAAGAACCATACATGATAATTACAAATTTCTGTTGATGTGTATCGACTAGTATTTCCATGTATACTTTGGATATAGATAAGACTGTGGAAGGCGGGACATTTGGTCAGTTTAAGGGATCCGTCGACAAAAGAGGGCAGGCCTCCCCCTGGGACCAGAGTCCTGTCCCCGGGGACTCCCTGGGTGCGGTCACAGGTTCGTATTGTAAAAAAAACTCGGATATTCACTGCGCATGCGTTAAGGCTGTCAAGATTAGGTTAACAGACCTAAACATTTTTATTATAATTTATATTGGAAAATAAAAAGTAAAATCTTTATTATTAAATTAAAGAATGGTGTTAATTTTTCTTCACTATAGAAGATAAATATTTTTCAAAAAGAGTTTTCGTAAATCAGACGTCATTAACTTAATCTTTAAAAAATTAAATTGTTAAATTACCGAAAAGCAAATGCCATATATTGTTTTAAATTATGCATATGTATTACAGTATGAATTTGAAAATTTTCCTTTAGATATTTTTTAGATGAGTTTAACAGATTTAAAAGTGATATCATTTGGCTAAGGACTTTTTTAAATAAAAACTTAACGTTTTATTTCGATGGACTTTATTATATTCGTGTTTTAAAAAACATAAAAACATTATTTAAACTAGAATACGGGTAGTCGACAAGCGACTACGTGTATCAGCCGAAACCAGAGTGGGACGGGTGAAGTGAGGCATGGAAATAGAGGATGCGTGTTGCATATAAGCATGGATGTCTGCTGCTGAAACGTGTATGTAGGTGGCGCCACCTGCCACAAAATCCGGAAAGTTATCCAAGTTGTATACAATTGCAAGATTTTAGTAGATAAGTCAAACCACTGCCGAGATATGAGTGATTTTATCCAACGGCAGACAAACAGACGCTGTGCAAAAATGGTTGCAGGGGGCGCAACCAGTTTTACGTTTGTTAAAGAGCTATGTGAGATCTATACACTTGCAAAATTTCAGGAGGATATGTCAAACCAGTCCTGAGATATAAGCTTGGATGTCTGCAGCCTAAACGGGATAGTAGGTGGCGCCACCTGCCACAAAATCGAGAAAGCTATCCAGGATGAATACACATGCAAAATTTCAGATGGATAAGTCCATTCACTTCAGAAATATGAGTGATTTTATCCCAAGGCAGATGAACAGATGGACATTGTGCAAAAAATGGTTGTAGGTGATTGGTCAAACGAGTCCGAAGATATGTGGGTTAATATGTTAAGACAGACGAACAGATGGCCGCAATCGAGAGAGGAAAGGTCAGAGGTTAACGCAAAATATTTTGGCACCAGTTCACATGTGACCTGATAATCGTTTAAAGTTTAGAAAAAAATCTGTCCAGTGGTCTCAGAGTTATATTCCGGAAACAAACGCGGCGGCGGCGGCGGCGGAACCCGGTTAAAACATTTTACATTACAATCCTCTTTTTTAGAATTATTACTTCTTTTGTGGTTAAGGAAAACTAACACCAGACTTCAATCTTTAATAAAGGTTTTTACTTTCTAATGTTCATTGTAAATTATAATACAAAACTCGTTTAAGTTTATTATATTATTATATACTCCCTTCATTGTCTTTATCCTTATTTGTCTGCTATTATGTTAATTTGAAAGAACTGTGTTGTGTTTGTGTTGTATTTGTGATTTTTATTTTCTTTGGCAGTGGGCACATCTTTTTATGACCCAGACGGCTCGATCAGGAGGAAATGTGAGTCTTGAAATAATAATAATAATAATAATAATAATAATAATAATGATAATAATAAAAATAATAATAATTATAATAATAACATGTCATATAGAGAGGTTATCACAGACCTTAATTTGTACTCGCGAAATGAAAGATTTTATTTAAGTATTACCAGTGGCGTCAATGTATCTTCAAGAGTGTGACGCATTTCAAATATATTACCATTAAGTAGAAGGGTTTTTAAAAAATAAGGTATTCTGTTTCAAGTATAGCTTAATGTTAAACCAGGTTTAGATATATACTATTTAATATTAAACTAAGAAATGGAACAAGTCTATAATTTTCATAATTCATATATATTTCATTTACAATATATAAATATTATTCTCTTAAATACGGGAGATGATTACAGGGACCATCTCCCCTTGCTATCAAGTGTGCGAGACCTGTATAAACGCCCCTATATGAGCATTACGTAATATACTGCGCTCGATTATCCGAAGGATCAAATTTTACACGAATACAAAGAATATTATCTGACATTAGACGTGTAGGGACAATTAAGGGTCCACTGTTATACCATATTATGGCACAGGTTAGAGTAATCAACAACGGATGCAATGGATTCCTTCCCTACGAATTGTGTGATTAAAACAGTTTCTTTTGAAAATGATAAATTGACATCCTTGAAAAAAAAATCCTTTCAACGTGGACTACATTTGGATGAGCCTTGCATGGCTGCCATGTAACTGTGTAAAACATTTATCGCCTCTGGGGCATTACCTGAAAATGTGTGGAATTGCCTAGAACATTCTTGTTACGTCATCCTAAGGCATAAATATGTTACATTTGGGAAACTCCGTTCTGTTTCCCCACTTAGGTTAAAGGAGCTTTACACAGAGTGGCGACCTTAGTACCTCCCGTGTGCGACCACAAAATTTACCAGGTCGTCGTTTGAGGTTCAAAGAAGGCAGAATGGTTGCCTAGGTCTTTCAAAGGTGGTACACAGGAGTTTAAGACTTCGTCATGGACGCCATGGTCGCCGTGATTTTTTAACATTTTCAAAACAGTCGCACAAAGGTCGCCGAAGGGGTGGCTCAAAGGAAGCAAAAGGGAGCGCAAGCATTGCCGTGGTTGCAGAATGGAAGCACTGTTGGTTGCACAGGGGACCAGAGGGGAGGCAGGCATGAAAATTTCCCTAATTTGCATTTTGGGAGCTTCAAGGGAGGCACGAGTATCACTGAATCAGTTACACAGAAACAGGATTTTCTGGGTTTAGGCGACCATTGAACGTCCTGGTCCTTTTTTTGGGTCCTCAAAAGTGCCAATGCCATAAAGGTAGTAGCCCTGTGTAAAATGCTATACAGCATTTCATAGCGTTCATGCACTCTCGCCTACAGACATGGGCCCAGCGGAAATCACCAGGAATTAGGCTCTGTTACTCTCATCATTCAGATCCTTGTGCTGGGAGAATGCTATGGTCCGCTCCAGGGCCCTTGTCCGCATATCATTGTTTTAATAATATTATTTAAAAATAATTATCGGCCCAAAATATATATATGCTGACGTTCGGCTGATTTTGTGTACAATAATGATATATCAAGTTAAACAACCAGCTTATGTGGCTCAGTGAAAGAGCACGGGACTTAAAGCCGGGATCTCGAGATTGTGAGTTCGAATCTCAGCCGTGGTGGTGAGATTTTTCACGGTCGGTCCCCTCCCAGGGGGAGCGCGCTGCAGACTTAATGGGAAGGCCGTGCACAATAGGGTTTCCTCGGTGCTATGACTAAATGGGGTCGATTACACACGCAGAATCCGCAGATGCAGTAGTCACCGGACCGGGATAACACGAGGATAAACGATGAGAGGAAGTTAGTGTCACTGCCCTGTCACATGATCCGAAACCTGAATGGAATTCCGTAGATAAACATATACTCAGTATTAAAAAAAATGGAAGCGGTAAAAAATAAATAAAAAAATAAAGTAATAAAGTTAAAATATTTCAAATTAAACGTATTTACTTTGCAACTCTCTTGGTGGAATATGCTGATAGGCGAATCTGTAACGAGATTTTAAAATTTATTTTACAATTTATTTTTATTAGCTGTTGGATATCCGGTTTTAGCTGACATGTGTTAAGTTACTTCAAATGATAAATCTCATCTGGCCTCATTGTAGCACTGAATGAAATTGAAAAACGTTTCATGGACGATTTGCGCTTTGCGAAATCCAGAGGCGTTAACATGAAAGATATTATCGATGACATGCAACATAAGAAGGGTAAGTAACAATACCAAAGTAATAGGAAATAACGAATAATAATAAACTGCTAGTATTACCCTCACGTAAGAACTATGCAGGTTAAATATTACAAATTATTACAAACCTCTTCCAGTTAGGAATTGTTGGACGGCCGGGACTTCTCCTTTCAACTCCCAGACTCCAAAAATTAAAATATATCTCAGTTCGAGTGTTTACGTTTCACATGCTTACAAAATATTACTAATCCTGTAAAGTCCTTACCACAAAAACAACCATGCTTATGTAATTTGAATTGAAACAATCCAACATATTTAACGGAATACATTACCCTCTTCACTCCGTTTATATCTACCCCGCTACTGTATTAAACAGCGCTTGAGAATTCTACCCGCTTGTGTTCACGGCGGAAGTGTCAGTAGTCTGGTACTCTGCACTATTTTTGCCCCGCTAGCCATGATTAATTGGTTGAGTGTATCGGGGCAATACTGGGGTAGGCTTCATCTACGCGGTGTTTCGCCATTTTGAAAACCTACAGAAGGCAAGCCACTATTATTTTATCTCAATTATATCAAATTATATGTAAGCAAAATCTTAATATTTTGACGGGGACTTAAAGCAAGATCGAAATTATATTTAATTAACAGCAAATAATTTGGAAGATCTGAATCATTTACTATTGCAATGTTTGAATATACAAGACTTTTTTATGTATATTTATTATAAATCTTTACACTTGCTTTCAACGATGGGACCTCACGAAGAATTTATTTTTCGCGAATTCGCTAATTAGATCCCCTCACGAACAAAAGAAAGTTATACCTGTATTTACCCCTTTGTATAACCAGAGTTTATCCCTATGTAGTTTCAGTCTCGTGAGTTGGATATTGCACTTATTATACTGAATGACAGATTATATGTATAATTTGGCTGGGATTTGCTTTTATGTATATTGACCGTGGGATATCAAAACATACCCCCCCCCCTCCTTGACCTTTAGTGTTTAATTGAACCAGAGTATTTAATTTTAGTTTGGTCCAGCATGATCTGTTGTTATGTGTCATTCCTATAGACCCTCAGTCCACCCGTCCTCTAAACGTTGGTGTCGGCGCGATATCTTTCCAGTACTTTGAGTATTTTTGAAGAAACTCGTTACACATTAACCAATAATGTATCTCGCCTGGTTTTCATTCTCGTCAAAATCCACTCATAAATAATATCGGTTATTTACTTACTTAATTTTATTTAATATTAATATCAGGTCAAAGGTCACCAGCCTTGGTGTCATCATGACTACTTATCGGAAATTTAATGGATTTTCATGAAACTAACTATGAATATTTGGTAATATATATTGCATATATTTAATGGTTAGAGTTATGGTTACATCATAACAACCGGCGTTTAAAAAGTATTCACATCCTGTACATTAAAAATATGCCATGTGTCAGGATATTAAATCGTCACTGATGTAATGTTCAAGCAATATATAATAGTGTAAGATGTCTCAAACATATTTCCACAGAATCAATGAAAATCTCTCTTCCTTGTTCTTATTTGTGACGTTTAATTTCAAAATGGGAAATCCATCAATAAATAAATTATTTTGTTTTTCTTTTATTCCAGAGGCCAAGAAAAGCGAAGATGAAAATCAGCTAGAAAAGCTTAGAAACTGATCACGTGCCTAGGCGATGACGTCACGCCATGTTCCATTCTGTTTCATTTACACGTGGATCTAGTTAATGCTGTAAATATCGACTATATTTGATATTGCTATGACTGAAAATATTCAGTTTTTGTGCCACCTTCTGGCGAAGAGGATTCCAAAATGATCGACATATTATTCATTCCCGAGGCCCCACTTGTGTCGACCTTTATGTCAAGTATATAGTTTGCATCAAGATGGATGCGGGTTGGACGTATACATGATGCTGCTATAACATTAACCACTCGTCTATAAACATATGCGACTGGTCACTTTTAATTTACTTTTACAAATAAAACCGTTTCATATAGTATATTAATGATCACTTGGTCTAATTTATTGGGCTTAATACAAGGCATTCGTGCATGTTCCTTTGTTTCTATTGTTCAGTCTGTTCCAACAATTTATAACGTTTAATCTCAGTGTAAAACAGGGTCGAATTCAGGATCTTAGAGAAGGGGCGGGGGGGGGGGGGGGGGGGGGGAGGTCTCAACAAACCTGACACAAATAAAAAGAGTGTAACTTGACTGGTAGACTTTTTTTTATAACTATGAGAGCCTCCCGTCTAAAAAAACGCCCCTGAAATATTTTATTCTCAGAAACGGGAGATTCCTTTGCGAACGTAATTGGTCGAGCATTTTCAGTTTATATCACAAACTCCTTGGTTTAATCAAGGCACTCCCAGAAACATCCACGAAGCTTTCATAAGACAAGCTGTTGAATCATATTCTACACGAAAACGGATTTCAGGATAAAGAAAAAAAGAACGGTAGGACAGATGACAGCAAGCGTGACTCGTTATGAAAACGAGGCCGCGTCATGAGGCGCCTGTAGCTGTTTACGCCGTCTCGTTTGATAAAAATGTCAAGCGTGAGGGCAGCGCAAGAGCACGTCTTCATGTCGTGATTATTTCCTATAGACATGTTTGTAATATAATATTGTCTAGATCAAATCATGATTTCTGGTAGTACTATGACTTTCATTAAGTCTCGGACTGGAATCACGGACTCGTGTCAATTAACGAAATATAAGACATAACTAGTTCGTTTCCGATGTATATATAGAATTATTTATTATACACTGTAAGAACTCATGTAGAATTGTGACCTGCGTAAGGTTTATAACACGGAATTGAAAATTATGTACAACGTTAGAAAAGATATGCTAGATCATGTCAGTGGTATATACAATTCAACCGTTGTAAACTGTGAAAACAAGCCTAGCAACTGTCCAGTTGTTGCTTACTTAAGTTTTATTTACCCAAATTGAAAATTATGTACAACATTAGTTTATTCCTCAGTAAACACATGTGGATAATTAGAAATTTATTATAGACTGATTTTAGCAATTATTTCGGTAATTGTATCCGGATCTATCGAAATAGTTCTCATACCATAAACATTACGCAGGTTTTTGCATATTCCTATAAAACAGATAAGAAATAGTCTGAAATTCTCTCCTCTTTAGACGGCTTTACAACCAGGATTATTTTTCTACAAGATAAAGATATAAATAGGCGTCTCGTTTTCTAGAAACCTTTTCCGCGGTGGGTAAATTCAAAATGATGGCACGCCCATTAAATCGCAAACCAGGTGCACACTTCGTTGCTCCAGATTAAAACTACGTAGCCTACAATGTCTTTTAATTTCCTAAAGACATGTCAGACAGTGCTTTAATGGTTATACAGCTAGTCAATAGCCAGCCAAAGCAAAGGAGCACCTGGGGCCATTCAAAACCATTTTATTTTATTTCATATCGCGTAACGTCTTTCTTCATGTGTCCTTATGACTAAGGTGTATCTCTCAAACGCTGATTGTAATCACGTTAGAAATATATAGAATATCTCCTCAAGCTTACATATGTTCAAATAAAAGTTATGTCGTTGAGCCATTTATTAAAGATATACATAATAGAAATGCAGTGTTTTTCTTTTTAGAGGTTTTCACTGACAATAAAATATTATTTACCAGTATAATTCGTATTTCTGTTCTCCTAATGTAATGGATGACATTGCAAGAATCGTCGGGAAAGTCTGAAAGTCGTTGGGGGTCAATGTTGGTCAATGGTCCTCGTCACGGCGGGGTGTTCGCCTTATAGGGGTTGTTGTAAGGCTAGACTTTACTGTGTCCAAACTTTTATTTAAGATATAATTAATGAAGGTTTTATTCAGGGTCCTCTGATACACTGTTGTTTCATCCAAAAACGTTACCCCGAATGAAGCTACGGACCGTGATGTATCACGCATTATAAAAAGAGATATTTGTACTTAGGTGGTACATGTAATTCAATGCATAATCTGTTAAACATAATCATGTCAATGCCAAACTTCATAAACATATTTCTTTTCTGAATGTCAGTCAAGTATTTTATGATCGAATACAAAATAACTATCGACCGTATGAGAAATTATTTTTGGTTACATAAAGCTTTCCCCAAACGCTGTAAAGCTTTACAATACATAGGATATACGTTCATGAACCATGTGTGTGTGCAGGGGCGTAGCCGGGGGGGGGGCGCACCCCCCCCCCCCCCCCGGTCGCATCCAGTACTCACCGTCCTTTCGGAATTATATATATATATATATATATATATACATGCATATATATCTTTAAATTGCCTTTGCAATCCGTGGCGGGATCCAGAGGGGGCGCCTTCAGCGCGCGGCCCCCTGTTGAGCTGCAATATCTCTCTTTTTATCTAATTTCCAAATCTTCGTGATTAATTTTCGTTTTTCAAATTTTTCTTATTCATTATTAATTAGATCTTATTAAAGTTATCTGCAGTTTATTACTTTCAAATTTATTAGTTGAGTATAAGGATATTTATGAACACAACCGCAGAACAACAGGCCCTGGTTGGGGTCGACCGTGCACAATCTCATGCTCGGCTCTGGTGATACCGGTACTACGCACTTTACACAGTGCTTTACCTATAGGCCTACTACCTACATCGAAAATCAGTAGCTTCTTTAGAAGCGCAAGATTTCCGCTGCCTCGGGAGCGTATACCAGTGCTCGAACTCGCGGTCTGTGCTCTTAGGAGTCCTGTGTGCTGTCACGACCATGAAACCCGGTAAAATGCAAAGTTTAACACAAGACTTCAATATATCAGTTATTTTACTCCGAGTATTACATTTAAAAGATAATATTTTTCAAACGTAAACGCGTCTTTGCGCCATTGACTTGTTTGAAAACGATTGAAATTTTATATCCTAATTTTGAAGAAATATAAATATTAAATATTGAACCTCTCTGCAGTTTGACTACATAAATCATATTTTGTGATTTTTGGACAAGCTGTCTATTACAGCAATTCGCGTTGAAACATGCTCAGCCATTATGAACTTTTTATAAGCGGAAATAAGCTGGATGGGTCTACCCCGTAATAATTAAGGTCAAAATAATCGGTCAAGTGATAATCTGTCACCAAAGAAAATCAGTATTCGAATTCATGTGCAAATATTGGCAGAAGAAAATAAAAAATATGGTTTTGCATTCCTAGGGGCCAACCCATCCCCCCCCCCCCCAAAAAAAATAATAGAAGAAAAAAAACTGCGCCTAAATGTTGTTATTGAATTGAGGTTTAATAGCATGTTTATATTTATTAACAGCTGAACGACACGGAGAAATACAAATGTAACTACAGCACGAAGTCTCTGCAAGGGTTTCGGCAAGGATATTATGGAATCCTTGCTTCCACCTACCTGTGTACATAATTTGATGACGTCACAGGAGGATGCCAGGCTGCGTTCCAAGATTTCCACTCAATACCGAGCTGCCATATGCTATTATCGTCCTTGGTAGAATGAACCATACAACTGCTGAAAGACTGACACTAACGTTTAACAACAGAGCTGTTATTATCCCCCGCCTCAGCGGAGTGGGGGATATAGTGATCAGCTCCGTCCGTCCGCCCGTAAACAATTTATGCGACGAGATATCTCGTAAAGTTTTACTCGGATCTACTTCTGATTGTAGTAGCAGGTGCATCTTAATGGTCTCCAGAGCAGATTAGGTTTTGGTTACCTTTGAATGATTTTTGGATTTTTTATATGAATTTTATTTTATTCAAAATTTCATATGCGACGCGATATCTAAAAAAAAATTACTCAGATCTACTTCTAATTGTAGTAGCATGTGCATCTTTTGGGTCTCGAGAGCTGATTAGGGTTCGGTCACACTTTGAATGATTTTTGGATTTTTTTAAATTATTTTTAATGCAAAATTTCACATTTCATATGCGACACCATTTCTCAAAAAGCTTTACTGGGATCTACTTCTTATTAGAGTAGCAGGTGCATCTTAAGGGTCTCCAGAGTTAATTAGGTTTTGGTCACACTTGAATTATTTTTGGAATTTTTATATGCCCGTGTATGACAGGACGTATTATGGTATACCCAAAGTCCTTCCGCCAATCCATCTGTCCGTCCGTACGTTAATTTTTAGTGTCGATAACTTACCTGGGTTTGATTCATTTCACAAAATTCCCAATAACTACTTTAAAATAGATTATCTCACCCGAGTTCGATTATAGGCAAAATCTCTGCATATTTAAAGAGGTCAGAGGTCACAAAGTTACTTTATGGTGTAGTCGCCATAAGTTTACGAGGAAAAGGATGGATTTTGATTAAACCCTGCAGAAATATTAATCAATGTAATATCTCGCCTAATATAGATTTCCAGCAAAATCAAAGCATATTTAATAAGGTCAGAGGTCACCCAACTTAATTTGGTGGCACCATGAAACTCAATTAACATTATTACCAATAGAGTTTCTCACATGAATTACATTCTCATCAAAATCCACGCATATTTAATGAGGTCAGATGTCACCAGATACACAACGGGCGTATTATGCACGTTTAAGGTGCTTTTGTTAGTAATTATTTAATTTATACATTTTTTTTACATTTAACATGCCTTACTATTTCTAAAAGTAAATCTGGGTTCTACTTCTAATTATAATAGCATGTACATCCTATAAGTCGCTTTCCGTATTAGCAGCAGGTTAGGTTTTCTGATTAAGCCTGCTCAAAGTGTTTTCGGTCAGTTCTGTGACTATGAGTGTGTGTGTGTGTGTGTGTGTGTGTGTGTGTGTGTGTGTGTGTTTGTGAAATAGCTGCTACCAGTGGCGAGGTACGAGGACCTAAAATTCTGGCAAATAGAATAATATACACCATTGTCAATCAGCAGCACGGGATTTTGCATCTCGTGCCATTTCCTTCCCTACATTTCCAGTACCGTAGCCTGGGGGGGGGGGGGGAGCTCCTGAGATCTTATCATTCTTAGGAACAAATAAAAAAATGCTGGAAGTATTCGCAAGAAAGTTCAATCTGACTGGTGACTATCATTCTGTTATTCTTAAGCCACCTAAATAAAAGCAAGAACTTAATTTTCTGTGATTGGATCTTATATTATAAGTAAAATACCCACAGAAATGCCAATTTATCTCATGTATTTTAAAAAATTCCACAACGTGGGGAAACCCCATCCCATGGTGTCAGATCGCTCTGACCAAAATATTCACTGCCCCCCCCCCCCACACACACACACACACATCCTTTGCTCAGGCTACGGCCCTGATTTCTGCATGTGACAGTCATGAACAAAGTCTGCTTGCACTCCCAGCACACATGATAATGGAAAAGGCTTCTTTAAAATCTTTTCCTGGGTAAATTCAGACACGAGGTGTTTGCTCAGTTATAAAATAAAACAAGGGCCAGGAGGCACAAATATTCCCCCGCCATATGTTTACCAAGGAAAGTGTTGCATCAGTGATACTAAAATTTCCCGAAACCTATTTTTAAATTTAAAAAATTGCAAAAATTCAAACTGGATTTAAAAAAAAAAGAAAATGCATTATTAACTTTTCAGTTATTCAGATGACCATGTTTGAACAGGTGGCGCCACCTGTACGTTTAAACACATGTCATTCTTGTGATCAGTATGCATGGACAATTCGGCAATTATTGGTGAAGTGGCTATTAAGATAAAAGGTAAATAGTGGAAACATGGGAAATCAGAAAACTTCGCGATCATTTAATTTGAACTCAGTGGGAACATCAGTCTGAAAACAATTATTTTACAATATAGCCTAGTATTAATTGGATTCACCTAGCTCTAAGGAATACTTGCATATGATCTGAAGGGTAAATTGTTTTTATCTGAAGGAAAGTGAAAAAGACCATTTTAGAGCGCAGAATGTCGTTAAACTGAGTAGGCACCACCTGAAGGTTACATGACAGTCATGTGCTGAGTAAGTCTGTAAATTTTGGTCAAGAAAGCAGCAAAGGTCTTAGAGAAATATGGTAAAAGAATTGGGCGGGACGGACGGACGGACAGATAGAAACTGACAATTTTAGTAGTCCTTCCTCCCACGGCGGTAGACTTATAAAGAGGTGTGCATGTATACATGGATAGGTCCTGCTTTACTCTTTACGCATCTTGTTATATACCTCAGTCTTTCCAGATCATCGCTTTAACCGCTGTTTTTTTTTTTTTTTTTTTTTTTTTTTATTCTCCGGGCTCTGACACTGGGTAAGGTCAGGGCCTCATGCAAGTATCAGACCAGTCTCGGAATTAAGCTGGATGGACAATGCAATGCCACGCTTTCATTTGTGTGTTTACAGTTCTTGGCCCTGTGCCAGGCCTGGTGAAACCCGAAGAATCTTGCTATGCAAATAAGCGGTTTAAGCGAATTGACGGAGATACAGAACAACTGCAGTGTATGACCGAGTGTAGGATCCTGCCATCAATTACAGTTCGAAGTTTCGCGCTGATTTTCACATCCAAAACCGTGAACGATGAATGACAAGATTCATTATATATATATATATATATATATATATATATATATATATATATATATGAATCAGAGGTTGCCTGCAACCACGCTGCGGATCCACTAGCTGCAACAAATAAAATTTGAACCACCAACATAGAAATCACAGAAGCGGGTAGGGGGGTTCAACCCCTTGATGGGAATGGGATTTTCAAACAAATATGGGGCAAAGAACCCCGACCCCCCCCCCCCCCCCCCCCAAACCGCCTTTCTGGACCTGATGACACTTTAAAGGCTTTCTCGTTAGCCATCCTGGATTGGATCCCTTTTCCAAAATCCTTGCTTCCAAAATCCGCCCCTGACGCTCCGCGTAACCTCTGGTAATGATAAAAAGGTGACGGGGCAGCAACAGAGAAAAAAACTGGACACACGGGAGAGGGATTGGAAAGGTTAAATAGCAATTAATTCCATAGGTAATGCCTAAATTGACTGTTAAAAATGAATTAGAAGCGAAGGAACAATAAGTGACATTTTATTTAAATTGAAAGACCAGGATCTAATTAGATACCAAGACCAAACCGCAAATATATAATCCGGTGATATGAATAGGAACTATAGAAAGCATACCTTCAATTACCTTAGAGTAATTGATTTGTGGTATGGAACAGGTCTGTTGACATTTGATGGGTTTAACAAAGTTCCTCTCTATCTTTGTAATTACTCTCTGAGAACATGCAAGTCGTTCACTAAGGGATACAGAAAACGAATTATAGCCTCCCCGTAGAAGGCATAAATAAGACATTTAGCATAGCAGAAAGTGTTTGTCAATGATTAACTGCTGGTTTGATAATATACACATCCATGCCACACACACACACCTACACACACGCACGCACACATACACACGCACGCACATACACACACGAATATAAAGAGTGAAACGTCTCCTGACGACCACCCCGCTTTCGCCACCACCCAGTTAAAAGCCACTTACGTAATCCTCGAAAAGCGACCACTTTGGGTGATCCCGCAGGTTGTCGCGTTAGCGTTATTTTACTATATATATATGTTCACTCATATACAAATAAACAAATATATATATATATATATATATTGTTACGAAGACAAATTAATCAGGGGAAAAATATGGGCCGATACATATATATCATATATATACCAAACAAATTCTCTGGAATGTGAATACAAGATAATTCCGAATTCCCATTCTATGGACAAAAAGTCAATCTCCATATTCCATGAAAATATAATAATATCATATTCCGAGATATGATGATCTATTTACCTGGAAAAAGAAAGTACAGAGAGAACATGAAGATATGAATAGATAGTATATATATGGCGCCAAATCTCCGATAGTCGGACTCAAAGCGCAATTCACACGCGCAACACCACACACACGCCCGCACACACACACTTACAATATCGTGGAAACCTATACTCCATGTGCCTCCGACTTCAGAAAAAAAACAAATGATACATATTAATGACGAAAGGCTTGGCGAAAGAGATACGTTTTTAAATTTGTTTTAAAGGGGTCAAATCACCTATCACCTTAATTCATGAAATAAAGGTAATCACCTGGAGTTTTCATATAATAGGCGAGAAAAGTGGATATCATCGCACAAAGGCTTCCTGTTTCGTTTTTATCAACGTGTTTATAATATGTGGGGGCCTGCCAAAGTGATCAAAACAAATCAGCATGGGAATCTGGAAGCAAGTCAGATAAGCCAGAGCTTTGCAAATAGGGTTTGCAACAGGTGACCTTTCTATCTCCGAACATAAACAACCTACGGTTACATGTTTTCCCCGTTTGTCAACATTTCTGTGCTTACATACATGCTGTCGATATACAAGTTTACACATCCGTCACGAAGGCCTAATAAGAACTGTTCACAACAAACATTAATCTTAGATCATTAATATATACACAGAGAAAGCCAGAAATTACATACATTCTTGTTGATGTATGAGTCATGGATGCAACAGAAAAGAAGCATGCAGGAGATATCATTCATGTATACCCATTTAAATTTTGACATTAGTTCACATCGTCTATGGGTAATGACTGCATCATTCTATGGGTAATCCTTACATGATGAGTACCATCTCACGTAACTGTTCCGATGAAACCGGCTGCTGTAGTCTAAGTTTAGAACACATGAACAGACAAATCGTGAGTTCGAATCTCAGCCAAATCGGTGAGATTTTTCACGTTGGCCCCCGACCTATGATGAGCACTCACAATCTTTCTGGGGGTTTCCCAATGGTGTTACCCAGCAATTGGGACGATTCTACACCCAGGGCCCGCAGGTACAGCAGTCACCGGGCCTGCTTAACACCAGGATATAAAATGAGAGGAAGCATGTGTTACTGCCTAGTCCCGTAGTCCGGAGCCGGAATGCAATTTTGTAGATGTAAATACTTATAGTTGACCTAGCATTTAAAAAATGTGGGGTTACCTTCAAAGAAATTTAGAAAGGGAACAAATCTATTCCACAAAGAAAATGTCTAGAAATTTATATTTCAAACAGGAGATCTCCATTTTCTGTTCCAAAGCAAAGAATTTATTGGCAAAATATTGATTCAATAATAAAAACTTTAGTTTGAGTTAATTAAATATATATTGTACCACAAATGATAAGTAATGGGTAAAATTTTCAAAGATGAATACGTTATTTCAAGACAATCCTTTCAACCATAACTAAGATTTATTAAACTTTGAACTTATTTAAATAGGCAAAAAATATTGTCATTTCAAAACATGAGGAATACTTTTTGTAATAATTTCCCTGTCGCTGTAATTTCGCAAATTTATTAACAACTATATATGGAGTCAAACACAGATGCTTTGTGGTAATACTACTATCTGAAGTGAATGTACTCAACTGTAATTTCGTCTTTCTTTATGCCAGACTCGGCTAAACTCTCTCTACCAGTCGCCCTGCCAGCTATTTTATGGACGAGGCAACTGAACGAATCAAATGACTCACGAATGCTAGCTGTACACACCTAGCAAAATAATATGTTTCTATTTTTATATCAGCGGCCATGGAATGCACTGGGCTTTAAGGCAAGCAGCAAAGCCCAGCTTGACTGCCAGCCATATAATCAGTACAGTTTACATATATGATACATCACTTTATCTTTTATCAGAACTACAATAAGGAAGTTACATGTACTCTGCCATTGCCCACAATAACTTTAATTATCCCAATAAATTAGGCTCCACTCAAACTATTCAAACAAGAGACACAGGCCTAATTACTCCAGCAGTTCAATTGGTTCTACTGTAGATGACAATCTGAATACAAGATAGCAGGGAAGAATGAAAATGTAGCTTAAACATCTAAGAAGACCTGTTTATCATATATATATAGCTAATACAACATTTAAGTGGAAAAACTGTCATGCTTTATTAAAGACAGCAGCCTATAACTCAGAAGTGTAGTCCAGAAATTGACTGTTCGGAGCCTATTTATAATCTGATGTCTATGTTGGGGCATCATCCGAGTTCTTTTGGTTCAAGTCCATGTCCACCATTTTCGAGTCAGTCTTTCAAGGCCAAGTCTAATAAAATATATTTATTTGAAACACTTTCAAAATTTTGGATATTCGAAATTATCATACATATTTCTGTTATAGTTCAAACATGTTTTTACTTTGTTAGATATTATGAAGTCAGCTTCTAATGTCATTAAATATCTATGTGAGCGCCTTTCAGTAATGTCAAATTAAACCATATCGAGGGCAAACTCTGGAAAGGACTGCAGTGTGCTGCCATCTGTCGACAATTTTTAGAACTACTATTTCTCCACTGACTGTCGTTACCGCTTCTTGCATTCTCGAGTGAATGTCAGAGTTCCTTGAATGTTGCCTCTTTAATTTCAGATCTCCAATTTAAATTTTTTTTTCACAGATGAAACACCAAGGATGAAACAATCTGAATTAAATTTAACTTGTTTATACAAAAAAGTCTATCTTTAACATTTTGAATTTCAATTGAAATAAAATCATATAAATAAATCATTCAGATAATCCACTTTTAAAAGACCTAGGATCAGACCTCTGAATTTAAATTTGTTTCTGGGAAAAAAAATATATTTTTTTTACCTTTCCAATTTAATTTACATATAATTTTAAAAGATTTTTTTTTAAATTTCACTTACCAATGTCCAAGCATGCCCTTGTTTCATTCCGTACATGTTTTTCAGAAACATTGACAACTTTACCTTGTTCTTATGAGACATATACACTTGTCATGATAATAGATGAGAATTTATCCTGGAGACTACATGTTTACTCATTTTAGTGTACTTCTCCGTATATCAAGCTTTCTTTGTATGCAATTATTGACTAACGTTAATACAACAATCATTCAACCACATTCTGACTATGCCCTGAGCATAGAAAACAGAGCTGCCCGAATTTTAACCAAAAACAAAGATAGAAGCGTAAATTCTATGATGCTAATGAGTGAACAAGGATGGATGAAGGTACACCAATGTAGAGCTAATGTGTTTATGGTTCCTGGTTTACAAGGTGCGTCTTTCATTTTGTTAATGAAGTTCACAATCATGAGGCTTGAGCTGCTGTGAGTAATAATTTGGTCGTTCCTCAACCTAAAACTGAAGATTTGATATAGTCTTCACCGTTTACTGGGCTAAAGGTTTGGAATGGTTCATCCAGTGAATCTAGTTCAACCACATCATATGCTTCTTTCAAGAAATGAATTAAACCATACAAGCGACTACATGTATCCGATAAATCACGGAGGCATGGGTAAAATAAGGCACTGAATGTTCCTGGTATGACTCCAAATTTGTGGCATCAGTTATCCCATTTAACTCCTCATACATGTGCAGTTGTCACCAAAAACAGATCTACAGTTGGATACACAATGCAAAATTTTTGGCAGAGACACCATTCTACTACTGAGAAAAAGGGCATCAATGTATTCTATAAAACCATAACAGCAGGTGGCGCCATCTGTCTGGTCTACAACAAAGCTATCTAAGATGGATAGACATACAAAATTTAAAGCTGACACATCCATCCACTCTGGAGATATGAGCGACTTTTACCCAAACCAAACAGACAGATGGACACCAAACAAAAACATTTGCAGATGGCACCACATGTCTTGGATACGAGATAGAGGTACCCAAGATCTATAAACATGCACAATTTCAGGCCAATACGGCAAACCACTCCTCAGGATAGGGCAGCAATGTATTCTATGAAATGGAAAGGTATGTGGCGCCACCTATCTGGTCTACGAGATTACCCTCCAAGATGGATGGAAATGCAAAATTTCAGACCAATAAATTGAACCACTCCTAAGATATGAGAATTATCACAAATGCAAACATAAGGATGGACGCCATTTGAAAATGATTGCAGATAGTGCCACTAGTCTTGAGTAGGAGAGGAAGGAATCAATGATCTATGGAAATGCACAATTTCAGCCCAATACATTGAACCAATCACTATGCATGGATAGAGGCCACCTAAAAATGATTGTAGGTGGCGTCACCAGTCTCGAGTATAAGATCCAAGAACTATAGACTTGCAAACTTTCTGCTCAATACATTGCACATAAGGATTGCAGGTGGCCCCACCTGTCTGGGAAACAAACACATCGGCAGCTGAGGTGGCGGAACCTGGTCAAAAATATAGTATCTCGGAAAACTTTGTTTTGGTGGTTGCAAAACACAAATGCAGGAAATACATAAACACAAGGTGAGAGAAAATATGGCACAGTTCACCAACTCACTGGTGTCATCACCGGTCCTCTCTGATAGCCAGAACAAAGGCTTCTTCAAACAGGTCACTTTTGTACACATTGTACTTAGGGTACACTTTCACCTTGTGAAGAGATTTGCCCTTTAGTTTCAATAAATACTAGTGAATGAATGTGACAGTTTTAACTGCCCTATCTTGCAAGGTAAAGACACCTTGAATCAACAACAGAATTGTGACCCAAAAAACCTCCAAAATTCAATGGTTTAATCCAAGGGCTTTGTGGTAACCTTCCGAAATATTTATACAAAATATGTTCATCTTTTATTCTTTAAAATAACTATTAAACAAACCATCAATCTAATCACAACAAAAACATCCCAGGAGGTACTTTGAGGGAGCAACACATCTAGCATGCAAGGGAACCCTAGTTCTGCATGAACAAACCAACCAATATACCAACAGCAACAAAAACATGAAACCTTGGGCTAGAGGTAAAATGAAGGAGGAGCAAGGATTGCATGAGGAGGATCTGTGGTACAACCAACTCATCACATGACTTGAGAAGAAAAGAGAAGATCACCAAATTAACTTTTAATCATTTTATTCCTTTATACATTCTTTCACATAAACACCTGTAGTATGCTGGTGAATAGTTGAAATACTGACACATTGTACACCACAAGTATGAACCAGAGATGCCTAGCATAACAAATCTGTTTGCCTTGTGTGTAGCATGACCAATCCTTTAGATTATATGGTTTATCTCTCCTAAGCCACACACTGGTGACATTCATCAGGTAACAGTTCTAGATGATTTCCACTGCTCACAAAGCCTTTATATAGTCACAGCATTGTCGAAGGATTGTAATAAAAGCCTAAAATGTTGGTCGTGTAGAATATTCTCCAGGATATGAATCCGCGGGTGGGGTGGATTCATACGGTTTCTTCTGACGGCTCCTCTCTTTCTGCATTGCATTCCACCTTTTCACCTGTAATAAAAAAAAATATGTAAAACAACATGGTTTACAATTTGAACAACATAAACTGCTGTGACTATATTTCTGCCCTGGGAGGAAATGGGGTGAAAAAGGCATTTTTTTTCTTCCTTTCCCCAGGAAAGAATGTGCCAACCCTGCACATGGGTCATGATGCTCAGCTGATAAAATGAAATTGACCACTGATATAATGGGCAAAAATTCACAATTTTCTGTTTTTTAATTTATTTCAGATTCTTGATGAACTTGTGTGCCAGTTTTGTAAAATATTAATCATCTGGATAATGAAAATATGAGTCAGACTCAAAGCCTAAGTTAAGAAATTTAGATGTAATATAATTCAAAGCAGGTTACGACACAAAATCCTTACTTCTTGGCTTCCTATGGCAATGTCTATTTTGAAAAACGATACAAAGTCTTAATATTCAGAATGATCAGGACAATAATAAAGATGGGAGTAGAGGAGGAAGAATTTTTTTTTTGCAAATGAGGACTAGGGGTGGTTTTCAATATACAAATCTAAACATGAGTCTTGACTTGGGTCTTGTAGTGCAGTCTCAAGTCTTAAAGCAGTCCCGAGTTAGACAAATCCAAAGTCTGTTTCAATATCATGGTCTGACTCAATTCTGCCTTGACTGGTTTAGAGACCCAACACTCGGGTCGCATGCGCAGCGCGTGTCTACCTTATATGGTAATAGAGGCGGAGTGACATGGTGTTTGGCAACATTATCCAGCACGAGTACTTGCGTGAGCTCGGCAGATTACTGCAGTGCAGGATTATATAATCAGCAACTGACAAGAAATGTATCCTCGTTAAATGTAATAAACCATCAACTTTGTTTTCTCAATGCTGCTGGAAGTGTAAGAACTTCGATTTCCCTTTGGTCTATGGGATTATGTCAGCCTTCCGGTTTGACATGACTTTGAAATGTGAGCATATGTTGACACTGGGTGACTCGCAGCTGCATGGCCAATCGAGTGATGTATGCACTAGTTCTTTAACATGTTGGTTTGTAGGGATTTATAAAATGATGACCCAAAATTTATAGGGAGTATGTGTGGCAAATTTGAATGTGTCATTATATTTAAAACTTATACCCTAACTTTTAGAATTGATTTTGCTTAAAACAAATATTATTGTGCAATATTGAGTGTTTATAGTAAAAAAATTTGAACAGTCATTGGCAGCGTCCCTAAAAGGTCGATCACTGAACTGATTTTGCAACATGTTTTTCAGTAGTCATATTTCTAAGACACAGGCCTTTATTATAATGCCACTGCATGGGTTAATTATTTTCTCAAAACCCAGTATTCTCATGACTCTCCATGTATTATAATATAAATCTTTATAAACTGACATACCTTTACAGTATTGTACCTCACAACCCCATTAACACTGCCAAGGAACTGTCTTGAGTGACTATAGCAATTTAATGTTTATCAAGGCTGTTCTCAAACACTGATAAACTTGGATACTGAAACCAGACTTGAATAAAGACTAGGTCTTCAAGACCAGTTGCGAGCTCAATATTATCTCGGGATGTGTACTGAAACCCACCCCAGCAGGACTCAGTAATGTTGCTAATGTGTGGTCTAGCCCCGATTCTTTATGGTATAAACTAAATTTTGTGTTGATAACAGCTGACAGCTGATGTGAAATTTTATTTTCTGGCAAACTTGCAAAATTCCACTTATTGTGCCTCAACCTGTAAATAAAACAAACAAAAAATGCCTGCCTTTTTCTTTATTTATTTATTTTTTTGTATGGAGGCAACCACCTCCAATTTTTATTCCCTCATATCTAATTTTTTTATCTAAATATGTACATCTGCAGAGTTATATTTCCGTTCGGAACTAAGTGATCCAGGCCCAGTGTCTACTGCACTTGCAGGTCCTGTGTGTAACCATCCCCGTTACTTTGTAATAACACAGAGGAACCCCCAAAGATGCACTCGTTTGTGAGTGATACACAGCTGTGGGGCACAGCCTTCCAAAATAAGCCTGCAGAGCACTCACCCTGGGTGGGGGCGGTCAGTGAAAATCTCACTATCATGGTAGAAATTTGAACTCACAACCTCCCAGCTTTGAGTCCTGTGCTCTTCCCCTGAGCAACAGCAGCCGGTTCTAAGCTTTTGATTGACAATTTATTTTTTCTGTGTGACCTTTATGGAAACTTTGTAAATAAGATAATCTGTTCAAACAAACACAGAACCTTTCAGTTATACATACGCTTTTTAGACTATATTGACACTCGAGGAGGTCCTCCCAGAATCTTCGACACTCCGTCTCACCACGTTTCAAGCCGACTTGATTGGCACAACGGTAGTAGTCCAGCTCGTAATCGGCACATCTTGTGCTCTGTTGAGTGTTCCAGTGTTCAAATATCCTAGTAATAGGTAAATCAATGACTGGCATGTCAACATAGAAAGCGGCCCTCCTGGTCCTGTCATAGACTGGATCATCTGATAGTTTTGACATGTTGATCCTGAAATGAGTCAGAATTCACAAATAAAATTTTACATGTTTTAATTTATTCCTCTACTGCTCAGATGAGGTTTTTGACAAATTCTGACACACTTTTCATTCTTACCTGTAATACAGTGCCTAGATTTCAGTTTCTTCACCAAATTTTTAAAAGTTACAAAAATTGGTGTGCCAATTAATTGATAAAATTGATGATTGTCATTTTCTTTCAAAATCATGCAAAGAATCCAATCCTGTCAGAGATCTATACAAACACAAAGTAATGTACAGCATCAAAACTGAACTTGCCGAGCCAAAGATCGTCCGACAGTAAATTTATCTTGGATGTGGGTGGACTGATCGTCCATTATGAATAACGATGTGCATGTCACTCTATTCACTGGGGCCAATATTTTGGTACTAGTATACAGCACATTTCAAGGATATATATATAAAGTATATAAAATAATTTATTTATAACTGATCATCGGTCATTTTTTTTTCCAATCATTTATTATGATTTTAAAACCAATTCCTACCACCAGTTACTAAAGACAAGGTTTGCTTAAGAACAGACCCCTAAGAGTGAAAATAAATGTGCAACATGTAAGACCTCAGGAACTCTAGCCAAATAAAGAGGTTCTAGGCAAGAATCATAACTGGTCCTCAGTAGTGAAGGTTTTTTTTTTATTCATATCTTTATGTGTATCCCCTAGCGCACAAAGCATTTCTTAGGGTTTGAAAAATAATAAAATAATAAAAAAATAATAAAATATCCTATGATTCTTCTGGTTCATTACTAAAAGGAAAAAGTCAGACCAATCACAGAACAATGTTTGTTACAAAAATTACAATAGCCACTCAACAGACAAGCTGCTTATGCCAAGAGCCCAAAAGAAATCACATTTAAAATGTGCTCTTAACAATAGGACACAACGAACCTTCTTGGGACAGGACAGGGTCTTCTTGTCTACACAGGTCATTCATCCATTGCTTTAAAACAAATTTTGCGTAAATTTTGAATAGTCTCTTGCTGGACATGGGTACATGGCTACTGTACAATAACCTTGATCTAATGAGGGGTTGATGAAGTGGGCACAAAGTGGGAGCTTAATATGACTGATTATTTAATAAGAGGGACATGTTCAGAATCCAGTCTACATGATGAGATGTGAAAAATAAAGACATTTTCTCAGCTTATTTACTCATAGGGTTGGGACGGTTACCGGTATACGGTATTATCACGATATCTATAACTATAACTATAACTATATTTATTTCGTATAGCGCTATTTTTACAAGTATGTTTCAAATGCGCTTTACAACTAAAACATCATACTTAAAAATAGAACCACATATTTACTAAATTATCAATGACACTAAAAAGCTAAAATAGTTATATCGGTAAAAAAATAAAAATATTTAGGTATAGTATTTTCTAAAAAGGTAAGTTTTAACGTCCTTCTTAAATTGTTCAATACGTGATACTGCTTTCAGTTCTTCTGGAATGCTATTCCATAGCTCTGGACCACAAACACTGAAAGATCGCGAAGCAAAAGTTTTCCGTTTTACAGGGGGTACTACGAGCCTTCTTACACCCCTGTCAGATCTAAGCCCTAATCTGCCTGGTTTCTGTACCTCTATCAATTTCTTAAGGTAATCTTGTGCAGTTCCTTCTAAGCATTTGAAGACAATGGTCAAGACTTTATGTTCTATGCGAGCACGAATAGGTAACCAGTGTAATGCCTTAAGAGCTTCCGTTGCACTTTCGTATTTTTCCTTAATACTAATTTTGCTGCAATGTTTTGCACACGTTGCAGCTTTTTAATTGATCTTTCTGGTAAACCAAATAAAATTCCATTGCAATAGTCAAGGTGAGACATGACTAGTCCACGAACTAATGTGTGGGATGCTTCCATCGTGAGTATGGATCTGATCTGCTTAATTCTATGAATATTATGCATTGCAGTTCTACATTTCAATGAAATGTGATGTTTGAAATTTAGCTGCTTGTCCAGCCAAGCTCCCAAGTATTTAACGTGTTCTCCGTTTACATTTAACTGAGATGATGTGCATTTTGACAACTGTCCATTGTTACCAAACATAATGAATTCTGTCTTGGAATTATTAGCTGACAGCTACGGTTATAATACCGTCAACTTTCCTATTTTCGCGATACCACGATATTAATTTTTGTTCACGATTTTGGTTCACAAGCAAGCCCTTGAGGTTCAAAATAAATTAATTTCAAAGAATTACATTTATTTTTATAAACCACATGTATTTGAATACACGCGTGTGGGGGAACCGTGTGTTTACAGACTTCGGGATTAGTCGGAAATGTCCGGAAGTAGCAGGATGAATCAGAGAGGACATAAGCTTGAGAATTCCAGAGAATATAACATTATAATGAAAGAGCAATAAATACACATATTTCCGCTTTTATTGCATAGAACGAAAATGTCAACATAAAAGTTTCACAACTGAATCTAACATTCCATACAGGTTGCATATTTTGCCATATAAAATTGGGATGGTATATTTAGCCATGATTGGTATAACACGCTCTCCGAAAATTCGCTGGGATTCTCCGGCTTTTATGTAGCTATAGGAAACTGATGGAAAGTTCTGACAAGCGTGATTCGACGATGGGGGCAGGACTTCCCGCGCCTCAAGCTTGCACACCTGCAGGACCTTCATGCAACTTACATCACGTAATGAGTCATTCTGTGGTACTGGCACAATAGGTATAAATGACATTAATACTTAACCCCTTGTATAAAGTCAAGACTTTAAAGGTGGTTGTTATAAATATCATTATTGATGGCTTATTTATGCCATTATATATAATTAAAAATATTGCGATATCATGATATATCGCGATTAAATTTGAATAATTATCATGATAAAAAAAACCCATATCGTCCCAACACTATTTACTCATATTTATTTCCTATGTATTTCATTATATGTCTCTGCTTTCCTAAAATGGTTGGTCAATCAATGTCAAAAGACATCAGTATGGTCACTGTGTGGATTCGTCGCCACAATCTCCTGATGTTGAGTCTTACATGCTCTAAACTGAGCAATTAAAGATGTGATATGGAACAGGGCAATTTTGGTTTATTTATGTCTAATTGACAAGTGCAACTACTGATTAAACAGGAAACTATAGGACATTTTACAATAACCTTTCCTGTTTAGATTTATTTTTTATTTCTGACAAATTCTGACACCAATTATATTTACATTGAATTAATACAGGCAATATATTTTTCAGCTTTTAGTTTTATTACATCTTTATCAAAGTTTCAACAGTTCTTACTGAAAGGGTTAGCATAAGGTTATTGGAATCTTAGAAACCTGCCGTAAATCGGCGTAATGCTTTCATTTGCATTGCACTTTGTTTATTGAACCTATTCTACCAATATAGAAAAAGAAATGTTTAGAATTTGCCCTACATTCCGGAACATGAAAATATAAACAAACTGTCTGCTCTCATTTATTCATTGTTACCTTCTAAGTGTTCTTGCAGATGTCCTTACACCCATTTCACCTATTCCTACATGAACTACCAGAAGTTATTAGAAGTCATCTGGGTTGGGAATCGAACCTATGATCTCTAGATTTTGAGTCTTACATGCTTATAACTGAGACTTGAGGACGAGATACCAGTCTGGGTGATTTGGTTCACTTATAGCTCTGAGTGAAGCACCATCTATTGCTGAATGGGAAAGCATTTTGAATTTGAACAGCTTAATTGTATCCGCCAAAACAAGAGTTTTGCGGATACTATGTTTTCAGCCCACTGCCGCGGCCGCCGCATAGGTGTCCAGAGAACTCCTCCGTAACCGCTGGGCGGAATTTTACGAAACCCGGGATTATGTTCGGGTCACATGTGAACTGCTGCGCCCCGATTTTGTTTTGACCTCTGACCTTTCCTCTGCGCTCTGCGTTCATTTGTGCGTCTGTTTCCACACATAAACCCACATATCTCGGGAACTGTTTGACCGATCAGGAAAATTTTTTTGCACAAATGTAGCCCTTGGAGAGCTTTATAAAATACACAAAAAATGGTGGCGCCACCTGCAACCATGTTTGCACAGTGTCCATCTGTTCCTCTGCCTTGGGTTAAAATCACTCATATCTCTGCAGTGATTTGACTAATTCACCCGAAATTCGGCATGCATATACATCCTGGACAGCTTTTCAGATTTTATGACAGGTGGCGCCACCTACATTCACGTTTACGCTGCAGACATCCAAGCTCATATCTCGGGAACCGTTTGACCGATTGGGCCAAACTTTTGCATGTGTATAGATCTCACATAGCTCTTTATCATACGCAAAACTGGTGGCGCCACCTACAACCATTTTTGCACAGCGTTGATCTGTTTGTCTGCGACGGGCTAAAATCACTCATATACATGTAGTGGTTTGACTTATCTGCCTTAAATTTTGCAATGTATACAACTTGGATGGCTTTCTGGATTTTGTGGTAGATGGCGCAACCTACATACACAATTTGGCTGCAGACATCCATGCTAATATGCTAATATGCAACACACTCTATTTCCCCTTGCCACTCAATCCATGCCTCACTTCACCAGTTCCACTCTGATTTAGGCGGATACACGTAGTAGCTTGACGACTACCCGTATTCTAGTTTAATATGAGGTTGGGCCAGCACAACCCCACTTAGGCAGGGAACCCACGTTCCCCATACCCTTCCTCCTGTAATATAATGATTTTTTTTTCTCAGTAAAATATGATTGATGGTCTAAGTCTAGAATTCAGGCTGCTGTTTAAGACATATTGAGACCCAACGGATACAGGTTATATGTTATAATAATAGATCCAACTTACTCTTCTGCATGTTATTGGTATCCTATATCCTTCTCACATATCTATTAACCTGCAATATTATACAATTTAATATTCCATCACACTGTGCAACATGTCAGTATCCAACATGATTCCTCTCTGTGCTTGTTTACACCACTTGCTCATGTGCACATGTTCTGTCTACGTCATTCACAACTGTTGTCTTGGGTCCTCCACACATTTGTATTCACACAGAACATGCCCAGCTCATGTATATTTGGTATTAGCGTCATATCGACCCTCTGGCATTACGACCAGATTACTAGCGCCAGATGTCATGACATCTACGTCTGAGGAATGCATTAATGAAGATGCAAATATTTTTGTCATTTCTGACAACGCTTTATGGCCTACAGGTACACTGTCAATCAACATAAACAAGACCAATTGTTAGCATTTTTTGTGTACTTTCTAACAATACTAAACATGAGCAAGAAAAGTTCCGTTTTAAGCCAGCTAATTGGTAAAACCTTTGGCGTGTTTGTTGAATTTATGACCGCATGAATACAAGCATTGCTCGCACGGGTTACAGGACACAGGCAGCTTGCAGGCAATACAGGAAATGACCAGTGTCCATGGAGACGGTGTTTCAGTCTGGGTTGTGAGCTCACATGTATACTATTGTGTAAATTCATTATTTTTAGCATAATATTGAGATTATGGGCCATTTACCACAATATGAATGCAACCTGATGCAAGACCACTGCAATACATTCCTAGATATAACTTGTATCACAACTCGAGTAGGCTTACCAGCCCTATTATCCGATTGCCTGCTGAGTCCGGTTGTCACGGCTAATTTGGTATATTTCAAGGGTAAAGGTTTACAAATAAACCAGTGAATCAACCTTGTCCGCTCAAAGTGAAAGACAGAGAACACTTTTGTGGCAGGCAGTTAACAAATGGCTAAGGACAATTTTTTTAAGCTTTTGGATGTCTGGGCATGAAGCCATCACACAGACTTAACAAAAATTAAACCTCATTTTAACAACTACCACCAATTCTCATATGCACAAACGTTTGTCACGTTCAATGAATTTGTCATGTTCTTGCTGAACTTCCAGACAATAGTAGGTTTAAATATCGCCACTTGACCACTCACTCTCAACTTGACTTTTGTGGTGCAGATGGTAGCAAATGGGACTTGCAATCACAGAGTTTCTGGTTCGAGACTGGCTAAAGAGCTTCACAATCGCATGTTATGCAGGGCTTGACATTATCAGTAAACCCCCTGCCCAGGGCAAGTAAAAGTTCAAGAAAATGGTGGTAGGGCAACTAAAAGTCACCTCCTACTATCCCAACTTGGAAAAGGTGTCCAAAATAAACCTTTACATAAAAGAACGGAAAAACAATCTTTGTGTCCGGTACACGATGGACCTAAGAAAGAAAAACAAAATTCCCTGTGGAAACCTTTATAAAGACAGTTCGATTGCCATGACATGATGCTCTTTGATTACTTCTTGTTTAAAACCCACGTAAGCTACGTAAGTAAAGTCAGAGAATGACTGCACAGGACAATCATTATCCGTATGTATTTTGTCATTTCATAACAGAAAATTTCCATAATTGTGTAAAAGTGTCGGTATATATTTATTTCTTTTCAACACTGTTACCTATATTTCTCCAAAATGATGGATGTAGGAACACTTTCTTAGTTTTGGAATATAGCTCACACTATCAAAACATAAATATACCAAGTATACCAGAAAAGGTTGAAGAAGTTATTAATCTTCTTTGAAAGGATATCTTTTTCCAACATCATTATCGTTACACCACATATATTTGGTGTATTTCAAGGGAAAGGTTCATGTATGGACTGCCATTATTGCCATGGTATAGGGACATATCGGCCGCTGTCGACATCGGCCGCCGGCCTCAAATGGACCATATCGGCCGCCGGCGCCCAGCCGGACGCATTATCGGCCGCCAGCTGCAATGGTCCACAGGCCTGTATTAACTCTGTCAAGTCAACCATATCGGCCGCGGAAAGAACTAGGCTACCATATCGGCCGCCGCCTCCTCATTAGGCTGCTAAGTGCATAAACCTGTAGGAATAGTACACAATTTGAGGGCTTTACATTGCACAATTTATAGTCTCTCTCTCTCTCTCTATATATATATATATTTATATACATATATATATATATATATATATATATATATATATATATATATATAAATATATATATATATGTATGTGTACATATCAATTTTCATTCAATATTTTTTATGAATTGAAGCTTTTTTAATTCAGTGTGACCACTAGCATTTTGCAAATGTTTTCAACTCCACCTCACACACGCACAAACTCCAAATCGGAAAAACAACAAATAGTAAATACACTTTTAACAGAAATGACAATAACCATTACAAACACTGACCAAAACTACTGCATGATAACAGCATCACAGAAACATCTCAATAAACTATATATATATATATATATATATATATATATATATATATATATATATATATATATATATATATATATATATATATATATATCACAATACTTCTACACTAAAATATAACCCAATAAAATCTTACAAATTATTTACAAAGAATATTTACAAAACAAATGTAACAATATACAAAAAAATATTTATATTCATTTTATATAAAATATTATTATATTCATTTTATATAAAAATAAAATACATATGCATGTAAATAAATACTTGTTTTATTCTATATGATCTATCTGGAAGATAACCCGGTGTATACTTGCATAATTAGTATGTTTATATATATATATATATATATATATATATATATATATATATATATATATATATATATATATATATATATATTATATATATATATATATATTATATATATATATATATTTATTTATTTATATATATAGTGAGAGAGAGAAAAAGAGAGAGAGAGAGTGAGACATAGAATGTTGCATATATTCGAAAATCCCTGTGAAATATTAGAACAAGTATTTCAAAATAATGCAGTTTCATCATAGATACATTTATATCAAAATACATTAATTTTATATAAAATATAGTCATGTTAAGCCTTGATTTATTATATTCGCTTTATTTGGAAGATGATTCGGCGATTTGGTTTATTAATTTATTTCCATTTTTATTATTATGCTTTAGTATTTATGTAGGTATGTATATATATATATATATATATATATATATATACATACATATATATATGTATATATTTATACATACATTATATATACAATATAAGGAAAAGAGAGAGAGAGCGCGAGAGAAGGAGAGGGAGACTATAGATTATTCAATGAAACGTATAATGAGGAGGCGGCGGCCGATATGGTGGCCTAGTTCTTTCTGCGGCCGATATGGTTGACTTGACAGAGTTAATACGGGCTTGTGGGCCATTGCAGCTGGGGGCCGATATTGCCTCCCGCTGGGCGCCAGTGACCGATATGGTCCATTTGAGGCCAGCAGCTGATGTCGACGGCGGCCGATATGTCCCTAAACCATTGCCATTAACGTACAAAGGAATAAGTTGGATTTATTAATATTATTTCAACCCATCACATGTATCTGTTGTGTCCCAACGTGTCCTGAATAGCAGCCTGAATTCTAGACTCGTACCTTTAGGGCAAATCACGCTCCCGCGAAATTAAAAACCCCGATGACAAACCCTCTTCCACAGTAACTAAAAGCTGTCAGTGTCAGATTTTTATTTTGGTTGGGCGATAATGGAAGCAAATACATATATCACACTTTATTTAGCAAAATGTGCTGTATATTTCATACAGAATAACTCTGAATATGTTTATATGAAATATGTAACTGCCTATAAATGGTTAAATCCATAAATAATTACAGAACGTATATGAACAAACCTTTAGTGAAGCTCCCCGGTAATGTGATGTCAAGGTCAAGACGAACCACAGGGATCCGATCACAAATAAATTTTCCAGACAGATTATTCAAATCTCAGAGGTAAATCATATATTTATTTTTTCTAAATAATAATTATTTAAAATAAATCTACTATTCTTGTCAGAAAGAAGTACATTTATTAATGGTTATATTTGCTTTTAAAAATAAAGTGTAATAATGGGTCCCTTTGAATGTCAAGGCCACAAAGGCGATCAAAACAAGATTCCACGTGTAATGTTGACAGCAATTGACAAGCAGACAGGCTGGCCCAGGTAACATCAGAGCCAGCACTGTCAGAGTGTCGTCAGGAAATAACATCTTTCCATACACTCTGTTTTGGGGATGTGAGTAACAGTTAGTGATAAACTAGCATTTAGAAATCAGTCAGAGATGGGCACCAAATAACAGGCCCCGTATGTAGCTTTTTAACCTATGAGGCTATGTTTCTAGGGCCATATTAATTATTATCAGTGATGATACACTTCCTGGAGTCACCGGCTTTTATATATCAAATTTACCTGAGCCTCAAGTCTCTGTATTTGTAACGAGAAAAAGGTTACATGTTCAGAATGTGGTGTACATTTTAAACATGCCATAGGGGTGTCGCATAAACTGGTGTTGTTTCCTACAAGTTGAGGTTACATTACGCTTACAGGGTTATTATTAAATTACACATATAGAATGGTGCCAGCAGCCCAGACCTACATTATAAATCGCCTTAGTAAAAAAAAAAATGACCGGCCAAAAAATTGGTAGATGGGAGGCCGGCTTTACATGGCTATGAAGAAAAAGTGCTGTGCATGTCATGAGAGGTCAATAGAGAAGGAACATGGAATGAGCAGTATATATAGGACTTTTTATTGAAAGGGGCCTATTCCAGTATTTGATGTCTGTTAACTAAAGATAATCTCATGAACCTTTTATAAAGATAGGTCAGAAAGCGTGAATCCAATCACACACAGGCTGTTCAGTTTTATTATATCCACATGTGAGGGGCCTGCCAGATTAATCCAAATGTGTACAACAATAGCATCTTGCAGCAAGTTAGATTAACTATAGTTTTGCAAAAGGCATTTCACAACTGATGACCTTTCAACTTTTGCATATATGTAACCAATCACCTTAAGTTACAAGGTTTTTCCATATGTCAGCATTGCTTTGTTTACCAACAGCTTGTAGAAAAACAAGCCCAATTTCAACCAGCACAAAGGCTTTATATGAACTTTTTCTAACAAGAATTACTTAAAGGCCATTAATATGTTTGGAAAGTAATTCAGAAAAAGGCTAGGTGAATATCTGGCTTTATTAGAGTAATTTTGACTATGGTATGTAACATCAGGAATTATATGAAACAAATCTGATAGAAATGTTGGTCACAGTTAAAAATCTATGGTTATATCACAGGCCAGTTCTGGTCATAGAAAAGATTTATATGATGGGTCAGTCATATCACAGAGGACCAAGGATGACAAACTTTCTGATAGGTAAAATGTACGTAGGCCTTGATCAGGGCCGTATGCTGGGGGGGGGGGGGGGGGGGGGCAGCAGGGGAATTTCAGATAAAATAGTAAACCCCCCCAGACCCTCCCCATATCTTCCCCCCTCTCTCTTTCTTTCTTTCTCTTTCTCTCTCTCTCTCTCTCTTTCTCTCTCTCTCTCTCTCTATATATATATATATTATATATATATATATATATATATATATAATATATCATGGTCCCCCATGGTTAGTGCCCCCCTGGGGATTTCTGTCAGTGTTCGACCCTGTTAGATATTACATTTGATTTAAGAGGATGTATACACCTTACTAGGGCTGAAAGGAGTACTTGAGTACTTGAGTCTGGGTAATACTTACTGAGTACTCGAGTCCAAGATTTGGACTCGAGTACTCTTGTATGTACATGCATATATGTATTTTACTGCAAACTTTAGGACAGTCTGTAGGATATTTTATTCATTGTCGTAGCCTGGCGTAGGGCTCTAAACATATGCTAGTCAAATTAACTGAGGTCTTGTTATGACATATATCTATTCCTTCGTTGCAATAAAGTTAAGCCGTCACGAAGTCAAATTTATTAAAATTTTGCATCGGTAAACAGATGTTTGTTTTATCTTCACAGCATTGCCATGGTAACGAGTACTCGAGTCCAAGTCGGGTAATGCCTATCGGGTACTAGAGTCCAAAATGTTGTACCCCTTTCAGCCCTATACCTTACAATACCTAGGTACAATATCTAAAACAAAACACAGTTTTATTTAAAATAAATTGTCATTTGCAGATATTGTTTATCAATCTGTCTGTGTTTAGGATCCTGGCGACTCCTGGAGAATGTGGATTCCAAGGGTTCTGGTACTTCTGTTTGGCGCAGGAGTCCTGGTCATTGTTGTGATGTACAGTTTCCTAAGTTTCCGTATACCTGTCAAAAAACCTCCAAGTCTTGGTGAGTACATGTATTTTAACAGTGTGATTTAATTCCAGAAACAGTCCTAACTCTAACACACACTACTTATTTATTTATTATTTTTGGACACACACTACTTATTTATTTATTATTTTTGGACAATTTTTGTTGTTGGAGGTAACTCCCGCCGTGTTTTAAGGCTATACATGTACATATGCAGAATTTCCATTTTGGTTTCTGAAGTGCTAGGGCAGTATCACACACTTTCTCTCCTTCATATCCTGATTTTAACCAGGCCTGGTGACTTCTGCACCTGCAGGCACTGGGTGTGTAATCTTCCCTATTCCTTGGTCACACCACCCCCTAAAGGCACACTCACTTGTGAGTAAAACACAACCGGTGTTTATGATCACTCATTAAGCCTGCAAAGCAATCACCCTGGGTTGGGGGCCCACCATGAAAAATCTCACCACCTCTGATTAAAACTCACAATCTCCCAACTATGAGTCCTGTGCTCTACCCCTGAGCCACAAAAGCAGGTAGTAACACAACTTATATGTATTGTATTGTCATATCATATCATAAGTGAAATATTGTGATATGTATCATATCACAAAATAATATATGATTACAGTTGTAGTCTTTATTATTGTTAATTGTCCCTGCTTCCGCGGAATGGGGGACATTAATTTTGGTTTGTCTGTCTGTCCCTCTGTCTGTCTGTCCCTCTGTCAGTCCATCTGTCATGTTTTTGCTTCCATTTGATTACTTTTCTAAATATCATCAGATGTCATTCAGATTTGGATCAGTGATTTCTATCATGCATACCTTGGGTGGAATTGGTTTAAGAGTGTCTGTCTGAAAATTGGTTATCACCAGCTCCAAAACAAACAATAATTTCCCTTTCGTTCCAAATTCAAAACAAAAATTATGACATGCGGAGACATCTTCAGGAGACAAGGAAAACTAAAACACAGCCACTATGACATGTGGAGACATCTTTAGGGAAAAATAAAAACTTAAACATACTGAGAAGGCAAGCATGAAGATCACAGGAAGCTAAAATAGCAAGGGGAGGAAGCAGGGGACATTAATTCCATGAATTTGCTTGTTACTTATTGTTTTTTAAAGAGAATGAAGTTGTTGAATAGATATTATTGTCTATAATCCTACAAAAATTTTGTCCTTGTAATGCTTTTCCTCTGATTTTACATGTTCATGTTTTATTTTATTTTATTCAACAGATGACAGTGCCAGTGATCTACCCCTGTTTGAATCACAGGAAGTTATATTAGAAACTGGGGAGTCAAAAATTATTTATCTTAAGCCAAGGTAAGATATATAAGAATATTTAAGTACATTTCAACATGGGAATGCCAGCTCAGCAGTTTATTCAAGAAAACATATAAGTAAATTACTGATTTAGAAACCTGAATTCATATGGATTAAGAGTCATTTGTGGGGGTTGATATTATACCCTTTGAATTGAAAAGAAGTATAGGTTTAAAGAACCACTGATATGTGTTCATTAAATGGATATAATCAGGAGCAATTTAATGCCTATTCTTTCACACTATCCGTTCAGTTTTACTTTATACAAAAGTTTTTCAGCAAAACCATCCCAGCACACAGTCTTAGTACCTTGCATACAGCAGTCTGACACCTTGTTATGGCTCTGTGTTTTTGTAAACAGTCCATGTGTGTCTGTTAACCTTAACAAGGCGGCATAACATCAAGAAACCTGCATGAAGGAGGGAATCTGCATCACCTTTGTATGTTTTTTTTTGTTTAAAGGGGCCTAATCATCTATAAAGCATGGTGAAATAACATAAAAAAAAGCGTCTTCTCTTTTAAATGAAATAGTAACTGCCAAAACGTTGCCCTTAAACTGTTGGCTTACTGGGCTTTGCTGGGAAACTTTTATGTAAAGCAAAAATGAACTGACAGTGTGAAAGAATCATAGAACTGCTCCTGATTATGTCCCTTCAATATTTTTTTTAGCCATTTTTATATTCAGGCAAAGGTCCACTGGTATTAGGGACTGCATTTTTTTCTGGTGTGCAGAGCTTACCTGTGACCCAACCATGTAGTTGGTGATCCATGATACATATTTAACTGTTTATCAGACACCAAAGTTAGATTACAATCCTGGCAGAGGTGTAAATGTGGTTTCTGACTTCTGGTAGTCTTATTTTCTGCTAAGGTTTAGTGATATTTGGTAAACTGCAGACTACCAGTACTACTAGTTCTACTTTTCTTAAATGAATTTTTTTATTTTGCAGATACACATTAATCGATGATTCCATCATAAAGCTGGTGTCAGACAACCCCAGTTTGGCACATCATAATGCCAGCCTTAGCATCCAGAAAAATTCTATGAAGGAAGTACCATTCCATGTGAAATCTGTCGAGTCAGCAGGAAATGCACATATTGTGTTTAATTTGATGAATTCAGTAAAAAAACTCAGGAGATGTAAAGTACACGTGAAAGTCGTTCACCATCGATGGATAGAGGATCTCAGTGGAATTGTGGGATGGCTGTATTTTTGTGCCTGGAGTTTTTCATACTATCCTCAAATATTCAGAAACTGGCGGAGAAAAAGTGTGGTTGGATTGAGTTTTGACTACCTGGCCATTGGTATCACAGGGCAGCTTTGTTATGCTTTCTTTAATGCTGGTATGCTCTGGAGTGTTACAGTGCAGGTAAGTCAGCATCCCTTTTGAAAACCTATAGTTTAACAGCTTTTATCTTATGAGTGATTTAGCACAGTTTAACAATTCTTATGAGGGGTAACATGTAGTGTAATTGTCTTATGAATGCTATGGGGCAGTCTTATTGTTCTAATGAGTAATTTAAATTCTGATTCTCATCAATGGCACTTTAACAGTTTATAGTTGAGAAAAGCTGCAGTGTGACAGTTCTTACAGTTGGCAATTTGCAGTGTTGCAGGTTTTGTTTTTGAAAGCTGATATGCAAACATTTCAGACTTGTTAAAGCAGCATTGAAATAAGTCATTGTGCATGAAAAACCAAAAATCGAGTGCATAAACCACCAGTGCTTTATCCCTTCCTCTTGTACATGGGCTATACAGATCTGGATTCTTTTTACAGAAATGGGGTTCTTCAACTAAAAGCCAGCAAAACATGAACCAGTCTCTCGATTTGTGTCTTTATAATTGTGCTTAAGATCTTTTTTTTCCTCTTGTCTGATTTCAGAATGAGTTCACGGACCGTCACCCACATGCTGACCTACCTGTGAAAGAAAATGACAACTTTTTCACTCTGCATGGAAGCTGTATGCTGTTTATCAGCATCTTGCAGTGTTTAGTTTATGAGACAGCAGGCCAGCGGCTGTCAGTGTCAGTGAAGTTCCTTGTGGCGGGGCTGTGGGCTGTTGTGATAACTGGACTGATAGCTCCGCTGCGACACTTTGCGTCATGGCTGAACTACCTGTACTGCTTGTCGTACATAAAGTTAGTACTGAGTGCAGTCCAGTACACCCCACAGGTATGGTATATATACATACAAATATATATAAGTATGTCACATGAAATTGTTTTACATAAGATATTTTTAGGTTCTTAATTACATTTATAATAATTTATGATATATATTTATTGATTTTGTAATTTTTGTACTTGGGTTTGTAACTTTTTTGCCACACTTTTGTGATTATACATTAATTTGCAGCTATGTGAACATTTGGGTAACATGTAAAATTACTTTCTTATAGGCAGCTATTTGGCTGCATTATCTTTAGAATATTTTACATAAATTCTGGCCTACTCTGCACATATATTAGAGAACTGTAGGTTATTCCTGCTATGAAATGATCTTATAAAAACCCTTGTGATGGTGATATCAGTTTAGTTTTTTACAAGCTGTTAGTAAACATGGTATGTTGACTGAACATGAGTGTAAATTCCAGTATTTGAAGAATCATTTGTCAGTAGCAAATCAGCTTCTTATTTGCCCCTAGATGTCCTTGTTGGTCATGTTGGGGAACAACATATGGCAGGTTCCAAACATGCTTAAGAACATGGATTTATACAAAATATCTTTATTTAATAGACATCAGATATCAGAATAGGCTCCCTTAAGAACACTCCATAGAGGGCATTACATCCAAAGGAAGAGGTCATCCCTGTCAGTGTTGAATCAAAGTTGACAATTACTTTTACTTCTTCCAAATTTGGCTTTTTAATTGAAGGTTGCGGGTTGACCACCAGTGCCTCCACTTGATAACATGCCTTGTTAAACTACATACAGAGAAGTACAGAAAGCTGGTTGATTACCACTGTGTTTTTGATAACAGGCCTTGTTATGCTACAGACAGAGGAGTACAGAAAGCTGGTCTATTTACAATGTGTTTTTGATAACAGGCCTTGTTATGCTACAGACAGAGGAGGACAGAAAGCTGGCCTTTTTACACTGTGTTTTTGATTGCAGGGTTTGTTACACTTCATACAGAGAAGTACAGAAGGCTTGTCTATATATGCTGTGTTTTTGATTACAGGCCTTGTTACACTACAGACAGAGAAGTAAAGAAAGCTGATCTATTTCCACTGTGTTTTTGATTACAGGCCTTGTTACACTACAGACAGAGAAGTAAATACAGAAGGCTGGTCTGTTTATGCTGTGTTTTTGATTACAGGCCTTGTGACACAGAAAAGTACAGAAGGCTTGTCTATTTATGATTTTTTTTATTACAGGCATTGTTACACTACAGACAGAGAAGTAAAGAAGGCTAGTCTATGCATGCTGTGTTTTTTATTAGCTCAGCTGACTTTCAGTCATGCTGGGCTATAGCGATGGGTCTTTGTCCGTCGTCCTTCTGTCTGTCTGTCCAGCCGTCCGGCCGGCCGGCCGTTAGCAGGGCACAAATCGTAACCATAGGAGCTAGGGCCATGAACCCTATGCAGTCTTAGAGGTTCTAAAAAGATCTTGCAAACCTGAAATTAGGTCACTGCGACCTATATTCTCGAAGTTATGGGGTGTGTTTGCACCCCCAGAAATAATTCTTTTAGCCAAAATTTTCATCCCAAACCTTCCATCTTTCACTTACAGCTTACCTACCAACAGGGGAAGAACCATAATTATTTTGAGGTCACAAGGCCAAAGGTCAAGGTCACAGAACCAACTTCTTTGAAAAGCCTGTGGATGCATTTTAAGCCAAGCCTTTCATCCCAATTCTTTGATCTTTCACATATAGTTCACCTACTAAGTGGGAAAAGAATCCTATAGATGTTGAGGTCACAAGGTCAAAGGTCAGGGTCACAGGATCCACTTCTTTGAAAAGGTTGTGGACACATTTCAAGCTGGAACTTTCATTCCAAACCTTTCAGCACTGATATCGCTTCTCTGCCAACAGGGGAAAAGACCTGTTGATTTTGAGGTCAAAGGTCAAGTTCACAGCACCCTCTTCTTGCGTGGAGTCATTTTCAGGCAAACTTTTCAATCTATACTTTCCATCTGTCATATATGGCTTACCTACCAATAGGGGAAGAAGCCTATTGATATTGAGTTCAAAAGGTCAAAGGTCAAGGTCACAATAGTTCTAAATGCTTGTGAACATATTTCAAGTGAAAGTGTTCAACCCAGACCTTCAGTCTTTCACATATGCCACATCTATGCATCACTGAATGTGATTCAAACTTCATATTTATGGGTATTTTTGCATGAAGAAATAACTAATTGATTTTGATGTCAGCTGGTCAGGAGGTTAAAGGTTGCAGGTCTAAGTTATTCACTCATTGGTTGCCAAGTAATTACAACCAGCCAGATATAAGTGGTTAGTAGTTACTCATCATTTAGGAAGAATCCAGTTGATATGTGGGCAAAAGGCCAAGGTCATAGGTCAGGGATGTTCACAATAACTTATTTTGTAGACCATCTCTATTTTTCTTGTACATATAACCATTGGTTATGGTACATCTCACTGTGTGGTTGTAATTGTGAGTGATGCTGGTGACATATGACTCTCTTTTGTATCAGCCTGTTAAGTGATAAGGCTGAGTGATAAATACCTAGTTACTGCATAACAAAAACACTGTTGCCGGAATGCTTCAGCCAGGCATTTAGACTGTGAGAGTATAGTATTAAGGTTTAGCTACTGATTTATAAGATGATGGGAACATTTTGTAGTTTATTTTATGGAATCATAGCAATAAACTTAGTTTTCTAGATATCTGAATATTTTTATATAAATCACCAGACATAAAAGCAAATGTTTGTTCTCATAATATGTGGATGTATACCTGGATTTAGGATTGCCTTTTTTTAATTACAAGACCTTTAGTCATGCTTTCTGCATTTCTTTTCTTTCAGGTTTTGCAGTTTACCTACCCTGCTGATCCCATTGAAAAGCAGAGTGATAATAATAAAATATTGGACTTACACTTTTTACATTTGCATATCTATAAATCTAATATGAGGGCCTGAAAATGCCTTTTGAATTGTTTTGGACATTCATTACTGTAACATCCTTTGGAGAATTTGCTACAAGTTTGGTCTCTTATTGGAGGATGTGTGATATCAAATGTCAGACTTGTCAGAAATCCGTTATGTCTGCCAGTTAGTCACCTTAGAAATCCTTTTGTCAGTGCAGTTTCAGTGATTTTTAGCTCAGCTGACTTTTAGTCATGCTGTGCTATAGCAATGGGTCTTTGTCCGTCGTCCTTCCGTCTGTCTGTCCGGCCAGCCGTCAGGCCGTTAGCAGGGCACAAATTGTAAATGTAAGGGCTAGATACATGAACCCTATGCAGTCTTAGAGGTTCTAAAAAGATCTCCTTGCAGATCTGAAATTAGGTCACTGTGACCTATATTCTCTGAGTTACGGGGTGTGTTTGCACCTCCCAGAATTAATTCTTATAGCCAAAATAATCATCCCAAACCTTACATGTCAATAGAGGAACAAACCTTTTGATATTTAGGTCTTAGGGTCAAAGGTCAATGTCACAGGACTATCTTCTTGAAAAAAGTTGTGGATGCATTTCAAGTCAGACTTTTCATCCCAAACCTTCCATCTTCCAAGTATATTCAGATACCATATGGTATACCATCAGGCTTTAAATACAGGTCATGCTTGTCAGCTGAGTGTCATGACCAATGGGTCACTTGTTACAGGCCTTGTTACACTACAGACAGAGAAGTACAGAAAGCTGGTCTATTTACACTGTGTTTTTGATTACAGGCCTTGTGACACAGAAAAGTACAGAAGGCTTGTCTATTTATGATGTTTTTTATTACAGGCATTGTTACACTACAGACAGAGAAGTACAGAAGGCTTGTCTATGTATGCTGTGTTTTTGATTACAGGCCTTGTTACACTACAGACAGAGAAGTACAGAAGGCTGGTCTATTTATGCCGTGTTTTTGGACTTCTCTGGGGGCTTACTAAGCTTCTTACAGATGTTCATCAACATGCTCAATAACAGTAAGTTAGTTCAGTAACAAATAACAGTTATTAATTATAATATCAGTACTGTTACTACAGCTTCAACTGCTACAGCTACTGCTGCTGATAAAGTTAATAATGATAATAATAAGTAGAGAAGGCTGTAATGTCTCTCATTTTGTTTCTTTGGACCCCTCTAAGTTCATTACAGATATTCCTCATCACCCTCCTTAACAGCAATAGGTCTGTCTAGTTCTACTACTACTACAACAACTACTACTACTACTACTACTTCTGCTACTGGACAATTATTATAATGCAAGTAACTTATGCTGTAATTATGGCAGTACATTACTGAAACTGTTATTTTTGTTACAGATGAACTGTAATGATACTGATATAAATTGTAAATTTTATAGTTTCAGGTGAATTATGGTTTTTGCTAACAATGTTAATTTTGTTAGCAGAAGTTTAATCTGAAAAATATATATCAAAAATGGGTATTGACTATGGGTGTGCTAATTATCATTTTTTAGCTAATTGACTTCCGTTTGTACTAAGATGATTACCTACAAACTGAATGATAGTTTTCTTAATTGTCCCCCACTTCTTCGAAACGGGGGACATTGATTTAGGTTTTTCTGTCTGTCTGTCTGTCAATCTTTCTGTCTGCCCATCAGTCAGGTTTTCATTTTCATGTGATAACTTTCCTAAATATAATCTGATTTCATTCAAATTTGGGTCAGTGATTGTTCTCATGCTTAACTTCATTGGGATTGGTTTAAGAGTGTCTGTCTCACAAGATAATAATACAATATGATATTTCATCTTTCATATAATGAATCAGCACATTTAGTTTCACTAATCACCAACAGGTGTCACTAGCTGGAGTTATAAATTCATTGAATTTCTTGTTTATTTTCAGATGACTGGGAAGGGACAATGGGGAACCCAGTCAAACTGCTTCTGGGCTTGATTGCCATCGGCTTCAACATTCTCTTCATTGTTCAGCACTATATCCTATACCGTAATCGTCCGGTTGTGTTCGCTGCAGCCAAAGCATGGGACCAAAGTTTACTGATACCATAACATATTATATGAGCTAAACTCAAAGAGACTCCTTGACAGTGTATACAGGAGGTAGACAGTAATATATTGAAACTCTGTTCCCTCCTCTGTCAGCCAGGCTAGTATTGAAATGTATTGTTAATTATTCATTTTTTGGGTTTCCTTTTTGTGAATGGCTATTATACTCAGTTTCACTGGATGTGTCTACCTGTTTTTTTCAATAATTTCCTAGAAAGCTGCACATGGAAGTGATAGTTTATCATGGGAATCAAGAATTTAACAATAAATCTCCAGTTTATGTTTCATACATTTGGACTATTTATAATCATGTAACAGACCGGATGTGTCCCTGTATAAGTAGCCATTTTTGTACTCATAGTTTTTAGTATGTTTACATTACATCATCCAATTATCAGCTGTCAACTAAGGCTGTTTTTTGCATGTGACCAATAATTTTGACTGCCCTAAGTATTTCTGATATGGTGTAGTATGTAGACTGATTTTTCATATTTTTTAATAACCTTTTTTGATAATGTGTAAGGAAGGTATTTATTGACCTTTTTAAAAATTAGGCCCTTTAATCTTCTACCCTAAACCCTACAATTTCCCCCCTCAAAAAGTTACTAATTAAAATTTTCAATGCAAAAAAAAAGGTGGACTTGAGGGGGATGGAACAGAGTAAAGTGGTGAAATGGATAGCAAATGTTGGACTCAAGTACTCTAAAGGTTTTATCTAAATGAGACTGTTATCATGGTGACATTGCAATTTAAAATTTTAACAAAATCAAAATTTAGCATATTTTTCAACAGTAACCATATCTTGCTAGCATATTTGAAGAAATAATTGTTTGTCATTTTATTTGGCAAGGCAATTGATGGGAGACACTTTTAATGTTAAACTATTGAATATTTGACAGAAACTAATTAATTTCAACAACTATAATAACTACATCAATAATCGTTTTCATGTTCAAAAATGCAGGCCTTTATTAGTACTTGAGTCCTGGTTCCAGATTTGAGTATTCAGAATTACATGTAGTCCTTGTTCAGATTTGAGTACTCTGAATTACATGTAGTCCTGGCTTCAGATTAAAGTAGTTAAAATTACGTGTAGTCCTGATTTAGGATTCAAGTACTCAGAATTTCACTTATTCCTGGTTTAGGATTCAGGTACAGCAGGACCTGCCATGAGGGGACACAGGGATGAGCGGACATCTTCAATGTACAGAACACAAAGCCACTGTCCTGACCCATTTTCCATTGAAATTGATCTTTCATGACTGGACATTTGCTTAAACCAGAACAGGTACAGTCATGAACTGACACGTTAGTCTGATATATCAGCGACCTCCAGTTATGCTGTGCAAGTGTACCAGCTGAGCAGCTCTGGTAGTGTAAATCTGACAAAATCATTGCTGAATTTGAGACATCAGGATAAAATTCTCATGTTAAAAATTATTCCAGATCATAATCTCAATGTCAGGATAAAATTCTCATGTTAAAAATTATTCCTGTCCCAATATTGAGTTTGAAGTCAGTGTATTTGAATCGATTTAAGCGGAGGAAATCACCGTTCATAGTTCAAATTTGATTGCGAGTAGCACTGGCTTGTGACAGCACCAAAGGCCACTGAAAGCTCACGACCTCCTCATTGCTTCTGCCATATTGAATGTCCGCCTGATATGAAGCCTCTATAGAGCAATGCCAATCTAACAAATTCATTGCTGAATTTGAGGCATCCGGTCATAATTTCAATGCTGGGATAAAATTCTGATTTTGAAAATTGATTTTGTTCAATATTGAGTTTGAGATGTCTGAATTTGAATGATTTCCCCTGGACTGTACATAAGGGACATTCAGAGACCTAACTCTTTAGACAGACGTAAATTTATCCTTCAGTGCTATGGAAATATTGTTGCATACATTTAATTGCTCATTAAAAAATTCATACAATATCTTAATGACACCCTTTATCTTTTATTCAATATATTCTCCTATCATGTATGTTTGGCTAAACAAGAGTTTGGCGAAATGACTTTTATTCAAATTTATTTATTTATTTATTCAGAAACTATATATTTGAGGAATAGTATAAAATCATTTCATTGAATAAAAATTTGTTATTAATGTTTTTTAGCAAATATTAACTTTCTGTGAAATTATACTCAAGATCCATCATTTGTTTAATTTTGTACTTATAAATGAACCAGCTCTTGAAAGACTTTCAATCATGACATAAAAAAATCTGCTTTCTTGTGTTAAGTGACCATATAAATATTTCTCGTCATATTAATTATATAAAAACATTTTATTTTATATTCTTATAGGTATGTGACTTGTGTTTTTATTGATGATGAATTTTCATGCAGTAATCATTATTCTGCCTGCATCTGTCCCTACCTCTCATGAAGGGACACCTGCAGTGTAGGGACACTTTGACAATATCTCACAGGTGTCCCCACACGACAGGTTCTGCTGTACTCAGAATTACATGTAGTCCTGGTTCAAATTTGAATACTCCTGACTTGAGTATATGAAGTACTAATTTTAGCAAGAGTAGCTCTTCACCCAAACAGGCTGCATTTTAGATAACAGGCTTAGAAACAGGATTAGAAAGTTAACATATACAAGGTGTTTCATATTTTTTGGGGCATAAACAATTAAGAAAACAGCTAGGACGAGTTAGGAAAAGTAGTTTAGTGGTGGAAAGTTTTGTCAATATGTTTTGTGGCATGTCAGGTCCTCTGCTGCTGCTAGTATTATACGACCTACTATATGCTCCGCACGCAGCTGTTATACCCTGCAGTCATCCCAGTTCTCCATTCCTATAACTGCTGATTTATATTGCAGTGTTCTCTTAGTTCAACCAAAAGGGTGGGCACTGACCAAAGAATTTTAATCGGACTGATCCGAGTATGGTATGGCATGGCGCATCCAGCTCTAAATGCATCTGACACCTGCTCTCATTGGTGTGATAACACCAGTTCTGGTATGGGGCCAAGGATCAAACCAACAAGAACTGGTGCCCAGGTGTAAACAGATCAAGAGAGTTGGTGTTGCTTGTTTGGAGCTGGATGCACCATTCAATACCATGCTCATTGGTCTGATTAAAATTCTTTGCTTTGTGCCCACCCCGGTGCTCAAACAAAAGAACCTTGCTTTACCAAGCAGCAGTTATAGGAAAGGAGATGATTGCAGTGTATAACAGCTGTGCAAGGTACGAGACATAGTACAAAATGCCTGTTATTTCAACATTAAGGTCTTGCATATTTTGTATCACTCACATTGGCAAAAACCTAATATTTCAGTTAGAAACCATTCTGACACCATGCCCCTAGCAAGATTCAGAATGTTTTAAAGATGAAAAATAATTTGGAACCATTTCCAAAATAATAAATAATCTGAAAGGGGTCACTTATGGAAGGGAAATTATAGTGAAAGGAAAGGTTCTTGAAGAGAACACTCAATCAAGACTTATTCACTTATCACAGAGCTCTGAAAGTTGACATGCAATAGGTCATTAAATATTAAAAATAAAAACAAATCTTGTACAGTATTTGTAAATCAAAGATTTACATTATAGAAAATACAAGGTATTTAATATTACCTGTTATATTTGTAAAAAAAAATCTGTTATTTGAATATCTATTATATTATCTGTTAAAAATGTAAAATATTTTTACTTGTTAGATATTTCAATGGATTTTCATCAGATTTATATGATTGTGGAGACATATGAACATCTGGAGTTTACCTCTAAGAAAAATGTATATGAAACAATTTTTTCTACATTGTTACATTGTTGTCATTAATTAGTTATTTGAATTAATATTGGAGGTTGTCAAAGGTAATTAATCTGTTTACCCTGCCTGAATCAAATTATGCTTAACTAATTGTGATGCTGATGTCATGATTATTGCTCAAATGGCACCATTAATTGTATGATGTGAGTAAGAATGAATCTCAAAGCTCAGAGTAGCTATAATGTAAAAATGTTGTCTGACTCAAGCTTCAAATTAGTGATTTCCAGCAAAATCCACGCATATGTAATGAGGTCAGAGGACACCATGGTGACTAACCAAAAATCCTATGGATTTTCATTTAACTCATTATACATATTTACCTAGAGAGTTTTTCACCTCAATTAAATTATTAACAAAATTTACATCAAATGAGGTCAGAGGTCCCAAAATATGCAATGGGTGTATCATGCACCATTTGCGGTGCTCTGGTTCAAGATTGGTGAGGAGGGGGGGGGGCAGCCTGCACTGAGGATTATAGTCTGTCATGATTCTCAAGAGACGTTTTGTGACCAGATCTTGTAGCTTTAAAGAATATGGACCGGATTTATTTATTGATTTATGGATATTGATATGCAGTTTTGATTTGTGTTGCCTCCTGGCGCAGCTGTCCCCTGAAGGCCAATATGAAGGTACAATAACAAAGGTTCATGTTGATGTTGTTAAATGACTGTATGTTATCAAACAACGTATAAAATCAGTCTTTGTTATATTACTTCAGATTGTTAATGTTTATATTAATATGATTATTGATTTCTAAAAAAAAAAACTATTTTTGATGCTGTTACAGGAATCAGTGCATCAAGATACTACTTCCAGGGTAATTAGAAAAATCTTTCAAGTCTTTTTCATAAAAGGAAACGTACAGCCCTGCAAGGGCTTTATTATTTACGTTTGCTAATAAATACCTAAAATAAAACGGGATTCTATGTACTGATATATGTTATTAAGTGCCTCATGAAATAGTCGGCCAAAGAGGCGTAATTTAGTTATATAATTTACCGCGAGGTGTTAGTATCGAGTTTGAGTATGCGACACAGCAAGAGTAAGTTTGAGGGCCCTGAAAGTGGGAGAAATTATGTTTTAACCATTGCATCGACTGGGCCAGTCTAGGACTTATAGTTTATTGATATTCCCTGGCTTAGAATTCATATAAATCTATCACAGTAAAGAAAGACATAATTTTAATAATGATCAATATCCAAGTTATTGTATTCCAGTAGCAAGTACAACAATGAACACTGGAATATTATCCCTGCCAACACGCAGATCTAGTAGAAGATTCTTTATTATCAAATCAGCTGTAACACAGTTCCAGAAGTAAAGTCTATTAATATCCCTGACATTACACAGATCCAGAAGTAGATTCTTTATTAATATCCCTGACATTACACAGATCCAGAAGTAGATTCTTTATTAATATCCCTGACATTACACAGATCCAGAAGTAAATTCTTTATTAATATCCCTGACATTACACAGATCGAGAAGTAGATTTTTTATTATTTTCCCTGACATTACACAGTTCCAGAAATAGATACTGGATTATTTTCCCTGACATTACACAGATCCAGAAGTAGATTCTTTATTATTTTCCCTGACATTACACAGTTCCAGGAATAGATACTGGATTATTTTCCCTGGCATTACACAGATCCAGAAGTAGATTCTTTATTAATTTCCCTGACATTACACAGTTCCAGAAATAGATACTGGATTATTTTCCCTGGCATTACACAGATCCAGAAGTAGATGCTTTATTATTTTCCCTGACATTACACAGTTCCAGAAATAGATACTGGATAATTTTCCCTGACATTACACAGATCCAGAAGTAGATTCTTTATTTTTTCCCTGACATTACACAGTTCCAGAAATAGATACTGGATTATTTTCCCTGACATTACACAGATCCAGAAGTAGATTCTTTATTATTTTCGCTGACATTACACAGTTCCAGAAATAGATACTGGATTATTTTCCCTGACATTACACAGATCCAGAAGTAGATTCTTTATTATTTTCCCTGACATTACACAGTTCCAGAAATAGATACTGGATTATTTTCCCTGACATTACACGTTTCCAGAAGTAGATTCTTTATTATTTTCCCTGACATTACACAGATCCAGAAGTAGATTCTTTATTATTTTCGCTGACATTACACAGTTCCAGAAGTAGATACTGGATTATTTTCCCTGACATTACACAGATCCAGAAGTAGATTCTTTATTATTTTCCCTGACATTACACAGTTCCAGAAATAGATACTGGATTATTTTCCCTGACATTACACAGATCCAGAAGTAGATTCTTTATTATTTTCCCTGACATTACACAGATCCAGAAGTAGATTCTTTATTATTTTCCCTGACATTACACAGTTCCAGAAATAGATACTGGATTATTTTCCCTGACATTACACAGATCCAGAAGTAGATTCTTTATTATTTTCCCTAACTACACACAGTTCCAGAAATAGATACTGGATTATTTTCCCTGACATTACACAGATCCAGAAGTAGATTCTTTATTATTTTCCCTAACATTACACAGTTCCAGAAATAGATACTGGATAATTTTCCCTGACATTACACAGATCCAGAAGTAGATTCTTTATTATTTTCCCTGACATTACACAGTTCCAGAAGTAGATTCATTATTAATATCCCTCACATTACACAGATCCAGAAGTAGATTCTTTATTATTTTTGCTGACATTACACATTTCCAGAAATAGATACTGGATTATTTTCCCTGACATTACACAGATCCAGAAGAAGATTCTTTATTATTTTCCTTGACATAACGCAGATCTTGAAGTAGATTCTTTATTATTTTCTCTGACATTACACAGATCCAGAAGTAGATTCTTTATTATTTTCCCTGACATTACACAGTTCCAGAAATAGATACTGGATTATTTTCCCTGGCATTACACAGATCCAGAAGTAGATTCTTTATTAATTTCCCTGACATTACACAGTTCCAGAAATAGATACTGGATTATTTTCCCTGGCATTACACAGATCCAGAAGTAGATGCTTTATTATTTTCCCTGACATTACACAGTTCCAGAAATAGATACTGGATAATTTCCCCTGACATTACACAGATCCAGATGTAGATTCTTTATTATTTTCCCTGACATTACACAGTTCCAGAAATAGATACTGGATTATTTTCCCTGACATTACACAGATCCAGAAGTAGATTCTTTATTATTTTCGCTGACATTACACAGTTCCAGAAATAGATACTGGATTATTTTCCCTGACATTACACAGATCCAGAAGTAGATTCTTTATTATTTTCCCTGACATTACACAGTTCCAGAAATAGATACTGGATTATTTTCCCTGACATTACACAGATCCAGAAGTAGATTCTTTATTATTTTCGCTGACATTACACAGTTCCAGAAATAGATACTGGATTATTTTCCCTGACATTACACAGATCCAGAAGTAGATTCTTTATTATTTTCCCTGACATTACACAGATCCAGAAGTAGATTCTTTATTATTTTCCCTGCATTACACAGTTCCAGAAATAGATACTGGATTATTTTCCCTGACATTACACAGATCAAGAAGTAGATTCTTTATTATTTTTGCTGACATTACACAGTTCCAGAAATAGATACTGGATTATTTTCCCTGACATTACACAGTTCCAGAAATAGATACTGGATTATTTTCCCTGACATTACACAGATCCAGAAATAGATACTGGATTATTTTTCCTGACATTACACAGATCCAGAAGTAGATTCTTTATTATTTTCCCTGACATTACAAAATTCCAGAAATAGATACTGGATTATTTTCCCTGACATTACACAGATCCAGAAGTAGATTCTTTATTATTTTTGGTGACATTACACAGTTCCAGAAATAGATACTGGATTATTTTCCCTGGCATTACACAGATCCAGAAGTAGATGCTTTATTATTTTCCCTGACATTACACAGTTCCAGAAATAGATACTGGATAATTTTCCCTGACATTACACAGATCCAGAAGTAGATTCTTTATTATTTTCCCTGACATTACACAGTTACAGAAATAGATACTGGATTATTTTCCCTGACATTACACAGATCCAGAAGTAGATTCTTTATTATTTTCCCTGACATTACACAGTTCCAGAAATAGATACTGGATTATTTTCCCTGACATTACACAGATCCAGAAGTAGATTCTTTATTATTTTCCCTGACATTACACAGATCCAGAAGTAGATTCTTTATTATTTTCCCTGACATTACACAGTTCCAGAAATAGATACTGGATTATTTTCCCTGACCTTACACAGATCCAGAAGTAGATTCTTTATTATTTTTGCTGACATTACACAGTTCCAGAAATAGATACTGGATTATTTTCCCTAACATTACACAGATCCAGAAGTAGATGCTTTATTATTTTCCCTGACATTACACAGTTCCAGAAATAGATACTGGATTATTTTCCCTGACATTACACAGATCCAGAAGTAGATTCTTTATTATTTTCCCTGACATTACACAGTTCCAGAAATAGATACTGGATTATTTTCCCTGACATTACACAGATCCAGAAGTAGATTCTTTATTATTTTCCCTGACATTACACAGATCCAGAAGTAGATTCTTTATTATTTTCCCTGACATTACACAGTTCCAGAAATAGATACTGGATTATTTTCCCTGACCTTACACAGATCCAGAAGTAGATTCTTTATTATTTTTGCTGACATTACACAGTTCCAGAAATAGATACTGGATTATTTTCCCTGACATTACACAGATCCAGAAGTAGATGCTTTATTATTTTCCCTGACATTACACAGTTCCAGAAATAGATACTGGATAATTTTCCCTGACATTACACAGATCCAGAAGTAGATTCTTTATTATTTTCCCTGACATTACACAGTTCCAGAAATAGATACTGGATTATTTTCCTTGACATTACACAGATCCAGAAGTAGATTCTTTATTATTTTTTCTGACATTACACAGTTCCAGAATTAGATACTGGATTATTTTCCCTGACATTACACAGATCCAGAAGTAGATTCTTTATTATTTTCCTTGACATAACGCAGATCCAGAAGTAGATTCTTTATTATTTTCCCTGACATTACACAGATCCAGAAGTAGATTCTTTATTATTTTTGCTGACATTACACAGTTCCAGAAATAGATACTGGATTATTTTCCCTGACATTACACAGATCCAGAAGTAGATTCTTTATTATTTTCCTTGACATAACGCAGATCCAGAAGTAGATTCTTTATTATTTTACCTGACATTACACAGATCCAGAAGTAGATTCTTTATTATTTTCCCTGACATTACACAGATCCAGAAGAATATTCTTTATTATTTTCCCTGACATTACACAGTTCCAGAAATAGATACTGGATTATTTTCCCTGACATTACACAGATCCAGAAGTAGATTCTTTATTATTTTCCTTGACATAACGCAGATCCAGAAGTAGATTCTTTATTATTTTCCCTGACATTACACAGTTCCAGAAATAGATACTGGATTATTTTCCCTGACACACAGATCCAGAAGTAGATTCTTTATTATTTTCTCTGACATTACACAGTTCCAGAAATAGATACTGGATTATTTTCCCTGACATTACACAGATCCAGAAGCAGATTGTTTATTATTTCCCTTGACATAACGCAGATCCAGAAGTAGATTCTTTATTATTTTCCCTGACATTACACAGATCCAGAAATAGATTCTTAATTATTTTCTCTGACATTACACAGTTCCAGAAATAGATACTGGATTATTTTCCCTGACATTACACAGATCCAGAAGTAGATTCTTTATTATTTTCCTTGACATAACGCAGATCCAGAAGTAAATTCTTGATTATTTTCCCTGACATTACACAGATCCAGAAGTAGATTCTTAATTATTTTCCCTGACATTACACAGATCCAGAAGTAGATTCTTTATTATTTTCCCTGACATTACACAGATCCAGAAGTAGATTCTTTATTATTTTCCCTGACATTACACAGATCCAGAAGTAGATTCTTTATTATTTTCCCTGACATTACACAGTTCCAGAAATAGATACTGGATTATTTTCCCTGACAATACACAGATCCAGAAGTAGATTCTTTATTATTTTCCTTGACATTACACAGATCCAGAAGTAGATACTGGATTATTTTCCCTGACATTACACAGATCCAGAAGTAGATTCTTTATTATTTTCCCTGACATTACACAGTTCCAGAAATAGATACTGGATTATTTTCCCTGACATTACACAGATCAAGAAGCAGATTCTTTATTATTTTCACTGACATTACACAGTTCCAGAAATAGATACTGGATTATTTTCGCTGACATTACACAGATCCAGAAGTAGATTCTTTATTAATATCCCTGACATTACACAGTTTCAGAAATAGATACTGGATTATTTTCCCTGACATTACACAGATCCAGAAGTAGATTCTTTATTATTTTCCTTGACATAACGCAGATCCAGAAGTAAATTCTTTATTAATATCCCTGACATTACACAGATCCAGAGGTAGATTCTTTATTATTTTCCCTGACATTACACAGATCCAGAAGTAGATTCTTTATTATTTTCCCTGACATTACACAGTTCCAGAAATAGATACTGGATAATTTTCCCTGACATTACACAGATCCAGAAGTAGATTCTTTATTATTTTCCCTGACATTACACAGTTCCAGAAATAGATACTGGATTATTTTCCCTGACATTACACAGATCCAGAAGTAGATTCTTTATTATTTTCCCTGACATTACACAGAACCAGAAGAAGATGCTTTATTATTTTCCCTGACATTACACAGTTCCAGAAATAGATACTGGATTATTTTCCCTGACATTACACAGATCCAGAAGTAGATTCTTTATTAATTTCCCTGACATTACACAGTTCCAGAAATAGATACTGGATTATTTTCCCTGTCATTACACAAATCCAGAAGTAGATTCTTTGTTATTTTCCCTGACATTACACAGTTCCAGAAATAGATACTGGATAATTTTCCCTGACATTACACAGATCCAGAAGTAGATTCTTTATTATTTTCCCTGACATTACACAGATCCAGAAGTAGATTCTTTATTATTTTCCCTGACATTACACAGATCCAGAAGTAGATGCTTTCTTATTTTCCCTGACATTACACAGTTCCAGAAATAGATACTGGATTATTTTCCCTGACATTACACAGATCCAGAAGTAGATTCTTTATTATTTTCCCTGACATTACACAGATCCAGAAGTAGATTCTTTATTATTTTCCCTGACATTACACAGATCCAGAAGTAGATGCTTTATTATTTTCCCTGACATTACACAGTTCCAGAAATAGATACTGGATTATTTTCCCTGACATTACACAGATCCAGAAGTAGATTCTTTATTATTTTCCCTGACATTACACAGTTCCAGAAATAGATACTGGATTATTTTCCCTGACATTACACAGATCCAGAAGTAGATTCTTTATTATTTTTGCTGACATTACACAGTTCCAGAAATAGATACTGGATTATTTTCCCTGACATTACACAGATCCAGAAGTAGATTCTTTATTATTTTCCCTGACATAACGCAGTTCCAGAAATAGATACTGGATTATTTTCCCTGACATTACACAGATCCAGAAGAAGATTCTTTATTATTTTCCTTGACATAACGCAGATCCAGAAGTAGATTCTTTATTAATATCTCTGACATTACACAGATCCAGAAGTAGATTCTTTATCAATATCCCTGACATAACACAAATCCAGAAGTAGATTCTGAAATAATATCCCTGACACAACACAGATCCAGAAGTAGATTCTTTATTAATATAATACGGAATTTTCATGTGAAGTGTTCATCTAGGGGTTTACATGACTTAGTGATTTTGTGTGATTTTATGGACTAATTACCCATTAAAGCAGATGGATTGCCTCTGTTTGTTGTAAAAAGCCTCATAAAATTACAGGATATATCCTGATGTCTGTAGTACCTTTAGCTACAACAACTTGTCTACAGCATGTTAAACTTTCTTTAAGATCACAATATCAGCATTTATATTTTGAATCTGCCAGAGGCGTTGATGTAAACTTACTAGAAATTTTCTCGTCTTAATCCTCATGGTGAGAGGACCCACCACATTAGGGACAACCACATCAGAGATACATTTGAATATTTCTTTCATTATTTGGTAAACTGTCCATCCATAATATGACATTGTGTAATTACTTGTGTTTATTTGTGATTAATTGTTTGATCACTCTTAGTCAGGAGGAAAAAGATCATACCTTTTCATGTATGTCTAAATGTTCCAGTAAAAGCTAAAATTTATTTCACACTGACTTTGTACTTGTAACAATTAAATGTAACTTTGTTTTGTTGACTCTTATTTTATCTTAATTTTTCTTATGCCGTAATTGCCTTATTCTTATTACTTTCTCTAAGATTTGGACTTCCGAATTCGGCACTCGAATCGTCGGTTGGCTCTGCTTGTACAAGTTTGTTTTCCTTAGCTGGATTATTTCCTTTTTAATAATTAATATTTTTAATATTTCCCTATAAGGTGCCCCTATTTCGTTTGTGCTTCAATGTCCCCCACACGTCACGCAGCTTCAATATCAGTCATGTGTTCACAAATACATACGAGTTGGCAGCTTCAACACGGGGTGTACAAAGGAATGGTCCTTTTTCATAATGGCATATAAGAGAAATTATATTGTGATGATTATGATTACCCCCAAACTTTGACGGGCTATTGGTTACCCTTATCCCGTACAAATAGTCAGCAAAAACCATCCATAACTGTTTGCTGTCATTTGCTTAAAGGCAAAACAACGAACCAAGCTGTTTCTTTGCCTAAGACTTGCACCAAAAGATAGTAACCTGCCTTTTATCTGTGAGAGTTGTCAGTTTTCCAATAAACCTGCTTTTTCTATGACAATCTACAAAGCTAAGGACAAACTCATATAATACATTTGGAATATATTTTTTTTAAATATATGTCTTTTCACTTTGGCAGCTGTTCTTTTTCGGGTGTAAGAGCCTTCAACGCCTTACATGTGTCTGTTAACATGCCTCAACTGACAACTAAAAATATCGTTTTTCGTGATTTCCGCATAGCCTAATTTTTTTTACAAAATATTTTTTACAAAAACTTTCACTTTACTATAGTCATATACTTTCTTAAAATTATTTGCACAGTAGGTGGCTGATATATACAATAATCATAAATATAAAATCGTCATCACTTCAGCAATGAGTATTTTCTACCCATCGTGTTTATCACACTAAAATTTCGTACACCCTTTATATAGCTGACGTATTTTTCCAAAAAATATTTATTTATGTGATTTCCTGAATAGCACAATTTGTTAATCTTTGCTAATATTATTACGGAAGGAGTAAGTAAACCACATCAAAACAAGTGGCACATGGACAATGACGCTCAGCTGAATTTGATTAGGTTTCCATGTATTTAATTAATGTTATATATCGTAGGTGAGAATAGCCTATGGCTAATTTTACTATGTTGTAAAACAGACGGAATTAAATTTTTTTTATTTATTCTGTACATGTATCATAAAAATGAAGTATAAAAAAAATTAAGAATTAAGTAATTAATTTCAGGGCTCAAGTAGACTCTCTAAGTACCCCCTTAGATTATACAATGGAATATTCCAAAGAAATGGAAAATACAACGTGTAACCTGTCTGGGTGCTCAAAATCACATTTCTCGCAGAATACTGGTCACCATGACCTTATTTCGGGATTCCCAGGAGATATTCCAAGGATCTCCCTGGATGTTATATTAGGAGAGTCCAGGCCTAATGGATACAATGTGTGTGCCCTGTCTAACCGCCGCAAAAATCATCCTTCTAGACAGTAGCTTGCAGAATATAGGTCACAATGACCTATTTTTAAATTTCAAAGGAGATTTGCCCAGGAACTAGACCTAATACATACAGTTTTTACCCACCTGACGTTCAAGGTGCTCAAAACATGCTTTTGGTCTGTATCTTGCAGGTGTCCATTGGGATTTGCCAAGATCTCCCTTGTGTTGTGTTAGAAGATTTTAGGGCTTAATGATACAATTTGTGTCCTGATTGTATTTGAAACTGAATGACATTCGAGGTGCTTAAATGACGTCTTTTCCAATGGCTCAAAGATTAAAGGTCACAGTGACCTAATTTTCATGTTTCTACATACATTGCCCAGGACAGCCCTATATATTACATAAGATGATCTTGGGTAATAACAATCAATTTGTGACCTGTGTGACTGTCTGGATTCTCAAATCGTGTCATCAGTTCACCGCAGGTCACAGAATACCGGGCATCATGACCTAATTTCAGGTTTCAAAAGAGTTTCCCAGTAACCTTTCTGGATGTTGCAATAGGAAGTTCTAGGTGTGATGGGTAAAATTTGTGCCTATCTGACATTCAGGGTGCTAATATGACTTTTTTTGTATAGGTCACAGAATATAGGTCACAATGTACAAATTTCATGTTCCCAAGGACAATTATTCTCAGGACTTCCCTGAATAGTTTAAAACTGATTCACATGTACATGAGAAAGTGTTATAATGTGTAACATTATGACAGTCATCAGTTATAAATAGATGACAATCATTATATTTTATTGAACGATAAACAAGATAAAGAATATTCATCGACAATACTTGGTTACATAATGCACATTACGCTCAAATGGTGTGAGAAATTATTAAATAAATAAAATCAGTTTATTATGGCTATAATGATACAATATCCCACAATACAGTAACTACTTGTAAGTTGTAATTATGCGGAGGTAACGGAGTGTATACTTTCACTAAAGGCTAAAAAGTGAAATAAATACTAACTTAATTAAACATTAAAAATCATAATCTTCATAAAGATAATATCTGAATGCATCGTTATTATCATAATGCCTTTTCTACTAAAAACAAATATTACATTTATGTCACATATCCGTTGTCTTCTCATTGACATGTTTGCAATATACTTATAACAAACAATTATATACAACTAACTCCGATAGATTCAGGAAAATACAATATTGCCACAGGTAGGTTAAATTGACAGAACAGCACATTAACACCCTAAAACAGATTTTGGACTTTCATAACATAATATCTATATCATACATGCATTTAATTAATTTTTTATACACATTTTTATTTCCTCTTATAAACAGGTTGTCTTATAAACTTAAAAATACATGCAATATTTGAATATGAATCTAATTTTATAAATATAATGTTGAGTCTATGTTGTGATGGGTAATGGTAAGGGCGCCGGACTCGTGACCGCAAGATATAGGTTTCTCGTCCTGCTCTGACCGCTTTCTGCGCTAAGACCCCTAGCCAAGGTCTTTACCACAAGAGTGCGCTCTCTTCATCCAGGAGTGAATGGATACTGGTCAAACATGGATGTCAGGCAAATATAGAACGGATAAGGTTCTAGCGCCGTGTACGGCTGCTTGGTGTATGCTTCCCCAGGAGCCGAGAAAAGCTGCAAGATTGAACAAGCCCGAATTACAAGGAAGGCAAAGTGTAAAATTAAGAATGACATCTTATATGGTCAACAATGGTATATTGCGGTGTTCCGCATCCAGCGCCCTCTACGGCCGTATTAAAAAAATAAAGATAAAAACATTTTAGAATACTGTTGTAGAACTATATGTCAGTTTCATAAAGATTCCTGCAAAACTATGGCCTCCAGGGCAAGATATATGAAATCTCGCAAATTCTCATTTGACGAGAATACCTATGAGATATTGCGAGATTTATAATAAAATCTGATTGTCCCTTTTGAATGCTACCTTATGCAAAAAACTAGACCTCTCTAGCCTTAATACTGACAAAGTTAGAAAAATTAGTCCATTTATTTTCGAATTTCATCATGTTTCCCCGAAAGTGCGTAACCAGCTGTGTAAGTATGAAAGCGATTGTGCAAAATTGCGAGCTGTAGAGCGTTCACAGAGAAACAAACCCACAAATAAACAAACTAGACGACCAGAGGTCGAGCGCTTTCTGGAATTTTAAATGACAGACAGACAGACGATACAAATTGTCGGTTTTCCTTAAATTGAGTGATTTTCAGATCGATTGCTGAGGAATTGTGGCCTGTAGAATGACATATATCACATAAAAAACATGAAAGCAGACAAAGCTGACCACAACGGACAAAGGCACAGACATACTGACACACTGAGACATTTGAGATAACAGATGACTTGATAAGCATATGGAGACGTTTGCAAACCGGATGTGTTATGCTGGTAAGTAGTTGCGAGGCTAGAAGATCGTTTTCCTTTGTGCGGCGAGGAAAACTAGTGGCCCATGGGCCAAGACGCTCAGCTGAATTCAAGGAACGTTGAATAATGAGCAAATGACTTCCGGAGTGCAAAACAAAAAAAATCGTGAATTTTGTGAATAGTCCTTAGAAATCGATTACAGTGATCTATTTGACAGATGACAACTTCATGTTAAGGTCTCATGAATAGAAAAAAAATGCTTAAACATTTGAACAAAAATACAAGTAGAGCCATCAGTCTATAGAAACTTTTAAAACAGTCCATGATCAATATGTATCCAAAAATAATGGCTATAAAGGCATTACATATTCAGATACTAGAGTTTTTGTTTCACATTTTAAACTAGAAAACAGGTAGTCGACAAGCGACAACGTGTATCTGTCGAAGTCAGAGTGGTACGGACGAAGTGAGGGATGGATTGAATGATATGTCACTCCACTCCTAAATAATTCCACTAAAACTCTGAGAAAAGGGCGTTTATTTATTCAACCAAAACATCTGGCGCCACCTGTCTGGTTTACGAGGAAACTGTCCAAGACGGACTGACGGAAGTCTATGGACATTCACAATTTCAGCCAAATACATTGAAGAACCAACAAGACGAATAGATGGCAAATGCACAGGTTAACGCTACGCAGAAAAAGATATTGTCGTAGGCGCCGCCAGTCATCATTACGAGATGATGATATCTAAGACCTATACAAGATACATAAGCAAACTTTCAGCTCAATACATTGAACCACTCCTGAGATATGGGCTCAAAGACACCCAGATTCGTACTGGCTACTGCACAGAAAGGATTGTAGGTGATGCCACCTGTCTATGTTACGCACAACCAAATGGTTGAAGGAACAACTATACCGGGTTTCGGAAAAATCTGTCTTAGGGTCTCAGAAAAGTTCTTCGGAGACGAATGCGGCGGCGTCGGCAGAACCTCCGCAAAATAATGTCTTCGGGGTTATGTACGAGCCCCATAGCTCGGAGGATATGGGTAACAGAGAACTAATTTCAGGTTACATGAAGGCTTTTCATTGACCTGTTTAGATGGTAAGTTAGAAGATTCGAGGTTAAACATTGATGATTTGTGCCCTGTTAAACGATGAGGTTTTATTTGAAAAGGTCTCAGAAATAGAGAAAAACATGCATAAACATTGAAAAAATACAGGTGGCGCCACCAGTCTGCAGGAACGGATGAAATACTCCATGATCAAAAGGAATGCAAAGAATCATGGCGATCAATGCATTAGTTATTCACATACTGGAGTTTTCGTATCATATTTTAAATTATTCTGTGGGTAATTACGAGACCCATAAGGATAAGGGAAACAGAGACCTTATTTCAGGTTTCCATGAAGACCCTTCATGGGCCTCCCTGGTTGCCAAGTAAGAAGAGTCTATGTCCACAAGTGATGATTTGTGCCCTGTTAACAGATGAAGTGTTATTTGAAAGTCTCCAAAATAGAGAAAAAATGCGTAAAAATTGAAAAAAAATACAGGTGGCGCAACCAGTCTGCAGGAACTGATGAAACTCTCCATGATCAATAAGCATGCAAAGAATCATGACAATAAATGCATTAGTTATTCAGATACTGAAGCTTTTGAATCAAAATGTTAATTATTCTGGTTGGTATTTATTAAGTCACCTGAACTTAAAATGCATACAAATTTGAAAAAAATAATACAGGTGGTTCCACAAGTCTACAAGAATTGATGAAACAATGCCGGACGGCCGGGCGGACGACACACAAAGAGTGATCGCTATAGCTCAGTCAGCTGAACTCAAAATGGATACAAATTTGAAAACAAAAATAATACAGATTGTGCCACCAGTCTACAGGAACTGATGAAACAATGCATGATCAATATGCATGCAAATCATAATGGCGATTAATGCATTGGTTATTCAAATACTGGAGATTTGTATTAAATTTTTAATTATTCTGAGGGGTTCCTACGAGCCCATTAGTTCAGTAAATATAGACAACAGAGACCTAATTTCAGGATTCCAAGGAGATTTCCGTTGGCTGCGATGCGTGCCCTGTAAACGGATTACAGCTTCTTTGAAGGTTTTATAGAGAGGAAAAAACTCGTAAACATTTGCAAACAATACAGGTTACACCACCAGGCTGCAAGAATTAATGAAACACTCCATGATCAGTATGCATACGAAGAATCATGATGATCAGTGCATTAGTTATGCAGATACTGGAGATTTTGTATCAAGTTTTTAATTATTCCGGGGGAGTATTTGTGAGCATCATAGCTCAGAGGATATGGGTAACATAGACCTAATTTCACCTTTCCACAGATACTTTTCATGGACCTCCCTTGGTTTCAAGATATAAGATTCCATGTAAAGCGGTTGCGATTTGTGCCCTGTTAACAAATGACAGCTTTTTTTTAGATATCAAAAATAGAGAAAAAAATGCGTAAAAAGTAAGAAAAATACAAATGGCGCCACCAGTTTGCAGGAACTGATCGAACACTCCATAGTCGATATTCATGCAAAGAATCATGGTGATCAATGCATTAGTTATTCAGATACTGGAGCTTTTGTATCAAACTTTTATTTATTCTGAGGGGTATTTACGAGCCTCAAAGCTCGGATGATATGGGTAACAGAGACCTAATTTCTCGTTTCCCCAGAGACTTTCCTTGGACCTCCCTGGATGTGAGGTTAAAAGATTTCAGGTCCACCGGTTACGATTCGTGCCCTCTTAATAAATGAAAGCTTCTTTGAAGGTATAAAAAAAGAGAAAATATCGTAAAAATTAGAACAAATACAGGTGGCGCCATCAGCTTGCAGGAACTGGTCGAACACGCCATGATGAATATTCATGCAAAGAATCATGGTGATCAATGCAGAAGTTATTCAGATACTGGAGCTTTTGTATCATTTTTTTTTTATTATTCTGGGGTTTTCTTACAAGACGTATAGCTCGGAGAGTATGGGTAACAGAGACCTTATCTCAGGTTTCCAAGGATATTTTCTATGGACCTCCCTGGATGTCTAGTTAGACGATTCCAGGTCCAGCGGTTACCATTTGTGCCTCGTTTAGGGACGGACAGACGGACGACGGACGAAGAGCGATCGCTATATACAGCTCAGATGACTTTCACTAAAACCCCAAAAACGTATTGCGTTCAACCAGAGCTGCGTTCCCCTAAGCGCGAGCCTGATAAAAATCGCTTCTTTGATAATTTCACTTGAGCATTTCCATATGCGCATCAGCGAGAGCGAACGCGAGCTCTTTTTTCTATAATGGGGATGAATGACTAGGAGCTCTTGATTTTCTAAACTGCAGAGGACATTATGGGAACATCAATATCAAAGAATTCGTTCAAAAGTTACAAAATTAAACAGCGTTGATTGTTCCCTCCCTTATACAAATAACTTGTGTTTAAAAACCTAGCAGAAATTCAAGTTTAGAAGTAGGCAAAATTTATCCATACGTGATTTTATTTACATCAGTATCAAAGAAGTTGTTCAAAAGTTTTAAAGTTAAAACCGCGTTAACTGTTTCCTCCCTTATACGAATAATTTGTGATTAAGCAATTAGACATTTGACATGATTCATCAAAATTTGTATAAATTTGTGAGCAACAAATGTACAGTAAGCACTTTATATATTTACTTCCAAAGTGGAAGTTACTTAAAAAAAAACGTTTATCCAAACGTTGTATGCTCTGGTGTGGTGTGACCCTTTGACACAAGCAAATTTGTCAGGAAATCGCGTCTCCATCCTCCTTAGTCAATTAAAAATTTTCTGGGAGAGGTCCCCCAAGACACCTCGCCGGCGCCTTCCCCACCGAGAGTGAGACAATTTTGCCTCGAGACCAAACTTCAACAGACTTGGACATGCAAGACACAAACTTAACTTGTCTTGGTCTCTAGACCTACATTAATCTTCGTAGAATCCTTAATACATGAGATGAAACAATGATAACCGACTTAGGGTCATATCAAATTTCAAATTTCAAATCTAAGTCAAAAATTGGGTTACTCAATCCCCATTGTCATATTGCCTCTACCGGGAGGATATGCCTTCATCCCCTTTCGTGTTTGTGTGCGCGAGTTTTTGCCAACAAAAAAAAAAACCAAAAAATTTATCCACGCTAGCATGAACGGAATGTTCTTAAATGGGTCAATGAACAATTGATTGGATGTTGGTGTGGATCCTCCACATGATCCGGATTCAGAAACCTCATCACGGAATATTAACAAATGAAGTGTCATTTATGCTAGAATGAACCTAGGAATATGGGCCGAACAAATAAATGCAAACACGTTTTTAATGAGCATCCTACAATAGGGACCCCCCCCCCCCCTCACACACACACATATGGCGGAGGAATGCATTCCTTAGAATGCACATTTCTAGTTTTTCTTAAATGTTTAACGTACTCTAAGATTAATGAACAGCATTCACGAATTTTTCACTTTCAGTCAATCAAATAATACATATTTTCCATTTATGTTTTACAGGCTATATTATTTAGAGCCACATTGGTATTTCATGGACCATAATGCCTAGAAAGACAAAATATACATAATAGACATATCGTCCGGCAGCCAAAGGGCTTGTTTTATGGTCTTAAGTTTTTTTTCTTTGTGGATTTTGTTTGCCCACATATCAGGTGTGAAAAATATGTTGGTTGCCCCGCTGTCAGCCTTGAGCAATTTTTGCTAATTAGCATAAAACAAAATGGCCGCCAAAATAATGCAAAATACCAAAAATGCCATGATTACCTTTACATTTGACAAAGAGGGTCATCCAATACATGTATTCTGGGGTATTATGACCCAGAGAATTCATTTTTGGTATTATTTTAGTCATAATGATCACCATTTTCAATATATTTTTTTTTACTATTTGAAAAAAACTGTAAATATACTGAACACATGATTTGGTTAGTACGTATGTTGCAAAGCATTCTGCAGGTCGATGGTAATAAAATAAACTAATTAAACACTCAGGTATAGATGAAGATGAGATGATCAAACGTTCTGGAAAACAGCTGTTATACATTATACAAAAATAGAAAGCTTTTTAGTAATGTATGTGTTTGCATATAATATTAAAGGGACATGCATAACAAAAGATTATGAAAGTTTTTTTGTAGAGTGTATTATGAAGGGTTTACATACGAATGACAAAGCTGTCACATGCATTGAAAACTAACTGGTCTCTCAAATATATATATATATATGATTATGGCGGGGTCGAAAAGTATTTCAGACAACTGGGTCAAACCTGAAGTCCCCCCCCCCCTTCTCCATGATTTCATGCAGTCTTTACATATTCTGTCAAAGGATATCTAAGTGTGGACTTCCATATGTGACTTAGGATGTATATTTTAAATATATATATGTTTTACTTCCCTGGCTTGTTATTTGTTTGCTCTGTCTATATCAGCATTCTTTTTTGTTACCGATCTATGGCCTTCATAATGAAACAATAAAAGCGACAATGCCGTTATCCACACATTTTTTATGTATCCCCTTGTGCCACGACGAGGCCCGATTTTTACAACTTAGACGAGAATTTATTTAGTTTGAGGGGGATTAAATAAACATAATTTGAGTCCAATTAAATCAAAATTGCACCTTTACGGAAATTCATCTTTGTTCGATGGCAAATGTAAGAGTTGTACGTGTTTGCATGTAATATGCCAAGTCATATCACATATATTGCAACGTTTTCAGATATACTGCTGCAAGCTTCCATCAGCATCATATAGCCATCAGCATCATATTAATATGGATTATTCGTCGGCTTTGTGATCGCCAACTATATTGAATTGCCTGAGCAAGCTGAACTCATTAAACCACTTTCTGTAGCTGAAAACCAGAAAAGACCATTACTTTATTTTTATAATAAAATTTATAGCTTTTTAGAGAAAGTTGACCCAAATAAGCATAGATTTAATTGGATATTTTAAATGGTATCATGGAAACATACAAATTTAGTCAATAGCAACATATGACAACTGATGTAAATGAACACACGCTTCTGACGTCATTTCTGTTATCAAGTAATTCGGGGATACCTGAAACCTTCAGCGCCAAAATTCATTTTATATAAACGATGATGACAATGCGTTAAGAGTTATGCCGTCGGTGTTATGCATAATAATGAGATAAAAAAAAGTCTATCTGAAACTTTGCACTTAAAAAATGCATGAGCGTAAAACGGCAACATACAGATGTATTCCCATGTATGGAAACAGAAAACACGAAGGTTTAATGCAATTAATTGTATAATATTAAGCTGACACATATTATAGAAACACGTAACATAATTAGTAATGTCAAATTTTGTTCTGTGAGATGATATCGCAAATTCAGGGGTTTACTTGTATCTAAGAGACTGCAGACAAAATGCAGACAACAAAATGATTTGCCGTGAACAGCCTATGGCTAGAGAGTCGCGAATTAATTACTCATATGCATTAAATAATCCGCTAATTAAACACGAGGAAGACTAAGCTACATTTCCCAAGAAAATAAAAACAAGATGATTACCTTGGAATGTAGTAGGTACCTACATATATACATATATACATATACATATATATATATATATATATATATATATATATATATATATATATATATATAAATGGTCATATGGGGGAGGGGGCTCTAATCACAAGGGATAGTTGGCTATCGGTTGGAACAGGGATATCCAGAATATCTCATTTAAGCTCATTTTTCATTAAAGTCAACTATATAGATTAACGCACAGCGAGGATGTGGGTGGCATGCATAAGTGAAAAATTATAATGGAATTTCATCATACACATCCTTTTCTTTATGGCTTTATGAAACTTATGAGAATTAAAATGTATTGTCTACCTTATTGAATGAAATCGCAAAACTCATATGTCAGCTATACAATCTTATTTCAGTATACAAGGTCTGGTTTGTAATAATAAATTTTTTCAGCATTCCTCTTTGTTTGCACTTCAAGTTCTGAATTTAAATAAGGAGTCTGCATATTAGGTAGCAGGTTAAAGCTTTCCTCACTTTAAAGATCTAATATGTTTTATAAATGAAAATAAAACGGTGCTTATCGCGAGAAATATTGCAGGTCTTGGACTTGAAACCTTAGTCTATTCTGCTGTCGATTTTAGAATTTGTCAAGAATTAATTTTCTCATGAAAATTTTTGTCAGAAAGCCCGGAGAAGTTCATACATGCTTCATCATTGAGGGCAGAGACTATACTAGTTGATTCCGAGATCCACCTGTCTGAGCTGTGTAGCAGTGTTTCTACCTTACCCACAGGCAATTTTTCCCATTTACTGAGTTTCTATGTCTCAAAAGACATTTATCTATGTACTGGTGGCACAGTGCCGCTATATTTTACAAAAGCTTTTGAAGAGTTTAGAGCATATTTGTGATCTGAGCCGGACGGATACATTTATAAAATCATTGAGAGTGGGGGGGGGGGGGGGGGGGGCTTCAAGTATGACTCAGCTTTCTGTAGTGCTTTTCGACCCCACTATAATCATATGTAAATATTTCTGAGAGACCAGATAGTTTTCCATGCATGTGACAGCTTTGTCCGTTCGTGTGTACACCCTTCATAATACCCTCTTTAAAAAATTATACATACTCTTTTATCATGCAAGTACCTTTAATATTACATGCAAACACATACAACTGTTACATTTGCCCCGAATAAAGATGTTGTCCGTAAAGGTGCCATTTCGATTTAAATGGACCCAAATTATGCTCACATAATCCCCCTCCAGCTAAGTAAAATCTCGCCTAAGTTGTATCGGGCCTCGTCGTTACACAAGGGTAAAAATAAAAAACCGTGGATAACTACAGTTTCGCTCTTATTGTTTCATTATGAAGGTCATACATATGCAGGTCATACAAAACAGCATGTCATTTTTATAATGTATAACAGCTGTTTTTTAGAATAATCATCTCATCTTTATCTATACCTGAGTGTTTAATCAGTTAATTTTTTACCATCGATCTGCAGAATGTTTGGAACAAACGGACTAACCAAATCATGTGTTCAGTATATATTATCAGTTTTTTTCAAATAGGAGAAAAAATACATTGAAAATGGTGATCATTATGACTAAATTAATAACAAAATTAATTCTGTGGGTCATAATACCCCAGAATACATGTACTGGATGACCCTCTTTGTCAAATTTTAAGGTAATTATGGCACTTTTTGCTATTTTCGCATTATTTCGGCGGCCATTTATTTTGTTTTATGCTAATTAGCAAAAATTGTTCAAGGCTGACAGAGGGCCAACCAACATATTTTTCACACCTGATATGTAGGCAAACAAAATCCACAAAGAAAAAGACTTAAGACCAAAAACAAGGTTTAGTCCTGTGGCGACCGAACTAATTATGTTTTAATGTTACCTGCAAAGCCAACAATGGTTTTTTTTAAAACGTGTCAGATTTTTTTTAACTTATCAGCCAATAATGAAGAATTTAACCTGTTCTCATCAAACTTTGTTAGGATTGAGCGAGCATATGGAATATATGATAGTACAACTGATACGATCAGTAAAGGTCAGATTAGATATAATAACCGGACGAACATGAAGTAATTAAACCACAGTTTATTTCACTTAAAATAAGCACTGATATCATTCTGTACATATATACACCCGTCGCCAATAAACAATAGCAGAACTATGCCAAAACTGAGCAATTAAAATCATTGGCATGCGGGAAGAAATTTCACCGGGGGGGGGGGGGGGTGGTTAAGGAATTTGCTCTTAAAATTGTCTAAAAGGGGCTGATTTCCAAATCAACAGAACGATCCACATACGTATGTAAAATATTATCTGATATATGACATTTATATAACGGAACTGTTACTTAGAAAAATTATATTAGAGCAACAAGTGCAAATTATACAAAATTTTACAAAAACGATCATGATTCAATCCGACTATCATTGTCTAAACAATGTATTAACTATGATAAATGTAGTAGATAATATACTACTCTATTTTTTAATGAATAAAAAGACCATATCAGTATCTTTTTTGGCTGGTATGATTCATATCCTGATTTAAATCACCATGTATTACAAACGTCGTAAAATCATTAAAAATAAATGAAAAGTTTATGAGCAACTGTCATATTGGCTCTGTTATGTTGTTAACAAAATTAAAAAAAAAAATCATCAGATAAAAGTTTACAGTGTACGTATACTGTATAAAATACTAGTATGAAGATAACATAAAAAGCCTTGTTCGAAGCGTCATATTTCCATTGACCATGATACATTCATTCTAACATAATGCTCAAAGTAAACATCTCTTTCATTAATATGGATAATTGTTAGGCCACCAAAGACAGTGGAATTATTTTGTAAATATACTGATATAATAGAATGGAGATCTACTAAATTATATTAACAGATACTGTGAGACAGCATAACATAGCACTGGTGCACATATCATTGCATGGGAGTAAAATTAACATTAACAAAACATTTATGCAAAGTAACTTACCAAAAGAAAAGCTGAAGGTTAATTCAAACACTGTATTCAAAAGGATTTTTTATTATTTCAATTAATTTTTTTTTTATTTTTGTATTGGGCCTTGAAATGAAGGGTAAGTCGACTTATATTATAACCTTGTAGCATTTAAATAATCTGTCAAAATTAAATTTGCCCACGTTCACATTTTAATAACAAAAACTTTCCATTTTTGCTTATATATTCTTATTACTTTCTACTAAAATCTACATTACCAAAGCTGTTAATTTAGTTGACAAAAATATAAAAAAAACATGGATAAATGAACAATAGTTGAAATAAATCAATAATAGTCGATTCAAATAAAAAAATATAAAATGTCAATTTTTTAACTAGCCCTAATATTAATCCAAATGCTGAAATTGTTGATCACGGGGTTCACAAAAAAATATTGAGTTTTAAAAAATTGTTCAAATTTGGCTGAGATTTGCGTTGTTTTTATTACATGAAAACTAATACCGAGCATTGTTTACAAAATGCTGACTTAATATCAAGTGTGAATATAGCCCAAGAGCCATCATGTGTATACTGTGATTTAGAAATAACACATTATTGCTCTAATTACAAGCGTGGACATTGTATTTTTTTTAACATCTACTTGAAAACTTTGAGGAAAAATGCCAAAGGTTTATAGGCGTCAGAGTTTTCCCTGAAAAAAAAGGATTTTCAGGACAGTAAAGGAAGCACGCCACTGGGTGGAGGATGGTTCAAGGATCTACCCTGAAAATATAAGGTTTTTCAGTTCTTGAGTAGGGGGGGGGGGCAGACCCGGAGCCTCCTACGCCTATGATTAAAACGCAGGTCAGATCGCTTGCGGTTGTTTGTATCGTAGTTTACAGCTCACGTCTCAAGAGTGTTATCGATTAAGTTATTAACACAATGATTTAATGCGCCTCTTTATCCGCTCTGATTTAACCCTGAACAGGCCAGCCGTCTCCTGTGCCTCACAAAAGTGTGTAACCTTTTTACAGGCTCATGCATATTTATTTACGTTGGCATGAATACAATAACCTGGTCGTTGTGCTTGCGCAGAAGTTTCTGGGTCGCTACCGTGTCTACCAAAACAATAGCTTCACGTGGTGTTTTTTATGTGTCTGTCAACGTTTCGTATCGGATTCATACTCGTTTATGTTTTTCTGCCGGGATTTATTCCGTCCAAGTATTGTTAATCATACTTCCTGCCAGATCTAGGGTACGTAGAGCAAGGGATTATCAGTGTTCAAGCGGGTACAAGCGCAGAGAGAGGAACGCACGTAATCACACACCTAGCTGTCGCTTGCAGGTTTTTGTATCGTAGGTAACAGCTCGCGTCCCAGAAATGTTATCGATCAGGTTATTAATTAACACAATGATTTAAAGCGCCCTCTATCCGTCACGTCCTAGAAGTTTTATCAGTTTATTTATTAACACAATGATTTAAAGCGCCCTCTATCCGCTCTGTTCTTACCATGCTTGGAGACCGCAGTTTGACTTGCTAGGAATCTGCACAGCATACACTGAAACAGGTAGGCGGACTCCGATACCTCTAAGCTTATTACTCATATATGGACATAATAGAATATATGATAGAGGTAAAGTTACAAAACGCCCCAATATATAATTTATATATTCGCCTGTAAGAAAAATTATTGCCAAGATCTGAACCCGCTGAACTTATCAACTATTGACCATTCCATTTAGGTCTACACCGCCTGTTTGAGAGAGAAAACTCGGTACCAGCTTGCTTATACTTTAACAAGTTATAATTAACTTAGGTCTTTATATGGAATTCCTGTATGTTATCAGCCCTAGCAATGAAAGTGGGTCAGTCTCATGAGGGTTTGATGGCTTGTCCACCATTTAAAGCACGAAAGCGTGTTTGTCAGTTTCTCATCACTGTGACTTCATTCACTTGTCCTCCAGAGTATATTGAAGCCCCCATAGGCCCCGTATAGGGATAGGGGCTAATGAGTTTATTTATATATCCATATTTGGGTATAATCAATTTTGTTGATGCACCTTTATGATTAAGTTTCCCTCAGCACAAACCATCGATTTTCCTTCTTCCGCCATTTTCCTTTTGCGCAATTGTGCCAAATCTCCAATTTGGCTGGTTTTCAAAAGCTAAAAAATAAATGTCGGCACAATATTTGTCCTAAGTCACAGATTTGCACCTGATATTTCTTTTGACGTTGGCCTTATTTCCGCTCGGCGATCGCATACATCAAGTCTATCTTGCAGTTGGTCCCTTTGCGCAGTTGTAGGCCTACTAGGTAAGTGGGCAGTTGTAATTCAGGATTTTTGTAGTTCTGAAACTCTATTTTATTTTTTTCTTTTAAACACAGACTCGAAAACCACAATCAATAAACAAATGAATTTAACGATCAACACTATACACAATATAATTGGCTCTGGTATTAGCTTGAAATTATTCTGTTAAATTTCTGTCGTTCTTCTTTCTGTCTTCTGTCAATTTTTGATCACCTATTATGGTTTCAGTCAGGCCCTATGTGAGAAGGGGGGAGGGGATACAACCAGTATTTCTTATAGGGCCCAATAAAATATTTTAAATGGAAAAGCGACATTTATGTAACTTGTTCGAGCTTATATTAATGTTAGTCTGGAGAGGGTCCTAGCCGGCCGGCAATGTCCTACGGGGCTCATGAAAATGCTCGAAAATATTGAAGTCTCGTTTGTGTATAAACTAATAATAATTCTTCAGGAGTGGCCCAAAGGGCCGGGGCCTGTCGGGAGTTCCCTATATCAAGGGCACGAGAAAATCTCTATTGGCTTCTCTGTTAATTTACAAAACACAGCTTTAAGTGGGAGAGGGTGTAAGATTTTTCCAACATCAAATAAAATGCATAACAATGCTGGGTAAATAACGGAAACAGTTCAGTTATATCAAAATGGCCGTTATAATCTGTCGGAATGATATTTAGTACGAGGCACCAGACTGCAATTTCCTTTTTGCGCGCGCGTGTGTGTGCGTGTGTGTGGAGGGGGGGGGGGGGTGTTGCATTCGATGCCCCCTTTGGTTGAAAAGATGGTAAGGGTCAGGGTCAGTTATCAATTTTTTGGATTATCATTAAGTCAAAAACCACGTTAATTGCCCCTTTTCTCTGCAGATTAAAGGTCCACAAACAAGGTCTAGGTCATGACTTGTAAAATTTCTTGTTATTGTTCTGCTTTATAAAACTCACAAGTCAAAGACGCACTTCAGATAAGTATTCTTGGTCAGCGGTAATTTTTGCGTGCAACCTTTTCTAAGGTTCATGGGAAAATATAAGGTCAAGGTCATAACAAAGTAAGTGCACTGAACTGATAATTAAGGAAAAGTCATCAGGTAATAATCCACCATAGGATCTCAGTTAGGAAAAGAGGCTAAGCTGAAGACATAGGAATTGTAAAACAAGTATTGCCATTTTATTCTCAAAAAGTGTTATATTAAATATCAAGGTTGAGTGTAAAAAGTAAGTTTTCATTATTTACCATGAAAGAACAGTTTATGTATCATATAAAAAAACTTGAATCACCTGAAACAATTATTTGTCATAAGACATGCACCCATACAAAATATTTTATGGGAATAAAATAACATTAAATATCATGATAATCGTCCTCATTTTTTCCACCCCACAGTTACAAACGTCTTTGCCATGAGCAGACAGCTGTTGGGTAGGAATTTGTAAAACAAGCCCTTTTTTTATGCGATTGATGACTGTCACTGGGGCTGCAGGCACGTTCATTTTCTTTGGGACATAACTTTCAGACGTCAGTCTAGAAACATATCTCTACCCAGCTACCCAGTATGTACAAGCATGGTAAATTTAAAGGGCAGAGTCACTTTTAACCTTTATAAACTTATGGGGTAATCCCTTTGACCTTTTTATAAAAAAAATGACCAGAAAACAAAGATATCACTGCACACAGGCTGCTTGTTTTGTTTATATCAATCTAATACTTATAAAAGGAATTCGGTCCACATTTGTTCGCAATGTTCTCTGAAACCATATTGCGTATGACACCGTGAAATGCCTCATTTCAAAGGTTATTGTCACCGCAGTGACATAGGCGATATGAGAATAAATAATTTTTAATGTACACATCGTTTTGAGTGATTTTTCCGCTTTTTCTGACTTGCGCGAAGGGTTAGATCCAGCACAGACGAACTGCCTTTGGCATTGACCGGAATGCGTGCATCGTGGTCACTCAACCGCATGATTAAGGGCTATTGTTCATATAAATAACGCTTGTTTTCAGTTACGGGTTTGAGCATGTCTGCAATTCATTTGCTGGCAGTTTGGCCTGTGGGCTAGACTGCCGGCAAGGTCAATTTTTATGCCGGCTGTTTAGCCTGTGAATTAAACTGCTGTTTAGCCATTTCCTCTAGTTAATTTTAAAGTCACGCTGCCATAATAAACCCGGATACGAGAGCGATCGCGAAGGTGTGTTTCAATGTAAGCGACTCGATTCGCGATATATAGTCTCTTCGGCACAATTACATTACAGGAAAGGAACTTACTAAAGTGATTAAAATCACTTTTTATCTTAAAATAAATAACATACCCCTATTTTGAGCTTCTTTCCCTCTACGTCCCATGTTTCCAGTGTCACACGTTCCTAATCAATTAAAGAGCCCCCCCCCCCCCTCCCTCCAAGTGCGTTGCAATCGGGACACGAATATAACCTAGTGTTTTGCACTCCGACACGTGAAAGGACCAAGGGGACATCATATCTACCTGACCTAATTGTATGAAAGCTGTAAACCGGCCGCGTAAAGCCGGGTCTGATATGTCTGCTTTGTCCTACACGGCTTGTTATTGTTTTCCCAAGCACATACTAACCCATTTTGAAAATTACGAAATAACCGTTCAAAATGGCAAAATATGTTCAAAATGTCTTACACCCGGTTCCTTTTTTAGCATACAAGTTTTATAGTCACGACAAATATGTCAGATACATGGTTTTCTGGCGGAGTTAAATAAAATAAGACACCTTTGATAGGTATGTTTAATTCTCACTACAGGTCGAGAATGATCTTTTAAAAGACATTGTTATTGAGAGAGGTAGCATCGTATAAACAGTATATAGTGCCTCTGAAGTTTCATTTAAAAAACTCTACCAATCTCTCCCCATCACCATCAATAAACATCATCTGTGTTTTCAGCATCCTCTCTCTCTCTCTCACACACACACCATAGCACATACACTATGCACATATCCACATACATATAATTTATTCTTTAATTTATATGCCTTCGTTGTGTGTATTATGTGTTACATATTTAGATTCTATATTATAAATTACATGGAACATTGGGCCTGTTTCATGTAAATTTATTTTAAATAATTAAGTGACTCTAATAATTAATAATAAAAAACTGTTTGCATAACGTGTCATCCTTTAATTTAAAGAGGAACGTGGACCAATTTCACCCTATTGGATTAGGTTTTTTATCCCGAGGATAACGTCGCACATTTTGTCTTTGAACGTCCGATGGAACTCTCCAAAGTTAGATAACTGGGCACTCTGCATTCATAAACATATTCAGCCACGTCACATACAAAAGACTGTACTTGGTGCCAAGACAAATATAAGGTACATTGGTCCATAGCTACACTGTTTTGTGTAGCCCCCTGTGTAGCCCCCCTCTGGATCCGCCACTGGGAATAAAGGTCACTTGTTGCAAAACGCCATTTGAAAAGCTATGGCTTATCTGACTTGCTGCGAGATGTCCTTGTTGAATTTGTATTGATTATTTTGGTGGGCTCCCCCATATTATAAACACACTAGCTGGTGAACCCGGTATACCCGGCTTTATACCGGGGTTGGGGAGATAGATTAACTGAGATGTGGAATGTTGGCTCATTGCATGCTTGCTCTATTTCATAGTTTCAGTGTGATACTCAATACTTTCCATTATTATTTTGACAATGAGCTGACAATATAGTGCTGACTTAACAAATTTAATATTTTGCTGGTCTATATGTAATAAGTATGTCGAGTATAGGTATTAAAAGTGCACATTTTGTGATATTTAAAGGGTAGTTTTATATAGATTTTTACTAATTGAGCTGAAGGTGTCGGCTCATCAGCTGCTTTTATATGCTTATGAGCAGACAATGAGTAATGTGTGAAAGTACAAACAATTCATGAGATCTATGTTATATCTAAGGATATGTATATTCATGATTAAAGGTAATTAAGAGTGAAGCATAACAGATGTTTATATACTAATGTTATGATAAAAAAAATGATCAGTGTTTGAAAATAAACAACTCACGATATGTCAAATAAATGGCCCATGGATCAGCTTACTACTTGAACAAAGCTAATCAATCTTAAACCACATCCAATTAAAGCTGTTGAGCCCATTGTATTGTGAGATGATGCAAGAAATATCCACACCAAATGGAAATTCTTACATATAGACCAGCAAAATATCTAAATTGGTATGTCATCACTATATCTTCAGCCCATTGTCAAAATAATAATGAAAAAAAATTAGTATTATACTGAAACTCAGAAATAGAGCATGCATTCATTTGTCGGCAGTTTAGCCTGTGGGCTAGACTGCCAGCAAGGTCAATTTTCCCTGCCGGCTGTTTAGCCTGTGGACTAAAGTGCCGGCACCCTGCCGGCTGTTTAGCCACTTCCTTGACTAGACTTCTTTGTTAATGTCAAACAACAGTTACTGATCTCAATCCATCCACGCGAGTTTTCTTACCATAGTTCCAAACCTTTATCTTTTTGTAAAGGTCAAATATAAAGAAAAGAATTAAGGCATGTAAGCTCAGATGTAAGAACGGATTTCAGCTATGACAATTAAAAGCAGTGCACAAGGACTACAAGTTTCGGCTAAGCCACTCATGCCTAGCTAGATATTGAAATATAGATAAACATAAACATTAACATCAGAACAGTGAATTACTAACTCGAGCGGACCTAGATAGGACCACAACAAAAAAACTCCAAATACATATAAATAATACGGTTACTATGGTCAGGGGGTAGAGCACAGTGCTCACACGGGTGATGGTGAATTCGAATCCCAGTCGAGAAGCGGTGGATTTTTAACGATCGTTCCAACCCAGGGTGAGTGCTCTGGTGTCTTAATATAAAAGCTGTGCCCTCCAGAAGGGTATTACTTGCAAACGAGTACGCATTTGGGGGTTATCGGGGATATGACCTAGGAATATAGATGTCACCCACCCAATACCCACAGGCGCGGTTGTAACCACATTGATAAAATGAGAAGACACTTGCATGTGCAACCGCCTTATCTAAAACCGAAATAGAATTTTGTAGGTATGCCATTACTTGAATAACGGAGGTGGATATATATATCATTCAAAATTTATATAAAAAGTACTTACAATTCCTAAATCGAAGCATACATATATCAGGGAGTCTGATATAACTAAGTATGACTAAGGAGTTACATGTCAAAAACTCGTTAAACTATAAGCATTAAACTATATCAATTAGCTATGTAACCTTATTTTTGTGCTTTTTTTATTCCGTTTACACTTTTAATTAAGGAAAGGCTATGCCTACGCATAGTATCATGTGAATATATTGTAGAGATTGCTCTTGAGACGACGGGTCGGTTATTCTAACACCAAGTTATCAATATTTATCTTTTATGCATGGTTATGTCCAAAGAAAGCCTGTTTCTTTGTGTGTTAATATATGTTTATACATATATATATATATATATATATATATATATATAGAGAGAGAGAGAGAGAGAGAGAGAGAGAGAGAGATAGATAGATAGATAGATAGATAGATAGATCAATAGATAGAGAGACAGACAGACAGACAGAGTTTGTTGTTTGAGCCAGGATTGACCTGAAACATTTTATCTTCACCTATTGGCATGCTGACTAGATATCAAGATTTACTTTCTCACTGTCAGTGAACGGTCTCGCTCTATGATCGCCAAAAAACAATCAGCCGCTTTTAATGTACTTACTGCGAACCATGACCCTGAAGTTAAGAACAGAAACAGGGCAGTTTTCGTTTTAAAAACGGCAAAGAATTCTTATTTTTCTAGGTATGAAGTGACTTGAATGAATAAAATTTTGAACATCAAAAGTATACACTGCATTAAATAAATAGATAAATAAATAAATAAATATATATATATATATATATATATATATATATATATATATATATATATATATATATATATATATAACACTGAAGAAAAACAACACTGTAAATTCACTACAGACTTTTTCACGGGATGCGACCCGAGCCTCAGGAGAATGTTGTTAGGATGAAGCTAACGGCGTGGTTTGAAAACATTAGGGGATAATCAGATTATGCTTTGTGCGTATATCGGGGAGAGCAAGTGAAAGACTGACACTGATCCTGTTGTCCTCGTGGGCACAATAGGATTAGTCGGAGTAGACGTGCAACGCTTTAACATGACCGGAGAAAGAGGTTTGTTGTTGTTTATTTTATTATTTATTACAAAATAATTTTACCAGGATGCCCGTTCAACATAGTATGCTGATTGTGAATAGCGTCCTGGGTGCAGTGAACATTTCAGTTGTATACACATATGATATAAAATACACATATGCTATAAAAATACACAATATAAAAGGCAAATATACTACACTAATACCAAATGGACTCGACTCAACAAACTCACCATGGGGTTGTGGCAGCAGCATGTTCCTCAACACTGCATATAGCAGTGAGAGAGCAACTATCTGAACAGGAAAGTTAGCCGAGCTGATCCGCGTGAGAGGTGGGTGAGCGAGCACGTTGAATATATGTATGAATTCTAGGATTTAAAATATTTTAAAGTGTCTATATATATATATACACGTGTGTTGGTATGTGTGTAAAATGTTGCGAGTCACCCCCCCCCCCCCAACCCTTGAAGAAAAATTGAGACCATTGAAACTAAGTACCAGTGGTATGTAGGTTAGATTGGTCGTAAAAATCAACAATTTACCTAACCAGACATGGCAAACACTTTGAGCACTTAAGCGATGTCAACGATTCATCAGAGGGCCTAGATCGTTTAGTGAAGCGACATATATTTTTTGGCCTTTCTGAGGAAGCATGTCTCAGTTACTATGTTTTACGTCATGAAGTCGCATTCATGAAGTGTCGAGCGCCGTTGTGTTTGAGCCGCCGGGTCCCATTGTTTATAGCCACTTCCTAAGGCAAGGCTGTGATTTGGAAAGACTGAGTGTCTTTCATAATGACTTTTCATCGTGTCAGTGAGCACACTGCTTTTATATATATATATACTTTCGTATTCAGTCAGCTACAGGAGATCGTGCTAGGTAACGCCCCGTGTGCCAGATTCTTCATTATTTAAACACCCCAACTGAACCAATCAATGTACTCGCGTTCGCTCTATGTACGCATTGAGAAAAACATATATTGTGGAATATCCAGGTCAACGATTGTTTTCGAGATTCTGAAAGCCATAGAAAGGATTGTATAACTAATCCGTTTCCGATGCACGTGTTATTTCTTATGCACATTTTGAGCAATAACATCTGCTGTGTACTCTCAGACGCGGATCTAGAGGGACACCCCCCCCCCCACCCCGCTATTAACAAACGATCTTTTTTAAGACAATTTTTATGCATGACACCCGTTGACCATCCCTGCAAAAGATCCTGGATCCGCGCCTGAATCTTTACGTTTCTTGTGATTAATTTGACTGGGGTTATAATTCTGGTCCAACCATCAAATGTGATTTAAATCCAATACATCCTAAATTACGATACCAATTTTTCAGAATAATATATACCTGGATTAAGAGGGTAAGTAAATTGCCGGGACATCAGCAGCTACTGGCAGAAAGAATGATGCCGGTTATTTGCACATGATTTTAGCAGTCAGAACCATAAGGAAACGATATAAACGTTTAATAAATGGTGTAATCTAATACGAAGTAGAATTAATTTCGTGAACCGTTCACAAAGAAATCAAGGAACTTTAAGGCTATTTCTACAATGGAACTTTCAATTGTGTTATGACAGATATAAATTAATCCAAATAAATAGTCATAACTAATCACCTGAAGTAATGAAAAATAAAAATTATCAATATTTAATTTATAATAATAACAACAACAATAATAATAATAATAATAATAATAATAAAGGAAAACCAGCACTTCTGTAGTGCTACATCTCCGATAACCATATTTAAATCTGTGTCACACGAAACACAAAGGAACCATTTATTCCTTAACCAATCTTAACCCCCCCCCCCCCCTTCCTCTCTGAGGGGTTCATGATGTTTTTAATTCTCCTGTTAAATAAGGTGGAGCAGATTTGTACCTTTAGACGTGACACAACAGATAGCCTTATGCGCCTCTGGGATCCATGTTGGTTTTGATTGTGTTGGGGGGGGTAAAGTTAGAAATATAGCACTTATTTAACATCATATAAATATGTTTTGTATAATGAGCTACAAAGGGGGCTTCATGAGCTTCACTTTGGTATATCATAAGTATATACATCGCTCTTATTTCATGACCTGAATTTACATGTATCAAGATTCTAAAAAAGTAGAAAATATTCAGTTCAACATAGGCAGCTTTAGGCCGCTCTGTACAAAAACGCCCGTATATTTCAGTTTGGCATCAGCTGGTTTCATTGATTGTAGGACCTATGGAACAAATTGATGTATGATGGCAAATGTAAATATTTTGGTGCAGGTGTATGGTTTCATATGTGGGCCCTGATACAACACTAGTGAAACCGTGGAAGATCAGACAGATTGATCAAGTCACGCTACGGGAGATCGTGTTCTGTCACGCTCCGTGTGCAAACTACTTCATTATTTAAACATCCCCATTGAACTATTGCAATCGCGTTCGTTGCTGTAAAAAAATTGTTTGGAATGTCGAGGTCAATTTATATATATATATATATATATATATATATATATATATATATATATATATATATATATTTATATATATATTTATATATATATATATATATATATATTTATATATATAAATATATATATATAAATATATATATATAAATATATATATATATATATATATATATATATATATATATAGCACCTGCATTCCGGGAAAGTTTTCTTGGGGGGGGGGGGGTTATAATCTATCAAGTACCGGTCACCTTTGGCCACAAAAAAACTCCAGTCACATGTTTGCGCGTCTAACCAAGTAACTTTTCCATATAAATAATATTTATACAATAATGTAGATAATAATATTATTTACTTTAAAAAGTCTTGTTTGAAATTGTTTTATCAATGTTCGCATACATATGGACATTTAAAGCTACATATATTGTTTTTATTGAAACGCATTCATTTCATAAGAAGCAACGGGCATGTATTGTTAAAACTAAACAAAATGTACGAGCGTTGCATATAGGAAGAAGTTAGAGAAAGAGAGATCCATCAAATAATTATAATCTCAGTTGAACTTTTTGATATATATTTAATCAGTGTACTTTCTATGTAAAAGCGAAAGCAAATTGTTTAACTGTGCACATGGGCAAGACTGATAAAAATCAAGTATATACCTATAAAGGTATATCAAATACGTTCATTTATTTATATAGATCTATTACGAACAGTATACTAATACTTTCTATATTTCTAAAATATGTATTTAATAATAATAATAATAATATTAATATTAATATATATATATATATATTTATATATATCTTACTAAAATAAATTACACAAACTGAAGAATGAACCTAATAATATATCTTTCTGACCATAATTGCTAGATTTTTAAGGTTAAATGGCAAAATTGGGATTTATTAGTTTAAGGTCATTAGTGTTTGTTAGAAGCTAGAAATTTCTCCGGAAAGACTAATTAGGCATGGTATTCAATACACCTCATTTGATATGTCCAGTGTTTCATATCTCATTGAACATAAAATATGTCTTATTCACCTTGTTTGTAACCAGAGAAAAAGTTAAAAACTCTTAACACTACTCCCTACGAAAGGGCGAAATCAAAGTTAAACGCACGCCCATTTGGTACAAAACATATAACCAGGATTTGACCTGTTGCTCATTATATTAACATTTTAACAAATCACAAATGTATTGTACTATCTACTTAGCCTTTAGATCTAATTAAGAATGCTAACGGAGAATCCTTGATAGAATCGTTTATATATTCTCGAACCAAAATTTTGTATTTTAAATGGAAGGATAAATAAACATAATGATGCTTTTACTTATGTTTCAACCAGGGGTAAATATGTGGTCTGAGACACTATTGTATTGTGTCTCACAGAATGTTGGAAAATTAAAAAAAAAAGAAACTGAAAAAGTAAGTTGATCTATCATTTATTTTCTACCTGTAAGGCCCCAGATCATTCTGCTATATATATAAGTATTAATGTTATCCCGACATACCTGGATTGCCTACCTCTAAAGAATTAAAATTATGAACAGCATTTTGGTCCTTACTGAAAAGATGAGATGGATAAATATGTAGACAATTATGATATTTAATTAAACATGCATGCTATTGAACGGCTCCACTCTATGAAGCCTTTCTGGGACAGTGACCCGAAATGACCTGGTGGAAAGCGAAAGAAAAAGAAAAGTATTTTAGGAAATTACATGATCCAAGGGAAAAAATGGTCAATAAATCTTGAAGTTCTTTTGTCAATTTATTGCGTCGTTAAGAGAGAGAATATCACAGAAATAAACTTCTAGATTTAGACAGACTGTCAAGTCAAAATCATAAAGAATTTTGGAATGCTATGCAGAAACTCGGTGAACGTAAGAAAAACGGAGGATCTCATCGTTAAAAGTGAAAAATGAGTTAGTTTATGATCATAACGTCATACGACACCGTTGGTTTGATGAATTCAGTAATTTATATAGTGGTCCAGTGAATCCGACTGGCTCGCAGTTAAGTACCAATTTCCTAACAGATAAAAAATAGAGAGGGACAAGACAGGAGAGTTGTATGCAATATGATAGTTATGAATCAAATATAAAAATTAATAAAAATATATCTTTGGATGAAATTGAGAAGGTAATTAAACGTCTTAATAATGATAAAGCTACTGGTTTGGACGGCGAACCAAATGAATCTATCAAAAGGAAGCAATTTATAAAATATTAACATAAAATATTTGATTTTTGTTTCAGAAATGGTATTGTGCCTTCGGTTTGGACAAAAATTATTATTGCCACGGTACTTAAAACTCATAAAGCTCCTTTTGCACTGCTAAGTTACAGAGGGATGAGTCTGTTGTCTTGTATTGGTATAAAAAACCGGAAAAATATGCAGACGATGTTGCTTTAATCGCAGAATCTGAAGTTGAGTTGCAAACTTCGTTGTATGCCCTTAAAAGTTGGTGCAAGTTTTTGCTTTTGAAAGTAAAAATAAATTAAACTAATGCTATGCATATCAGGAATAGAGGAAAAAGGCGTACATAATAAATGTTTATGTATGATAGTCAGCTACTATATATATATATATCTATAGATAAAGTATATGAATAAAAATATTTGAGATTTTAGTTGAATTTTTGAATTTTTTTTTTTTAATGCAATGAAACATTGTGATGCTTGTTCGAGGGCTTTAGGATCAATAATTTCTAAATGTAAAGAATATGAAAACATAACATTAGACACATTTACTTAGTTTCACAACGCTAGTGTTGCCCCAGTAATTGAATATGCATCTGGTATATGGGGATTTTCAAAGGTACAGTCATGTGACAAAATACAACAGAGAGCAATGCCATTATTCTTCAGGTGTACACACATTCTCAATCTGTCCTGTACCAGCTCTTTATGAACATTCGGATGGTTTGTTACTAGAACCAGTCGCTTTATAAATATGTTAAAATATTAGAATAGGGTACTAAATATGTTAGATAATATACTAAACAAGGAAATGTTTACTTATAACTATGACAAGTGTGTTGATCGGTAAAAGAACTGGAATTCTGAAATTGGGGGCATTTAGACTGCATGATGTTAATTAAGTGGAATTTATGTCAAATGTCAAATCGATGTAGTAGAACAGGTACTTTTTGAAAACTGCGATAAAGTGTGGATTCAAAATTGTAGGAATAAGCCTAAACTTCGAACCTATATTGTCACAGGTGCCCTTTTTATTGTGTGACACGGGCGTAACTCGTGTTGTAGCGCCCGTGTCTGGCCGCGTATTGCATTCTCAGTTTAATCCGTACTGGTTGAACTCTCGTTGTCATGCTAGCCTGGGGCTTTCTCGCCTGGCCGAGCCGGGGCGAGCTCACGTGTGGACCCTGGTATGTAGAGCTACAGCAATGTTTTTTTAGATGATTCCTGTAACGCATGTTTACTGTGTATTATGTTAGATTCTTTAGAATGTTCGAGAAGTGGAAAATTCTCGGCTTGAGGTGAAAAGTTATATAAAGGGGCTATGTTTTAGAGTCGAGAGAGAGGTGAGAGAATATTCCAGCGGACACAGACGTGTATATGTCAGTGTGGGACCTGTCCGATTATCAAGTAATTTCAGGGATTCTACTATTACTAACTCTTTACAATTTAGTGCTGCCTGCCTCAAGTTTACTTTCTGGATTGTTACACGAGCTTTACATTGGACTGTTATTCTCCGAGAGGATTTGTGTGTACTTTTCATCCGGCATATACATTTAAAAGGACATATCGTTGTGACAATGGTGATATCCAGGTACTGTGCTCTTTGTTTATTTTACTGTGTGATTGTGTTGATTTGTTGTTTTACTGTTTTTGTACTGTGTAATTGTATTGATTTAGTGTATTGTAATGTTAGGGTTGTTTTGTGAATTACAGTTATTTGGTAACAAAGAACCACTGACTTCTTTATTCATTCCCCTAGACATTTCACGCTGCCTAGTGTTACAGAATCTGATTTTTTTTATCTTCTTGACAAAATTTATGTTCATCACGCATACGTGATCTGTTGATATTAGGTTCCGTAACAATATGCTTTTTAGATTATTTTGAAGAGTATCTGTATATGTTTATATAACTCGTTGATGCAGGTAATTTATGTCTCGATTAAGAGTTTGAAGACTTCCACCGAGTATTAAAATAGGTCGCTTTGAGAACATTAGGGATCCACAAACAGGTCACTAGAGAAAAGCAAAACCAAAAGAACGTATCTGTTATATTTGCGATTTAGATAAAATCGAAAATGAATTCCATTTTGTATGTGAATGTAACGCTGACATGATTGCAAACAGACGCATTTTACAAAAACATTAGGGTAACATGCCCTTTCTTTGCTTCAATAGTTGACTCCAGTAATTTTTTATATCTTAAGACATATGAATGTAAATTAATATCTCGGTATACATTAGACATATGGACAATCGGTTCGCAGATTATGTATAGCCTATAGTGTTACTCCACTTGCACACTTGTTCTTTATATGTAAGGTGACATATAAGCCCATGAGGGCTGGGTACCAATTATCTATGTGTTATTGTCTTTTTGATATTGTATTTATATGTAACAATAATAAACATTCTTCTTCGTTCTTTCTACTTCCTGAGGGGAAGATCGCATCTCGGCACCTGAGCAAACAGGCAAACAATGAATCTAATGCTACTAATGAGCATCATTTTTTTTTAATTTAACTATCCGATTAGCATCGCTTTTCTTATTGAATATAGGCATATTTACATATGCAAATGAGGGGTTGAAATGATGCGCATGTGTAAATTTTCTAATGAAATAATGAACAGAATACATATAAAGATTGAGTCAGTAAAAGGATCAGTATTTACTTTGCTAGGATAATCCTATAAAAAAGAATCCATATTTTAACATAAAACCTAAATACTTGCATTACTTGCATTATTTATCTGGAAATTATTTCCTGAAACCTAATTTTTTATAAACTAATGTCATATTTGATTAAATTTGAATCTTAATTAAATATTATATTTCAATAATTTATTCAAATATGCAATTTATCTCATTAAATATGCAAGATGTCCGAAGCAGAAACCAATTCTACAGAAAAATTTACCTATAGGAACAATGGAGAAAAGTTTGCCAATGACGATTATTGAATTGTTCTTCGGTTTGCTATGTCTATTATTGCATAAATGCATATTTAAATATGCAAATTTGTTAACAAGATCATGCGAATGTGTAAATGTTCTTATTAAATGATGAACAGAATAAATAATAAGGATAATTTAGTAAAAAATATTACTATTTTCCCTGCTAGAATGTTCCTATAAATAGAATGTATATGTTAACAATAAAGAATATGACTAATTAGCCTAATTTATCTGCCGATTCTCCATTATCGAACGAGTCGTGGGAGGTTTCCAGTGGTGGCTCGGGGTTTTAAACATCTAGTTCAAATTTAGATTTTGAGTATTAAGGAGGTTGTCATGATTTAACATATGTCAAGGTTTATATATCTTCTACTCAGTCATCTCGCTGTCATCCTCTGGTACTAATGTAATGATTAAAAGGGTTGTTTAGTTTTGTTTCTGAATATTTGGGTCTATATGGATACCTATGAGGGGGCAACGGCTGTCTTAGGTCCCCAGATAGCGTGACAACCCGACTCAATACGATACGATAATTGGGCTGTTAAGCCAACCCTGGCGCCAGTTATCTGGTCGTAATGCCAGAGGATCGATATGACGCTTGTCCCCAGAGTGCAAAAATCATCGACGCAATATTTTCTTTCATTTCCTCTTCTTCTTCCTTCATTTCATCTACATTTCGGCTGACTAAAAAAAAAGCAATTGAAATTTATTTTTGACATTGACTTATATTTCAAGGGCGTGACCGAGTGAGGCTTCTTGCGATCACTCCGCGAATATTGTCTTCTTGTGTGGGTAACATTGACCGCGTAATAGCCCGAGTATTCCCATTTCATCGACTGAGACCTTGTTGGCCGGCACATCATGGAACTTCCGGTGTTATTAAACCTGATTATATCTATTGTCTTTCGGTCAGAGTACTAGCAAAGGTTTTCGTATGCGGTTGCAGGTTCAGGAGAATACGCACTACACTTGTAAGTGGACATTTATGATTTCGTGTCTTATAATATTTGTAATTGGAAACAGGAAAAATGCTTAATAATAATATATCCCAATATTTATTGGGCGTGGAAGGGAACTGTATTAGATAACACGCTATGTTGTACATTATGTTAGCAATCATTCTGTGGATCTGTCTTTCCATGATAGAAGGTAATACGTTATATGTTCATACCCTTCTTAATGAATATTTGCATGATAGATTTCCATTATAAATTATATCATTACACCAGAAATGGATCTTTTAGATGTTCCGGGGAGGTGATCTTTGTGTCGCGATAAACGGGGGATGGGGTGGGGGGGGGGGGGGGGGGGGGAGTGTTACTGAAATCACGACCATTAAGTAGTTAAACGGTTCACTTGCATGGTGTTCTGAGTTATTTCTAAACTGTATTTTTAGCCGCTGTACATTTTCACAAAACCTGCCATTTATTATTCTAGGGCCACGAGTGCCTTGTTCATTCAAGGAACACGGAAACGTCCCTGTTTTTACCTTTGGCTAAAAAGGTTCTTGTTCCCATAGACTAACATCGGGCACAGTTCCAATTGTCCCAGGTTGCTTTGACTATAAAATGTATTTCTATCAAACTAATATAGCAGACGGGTAGGCCCAAAGTTCGTTTTTAAACTTCTTACAAACCATTGAGAAACAAGGGATTTATCAGTTTTAAAAATATCCTTGGGGCGTTGGTAAGATAAGTAGATCATAGGTAGTATATAATTAGATTATGCATTGAATTTATCTTAAAAATTCCAACTGTGCTTACATGCGTTTATTTAAAGTTAATTTGTAATTGTTGCCTCATATGGAATTACATGGGGATATAGTTTAAGCTATACACATCTCTAAAAACATTGAAGGTTTACTTGTGTGTGTTGACAATAAAACTGCAATATATACTTTTTGTTTGCAAAGGGATATATGTTTAAAAGTCTAACCTACATAGTATTATATAGAGAAGTATCAAATTGCTCAGGCCAGCCTTATTACAAAAAATGCCTGCCTTAATATATAGAGATATCAGCCAAGATTACCGAACGCAGGTCATGATGTTTAAACACCTTTACAAATACTCTAAAATACTATCAGAGGTATAAAAAAGACGGGTCACAAAGCAGCAAGCACCATTAAAACTGAACCTTGTGCAGCGAGGTAAAAGGAAGATTTAACGCACTCGGTCAATAGATAAGGTATAACTCTGTACAGTATATATTCATAGTATATATACACCGTAATTTAGATGGTACATAAAACCGTCAATCGTCATATTCGAACATCTGTCTTTTTTATTTTTTAATAATCGAATTAGATTTTACAACTGATTTCTACCCCATCCCCCCCCAACACATTATTACAAAAGCTGATCTCTTTGCTTTAGTTCTTCTACAGTATAGTAGCGTCGAATACGGCGGTAAATGATTAACCATTGCACGTGGGCATATCGTTAAGCCCACATTGTTTCCTTACTAGAACTAGGTTACCGCATGTATAATGACCACCTGCAGATTGTTGGGTAGTCACATATCATTACAACCAGTCATCAACCATTACATCAGTGAATTTCTCGGTGCAGATGTTAAGTTAATGAGTGCGTCAATAGCTCTCTGTAGTAAGTAGACATGTAATAAGTTTCAGGATGTTGCAAAATCTAAGGTAGACATTGGATGATTATAAATAAACAGAATTTTCAATATGTTTCATGATGAGAGGTTGATCATGAACATTTGCAGGGGAATTATAGGAGTTTCAATATGCTTAAAGATAGAGGGAGGATATCAGATATTAAGTTGCAGGGATACAAATAAAGAGTTTTAGTATGTTTGAAAACGGAAGTTAGATAACGGACATTTAGTTGCAGGTGGACAAATTAAGAGTTTTTGTATGTTTCAAGATGGAGAGCTGATATTAGATATTTAGTTGAGATGGACAAATTAAGAGTTTTTGTATGTTTCAAGATGGAGAGCTGATATTGGGTATTTAGTTGCAGGTGGACAAATTAAGAATTTTTGTATATTTCAAGATGGAGGGCTGATATTGGATATTCAGTTGCAGGTGGACAAATTAATAGTTTTTGTATGTTTCAAGATAGAGAGCTAATATTGGATATTTAGTTGCAAGAGGACAAATTAAGAGTTTTAGTGTGTTTCAAGATAGAGGGCTGATATTGGATATTTAGTTGCAGGTGGACAAACATTTGCAGGGGAATTATAGGAGTTTCAATATGCTTAAAGATAGAGGGAGGATATCAGATATTAAGTTGCAGGGATACAAATAAAGAGTTTTAGTATGTTTCAAGATAGAGGGCTAGTGGATATTGAGTTGCAGACGGACAAATTAAGAGTTTTTGTAAGTTTTAAGATAGAGGGCTGATATTGGATATTTAATTGCAGGTGGACAAATTTGGAGATTTTGTATGTTTCAAGATGGAGGGCTGATATTGTATATTTAGTTGCAGGTGGACAAATTAAGAGTTTTTGTATGTTTCAAGATGGAGGGCTGATATTGGAATATTTAGTTGCAGGCGGACAAATTAAGAGTTTTTGTATGTTTCAAGATGGAAGGTGGTAAACGGACATTTAGATGCAGGTGGGTTAATAACATATACAGTTTGTTTCTATATCGAAGGCAGATATCCGGTATTTATAAGTTGCAGATGGAAAAATATGAGTTATTGTAGTTATTCAAAATGTAAGGCGGATACCAGATATTATGTTGCGGGTGGGCAAATAAAGAGTTGAGTATGTTTTAAAATGGAAGGGCATTCAGTCGATATGTTTTTATATATATACAAAAAGGAATAACATATATGTATACATATATTCTATAAATTTTCCTTGAGATAAAATCTGCAGTATACTTTATCCATATTGAAAGGTCTTTTTTGTGAAGTGTATGTGTGATATCCATTGGTCCAGTCACAGAACTCTTATTGTATCCGCCAAAACAGAGTTTTGCGGTTACTATGTTTTCAGCTGCACGCCGCCGCCGCCGCCGCGTAGGTTTCCGGAGAACTCCTCCGTAACCGCTGGGCGGAATTTTACGAAACCCGGGATTATGTTCGAGTCACATGTGAACTGCTGCGCCCCGATTTTGTTTTGACCTCTGACCTTTCCTTTGCGCTCTGCGTCCGTTTGTGCGTCTGTTTCCACACATAAACCCACATATCTCGGGAACCATTTGACGGATCAGGAAAATTTTTTTTGCACAAATGTAGCCCTTGGAGAGCTTTATAACATACACAAAAAATGGTGGCGCCACCTGCAACCATGTTTGCACAGTGTCCATCTGTTCGTCTGCCTTGGGTTAAAATCACTCATATCTCTGCAGTGACTTGACTAATTCACCTGAAATTTGGCATGCGTATACATCCTGGATAGCTTATCTGATTTTGTGACAGGTGGCGCCACCTACATTCATGTTTACGCTGCAGACATCCAAGCTCATATCTCGGGAACCGTTTGACCGATCAGGAAAATTTTTTTTGCACAAATGTAGCCCTTGGAGAGCTTTATAACATACGCAAAACTGGTGGCGCCACCTACAGCCATTTTTGCACAGCTCCTGTCTGTTTGTCTGCCATGGGATAAAATCACTCATATCTCGGCAGTGGTTTGACAGATCTGGCTAAAATTTTGCAGGTTTATACATCCCCGACAGCTCTCTTGATTTTATGACAGGTGGAGCCACCTGCATTCTAGTTTATGCAGCAGACATCCAAGCTCATATCTTGGGAACCGTTTGACCGATTGGGCCAAAGTTTTGCATGTGTATAGTTCTCACATAGCTCTTTATCATACGCAAAACTGGTGCCGTCACCTGCAACCATTTTTGCTCAGCGTCCATCTGATTGTCTGCCACGGGCTAAAATCACTCATATACATGTAGTGGTTTGACTTATCTGCCTTAAATTTTGCATATGTATACAACTGGGACGGCATTCTAGATTTTGTGGTGGGGGGGGGGGGGGGCAACCTCTATACACAATTTGGCTGCAGACATCAATGCTAATATGCAACACTTCACTCTATTTCCCCTTGCCACTTAATCCATGCCTCACTTCACCCGTTCCACTCTGATTTAGGCGGATACTCGTAGTCGCTTGTCGACTACCCGTATTCTTGTTTGTATTGTGATGAATATAGGCATGTAAACTCTACAATGGCACCAAAATTGTAATCCATAGTTTGATTGAAGTGAGATTTGACGACGTAGATCTTCATACTTATACCATGCATAAATTGGTAAGTCCTACAGGTAAACATTAAGCTGTCATATATACATAATTCTTTGAAGTATTTTATAAATCTATCTGTTCATTCTGTAAAGTATAGCTCACATTGTAATTTACATAACCCCTTCCTTTCCCATAGCCACTCACTATGGACCTAATTTATCTGCACTAGAATGTGTATGATACAAGTAATGATAATGTAACATTAACCCTAGGACGGGCATAGTACTTAGGGGTCACATAATCCGGGAGCTACATCAATACAATCGTCGCTAAATGGTCATTTCACTGTTTGTTCGATTCTTGTGGATATGTCCTTGTCATTCAGTTATAAGAATGGACTCCTTTTAGCAACTGGCGCTATATATCTTGAGTTCATTGATGCTATGTGTTGTGACTGTGTGATCAACTATACTTTCCCGTTCAAAGTTTGTTTGAGAGAATGGAAATACGTATACGCATGTAATGTTCACAAACCTGATAAGTTTTTATAGCGCCATTTTCCTTTAGATCAACCTCCTCGCAGTGTCAAGATCAATAGATAACCTTTGACATTACACATATAACTCCTCTATGAGGAAACTAGTTAACACACTCGCTTAGTATTGCATTATGATTCAAACGTATACTATATACATATATGTTTAATGTACTTACTTGCTGATAAACCCGGTATACCGGGCTTATTACCGGGGTTGGGGAGATATATGAACTAAGATGTGGCATTTTGGCTCATTTTTTATTCTAAAAGTTAACAGAAAATATAGGTTTTCAGTGGAAAACTGTGTCTATAAGATATGTAAAAATATTTGTTTATATTTATTTTGTGGCGCTGTGTTCGTGGCCAGAAATTCATGCCCTGGTATGTTTACCTTGAAGACCTGGTCAGGGATGATGTTTACATTGCGAACCGGAATAAGACGCGGGGGCATTCAGGTTTTAGATGATATTTGATGGGATTCTATCGTTGGACGTATAACGATTAAGTTGATGTGAGGAACACATCACAGATTTATTAAATGATCGTTGCAATAAATCATCGTTGCAAGGAAACTGTTCCTGAAGAAAGAAACAGAAATACGCATACCTCGTAAGTAGCAAAAGCGGACCCAAAGGGACTCCAAGCACAGGGTCCGTATCCCATTTTCAGCCACCGCAACCTTTTTTCATCGTATCAGACAAATTTTGAGGCCTTAAATCCCAGCAACCACTTCACCCCACCCACCCCATCCCTGTTCCTGAAATTGGGACCTTGAATTAGGTTTTGTTATTAATCCCTCTGGGTTGAACCCTCCATTTCATAAAGCGAGAAACGTGTTTTTATCTACGCTCTTTACACAGCGCTTTACCTATAGGGCTACTTCCTATATCGTAAGGCGCTGTTTGTTGTGACCTCGTATCCTGCTTTGCAACACCAGAGGGGAGCACTGTATTTTTGTCCAATCAGATGAAACTTTGTGCTGGAAGACAAAGCCAAGCGAGGAATACACGGAGCCAATCAAATTCATTTCTTTTTTAGCTATCCCCCAGCGTAACCGTCTAAACAGGCCACAGGCTCAGAGAGAATTGCCCCTGACGTGGTTTGCTTAGGGCCTTGGGCACATAGAATGCTCGGCCGGTGAGCTGTAATTCAAACGAAACGTAACAACAAAGGCTGCGTGCACACCTCGCTGGCTGGTTTCAGTTCTGCAGACAACAGATACATGGCTACGCTAACACAGTCATAATGTCATAATCGAATCGGTCGATGATGCGAGAATGCAGAGGGAGCAATTTAAATTCGACCGGAAACTCATCAAACGGCGCTTGAAGTGCGGCAATGGGCGGAGCCAGGATGCCTGTCGAGTGTTTGTTTATTGGCATCTGATTGGCTGCTTGTCACATCGTACGCACGTTTATTTCAGTGGACAACAAACCGCCAACTGGTGTCTAAATATATCATAAACGGTCAAAGCTGGCAGCGTGAAAATCAGTTGCTTCTTTAGAAGCGCAAGATTTCCGCTGCCTCGGGAGCGTAGTTTTTATCTACTGACCACGCATGTGGGTGAGAGCCTCGTTCAAATGTAAGGCCAGATATGCTCTATTCCCTCACTGTAAGCAAGCGTTATTCATATGAACAATAGTCCTTAATAGTGTTTGAGGTTAAGTGACCACGATGCACGCATTCGGGTCATTGCCGAAGGCAGTTCGGCTTTGCTCGGTCTAACCTCCGTGCAAGTCAGTTAAAACGGGAAAATCACTAAAAATTATATGTACATTAAACATTATTTATTCACATATCGCCTTTGTCACTGCGGGGATAATAACCTTTAAAATTATGTATGACCCATTGTTGTACACAACGCGGTTTTAGAGAACATTGCGAACATATGTGAAACGAATTCCATTTATAAGTATGAGATTGCAGCTCTACTTTTATTTATAGAGCACATTGATCCGGGAATGGCAACCAAAGCTTTTTGGTTACAAACATATATATATATATATATATATATATATATATATATATATATATATATATATATATATAGTTATATAGTTATATAGTTATATATGCTTCCTATCATTCTGGTTTAAACAACCTATAATTAATAATTCATGCATTATAGTTGCGTTTACAGGCCTTTTATTGGATCGGCAACTCAACGGACTACCGGTATATTAAATATTTCTGGTCGTTTGTTGTATGAGCTTAGGCACAGGTACAGGATAGATATAAGCATTAACAGTGGCGTTATATATTAAAATTCGGGTTTATATAGCGGAAAATTAGACCCTCCGTTATAGATGCATGGGAAGGCTCGAGCCGCATCAATACTTGGCTGAATAATGGGGTAGATGGCTCAAACAATACACCAAGTAAGTGCTTAGCAGAGCACACATTGAGAATTAAAAAAAAGATATATTGTATATGACACTTAGCATCATGCTTTTATATAATGTTGACCCAAGACAAAACTGTGATAGGCCTATATGTTTAAAAAGATAGATTAACATGCCTTTGTTTTTATCTGTTAATTTAGGGTAAATGTTTTAATTATTTAAAATATATATATGAATAAATATTTTAAATATTTAAAATCCATTCGAATCATGTTTTTCTTACAAAGCATTCTTGGTTTTGTCCAGCATATAGCAAGGAATATCCAGGTATTTGTTTTATATTTCACTAGGCCTATCAGATAATCAGTCATATTTATCCCAAATTTATACACACACACACACACAAAAACATAGAAAGCACAATGTTTTACCATTCCAAATATTATATATTATCTAAGAAAATCATTTCAAATCATAACAAATATCAATCCAGTTAAACTGAAAGTCTATAATCCATTAAGAGGTTATGGGGCGTCATAAATGTAAATATCCTAGTCTTCCGTGTATGGATAGTAATGAAAAGGTAAGAAAATTCCAACAGGAAATTAGTCATGATACATTAACGTAAAACTATCAGACATAAGGTCGAAAAAGTTAATTAGGAAGAAGGTTAAACTTATCATAATTAGCAGGTAAAAGTGTCCACTCCACATTAGCTAAACTTTAATTAAAGAGTAGGAAAATGTCACCATCTAAAACTACATGCACAAAAATATTATAATACTCTTGGCACCCGCGGAGGAAGATTTTTCTAGAGACTCCAACAATAAAAACAACTTCGGGAAACCCTGTATAAACTAAATTAAAACCATATCTTGATAATGAGTTAACCAGGATGTTCAGTACTGATATGGTCCCTTCTCCATTTTACTGTTATATGTGGCATGTCTGTCTGATGATGTCAAAGCAATTTTGAGCCTCTTTTCAGATAAGTACATGACCAACTGTAAAATATAAAAGCCCAATGCTATTATGAATAATCGTGAGTGGTGTTTGTGCTTATTGTGTTACTTACAGTCTCATGTAAAATATCGCGTTCCCAATAGGTTACATATTTTATTAAATTTCAAGGAGCATAAAAAGCAGATGTTTTGTTTGATTGGAAATGTGAGAGAATTTGCTGAAGTGGTTGAAGACAAGTAACATGACAGGTGTTGATGCTGTTTATCAAGGTCGTCCATGCCTGAAAAAAGGTTGCATAGAAGAACAGAACTGTTGGATGGGACATGGCTGAATATGAGATGCAAAATAAGTTCATCAGAGACTACCTAACTCTGGGCAGCTTAACAGCCATCTGTGAAATTTTAACTTTTCTACCGATGGATCTGAAAGTATAATTTTCTTGAAACATTCATCTGCTCTCAGGAACTGATAACTGAAATTTTTGTTTGTCCGGAGCATTTTTAAGATTACATAACATATATTTAATACTTGTGCATTACCACGAGAAGTGCAGTTCCAGGTTTAAGATGTATTTTCATTGCATGACATAGGAAAATTAGTGTCTTAAACTTTTTTAAACGAGGAAGGACACTGCCATGCTTCTTCGATTTGAGTCTGACTGAGATGAAAATTATTTACTTCCCAATTGACTTTGGAGGATACGAGGAACAGGAGATGACTGGAACCTCAGGAAGCACGTGATTTTGGCTGATTTTGTGAAATAGAAAGAGACATCAATGTTTGAAAAGAGCTTTGAATTCAAGCTAATCACTTAGGACGTGGGACTTGGGCAGTCCAGCTGGTAACAAGCTTTCGTATCTGCGCTTGCTAACCATGCAGGTTCAATTCCCAGCATGGCTATGAGAATAGGTTTTATTTACCTATTCCTGCAGGTCAGTAGCTCATCCGGGTCGTCCGGCACCATAGACTAATAAAGCGGCCATCTTTACCATGGAGAGTGTATTGCATCAGTAATTATAACAATTTTTTTAATTTAAAAAAAAAAATCACTGAATTACATTTAGACATGTCACAGCCAACATTTTCTGCTTCCCCGTTTTGACTTGGGCAAATAGTTATATCACGGAACTTATGGGTTGAGCCTTGGAGGTGTTTATACTTATAGCTTGCAATGTTTTCTTGCACCATAAACTTGATAATCAATGGCATTATTGCAGTTTTTGTGAACAATACTGGATACACTGTCATCACCCTCACTGTATCCTGAAGAGTTAGCACTGCCACCATTACTTCAACAATTATTTTCATCCACAGCTATAATACAAGACATATAATTCCTTCAGTTCCATGCCGTTATTTGTAAATATTAGCAACATAAATAAGTTTTCAAGATATTTCTTCACTGTGAAGATAATGAGGGATATAAAACTTATAACTAATTGGTGAAGCATAAACACAAAGAATGTCAATGACTTTGTCCTTTTGGCATTGATCATATATTATTATAGGTTGGCCTTAATGAGATAAGATGTGTTTTAAGCAATATATTCTATCGAGTCGGGGGAGAAATAACAGTTGGCAACATTTATTTAGTCCTGTTTCAGGTATTTCTGCCTCGTATGTCTGCCCATTCCTGTGTGTACTCTGGATTTTGCTCAGTAAATCTCATGCATGTTGTGCTGTCAAGAAAGGTGATAAAAAATTATGTCATATACTAAGAAAATGTATCACATGAACTGACAATACATGCGGAAAAACCACAACCCAGGCCTAATATATTTTTGCTTGAAATAGGGAGACAATATGGGAGGACTTAATGAACAGTGTGTGCATATATCGATGCAAGACCAAGAATGTGTGTATTAAACACGGGCGATTCTTAAATAAACAACAAACTGTATATTTGTGCTTTTAATACCATAACCATGTGGTACTGCTTAAACGCAAATTTAGTAATTGCCACTAACCTGTAATTATCTAGTTAATATATTAAATTGCGCAATTTTCTGTGGTTTTATGCTCTAGGTCGACTATAATTGTCTATTTACCCGTTCTTTATCCAGTATTTATTCCCATTTCAATTTTAATAATCATCGGAATGCTGTAACACCCCCTTCCCTTGTTATATCCTCCAGTTTATTTTATTTTTGTTTTCATTTTAAATATTGAGATGAACTTAGACGTCATTAACCCATGAGGACTCATGCGGACGTCTGAGCTTTTAGCAATGCATGTAATCAAACAAAATAAAAGCACTTACTGATGTGATATCACCTCATTAACCATTTAGATGTGAGCTTTTCTTTATCAATTATAATTATACGATAGCAAGACTTACAAAACAACTGAGTCCGTGCATTAATCAATAAAGTATGATGTTTATGGCACACATCGTGATAGATGCCTTCGCTAGCGAAATCTAACACTTCATCTGTGGTTTCCAGAGTGAATATGGCAAAATAAGGTTTTCTTCGTAGACACGTAATGTTCCACTGCACAGGTAAAAGGCAGGGCAGTTCTAAAATATAATGACAGTACGACATGCCTCGCATGATTGATTTTATATCAACTGCATGTAAAGGTGTTCTACAGAAAAGGGACAAACGAATGGCAAAGCTGCGCATCTGTATATCTCTCACAGTATACCGCACAGGAGCTGGCTATCATGCAGTAGGAACCATATATGACTGTAGCGAGATTTCGTCCCTCTCATATTAGCTGTGTCAGAGTGTCTTTACATCCTGTATCGTGGACCACACTGTGAAGAGGCAAGTATTTGTGACAACGCCACATGGCCTACAAGTAAGTTGTCAATTGACATGGACAAGACCAACTGTTAACCTTTTTAGCGAACCTGTGAGCTTTTACGATGGTGAGGCATTGTTCTTCGTCCGTCGTCCGTACGTAAACCCATACTATCTCAAAAACGGCACCACATTTTAGGCAAAAGGAACTCTATCGGATTTTGCATATTTTTTTTTTTTTGCTATCTGCCATTACTTAGATTCTTAAAGGAAAAAAAGCTAAAAGAAACTTTTAAAATCTTCTTCTTCAAAAATGTCAAGCCAAATTGTTAAAAAAAATAATCTTTGAAATTATCTCTTTTACGTTTATTCGAATGGTTCCAGTTCGGTGAAATTTAGCGGAGTTACATGAAGCGGAACTTAGTCATTTGGCCAAAAATGGATACTAGAATTACAGTATCAGAAACAGCTGTAGCTATCATCACCATGTTTAATGCAAATGTTGGTCACATGAGTCACATATTGGTGGCGCCACATGCATCGACCTTTTTTGTACCAGGGTCATCAGGTATCAGTACATTAACCCATAACTTCTAAGAATAGCAGTAGGTAGCATCCCCAAATTTTATTAAAAAATCTGTCACATATCAAATGTTGTGGGATTAAGCTTTTTGTGGTGCCGCCTAATTCAACTTGCATTTAATTGAGAAAAAGATTAAAAACCTTTGAAAATCTTCTTATCTATAATCATTCAAATGTGTATTGTATTACCAGTTTTAGCTCTTTGTGTATATAAGCAGAGCTGTACAGGCAACATAAATAATTGGTTCCATATCAAGGTGATGTGGAAGATAAATCCGTGAATAAAAATCTGTATTCGGATTTCGCTTTCAATAGGCATCTGTTATTATACTCATTAAAAAAAACCTTATGCATATGTCAGCTTGAATAAAATATTGTAGCCAAAGTCTTTCAGTATGTGTTAACAGATTTACCAATAGGCCAAGATTGTGTTTGTCACATGTAATTGAAAATTAATCAAATACTTTACAAATAATGGTCAAGCATGTTATCATGGAAGCATTATACCTGATGTATATCCCATTGCACAGGTTCGCATTAGGCCAGTCGGGCTTGTTAGTATACTTTTTCAAAATCTACCATTGGTGAGAAATATTCCATATTGGAAAGTCCCCTTGCATGTTTGTTAAATTTCTGACTGCGTGAACACAAGAATGACTCGCACGGTTTCCTGAATGGTAGCAAAATTGTGCGCGATACGGGAAATGACAGAGAGGCGCGTTTACACTTCGATTTGTGAATTCGCATGTATTATCTTGTATTAATATATTACCCATAGCCGATGATAAGTTTATCGGCTGTTCACTAAAATATCAGCGCAACAGGATGGATGGCAATGCAGTACATTTCACCGTATGGCTTTTATCACGACTCAAGTTAGGTTTACCAGTCCAATAAAAATACCTATACGTATACTGCCAAATAATAACTCTCCTTTAACATGAGAGATATTGAAGAAATCCCCTTTATATCACAATTGCATCCAATTTTTTTTTCAATTCATTTGTCACAAGAATATATACATTGTACATGGAATGGTTCATTTATATATATATATATATATATATATATATATATATATATATATATATATATATATATATATTACTCTTCCTGTGACAAATAGGACTGACACAAAGTGTATATGTCATCTTAATATAAACACTAAATATAGTAGGTTATATGGTGCAGACAGAGTGCAGCAAGAAAACTAAAATTACATTTTTCACAATATAGAGAACACAAAATAGTAAACACACATGATTATAAAAAATACGTTAGATACAATTAATATGATTCTTAAGTGGAAAAAACATATTATTTTAAACCACGTTACAATGTTGATATTGCCAGACAAGGATCTGATTCTTTAATAATATTGTTCCAAATTTATAGTAGTTTTACAGTAGACTGCAGTTTTACAAACTTGCACATGGAAAAATGCATTCTTTTTGTTCTGTAATGATGTACATATTAATCGAAATATAAATAAATGAACACCATAATTGTAATTTTTTTTCTAGAATTAATAATCTGAGGGAATAATTAGCAAGAGGAAGGTACAGCCGAAACTCATTATATTTACATGTGTTTAGCATAAATTAACATATGGCATATCTACAAATGAAATAAACATGACACGATCCAGATCATTTTGCCAACAGTGAGGTATTCAAGTCAACACCGTCCGAATCCGAGCGCAAGTCCAAGTCCAGACCATACGAGTCCAAGTCCGAGTCCTTTAGGTTCGAGTGCAATAAATGACTCCTTATTCAAAGAAAATTAATATGGAAAATTGAGAGTATTATATATAGTTTACATATTGTTTACGAGTCCTAACCTTCAGATCCAGGTTCCGAGTCTATAACCTTCGAGTCCTAGTCCCTAAAAAAATGGACTGCAAGTTCTTTGAAGTTTAGTGACTGCTATAAAATTGACTTGACATCTCTCAAAATTATACAAATTCCAGATGTCACTTAGCGAAAATGGACCCGCATGACGGCACAGGTGTTCTGTGAGCCTGGACCAAAATTTAAGCCCTACGCTCTTTTAATGGCAGTGAATGCGAGATCTTGATAAGGAAATTCTTTAAAGACCGACGCCTTGCATGCCTTTATCAGGTATATCTTACCAGACCAATTTTCTCTCATTAATGACTTAATACATCAGTTATTTTTTTCCAGCAAACACGTTGACATACCAGATCCATCGCGACATGCTGAATTTCTAAAGAGCCCGAGAGGATCACGCAGTGTTCAGACAGGCCCTGTCGTCTAGTGCACCTAAAAGCTCGTTAAAGATACACATATATTGGCTAAAAGGCCCTCTCGCCTTAAAGCCGAGTTTAGATGAGCCAACAGGATAGCTTGAGCTTCACCCAGACTGGACTGTTCAAGGAATTCGGCTCACAGCGATGCCTTCATCGGTTATTTCACGGAAGGCGTCCATATTCTTCACAGCTGCCGTTTTCACTGCTTTAACGTTTATTATTATTGAGATATACGGTCCATTCAGATTGGGTCTGCTTTTTGACATAGGTGAGTAATATATATAATTCTACCATTTTACACACCAGCCATATTACATTTTTTAGATTAAATAAAAGTTTAATGTTTAACGGCAGTACCTGCTACCTGCAATATGTATAATTACGTTTACGCTAACCAAAAAAAAGAAATTAGGTTGCACAACAGTATAACAAAGCGAGCGCCATCTGTCAGGTGAAAACAACATTACATGGGCTTGCATTTGGGAGAATAATTCTCAGATAAGCAAATGCAAGAGCACATTGCTTGGTGTAATAGATGTCTGTGACAGTACCAAATCAAATTAAAGTTACGGATTTGTAAAAACAAGTGTCCAGAATGTATTCACTGAACGCGGATACATTGTTCTCTGTAATCGAATAGGGCTGGTTATCGCCTACAATTTTCGTATCGTAATATATTGCGATATGTGGTAGCATATTGCGATACGTATCGCGATATTTTATATCAAATTCCAAGAAATAAGTGTATTTTCTGGATGAGACAAAACATTTAATATTTTATTAATTTATCATCATATAAAATATAATGACACATTGACATATCCATATTTGTTTATTTCACACAGAAGATATGGCAAAATTACTCAGTTGAGTACCTTCTTATTGTTGACAGAACTTGACAAATTTAAAATAAGGTTTTCTAATGTTTTCTGTATGCCTTGCATATAAAAGTAGTTTGCAATAAGAGCTTTCTGTACTGTGATTACTTAAGGAGAAGGATACATAGTGTGTACAATCATGGTCGTGTACCACATTAGGCTGCTGCCTTTTTATCAATAATACTGTAATACTGTAATACTATAATACTATAATACTATAATACTTTAATACTATAATATTATAATACTATAATACTATAAAACTATAAAACTATAAAACTATAGTACTATAATACTATAATACTATAATACTATAATACTATAATTGACACTTGATCTTCCTACAGTTTCACAGGATTTAAAGACGGAATATACATATATAATTCTTAATATCTATTTTGTCAGTATTCGGTACTTTATCTTTTTTCATAGAAAATAAAACCTGTGACGGACCTTTTAATTTATGGTCCATTAAGCCTACTTCTTAATAGGCCCTAATTTGCCCGAGGAGTGTCTTTAGAATCGTTGGAGCAGCGCACTTTCAGCGTTCCACTAACCGCAATCCCCTATTGTAGTCAAAATTTGTAACAGTAACCTTATTTTAACTGTATTAGATCAGTCTGAGTTACGTTTGAAAAATATCGAAAAATATCTGTATATAAAAAAACCATTTCGCGATACGCAATATGCGAATTACCGTATCGCGATATACCGATATATCGATAATATCGCAAAGCCCTATAATCAAAATTCGAATGCATTTTTTAACATTTGAATTTGATACACAAGATTGTGTATTCGAAAACATTCTAATACGGATAAAGAATACGAAAACCCCATGTTTTATAGAATAAGACTGAATACTACGAATACTTTAAGAGGTTACCAGTTACTGCTGTTATAACAGTGAATATGGATAAGGTATGCTGATTGTTATATATTAACAACTAAATCACTTTAAAATGTCAGTCAGTGTGATACAGAGACTTCTAAAAAGGTTAGATTCATTTATTCCTTTACCTTTAACTTCTTGATTCATTTATTCCTTTACCTTTAACTTCTTCTCCAGGGACGCAACAAAATGTGCCGCTATCATTCGAGCATGGATGGGGTGAGAGAATATATGTATTTTTTGTTCCCTGTAATGTATTTATATATATACATATATACACTTCTTGATAATTACATGTAATTAAGGGCCCGCTTGGAAAAGTGGGTGCCAGTTATTAATGATCCTGCCTGTCTGTCCCTCTGTTCCTCCACAAATCTGTTTCCGCACGATAACACCAAGTCTGGCCGAGTCGATACAGTGGTTTAGACTTAATTTCCTCCTGTTGACAGAGCCATCGTACTTGCCCTGGCAGTGTCGGAATGCTTAGAACAGGTACTGCCACCCCGCGGCAAATTATATTACAAATTCATAGCCGGTTTATTTCAACGATTGGTAAAGTCGGGCGGTTTATTAACGGTTAGCTGCACACATCACCTCCTCGCTGAACTGAGGTCTTTTCCAGGTACGTCAGCGGTTATTGGTGGTCTATCTCAGGAAGTTACTATAAACCAACGTGGTTCATTTAGTCTTTGCATATTGTGCGCTTCCAGTTGGTTCCAGTGTAACGGTTTTAGTATTATTAGGCCCTCCCAGTTAGTGTATCGAATTTTTATGTCGTGCATTGTGTTAATGTTGTCAAGGAAACCCATGAATTACCAAAGCTTAAGCCTAGGGCAAAATAATTAATTATACATTGGTCAGATTATTATTATTTATTTTTGTTATAATATTCTTATGTTTTTTTATGTATGAACATGCATGCATGCACTGCCAGACAAGTTACCATAAAGCCCGTTATAAGGACATACATTTCTGGCTGCCGAGTTGCATTTGCATTTGTACACCCCCTCCCTCAAGAGGGTAAACAAAATTGAATGCATGATATATTGTGAACTGTTGTAATTTTTAAACTGAATATATTAAACTGGTCACACCGTAACTGCTTTAGTACCAATTTTAAAGTTTGACATATACAAACAACCAATTAAAGTACATTCGTTTCAAATAACATAAAATTTAAAATATATAAATAACTTAAAATATAAGTAACGGGTCGTTTCCTCATATGCCCATGTGTTATACATGTCACATATACATTTTTATACATACATAGTCATAAATCTGGTATTAACAGTATACATATCCTAAATAAAAAATATTAATTATTATGTCTTCAACATTTTATTTTATGCAGGTATACAAGCGAATTCCAGGGGAAAGGCCAGGAAAAGTCCTGTCATAATGTGTGGTATTTTTACTAGGATCGAAAACTTCGAAACAAAGACACGTGCTGTTATTAACACATGGGCCAAGCGCTGCGATCAACCTCATTTTTTTTACACAGAGAAAGCTGGCGCACATGATAAACCTGAACGCGGAGTGCCTCTATCAGTTCCAGACGGTAGGGGGACGCTAACTGAAAAGAGTCACGCCATGTTTCAATGGGCCTACAGAATATATAACGAGACCGTTGATTGGTACATGAAGTGTGACGACGATACTTACGTCATAATGGAAAACCTGAAACGGATATTGGCTGACCTTGACCCCAGTGAGCCTTACTATATCGGTGAAAGGTCATGGTTGTTGAATGGGAAATATGGCTATCACAGCGGCGGAGCGGGGTAAGTGTAATAATTAACATTGCTTTTGTTGTGTATAATTGCACTGTCGTATATTAACCAGAAAACGAGTCATAAAATTATATTTAACGTCAAAACAATTTATATTATAATTGGAGGTGTTGCCATATCGACCTTTTTTTATTGATATTCTCTGATGCCATACTTCGGATATGCATGCATGTCTTAAAGTATCGGGACTAGTGCCAAATGTGTCCTAACGGGAAGAGGGTTATTTTCTTGGTCGGGGGGGGGGGGGGGGTTAATTCCCACCCTTTTCCTTGGTGCTTCATATATTTGAAATTAATTCGCGAAGGGGCTATCGCAGCGCCATCTTTCGGGGAATACATGAACTACGAAGTATGGGTAATACGCTGGTAACGATAACAAGATGTCAGAGAGATCATCTATAAGTACTCTCAATTCGGGGAAATCCCATGTGACTAAAAATTCTAGATCTCTTTAAAAGCTGAGTATTTCTGACAATATCAGCCCCGAATGTTCAGTGAATATCATAAACAACATACATTGCTAGATATACCAGTAAGTCATATCTGAATTTTGTCTGAACGTCACACTTTGCACCAGCCAATCACATCAGGGTCCATTCTCTGTTCTGGACGCAAAGCCCATCACATAGCAAACCCACGAGCTAAATACGTTTGGTTTTTTGCAATCTTTTAGTTACTTGCTCAGCCGCGAGGCGGCGCGGAAGCTTGTCACCCTGGGGCATTCCATTTCTGAATGTCCGCAGAAAGGTGGTCCGGAGGATGGCAGCCTTGGAAAATGCATGGGGGCTTTAAACGTGACGATATTGGACGGGAGGGACACGCAGGAACGGAGCATTTTTCATTCATTTAACCCGATGACTTGGATGAACCCAAAGGCTCCCGAGCACAAACTTTTAAACTACAGAAATATATTCAAAAACGATCCAAAGGTAAGTCTCTTGAAGAAGATCGATTTGAAGTTGAAATACTTGAAATACCTGTGTGTTTATTCTTTATAAAATGGTCACTGTTCATCTTTAGTTAATAGACGTCACATATCGGAACAGGCCCCGTTAATAGTTTATTAACCCCCTAAACTAAATGCTGCTTTGAAATTTCCACTTATCACCACGAAATTAATTCAACATGTTTTAAAGACAAATTAAAATTGTCCTACCCTTCCCTTATATTCCCTACATAGACAAATGGCTATATTGGGTAGTATCAACCATGCCGTCAAAATATTTTAGATGTTAAATTCATGTAGGTTTATATCTTATATATATGAGGTTTTAAGGACCAAGGTGTAAGCGTCTGTTGTGCTCAGAATCCCACTCGGACGCGTTCCATCTTGACGGGCGACATTTCTGGCTGTTTTGCGAGATGACACGAGAGATCATTTTTGTAAACAGTGTGCTTACAACTTACCCTTAGATTTCAGTGTAATCGAATAATAAAGAATGTCGCATTATTTAATGATATATGACATAAAATTTAAAAAATTTTCGATTTTACAAAACCTTTCAATTTGAGAAAAATCACCTCCCATTAGGACGCTACAAAGTCCCATGTGATATGCCAACATTTTTGCTTGGGCGTCCCGGAGTCAGGAAAACCCTGATCTATATACATATAAATGAACTGAGTGCAAAAGGTTTTACTTTTTTTTAATAGGTGTACCACAATCTGGTTTTCATTAACTGGCCAAAAGATATGTATGAGAATGAAATATTTAGGAACAAACGTTTATTAAATTCTATCGTATAACATTGTATATTAATCTCATATTTAGCTAGCTGAATAAGTTTAATGTCGTATAATTCACTTAGATTACAGATATAATCATAAATATGCTTATAATTCTGTGCTGTGCTCAAACGCACATTTCGTAAATTCATATCTTCCATGTCCATTTTCTTCATTGCAGACCCGCAGGTTCGCATTGAGTACTGGTTCAGCAACCTTCCACTATGTGGCACCACATGAAATGTACATGTTCGACTTCCTCATTTACGATCTCTGTCTCCCATGGCGACCAGACTGTGAATTCCCAAAATACAATTGGTCGAACCATGAAGGCAGCTCGGTTTAAAAAAACGACCAATAATATAATTATATATTAGTAAGTCGACAAGATTTAAATGTGCCTGAAGAATTTCTAAGTTGCTGTACGAGTTTTTAACCCTTTTCTTGATCATTAAACGTATTTCTATATTTATAGTACTTGCAAAATATGTGGTAGAATTCACCTTCCAAATACGACTTCAGTCGCCGGCTTTGGCCCTGTACTGTGACGCTAAATTTGGATAAAATTTGGAGTTCTTTTATAATTGGCTTTCGAAGAATGCAAATAGTGTATTCATTTATAGCACATGCTGAGCGATTTGTGAAAACAAGAATATTCATACAATAATACAACTGAATTTATATAAAATTCATTGCAACAACATACGATTTCAACTGCTAACGGTAAACCACCCTTCAAGGTTTATTCAAACAAATCAAGAAAATATATTCATACTCACATTTCAAGAAACAAAAAATAATACTCTATTCCGTCGGTAAAATGCGAAATAGCACGTATTTAATGCATATAATCGCTGTTGTTCGAATGCAATTTTATATGCCGTGCAAGGGTCTTTTGTTAGGGAATTCAACAAGTGACATTACGGTCATCTGCTGATCGAGATTTGTAAAAATCACATTTTGTCAGGGAAATGTCAGTAGAAATTGTTTTTTTGCTGCTAAAGGTAGCTTACAATTTCTTTAAGATGGATGGGGTATAATACGCTTTTGATTTCTGCAAAGAAGATTTCCACCCTCACACATCCGATTTTTTTTATTTTTTTTTTTTGGATTTCTGCAAGTTTCTTTGTTTCCTAAGGTACTCCATGTTTTATTTCTTATCGTACAATCAGTTTCTTTGGTATAAACTATTTGTAGCCTCAAGATATATTTAAGAAAGTTAATCTTGGTAAAATTGGCGTTTTACATATCTATGACAGTCATCGAGAATTGAACTCCGTTTTTGTTATACTATTCATCTGTATCTACATTAACTCTCGTTACAGTTGTATCGGTATTTTTTTATATATTGCAATGTTCATTCTCTTGGGTAAACACCATTACAACAATTGCATTAACAATTTTTTCTGTTGTTGATATATTTTCTTTAATGAGTCGAAAATACGATTATAATCAGTGAAGACCAGGTATAATATTTTAAGTCAGTCATATCCCCCACCACTTGTTGGTATGGAAAATTGCTGAGGCAGCTTTTACCAATGAGATGCAGGAGCCAGTCTGATGGCATATCCCTTAAGAATTGGTGAAAATATTAACAACAAGGGTTGTGATAGGAATTTTGTAAATTACCGAATTAATAGATATTTATTATTACTTTTGAGCTTATTGCTATATTTTAGTTTTTGAGTGAATGAATAGGAAATTGTCCAGAAATATAGTTTATTTAGCCTAGACTTTGAAGGCAGAAATTTAGATTCACACAGGCTGAGGTAAATGCTAGCACAAGTTTTATGAGATTATTCCTCATTGTTTGTTAACGGTTTATTTTAATATAAAATGTTTTGAACTTTGAAGGTCTTATTCATCATTGGAGAGATATGGCTGGATGTCTAAATGTTTTACGTACACTTGTGATGTTTTGATCTCCCCCATCTCTTTATTTAGTATTTTTGGAAATGTACAATAATAAGTTGTTCTCCCAGAAGCAACAAGCTATTTATTAGTTTTGCGCCAAGTAAGAGTTCTCCGGACCCATCCTTTATGTGGCTCTTCTTTGTGTTACAAACAAAGGTTCTAGAAATGCATTGGCCAGATTTAGATGTTCTAGTCATAAATTAGCTACAGAAGTTGGCCGTCAATCGGGTTTCTGAGGATCTGTGAACATTGATTTAAGAAAGGTTTAAATATTAATAAAGATGAAGCACAATTTTTGCTAAAATATCCTATGTACACTGATTTGCGTAATAAATATTTGCCAATAATATACCATGAACCTATTTAATATAATATTTAGAAAATTGGTTAATATGGATGAAATGTATCAGATAGTTCATTTGGCAGCTTACATTTTTCAAAGCCTTCAAGAAGAGATCAATTTTTTGTGTATAATGAAATTCATAAATATACTCACTATTTTATAAGACATATTTAAGAAGTTTGTTATTTAAATGTTTTAAGTCATTGATTTATTATTTCTTTCCTGACTTTAATTACTTGACGTATTATTATTGTAGGAACTTTTGGCCTTAGGCATTTTTCTTGAATAAAACACTATTCAAGCTCCTCCAAGTTCTATTCTGCTCCCCCACTCGTATGCGACCGTCGGACGAGACCCGCCCCTTAGGACCGAATGAAAACGGCTCGCGTAAACACTAACATATTATCATATTAGTCGACCGGCCAATCTCCTAAAATGTGATTAGAAAACACTTTGGATGGCATTTTTTGTTCAAGGCTGGCAACCACGCTAGAAAGTAACAGTATGCCAATGTTTCAGAATCACCCGGTTTCAAAACGGCATTTGAATTTCAAAGATGTTACCAAACAATGTCTCCCTCATGATACTATACATAAAAGGAACATTAAAGTTAAGATACAGAGTCAATGTTCTTCCTATGTTCTTAAAAAAAATTCTCTTCTAATACTTGCGTTGGGCATTGCGTTTTAGTATGATATATCTACGTATCGACACAGGTACAACTAGCTATATCGATATGATATTAGCCTTTTTATCGCGATATATATATATATATATGTGTGTGTGTGTGTGTGTGTGTGTGTGGAATGTTTCCAGCTTGTCGTCGACGCAAGACAAGGCTCCGTCCTTTCGTGATGACGCTAGAGGCTCACGTTAGTTCGGCTGAGCTCCCATTGGTCAACTCAATTAATCGTGATAAATAAATCACCATTGGGCATGCTTTACGTACGTTTTGGCCATTCTCAAGGTCCAAAACCTTTAGGAAAAAAAATTTTCAAGGATTTTTTTAAGATTAATAAGAATAAATCTCAGCTTCAAAAATAGACAAATGTAATGAAATATATATCCATTTAAAAAATACACGCATATAAATAATATATTGTATTCCAGTGCTTTATTCCCCTACAATGATACAAGGCCTGATATTTACAGTTTGCTTATACAGCGATGCTTCCTGTGATTTATGAAATGATTGAACACATATAAATAACACTGAAAAGAGATTTTACAGAGTGTATTGTGGAATATATAGCAAGACCTGCCATTCAACACCGTGTGGAAAAATAAACGCACATATGTGTTTCCTGATAACCGCTTTTTATTTTAAGAAAAAAAAAGTCTGCTGTTAAAATGTAGACATCCTTAACGCTGTAAACGCCATATGAACGCCTGGATTATTTTCTAGTGTATGTGCACAGTTAATTGTACAAAGCAAGATTCAAGAGTACATACCTAAACTTACACGTATTAAAATTACTTATACAAACATGAATAAAATTTTAAATATTATAAATGGCACCAACAGTCTCTATAACATAGAAAGCTTCACAAGTTGACCATAGACTTATAACATATTTAGGCTATCCATGAAATAATAACAATGAAATTTAAGCTTTGGTATTTATGTTTATTCAAAGTCGTATAACGCCAGGCACAATCGTACTTAAATTAAGTCAGGAATTAAGTGAATATTTTAGTAGAGAGTGGTTTTAAAAGGGCCCCGGTATCTTTTCTATAACACGGGCCATTAAGTTTCCTCGAAACTGTCAAGAGCCATGACAGCAGCAGAACTCAAAATTGATGATTACACACCCAGAACCTGCAGGTGCGGTAGACACTGGACCTTGGTGACACCAGGATACAAAAATGCTACCACCCTGCCATGAAGTCCCAAAATGAAATGAAAGTCTGTAGATGTAAATACCTAGTTAAGAGTTAAATAAGAGAGCAAACAAGATGGAGGCTGTTACCTAAAAGAAAAAAAAGAAAACAAGAAAAAAATTCACCAAGGACGATGGTGTCTCGTGAATGTTGACTAATCGCAGCTTAGACAAGAAGAGGACCATTCTTGTCCCTATCAACTGTATGATTGATATAATGAGCGAAACTCTCAATATGACACAAGGACTGACCAGAGAATGCATTTCTGGTTCCCATTTTTAGTCCACTCTGGGAACTTCTGCGCTGGCGTATCCATCTTCAACCGCACACCGTTTGTTACCAAATATCTCAACAACCGCTGCAGTTATCATCATGAAACTTTAATGAATATGCAAAATAAGCTTTTGGCGGCGCCGACTTTGTTGACCTACTTTCTGCGCCCTGAAAAATATATTTTCCTCTTTTTTTAATAAATGTCATAGAGAGTTTTGGTATTTATATTTTGACTTGCATATCATAGTCAACAGTTTCTTAGGTGGAGGGGAATGAATTGAGTTTGAATTGAGTCAAGTCAATTTCAAGATTATCTCTCTATGGAACTTAAAATTGTATCGATTGCAATATGACAATGTGTTATGTTTCCGTACATGATGTCAAATGTGTTTCCGAATATCTCAGGAAATGGTGCAGCTTTCAGCACCATATTTCACAGGAATATTGATCGTATCACTGCCATTTCATTTTGACTTGCAGGGGGCGCTATCTACTTTCTGCAAGCTCTAATGGCCTTTCTGCCTTTGCCCTGAAATGTCATAAAGTATTAATATTTTGGCATTTTTCGATCACAAATTATTACAATTTGTTGTGGTTCCATACAAAATGTAATTTTTTGTTACCAAATATCTCAGGAACTATACTGCAGCCTTCAGCACAAAATTTCACAAGGATATTGAGCATGTATCTGCTATTCGATTTTGACCTGTAAATCATATCCAAGTAAACAATATCTTGAAGGAAGAGTTATAAAATGTGTCTAATAATCGAATTCCTGTTTATCCTTTCCCATCACATTTTAAGCTTGATTACTCTGTATGCTGTCCACTGGGGATCGAGGATGGTTTTATTTCTTAATAACCCACCATTATGTACAGATTTCACAGAGTGAACATTAGGCCATGCACTGGGTCTCTTATTCCTTTCATGCATATTGAGGTGTTAATACCTTGGTATAAGCATCTTGATATAAGACAGACATATAGTTTTTTTATTAAACAAAATGATAGATCCAATAGGCCAATAGACAGTACGTGTTAACACTATAAGACCTTGGGTAATTCTGTATTATACTTGTCTAGATATATTAAGAGTCATATATCAGTGAGATAAAAACGTATCCATTTGAGGAGGACAATTTCAGAAAGAGGACAGGGAACTGGCCTTAAATAGCTGAACCTCTGATTAATAAATGTATATCACAAGTAACGTGACCTCACACGTGAAAGCGCTATGGGTGATCTTCTGGGAAGCTTGTTCGTAGTTTGATCTGTGATCGACGTGATAAGTGGAGCAGTATGGTGATCACACACAAACACACACACCAAATATTGATTAAATGCTTTTGGATTGCTGCTTCCATGCCAGCTGAAGTAAACAATTAACCGAAAATAAACCGACTGAAATATTTTTGCTGCAGAAAACGCTTTGAAAACAAGTAGCTCAAACTGTTAGCACATTCCTTTGTCCTAAGAAAATGAGGACAATTTCAGAAAACGGAAATCAGTAATAATGCGCAGGTATTTTTCAGATTAATTCAAGCGCTTTATATAGTCGATATATAGATTTCTCACTGGGAATTTTACAGGAAACAGAAACACTTGGAAAGTCCTTAGAAATATATGCTGACGTGGCATTTTGGCAAAATCATACACTCTTATCGGGTCGGTAATTCCATTATAACATAAAAAATAAATAGGTTTCTTATCATGATAAGCTAATGGGTTATCCAAGATTGCGCAATAGCATTGGCCCCGTCTGTACTTAAAGGAAACGACCTTACAAACCGCTACAGTTGCAGAGTTTGATTCAATCGGAACAAATAGCGATCTTGAGTAATATATAACCATGTATCAGTCGGGTTTTACCTTCAATGGGGCAGCTCAGGCTGGCCACACTGCAGCATTAAATTATTACTACAGTACTGAGGTACAGATGAGTAGAGATAAAACAAAAAGATCTGTGGCGTTGGCTCTCCCATACATACAACAATTACTTGACTACGTGCATGACAAGGACCCACGGTTCAAGAAGATCATGGTTGGTGCCGGGAGCTACTGGCAGGGACTCAAGGTTGACAAGGCTGATGAGTTTGACGTAATGGTGGCTTTGGACATACCAGAAAAGTTTCAGTGGGCCAAGAACAGCCCACGATACCTTAAACTTGATCCCCATGACCCAAACAAAGTGGTGAGGAGCGATGTGCCTCTGCCAGACCCGGACACCGGTTACATGGCAACGGAATATAAAAATCCAGCACCCAAATTTGTAACAGCACGACCAGAATTTATCAAAGATGACAGTTTGGTGCCACTTCTGGTCAGGAACCGTTTCAAGGACTTGGTGAAACAGGCCGTCCGAGACTTGAACCTGAGAAGTAGGTTATTTTAAATTTAAGCGAAGCAATTATACCTAATCTATAATTAGATTCAAGGAGTGCATATACATAGGCAGCTAGTATATTTAAATGTTTTACCCCTGACAGCTTCAGGACCAATTGATGAGCGCGACACACTAAATGCTTATGCGGATTTCATTGTATTTTTTCGGAAACATACAAAATATACAGTTGCTGGTCAGGGATATGACTACAGTTAGCTTAGGTATGTTTTACTTTATTTGATAACAGCGAGTATATTTTTTATATCGTTACATTCTTAAATTTTCGGCAGTTTGTTAGACCGTTGAATTGGACTGAGATGCTATTTACAAATGCAAATATATTACTGGTCCGAACGTTAAATGCTTGTAAACCCTGTACTGAAAATAAAATAGAAGCACTATTAAGGGATATTCAGCTGAGACTCGACAAAAGATGATAATACAAGCAAGTATGACACCGGATCTAATAACTAATTAGCCTTCCACAAAGTGTGAGAATCAACCTTTTGAGTTAAACGATTCCTTTGAAATTGACAGTAACACAAATTAAAATGTGACACACTTTAACACACTTTCCTGGCGTACCACTCAACCCTAGAAGCCACATTAAAACAAAATATCTTTTTTTTAACCCGGGCCAAAACAAACCCCCTAGCTTTAATGCATAAGCAAAAATATTTTAATCAAAATAAAACTTCTCCACATACCTGCAAACATGATCAACAAAATGTACCTTAAACTTTCGTTGATGACTTTTGAAAATTGGTATGGTATTTAGGTAAGTGTACAAAGTACACAATGCATCTTTCGGGTATATATGTAGGTTTTCTGCAATTCTGCGTTACAGGGACGGTTGAGGTATCACGTAGAACAAGTGGACCGGCCATTACTGTATATCTGAAACCGCCTAGCCATCATATGATCAGCGTAGACTTCGCACCAGTCTTCCAGAGTGGAATGAGTTTCAAACCCAGTCACGGATGGCCGAGAGAAAACAAGAATTGGCCGTCGCAGGAGAAAATACAAATAATAAAAGAGGTTGGCATCCACCAAACCGCCAAAAAGGATTTCGACTGGCTGCAGAGCTTCGCGGAATGCGAGAAAGAATTGGTGAAGGATATCGACAAAGATGGCGGATGTCGTAAAAAATGTCATCGAATCATGAAGAGTTTGGCCCATAACGTCTGGTGTCCAGGGCCGAAACCTGTGCTATCTTCATATATTTTGAAGGTAAATATGTTTTTTAACCCCAGTTGTCACATTTGGCATTGCTTAATCTGTATTAATATATTTATATATTTTCATTAATTTCTCGCCTTGCCCTCGGTGTGGGCGATGTGGAGATGCTCTGAACAATGCATCCTGGATACTATATAGATTAGTTAAATGTTTTACCCCTGAGAGCTTCAGGACGTATTGATGATCGCTACACACTAAGCGCTTTGCTCAGAATGACAGAATTATAGCTTAGACTTTCTCACCAATATAATTTATAAATTATCTCCTTTAAACGAACCAAATTTAAAGTCCAATACTGTCCACTTTGAAGTTGTTGAGGAAGCTGGCTCGGGCACAGTCTTTTTCTTGTTTAGCTTACAATCTATGGACTATGCTTAATCAAATGAATAGAATCTGATTCCTCTTATACTTTGTCTTATACCGATGGGATGTGTTAAATATAAATATAATCGCAGAAGCTTATTTTAAAGTATATATGAATCTGTAACAGTTAGTGTATAAGTGATTCCACGTAAAAGTGTAATATTTTCAGAACATTTGGTTTTGGGAGTGTGAAAGACATCCGAACGCTGCAGATTGGAGCACTGAGATGATGTGGGAGAGATTCAGCGGTCTCACAACGAGTCTGCTCCAGGCACTCGGGCAACGTCACCTGTCGGTGTACTTCTTCCCTGACGTCAACCTCTTGAAGGACAAGGCTGAAGACAAACTTGACGAGGTCACTGACAACATTAAGAGATTTTTGCATAATCCAGAACCCTATCTGAGGGGCGGGGCTTAGTGTGGTTAAAGCAAAGACCAGAGAAATGGTGATACGATAGTTCTGTGCGAAGTCTCTCGCAGGTTATATTTAAACGTGCAGCTGATCCCAATTTGTGAAGTTGTAGAGGAAAATTTTTGATTGATGCATTTCTTGATTTGTGTTATTCTTGATTTGTGTTATTCTTGATTTGTGATTTCTAACATTAAAGCTTTCTTACCGCCATAGACAAAACGGACTTCATTGTCTATTATATAGCATCGATCCCTCATATAAAAACTATATCTCACATAATTAGCTCTGGTATGGATTCGGATTATATGGATTATTATATTTTTGTAATCATCATATATATTTGTATTTTCATTTAGAATCGATTCATAATGTTAATATGATATTTATACGCTGTAAATAAACAAACTCAGGATATACTAGTAATGGTAACCAGGTTCAATGTTAAAATCGAAGGGTCTCTCTTTGTGGACCCTGGTCCCTTCAGCTATATACCTAACTTTATGCTGAAGTAAAAGCTGTATAACATAAACATAAGCTGAATCAATAAACTCTTTACTACACACATACCTGCCCATACAACTTTTCATACACCGTAGACACATCATACATTACTCAACTCGGCCACTGTCATTTCATAGGAAACATGTCAAATACTGCGCAGACTCGGGTGTACGAGAACGAACTTCTCAGTGCTCACATTTTTACTTGGATTTTAATGGAGTTTACGCTCTTAAACGGATTTTACAAGCACATGTTTTAGAAGACAAACTGTGATATTCCATGCATTCCCCTACACTGTGTTGTGGGGATGTTTGAGTGACATTTCAGCGACGGAAAAGTAAGTTTATCTATCATAACATTCAAGACGTTGCCCCTGGAAACTGTAAACAAACCCCGCGTCCTGTTCTCTCATCTTCCTATAAACAGTCACTAAGACGTTTTATCGAACTCATATTAGTGTATACGCAAAAGAAATCATGTCTGACAAACTGATTCAACAATCTAACATGCTGCTCGATAGCTTACCTGTGCCGACAAAACAAAAACTCGAGAAAGCCATCAGTGACGTCACAAATAAATGGAATACCACTGTTCATAATATGAAGAAGTGTGACCTAAACAAATTCAGGAAAACAAAATGCAAGTCAGCAATCCAGGCAGAACTTGCCAATATAATCCCGTCAATACCAAAACCTGTACTTTCATGCAAAGCGTTATTCATATCTAATGGTATAAACAACAGAGTACAAACCAGATTGAGTGAAACCAGTGTTGCGGTCATCGCTTCATCCCCAATTGAGAACAAAGGGTCAACAACAACAGACAACATCCTGGGGGATCTTTTCCAGAAGACCCCTCAAAATTCCAACTCAATGAGTCTATTACCTGAAATAAACTCATCAATACCTCAAGACTCTCCATTACGCCAGCCTTTACGTCGCCTCCATCACCTCTGGATATTAGTGTAATGTCACAAGCTGAGCTGAATGAAAACACCCATTGCTCCCCTATTTCACACGCTGAGCTGAATGATAACACCCATTGCTCTCCTAATTCATACAATGAGGTGAACACAAAATCAAACTGTGATAAACTAACACCTGATAAAGCTACATGTGAACGTCAGACACGTAATACAAAAAAAAGAACATCATTTAAAGTGCAATCAAAACGCAACCTTGAAACCAAAGATCAAGAAGAATCATATTGCTCTAAGGACTGTGTATATGATCGCAAGTATGCTGATGAATCTATGGTTCGATGCTGCATCTGTATGAGCTGGTTCCATCCAGTATGTGAGAGGATAGTGGAACTCTTGGCATCTGGACGTGTATAAAGTGCAGAAACTATCCACACAAAATCAACCTCCATGCTACCCGCCTTGAGTCGCTAATTGAGATAAACATAGCCCTTCAAACCCAGATAAATGCCTTAATGGAACGTATCACTCCATCGAACTCAACACGATGCTGTCAATGCAAATGTAACGTAACAACAAACTGCCTTTCGTCATCACCAGTAAATGATCCACCCTCAACTCCAAAAATCAAGACCACTGCAACACAGACTACGCTGAATACCAGTACACCCATTACTCTTCTAAACTCCACACTATCAAATCCAACGAGTGAAGATTCGTCTGTAACAGCCTCAACTATCAGCTTCCGAGACGTAAACGCGTGTCCTAGCACAGACGCTTCCACAGAAGTACACAACGACTCCAATGTAAACCCAGCAACATGCCATGTAAACAGAGCTCAGAAGAAATCAGGGAACTCTACGCCCAAGCCTTCACACGAACACAAACAACACAAAACAAGGCCCTGCCAATCCTCTTACGTAACTGTCCTGGGGGACTCAATGACAAAGAACTTGAACTCTTCTGACCTCTCCGATGAAACCAAAGTCAATGTGCATGTGGACTCAAGTGTGTTTACTTTTGATCATGCTATTGATAGGATCAAGCAAGTCAAATCTGACCATCTTCTCATACACATCGGTACAAATCATGTACGCAAAGAAAATGCAGACACTAGCATTCGTAAGTTCCGTAAGATTGTGCCAATTATAAAACAGAATCCTAGTATTAAGCACGTCACAATTAGCACAGTGATTAGCAGACCCTCTAAGATATACTCTAAAAGAATAAGACTTCTGAATGCCGCACTAGAAATCTACGCTGAAAAAAACGGATGGACTCTGCTAATGAATGATAACCTTGGTCCATTTACACTAAAATCTGACAACCTCCATCTAAACAAGAAAGGCTCAAAGGCATTCCGTTCAAATATATGTGATGTAATCAAAATCGCAACCTCTCTTAAAAATTTTCACAAGCAAGCAGTAATAGAATTAACATGAACAGTACCCCTTACAACGAGAGTTACTTACCTGGTCACAACAATGACGGGTTCATTCCCGATTATCAAAACGTGCCTTCCTAAAACACGCATGATAATGGTACCTCAATTGAAACACTCCTACAGTGTATCCGAAAGAAGAATGGCCTAACTATAATCCACTTAAATGTAAGAAGTCTTCCTCCCATGTTCGACGAATTAGTGCTCCTCTTAAAGGTTGGTTCGGTCCATGTAGTATGTCTCACTGAGACTTGGTTGGACGATAGTATCGCAACCCATGAAATCGAAATCCCGGGGTATACTCTCTACCGAAAAGACCGAAATAGACATGGTGGAGGTGTTGCCATTTATGTACAAAGTTCCCTGCAATCTACCGTATGTCCTTTTATTTCTAATGATCATCTAGAAGTAATCTGGGTCCAAATTCAATGGAACAGACGTAACTCTCTGATCGGGTGTATATATAGACCGCCTCACTCTGACAAAAGTTATTTACAACTTCTCTTCGATAACATTAGCCTTGCTATGGCTAAACATGTTCATACAGTGATCATAGGCGATTTTAATATTGATTTTAATAACCCCAAAGCGTCTGTAAATGTTGAGTTAGTGAATATGGCCACATCATACAACCTTCATCAACTTATAACCTCCCCAACTCGAGTCACCGCAACCTCATCCAGTACGATAGATTTGATTTTTACAAATACATCCGGTATTCACTCATCATCCGGCGTTATTCCGTGGTCACTTAGCGATCATTTTATTATTTTTACCCGGCTCTCAGGAGGCAGTTGCCAAAAAGGAACCAAATTTGTGAGAGTTAGGTCCTTTAAGAAATTTGATCCCCTTGCCTTCAAGCGGTCCATTCAGTCATCATTAACATTTCACTGTCTTCCCGATGAAAATGATGTCATCTCAGCCTGGAATCTATGGCGTGATGAATTTCTGACCATTTGTAATAAACACGCACCTTTTAAAACGTTTAGTGTTAGAAATAATAGACACAATCCCTGGATGTCACCTGATATCCAGCGTCTAATATATAACCGAGAACGCATTCGTAAATCTGCTGTGTCAAATAATGATCCACAGCTGTGGGCACAGTTCAGGCGGTTACGTAATCGGGTCACTTGCATGATCCGTCAACTGAAACGTTCCTATTATAGACACAAGGCACAGTCATCAAAATCTCCCAAGGAGATTTGGCAGTCTTTAAAACACGTGATCAATCCAGTTAGCCGGGGTCAAGATAGTCCAGATCTAACTGCGGATGACCTGAATGACTTCTTTGCCTCAGTTGGAAAAACTTTAACCAAAGCATTTACCAAAGATGTTGTGCAGGACCAACCTGATTTTACTGATTCTCGGTTTTCAATCCCTCAATATGCCAACAGGATGTCGTGAAACTTCTAGTCGCATTTAAGAATAAACATGGAATCGATGTCCTTAATATGCCGGGGTTCTTACTTGGAGAGGCCGCGGTCATCTTAGCGCCATCGCTGACACATATTCTTAACTTATCACTCAGTACAGGAATAGTTCCTCCTGACTGGAAGTGTGCAAGGGTGGTACCCGTTTATAAGGGTAAAGGGAAACTTTCTGATACTAACAATTACCGGCCAATTTCGATCACCAGCCATGTGATTAAAATCTTAGAGAAGCACATTAAACGTCATCTCCTTAATTACTTAAACCACAAACGCTTGATATCTCCTGAACAAACTGCCTTTCTTGCAAACAATTCTACCCAAACTGCATTACATAGAATAGTTGATAATTGGCTGACAGTTATGAACTGCGGACGTGTAAACTCCATATGCTTAAAAAAGGTTTTGATTCCCTAAATCACGATATATTATTGGGTAAATTAAAACAGTATGGCGTAAATGGAAACTCGCACACCGGTTTTATAATTATTTATACGACCGAAAGCAGTTTATCTGCTTCAATAACTATAATTCTGAGGTGAAAACCATCGATACAGGTGTACCACAAGGCACTGTACTTGGACCCATTCTTTTCCTACTATATCTTAATGACTTGCCCGATAATGTAACAGACGCAAAATGCTCGATTTATGCTGACGACATCACGCTATACGCAGACGGCATCGATCGCGAATCAGCACAACATAGGTTACAGGCTGCTTACTAAATGGCTTAATAAAAACAAACTAATTGCAAACGCCACAAAATCAGCTACTATGCTTGTGAGTTCCAAGCAAAGCAAACAATTAAATTCATTACAAATAATTATCGATAAAGATATTGTCCCGAATGTCGATGAATTTTCTCACCTTGGCTTAATCATTGACGCCCATCTCACATGGAAATCTCACACTTCTACCGTTTTTAAAAAGCTATGTTGCAAAAATTGGACTTTTACATCGGCTCAGCAAATTTCTACCACAGAAGTTTTTAGTCACTATATATCACGCCTTTGTTCAACCCTCAATAGATTATAGCCTAACAGTATGGGGCAGCTGTCCCAGCACATTCCGTGCCGCAATCCAACGAATGCAGCGTCGTGCGGCTAGGATAATAACAAAAAATTACGACCCAACTCAAAGAAGTTTGGATTTAGTGAAAGAAATAGGCTTACTGAAAATTGAACAGCGATATTTGTACCTCCTATCTATTTTAACCTATAAATGCATAAATGATTTAGCCCCTTTATATTTATGTAAGAATTTTCATATGGCGAAGGTCATTCATAATTATTCGACGCGGTTAACCGTAAACAAAAACTGTATCCTTCCGAAACCGCGTATTGAAGCCTTCAAGGCTACCTCTTTTTATGCAGGCAGTACTCTATGGAACTCCCTTCCTCGACACGTTAAGTTTGCTTCTAATTTGCAGCATTTTAAAAAATTATCACGTTCGTACTTCTCCGATTTTACAATGATGTCATAATCTTATAACAGCACGAAATTGTTCTAGATGTAATCGTTGCTCTTACCGCTGTTAGTACCGTCCCTTTTATTAATTTTATGATATTATCATTCCTTTGTAATGATTTTACAGTCTCATTATGTCTTTTATATTTCGCATTGTACATGTACTTTTATGTATTTTTATTATCATGTTCCATTGTTTATAATATCTTGTATATCTTGGAAGAGGGCCCTGCTTATAACAGAATTCTTATTCTGGTACAGGCCACCCTTCACAATATTATAATAAATAAATAAATAAATAAATCCGTATTTGTTAAGTATATACCTTATAAAAGTAAATTTTCTTATTTAAAAAACACGTTTCGAATTTTCTGCTCATATTGATTTATCGCTTGTTTATATTAAAAACAGGCCTACTTATTGTACATAGTGTAAACGCAGATGTTTATGCATTACTAGATGCATATATATATATATACACATATATATATATATATATATATATATATATATATATATATATATATATATTTGCCAACGGGTAAAATCAATCTTTTTGCACATTGTCTTAAATTTTTAGTCAATTTAGTTAATTTCCATTTCTGCGGGCACTCTGCATGCTGACAATTTCAGGAAGTAGCTTGTGATTGTTAAAAAAGGGGTATCATTAAATAAATGAATGATAAATATATATCATATATTGAATACAAGTTTGTGTATTGGTACAATAGAAAACTAAATTATGACATATCCTGGAAGCGGTTATTGCTCAGAAATGTATGTGGGTTATTTATATTATGAAGATTAAAAACTATTGCAGATCTTTCAATAAACCCTCTTATTAATGGCTTAAATATTGGTCTATCCTCACCCATAATGGATATCGACATACGTATGTAACATTAACAAACTCTTGACAAGTGAATCTACATTGAAGGTTGTATCGGGCCAATGCTGAAAACCTGCTAAGTTGCAAGGATACTATCTCTTGTTTGCTTGGCTGACGGTACATATAAATATCATCGTATAAAACAGGTTACTCTTCAATAAAAACGTGGCTCGATAATTTAATCAAGATATATCAGTGGTGTATCCAGGATATGAATACAGGGGACGCAGCATCAAATTCGAGGCCGAGGGTCTTTACCTCTTTTCTGCTAGTAAGTGATACATACATTTATATATATATATATATATATATATACAGTGAACATTGGAATTATATATATATGCGCCCCCCCCCCCCCCCCCCAAATAAATAAGCCACTTTATACGTGTATATAAGACAGTGTGTGCTGTTCGCGGCTCAGCTGTGAATAATTCCTGGGAAACCCGGGGGAATTTTTCTGCTCAGATTATCTATCATTATTCCGGGAAATATTCATATTTGTGCATATTCATAACACCCTGACATATTTGACAGTATAAGGTTCAATTGCTGGATTTGTATATACACCGTTTACTCAAGAGGGTTCGTTTAGCTTCCGTTCTCAGATTATTGAAAGCATATTTACTAGTATATACTAACAATATTATACATCACGTGCTTTATTAGGAAACAAGGAAACATTCGGCAAAACCAAGCGTCAGCCTATAAGGCTAAATATATCATGTGAATTTCAAAGCTACATGATGTCATAAACAGCCAATCAGAAAGCGTTTGGATAAATAAATAACCACAAAATACAGACCGCAGCCCTTTAGCGTTCAGTCCACCGACATACAGTTTGGAAATATTGTAAGCAACCCCTAACAACAATATACATGCCGCAGCACTTTTAGTGTGTTAAATCAAGTCGGATAACAGCTTACTTTCCCATTGATGAAATATAGATATATATATATATGGAAATGTACATGGCCAGTGTATTCCGTAGACGGAGGGATGCAAGTGGACTACACAACTGAACTTAATCTTTACTTCACTAATGAAGTTCAACCGAGCAGAGAAAATACGAAGAAATCCGTGGAGTTGGCGATCCCGTATGTTAAAGACATACTGAGTTATATCAATGAACAGGACAGACGTTTTAGGAAGGACTTGGTATGTGTTGGCAGGTACTGGCAGGGTCTCAAGGTCGACAAGGCTGATGAGTTTGACGTCAGTGTGGCTCTTGAATTCCCCGATCGTTTTAACTTAATTGGTGAATACTGCCCGCGATACCTTAAAGTTGACCCTCGCGACCCTAACCGGGTTGTCAAGAGCACTGTACCACTACCGGAGCCTGATAAGGGATACGCATACACAGAATATTCCAAACCTTATTTCCAGCTTTGGAGAAAATCTATAGATACCTTTGCTGATGATTCTACAGATCTCATTGTGGATGGATTATTGGTGCCTCTTTTGGTACGAAACCGTTTCAAAGCACTGCTTAAACAAGCTGTACGCGACCTTGATATGAGAAGTGAGTGTAATTTGTAATTTTTGTTAACTCATTCTTATGTAGATATTCAAAAGTATAAATAATAATGTCATAGGTAATGAGTCAAACTGATTTAATCCACTCCGCTATATAAGATGCAAGGTCCACGGTCCGTTCCGCGGCAAAAATAGTTGATAACCATATAATTTGTAAGATTATTATTTTAGTTTAAACAGAGGATTTGAGTATTTGATTATATTTGTCTAAATCACATATACCATACATACACAATCTCTTATCAATGTATCCACAAGCATGTTCTATCGCTGCTCCCGAAGTGGCCGGGATAAATGGTGGTTATGATAGGGAACGGGCAATGTTTACCCAAGCTCCCCGCCACGCCTTAGCTAGGGGTTATTCACTCGTGTATTGTAAAGGTCCCACTTTCATGTAGCAATCACCCTGTCCATCTGTCCCTCCACAAATTCGTTTCCGAACTTCACATATATATTGCCAGCAAAACCCCTATCGATTTTGGGGTCATGGTGAAGGTCACTGTATCCTCTACTTTATAAAGATTATGAATGCATTTCAAGCCAGACTTTTCATCCCAAACCTTTCACTTTGCACATATACCTTACCTTCTAATAGGGGAAGAATTTTGATGAGGGGTCATCTGTCGAAAAATTTATTTCCCGATGATAAATGCAGTTTCGATTGATATATTAATATGCAAATCAGTAGCTTAGATTCTTTGAGATCCATAGACACACCTAATTTGATGACAACCCATTAAGCCATTCCTGAGGAAGCTGACAATTAGTGTATATCTTTTTAATTATTCGGGGGGGGGGTAAACAGGCTCCGTAACTCGAAGAATTTAGGTCCCAGTGACCTAATTTCCGGTTTCTGAGGAGACTTTTGAGGAACTCTCAGGATGCAGAGGTCCATGATTCTAGGCATTATGGTTGCGATTTGTGCATTGTTAACGGACGGCCAGATGGACGATCAATGCATTAGTTATTTAGATACCGGAGCTTTGGTATCAAATATTCAGTTATTCTGGGGGTACTTAGAAGCCGCATGGCTCAATGGATATGCATAACAGAGGCTTTTTTCAGGTTTCCAAGGCGATTTTTCATAGACCTTACTGAATGTCCAGTTAAAAGAGTTGTGCCCTGTAAACGGACCTCTTTTGAAGGTCTCAAAAATAGAAGAAAAATATATGTAAAAATTGGAAAAATACAGGTGGCACCACAAATCTGCGGGAAATGACGAAACACTCCATTATCAATATGCATGCAAAGAATCATGGCGGTCAATGCAAGAGTTGTTCAGATACTGGAGCCCTGTATCAATCTTTTTAATTATTCTGGTGGGTACTTCTGAGCCTTGTAGCTCGGAGGATATGGGTCACAGAGACCTTATTTCAAGTTTCCAATGGGATTTTTCATGGACCTCCCTGGATGTCAAGTAAGAAGATTCAAGGTCCAGGGGTTACCATATGTGCCAGGTTAACGGACGGACGGAAGGACGAGTGATCGCTATAGCTCAGGTCACTTTCAGTCAGCTGAGCTAAAAATTATGTGCACGCATTTTAAGTTTTCCCCAAACCGTTCATCTTTCACTCATGGACCACCTAAACAATAAGGGGAAACCATATTGATTTTGACATCAACAGGTTAAAGAAAAGGTCACAGGACTAACCTATTGATTTATATACTGACCAAGCTTACAGTTTAATACATCCGATGTAATTATGCCTCCGTAGCTTATGATTCTCAACTCCTATATCTTGAACTTCATTCACAACTGTCACTTATTCAAACATTTAAACCTTTGTTCAGATGTTCAAATACAGTCTAGATTTAGTTTCCCGCTGTCTCTACATGTAATCACGTATTATATATATATATATATATTTTTCAAGCATCACTCAGCCCGCACTGAATGTCTATGGGCCTTTTTCTCAGGAGAGTAGCCATTCACTGCGCTTCGGCCTTGAAAAATCAGTTCGGCAAAGTCAATACAAAAGGCCTCACTAAAACCTCCTGGAGGGTCTTATTGTTAGATACAAGTAAAGAGTAATGGCGAATTGAATGGACGATTCCGTGTCATATAGATCGTTCATGTTTGATGGGGTATACAGAAATTGAACAACACATTTTTTTATATATAATATCTATTTTGTATACACAAAAGTCTAGTGTTTTCATCGTAATTTTGGTATTCACCCTGGCGGCACTTGGCAGGTTGTGATGTTGCTAGCTGTTGATGGGATCGTTCGCCACTCTGGAGTGTTCCCGCTTGACACACAGTCACGTGGGACTGGGAATCCCCCCTTGCATGCTGGTTTGCTTGAGTTGAGGCTACTTCAGCCAGGGTGTTGGAGTAGTCGTGTTGCTTGTTATAAAATTTCACAGCAAGTTGATATCATAGCCGAAAACCACCCCGCTTAATTGTGATTTGTAGAAACAACTGTGAAACAAATAGCCTCCGAAGCCCTTTAGGACCGCCCTCTCTGAAGTATGACTGAGAGCCAGCCGCGATTGTGGTCAGCTTTGATTGTTGTTCACACATAACAGGCTGCTTCTAGTTAGTAATCACATTTGCTGTTGTTGAGCAATTCTACAATTTACTCGTATGTCAAACAGCATGTCCATAACATCATCTAAGTTGATTAGTCACGGTAATGACGTATTGTTTCCCCCTTGCAATCACTGTACTCACTGGCCCGTAGCATGTACGCAGTAACCCGAAGCTTGTCAGGTGGAAGGTAGGTTGCGTAACAAACCTATCCTTTATGTATTCGTTTAATCATTTTATAATTTGATACAAATTGAATTCTCCGGCATACAGATTTGCATGAAAATTCAAACTGCGCTAATACTGTTAAATGGAAAAAAAGCGCGAAAATTCAGAGGCCCCAAATTAACTACTTCTACAGTACATATATATTTGATGCTCGGTCATTGTTGAACAGTTCAACTAGACCGTGGCCTTTTTTAGGAGATGAGTTGGCTACACATATAGATTGGACTATATAGAACACTGAAAGACCTGCAGAATGGGCCTTACGTTTAAACTTGGGCTTCATAACTAACAGATAGATATCCATAAGGTTTGTATCAAACGTTTATAACTTCCTTCACTTCTATATTACAGTGACTGTGGAGGTGTCACGAAAACCGAGTGGACCATCACTTACCATGTTTCTGAAACCGACCGATCATGACGTAATCAGCGTGGAATTTTCGCCAGTCTGGTTTTGCGGATTCAAAAAAAATCACGGATGGCCACGGCCAGACGCCAAATGGCCGTCTGAGGACAAAATACAGAAAATTGAAGATATTGGAATTAATCTTGTCGCAGAAAAGGAGTTTGCTTGGTTAGAGAGCTTCGCGGAATGCGAGAAAGAACTGGTGAAGGATATCGACAAAGATGGCGGATGTCGCAAAAAGTGTCATCGGATCATGAAGAGTCTGGCTCATAACGTCTGGTGTCCAGGACCAAAACCTGTTTTGTCTTCAGCTATTGTAAAGGTAAAATATTCGTTATGCTGTAACAAACACCTGTTTTTAATGTCTCATCTATCTCTTCTGTTCCCCATTGTTTCACACTGACCGGTTCCTTACAAAACACTTTTGATTTTTGTGGTGATTGTAGTTGTCAGAGCCTCAATAAACAAAATATCACTGCATTAAACAAATGAGTGCATTGAAAAGGATAGAAGTTTCACTTTTCTATGCACCATTACATGATATATATATATATATATATATATATATATATATATATATATATATATATATATATATAAATCAATATAGGTTCATTACCTTGCGTCAACAGAGGGCTCGATCCGTAAAACAGAGAGCATAGATAATGTAATATATATCAAACAGTCCGAGAGTTCAGCTCATGTTCGATTTATGACACACTACGGTCCGTTTCGCCCAGAAGGCTCTTCAGGTGTGATTATGAGTACGGTGTGTTTACAACGCGTACCGGGTGCACAATTGGACTGGGGTGCGCTGGAGCGTATCGGATATGAGTTGCCTAATTGTTATCGAGGAGGAATTTGTTTTGGTGCCTGCATTTGCTTATTAATTCTGATCTTGTGTTTAGTATTGAACATTTTCGTCTGGTTATGATGAATAGTTTTTCCCTATTTAAGTGACTAGTAGCGGTGGTCACTGGGGGTGTCATTTCAGGTGTTTGACACGTATTATTGCCCGTGTGTTCCGTCGCCAAACGATTGTTCTGGCGTCTTTGGCAACCAAGCAGTCTCATTCAGGGATATCCACCTTGTTTGTAAGAAACTGTTATATTTTTAAGCTGGAAACTCAATACTCATAAGTCAATAGCCAAATGTTAAATTTACGTTGTGGGAAAATTAGTGGAGTTCCGGAAACGAACGAATGGTTCCGAAGGGCGGTCATTCACGGTCCGCAGGTCTTATCAGCGGCATCTCTTTGTGCCACGGACTAACTAGGCTTTTGGCCCCGTCGAGCACATGGGACACAGACCGGACATGGACTTGTGACTCGAATCGTATAAACTCCCTGCTTATACCTTGTGGGATATGTTGGACTCAATAGTCGAATTTGGAACCTGGAGTCTTCTGGAACCTGTGTGTTATCAGGTCTTGCCTGGGGTGATTGCGCTGGCCTAGCAGATGGAAAACTAATGGGTTAATTGTCCATGGCTACATTCGGGGCTACAGAGGTGTCTGTACTGGCCAATTTACACATTTCCTCCTATCAAGTTGGCCTATTAGAAATATTTCAAATTAAAACCGATAATGATCTTAAACATACACACACATGCAAGAAGGGAGCTGGTAGTCTTGGCCCAGCAGCGGCACACAAGTGTACATCTTATACTACACATTATATACAGCGGTCTGGTTGCAGAAGCGGGTCCAGGAGGGGGGTCCAGGGGGTCCGGACCCCCCTTTTTCACCCGAAGCAACCTTTTTTAAGGGGATTTAGACGTAATTATGCGGCCTGGATCCCCCCTTTTTCCAGACCTGATGACTTTTTTTTAGGATTTTCATTTGTCCTCCTGGGTTGGACCCCCCCCCCCACCTTTTCCTAAATCCTGGATCCGCCCCTGGGTTGCATTGCAGTACTGCAAACCAGACCACACAGGCAACCAGACTAGTAGTGTTTTAGACCATGTTGCCTGTACATGCAGGTTAATGTTCCCAAGGAGTTTACAATCCCTTTAAACTCCTAGATGTTACTAAGAACTGGGCCTGATCGTGGAGTGCGTGGGTTCCTGAATTTTGAATGATATATGTTATTTTGGCCAAGGCATGCCCCTAATTATTATATATATTATTACTATTATTATTATTATTATTATTATTTGGCAAATACATATAATGGTCTGGTTGGGAATCTGGTAATCTGTTTATACAGGTACCCGATTGGCCTAGTTGATCTGTTAATCTGTTTATCTGTTAATTAATCAGATTTATATAAATGTTCTCCTGAGAAACTGTAAACTATGTCAATGTAAATGAATGTTACCTCATTTGTTAGTAAAAAATCTTCATAATGTTTGATGAGTAGGGAAGTCAAGATATATACACACTTTATAATGTCAGGTGTCCTTTGGAGCCAATTTAATCAAAAGAAGAACGGTTCATTTTAGACTTGATAAGGTCTTAACAATGACACAACGACTCCAGAACATTTCACAATAGAATTAAATGTAAGTTCTGACAGCTGTATTCTTATTATCTAAAATGAAATGGAATTCCAGAAATCATTAAACTTAAATGAATTTCATGCTTATTAATAGGAGTGAATACAAGAAATTTAACTGAGCGTTACATTATATACAACAAATATATATATATATATATATATGCAAATTAATATAATTATAACCATGCTGTTATGATGAGCTACAGCTTATCTTATATATTATATATTATAATAATATGTAAGTTTTTTCCCTTTATTAAAAGTGTTTCTTTTGCAGCGGTCACCTGCAAAGAATATTTTAAATATTTTAGTGAATTTGCAATTTGTGGTCATTTTCTTCTATTATGGGAATGTTTAAAAGTTAATCTGACAGGTTTGAGGGTTATCTTCGCCCAAATGTTAACATGGTTAAACAGCCAGTGATCCAACAATATAATTCTACAACTTTGATACACAAAGGTACTTGTCCAAGGCAGAGTTCCGCAAAAGTAAAAGTCCTCAGGCGGATATCAGCACAACAGGCAGGCCTTTTAAGGAAATGTTTGTCAAGGATATTAACAATAGATTGATAAAAACTGTTTACACAATTTTTAGTGGCAATTATGTACCAGATATATTGTATTCAGTCAAAGTTCTACTTGTCCATATTGATGGAGTAGTAGTTCATGTGTCAAACATACCTAATTAGGTGGTCTCTGGGAGTTTATAGTAGGATGTGTACAGCTAGCTGATTTGAAAATGTCATATTTCCTTCATATAGAATAGTTGTGAAGAAGAAAAAAAGGCCAGACCGTTGTTCACTCATGAAACAACACAAACATTAGTACTTGGATATGTGGTAAATAACATTTGAATCATTCAAATGGATTCATATACCTAATCTTGAACATTCAGGCAGGTAAAATTATAACAATAGGAAATAAATTTGATTTATTTTACGAATAAAAAAGTGAGGTACTGGCCTCTGCGGCCCAGGGGTAGAGCGCAAGACTCAAAGCCGGGAGATGGTGGGTACGAATCTCAGCCTAGGCAGAGAGGATTTTCACGGTCGGACTAGATGAGTCATTTTAAAAAAAGCAGTCATTTTAATTCGTTTAACTCGTTATGACCTCTGGAAACTTCTTATATTGCTATAGTTTCATTCTACTTTTAGTGCAGGACACTTAATGCACCAATGACGTCCTTTAATTTTGTTACTTTTTTATATCATCCTCTCCCACCTCATACTTATATACAATAAGGACCCCCCTCCCCCTAAAAAAATGGATCCGCCCCCGTCACTGTATATATATTCAGAATTTTTTTTAAAGTTTATTTATTTAATTATTTACATAAAAAATTATTTAAATTTAATTTTTCCCCACAGACTGTATGGTTCTGGGAGTGTGAGAAGCACCCTGACGCAGGAGAATGGAGCGAGAAGATGTTGCTGGCAAGGTGCAAAGATCTCACAACGAGGCTGCTCCAGGGCCTCAGGCAGCGCCATCTCTCGGCATACTTTTACCCTGGCGTCAATCTCCTGAAGGATAAAGAGGAAGAAAAGCTTGACGTCGTTATTTCCAGCATTGAGAGGTTCATGTCTGATCCAGTGTTTTATCTGAGAGGTGGACCAACGACAAAATGCCATACTTAATGCTTAACGGTACAATGAACAGATAATAATATGCATATTATCTCATACACACTAATAGCTGAAAAACTAAAACTGTGTGAATACAAAAGTTTCTCAGCTAAACCATCCCGGCGCTTTATCTCCCGATTCACCTGTTTTAGACGTTGTTTGGTTAACAAAATCAACGTGTGTCTGTTTACTATAACAAGACTGCGTGACAAGAGCTAGAGGTCCGATCCTACGCATCCACGACGACTCTCAGACACTGAGAAGAAACATGGAGGAAGGAACATTTGGAGAAATACCGGGTTTGAAACTTAATTAACCCGGTTGACGAATTGTGTTATGGTCGCGCCCGGTGAAAACCTATTTCCTTTTGTGCACAAAAGAAAGTAAACCGAAAAAAATATTGGCAGATACTGTAATATTTTAAAAAGAAAATACTCAAATACAACTCGGGGACATGTTGGTATTATGAAGAAATTAATGTGTTTTAATTTATCTATAACAACATTAATTATCATGTGTAACAAAACGTAATGTTTGCACAAAGTTTGGAAATTCAGAAAATTATTTTTATTATATCGTTTTGTGATGAGACGAGCAGTGGATTTTAAACCCTCAGTTTTACACATTGAAATACGTGACTGAAAGAATACAGGACCGGATATATAGCACATACAGTTTTTGTTTTCGTCATTCAAACCCTTGAAGAATGTATCTCGCAGTCATGCAATATAAAAGAATGAATGGAATTTTAAAGCACATCAGTGACTCTGGATGATGGAGATACTATGTAAAATAAATGTCTTAATTCAGAAAAAAATACTAATACGTACAGGGAACAATTGTAAAAATTAAATGTTATGTTTCATTTGTGTTTCATATATACATATATATATATATGAATTTGAAGAATTAGTTTCTAATTTTCCAGATGATATACTATATACTTAATGCATGCTATATACTAAATGTATATGAATATATACTTCAGAAATCATACATGAGAAACACAATATTTTATAGACATAAAAAGTAATGGCTGATTTTTGTTGAAGGTTTATTGAAATCGTGAAACAATAAAGGAATGTAACAATTAAGCATGGGTTTGGCTATTAATCATAAACAGTTTTTTTGTGGTTATCATCATTTTATTTTATAATTATAAAATAGCACATGTAAATTCTCATATTTATTCGTATAACGAGAATAGGACCGGTTCATTATTTTGCACATGTAGACCCGTTTAGTTTCATTCCAATTGCGAAAGATGGCGCTGCAAGTTCAACTACTGGAAACAACGTGGCGTGCCTTCTGACAGATAGCGCTGCGACAGATTCTTTATAAAAAATTATGTTAATTCTGCAGGATACAGAGGGAAATTTGGAAAAAATAACTCCCTTGGGATCAATACACTATGAATCTTTCTTTATGCCCAAAAGGGGTTTCCGTGAAAAGGTACAGTGGTACCACCCTCAGCTTAGATTAGGTAATTCATTTATTCACCGTAAGTGTGCGAGATGTATGGTTGCTCAAACAAGAGAAATAGACAAAATGTACTATAAGATAAAATAAACACGCATGTATAACTGACTGTTGGAAGTAGAATGTAATATAAACCTGAACGGTTAGGGATCGACCCATATAGAGGAGGGATAAACCTTAATTCACGCTTACCACACCACACACGTTCGATTGAGCTGTATTATAAAATAAGAAATAAATACAGTAGAGAACGAGATCCGAATTGTAAATGACAAACCTGGCAGAAAGTAACGACAACATAAATAAAAATTATTCATATTATTATTAACTGTTAATATTTTATCACTCATGCCCGGGGAAAGGTTTGAAGGACAAATAAAATTTAAATTAAAATCAGAGTATTTTACTCTATTCGTTGTTAATTTGAAATTAGAAAATGTTCAGAGGCCCATATCCCCCGCCAAATAGCTTTGGCTGATATAATTGCGTGAGAAATTCGACAAAATTACCAAATGCAGAATTCATAAAATCTTAGAGTTAACAAAGAATGAATATAAACTCCATAAGGTGAGAACACATGCCTTGTTAATTAGTGGATCCTGTTGACAATTTTTGAGAATTTAATTTTTTAAAATTTTGGGGGGGGGGGGTCCAAACCAGGAAGTCTAAGGAAACACCTAAAAAATTGTTCCCAGGTCCGGAAAAGGGGGAGGGGGGGTCAGGGTCGCTGAATTTTGTCTGAAACTGTTTAAAAGGCTGCTTCAGCTGAAAAGGGGGGGGGGGGGAGTCCGGTACCCCTTGAACCCCCCCCCCCCCTCCCCCGGTTCCGCTACTGCACACATGAACATAAGGGAAAACCTTGAAAATTTCATAAAAGATAAAAAAAAAATCATTCAGGTGTGATTGAAACCTAATATGAAATAATGACAATTAACATGCATTTGCCATAATAAGTGGGGATATGTGTAATAGTTGTTTTTGATAGTCTGAAACATGTATGAAATGTGTATAATTTTAAATTGATAAAGAAACACCATTCAAGTGTGACCAAAACTTAATAAGGTCATTAGACCCAAAGATATATTTGCCATATAAATTAGAAGTGGACACGAGGGACAGTTTAAGAGAAAAAAAAAATCCTGTCTCATATGGCATACTGTTTTGCCAATGCAGTTCTCCAAATGAGCCAGTGCTCTTTGGTTCATCCATGATAAGCACACCCCAGTCTTTGTGAGTTATTTAAAGCTATACAGGTGCGGATCACACAATGACACCCGTTGTCCACCCCCCCCCCCCCCCCCCACCCCCTTGCAAAAATATCCTGGATCCGCGCCTTGCTACATCAAGCTATGGACAGAGCCAGATCCACCCCATGCGGTGTCTATTATAATATCACACTCTACTCTCTACTGCTCTTCTCTCTACCATGTTATATAATATCTGAGACTGGCCACCAGTATAGGCCTACAGTGCTGAACAGTCTAAATAAACAACACAGCAGCCAGGTGCATTTGTACAATATTATGATCGGCAGTACCTGCAAAGATGAATCTGTCTCAAAACTCAGGGATTTTATACTTCCCAAGTTCAATATAGTAATTCAGAAAATGGAATAACCAAAAGATCATCAACAGACCTAGCTGCAGTGCTTTACATTTAAGTAAATGTAATCATCTCCTCGAGAAACCCCACTAAAATATCATGTAGCCCGCACTCGCCCCGCCAAACAAATAGTTTTTTTTTTTTGCCCGCCCCGCCCCACAAAATCACGAAAAAGTCAGCCTGTGGGGTAGGGGCGGTTTGGGGCCCGCGCAGGGCTCTAGTTGACATCGATCGCCCGTCCCAAGCTTAGACAGGATAAAAACAACACCGTTGATCCTTTTTGCTGGCATGGGCCCAAAATTTGCCTTGATTTGTGTGCGATATATCGTATTGTTCTAGAGAGCAGTGTACAAACCACACGGCCGTGGTGCGTACTTTCTGGGAAATAGTTACAGACGGGATTCCCCGGCCAAGGACCTTGACACCAGTGAGCTTTATCGAGACAGGCTGAGTCATACAGATAACGCTGATTAAAACATGTGTAAACACACCCTCACACACACACACCCTCACACACACACACACACACAGATATATATATATATAAATATATATATATATATATATATATATATATATATATATATATATATATAACACTGAAGAAAAACTACACTGTAAATTCACAACAGTCTGTTTCACGGGATGCGACCCGATCATCAGGTGAATGTGGTTAGATTCTAGTAATATCTTAATCATCTGAACGTTGACGTACATACAGTTTTATATATTTTATATATACCCAACTACTTAATTAGTATTGTGCCAGTTAATCGAATATACAGATGATTGGTCGTTTATTGTCATAATCGATAAAATCGATTGCTTTTATGCATAATCGATCATAAACGATTATCCAAAGAAGTCATACTGATACCATTCCGATTAAGTATTTTTATTCTGGCAGAGATAATGGACGGGGAATAAAAAAGCGAATAGCATTAAAACTTAACATTGGACAACAACCGGGCACAAGTTAAACTGATTTAACTGGGTCAGTATTTTCTATACAGCATATTTTACGGTATTATACAAGGTACATAAAATAATCATCATTGGTCCTTCGTCTTTCGGTCATCGAATATGATTTTACAACCGATTCCTACCACTAATATATATGTGTATATATATAGAATAGGTGAAATATAAACAGGTCCTTAAGTGGATTCGAACCGAACCTATAATACACAAGGAAATAGACAAATTTCACCAGCAGGGCCAGTAGGAACACTTTTGTGTGCACGGTTACATATACACACACACATGTGTGTGAGGATGTGTGTGTGTGTGTGTGTGTTGTCAGCTCGAGAGTATCACTTCCTGACACTAAAAACAACAAATGTTCAATCAGCGAAACAGTACGTGACGTACGTCATATAGATAAATGGAAACTTGAAAAAACTAAAAGTCATCCAACAGTTATCAGCCAATGAATAACGAGTTTAACAGATAACAGGCTTGTATTGTGCAATGCCGTGCTTACCGGGCATATATAACAGCTGAGAAACAGTACATCGCAACACTTTTCGATATTACACGGCTGATGAACACAGCAGTTTCAAGAATTTGCGTTTTGCAAAACAGGCATTAAAATGTACAAACCAGTTTATTCCGTTAATGGACTGGTCCAAATGGACCATACAGCTGCATTGAATCACTACTACGCCAATGAAGTTCAGCTGAGCAGAAAAAATACGAAGAAATCCGTGCAACTGGCCATCCTGTATGTCAAAGACATACTGAGTTATATCAATGCACAGGACAGACGTTTTAAGAAAGATATGGTGTGTGTCGGCAGCTACTGGCAGGGTCTCAAGGTCGACAAGGCTGATGAGTTTGACGTCAGTGTGGCTCTGGATATTCCAGAACAATTCGTGTGGGCCCAGTATAAACCCCGATATATCCAGCTGAATCCACAAAACCCCAACCATGTTGTAAGAAGCACCGTGCCACTACCGGCACCGGAAACGGGATACACCAATGTGCAGTACTCAAACCCTTCGACGCCGCTGTGGCAAAACTCCACCGACTTCATCGTTGACGATAACTTGGTACCCCTCCTGGTGAGAAATCGCTTCAAACTGCTGCTCAAGCAAGCTGTCCGCGAGCTGGAAATGAGGGGTAGGTGTGAAACCCACGAAACAAATGTAAAATTTAGTTCACTTATAACCAAATGATTAATATTGACGTTATAAATACATATTTGTACATGTATTATCGAATTTAACTGAAACGGTAGCTTCATATTGTTTTTAATTTGTCCCCAATAAGAACGAATATATAAAGTGGTATAGTTATTATCTTAATCATACATACTTGCTTTCAAATATGTTGCTGGTTCCTGGGTAGTTTATAATGGCCTCGAAAATGACCTGATGACATTGCACACCGTAGCTTTAACGTGATGTTAAGATCTAACATTTTGATTTGGGAAACTTTAGAATAACAGCCGTCAATGTCCTACGCCATGTTAGTGTGCATTCTTACGCGTTTATGTCTGCACCATAGGAACGGTGGGAGTGTCCCGAAAACCGACAGGACCTGCAATGACCATATACTTGCAACCTCCCGGCCATCACATGATCAGCGTGGACTTTGCGCCGGTCTTCCAAAGCAGGTTGAGCTTTTGTCCTCGCCATGGATGGCCAAGACCAAACGCTAGGTGGCCCTGCAAGGACAAAATACAGAAAATCAAGGAGGTCGGGATAAATCTCGCGGCGAAAAAAGATTTTGAATGGTTGGAGAGTTTCGCGGAGTGCGAAAAAGAGTTAGGAAAAGAGATAGACAAAGATGGCGGTTGTCGTAAGAAGTGCCACCGGATTATGAAGAGTCTTACGGGCGACATCTGGTGTCCTGGGGCAAAACCAGTGCTGACGTCATATGTACTCAAGGTAGACTTTCTACTGTACAGCTGTATTTATACGTAGTGAATATAAACTGATAAATCAAGATCTTTGCCACGTGACATGTGGCAGTTCCAATCTAAATTATAACAGGCATTTAAACTGTAGTCTTATATTTATTATATAGTCTTGTATTTTAATACACAAATTATGTTAACATAAGAAAGACATTGAACACGATCTCAGAAAATCATTTTATAGGGACGTTATACAAATAGAGTTTCCCTAGTATTGGTGTAAATAAAGAGAACATTTTAAAACACTGGTAGCAGCCGGATATGTAGTGGAATTCGTACATATATTCTAAATATGTGTTATCTTTTACAGAACGTCTGGTTTTGGGAATGTGAAAAGCATCCCTTCAATGAAGAATGGACCAATGAGATGCTCTGGACCAGGGTCAAAGATCTCACAACGAGGCTGCTCCAGGCCCTCAGACAGCGCCATCTGTCGGTGTATTTCTACCCTGACGTCAACCTGATGAAGGGCAAGGATCCAGAGAAGCTGGGAAAAGTGATCAGTAACATCGAGAGGTTCATGGCCGACCCGGAACATTACCTGAGACGCAACTCATGATCACAAAAAGGAAATTACACACTATGGTGTATTAATGGCACAAATAGCATATAATCTGTAGTACATGATACAGACGTCGTGGCCATGGGCGACAGGCTCTGGATATATGTGTGAAAGCTGCCCAAAGGAGCTAACATTGTCATCAGTATATAAAGCTTGTAGCATCAGCCCAATGGCATGAGTATATTGCTTATACCATCGAACCAATGACATAAAGATATTGTTCATCCCGTCGGCCCAATGGCAGCAATATATTGCCTATACCATCGGTCCAATGAAATTAATCTATTGCCTATACCATTGGCCTACGGGCATTAACATATTGTTTATACTTTCGTCCAAATACATCAATATATTGCTTATACCATCCGCTCTCTGTGAACCTTCCCGACCACAAGTTAGCTCGGTCAATCAGTTGTCATGGTGATTATTTATGCCAACCCAGAGTGTTCATATGTTACCTTGATATTATGTACATTATGATATGATTATAAGAATTAATAACAAATTTCAAAAGTGATTATATTGTTTTTTTTTATTTACACACAGGTAAATAAAAACATGCTTTGTATGTTTATATAAGATTTGATACGCACTGTGTAATTATGAAAAACCGCAATAATTATTCATTTATTAATAATTATTTATTTATTATATAAAAGTGATGTTGCTTATGAGTCGACAGTATTTATACTGTTTATATATATTTATATCAGATAAACTATATATTTTATTAATAAATAGTATGAGATAACTTTTCCTTTTTTTTTTCTTTAGCAAAACAGAACACACTCAATACATAAATATATTTTATATATTCTCTGGATTAATGAACATCTGTCTTGTAAGACTTCTGGATATCTTTAACTTCTGCCATAGAACATGACCCCCCCCCCCACCCCCCCCCCACCCCCGTTTTTCAATGCATTAATCTTATTGACATTAAGGTTTAATTATTAGTCTTATCTCTCTGTATGAGGTCTTTTTCCTCTGCACGGGTGCTTTCTACCGGTTTTTTCTACACCGGGGTTGGAGACGTTGTCTTGCACGATGTGAAGATAATATAATATCTCGTATCATATTAACTGCATGCATGATCAAGTATTTACCTCAAGGAAATTCCATAGTGAAGACCGCGTTTCGTTAGTCGTTTATAGTGTGATTCGAAATATGTACTTTTGTGTGAGTGTGAGCGATACAGCAATGAAAATTTATTCCCTATAAATAGGTATCTAATCAATTCTTTCCCTTAGGAATTTCCCCGAGGTAAAGACCGCATTACGTTAGCTTTTGATGTTGAGTGATTGAAAATATGCCTTTGTGTGTGTGTTTGTAATCAGGGTATATACAGATATTCTTTCCCTGTAGCCATCCGTACAATTTATATTACATGATAAAGTCTTTTCCTACATGAAACTGCCTCGGATTTTTCCAGATAAACGTGAACATACATTTGTCATCTGTGGTTTGGGTGATGGTACGTGTATGTTTGTGTATGTCTACGCGTTATAAGCACCTATGACCAGCCGTACAATTTTAATTATTTGATATAGTCTTTTCCTCCGAGAAATTCCCCCGGAATTTCCCAGGATAAGATTCTGTACCCATCACTATAGTTGCAAGCATGCGTATGTGTGCTTCAGTAGCAGCCATATCAAGGTATACTAACGGTACCTAAGTACCATTCCGTACAGTATAAACAAAAGCGGATCCTGGGGCAAGGGAGAGGGGGTAGGGGCTTTTCCGGACCAGTGCAACTTTTTTTTAGTTTTTTTTTGTAAGTCTTACTGGGTTGGGCTCCCTTTTCCTTAATCCAGGATCCACCCCTGGTTAACATGATGGAGTATTTTCTTCTAGGAAATTCCAATGGGAATTCCCAGGTTGTAATCGGAATACCTTTCCCTCATCAGTAATTGTTGTTGTTCTCGTATGTCATATCGGCAAATGCATGTGTGCAGGTATAATCAGAATTCTGTCTTACCATATTAACCAAGACTTTTGAACCTTAAATCGCTTTGAAAATATCAGAGTTAAACCACAGTCGCTTGAACTCTTATTTCGCGGGGAAATGGGAAGAATGTGATAGAGCAAAGCCTGTTTTGGGCACAATACTTAGTGATACACGATATCTCCCTACGGAGAAGTATTGCAAGCGACATTGTGTGACATCAGCTTAGCGACATGACCAATGGGGCACTTGTTATCAATTGTTGTCAACAACCAAACGTGCGTTATCGCGGCCATTGCAGTAGCAGATGATTCACGATTCTGCACAAAATGGGCCCTGGGGGGGGGGGGGGGGGGGGGGGCATTCTTAAAGTCGGAGAATCAGCGGAGAGCCAGAGAAATCACGGAGAATTTTTAAGCGTGTTTTATGCATTCATAGTCACAAATTAACACTAAAATCGCCTGAAAACTTCTACTACCTTAACCTTATCATATTCTCCACTGTTAAAACACCGAATTGACGAAATGATTAATAATCGTGCGATTCATTTTTATAATTATCACTTCTACTCATCCTTATTCATATTTTTTTCATTACCATCATTTCAATATAGTCATCATTATTATAAAAATTATGGACAACATAAATTTCTTTAATATTAGCTTTGGTTGTAGTATCAAAATAATGTTTTTAACTATTATTATTATTATGAGAATTTGCAAAATTATAATCTTAATTTTTAATTAATATTTTATTTTTTATTTATGTAATTATGATTATGTTATACGAAAATATACATTTTATAAATATTGTTTCATTATTAAGTGTGAATACAATTTTACAATTATTAATATTAATAGTGTTTTTACTTTCTACAAAAATTTAATAAATCAATAATTGTGATCAAAATATCGTTAACTTCTACAATTTCCCGTTACCATTTAAAAAAAATATTTTAATGGGAACAATTAATAAGTTTAAATATATCCTCTTTTAAATGTTATGTCAAAACACGAGCACAGTCAACAGTGATAATGACTTTCAGTGTTGTTGAAGTAACAAAAAAATATATAAGTAAATGTCTTTATTTTGTATCACACATAAGTAAAACACCTGTAAATTTTACCACAGGTGCTTGAATCCTTATTTAAGGGGGAAATGGGAAGAAAGCACAGAGCATATTACACCTCTACAGTGTTACATGCTTTCTCCGTACGAAGTTACTACGTAAAGCACGACGATATGCACAGTTTAGTTCATTTCTCAATAAAAAAAACACCACATATAGGGATTCAAGCGACTGTGATTTTACATACTACCATGGTTTTGTTATGGTTTACACAACGAACTGTTGAAACCTCTTCTATTTTATTCGACAGTTTCCTCACAAATTCTTTCCCGGACGAGACCCTATTGATAGTTCTAAATACATAATTTAGCAAGGAATATTGATTTAATAGGTGTTTTGACAATGGAAAAAAACATGTTAATAATTATATGCTATAAGTTTTTAACTAATTTTAATGTTTATTTGCAACTATCAATGCATAAAACATTGTTCAAAAACAAAAGCTCTCCGTTGATTTTCCTTCAATTCACCGGCTCCGCGGATCCTCCGACTTTTAGGCACAACCGGTGTCGGATGCACTCTTCTGATTGGTCAACACGTTTTGACCCAGGGAACAAGGATGCGACGTGACGTGGGCGAACCAGTTGATCGATACCGCGGATTTCAGACCAATATCAAGTAACAATCAATGTCATTCATTAAATTTTGTACCATTGTATCTGGCAAAGTGGCCACTTTCGTGTGATCTGATGCCATGCTTCAAATTACCTTTGTCTGTCAATAAAACGAACTCGATCTTCTCCGTCGTCCATTCAAATCTGAATGCTGACAGATGAAACACGTATTTGTTTTCAAATGTCAGTTTGAGTTGACCTATCCATCACAGTCACTATGGTCCGCCTTTTAACCTAATTATTATAATGAACCCCCCCCCCCCCCCCAAAAAAAAAAAAAAAACAATCCTACACAGAAGGTCTTCCATGCCAATGGTTTCAAGAGAGACAAGAAAATAATGACGTCACAAATTTCGATGACATATAACGTCGCATTGACTGACGTCATCAACCAGAATCACTAAAACGTTGTTTAAGTGATAGTTTTGTATATTAGATAGTTTTCCAAGAATAACATATGATGAGTGCGTAAGAACGAAGGGAAATCATATTCAGGCGGGAGAGATATCAACGGGTCGGTGTTGTCTTAATTGACCTCACCATGAATTTTACGTGACCTTTATAGCATATTTATTTAATGAATAATCATGAACATAACTGTTCCATGCAGCCAATCAGGTCGACGTTTTGGGGGCTCATAATAATAATTAGGTCAAAAGGTCGAGGCAAAAGGGCTCTGGTGGCGAGGTCATTTCTCGGCTTGTAATTCAGTGGTGCCTTAGGGGGCCTACTATGTAGGCACAACCATATACTTAAAGACGTGTTCAACTAACGGCTTTTATTCCCGAAAAATATATACATACGACATTAAACTAAATTATAAAGCTGATTGATGTAGAATGATAACTGTCTGTACGAGGTCACCAAGGTTACGTTGTCGGATATCCCATTATTTTGAGAATAACACCCCTCTGTGTAAGTGGGCTATCCCAGCTGTAGTGACAGCCAATCAGAACACTCCCCGGCCCGACGACCCAAAACGAGGCTAAAGATAATTCGCCTCTGTCACTTTGAACTCAGCGCTCTAAGGATGTTTTGCAATAAGGTGACTTAATTCATGTAGGTTTACTTAAGCCCGGGGGCACCTGTGTGTCACTATGGTAAACATTATGACGTCACAATTGTCACAATGGTATTTAGGCCCCCAACTGGGCTTAAGTCCAGTAAAATGTTATTGCAACAGGCCCTAAGGGTTCAAACGAATGTCGACATAAGGCGAACCTGTATAGTAGTAGCCGCTCCGATAGTTTGATTTCCTTACAATCGCGCTCCCCCGAGGACTGCCAGAATCATTTATTTGGACTATTCACTGGTATTTAAACTGTAAATTCTGTGTTTTTTTCTATTATCTGTGGGAAAAATCCTACAACGTGCCTCCAAGCACCAGCTGTACTGGGTGACCGATGACGTCGTTGCACCCGGTGATCATTGCCGTTGCACCAAGTGACCTATCTACTTGGTAAACAAATACATCAATAGTTTTATTATAATGTACTCTACTCTGCAAATAGCCCCCTCCTAGGTCACTGAATAATCAAATATGCAAATAGCGATCCATAACAGATATTCTGTAGTGAGACAAATAATTATAATACCTTATTAATGCATTAATGTGCATTATACACAAAGTCTTTTAACAATATTTCATATATCGCGCAGCTAGGCCATCTAACATGGCTGCCGGATTTTGTCGTTCTTGTTTAATCCTGAATGTCTGTGTGTATGTCATGATTTACATCAGCTGTGGTTATCGGTAATAGGCTAGACTTAATGGTTTGAGTAAAATAAGTAACTGTGGTTACATTATTGTCCCAGTGTATGCCACCTGAAGGCGATCAAGCTGACCGAGTTTCATCTGCCGTGTTTTTCAATGATAAAAAAATTGGGTGTACTGCGAATAACTTTAAATGGCCCATCATGGTGGTTGTAATGGCTTACGAACCATATCGCAGCGCACAAAAACATAAGAACAATTGAAAGTTCTTTCGGCACATGTGACTGTCGGTGCTGTTTGCGTGTAATGGCAGGAGAAATACCCGCCATGTGTTGTTGCAAACGAGGTACATAGACAGATGGGTCTTGTACAGCAGACGGTTCTATAGGTGAAACATTTGACCAGGTAACTTGAGCGTTGTTCCATAAACAAGTTCTGCGGGTGTGCATTTTATATCCTCTTTTAACTGCGGTGCTAATACCAAGCAACACCAAGACAGGTATTCAAACCAGCGGTTAGGCACTGGTTGTGCTTTTATAGCCGATTTAAGTTGGCGATGACGTCGTTTTATCTGGTGATCATTGACGTTGCAGAAGTGACCTACCTACTATAAAACAAATATATCAATAGTATTGTTATAATGTACTGTACGCTATACATACTCATTTAGTGCACATTTCCATTTCTCGATTAAAACATAACCACAAATAGGGATTCAAGCGACTGTGGGAATCATACCTCCCCCTCCCTCACAGACGGAGGTGATTTGGGTATCCGGCTCGTGGCACACTTGGACAGGCACCTTGTTCCGAGCGAACCTTGAGGTGACGTCATAATAAGGATGACGTACATGACAGATTCGCGGAATTTCCCGAGTGGATGAAGACTGAGTTCCATTCAGGAAAACGGCATGTATGCTAATCATTCCATTTTATGACGTTACGTCACGAGTCGTTCGGTACATGTTTTTGGAGTGGCGGAGGTGGGGGCGCCTGTGTGTAAATCATGGTATGATATTTCTTTCATTTGACACACGGAATATAGAATAAATATACATAGTTCATCTGAATACTTATAGCATATATATAAATATATTTTTTTTCTGAGAATACTTAAATAAAAAAGTTTGATCGTGGGAATGGTACATTAACGTATTTCGGGTTAAATACCTAAATACATCACACATTGTATTTGTTTTCATGAGAATATGATAAAACGGAGAAAGTGTTAGCTGGGTAAGCATTTACCTAAATACCAAATGCTTTGTATACATACGTGGTTAAGTTGAAGACTTTCATACCAATAAATTGGTAAGATTAAAGCCAACAATTTTCACTTACAAATGCTTTGGTTTTTATGGGATTTCTTGCTTACTTTACATATTGAGTAATTGAAGATTTTTTGGTAATTAATGTTAAAAACGTTTTCATATCTCTGTGACGGATTTTATAGGCCTGTTTATCTACAAACTGTAAGTTAACACAGCAAAGTTGACAAACGGAAAAAATATGAAACCTGGGGTGATTGGTTGCATATGTGCAGAAGTTTAAAGGTCACTAGTTGCAAAACGCCTATAGTCTGTTTCATCCCCTCATGTCCACCTGTTTTTTTGCTATGAAAAGTTTTATTAGTTACATTCCAAGGGAAACAATTTTTGTGGAGAGTAGAGGATTAAAGGACCTTATTTTTTAACAAGAGAAATAAATACCTTCCTTCCACCTTATTTAACAAACAGAATTATTTGAAAATATGAGAAATCAGTCTACATTTTACAACATATCAGACCCACTTATGGCAGTCATTGGTCACATGCAAAAACAGCCTCCACTGACAGCTACTGATTGGATGATCGCATGTAAACATTCTAAAATATATGACCAGCTAAAACAAAGATGGCCTCTTATGGAGGAACACATAATCTGCCAGATCATGGTGAAGAGACTATAATGTTGTGAAACATAAACAGGGGATTTATTGTAAAATTCTTAATTGCCATATTAGGTTGTCACTTCCATATGATGTTTTCTTGGAAATTATTGAACAATGTAAACTTTTTAAAAAATCAGCTACAAAAAACAGGTGGACAGCAGATGTCCTTGTTGGATCTCTTTGGATTATTTTGGTGGGCTCCCACATGTAATTAACACGTGAATATAAACAAAATGAACAGCCTGTGTGCTGTGAAATTGGCGTTTTATGACCTATTGTTAACAAAAGATAGAAGGGATTGTCTTTACTTAATATACGTCAGATATGGGTATAGGCCCCTTTAAATGTGGTTAACAGAAGATCGTGTTTGTGTGGTGTCATAATGAACAATAAACTGTAGGGTATAGTCAGCCACGTACTGGATGGGACGATGTCATTGTGTTGACATCGTTCGTCTGTCCCCAGTTAGAGAAAAAAATATAATAACCAACCGTTTAACCTTTTTGTTCTGGCTTCAGTGCAAATTTATATGCCTTTATATTGTGTGTGATAATCGACCGTATTGGACATGTAAGGAGAACGGTTTGCTAATCACGCGGCCTTGATGTGTACTTTCTGGGAAATGGTTACAATTGCGGGATTCCCCAGCTCAGGACCTTGACACCAGTAAGCTTTATCAAACCGGCTGAGTCATACAGATAACGCTGATCAATACATGTGTAAACAAAGACATGTATAATGCCTATACGCGTGCTGTATTCAATATCAATAGGTCTTGAGTTACTCGGCTAGTTATATCTTAATCATTTGTACGACGTAGTATATCGTAAATTATATTTATGTATATTATGTCCATATGTGTTTGTGTGTGTGTGTGTGTGCTCGAGGATCACTCCCTGTCACTTACAACAACAAATGCCGAATCAGCGAAATTGTACGTGACGTATACGTCATACAGAGGAATCGAAACTTGGAAAAACCAAAAGTCAGCCAACAGGTGACAGCGATTCTATTTATAGCAAGCATTCTAGATCCTTCGATCGTCTTGCTGCAGCAGCCAATCAGAAGACGTTTTGACAGATAACGGGCGGGAATTTTAGGGGCACAACGTCGCGCTTACTTGGCATATATAACAGCTGAAATGCAGGAGACCGCAACACTTTTGGATTTTAGACAGCTGATGAACACAGCCGTTTCAAGAATTTGCGTCGGAAATACAGATATAGAAATGTATAAACCAGTTTATTCCGTTAATGGACTGGTCCAAATGGACCATACAGCTGCATTGAATCACTACTATACGAATGAGGTTCAGCTGAGCAGAGAAAATACGAAGAAATCCGTGGAACTGGCCATCCCGTATGTCAAAGACATACTGAGTTATATCAATTCACAGGACAGACGTTTTAAGAAGGATATGGTGTGTGTCGGCAGCTACTGGCAGGGACTCAAGGTCGACAAGGCTGATGAGTTTGACGTCAGTGTGGCTCTGGATATTCCAGAACAATTCGTGTGGACACAGTATAAACCCAGATATATCCAGCTAAATCCACAGAACCCTAACCAGGTTGTGAGGAGCACCGTGCCCCTACCAGAACCGGAAAAAGGGTACACGAGTGTACGGTACCCCAGCCCTTCGACGCCGCTGTGGCGAAACTCAACAGATTTCATCGTTGATGACAACTTCGTGCCCCTTTTGGTGAGAAACCGCTTCAAACTGCTGCTCAAGCAAGCTGTCCGTGACCTGGAAATGAGGGGTAAGTGTGAATTCAACCACCTTAAAACAATGCAAAATTCATTTCACCTTTAATGGAATAATCCATTTTGACGTTATATATATATATATATATATATATATATATATATATATATATATATATATATATATATATATGATGATTATGAAGTAAGACAACTGTAAATTCACAACAAACTGTTTCACGGGATGAGACCCGATCCGAGGTTAAGTGATTATGCTTTGTGCGTATCGCGGAAAGCAAGTATACGTGCGATACTGGAACATAACAGGGGAAAAAGGTTATTTTTTTTTTTATTTATTTCAAAGGTATTTTACCAGGAAGCCCATTCAGCACAGTTTGCTTTTTGATAGGGTCCTGGGTCCAGTGAACATTTAGTTGTATACACGTATGATATAAAATAATCATATAATAAAAATACACTTATCACATGTGGACTCGACTCGACAAACTCACCATGTGATAGTGGCAGTGCCATGTCCCTCATCACTGATAAGTGATTTATATATATATATACATGTGTGTGTGTGTGCATTCATGTGTAACTCAAAATAACTTAAAGTAAAGCATCGAATTCGTGTTTGTCTTGTTCAATATAAATAAATAAATTATCCTTATTCACTCTTTAGAAGGCCCCGGATATGGACCAAATCTTGTTTATTTACAAAGTTGTTAAATGACTGAGCATATATGGCTGCATCGTTCATGACATTATGACATTACACACCGTAACGTTGACGTTCTGTTTAAATTAATATTTTGATTTGGATCACTTTATGATAACAGTAGTCTCTATCCTGCTCCATGTTAGTGCGCATTCTCACACTTTGTATGTCTGTATCATATATAGGTACTGTGGAAGTGTCCCGAAAACCTTCTGGACCGGCAATGACCATATACCTGAAACCTCCCGGCCATCACATGATCAGCGTGGACTTCGCGCCGGTCTTCCAAAGCCGGATGAGTTTTTGTGCTCGTCACGGATGGCCAAGAGCAAACGCCAGGTGGCCCTCCCAGGAGAAAATTCAGAAAATCAAGGAGGTCGGGATTAATGAAGCTGCGAAGAAAGATTTTGACTGGTTGGAGAGCTTCGCGGAGTGCGAGAAAGAGTTGGTAAAGGATATCGACAAAGATGGCGGGTGTCGTAAAAAGTGCCACCGGATTATGAAGAGCCTTACGCACGACATCTGGTGTCCTGGAGCAAAACCAGTGCTGACGTCATATGTACTTAAGGTAGGCTTTTCACTCCTTGAGTACATAAAAATCATAGAATATACATTTTAAATGCAAATGTAGCTATGCCAGATGATGTGTGGTTGTGTCAGTTGTGTATATATATTTTTTTTTAATTTCAACATTTTTAACAGAAATATACCTAATTATTTTTAAAACACAATCTCAGTTAATATGGATTTCTCTTTACATCGCAGTGATATAATGTAGTATATGAAGGAAGCTAAATATGTACTGTCTTTTACAGAATGTCTGGTTTTTGGAATGTGAAAAGCATCCCTTCACAGAAGAATGGACCAATGAGATGCTGTGGACCAGGTTCAAAGATCTCACAACGAGGCTCCTCCAGGCCCTCAGACAGCGCAACCTGTCGGTGTATTTCTACCCTGACGTCAACCTGATGAAGGACAAGGATCCAGAGAAGCTGGACAAAGTGATCAGTAACATCGAGAGGTTCATGGCCGACCCGGAACATTACCTGAGGCGCAGCTCATAATCACAAAAACGAACTCACTGTATGTTGATAGCACATATAGCATATAGTCAGTAGTATATACATATCATGTAGAAGAAACAGTCACATCCAGGGGCCTGAAAATGCCCGTTCGCAGCTGGTCATGATGATCATTTATTTAAATCGACCCGTAGTGTTCGAATGTTACAGTTAATATTATACATTATTATATGTTCATAATAAGTAATGTTAATATAGGAAGTTGTATTAATTTATTTTTATTAAGGGGCAGGAAGATGACATTGGGATTTTGCTCATTAGGTTATATTATTTATATATTTATTATTCTAAGTGTAATATATATTTTATAAATAAATTCTATGATAAATGTATTCCTGTTTGTTTTCTTTATAACACTGTAGCAAACCGGTATGATAATTATGCATATTTGTATTTCTGGATTTAACGAACCTCTGTAGATGTTTGGATGCTTTAGACCTCTCAGGAAACACCCTCCCTTGTTTAAATCATTTTATGGTGCTGCCATAAAGTTTAAATAAGAGGTCTTTTATACAATTTCAGAGTTACCCCAATGATGTCGAGTTTATTCTTATATATAATCAATCTCTCCGATATCAAAATTATAGAAAAATCTAACCGATTAAAAGGTAAATGTTGCAGACTATATTCTAAAAAACATAACCTTGGAGTTAAAAAAATTCCGGTAAATTAGTAAAAGCATCTCATACAACCACCTTTTGAGACTCTCTCTCTCTCTCTCTCTCTCTCTCTCTCTCTCTCTCTCTCTATATATATATATATATATATATATATATATATATATATATATATATATATATATATATATATATGCGAGTGAACATTGAGATGAAATCGATATGTGTGTGCGTGTGATCATGAGCTTTGTGTTTTGCTCTGGTTGGGGGTTGGGGCATCTTTATCATTTATTAGAGTGGCTATTAACTGTGGATGCGTTTTACTGGGGGGGGGGGGGGAAGAACATGTACCCTATAATTTGCCTAAATTTTGCCGTATCATCATAGCGACATGGCCGAACATTTTCCTCCAAGAAATCCCCCCCCGGAAAATCCCAGAATCAGACCGCATTTTTTATCTGTTATCTATGGAGTATGAGCTTATGTATATGCGAGCGGGTGTTTAACAGCTTTGTAAAAATATTTCCCTATAACCACCCGTGCATTCTTAGCTACATAATTTTTTACCTCCCGGAAATAAATCCAGGAAATTTCGAGGTTAAAACTGAAAATCATACTCTTCAGCTTTTGTGTTTGTGTAATTGTTCGTGAATCTATGATAGCAGCTATGATAGCATAATTCCTCATAACCAGCCGCACAATATTATTTACATTATCATGTCTTTTCCTCCTTGAAATTTCAGAGGAATTTCCCGGGTTAATCTCGGAATTCCTTTCCGTCATCAGTGTATTGTTGTTGTTACATGTCGGCAACTGTATGTATTCCGACATCATCGGTTACATGTCGATCAATATTAATAACATGATCATGTCTTTTACAATGGAAAATCCACTTGGAAATTACCAGACAGAAATCCGTATCAGTGAGTGCCTGTGTGTGATATCAGCTGCGTATATTGTAACCGAGGAATTAACCGAAATGTGATGTTTTAAAACAAAACGCAACATTCAACAATGGGCAGCGCTTAACTGGAGCCTTCTAAAGTTAATACTGTTGCCCTCTTGTGTTTTTTCTGCACTTATTGGGTGGCACACAAAATGTCGCATGAATTCGATTAACGTTACGCCTGGGCCTGACCAAATACTTAAAATACAAGAATTTATTTAGCATTACATGGGGAACTCATGTCAAAACCTTATCATCAAGAGTATAAAGAAAATCCTAATAGATAAGAACCTAACGTTTGTGTGTATCCCTATCCCTTCTTTTCGCAAATGTATGTGTGTGTTTGCTCGACTGACAACAACAAAATGAAGAATCCACAAACATTTTAACTATTACACATAATTGTTTTTTAAAAGGTCATCAAAATTTCCCAACGAAGATAAGATTTCCTATGTCAGGGAAAATGATGGCTTTAAAGCAAGTCTGGGTATAAGTCGGTATAACAGTACACCAGATGATTACGGGGTCCTTTAAATGTTCTTAAAGTGGCCTTAAGTTATGAAAACTCAGCTGTAAGTTATTTGATGTAGTCAAACTTTAAAAAAAAATCTGATATGATCGAAGTTCGTCCGAAAAAAATATTTTATTCAACCTAATTTATCAATCCAGGGGGACCTTGGGTGACATTGTTTTAATGCGACTGGGCCTGAGTAAAAACTAAAATGGAAGGATTAATATAGCATAACACATGAAACTGTCAGAAGATGTCCAAACGTGTATAAAGTATGGTACATTAAGTATTTGTCAGTAAAGGCGACGTCTCGGTCGCGGCGGTCAGGCGAGGGGGTCTTTCTTCCACGTCACCGTCCTGAGGGGACACCGATCTGATTGCAGCCGGCAAACTGTACAGCAGACGATCAAGATAGAAATGGTGGTGTGGCCTGAGAAAGCAACCAGCTTTAATAAAAGCTCCCGGTGAAGTGTTTGTTATCTCTCGTTTTCTGCAGTTCATGTCCAGTTACACGATTACCCGAAAGTTCCTTCGAGTTATTTTAAAGTCCTCCAATTGCTGAAATAGATGGCACAGGGAGTGGCTGTCCAAGAATCCCTGATCCACAACAAATACTACCCGTGAGCACTCTTTCATTGCTAGAAACGATCTTCCTGCAATGTTGCCCCCAGGCGGCCGTTTCTTACACTAGCCAGAACCCTTAATCCGTGTCTTTCTTCCAGGTTTGCCAATAAGTACTTATCAACAGATCTGTCGGCATCATCCCCTGCCGAAACTATATAAGCCGCGTATTTTCGAGGTATCTCAAACCGTCTACCAATGGTACATCCAATTTTTACGTAGAGCACCGCCTGGACTTCTTTTCTGAAGTAGCATGTCGAGAGTATGATGACATTGACAAGAACAGCAACCACACTTGACAAGACGATAGTTACCACAGGCAATTTCTTATTTTCCACGTTCTTATTTTCGACGCAAACTGGTATTTTCGAACTCAATTGGCCGTTTAGGTAGCATGTTATACGCTCATTTCCTTTCAGCATAAATTCACTGCTGCGCTTGTACGTAGCAAAGTAAATTTTTTTCTGACGTTTTCCTGAGATTTTTACAGAGGCATTGTCCACGAGCGGGAATGACCCACAGTCCACTGGTTTGTACCAGCAGGAGGAATTCTTTGACGTGATTGAAACAATGCGCACATACTTCAAGATTAGGTAGTAAAGCTAGTGATTTAAGATAGCGGCTGCAACCCTCGCAAAATTCTTCACAAGTTTCCTTACAAATTGGACGGTGTCCAGCTGGGAAATTTGGACATTTTGGGAACTTGACGCGACACATGGCTTGGACAGCATGTTGATAGCAGAGTACATGGCTTGGACAGCATGTTGATAGCAGAGTAATGATGGGGTGTACCTGGCCTGAGACACAAGGACATTCACGGCGTGAACGGACAGCAAATGGATGGCGTTCCTTTAGGGTTCGTTATCCAATAGAAATTTATGACATACTTCGGCTTTTGTGCACGGATAATTATTCGTAATCGTATTATTAGTAAAATTCATATACAAAAAAATGAACGAATATTCCAATAATAACGGACGCTTTAGAATACAACCTTCGAATTCTAAATACATGGTCGTTTTGCGGGCTAACTTCAGCATAATAATTATCCTCTCATATAAGCTGGAAGAACTATATATATATTAGCACAGTGAATTGGATATGAAGTCCTCGCCACTTCATTCTTGGGAGGCCTTGATGTGTTAAGGACCTGGCAGCGGATGTCATTGAGCTCATGTCCAAGATCCGAGAAGAACAGTCTCAGCCTTCCCAATGTTTAAGTGTAAACTTGAGATGATAAATACTAGTTTCGAATCCACCATTGTGTCCAACTTCTTTTAAGAGAAATCCAGACCAGCCATCACTTGATTGCATTTTTCCTGTGACGTTTAGACACCAAGTTTGTCCACACAACATGAAGACAAGTGCAGGCGAAAGTAAAACCTTAAACATGTCCGACTTCTTGTAAAGTCACTTTCCAATCAGTCCGTACTTTTTGCTATGTATCATTAGCAGGTTAACGGTAACGCCTTTTTGCAGAATATAGGCGCGGAAATATTACTAAGCCAAAGTATATATCCTGCTTAACTGCCCCCGCCATTTAATGAGCGTGTAGATACGACAGTGAGAGAGATACTTAGATGAATATTGCCCGTATCGATGATTTTTCCTTCGGACGATTAATCCTGCCGATCCAATTACTTTACCCACAGAATCGTGTATTTTCGACTACTAATGTACAATAAGGAAACATGAACGCCAGAATTAAACGTTATTTGATCCGTTTATGTTTGCGAACTGCAGATGATCTTATATAACATGTACATGGATATAGGCGACAAAAGACATCATGAATAATTCACATATCGGATGCTCATTCCTGATTGCGAGTGTAAATAGCAATATTTAACAATTAATGGTTTAGGGTTTTACAAATAAATATCATTTTGTAAGGGCAGCAACAATTTCAATTACGGATGGGGTTCGTATGTCATGGAAAAAGACGGCGTGATCAGGGGATTATAAACCTGACGATCACATGATCCGTAAATTTTCCTGCAGAGGCCCAAAGCCATAAATGTTAAATCATCTGCTATAATCAGACATACACAGTGTGCAATGTGATCAAAGTTTGCTAAGCAAAATATCACATCATTCTGGTATGCCTCGTTTATCATCTGTGGGTGATCTTAGGTGACCGCACAAGGAAACGTCAAATCGTCCTGCGGTATCATTAACTATGCATACACTTGATAAACAAACATTTTTTTACTGGAGCCAAGTTAGCTTCGAAGATTATATCCTGCAAACCCATGCTTTTACATGTAAAATAAATTATAACCTAAGAAAGTGGACAGCGCCTTGTACAGAGGAATGGTCCTGCCCTCTAGCGTTTTTTTCGACATTTTGCTCGAGTGATGGTGATTAACATACATTTAGTCTTCTCCACTCTCTGACACTTCATATCATAGGTATATTTGATTATCACAAAATATACAACCATGGAACAGAATGTATATGGCAAAAGATCATAAATATTAGCTCTGTGTGAATACCAGGGTCATATTTCGAATGTAATCAATAGTGGCAAATTCAGCGGAACATAATGCCTTCAGATAATACTGGCAAATGGCTAAAATTAAATCAATTCAACGTGTGTACCATTATGTTTAAAAAATGTTATCCAATAACAATAAAAATGTGAGACATCGCAGTGTAAGGAGCTTATCCTGGTTCGGTGCTCTCCTCTTGCCTAAGGAATAGTGTGCCTTCATCGATGTGCAATCTGTTAAATCTGTATAATGAAAACGTTTCATGGTTGCCGATCTTGAACGTTCGAAGCCTTTGTAGAAGCATAAAGAACATCAACAACAACAAACAGTGCGGATACTTAGTACAGGCCCATTTTTATTCAGATCAACGGTTGAATATATAGACCACGAACTGTACTGACGATAGGTACAGTCCCTTTAGCTACATATGCTAAATATCAGTACTTATTGTGGTCATAAACCTTTCCATAATCATATATGTGGCTCCTCTGTCAAACTTAAGAGGAAATCTGCTTTCCCATTGTCGGATTTTAACATTTTCAGCCTTGTGTCTCTTAAGTTTGTCTCATTACAATACATTTGAACACAGACCCCTTAAGAATTCTCTAAGAACCCCGCCCCTTCCAATTTTCTAAGAACCCCGATTCCATCCCAGAATTCTTTGAAAACCCCCGAACTATCTGAGAATTACCTCTGATTCATTAATAATCTGTTTCCCTTTTTATCCGCGTGATTTCTATGAATCCTTATTCGAATCTTAATTTGCCTGAATACTTAACTGCCGGTTCCATCATGCGTGCAATTGCCAAATGAGGGATTCATGTCAATCTGAGGAGTTCCAAGCTTTAACAACGTTGTAAATCAGGACAAACCTGTACTTAGGTGTCAGTAAGGACAGACTAGCGTGTAATTGACAGGCTATTTTCAATAAGGAACAATCTGTATCCGAATGGCAGGATTTTGTTATTCGAATAACCAGTACTTTTTATTTATACCAAATTTCATCAACCAAAATGGGATATTCCGCTTATTAGCTGTTTATCAACAGGAACCTTCGCTTAGTTCTATATACATATATGTAAAATAGGTATGGTATCTCAAGTTATTATACAAAAACGGAATAGGAGAAAGATATAGTTACGCTGAATACATATAGCATATATAATGGTGCATATTATTATGGCAAACACTTGAACAATAAGATCATGATAATAGTACACAACTAACCATCGAATCATATAAAAGGATTACTTGAAGCAGTGATATTTTAATGAATACAGTATTAATGGAATAATTGAAAACTTTACTTTCCATAGGACCTTGAATTTTGCTGATAGCAAACTTTTCTGATTTCACGTTTACGTTTATGGTTCAATTTTTTTACCTTTTTATCATGAACAGCTTAAGTTGTCTAGTTTACATTTTTATATCCTAGAACCAGGATATTTTGCTGGGATTAACTGGTTTTGAAAATCTGATCCAGCCCCACAAGGATTGTAAAGATAATAACTTCCTTAACAGAAGTGAAGCAAGACCACATATTTTCTTCAACTGAAAGTTTTTCTCTTTCGGTATTAATTTAAAAAAAGAATCATTGATCCTGAAACTTGAATGTAAGAAGATTTTATTAGATTGATTTAAACGAGAAAAGATTATTTTATGGTATAGGCAAACCTTAATGTCATCATTTGTAAAACTTGTAACTAATTTCAACAGTTCCGGTAAAAATGTAAGAAAAAATAGATTAAGACAGCGGACCAATGAAGTTTTCAGTATTGCTGATGAAGAAAAGCATATAGAATAAATGCACAGAAAAATAGCGTGGTATTCCAGTGTTGTCCATAAATATCTTTAAATATATAAAATTATACATCCAAAATACAGTTAACAAATCCACTTCTATAAAAAAACAAGTAAACGTGTTTCACGTCATTATGTAAAATTTTAAAAATTTGCTTATATTTCTTTCTTAATATACCTTAAATTGTAATATGTACTTTGCACATACTCCTTTAGATTCTTTTATACCATCAACATGGCATTATTTGCTCACAAAAAGTACATGCCCACACTTGCATCAAAGTACTTGCTCAGAAGTAGCTTTTCTTATCAAAATCATAACATATGATAAAAACTAAAAGCGGCTTCTAAAACATTGATAACATGTTGCCATATGCATGCAGTGTCATACTTTTCGCTTGTACAGCAAGAAATGTTTTGGGTTAGTCAAGAATATGGCAATATTACCGATAACCATGTTTAGTTCTGTTTCATCCTTGTCTTTCAAAAGATTTACGGAAGGATAGAAGTACACCTCCAGGTGGCGCTGTTTGAGGGCCTGGAGCAGTCTTTGGATGAGACCCATAAATCTTGTCCACAGTTTGGTTCCGTCCCAGTCATCACGGTCGGGATACCTTTCACATTCCCAGAACCAAATGTTCTGCAGTATAAATCAATGATATGTGTAGAAGCCTACAGCCATTTATGGTAAATTAACATACGGTGAAAATGAGCGCCATTAAAGAGAATGGATTTTTAAGGTACACACCACAATACGTAAGCATACGTTTGAATTTGACACACACTTTTATAACACGCAAATCGAGTGTCATTATGTTGCTATTAGCGGCTGCATGCCTTAAGTAACAGAAATATCGAGGTTTTAAATATGTTAACCTTGAGCAATAATCGTTTACTAACAGGTTTTAGCTGCCATAAAAAAAAACTGTATATTGTTCGTTTCATTAATAAGTCCCCGTAGATTTGTTAATGAAAAATATGAAGTGTTCAGGTATCTCTCCAGAATGTAACAATTATAAGAACAATTTCAAAAACCCGACAGCGGCGCTATCTGAAAAAGTCCCGACAATTCATGATGCAGCTTTGTGTAAGGGAGGTTCGACAGTCATCCCAGAAATTGGAACAACTAATCAAATGTCACAGCACATTTCCCTTTTCTTTCTAGATCCCCCAGTTTTCAGATATAATATTCTTATAACCACGCCGAAATTAAAAAAAATGTTTATATCCTATGAGAATAGGCGCATTAATTAATAGCAAGTTAAGCATTCAGTTTTGAACAGTGATTACCTTCAGCATGTAGGATGACAAGATTGGTTTTTCTCCCAGACACCAGAAGCCATGCGTCAAACTCTTCATAATCCGATGACACTTTTTACGACAACCGCCATCTTTGTCGACATCCTTCACTAGCTCTTTCTCACACTCTGCAAAGCTTAGGAACCAGTCAGTGTCACTTTTTGCTACTACATTAATACCGATCTTTTTTATAGCATTAATCTTCTCTTGATTTGGCCATTTGGCGGTCGGTCTTGGCCAACAATTTAAAGCTTCAAAACTCAGTCTGGTCTCGATCACCGGGGCGAAGTCCACGCTGACCGGATGGTGACCGGGGATGGTCAATTTTATGGTAAATGCCGGTCCAGTCAGATACTGGGAGACATGTACTGTTCCTTTAAAAAAATCAAGTAACATGTTACCCATAATGTTCAGTTATTGTCTTATGAATACAGCGGCCTAAAATAACTCGTTAATACTGTGAATAGTAATTGGAGGAATAGATCAAAATTATAGTTGTTATTGGAGACATTATCCAAAGGTGTTGAAAAGGGGGCCCTTAATTGAACCATAAATGTCTTATCTAACAATCATAACGAATACGCAGGAGAACAATTTATCCCAGCTGTCCCTAGACATTTATTGTACCGATACTGATTGTACCACTAGAGCATTTATCAGTCGTTCGATCAGTTATTTAAAGAACACCAATATAACTAAATTGCGAAAATTAAAGGAGGGCATTCCGCAAAATAGACAATCATACAGCGTACATCAATGCGAATGCTGAACTATATGTTTAGTATTAAGATTCTACCGGACCACGAGACAGGTCTAAAAAAGTTGAAAAAGGGGCAAGGGTTAAAGGTCAAATGTGTAAAGTACTCAAATAAATATGAAATAAACCTCTTTTTTATAGTTTTATTCTGTGAAAATTTTTAAGATGTCTGTTAAAGTGTGACTAGCAGATGAAAAATGAAAGAAAAATATTTCATAAAGTAACCCTTAACTTTTTTAAGTGATGACATACCTGTGAGGGACAGATGTTGAACAGCTAACCACAGGAGCGTCTTAAAACGGGTCTTGACCTCACTGGGCATTACGGTTCCATTTTGTGATGCAGCATCCTGGGATTTTCTGTATTTTCCAATTATTGCTAACAGGTCTGGGTTGGTTAAATGGCGTTTGGTATCCAGACAACATTGCTCCTATCTCAGGCGAAATAAAAGTTTGTCCTCTTCGAATTGTCTCCTGAAGAGCTCTATCAGAACGAAGCATATTCAAAAAGGGACTCCAAGAGTGTGTCTTAGAAGATGACGCACACGCCATTTCTCTTACACTCAATCTCCGCCCTGCGCGGGCCCCTATGATCTTTACAATCTCTCCTCTTTGCGTCGAATTATCACTTGTAAATGCTCTTGCAGAGAGTGAATGCCGAAAGGGCGGATCTCTTGGCATGCGAGAAAGCAATATATCTCTAGCCCTTTTTGTTGAAACAGATGATGTGGCTACCTGACGGTTTTGTGCACTTGCCCATTCGAACTTCTCTGGAATATTTAATGGAACGCTGACGTCAAACTCATCAGCCTTGTCCACTTTAAGTCCCTGCCAATAACTGCCAACGCACACCATGACGTTCTTAAAGCGCGGGTCCTTCTTATGAATATAGTCCAATATATCCTTTATGATTGGGACAGCCAAAGCCACCGATTTTTTTGTGAGTTTTTTGTCCATCTGAACATTGTCGTTATAGTAGGAGTTCAGAGCTGTCAAGAGTTCTGGCGAGTCGGGGGCCTGTGCGTTGCGGCTGTGCTGATACATCATGGCGCCTGAGTTGGAAATACAGAAACCACATATGTAATGTATGACTAATTCAGAAGTGATATAAATAAAGCTGACCCAAGCTGCCTCAATCTGGGGTTAAGAGTACAAATTATGTATTATCTACATCAAACATATACTTATGTGGTTAATGATTAAAACACCCTGAGTGTTTCGATAATCAACGTGAATGTCAGAGTTTATGCGACTGGTCCGCATATAGTGTTCTACTTCTCATGGGTGAACAGCATTAAGTCCATAAGAGAGCGTTAGATGGCGCTGTAAGTTAACTATAAAATCAATTTATACATATCAGCTAGTCTGTTTCACTTACAGGCTATCTCCGTTGTCTGTAACACAACATGTAAGGGGGGGGGGGGGGGGAGCTTTACGTCAAAACCTGTATAAGTTTATGGCACCTGCTGATTAGTGATAAATACAACATAATTTTTCTGAACATCCTCCGAGCAGTTTATTCATCATAAATTGTTTTGTAATAAACACGTTTCTGAAAAATAATGCCGGTTTAAGATATTAAGGCACCCATATTTGAAAATACATGTTTATATAAACTAATGGCACTTTGTGTGCATGACATTATCTAGCGTCATATCGACCCTCTACCATTACGACCAGATTACTGGCCTTTCAGCCAAACTGTCATTGCTTACTGAGTCGGGTTGTCCCGGATAGGCTTTATCGTGACATGTATCATGCTTCAGTCTGCCAGAGCTCATTGTGTACATCGGAGTGTTGACAAGTGGTTAATACGCATGCACAGAATCGCTATAACAATGATAACATTTTATCAAGCCTCTATAAACCAAAAGCTAATGTTTGTGCTGATATATCACATTTCTGGAGGCATAGTCCGTGTGTCACATGGTCTGTCTGTGTGTGATAGTGTTCATTAGGTTGTATACATATATAAGGTGTACATAGCAAGTGAGGGCCCACTCGCAAATTCGAAACTGGTTCCGGGAAAACCGGTTCTATATGGGTTGATTTCGCCTTGGATATATAGGTAGACGGTCTCGGTTTTAATAGACAAATTCAGATAACATCGTAAATTATTTGATATAATTAAATGAATTAATGAAAAGAATTATTTCAAAAGTTAGATATCCATACCTCGGCTTCTTGGGACCAAGTGCATGGGAGCATTATTAATTATGACTGGCCAATTTATATTGCAATTATGATGCAAATAGACTGTTTCTCCGTGTCATATAACATACCCACGTGTCAGTCGACATGGACATACAAAGATACGTGGGTCTCATCTTTAGCTCTATAGGGTAAAAGAAGGGAATATTGAAGTCAAATCACTTCTGAAAGAATGTTTATACCTCAATCATTGCTTATTTAACTCTAAAAGACATAAGAAGTATACCAACAAATAAGATAACAAAGAGAATTGTACTGCTTTGGCCCTCCGCCGTCAGGATGCCAGTTTAAATCGAAAACATCTCCGGAGATGGTTTCGCTGTTTTGCCAACACCAGTTTCGGTTTCGCTATTATTAAGTGAAAGATTTTCTGGAAGTTGCCGAAACCAAATCCAGTTTCGTATTTTCGAGTGGACCCTCGATATTGTGAACAATGCTGACATCTAGTGGTATTCACATCACTTATGATCCTTTCTGGAAAGGTGACTATCTGCCATCTGGTGGTAAATGCACCACTCGGGACATTTTGCCTCCTCTCGCGAGACACTCGATATAAGAATACACATTTTACCGAGGAGTTCCGAGTGGTATTGCATTTGATTTATTATTGGCCACCTCATGGTCAAGCTGAAGTTATTTTTTTAAGTAATTATGGTTTACCTTTTGGGATTAATTACGGTAAAAAAGTCAATTTCCTTTGCTGCCAAACCGTCAGTGATGACAGATGTTTCTCACTCATGAGGGTCGAGTTGTAAGTGATCCTGGACCATCCTGGACAGGTAAGGTACCCCGAACTCAGGTAGAATGATTAAACATTATTAACCATTGATATGGTCCGCGCTTGCCATAAAAAAGGTAGATTACCTAATTATATTTTATATTAATTGCCGATAACTTGATGGTCTTTATAACCATGTATTTGGAGACGGGAGCGGACATGTTGTTCCACGTTGAGGCAGCCCTGAATACTTATGAATGTAACTGTATTACAATATATAATTGCACGTGAGGAAAATGTATATATCTGGATTTTTCACATTGATGGTTATATTAGAGATAGTATATTGTCTGTATACATGGTTTTATAGTAACATGTTAATGGGCTATATTATATATGTTATTAATCATGCAGGTTTGTATTTATGACTGAAATCTACTCTGTTCTTATGAACCAAATGCGATGAATCTACTTGAAAATTATGTTGAAACTTCCAGAACTAGTCTATATCGGCCTCGGGGCGGGAAAAGGGGGGCATGGCTCTGGTGCCCCCGGCCGTGAGAGTCCAGAGTTTATCTTTCACTTCCGGTTGTTCCGGGACAAATCATACTTGAACTCAAATACTCGACCTACAGGTCTGCCAGCGGGAAATTTTGCGTCAGACTTACGAAATACGGTACGCCTTACCTTTCGAGAGCGATATCAAACTTCATCCGTGCTTAAATATCCAATAATTTCTACGATTTTACAAAATAGCGATGTTTACACCACCAGCCATTCTTTCAAATTTTTGCATTGCATGCCGGGACGGCTGGGCTGTTCCACGGAGAAGCCGCTCCACATATAACAGAATCAGAAAATTCATTTGTTAGGGCCGGACACAATCAAAGGGGGGGGGGGGGTCCATGTTGCTGAAATAACAAGTTTATTTTCCTTTGGATCTCGTACCTCATAATTAACAAACACCATTCTGGTAACAGACGTGTAAACCGTGGTGTGTACAAGAAGTAATTCATGTTCTTGGCTACAACGCGACATTACGGTGACACAGGCGCAGAACTCGTTGAATTTCACCACATCAGAATCACTGCAGTTTCACGTTCTGTGTAATTAAACACAATTTACAAACATTAAATATGCTGAAACTATCAAAAAGGAATATGAGGGTTTAGGGGGGTCCACGGGAAGCGTTCACACTAAAACAAAGTATACAAAGAGTATATAAAAAGTACTAAAACGGTGATATACAGTCATAATGACTGTAAGAAATTAACGTTATCACAATCTAATTGAATATATCGAAAATATATCAAACGTATTACCAAACAAAAAGATTGAAGAAATTTAATATCACAAAGTTTTTATACAGGCATATTCATATATACCATATATAATCATTATTTACAATTGTAAAATTGTCCAGGGCACTTTTATTTCACTTAATGAACCGAGCTCATGCAGTTACATATTATTGTGTACAACACCAGCTACCCTTCAAGAAAAAAAAACAACTCCTAGTACAGTACTATTACTATTTGTCATAAAAATAGAGTTGTATAAAAAAACAATATTAACAGACATTACATGAATTATCTTCGTATTCATAAATAATAAATATTTAATCCATACGTGACCCATAATTTGAGCCGTTTTGTTAAAAAAAAATGCTGATGTGACGGAAAAATGATCTGTCATACACAAGTGTGGAAACGAATACTTTAAGCATTTATTGTAATTAGACCGAATTATATTTTAAAATCAGATAATTCCTTATACCCCGATTGTCTCACACACAGACATCGAGTCGACGCAAAACTTGGAGCTCTCGGTTCCAATCCCTATCGTTGAGAGCCGAACGCTTCTGTGTATTCCTTTCCATTCTTTGTATATATTAACAATCAGGAATCCTATTCTATCTTTCTAAGCAATCCCGTGAGGGACATGGTGATAACAAAGTCAGAGACGATCACTGGGTCCGATATCCTTACATATATCGGCCGTAAGCAGTGAAGGCACAGTTGTAGGTAGGCTGCTATAATCAAGCATATACAAGTGCTTGTGTAATTTATCATCCAGGGGTTACCTTGTGGGTCAACACGTGTCTTACGACGGGAGGAATTGATTATTTGCATATTTGAAAAAAAAATTTCCTTGGACTCAGTAACTGACGTTTTTTTAACCTAGTGATCTACTGGAACGAGATATGTTAATATAGATCGAATATTGCTGCCCTCTATATAGCTTAATCAATGGCACTCAGAGTATCACGTGACTGGGCCTGAATAAATATAAAATAGTGCACAGATTGACACAGCGTTACACCGGATACTCTTATCATCAGCCTATCATAAGGTGTATAAAATAATCCACTGTCTCTTGTGTCATTCAGAAAACCGCACGTTTAGAGGTAAGGATGTATTTATACATTCCCTTTTCCAATGTTAATCATTATTGCACGAAGTTAGAAAGGATTCCACCCAGATATTGTTAAGACAGTGTAGACGGCGATACATGTGTAGGTTCCCGGTAAATTTCACTGTCCCAATGCAACGCTGTCTCCTCGCCTTTATTCATATTCGTGAAAGCTCATAATGACACAGCATTCTGTTGGCTTATATCGCAAGAGGATATTGTGTAATCACTTCAGAAAATGCTGATTCACCGAAGATATATAGTCTATGTTATATACTCGGTTAATTTTTAAAATCGGGAAAGGATCAGCTTGAAATGAGACATAACGTTAACAGGAACATTTTCATCCGCAAAGATAACTGGAATCGTCGAAACACATATTTTGTAAAGCCCTAAAACCCAGTATTAATAGATATCTAAAGGTTATTTGTAAATAATTAGTTGGTTTAAAAATATAAGCCGACCAAAGAGAGCCCTGCTGGTCGGCTCAGGTACATAACGGACATTTTCGCCAGCCATGGTCAAGATAATCTCATCGGCGGATTCTATAACCATACGTTAACGGTAAACTGTATAACTCTCTTGCTTAAAACAGCTGTGGTCACATCTTACTTCATACAAGCGCTTAGCTTTGTATGTTTGTTTCGGAGCTTGGGTTCAGATATGTGGAGATATTTAAAAAGAGATTTAGCGCTATATATGCAAACACACAACATCATAAAAGTTTCCATATGATAAGAAAGCTAAATTGTTCGTATTTACTCGCGTATCTAAGTGGAAAATTATTAGTTTGTTTGTAGACAAAATGGTGCAATGGTGATGGTACCGCATTCGTCATATGAACAATTCATAGCAGTACCCGCAGACGTTTCCGAGATATTCCCTAATACGGGGTACGGAAGTGGACTAATTTTGTAGTCCGTCGACCTAAAATATCCTTGATACTTTAAATGCCATGTGAATTAAACAAACCTTGGAGTAGAAGTTTGGACTAGAAATATTGTGATCAATATCCCAAGTGCTTGTGCATACCCGTGAGTAAATAACGTTCAAGGGAAAAAAAGAATACTAACTTATTAACCTCGCCCTAGGTAAGAATGATATGTACAATGTAATACTTCTCACAATAATTTTACTTGTTGATATACTAGTGTTAATTTATTTTCATCGACAGATCGTGATCTGACCAGGAAAAAGTAAAATGGCAGCCGACGAAGTATCGCAATATAATTCAGAACTCACGGCGTTACTAAACTGTTTTTTTAATGAAAAGGTAAAATTAACCAGAGAAAATATTGAAACTTCTGTAAACTTAATAAGACCTTATATGGACAATATTCTGGAATATGTGAGTAAAAATGACGACCGCTTTGAACATGACATGGTGCCCGCGGGGAGCTACTGGCAGGGACTAAAGGTAGAAAAAGCAAACGAGTTTGATGTGAATGTGATTCTATCCTTGCCTTTGGAGAGAGTGTCGTGGAAAAACCTACTCCCTGGATCTGACATCAACTATAATTACTTGCGAAGTCCAAATGTTCAAAGGTGGAAGGACTACAAAGACCTGATCACGGATGGAAAACTGGTGCCTCTTCAAGTAAAACATCGCTTCAAGGCATTACTCAAGCGATACCTTAAAAAAAAGGTATAATAACTAATATTCCTAAGTATCGTCAACTCACACTCTAGTTATTTATGCACATTATGCAGACATTATAAAACTTCATAACATAACATATCGTATAGGTAACTCAACGTGTAGGAGGAAAATATATATGAAACAGATTTAAATTTCATAAAATGCCATGTTTAACATGCCTGTTTGCTTGTAAAATTTTGTAGAAAAAAATTATCAATTGTGGCTGACAGTCAAATAAAATTAATTCATATCATTTGGGTCTTTAAAATATCAATTATAAACAAAAAAGCACCTATTTTTCTTTAAATTTTATGATTAATACAGCTCGAGAACAATTCTCTCTGCAGAATATTCTTATCTTCATTATATTCTTATATTCATTAAATGTGCTGCTTTAACATTATGAGAGATACTAGGAGATCATAGGATGTGACGTTCTATATTTATACATCACCTAACTCCCTAGTATGGTCAAGGGTTATAATGTTTTGTTTTATTATATACAAAAGAAGATACAGAACGTGTCGCTAGGAACGAGCGGGCCAGCAATCACCCTACATCTAAAACCAGAAAGACATCACAGGATTAGTGTTGACTTTGCTCCAATCATTCAGACCAAGGTACCTTTTCGAAGTGTTCATGGTTGGCCGAGACAGGATGTCGAATGGCCGTCTCAGGAAAAAATTGAAAAGATTCAAGAGATCGGTATAAATCTAGCAGGTAAAAAGGAAAAGGAATGGCGCCTGAGTTTTGCTGCGTGTGAGAGAGAATTGGTGGTGGAAATAGATGCTGACGGCGGATGTCGTAAAAAGTGCCACAGGATCATGAAAAGCCTCCTGCGAGACATCTGGTGCAAGGGACCAAACCCAATTCTCTCTTCATACATAGTGAAGGTAATTTTTGTTTGCGAAGATGATTTCCAGTCATAGCAGTTACAACACTTTCAGTTTAAGTTTTGCCTGCCCGTTTGTTAAAAGGCCACAAACCGTATTCCACTGACCTGACAACTTCTAACTCAATATTCTTGGAGAGCCTGAAGGTTTCAAAATCTCTTTGGAAACCTTTAATTAGGCCACAGACTTTTTTACCACTACCTGCCATTTTTCCCAAATGTTACTTGAACAAGTTACATTTCTCTCATTGTTCCATTTTTAGTAAAATATCATACCCAATTCAATTTCGTCAATAATCAATGCATGGCTATATAGGATATATTTTATGGATAGTTATTTTGAAAAAAAAGAGTTGATATCAGAATTTCTCAGCCGTTGGTTCATTTATTTTCTTGAAGCTTCTTTTACTTTTGGAATGCTTAACCTGCTATATGCCAAAAGTTTTATGTTAGGTATGATAGTTATTGGATATTGCATTTTTCATTCAGAGATGGTAATGGAATATTGCTATTTTATTTAGATATGGTAATGTAATATTGCGTTTTTCATTCAGAGATGGTAATGGAATATTGCAATCTAGAACGTAGTTTTTAATTAGTATAAGGGGATACTTTATATTTTCCCGGAGGGTTGAAAATTTGTATATCATATCGTCTGGAATATGCCCAGGCGTCACCCATAATTTGGCCGCTTTGTTGTTGTTTTTCTCTATTCGGATACATATACTTCCCGTGCCTTAATAGCGCACACTAAAATTTGATAAGGATCTTGAACTAGACCGGTAGGTTTTGTACAAACGTTATATACTAGATGATTTATAGCTCAACTGACTTTAAATCAGACAATACATTGTAACCTAATGTATTTGATATTAAAGTTCTACCCATGGGTGCAAAATGAAATTTGGAAATATTTTAATAAAAAAAACATAGCATCTAACACGGTGATACTGCAATGAAGTGAGGAGGCTAAGGCCTAATTAATTACCTATGTTAAAAAATACCAGACCTTGCACACAATTTTCGAAATGCCATAAAATCAAAATATGAAGTAAAAGTATAATTTCATACCTTAAACTAATTGATGTAACGCACAAAGAAATATATTTAAAAACAACTTATTGTCTCTTTAGTACCAAAAATATTCTTAGAAAAATATCTACCAAAGTGAGTTTGCCAAGCACTGGTAGACGCCAATGGAATGGGCTCGAGGTTGTTAAATAACAAATGTTAATTTTTTTCAGCACGTTTTTATCTCACATTCAGCCTCTAGTTTTCCATACTCTTAAATGGGAAATTATTTGAAGAAATATAGGTTTGCGGGAAAAATTACAAAATTTCAATGGGCACGCCTAGGTGGAACAGACTATAGTACTCGATTTTAGAAAATTCAGTATAGGTTTAAAACTGATTATGCATTTTACAGAACGTGTGGTTTTGGGAATGCGAAAAATACCCCTTTCCCCGGCAATGGAAGAAGAGTAAGATATGGACCCGGTTCATCAGGCTCACAAAAAGCCTGCTTCGTATGTTAAGACGCCGAAACGTGAGGCTCTTCTTTTACCAAGACGTAAACCTGCTGAAAAACAAGGACGAACACAAATTGGACAGAGTGATCAGAAATATTGAGAAGTTCCTAAAAAATCCGAAACCATATCTAAGGCGAAGATAATGAGGACCGTCTTAACAAGTCTAGCATTTGGTCAGTTTTGAGTTTATGGTGCCTCCTGGTAAGGGTAACATTTAAATAAGATACTTATAATATATAAAAAAAGTAGGATTTCCTCTTCCCTGGTTCTTTTCTTCCAAGTCATTTTAACCTGATATAATCTTGCATAGTAGCCTTGTCTCTCGCAAGAGGTGCTATATGTTTTAGTTCAGTTCAAGTCCCTATGTTATCAATAAAGATACGTCTATGTGATTTCATCCGGACAGTGGAAAGCCATTGGTCAAATACAAAACAAATGGAGAAATAAATATAACTAATATTGCCTATTTAATTGGGACACAGAGAGTAATGTAGGCAAAGATTGCTCTAAAACCTCTCTATAAATGAACAAATATTGGAGGTTTAAAATGTATATTGGAAGTAATTTTGGTGTAACATTACTGTAAAACATATTGAAAGAGTTTGATAAGAAATGATTTAAAGATTAGCTTTATCATGTATCTCTTGAAACTGCAAGATGTAATGTATCCATACATGTGAACAACACATATATAAAGATAAACCCAAAAGCAGTATAAATTAACGGATATTCAGTATGGGTATAGACATGATTGCAATTCAGCAATTTCATATTGATGTCAAAAATATGTATTGTATGTCACTGAGAAAGCATAAAGATTGCAAACGTTGAGTTAAATATCGAAATCATTCTAACTTCATAGTACTACATTGATTGGTCTCGAATAATATGAAATGCTTGTAGATATATGAGAATAGCCGACAGTCCAAGAAAGTTCGAATATTATGAAGAGAGAGAATGATATTGAATTTGTATTAGAAAGGCATGTCATATTACACATAAAACAATGATAGTACATAAGCGTGCACCTCTGTATACGCAACTGTTTAAAGGAAAGATACAAGAAAATTTCAATTATTTATAATGATTGTGAAAGTATTGTCCATTTATATTTTTAATATTTGGTTATTAATAATTTTTGTTTTAAAATTCAGGCATAGTTGCAAGATTACGAATTATACATGCAAGACGTCACTTGTGGAAATGTGTAGTAGTATGTCAGTAATATGACAAAACCATTAAAAATCAATCGTTTTCCTTTGCTTCCAGTGTTAACAGCAGATTAAGAGATATATGAAAGGTTGAAAGAGGCATTGCAAATGGTAAAGGAATATTTTACATTTTTATGTAAATATTGTCTAGGCTTATGTATGTGTTGCTATTAATCTTGATAATACTGCCTCTGTATAAAAATAGCTTATGTACTTTTAGAAATACAGAAATAGAAAAAGTATTAGCATTTTTGTTTTCTTAAACTATATGTATTTTACAATGTCAAAACATTAATCTATATGATATATCTTATACTTATAATTATATTCAGGTCGTGTGGACGACCTGACCAACTCTTATTCTGGTTCAATGTCAAAACAGTTTAAGAATCAGACTGTCTTTGAAAAAAAACATGATTATGAAAGGTATAATAAAAAACAATTTAATTCAGGCATCTCCGGTTTTTAGAGTTTTCATCTATAAACTAATGAATGGATGGGCCCTGTGACCTATGACCTCGTGACCCAAAAATCAAAAGGAAACTTCCCCTTTTGCCAGGTGGGGCACATGTAGAAGTCGGAAGGTTTGGGATGACAAGTTTGGCTTAAAAATTGCTTTCACAATCTTTCTTGACCTGGTGATCCCAAAAGCCACCAGTTTCTTTCATTAATGGCAGGTGGGCAAAATCTGGAACATGGAACGTTTGCGATGACAGGTTTAGCTTAAAATACATCAACAATCTTTTTAGAGAAGTGGGTCCTGTGGCCTAGACCTCATGACCCCAAAATCAAAAGGGTTCATTCATTATTGGTGGGTCATAAATAAGTGAATATGTCGGTCCAAATTGAAACAAATATGTGGACAGATGGCCCTTTCACCATTTCTTTCCCTATTGGCAGGTCGGTCATATGTGCAAGATGAAAGGTTTGGGATAAAAAGTTTGGAAAAATGCATCAACAATCCTTCTAAATAAGTGGGTCATGTAACCTTGACCTTTGACCTCATGACCCCAATATCAAAAGTTGTCTTGTATTAGAGGTGGGCCACATGTAAGTAAAGTATGAAATCCATATGTCAATTCAAACTGGAGTTATCATCAAGGAAGAAATTTGATTTACACATGGAAAGACGACTGTAGAACAGACGGACAGACAAGGTGATCAATTAAGGGGCCCTTAAAAACACACAATGTTTTAGGACAAACATGAAACTATAGTTGCTTATCTGATAGTATCAATATAATTTGGCAGACCAAAAAATAAAGGGGAAAAAATGCATATCAAAAATTGAAAAAAAAAGGCAGGTCTTCAAGAACTGAAGTAATAAATCATAACAAATAAATACACTGGGTTTCAGGACTCTGGATGACACCACAGCTGAGAAACTGATATCAGATAATATTCAGATGGCGCCACCAGTTTTCGGGAAATGAAAAATATAGTCATAATCAATATTCAAGGCAAGATTCATTGCAGTCCATACATCAATTATCAAAATACTGGAGGTTTTGAATATTATATTTTTTTATCCAGGGGTATTTACGAGCCCCATAGCTTGGAGGATATAGGTCGCAGTAACCTGATTTCAGGTTTCTGAGGGGTGTTTTTTATAAACCCACCTGGATTTTCAGTTACAATTGTGCCCTGCTAACGGACGGAAGACGGACAAAGCGCCATTCCTATACCTCAGTTGACTTTCAGTCAGCTTAGCTCAAAAAAGAATGAGTGAAAAAGCAGTTTAATTTTTAGTGTCCGACCATGTTAATTTATGATGAACTCCTGGACAGACGAATACCATGGCCACAACGTTTTGAAGATGCTCAAAATACTGATTATATTGTTAGACTGTATTTTGTACAACAATATCATTGTTTAAAATTTAACAGGTGAGAAAGAGCTAATTTTGAAAAATGGGAGAAGTTGGTATTACACACAAAAGTTTACAGGATATATTTCCTCTGGTTTGTAAGTGGACACAAATTAGGAAAAAACATTATATTGCCTTAATGACAAGAATTAATTACAGTTTGCTTTAAACAGCTTCGTGCCCTTAAACTTGAGAGATAAACGTGCATGCAAAATTCAAGCACTTTTTTGTGCGCCGCAAACAGAAAAGAAGCCTTGTTATTTACCTGTCAGAGTGTAAATTGTTAAATCAGACCTAGATGTTGAATAATGGTTGAAACTGAAGACCCCCTGGCCCGTTTTGCTGAATAAAGCTATGTTCTTGGCGCTGCATGCACCAATGGACCCCTCTCCTCAGCACAATAACACTTGAATACTGGATTTCCTTTCTATTAGGGCTAACTCTGAGAAATAAATGCACCATTATCTGCCGAGAAATGTCTAATAAGATCTAAGAGTGTCCCTGTGTCAGCAAAAATTATAAATGATTTCAGCCCTGATTGTCAGCGATAATCAGCCATAATGTCTTCTATAATGGTAAAATAAGGTGGTGAAAAAATGATGGTCGGGACTTAGGGGGAGGGAGAAAGGGTCAAGTATTAACCATGGTTGACTTTAGCAAACCTTCAGCGTTTGCTCTAAATTTGCTGTCACAACTTGTCAAGAATAACATTTAATTACAGAGTAGATTGTCTTTCTCAAAACATCAATGAATCAGTATATGCTCAAAATCTGCTCTCTGATCCATACTGGTTTATCTTGAAGCAGCAGAAAAACAGCAGAAGTTGCTGTGTCTGCCTGTTGAAAAGCAGCTTCTCATTATATCTGCTGCAAATATAATGAGATTCATTAGTAATACAGCCCATGCCATAAGGCCAAAAATATAAGAGGTATGGTTCTCATGGACCGCCCGCGTCAATTTTAACCCCCCACATCAAACATTTTTTATTTTGATTTTCATCTTAAAAAAAGATAAAGTAATACAATTTTGATACGATTTCCTTTGTTATGTAGTGCTTTTACCTACCTGTTAAGCAAAAAAAAACCTGTAATTTTTTTGCTTTTTTTCCTGATCATATGACATTTTAAACGAAACATACAAAAAAACGCCCGCAGTGATTTCTGAAAAAAAAATGCCTGCGAACCATACCTTTTTATTATGATTTTATTGGCCTAAAAATGCTAAATGTCGCAGCAAAGATGGGGCAGAATGCACCAACACATAGTAACATCGTTTAGCTAGATAACTAGACCTTGAGGGACCTATGTGCATTTTTAAGGCAAAAAAACTAAGGTATGGTTCTCAGGCACCGCCCGCATCAATTTTAAACCCCCGCATCAAAACTTTTTATTTTGATTTTCAATAAAAACTTTCCAATTTTGAGCTGCTGCCGCTCCTACATTTCTGTCAAGAAGATAAAACCATACAATTTGCTTTGTTTTGTAAGTCTTTTACATATTTAGCAAAATAAAACTGTTATTTTCATGCTTTTCCCTTATCATTTGACATTTTTATCGAAACATACAAAAAAAATTTAAAATTAAAAAAGTGCCCGCCCGCCCGCATTGATTTCTGAAAAAAAGTGCCTGAGGACCATACCTTTTTTTTTATTTTGGCCTAAAGCTTTTATTTTATGTCATTTTTTTTTTCATATTGTCTACTTATATGGCTCATCTATGGTCCAAGAAACGCTCATAAATTTGAGAAATTGCAAATTACAGGTTTGCGTTTGGTATATGCATAATTTAAATACAGGTGAATCAGTTTTGTTATCAAAAGCTTTAATGTGCAGAGATTAAGAAAATTTCTAATACCAGTGTATAAAGTTGTACAAAAGATGTCACCAAACATTTATTAAGTATGCTTACATTATCAAATAACCGATCAAGAAATTATTTCCACTCTATTTGCCAAGGTTTCGCACTTAAAAATATGGCAAAGATTCTTTTAATTACTCAGGTAGCAAACTCTGGAATGAATTAGAAAATAGATACAAATCCTCAGATCGTTTAACATAATTTAAAAGACATCTGAACAATCGGAATGGTCCAACATGTTAATGTAGTCAATGCAAATATACCATGACTTACTCTTCATCATGTCATTTACTGTATTTTTCTGTACTAAGATATGTGAACAATCGGAATGGTCCAACATGTTAATGTAGTCAATGCATATATACCATGACTTACTCTTCATCATGACATTTACTGTATTTTTCTGTACTTTCACGATCATTGTCATCATCACAATTCATATTGTATAGTTTAACTTTTACATATATGTTAAACACTGATTTTTTATATTTTAGTCGGCATAAGTAACCATTAGTGCTAATGTTTTTATACATGATTTGTAAGCTCCGACGGTAAATAAATCTAGTTTGAGTTGTAACATATGCTTATTTTGCTGCTTCCGTTGTCAGCATAAAATGAGTATAATCATAGCAGAAAAACAGCAGCTGCACCAAAAGCAGCACATGCTGAACTTTGGTACGGGTAGGTTTTGCTCTTAAGTGAGGACGGTGTTGTTTTCTCCGTCATGTGGTTTTTTAACGATGTCCACACAACAGGAGCATGGTCTGGATAGGAGGACATGTGACCTTGGGTCCCCCTGAATGGTTTGGCGTATGACCCACTTCAAATGTCCCCCCCCCCCCCCCCCCCCCCAACGCCTTTCCTTTCCGGACCCAGTCAATCAAGATTATGAGCAGGGTGCGTGGCGGGCAATCCGAAACAAAACCTGTAGGGAATCTAGTTTGTCAATCAGTCAACACTGACACCAAATAAAGTAAAATCCTTTTAATATGTCCATGAAGAAATGTTAAATCGAATTGATTGCAATGAACAGAAATATATCATAAGTTAATTGTCCATATAAGATTGACTAAAGTAAACACAAACACATAATAGATCAATTGTTCAAATAAAACTGACTAAAATAAACATAAACAAATAACAGGTAAACTGTTCATGTATCAAAGGTTCAAGCCATTATATAACAGGAAAAACAGAACAACTAGAGTAATTGAACGAAAAAAAGCTCTAAATGCTTTTGTATTACCAATATGTAAAATGACACAATGATTGATTTTCAGTGTAACTAAGTAAATATATGTACAACTATCTAACTCTAAAAATTGGAACAAAGGCTGTGCTGATCCGGATTGTAACAGGCTGTATTGTGGACTGATGGTCAAAGTAATGACCCCTCCCTATACACCCTACACAGGGGAGACAAGGTCAGACAATGAAATTATCCGTTTCTCTAAATCTCAAGCAATAATCATTAGTTGTACATGTTCACAAAAAAAAGAATACAATTAATTTAAATCTAATAACTAATGTACATATATTGATAGAAAACATGTCCCAAGTATTATTTAGAGCTGGTAACATTTGTATATCACTAGATAAACAATTACAAAAAACACCGCTCTTTGGACAGGAGAGAAATAATAATTTTACCGGATTATCTTCATTGGTTATATCTGGTTTTTTAACGATACACCGATGTAAAAGGGTTTAATTGGATTTAGAAATATATATTTATATATATATATATATGTATATATAAATCACTCTCTCGCTCTCTCTCTATATACTAATATATATATATATATATATATATATATATATATATATATATATTTATTTATTTATTTATACGAATCCTTCATTTTTGATTAGTGATTATAAACCAAACCTAAGGTAACGTTCAGGGTCGGCCATGAACAATTTAATGTTATTTATGACACCGTCAAGCCTCTGTGGCCTCTCCTTTGCCTTTAAGAGATCAACGTCAGGATAAAAATACACTGGAAGAGAATGATCTACAAGGGCTTCGAGCAGACTACATGTCAAACCTTTAAACCTGGTCCACAGCAACTCATTTTTCCAATCCGCTTCATTGGGATACTTTTCGCATTCCCAGAACCAGACATTCTGTGAAAGATAAAAATACCCTTTTTTAAATGACAATATTTTCAAAACAAGAAAACTTGTATCATTCTTTGTATTATTCTCCTGTGAAGGCGAAGCTGAAATATTAAACCTATTTACTTAACACACACACATATTAATGTATATATATATATATATATATATTATATTATATTATATTATATTATATTATATTATATTACTATAGTTTAAGGTTGGACCTAAGTCACCAGCTCTCTTTTGTCTGAAGAAAATAATTCATTAGTACTGTATTCTGGAAGTTTAAAAATCGTAAGCACTTCAGTTTAAAATTTACCTTGAGCTCGTAAGAAGTCAGCACTGGTTTGGAACCTGGACACCATCGGTCGTGTGTCAAACTCTTCATAATCCGATGACACTTTTTACGGCATCCTCCATCTTTATCTATTTCTTTTACTAACTCTTTCTCGCATTCTGCGAAGCTCTCCAACCAATCAAAATCTTTCTTTGCCGTACAATTAATCCCGATCGTTTTGATGATCTGTATTTTCTCCTTGGATGGCCACCTTACGCCTGGTCTTGGCCATCCGTGACGAGCACAAAAATTAATCCTGCTTTGGATTACAGGTGCAAAGTCTACGCTGATCATGTGATGGCCTGGCGGTGTTATGAATATGGTGATTGCTGGCCCACTAGGCTTACGGGACACTTTAACCATTCCTGTAACACAGAAATATTTTTTTTTTTTTTGGTCAAGAAGATGTATTACAGGGATTACCCCATCCAACAACCGTTCAAAAAGTACAATCGATTTCCGAACCTAAGTTAAAGATAAATCTGTATTATCTGTATCTTATAATTTTCAACTCTTACATACGTTTACAGCCCTACCAGTACCCTCTCTGCCTGTTATTGTGCGAAGCAATATTTTGAACTAAATTTTCCGAATATATATTACATTTTCAATCTGATTAATACTTTTTAGGGGCAAAAGCCTAGTTCATATTGTAGGTATGTGTCCGCAATATAGTTTTGCAGATGAGTGAAGTTAAATGGAACAGACTTTTTATAACATTATTACTAAAGCTAAATAAACTATGGAACTCTGTATAAAAGTTTATGGGTTAATCTCTTAAACAAAATCATTTAATCAATTCATCTCATGATATTTAATTAGCATCTGTCTTTTTCTTTTACAACTGATTTTATTTTTAAATAAAGGCACTCCGCACATAAAAATAACACATGACTCTAATTTTTCCCTACGGCCAAGTCAAAAAGACCATCTTATGGGCAGAAAATTTTGGGAGTCTTGGAAAGTTTTGTTGCCTAAAAAAAAGGATAAATGATAATAATTTTCCCTAAATCTAGACCAGTCGGATTATCGACCTCCATTTACAAATCTATTGTTTTCCGCTTCTGTACTGGTTTAATAGTGATTTTTGGTTGGATAATGGTCTAATTAATAAAATACAACAAATTTGTTCCAAGGTTTCCTTATTAAGGGCCCCGCCTATACTAACATAAACATAAATTGATATAAGGGCAGACAATGACTGACGCTGTAATCCAGTGTGAAAAACTTCCACAATTGAAAAGTTGCATCATTTCATCCTTAATCATATAGAAATGTAAGCCAGGCAGCCAAATATTTAACTATACATGCAGCTTGTAAACGTGAAAGTAAAGCTTGGGAAATTTTCTGACGTATTTCTTTACAGCACCGATATGCGATGAATTCTGGGAGCGTGTTCAGAATACGGTCTGCGTTCTGGAACATAGAAATATAAAAAAAATACCTGTTTTTATACCTATATTTTACCTCCTATGTTTCCCTGCAGATATCACTACACTCATTTTATTCGAACAAACTACCAGTGAATATCAGAAGTCGGCTGAATCGGGAATCGAACCTACAATCTCTGGAACAGGAGCCCTACACGAGCCGTGAAGACGAGATACCAGAGGCGTTGACTTTTGTTCAATTACAGCTTCGAGTGAAGCGCCATCAATACGAAAATGGGTTAGCATTTTGTATTTGAAAAGCAGAATTAAGCATAAGGTGGGGGCTGCCGCCCCTAAATCCCGGCTCGTGCGGGGAACCCAGGTTCCCCGGACCCCTCCTCCTCAAATGTATAAAACTCCAGTCATGAACAAACTCAAATACGGGAATTTCTCAGGTAAATATGATATGTATCGGTCTCTGTAAGGAAACAATAATTTTTGTGACTCGTGTTTTGACTAGCGGACGTGAAGACCGGATTCTGAACATTTGCCGAATTCTGAGTTAACCTAGCCCAAATCTTGTAACAAAGCAATTTTATGTGTGTGTGTGTGTGTGTGTGTGTGTGTGTGTGTGCGTGCGTGTGCGGGTTTTGTTCCCCCGATGTAATGGACGTTCGTTAAGTTGTACAAAGTTGGGGCATGAAGATCTGCCAAATACGGTGGCTTGTAGACCCAGTTCTGGCATTGTAGTAAACACAGAGCAACAGGTCACTGCCTTTATTTATCTAGCGGACTGAATGCATACATCTGGTAAACGATGCACTTCGTTTGAATACATCTGATCCTGAGTATTGTTTGTCTGTCCTGGTGAGCCTGGGTGATTATTTCAGCCAGCGGTGTGCATGTGTGACATCATCACTGCTAACTTCCTGGCGTACCCAGCTGTAATGTTATACAGGCACCTGGTGGGCTGAAATAATCCAGTTACAACCTCGTGTGTAGCCAATGGTCGCGTGTAGACAATGGTCCGGTTACTAGGACACTCACAGCAGTGATGATGTAACACATGCAAACTGCTGCTTGAAAAAATTACTCTTGCCCAACATACAGGATCAAATATACTCAAAACAAGTGCTACGTTCGTCCGCTTGATAAAATAAGGCATTGGCCTGTGGATCTGTGTTTACTACAGAGCCACAACCGGCTTGGTCCGCTATAATCTATATCAATCGGGACCAGCGCCTTCCTCTCATGTCAAGGTCGTGGACGGCCTTCTTCAGCTGCTCTTTAAGGCCATTTCTGACAAGAAGGGGCACCTAGATGTCATCAACGACGAAATTACCGAAGTTTCGCCAGTTGGATACCGGTTGTGTTGGACGGCTGGGTATCGCACAGACGCGTATCCCGTTGTAGGGCACGGAAGGGCCACGTCGCTTCTCACAACCTTTTTGGGGTTTTGTTGGTCAAGCTGGAAGTATCGAGGCTTGCACTGATTCCACACGAAGGAGGTTGGTAGATCAAGGGCCACACTGACATCAAACTCATCAGCCTTTCAGTCCCTGCCAGTAACTACCGACACGCGCCATGTCCTTCTTGAACCGTGGGTCCTCTTTGTGCACGTACTTAAGTAAACCTTCGATCATGATTGGAACAGCCTTGTCCACAGATTTCCTTATATTATCTTTGCTGAGCTGCACCGCACTGGTGAAGTATTCATTAAGTGCAGGTGTATGATCCAGTTCAACGAAATAACCTGCTCTGTCCATTTCCATATCTATATCCATTACTAAGCTGGGATACAACCGCGGATTCTGTCAATATTTAATTCTCTAAGTGCCGCGGCCTGTCGGTCTACTCATATATGCCAAACAAAATTTGTGTTGGGCAAATCAAAAATTCCCGCCAACTGTTTGTATAACTAATTCTGATTGGTTGTTGAAGGCGTCATGTGGATCTAGATCATGCGCTATAAATAAACTAACACCAGCTGGCTGACGTATGGTTATCCCCAAGTTTCTGCCGGGAAGTACATCACGTAACATTGTGCTAAAACCAGGCATTATGTGAACTCTGCAGGGGTGGATCCAGGTGTTTACAAACGGGGAGCGCAGGAAAGTACCGAAGGCGTACAAAAACTTAACCAAGGATCTTATGAATATCTACAGTGATCCGTGTGTAGAGTACATGGACGGGTTAAATAATGAATTATAAATAATAATAATAATAATAATAATAGAAATAATAATAATAATAATTATAAAGAGGTACTAAGTTTTACTAATAATACCTATTTCTCTGTAATAATAAGTTGCTGTGAATTCGTGACTTCACGCAGTCACAAATCCATACACTTCACATGACCCCGATTAATGCAACACACACACACACGTACACACAAGGTATAATTTACACAACCTGTTATGGTTTCATTCCGTATATAGCTGCCCCCCCCCCCCCCCCCATATCTGCGCCTGCTCTGTGGAGGACGGGTTTCTCTCGGGTAAATCACATGCAGGAAAGAACCCAAACACATCGGCAAAAACCATGACACAACCATGCATAAAGCTCATTGCTACAAGCAAACAAACTATATATAGACCACGATTAATTATCACTAAGATTTTTTTTTCTGGCTGACGCGCTGCCTACTTGAGCGTTATCAGTAAACCCAAAACATGCTGGGCAGCATTAACTGTTTCCGATGGACAGTCAAGAAGCCCGTAATCAGGTTTTCACAAATGAAGCACTATAAGTAAGTCATTTCTCTCGAATCGAAACATATTAAAGGTGCCCATTCACCTATCTATTGAAAAAAATATGAACATATGTGATACTGGCTTCCTCTATGTATATATTAATGATCCAAGGGTATTTTGGTCGTGAAACGTTTTATAAGGCCTTCCTAAAGGATGTATGAACTTGTTTATCAATAACATGTTTGTGAACACAGCAATGTAGACAAACGAGAAACCATGTATTCCACGATGGTAGGTTGCATATATGCGGAGGCAGAAAGGTCACTTGTTGCAAAATGCCATTTGCATGGCTCTGACTTATCTAAATTGCTGCCAAATGCCCTTGTTGAATTTTTTTTGAATATTTTGTCGGGCCACCACCTATTATAAACACATTGATATAAACAAAACAAGCAGCCTGTGTGTGGTAATATCGACATTTTCTGGCCTATGTTTATAAAAGCTCCAAAGGCTTACCTTTAGTATATAAAGGTCAGATAGATGATTGGGCCCCTTTATTTAAGCAATATGATATATAGCGGTTATTATCATCTGCCAGCGCTACTATTGTTTATATTGAACCAGTGAGAACTTTTAAGATTATGGCATATTTAAATCTTAATTACTCTGAAATTACTACTTTCATTTGCAGAACAAATACTACTACTTCTACTCCTAATAATAATAATAATATGGATTGGTGTCTGGAATATAAATGCCAAGTGATTCATATCAAAACTCGTGGTAAATTTATGCCCTTCCTCCTTATCATGCTTCCTGTAACCATAAATAATAAAGCTTTCAGGATACCAGTAATATAACTCCAGACACTGAATACCCACTGCTGAAAACTGATTTTGATAAAAGAAAGAAATTTGTGATATTTTTTTTCATAAAAGGAAGAAACGTGTGACAGACAGAAAGAGGTATTATCCTGGTTACGATGTTATTATTAAGTATATACATACTATAGGCCTCCACGTCTAGTATTATTAGTATATTATTGTCATGGATGGTCATTAGCCGGAGTCTTCTCCGTCATCACTGAGTGTCCACCCTCCTATTATTTCGTACCAGTGTCACATGACATGACGAGGAAGTAAAACGGAGCCGTGTTAGTGACACAAATGCGGCCGGCTTGGACAAAAACACGGCTTACTTTAGTAGTAAACCAAGTTTCGTGGCTCCACTCGGCTTGAAAAGATGTCGGCTGGCTTATACTGAACTGAAAGCTTATTAATTTGACTATGTTACAAAGTACCCATTTCATTTAAACAAGTTATCTTTATTAGTGAGACCACTGTATTTTAGGCGTTTCATGCTTGACCATGAATTATAATGCGGTGAAATTCAACTTTTTGTGAAAATCAATGAAACTACATTTATATTAATCCGTATATGTTTCGGACATTTTTAATTGTAAAAAGATTAACCTTTTTGTATTAATTGTTTTCTAAAGCCAAATTGAGCTGCAAAATATCGGCTCACTTCAGCTTAATCGGCGCCTCCTGTTATACTCGGCTCGGCTCAGCTTGATCCTAACTCGGCTGGCGGCGGCGCTGAGCTCTACATGGAAGGCTATGTCATATCAAATGGACTCCATGATTCGACCAAGCGATTTATTGTTGTAATGCCCTGTACACTACGAGACCCAATCCTGTGAAAAAAATTTTAACAGTTTCTAACCATTTTATTACACGACAATCGCTCAGGAATTCCGAAAATTGCGGGAATTAGCGATTATTGTTGTTTTATATGCATAAATATTTTTCTTATTAAATAACTCTTTCAAGTTCATTGAAAATTCCTACGAAACTATATGCGTAAGAAACTATGCCACACGACAAGGCATGCTCAGCGCCATTTTATAATTTTGTCTGGATAACATATGGTTGTTGCCCCCAACGATGTCTCATCGATTTGATCAAAATTGCAGTCGAGTCGTTTTTTGAATGCCTTCCTAAATACATCGTGTAGGGTCGTGTAGGGCAATCCCGGCTTTACTCTGTCAATAAGACAATAAGAAAAGGAGCAAACAAACAGCAGGTGTAAGTCATGGCCATGCGCCGCTTGTGCGATAATGCTCGCCATCAAGTCACGCCCTTGGTCGTCACCAACTCTGGTTGATCGTGCAAACAAGCGTGCCGACAGTCAAACGATCACCTTCCACCAGTATCAAGTGCTCACAACTACTTATAAGTGGCGGAAAAGCCCCATCAACCTTGTGTATATATATATATATATATATATATATATATATATATATATATATATGCGAATAAGGACAAGCAAGGATAAATCTGTGTCATTTGATTGCTTTGTAAGAGTGGCGGATCCGGAAATTCAAGAAAGGGGGTGCTAATACTGGGTCAGCGGTTGATACATGTTATTAAGTTATATTTATATTAATGTTATATAAATATATAATTTATTTTATATTATTATTATTACTTGATATATTTACAACCAATTATAATACAATTTTTTTGTATTTCACCTGTATGAAGAAAATCTAAAACCTTTTATTTGTTACACAGGTACACGGGGGGAGGGTAAAGGAGTGGGTCTACCCCTCTCTCAATAAGACAAAATTGATAAATGCAGTGTAAAGGATACATCTTGATGCACCTTTCACCGAAACAATATGAGGATTTTCTGTTCCGGGAGTACTATTTTCGTTAATGTCTTTGCATTATGTAGTCAAACTTAAGGGGTTAGGGGTTCATGTATGGCCGGTTATAATATTTATATTTCATCACAAAATGGACATTAACTTGATAGTTAAAACATTTAATTGTTTTGTAACATGCTGATATATGTAAGGTGAAAAATGTGCATCTACGTTTAAAAATTAAAATCATTATCGTTTTAATACAAACCTCGTGGTTTAACAATTGAAATGTTCAAGTCGCATGTTAAACTCTATACCGGCTTCTTTGGTAAGACTCCCTCCCGCAGTATAAAAAAATTGTGGATAATAAATATATATATATATATATATATATATATATATATATATATATATATATATATTCAAGTATTATATGAGTGCTGAACGAATCTAACAATTTAGATTCAGGCTAATTCTATTAGCCTGAAGCTGAGAGCTGATACACATAATATATAAGGAAAATGGTCAGTTACACATTAACATAAGTATTCATGTTTTCGCAATTTAACTTCACATCTGGGGATTGCGATACCGTGAAAATGTGTTAAAGTGTAACTGACCACCCATTTTTGTTATACATTATATATACATATATATATTAATCAGAGAGCTGTTCATTTAATGTGCACAGATTACTTAACCGAGGCAATCCAAGATGGCAGACCTTTAGGCAGTCTTATTAGTGATCCGTGCGTACGGATTGGTATTTCGTGCGAATGATGAAACTACAAATGCTGTGATAATTTTACAAAACAGGTTCTATTTACAAGGTGAACAACAATCTTCATCTATACAAAGGTTCTTTTGTAATGGAAAGAACGGGCTGTAAATCAGTCAAAGAGTGACTCGGTGATATCAATTAACCCAACGATCACGGGGTGCAGTAAATATACATAAGTAGCCCTAAGCTATGAACTCCTACTTTTAAGTAAGGCACTTAGTAGCGTTACTCAAACGTATACTAGCACCTGTTGTTTTCGAAGTTCGCTGGAAAAGAAAATTCTGATACACCTAATTGATCATCCCTGGGTGACCTGCGCTGACAACTCAAGGAAAGGTTTTATTAACCACATATGGAATTTATTATTTGCATAAATACAACATTAAACAATGGACATTGTTGAATCAGAGCCTTCTATACTACTGCCCTCTTGTGTTAGAGGTGAAACTCAAAGCATCACATGACTAAGATAAACGTTAGGAGGGCCTGAGTAAATACTAAAGTACAAAGATTACACAGGAAACTTATGTCACAAACTTATCATCACGAGTATAAAGTAGTCCACAGCCTCTGTCAGAAGATCACCAAACTGCCCGCCAAGTATACCGGTAAGGCCATGTTCGTGCATCCACATTTCAACTATTCAGCAATTAGTACACGATGGAAGGATTACATGGATATATTGATAAGGCTCTATGGATGGTGATCTCTGTATATGCGCATGCATATGTTCTCTGTACATTCTATTTCCGAGGACAAAGCTCTCCTAACCTGTGCTAATATCCATGCGTTCTTTTTGTGTATTCTGTTGGTGCGGAGAGTGATTGGCGTATTTCCTAAGAATGTTCTTTCATTAGTGTACAACGTATCGATATATAATCATTTCCTGAGTTTATAGCCGCTGATATGAATTATTATGAACTTATATTATCGAGAAAGTGGTAACGTCAAATTAGTCCTCATATTTGAATCACATAAGCATGCACATAACTTTGATACCATCGACAGCACTTGTACCAAGTCCCATATCCTCGTTATCGATAACTTACGAAAGGTTATCAGTACGTAACAGGTTGACTATGCAGTATTCATAATGAACAAATCCATAGTTTTCATGCGATTTCACAGCTGGTCGATGAGAGTTCTGCTGAACTGCTCGAGTTTTTATTGGACAGCTCCGCCATGCAGTTATGACCGAGACGACAAGTTTCATAACCCCGTCTCCGTAGATACAACTTTAATTTTTGTAAATATAATTAGTAATAATATTTCAGTCTTGTTTACCCAAAGCGGTCTGGTCGTTTTGTTCGTGTAACTCCGATTGCAATTGAGATATAGTAATATTCTTGTTACTTCGGTTCGGATATAATTAGTTAAAGATGTATGCGACCTTATATGTGACCTTAAAACAGTTATGAGACATAATTTACATCTTATATAAAAAGTAAATGTAAATTATTACCTTTCTTTTCATTGGATTAGGTAATTACCTGTATAACTTAATTAGAAATGTATATGTTAGATCTTTTTGACACATCCTCGAAACAAATACCTTGATGAAAGGGTTAAAAACATAAGATTTTTTGCCGAAGCTTCCTTTCATAATTAGGAAGAGATTGAACATCTTAAAGGTTAATGCATTTCTTCGAAAGGTAAAATCAACCAGGAAAATCAAGATGGCAGCCTCCGCAGTTATACAAAAGGAAGCAGATCTGACAGCCGCACTGAACAGTTATTTTGACGCAGTGGTAAAATTAACCAGAGAAAACATAGAAACGTCAGTAGAGATATCAAGACCGTTCATCGATGACATATTGGATTATGTCAGTGAAAAAGACACCCGTTTTGAAAACGACATGGTGCCAGTAGGCAGCTATTGGCAGGGACTAAAGGTAAACAAAGCGAACGAGTTTGATGTCAACGTGGTTCTGTCTTTCCCTGAGATCGACTGGATTAACAATAGCCAAATGAGGCTGCCTGAAGCTGAAACAGGATATACATATCTGCCTGTTTTAAAATCTTCGATCTCGCAGCTGTATAGCGATCTGATTGAAAATGGCTTAGTCGTCCCTTTCCATGTGAAGAAATGCTTCAAGAATCTTCTTGTGCGATATCTACAGAGAACACGTATGTTACTTTTCTATATATTTGCTTTATAAAGCCTTACAGAAAACATTTTACAATCGAAAAAATAAATGTTCTTGTCTCCCTACTTTGTAGGCTAGATCATATTCTAACTTAAGGCGCTTAATTAACCAAATCGCCTTTTTTTACAAAGCATAGGTTCATTTATCATTCTCAGCTGTTTTAAATGTACGTAAATTAATTTAAATGATCAAAATTTGAGATGTATAAAACAATGTTAACAAGAGTATAAAACTGTAATTCATGATAAAACACTAAAAATTAGTAATATTATATGAGATTTATGATTTACCGTAGTCTGAATATTCTGTTTTGCTTTCAGGAATGGAAAATGTTGAAATGTCTTTAGGAGAGAGCGGTCCAGCGATCACATTGCATTTAAAAAAAGCAGGACATCATAAGATCAGCATTGATTTCGCCCCATCATACAAAGCAAATCACCTTTTCAAAGTCACCATGGCTGGCCAAGGCAGGGTTCCAAATGGCCTTCTAGAGAGAAAATTGAAAGAATTTTACAGGTCGGGATAAACCTTGTAGGTAAGAAAGATTTTCAATGGCGCCAGAGCTTCTCAGAGTGTGAAAGAGAATTGGTGAAAGAAATCGACAGTGATGGGGGTTGTCGAAAGAAGTGCCACAGGATCATGAAAAGCCTCCTTCATGACACCTGGTGCCCAGAGCGTAAACCAGTCTTTTCATCCTACATTTTGAAGGTAAATATAAAACTTAATTAAATCTCAAGTAAAGCTATCTCAAGGGTTATGGCGGGACACTCCACATTAGCGACATCTACTGGTAACGATTGATATGAAGAGTTCGTTATATTGACAAAATGTGCACCGTTTAGGTTCATGATGTAAGAAGCGTACACGCTTAGAATAATATGTCGAACGTAATTCTGTTACGATATCTTCAATGACGATCATGTGTTTACATAAAGTTATATCTGTAAGTTGAACGTTTATAAACATTATATATTAATTTATGCATATTTTACAGAATGTGTGGTTCTGGTAATGTGAAAAATATCCAAATTGGTCCAGTTGGAAAAACGAGTATCTCTGGATCCGGTTTAGGGGTCTCACAGAAAGCTTGCTCTATAACTTGAAGAAACGCAATGTGAGGCTTTTCTTTTACCCAGAAGTAAACCTTTTGAAACACAAGGATGAAAGTCAACTGGATATTGTGGCGAGGAGGATTAACGCGTTTCTAAACAAACCTGAACCTATTCTAAGGAGATGCTAGTACAGATTTACTTTGTGATTACATAGCGTTTACATTAACCTTTATATAGTGTGTCGTGCTTTATGCTACAAGAAACAAATAGTTTACATTTATGACAGGAAGGCTTAAATAAAATATAAAGAACACATTTTCTTCCATTTACAACCTGAAAAGCCTGGCTGTGTCCCGTAATCTGATATCTGTCGATATGCTGCATGCTGTATAAAATTATTTCAATTTAACTGGAAAGCCTTAACTGGAAGTAAAAAGAAGTTGAGTAAGTGGTGTCGGCTTAGTTTGTTCATCAAAGAATGCTTGGTTGGAGTGGGTTTTTTTTAAGAAACTATGCATTTGGCCTGTCAAGATTCCGATCATTATGGTTATATTCATATGAAAGACGTATGCCCACTGAGCTTTTCTCTAAAAAAATGTTCCTTAAACATAAACAACCGGGCAAATAATTTTCTTTGTATCTTTATGTGTATGTTTGTATGTATGTATTTTGGTGACGCCATACATTGTAGCGGTTCATAAAAACAGAAACCCGAAGAGCAGTTAGAATACTGTCACAAGTATACTTAATGTGGACAAGGCGTTTATAACAAATGGAGTCCCTATTTCGTGAAGCTCTGCCAGGACTGGCGTGTCAGTCGTGCGCTAATTGCAATTAAGGCACGTTATGCACATTAACCCTATTGTGTGCCTATTGTACCGCGGTGCCAGGCGCAGCCGCGGCACGCCCTTTGATAAGCGAGGCTGTGAGATCTTACTGACGTAGTCCCCTGAAGCTCGTCAGAGTGATATAAATTGTTTAGACAATTTTTATGCATGACACCCGTTGACCCCTCCCTGCAAAAAAAAATCCTTGATCGGCGCATGATAACATTGACTAGAAATATGAATGCACAGATCATTTTTGTAAAGAATTATATGAAACAGGTATATTTAGAGAGTTCTCATATTGAGGAATCACTGGAGCGATTTTGGGACGGATGCGGTCACTCTCCATCAGTATTTGCTGGAATACATGACGGACCACTGGGAAGTGTAAACCTTATTTTCCTTCTATAAGTTCATATCAGTCTACCCACTCTTGACACGAATTAATAATTAGCCTTGTTTAATACTATTCTTCTGGTAAAATTTTTGTCCCCCATGAACGGATGATTTTCATTTTCATTGAAAACTGTGAGCCCCCGCCCGCCCACTGATGGTGGTATTCTCGTATTATCGCCCATGTTTACCACTGCCCTGCGATAGCTCAGGCTTTTTTAGCAACCACGGCTTCACACACGTTTGCACGCTCGACGATGTTTATATGAAAAGATATGGTGCAAAATTTCGATTGTTCCAATATTTTTATGAAAGATTAACTTTATTCAAGGAGAAACCGGCCCGTTAGTTCACGCTTGGGGTCTCCTTAAATTAACGGGCCGTCCGAAGTCACGCCGGAAGTAGGGGGATTCTCGCGCTGTATCATTTAGCGCCGGGCGTAACAGGGACATCTCTCTGTGCCTTTGAGCAGCAAGTTTTATGATCCCCGTCAGCAACATTCGACAGGGTCAGACTCGGGAGTAAGGACTCCATTTGGTATAAACTCCTTGATATGGAAAATGGATGTTCTTCTATAACAAACATTTATTCTGTTTGTTGACTCCTTTTGAAGTTAAACAATTGTTACATTGAATCGACCAGAACAAGGGCAATATTTTATATTTCGCCAGTCATTTTAAAGATATTGTCACTTTTCTTGGTCAGAATCCAGGAACTGTTCAGCTCAGTCCTTTTCCCCTTTATATCAGCCGAATCGGTCGCCCTGGAATGTTCCTTGGAAGGCCAATCAATGTTTTACATGAGATTATGCCGTAGCTGTCATAAGTCGGTGAACAATCAAATCAAGTGTATCTAAATGAAAATTCATGTTTTAGTAACATTTGGTAGTTGTTTCAGCCGTTTTAATTGCTGTCGTTTGTTTTCGAGTCCATGGATACTGGCGTGTTTAATACCTTCAGTTTTTCTCACTGGAGCTATGTAACTTTCTTCTGAGTACGCTTTTTCTTTTGTCGTTGTTACGCTTCGTCCATACAACAGTAAGAAAACTACAGCACAATGTAAACCCCTAGCGGTTTCTTTTCTCTTTTTTACTCGATGGTTATATAACTCTTTTTGATATGATAGTTTTTAGAAATGACTGCAGTCTACTTAAATCTTGTCCTGTGCACGCTGTATTATGGTAATATCTTAATTATAACAAAAGATAAATAAAAAAATAAAGTTGTAATGAACGATAAGAAACATTAGCCTTGTGTAAATGTTATGGTTCTACTTTAAATAAAACTGTTAGTTTTAAAATTCTAAAGGAACATAAAACCTTCAGATAATTCTCACAAGATGCTAAAATATAAACATTTTATCTTTTGTATTTAGATGTTTACACACTTCTCTGATCATAATTTCATTGACACATTGCAGCACCCATCCATCAGAGGTCTTTTTAACCAAAACAAACCTCTTAGAGTTAGGTACTATGGGACAACAGGACTTCCTGTTTCAACAATCAAAATTTTACATTTCTCGGAAAAAAATTCTTTTCATTTCACATGAGAATGCCTATAAAATATTACTTATACCGTAGATACCTTACCAGAAAACACTCATGTATATGTAAATTGCCTTGAAACGATTCTTATCCAACGTACTTGAGCAGACTAGATTACTACTGTATGTTACCTTTTCTACGCTCTGAGTGTCATAACAAACATTAATAAATGAATCAAATCAAAAGAGGAGTTCGTGAGGGAAGTTGAAGGAAGGCCTTGGTAGAAGCACAATGAGCAACTATACTTCATGTAACTGCCATACAACAGCCACAGATCTCCATCTATCCCAACACTCATCCCCGATCACCGAATCTCCACTTGCGTATTTTGAATAACCTAACATTTTATATATCTTTGATAGTCTGGAAAACAAATGAAAGTTGGTCGTTCTTTCTCGAGTTTCCACAGGATAAAAAGCTGACGGCACATTTTCGTAATTTTCATATTATTAAAAAACTATTAAAGATATCGCTATCAAACTTGCTACTATACACTCTTACATTATAAATGACACGTCTATAAAAGTTTCAACTTTCTAGGTCAAGTTGTTTATCTGAAAACATAGCCTAACTGAAAGAGCTGAGTCGCCCTATCTCATATGGTTCCGCATGAGTGAATTCAAACATTTTGTCATGAAAATATTTAGACCAAATTTGGTAATGGCATTTTAATTCATTTGTTTATACATTTTATAGATAAAAGAAAAAAATTTTTAAAATAATTGACCCCTGAGGGCTTGAAAAATTGTTCACGGTCAATGAAACTGCGTCGAAGTAACTGCACCATGATCAGGTACATACTCGTTAAATATGGATGGAATCGGGCGAAAATGTCGCAGAATAATGATATAAATGCCAAAAACAAATGTAAAACTATTTACACGTGCAGAGAGTAAGGCCACTCATAAATTATTGCAGACTCGTACAGACCGGTCGAGACAAAATAGGCGGAATATTTGCTAGCTTTTAAAAATATACAAACTAACTTGATCCATTCCTTGTACTGGTAATACAAAACTATGAACTGGTGTATATGACCAACACAAAATTTAGTGAGGACTCGTTGTCTCAGCACAAATTACCGAGGACCTGACATTCGTGTTCTAAAACAATATTTGATCAACTAAAATGGGAGCGGCGAATCCGTATACACTAACAACAAATAGGCGACTGTAAGCAGACCATTTTTTTATTCGAATTCATGTTTACACATATTGATCACAGCATAACCTGATTAGAGGGAAAGTTCATATGGCTATATATGCAAGGTTAGATAATGTAACAAGACTATGTTTATCAACCATTCCCCATTTTTCCTTTGTCTGAATAACCAGTCGCACATTTATGTCAAACTAACCCCAGAATTCTATTAAAAAACGACAACCCCAGAATTATTCAAGAACGCCTTCTAATGATCTTCCTTTGGGAATCTCCAGAGTTCTTTGCTTCATTTGACTCTTGTGCTCAAGATTAATCCTCGCCCGAGTCTTTATTGTACTTTTTCTATGGCCGCTTTCCCTTGGATGAATCTTCTTTCGAATCTTAAACAGTCATAAAATTGACAAAGTTGACATTGATATTATAAAAATTATGCAATGCTTCTCTGTTATATATTAACATAGATATTGGGGTTAAAGTAGAGAGGAGATTGCACCTTTCAAAGTTACAGTAAAAGTAATTGTAATAAATCGGCTATAAAAGAAATCAAAGAAATAGAGAAAAACTCCTTCATATTTTTGCTCGATCATTAAGTGTGCTTTTATCAAGGACCAGTAATTGCCTGAGATGTGACCAATGTAAGGGTTAGCAGTTACCTTTTTTAGTTTCTGTTCGATAGTGCCAATATTTTAAGCGTGCTTTTCAATAGATGGATTCCTATCAATCAGCACAGGCCTTGCTTAATGACAGCATTCCTTAAACGTTGACAGTAAGTATAGGGCGGTCCTTAAATGGTAAACCAAGCCTGTACCTGAATGCCGTTTTTTTTACAAAGGTCATGCCTGTACTTTAATGACAAAATTATTTCAGTAAGAGCAGTACTCTACTTAAATGCAAGATTATGACACTAAGAGCAGGCCTGAATGTAAATAATACGATATTCCAGTACGACAGGGCTGGAATTAAATGACAAAAGATACTGTGAATTTAGAGTAATATGCATGGACGTTATATCTTTAACTTTCGCCAGGAGATTATGCGTTCATTACCGTTTGTGTGTGTTCACAATATAACTCGCGCAATCAGAAACGGAATCTCATAAAATTATCAGGGTATTTCGGGATTTGGCAATTAAAGAATCGATTACATTTGGTGTCGATCCGACCCTTGATTCGGATCATGGAACATCATCAAGGAATATTTACAAATTTAGAAACACTTATGCACAAATGGTCCTGTGAATATGGGCCGATTCAGTGAAAAGCGGAGGCTTGCATTCGTAAGACAGCAGATTTTGTTTTTATATAGTATTACCATTGAATATACTGTTCGCTTTATACCCACCGATTTCTCGATAAATAGTCACGTTTATAACAGATGGCTACGTACCTCCTTCGCCCTTTTTCTTCATGGAAGAGCTTTTCTTGTTATTTTGTTCTTTGCTATTTTTGTTGCTTCCTTCAGTTGAATCTTCATCCGAATCTCCAGGACCATCAGAATCGTCAGAATCACTGTCCTTACATGCTGTTAAATAATCACTAGTATAAGACCAAGTATATGATTAAGAAATGTGCCTCATTTATCATATTTTAAGGTGGCATCTTTAGAAATGAACAAACTTAATTATTAGATTCTGTGCTGTGAAATAGGTTTCGGTAAACACTGCGTTTTGTATGACATTAATTCATTGCGTTTCATACACTCCGTACGCAGGACCTACACGTTTCACTCGTTCCATAATTCCTTTCTCTTAACCACAGCTTGCTATGGAATTGATTACTAGTATTTCACTACCATGCCGCCAACATGTGGCATCAATCGGTTATAAGATCACCTCTATATGGATAATAGCTGAATTGTGTTTTTTAATGCCATTGGCAATGACTTAATAATTGGAACAATGGGAAATATGCCTTAGACGGCAGCAACCATCTCTCAGATGCATCGTAGGAGACATTAAATCATGTATGCACGCACATTAAATTGACCTAACCGCCATTGTGCTCCGCCCCTCCGTTCTAATTTTGCTAATGAACCCAAAAAACTCTCCTGCATACAAGGCTTTCTATGTTTATGGTTGCGAGAGCTGTTTATAAGGCAATGGTGACGTCACAAAGACGTCACAAAGGTCGGCTGCGTATGCCGTATGGACTGACGTCATCAGCTGGAATTGCTATATATCTGTTTTACAACGATGAATATTCCGCAATCATTCTGAAATGTTTTGTCTTATTTTGGATTATTTGTCTCATACGAATCAAATGCAAGGTAAGCCCTTTTTGCTAGAATAACTCCTGTACACTTTGTCTTAGAACATTTTATACTGTCTCCTTTGTATTAAAAATTATCCCGTAAAACCTGCTGTCACGGATAATGGTACAGACTACACGTGTCCTGTTTGGAAGAGTCACTCAAATGATGCAATTTTTGCTTATGTCAGGTGATTGACCGTTTTAATTGCCAACGGTAATAAGATTGGTTGCTCGCAACCGCTCTGCTCATGATTATTCACTGAATGAATATTGCTAACAGCCAATTTTGAAGTGAAATAAGACTGTAAAACCAACCTTCCTTTCCCAAGTCACAGACGGTTTCAAGAACGGGGTCGACCATGGCATCAAGTTGTTGGTAGTCTTCAACCTGGAAAACAAATCTTTTCTTGGTAGCAATGGCTTTCAGATGTACCGAATTGGTGCCTTCTCCGACCCCTACAGATATAATATTGATGCCCTCCTTCTTTGCCGTCTCCAGGTTTACGGAAGATTGAGTAAATTTTGAATCTTCCATTCCGTCCGTAACCAAGATGCAGACGTTCTTCACTTTGTTGCGGTCACCGTTTTTGTCAGTGAAAACACTGTTCCATGTTTTTTTCCATGCGGATTTCAGGTGAGTTCCACCACTTTTATAAGGGATGGACAGGATAAACGCTTTAGCTTCAGCTCTTGTCGTGAATCTGTCCAAATGGAAGATGACAGCCGATCTTGTAGATATCTGAATCAGAGCAATTCGAGCAAATCCGGTGGACAAGGACAATCCACCGACGATTTCGGTCGTGAACTTCAGTGTCGCCTGCCAGCCAGCTTCTCCAACGGATGATGACGAATCAAGTAAAAACAACAAGTCCATTTTCCTTTCACAATCTGTAAATTAACAAACTTTTGATTCCCCATTTATTCATAGAAGGGAAAAAAAACCATTGATATATTTTATCCCTCACACACATAATATAACCGTGGTTTGATGATTCTTATTATGAAACTCTCTTGACACATAACTCACGTTTTATTTTCAGTTTTTTGTATGTGAATGAAGCTATAACAGTTTTCCATTCCGTTTCTATTTTCTAAGAACTATAACATATTAAAAATTTGGTATATGCACGAGGAAATATCCGCTCACCGGGACATGCTTGTAAATTGCATCCGCGGAATTCTAATGCATTATCTTCACAGACGTGGGTAGACGCTGCTGGCTGACATTCGCGCTCACGGGTTTGTTGTCCTCCTCCACACCTTTGGCTGCATTTTGACCAATCTTTCCATGGACCATAGCTGCCTGCTCAAGGAAATGTGTAACATATTTGATGCACTGAAGTTTACATTTGTTATGATACATTTGGTAATCTTGTACAAAACCATACCAAAGATGGCACAGAACTCTACATACCCCTCCAAAGTCCCCCTGATTAGCTGATCTTAGAGGTATATGAAGTATTTATAACTCCGTTATTGTGGCTAAGGGTGTGCTAAACATATTCTTAGGAATGTTTTAAAGTGTGGAGAAAATCCTGAAAGTGAGCTTCTTTACGCAATTACATTTTGTTATAAACATCAACTGAGGCGATATCTATCGAAAACTTCCTATTCCTAGGAATGTTTTAAAGTGTGGAGAAAAATCCTGAAAGTGAGCGTCTTTACGCAATTACATTTTGTTATAAACATCAACTGAGGCGATATCTATCGAAAACTTGAGCTTTTATTTCTGGGATAGTCATTTGTGTTAACCCAAAGAAATGTTACACGGCACGTTTGTTACTGATCTGGGTATCAGTTGATGATAGGTACGGCTGTACCCACATCAGTATTGCATCAAGTATAAGTCCCCTCACACGATAAAGAGTTGAAGTGAGGGCGATCGAGTTATCCCACATAAGACATTTTTTCCCCGAGGGTTCACGAAATTTGATACCTACCATAATTACTTTCACACTCATATTTAAGTCTGTACCAGGCTGTCATGGACATATACATTGAAATACTCTTACCTAAGATGACTAAAAATGCTGTATATGTTATACATAGCTTGTAAGTCTTATATGTATATATATATTATGATGTGACATCAATATTTCAAATCCATGACTTTTCTATGACCTTAATCATATCTCACCGATGCACTTTTGCTTGTTACACCCTTGAAACTCTAGCGGTGCACCTTGGCAGACATACTTAGAATCAGCTGGGGTACAGCTACGGTCACGTGACTGCAATCCTCCGCCGCAGGTTTGGTCACACTCTGACCAGTCACTCCATTCAGAGTAAGTCCCTGTATTTATAAGCATAAATGTACATTAATACGTTAACACCCCTAAGCTGCTGTTACCAAACCACCGATTATTATAGAAAACAATAACTGTTTTCTTGTTTTCCTCATCACCTATCGTCAGTAAACGTCCATCACCGAGGGTTCGAAAGCTAAACCCATACTTTGGTACCCTGTGCTCTTATATTTTTCGATATTTATAATAGGAGTACAACAATTCATCGAATAATCGCTGCATTGAAATCCAACCCCTCGATTAAACTGTAAATCGATAGTCAACTATCTCATAATTTTCCGCATAAGTAAATTAAAAAATTGTGAAAAAGAAATGTTGGTAACCAGAATTGTTGGGGTATATTCATCCATGTTTCTGTTACTCTATTAGATTAGGAAAATCGACATTGAAAACCTGAATTAATTGCATTTCTTTAGCCCAGTGACCTTGTAAAATAAGGTCAAGGTCACTAAAATTTGGATAAATTAATTGGACATTTATTAGTATCAATGAAATCGGATTAGAAAAATTGGAAGAATAATAAGAAGCAGAATGAAAACAATATCTCCACTTATTGATAGGTGAAGAAAATGAGGACACAAACCAACGCATGGTCCCGCATCACAGTCACGTGATTCACTTCCTTCCCCGTCGCAGGTACCAGTTGCTCCAGGGGGTCCGCAGTCACGTGTTCGCACCTGCTCGCCGGTACCACATTCCACGCTGCAGTCCGACCAGTCTCCCCAGTCACCCCACTCTGACCAAAAAATAAATATAAACATCGTAAATTACAATATACAGAGATAAGTAGAAGGTGGTCTGCACTTCTGTGGACATATCGGATTACCCTGATTTGAACCGAACGCAAGAATTATTTAATATACACAAAAAAATATAACATTTTTCTTTCAAATACATTTAATACTTGGTTGGTAACGTATGAAGACTAAAATCATCAGATTTTTAAATAAGTTATCTCATACTGCTTTTTTCAGCAACTAACGTCTCTGGATAGATTTAATGGACAAATGGATAAAGGAATATATTTTAATATATTTTAAATTTGAAACATACTTTTTACCATAATACATGAAAGGTAAAGAATCATTATCATCACCATATTCACCTGCTTCAACTGTTACAGTAGAGCAAAACGTATCGGTCACCTCGGACACAATGCCACTGAGGTCACCAAAGGAATCAACCAGGAACAACCATTCTGGTTTAGACACCATGCAGTTGAGCTCTGTCATGTTCACGCCTGACGAGACACCAACAACAATGACGTCGGTCCCGGCGTCTTTGAGAAGTTGAGCCTCGGGACAGGTCTGACTTGTGTTAACATTACTTGCACCATCCGTTAGAATAATCAGAGTATCACTGACGTCATCTCTGTCACCGTTGTCTGTTACGAAAATTTGTTCATGTATGATTCTCAGACCACTAGCTGTATTAGTGGATGACATCAGAAACCTTGTCTGCAGTATCGCATCATAAGCTTCACCGGCTGTGTAATATTCATTGAAATGGAAGATTACCTCGGCCGTGTAACTAAATTGTGCCTCAGCCACTCTGATCTTTTCTGAACCTATGTCTAAGCTTTTGGCCACGTCCGCTACGAACTGGATATTTTTGGGCCAGTTCCCACCGATTGAGCCGGATGAGTCGACAAGAAAGGCAATATCCGTTTTTCCACTGCAGGCGCTTGTAGCTAAAATAGAATAATAAAATGTTGGCAAATTGACTTACCCATTAACTCTATGCGACCTCAATCGCATATTCATTCAATGAATAAATATTAGCATGGGACTAAGGAGCAACCAATCAGGTGACCTTAAACATTGAAAAGCGTCAATCATCTGACAAAAACAAAATTTTGCATAATTTGACAGAGCTCTGTCAAACAGAACACGTGTAGTCTCTAAATAATTCCAGTACCCATGTCGTCATTTTTCCGGGATATTTTATTATACGAAGGAGACAGTATAAAATGTTTCTAGGCTATAGGTCGCGGGAGCCATTCCTCCGACTACCGAGTGATTAATAATGTCTTACCTGGCACATAATTCGTATGGGACAAATAATCCAATATATATTGCAACACAGTTCATATATGACTGCGATATAGTAACCAATTGTCAGGTGATACCAGTTGATGACGTCAGTCAATACCACTTCATGCGCCATCGCCCTTTATGACGTCATTATTATGTTATTATCAGCTGTCACTACCATAGACAATATAGAGTCTATGGTCGCTACCATGGGCATGGAAGTCCATATGTGTAGGAGCGTTCTGAGGGCTCATTATAATAATAAGTTAAAAGGGCGGAGCATTTGGGCTGTGGTGGATAGGTCAATTGAACATGACGCTGAGCTGAACCTGACACTTGAACTGACACACTGCCATGGCAGACGCACATTAAAGTCATAGCTACCTGATATTGACTTCATTAAGGGAATAATAAAACATTGATATACAAGATAATGACTTGAAAAGAAAGGGATTTTGTAGGTAAACGTAGTTTGAGCATGTAGTCATTTAATTTATTATGTTCTAAAGAAATGTTGATGAAACCAAAATGTTATACTTATACTCTCTGATATATCGAGAAAAAGTGGAATATTTCACTTTTGCTCAATTGCTCACTTAAACAGATTAGAAAAACTAGCGTCAGTTGTAGCTTACATGCGCATGTTAGTCACACTGTCGATGTTCCTGTAAAATACGGCACGGGAAGCTGCAGCCGTTTCTTGTATATTCAACTAAAAAATGGAGTTTTGAAACTGAAAAGATTCCTCATTTGTACCTAGATTTCCAATTTGGCTTCCCAGAAGCGACATTTGATTTTTAATTTGAATGAAATTCCATAGCACGCATCCTCGTACAGGGACCAAATGTTTGAACAGTTCTTAAAATAAGAACAACGTTAGAAAATAAGATCGCTGTGGTTGAACATTTCTCAGTTAGGAAATAAGATCGCTGTCTGGCGGCCATATCGAATTTCTGACAGACCTTTCTGAAATTCGATAGCATCTTGTCATGGGAACAACCATCATAACATCAAAGCATTATAGATCTTTAGATACTGTGCTCTGCAGGAAATAAAACTTGTGCCCTGTTTGATCGGACGGACAACGGACTCAGGCTTGTAAGTAGCTTTATTCAGACGAGCTAATAAAAAATAACTAATCATACAACACGGAGCCCGCAGACGATGTGCATGGCGAAAATGTAATTGTTTCGTGCGCACATATAACCAATCCGTTCGCACAATCTAATAAATATCTGCACTCCCTTGCCTTTTACTTAAGACCCAGAGAAGGAAATGACATGAAATTGGATATTATCTGTTTGGTGGAGTAAACTTAGAAATAAACAAAAATAAAAAAAAAAGATGAATAAGAAATACCAGGTCATTTTGGAAAAGTTCTGGTCAGATAAGGGCCTGCACTAGAAAGTTTGGTCTGATTGTTAAACTTCGACCTGGCCGCCAATTGCAATTCTGACGTAGGCCTTCGATGCAGAAAGTTATACAGTTAACTTTTCTATGTATGAGAAGCTTTATACATGCTCAATCTTGTTAAATCATTTTAGATACGAATTTGGATTGTCGGGTGCAACAGATCAAAACGATGTCTTGGAAAATTGACCAAATACATAATGATTGTTGCTGTGTCCATCTTTACCTCATTCATTTACGTAAATGGCCAGTCTTACAAGGGAATACGACAAGTAATAACTAATAACGATCAACGATCTTGGGAAGTCAAGGACAATCGTAAGACGGTGGTACGACACGTAATTTGTGAATGCTGGTGGCTGCGAACGATCTTTGGAGAAAAATCGGTCATTAGGAGGTCTTTACTCTAAACAGTAACCTCCCTATACTAATGGTCTGGACGTTGTGGTCGTAGTTGATCGTAAGTTTAAAGCGGTGGAATATTTTGGTGCGACTGTGTCACGATAGTCTCAAAGGTAAAAAGGCAAAGGTAGGGATTATAGTCTGATATCCTCGAGGATGTTAGTCTCATGCGACTTTACACTTTGCTTTCTGGTCTTTCTTCATTTGCCTGTCGTCCATGACCAGAACCCATTCGTTCCTGGGTCGTGAGAGCAAGACTTTGGTTGGGAGTCTTAGCGCAGAACGGGAACCCACAACCACATGGTCACAGTGCCCTAACCATTACCACGCTCTAACCCAATCGCATCCAAAAATATGCCTTTCGGTGGTCTCAGATCTAGGACCATGTATGACCAGGCGCAAGGTCTGAAGATGGTCGTACGACAAGTCGCAACATGCATATAAAAGGCGTGATAGTCTTATCCTAATATGAACGCAATTGTTTTTATGGTCGCACACAGTCAGCACGATCGCCTGCTTTCTGCGTCTAGTCGAGGTCACATGTGATCGTAGCTCAGGTGTTACTGGGCCCTAAAATGACAAGAAAACCGAAAATATTTTTATTCACCTCCCTCCCTCCCTCTCTCTCTCTCTCTCTCTCTCTCTCTCTCTCTCTCATGTTTCTCATGTAACATTAAAAAAGTAAAACAAATGTGTAGAGCCCGGGAGACAGCATTTTAAAAAATATCTTATTAATAAACATACAATTGTATTTACAATATCCCCCGGCGCCGTGAGAAGGTATGGAGACAGGTATTGGTATATATAATCCTAGTAGAGACAAATCATAGCAGGATATTGTCTAACAGCAGCAAGCGCCCCAAATGTCGATTTTAAATTAACTGAAGACTTTGAGGTGGCAGTTCAGGTTTTCGGTTCGGATAAATTCTGGTAGAAGCAGATTTGCGCGCCATTTCAAACAGTATACTTTGCTTGTCGAACTGTCATTTTCCCGATTTATGACAAAAGTTACGTTATTCTGTTAGTTAAAACAATTAAAATTACATTTTAGGCTGAAATGAGTGTGTTCATGCAGCAGTTTGAACAACGAGACTGGTTTTACATAGAAAGTTTGTCTATCCGTCCGTCATGACGGATTGACAGCGGAAACTGCAGTAGCCGAAGCTACTTCAATCTTCAGTTCTCGCCTCAGTTAAAGCCTAGGTCTCACTTGCCGCGTCATTGTACGTTGTCATACGGTTCAGCTACGGCAAGCCAGAACGAGGCAGTGTCGTTAATGAACGTGATGAAATTCGTTCGTTTTGAACATAAGAATGTGGCACCCGCCCAAAGAAAACGTGGACCCCCTACGGTGTCCTATATGATTAAGGTCACGTCCTACCAAGTCTTCCCACGACCTTCAAGAACGAAGTGAACTGTAAACAGAACGTGATAAATGAGACCTAGGCTTTATGGAGCTATATGCACACTTCACGAATCACGCAGGAGAAGAAAGGCCATGCCGGCTTGGTTCATCCGGCGTTCACCTTGAACCATTAATCATATATGCCGCACCTGATATTTTGAGTAACCGAAAACGTAATGTATTACTAAAAATGACTAAGCGATATTGTTATTGTAAAAACCATGGTTTTATATTTCGACCTTTGATCTCTTTCAAGTGGAAGCTCATTTATCATTTTCATTGTATAATCTACATAAATTGTGAGACCATGTCAATTGTCATGCTTATAATTATATGACGTAAGATGGACTTAAATATGTGCATAAATAAAGCCCCTTGAATTTGTCGTGCGTACAAAAATAATGGTATACATCCTTTGAGTGGCGTAATAAAAGATAAATAAAAAATAGAGATAAATAAAGTGAATAAGAAATATCAGGTCAATTTGGTCAATCTAGCCATAAATTATAACAATGAGGAATGACCATCGAACTTATTAAAGTCTAGCTACAGATATGTGACGCAAACAATTTTTTAATTGTTCTTTCTTGTGAGCGATACAGCAGCTCCTAAGGTGAAGAGTTTGCCCACTTAAGCTTGGTCAGATCTGACCAAACTGGTTCAGACGACGATATTCGGTGTTCAGCGTGAGGACATGCAACAACAACCCCTATTATTACATCTAACCTAATACTTATAAAAGGAATTCGGTCCATATGTGTTCACAATGTTCTCTGAAACCGCGTTGCGTATGATACTGTGCTATACCTCATTTTAAAGGTTATTGTTCCCTCCGTGACATGGCCGATATTAGAATAAATAATTTTTAATTTACACATCATTTTGAGTGATTTCTGCGTGTTTCCTGATATGAGTGGAGGTTATCACCCAAAACAGCCAAACTGCCTTCGGCAAAGACCGGATTTTCCTTGTGGTCACCTCAAGCCCAGAATTAAGCCGATTTAAGGACTTCCGTGCATATGTTGACCTTGCTTTCCGTGACGGATTTATGCATGTTTGGGCTGACATTTGACAAAGGCTCTGACCAACGTGTGTGGTCAGTCAAGGTGAAAAACACATGACTCTGGCTCGCTTTACGAAAAGGAGGGGTTCAACACAGGAGGATTAAAGACAAAACCTAATAAAGGTCTCCATTTCCGGAAAAGGTTACGGTTGTGGTGAGGGCGAACGTTCCAGGCCTCAAAATTGGTCTCTCACGATTAAAAAAGGTTGCAGCTGAAAAGGGGGACCGACCCCCTGGACTCCCCTTGGGTCTGCTTCTGCTACCACCGAGGTATGCATATTTCCGTTGCTTTCTTCAGGAACAGTTTCCTTGCCTTAAAATGTACATTTAATTCATCTTTATATCTTCCTACTCCAATAAAATTAGGAGTTTAATTAAGCTATGTTGAATTAATGTCTTCCTTAAATTAACCTGTACATTAAACGTCCAAAAATAGTAACCAGTCAAGGATTATCGAAAACCGGAGTGACCGCCGCGTCCGATTCCGGTTCGTAAAATAATGTAAACATCACCACTGACCAGGTCTCCAAGGTCAACATACCGGTGTATGAATTTCTAAAGGACTGGAGGATCACTTTGGCAGTGTGTCGACGAGGTTATAAGTGTATATTGACGGTGTGATGTTTAGGATTCATGTATTGGAGAAGTAAGATGCAGATAAAATAAATGGCAAAATTAAGATACAAGCAGCTTGACATAAAAACGTTTGCTGTTCACTGTAGTGTTGTGCCTCAGAGAGGTGCGTGAGTTATTCTACAGTCGTGCCAAACCACTGAAAATCTATATTTTCTTTTAGTTCTTGAATAAAAAAGGACCCAACAATCCTCTCAATTAATACATATCCCCAACCCCGGTAAAAAGCCCGGTATACCGGGTGTATCAGCAAGTAGTATAATATATTTACATTTGTGCTGACTCAGTTGAGATATAAATTGTAACTTATAATGTTAAGTATGCATGAAAATATTGGAAATTACTCTCAAGAAAAGAAGATAATTATTACTTCCATCCGCTCTTGTTAACATCCTGGCAAGGCATGCTGGGAAGGCTTAGGAGGGTCTATTCTTGAGCAGCATCATGAGTTTTTATTAGGGAGACAGCATCTATCTGCGATAGTAATTTTAGGTAATATTCATAGATCTTCCTTTTAGTACGAATGAGATTCCCCTTTGGGAAACTCTCCCCCAAAGGTGTTCGGACTCCATTCCTGAATGGAGGCTGAATGTTCCGGCTAATTAAGGTCAAGCCCGCCAAACTCGGTGAAACACGGTGAAAGTCTGGTCGAATGGTTGAACTTTATCCTAGCCGTCGTTAAAAATTCAAGCACTAGACTGTGACACAGATAATTGTAGCCTTGACTTACGAAGAACAACACTGTTCTGGATATCGACCTGTGACATCTTTTTAAGCATATATTCATCTTATTCTGACGACATACATTGTTCATAACTACATTCGTTGTAAGACAATTTCAGACGGCATGCTCACAAATGAATGATTAAAGACGTATGCTTAGTAGAACTAGGCTTATATAAGCTCATTTATTTCTTTTTGTTTCCGTCTTTTGTCGTGTTCACTCAACAGTATCGTAATGTGAAGAACAAATGCTCTAACGTTAGAGAGAACAAAAACACTTAAGAATGTGACGCTATCATGATGTCTGGACAGGGTTCGAAGTTTGCCGGCAGTATTAATCGAAGTCAGGCAAAATTCTGTCAGCATCTCCCCCCATCCCCCCCCCCCTACCCCATCCCCCGATTGCGTTATTGTTTAATCGAGCAAATATCGTATTCGCTGCTCAATAACAAAATGGTATACGTCATATATCTAATTATCGTGTGACCAACCCATAGTCGTGTAAAATATTAGTCTTCAAACAAATTACGAAAACAGGTACTTAAATAAGAACAGGGCCAAGTAAAATTCTTTGGGATTCTTTATATTTTCTGCCCTCTTAATTTTCCGGTGGAAAATTTTGCTAATTGCGAGACTTTTTCTCGAATATGCATGCGGTCTTTCGCTTTCATTTGAGACATTTGTTGCAACTGGCCATTGATAAAACAAATATTCATTTTCCATTATATCAATTCTACGGCAGAAAAAAAACAGTATTAAAAGACATCTCCGTCTTTCAGGACTTTTTATCTCATTTTTCATTCATTATTACCCTGTTGTTTTAATGGAGGTAACCGCCGCCATTTTTTCATGAACTGGACAAATACACAAAATGTACATAACCTGGTTTGACTCGGTCAGAAGCTCCACTATAAAATATCCAGAAAATTAAGGTCTTCCATATTTATGTAGAAAAGGTATAAAAGGTAATGGTTGGGGTTAATAATCTGATATCACTGACAATGTTAGTCGCATCCGACTTTACACTTGGCTTTCTTGGTCTTTCGGACCAGCTCATGGTTGTAGATTTTCACATCTTGCCCGGAATCAGACCACCCTTGTGGTAAAGACTTTGATAAGGGTCCACTGCATGTGAGGGAGGCGGTCAGAAGGGGACGCGAACCCAAAAGTCCAAAAACATGAAACAAAGTGGAGCATGAACTATATTTTTCTATAATGAGAGGACTTGTTGACCTTTGATTTTAAAATAAAATAGAACAAATAATTCAACATTACAAAATCTAACGCCCCAGCAGCCTCCATTTGATTATTTGCGACACCTATAGTATAAGTCTTGAACTATAAAAACTATATGAAGAAGAAACGGGTTCATATGTTAAAACAAACCTCAATAATACAGGACTAATTGGTTAAAATATAAACTTTTTTATTTAACATAGATTTTACAACTAGTTTTAATAACTATTACGAAGCAATCACTATCGGACAGTGGCGTTCGGTAGTCTGTAGGGGTGGAGTAAACTGGAGGAAGTGGAGAAAACCAAACCACCGACCTTGGACCGGCTACTACGACCGGATCGAACCCATGCAGGTCACATGCGAAGAGAGAAGCGTTCTACAACTCGAATGATTAGGCAAAAAAAAAATAAAATGTATGGTTCTCACGCCCTGCCCGTGTCAATTTTAACATCCCGCATCAAAAATTTTTATTTTTATTTTCGTCTTTCAAAAAGATCAAATAATACAATTTTGATCAGATTTCCTTTGTTATGTAGTGCTTTTACCTATTAAGCCATTTAATTATATTGTTTTCACGCTATTCCTTGATCATATGACATTGTTATCGAAACATTCAAAACAGGTAAAAAATAAAAATATCCCCCGCCCGCACTGATTTCTGTAAAAAAAAGTGCCTAAGAACCATACCTTATTTTCTCTCTGGCCTTAATATAAGGACCATGGTGAGGCTTTCCAGCGTGGTTGCCTGCCTTGAACGATATAATGTTGTCTAAAATCTGTTTAACCACATGTCAGGGCGTTGGGCGGACGACCACAACATCTCTCTCACTGAATTAAGGTAGTAGGTGTTTGGTAACGTGTTTATGATGGTAAAAAATGCAGAAACATATGTAGGAGCAGGCCGAGAAAATGGCGTCATTAGTGTGTTAATACAAACATTAACAGTATTTATCCATTTATATTAAAGGTTTTCATTTATTTAGACAATACTTAGTCCCCGATCTACTTACACACACACACATATATATATATATCATTACGTTATATATTGTCGGGCTTTGAAAAGTATAATTATTTGATTTTATTTAAGTTCATGACAAGTCTTTCGGGAGGTTATGGTAGGGGGTCTCCCCCCCCCCGGCTATATTGAGACAATTATAATATGTTATATAAAAAGGAGATTTTAGGCACTTTTATCACACACAAAAATATGAGGAAATGCCATTCCACGTTTATAACTTGAAATCATATAATGTCATTCGACGTTTATAACTTGGAAAAATATCTTCTTTCAAATGTTATGCTCGGGGTAAAATAATTTATATGTTGAATCTAACTAAAATTATCAAAATGTCGACGATGTCAAAATTATATATACCGATAATGACGATAACAAAATAATAGGGTGTGTTAATTCCCATAGAGGATCCAGGAATTCCAGAACGGTGGAGGGGGGGGGGGGAGGGAGGCGGGCGCCGATACTGGGTTGGCGGTTGATGAGTATTATGAAAACTAAGTTCTTGAATTATGCAATTAATTCTTTGTTATATATTTATCTATTGTCAGGTTTTGAAATATATAAATATTTGATTTTATTTAAGTTAATGACAAGTCTCCCCTCCGATATTGAGAACATTTTAAATATATTTTGTAAAAAGGACATTTTAGGCACTTTTATTACACACAAAAGTTATAAGGAAATGCCATTCCACGTTTATAACTTGCAAAATATCTTCTTTCAAATGTAATGCACGGGGGAAAAATAATTGATATGTTGAAGTCTTATAATAAACTTTGCATGCATTTCACTGGCTTCTGTGATCTTGGCAGCGCACAAGGCTCGGACAGCAGCGCACAGATCTTGAGTTCCAGAACTGGTATCAGCAGAGGAGCCATGGAAATTTCCTGGTCCAACCCAGTCCTAGGGCTCCATTAGCTTACAGGATGACCGTGCCCCACCCACAGAAAAATGCTTCTTAAGGGTTTCCTCAGTGTTATGACCCAGTAGGTATAATAACGAAAAGACTCCCCCCTCATTATAGAAATATTTCGATGCTATCTTTACGGAGAAAATCGCAAAGCTGTTTATTTACATCCTCAGCTTATGAATAAGAAAGTAATAAACTGTGAATAACTTAATATTCTAATTCCTTATATATAGATACAAAAGAAATACGCAAAATGAAAATTTATCACGAATAAATGGGAAAGGAAATAGATAACATGGGAGGTGTTACAGCTCAACGGGTGCCATTCCAACCCCCACCCCCCGTGGATCCGCCACTGAGTTCGAACAACACTGTGACATATGCCAGCTGTGGAATATCTCAAATGAATGGTACTTAATAATTATGTTTACCTGAATAAACCCCAAACAGGAGCATCGACCAAAGAATCAGATGATAGAACTTCATAATGGTAGCCGGAAGTGACGTAGTAACTCAGACTGGTACCGCTGCCGTCAATATACCTAAAAATCAAATAAATTGTCTTATTCCACTATCTTGACATGTCTCATTTTCTGAATAAAAGATTTTGCTGATTGTTGTTTGTCAGCTGGACGTGTAATATTATTTATGTTTAAATACTCGTGACATATATGTTTGATACATTATAGATGTGTCCGCTCACCAAGCCTTTTATGACCTCTTCTTGTTGAACAGGTTTAACTTATACGGCTAAAACGTATGTCTTAATTATCTGTTGTGTTTTTCTTAATAATTTGCGAGGCAAACGTGACATGCGACAATCGTGTCTCATCCCTTGTTGGACATGCATGCTGGGATATCTTTATCCGATAGGTTCTTATAAGACTGACAGCCCGTTCTATGACCGCCCGCTGTCTTCAGCTCATCATAGACTTCCTTCACCCTGACTTTCTCTCGCTTCTGCTGTTCAAGATTGATATAAACGCTCAGCCTACTTGTACACACAATATGAATAGTAGTTGACACACATCCATATTCTTCTTGATTAGTTCAGATTCTGTATGTCGGAAATAATGATGGAGCAAGTCTATTGCATACACAAAGGTTGCGACTTTCGTTGGGCATACAATCGGAAAATTGAGTGTTTGTCCATTTATAAATGACGCGTAAAACATCGCAGGGAATCAGTCTGCAAGAAACAGGTGTTGTTCTTGTCCTTAGGCTTTAAATTCACGTTTACTTATTTCCACGTGGATTTGTTGTGGTTAGCATTGCACCCAGAACATAGAATTCTCCCTGATGTGATTGGCTAGCGCAAGTGGGACGTCGGGGAATTTATTTTGTCATGAAATGGACTCAATACTCGCAAAATCTATTTTAATAAACGTATTATAAATAATATGTGACAAAATAATTGGATTTGGTATTCGTTTGATTGACCTTGAGTCATTTCAGAGGTATTTTAAGAGCGTTGGTTCTATGTATCGGACAATGGTTTAACAATTTTTTTTAAAGAAAGATGTACTAGAGGCGTCAGTCGTGGAAAACAGATGTCGCTAGGGTCACGAAAAAGGTCTTTGGAATACATTCATTATTTTTTGTTGGTTGGTTGGTTATCAGGTAAGTTTGTTAGAACGAAATTTGATGAAAGTAAGAGGGTTAGGATCACAACCTAACAAACCATTTAATTATTAAGGTTTTCTGGATCACAATATGATTTTAATTTAAAAGATTTTTCAGCATTTAAAAAAAACGACAATATCTTTTTTTTCCTAATGAGAGCCAAGACCATTCACCTAATGAGGAGCCGCCTTTGGTTCAGATAGCAGAGCTCACATGTGATACAACCATGGAGTAGGGGGACAATGACACGTTTGTGTATCTCATACCAAATTTGATAATGGTCCTTTATCAGCTAACAATCCAGAATTGATTCCATATGAAATTATTATCAATATCCACCTATGTTTGCAGGCTGAACGATGATTTCTGACCATGACAGTATAAGTATATTAAATTACTTACTTGGAAGTAACTTCACAACGTACCACTCATCTACCATGTGCCGACTGATTATGGTATCCCGTAATACAAAACTTTTATGTTTATCCCAAACGTCCATCACTTTGAAAAAAATATGTGTTTTGTGACACTTCTGGAATCTAATTAATTATGTCCTTTATAAATGCTGTTACTTTGAGGCATGCTGTGAAGCCATTTAAAATAAACAGACCGGTTACTCTGGGCTTCGTGACGCTTGGTGATTCAGTGCTATAAAATATTTTTTGGATGAAAAGTATATTCAATGAAAAACACCTCGTGAGCTCTAAGTTAGCAACTCATAGATGTCCTTTCAAAATATAAATCACGTTTAGGTAGAATTAGGGCACGCCGTTACCAAAAACATATGCGTACATACATTAAATCAATGGCATCACCGTATTATAAGCACACCCACTGTTTCGCTTGTGTCCGAGAGTAAGCACAGCTAAAAGTTCCCATACAGCGGCTTGGTAGTATGAAGATGAGCTATATTTGAAATAAGGCTAATACTGGAAATTGAAATTCAGAATTTTCCCAACCAAGGGATAATCAAAGACTTTGATTGGTCCGAAAGGAAATTTGTCTAAATGATATTTTTTGTATTGTGGAATTCTGTGCTTGTGTCAACTGAGGCACAAACAATGTAAAAATATATTTCCCGGGGGATCATATAGTGAGGCCGCTAACCTAAGGAAAGAAATCAAGGGACGGTGAAAAACAGTGGAGTCAATTTAGGGGCGCCATATATACCCCCACTTTTTAGCATGTGGGGATGAATTATGTAACCCCCCCCCCCGAAATTCAGATAATATTTATATATTGGAAATGAAATATATCATTATTAGAATTATGCACTTTAATTCAATTTCTGAGTTTAATATGAAATATTTTATACCTAAACCTGATTTAGAAATAACATATACTGGAAACAGAGTACTTTATTTTCTTAAACCTTATACTTAATTGTAATATATATAAATGTTTCACACAGACAATAAAAAAGGTGTCTATACATATACAGTGTGTGTATGTGTGTGTGTTTGAAAAAAAGTTGCGAGTCACCCCCCCCCCCCCTTGAAGACAAATTGACGCCACTGGTGAAAAACATTTTAAAAAATTTATAAGCTGTATTGGTAGTGAGTAGGTGTAGGTAGTTAACAAGCATTCTGTTGAAAAACTAGTCAGTGCTTTTCATAATTAATAAAAGATTTATCTTCTATATTTACATTTTAACTACAACAACAATTGAAAGGGCTGTTGGTGTGCGTGAGCGTCTGTGTATGACTGATGGTGTGTGTGAGTGTACGTGATGGCGTGTGATGTGTGTGTTTTTTTTTCGTAATATCTGATAATTACAAATTAATAAAACACAATGAAGTATATTTATAAGAATATAATATATCAAAATCAAGTAGTTAAAAGATAATCAAAATCACGTACATGCAGTTTCTAAAAGAAGCCATGAGTTGCTCAATACAGTCTAAAATAACAAAAACGCACTATTTGCAAGTTATGTTCCAATATATTAAACATTTCTTTAAAAATGACAGAAGATGTATACTTATAAATGTTTATCGAAACAGAAGCGCATTTACTCCATCATCATAGCATTTTGATATATACAAGGATACACAAGGGATGCGTATTTATATGAATATAATTTGAATTTATCTTGTTAAGGCGATACTTTACGCCATCCAGTCATATAAGTGATAACATGGCTCACCGGAATGTAGCGAAACTCATGGGCAGGGGCGTCAATATAGGCGGGATGTGGGGATATATCCCCCCCCCCACTATTTTAAGCAAGGAGGGAATGGTCAATGTAATCAACCCCCCCCCCCCCTTGATATTTAGAGAAAATTATCTATACATTGGACATGAAATATATTGATAATTAAAATTATAGACTTTGGTTCACTATGACAGATTATATATCTCAACCCCTTTCAAAGCTACGATATTCTCTAAACATACCTAACTTTTTAAAATCGTATACTTTTTTGTTGTAATAATATTTGAAATGCGTCACACAATATAACAGAAAGTGTCCATATATATATATATATATATATATATATATATATATATATATATGCGTGTGTGTGTGTGTGTTTTAAAAAAGGGTCCCAATTTTGGATATATTCCACGCCTGCTAGTCGAGTCACTAATGAGTGCTCAGGCACTTTAATCACTTGAGGCCCTTAAAAGGGATAACAAACAGAAAAACTTGATTTGCTAATCACAAGCCACTTCAAACAGAAATAAATAATGCAAATCGACTGTCTATAAACAAGGAGTGATGAAATTTATGATTATACAGTTTATGCTAAAATTAAGTAATTTTCATAAACAAGGTCAGGTGTCCTTTTAGTGATACCCTGGTATAACTATTTCATTTTTCATTATTCATTAAGAAAGGACGCAACAGCAAGGCGAACTTTAACAAAGTAGAGAAATGACTTAAAATTTTGACTCTAATACTACTTCAACTTATCGTATCGTGTATTGTTTCGTGTAAAAAGTATCGCGATATGTATAGTATCGTTAGATATTGTATCCTTACACCCCTAGACCTTATTGATACATCACTCATTACTCTTTGTTAAGTACGTATGACCATATAGGACACTTAGTAATTAGTCTGTTAGTGCCTTTGCTTTTGTCCAATCACATCTAACGCTAACGGTCACTTTCATCAGAGTCTCGCCCGGATTTGTCTCCTTTCCCTTTAGACATTTTCCCTTTTTTCTTATTTCCCGTCTCCTTCTGCTTTTTCTTCTTCTCCTGTTCCTTTCCCTTTTCCTTTTTTACCTTCTCTGGTATTTTCCCCTTCGACTTAATGTCCTTTTTCTTTTTCTTCCCTTTTATCCCAGAGTCATCCTTTTCCTTTTTCACCTCCGTTTTCCCAAATTCATCGCTTCCATCTGAATCCGAATCTGCAATCAATTACAAATTCATAAATCTCCAAGCGTTTTAAAATAATGAGCCGTAAAACACGCCTTGACGGGCAGCTGTGTTCGACTGGTAAGCCTACTTATTGTTTTGTGACACAAGTCATTCAGGGAAATGCACGGCAATGGCAAGCCATCGATATTGTGGTAAACATCCGGTAATTTTAGCATAATGGCTATCAATGATGAATTAACACGAAAGAAAACATCTGATCTCACAAACTAAGGTGTAAATTGTCCCTGTAGTAAATGTCATTTTTTGTGAAGCGTACATGTTGGCTTTGATCAAGAAGCCCGTGTGATACATGCTTTTATTTATATGGTCAGAAATTTTAAAACAAAAACTTTCAGAGGGGTTTATAAATATGCTGAATTACAACGGAATTTTCCAGCACATGGTAAGTGTTGTTAAAAAGTACACACACATATAAAACAACTGATCTGATTTATTTAAAGTGACAGCATACCTGTTGATTATGAGGTGCCGCCAAAAAGACGGGAAAAAATTTAATCCTCATCGAGCAAAACAGTGTAGTTCTCGTTATTACTAAGCGTGGCTCTCTGGCATCTCTATAGACTCTCTCTTATGTCAGATAATCAGGAAGGCGCTATGTCAAACTAGCCTTAATATCCTATTGTAGATTGATGTTTACCATGGTATTCATCTGATCAATAATTTATTTCCAGTTTACTCCTTGTTTTATTATTACATTGCAATTTCATTCGGTTGCCCATTCAGATAGTTCACCTGTTTTGTAAATCTTATTTGAGAAAATGGTCCTGATTTGCCTTAAAAAACATATTATGAAGTTGTATTACGCACCTTTCTTGGAGCTCCCTTCTTCGCACACTGAAAGAATGATAAATCAAGTATGATTTTCTAGTCGTACACGTATATTTTGTAAGATTAAAAGGGAAACTTCATCACTTGGAACACATGGAGAAGGGTGAATTCTCGTTTAATCATGAGTTTGTCATTGGTCGTGTATGCATATTGTTATACTAAATTGGATAAATTAGATATGTACTAATTTGGATAACCTAGAAATGTATTCACGAAATAATCCTGAAGGGTAGAACTATATATATAACTTATAAATTTAAATTTCGGAAATACGAATGGTGAAACACACACTAACATTAGTTTCTGACTTAAATAAGGGCTGGAAACTAAACAAATCTAGGCCATATACAGGGAAAATGCGTATAAACTACTCCGGATAGCGCCATTACAGTCCATATTTTCAAAATGTTTCTACAATATGGCAAGGGAAACCCCCCTCCAACACACTTTTTTTTCAATCGGTTGTTTCTATAAACACACTAAAAATAAAAGTCCTAAGTCTTGAAAGACTTTTCTTATCTCTACGTGCGACTGCTTTTTTCCAATATCGTTGTTGTGTGTTTCAAGTTTATTATAGAAGTACCTATTATAAAATTATAGAAAGATCCCAACTGGTGTAATACTGACCTAGATTGTCTAGCGCATCACACATTCTTTCCAGAATGGTCAAACTCAATGTCTGGTTCTGAATCAAGCTATTCACTCGAAACACCCACTCTTGCTTGCTTGCGAAGGCCTTCAATTGGATAGGGTCATCATTTTGTCCAATCCCTATAGACATAACCCGGACACCAGCTTTTCCTAAGTGCTTCACTTCTTTAAACGCCTTCGAGAATTCCGAGTTGTCCATCCCGTCTGTGATCAAGAAACAGAAATTCTTCACTTCCCCGCGGTCGCCTTTTTTCTGGGTAAATACACTCTTCCGAACAAGGCGGAACGCGTCTCGAAGGTTGTTTTTCCCGCTGTCATAAGGGATCGAAGAGATGAACTGGATTGCGCCAACCTTTGAAGTGAATTTATTTAAATGGAATATAACTTGTGCTCTGGTAGAAAACCGAACAAGCGCTATTCGGGCTAACCCAGTCGAAATTGGCAGTCCTCTGATGAATTCGGAAACGAAATTTAACATCCTCTGCCATTTGGCGCTACCTACCGACGCTGAGGAATCTAACACGAAGACCAACTCAACTGCCTTCCTGCACTCTGAAAGTATGTAAAATTTACTATCAAGGTATCTTCAAAACATCAGTAACAAGTGAAAGATCGTACGATTTGCTATGTATACTTAATATTAGATACAGATCTTTTAGATATTTAGATTCAGAAATTTAGTTTAAACTTAGTTAATTTCAAAATTGGACAGATCAGCTTGACTACTAATATACAATTTCCCCTTTCCATGAAACAACGTGTGGCTAATCAAAAATCTTGAGAACAAGCATGAAACACACGATAAAGGTATATATGATGTAATGAGGTGCAAAAAGCGTTGCTCGCACACAGTATTATTATTATTATTATTATTATTATTATTATTATTTTGTTGTTGTTGTTGTTGTTTTTGTTGTTGTTTTTGTGGCGTCTCAGGCCGTTGGAGCTCAACAACACATGATGTTGACCTCATCCTTTATTTTTTTTACAGACTGTGTCGTAGCTCGTAGCTTATAATGGCAGATGGCGCTACCGCCATAACATTGCTCTGATAAAATCAAGTTTTTGCAGTTGTCAAATTTGTATTAAAATTGTTATTATTATTATTGTTATTATTATTACATAATGAAGCATTTGGAGCTATACACACATACACACACACACACACATATATATATATATATATATATATATATAATGTGTTTCACTGAACGGTAATACAATATATCTTGTAAATATGACCATGGCTGAGAGCGCCAATGTATAATTACATAACTACATCAGCCTTCCGTTAATAGATCACATGTGACGATTGTGATGGAATGAAAACACGTGTTAATGTGTAAATGATTTTCTAATTTATAGGTAAATTTATGGACATTTCTCACCGAAGCATGCGTGATTATTACAGATTCTGAAATCCAGCCGGTTGCCTTGGCAGATGACGTAAGAGTCACGTGGTAAGCACTCCCTCCCGCGAGACTGCTCCCCGCTCCCACAAGTTTTGCTGCACGTTGACCACTCTGTCCAATCACTCCATGTTCCTATAAGTAATATAAACATATTTAATATAAATAGTTATATATAGTTATTTTTCTCTGATTACTATCCTCTACCCAGTCATTTTTTTCAGGAACCCCCTCAACATACCACACCCCAAACCTCCGGCCAAACTCCTGAGTTATCGCCTTGGTTGTCAGACCCTTCATCAAATGGTGCTATATCATAGCTGGTGTCTTTTTTGCTTTCTCTAAAACACTGGTTTGAATTGACACCTTTGCATATCATTCGGCTTCCATAATACTCAGTTTAGTGGCACGCTCAAACTTTTCAAAGTAAGAAAAACGACTATATATATATATATATATATATATATATATATATATATATATATATATATATTGTATTGATAAATGTTAACTTGTAAAAATGTTTTTCTTTAAAACTCTTACCTGGGCAGGGTCCTTCATTGCACTTTCGGAACTTAAGTGCTGGACCGGAGCAGACGACATTAGACGCAGCAGGCGTACACGACCGGCTATGTGACTGCTGACCCCCACCACACGTCTTGTCACATGAACCCCAGGCACCCCACGATGAGTAAGTACCTGGATAGAAAATAGTGTAATAGTTATGTACGTCGAATAAGTAATAATGGTGAACTTTGACTCATAATGTTATACTTATACATATCTGCTACATATTATGCTTGTTGCCACTTAGTCGGATTTCTGACTTGTACCAAGACTTTTAAAGCCCTTATACAGAGTTTAATTTAGCAGAACATTTTATGATTTATATATACTTACCTTATGTTTTTCTTTGTCATATTCTGGTTTGCATATTGTTGTATATGTTTCAGTTATTATCCTAGAGTGTACAATTATCCTAGACTTCTATGTCGGTATTCGCGTACTATTCATGTTTCTATCTTCATGCTATATGTTCAGCTTAAAATTGCCTTTTATGTGTATATTAACAGGACCTTAGTGAATATCAGCATATTGTGCTGAATTGGCCATCCTGGTCAAACATCTTTGAAATAAATAAATAAATAAATAAATAATCACTGTGGGCATATTGCTCGTTCCAGCGTAGTTAACGTAGGTCCGGCAAATTGCGCTGCAATTTACTCCTTTACAAAAAAAAGTCATATTTTTCTTAATTTACGGGAAAATAGTGGAGTCCGTTTTTGTTCCAGGGTGGGTCAATTTTTCAGTATATGCAAATTCTAACCCCGACTATTAAATATTTTTATCCAGCTCGGTCACATCAAACTCCGTATAGTTGTTTGTTTTGGCGAGTTTGGTAACTCATCTGTTTATGCCGATCCAACAATCAAAAAGTAGGAAAAAGTATCCAAAGTTTACCATTCTTATTATTGATGTAATTTATTTGAAGAGTAAAATCTTACTCTCTGAATACGGGGGTGGGGTGGTGGTGATTTCATTGATCATCCTCTCTTGCTAAAAAGTGGGGGAGGGGAGACATCCCTGTAGGAATTATTGGAAATGAACCACTTTAGACCAACCTGACACAGATCGTTCAGCTCAAGACCTAATCTGGGAGATTCCGAGCCGTTTCGTGACAACAGTCGAGTGGTACCACCCACAGTTAAAATATAGCATTCATGTGACATTTTAATAACTCAGTAATAACGAGGATAAAACTGTTTTTAAAAAATACACTTTTAGCTATTTTGTGTGGTATTTCAATTCATGCTACCTTAATATATACTTAAATGCATATTCGAATAGGGAACAACACCAAGACGTTTTTATAGAATAATATCTTTTTTGAAAAAACAATGTTTGGAAACATATGAAAGCATGCTCCCAACCAAAATGTCACAAGTTCTTCTTCGTAACAGTGAGAAAATAACCAGAGGATTTTAGGGAAATATCATATAACTTACATCGTATCGTTTTTATCTATTTACTTTATTTTGCAGAAAATGTTAATCACATGAATAACATATATAAATTTCATACCCAAACCTGTACTTGCGTGCTTGATGCACATGTGATGCACGTAGTTATGGAAGGGAGTTAGAGTGACATCTGGTTTGCAGCCAGGGAATTATCTTCAACGTGGTAGAGTTGATAAATTGGTAAAAAAAATAACTAGATTATTAAAGGGACATATTCAGGAGCAATATTATGCCTATTCTTTCACACTATCAGTTCAATTTTGCTTTATTAAAACGTTCCAAGGCAAAACCACATCAGCACCCTGTCTCAGTTGCTCCCTTTGAGCTTTTTTACACCATGTTATGGTTATTGCATGTTAGTAAACACAGTCCACGTATGTCTGTTTACAATAACAAGGCCGCGTAACCGGAGGTCCAATTTTGCGCAGGCGCAACAGATCCCAAATAAAGAGTAGTCAAAACTAATCGTTACATTGACCTTCATGTCCTCTTGTATACATCTGCTGGATGGACATTAAGGTCCAAGGGAAGAATGTCGCAGCATATTGGTACGATAGTTCTACAGGCCTCAGCGTAAATGACATGGCGAGGACGGGTTGTGTATCTGGTCCCAGGTTTGAGTCAAGACAACATGCGAAATTTCAGCCAGCGGGAACATGCATTACATTTTTGAGACCAAGTCACTAGGGGCAACTCCTGATAGACAGGTGTTGTGGCCCAGGCGGTGCATGGAGTTACATGCACTATATTAATTTTGACGCCTGTGAACGCGCCCAGTCATATGTTTTTAACACTCCTGTACAGGAGTGGGTAAACGGTTTCAGGGCAATATTTTGGCAGTTATCAATTTTTTTCGAAGAGAAGACGCTATTTTTTTGTGGTATTTCAACATGCCATTTGGGTGATTAGGCCCCTTTAAGTTTAGGAATACCTTACCGGCGCATGGTTGTGTATTGCACTGTTCTGTGTCAATGTCGTCACCAGAACAGTCGTGATCAGATGTCTCAGGCGTACAGTCACGGTGTCGGGTACGATGTCCCCCGCCGCATGACTTACTGCAGGCTGACCAGGGATCCCAGGCAGACCATGCACCTGTCAACATTGATAAAATGTACTGTAAATAATTTATTTCTACATTCAATTTAATACAAATATACTCTAAAAGTTAATATCAACATTGATAATAATATACTGTAAAAAATAATGTCAATATTGATAATAATATACTGTAAAAATTAATGTCAACATTGATAATAATATCCTGTAAACATTAATGCAAACATTGATAATACTATACAGTAAAAATAAATGTCAACATAGATAATAATATACTCTAAAAATTAATGTCAATATTGATAATAATATACTGTAAAAATTAATGTCAATATTGATAATAATATCCTGTAAAAATTAATGTCAACATTGATAATAATATACTGTAAAAATTAATGCAAACATGTGTGTGTGTGTGTGGGCGCTCTTAATGGTGTGTGTGATTGAGATTGTGTGTGTGTGTGATGGTGTGTGAATACGAAAATACCATATGTGGCGTACTTAATGCCTGTAACGGCGTACTGTGTTCGTTTGTGTGTGTTTTGCTCTCGCGTAAAGAAGAATGTTAACATGTTGTGAAGCAAGCAGTATAAAAAATGTCATATATATGGCTTACCAATGCATGCCTGTGCATTACAATCCTGAAGCTGTCGCGTAACACCGGTACAGACGAAATTAGAGGCAGCTGGCGTACAGCTACGGGTACGTGACTGTTGTCCCCCGCCACACGACTTGTCACAGGTTGACCAGTCACCCCACTCAGCAAAGGTACCTGCATTTAATAGATAAACCAAGTGCACGCATCGTTTCTCAATAACAAGGAAGTAGTGACAATCTAACGTTTGCAAGCAATTTGTTATTATTTATTTGTATTCCGATAAAAGGGTATTAAGTCGTAATGAATGACTAATATTATATGTAAATAATTTTGTAGAATGAGAGTGCACATGCCGTCTTTAATGACAGTTGTGGGGGCGGGGTAGGGTGTGTGAAGATTATTGTCGAACGCGGAAGACTTCTTTGTATTTGAATGCTGTCATAAGTTGACGAGAGATAAATACATTTAAAAGACCAATAGCACAGTTAGTTACCATGTGCACGCATTCCACGTTTCCTGCATATATACGGGCTTCATTAGTATTCACACTTACGAATGATAGGGTATTTATTCTGTAAGGAAAATAGAAAAAACAGTGATGTAATGTAATATATGAATATTTATATTGTACTGCGTTATATTTTCAAGATTTCCGACGGAGTTAGCCAAGAAAACGCAAAGGAAATGCACCTAAAGGTTGGTACAAAAGTTGTCGGCTTCTCTATACAAGCGGTTCAACGTAGTACGGTGAGTTTACCTCACGCTCACGGGATGGTTGGACAGACTCCGTAGGAATTCCATACAAATAGGTAATGAATCTATGCAAATTGACCTCTCCTCTGCAAAAGCAACTCGTTTTCGAGAATATATTCTCAGTTTCATAAAATATACTTCCCGTCATACATCGCATTGTTTACAACCATGCCGGATTCCTATTGGCTGATACAACCTTGTGATACTAAGAGCACAGGCGCAGAAGGAGCAATATCTAATTTGATTTACAGTACGTACATATGAATTCGTTCATACTAATTATTCGGCAGTAATTTTGGTCAAAATGGCGTCAAAGCATATGTATTAATGGTAATATGTAGGGGTTTTTATAATGTGTCTTTATGCTACACATGAAATATAGGCCAAAACGTATTAGAACTGTTCTGTCCAACCATTCGTGGGGTAAGCTTTCACCATTCTGCGTTCTTCCGCTTGATTTGACGATTCTACAAGGAATACTTTTGTACCTAATCATAAGGCAGAGTAAGTATGATTATAGATATGTAAAACACATTTGAGAGAAAGCCTCTCACCTGCGCATGGTTGTGTATTACACTGTTCTGTGTCCATGTCGTCACCAGGACAGTCGTGATCAGATGTCTCAGGCGTACAGTCACGGTGTCGGGTACGATGTCCCCCGCCGCATGACTTGCTACAGGCTGACCAGGGATCCCAGGCAGACCACGCACCTGTCAACATTGACAAGATGTATTGTACATAATTACAGCCAACAATAACATAGATATCAGCACCTATTAATATTTGAAGATTTATCTTTTATATTTACCGAAGCGGCAAATTACGAATCAATATGAAGAATCACAGAAGAGCATTTCTTACTGCATCCAAGGAAAACGGCTACAGTAAAAGAGCCTGCGTTATGTTCCCAAGTAATTCCAGAAACAAAAGTGTTGGATAGTTATGAAGCAAACGTTATTAAAATGCTACGATAACCCTTACCCACACATGCCTGTGTATTGCACTCTTTAGGTTGCATCGTGTCACCGGTACAGACGAAATTAGAGGCAGCTGGCGTACAGCTACGGCTACGTGTCTGTTGTCCTCCGCCACATGACTGGTCACAGATTGACCAGTCACTCCACTCAGTAAACGTACCTGTATAAATAAAATAATGCATTAAACATAGAACATCAAGGATTGTAAAGTTTATTTTAAAATTTAAACGAGACGTATCTGTAATAAGAAATTTGATTGGAATTGTACACTCACTTGGGTCATCATGAGTTATATGAGATATGATTGCGCATGCGCCGACATCATTTTTTAAGACAGTGTTCTCGGCAACAACAAAAAAACACAAAAGGCAGGGTGATGAATAGTAGAATGGGCATGTAATCCCTTGATGACTAAGGTGAAAGTGAAATTCTAATAAAACGTCTTACAGATAAGTCATATTTAATTGTTTAAAGTTAAGTCTCACCAAGACACTTTTTTTCATTTAATTTGACCCAGGTGGATTGAATGTTGAATGAAAGTTCTCTGATGTTTCTTTACAAAATGTAGTATAATTATATCCCAATAAAAAAAGTGGTTTAAGTAAATTCAGACTTTGTGGCAAATCCTGCAAATCACTATATTTTTCATGACCATTTGTGGATGCAAGTGCCGTATTGTTTTCTGGCACGGTACCTCAGTGATAACATAATAATATCCCCAGCTATCCTGATATAACTTTCTTTTGCTGGAAAGTCGTAGAGATTTTTTAAATGGCTGTGCAATCAATAGCCATGATACACGCTCTGTTGGGAGCAGTTCTATTCTTTCTAATCGAGCTGGGTGCACTTTACCGCACCTCCTCAGCCAAAATGCTGCCCCCCAAACCTGTTGCTTTCCCGACAGTTCATTAGCCATACTGACCAGCAACATCGATCGTATGATTGAAAGATTCAAGTATTCTCTTGCGGGGTTAAATGCTCTCGTGTTCCGGGGAAAATCCAAATATATTCTGTAAAATTTGAAACTGACACCTGGAAAACTTCACAAGTAAATGCAAAATAACGTTCGCGCTTGCGCACACATTTCTCATAGAAGTCCAGGTGTCCAGGTGAGATTCAAATGATAAATGGTGTATATATTTTTATTTTGCTTAACAGTGATGCTTTAATCGAAAAATCTGATTTTATGTCCATAAAACAAATATGTATATGTGTGAAAAAAAATTAATATATACCCAATATTTATTTCTTAACTTGATTTTATTTCCAAGATATTACACTCCTCAGCGGATTCTCCAATTATCGTTCGGCTCTGGACGTCAGAGGAGGTTTCCGATGATCCCTTTGCTGTTCATAAACAATTAGTACCACGTCTCTGTCAGTCCCCAAGGGAAAAAAAGCAGGATAACGCGTATGAATATACTCCAACACATTTCAACGTGTAAGGTAGTATATCGGTTTTTATACTGAATTAAGGATGTTATTCCAGAAACAAGGTATGTTAACAACTTCTGAGGCAAGCATTATTTAAAATGTCATCTATAACCCTTACCGTCGCATGGCTGTGTATTACACTCTTGGGGTTGTATCGTGTCACCGGTACAGACGACATTTGAGGCAGCTGGCGTACAGCTACGGGTACGGGTTTGTTGTCCCCCGCCACATGACTTGTCACATGATGACCAGTCACCCCACTCAGTAAACGTACCTGTATATATATACGATTATTCACTAAACATGGATCATCAAGAATAGTATAGAAGATTGGAAAAATATATAATATAATTTATTCTGACTGCACACTATTGCTTTAATTGAGAATCGTGACTTAACTCCTGTAAAACAAAACTGTCCGTGTCATAAATATAACTCAATACAAAGTGAAAAATATTAAAACTTACCATAAAAAGATATCATTTTGATTGTCGTCCAATGTCCGACGAACTATTTTCCGACATTAATAATACTTACCTTTATATAATAATACATACATTCACTCCAGCAAACAATATATTTCGCCAGTGCCCTCACATTTACACACAGTTATTTTAGTTAAAATAATATGATTGATTGTATGCCCCGGGATCTAATTGAGAATAGTTATCACACCAAAATGGGCACAACCGATTATGGGGCATAAAAAGAAGTCTATTAATAGAACAACAAACGATGACAGTTGTGATTCAGATTTGATAGTAACCATACACGGTCAGGAGACAATTGACCTATCAATGAAGTCTATGTGATCTTAATCGCATATTCATTCAATGAATAATCATGAGCAGAGCAGTTGCGAGCAACCAATCAAATAATCGTTGGCAAAGAAAACGGTCAACCACATGCGCGAAATTTGCATAATTTGACAGACTCTCCCAAACAGAATAGGTGTAGTCTGCACCAATACCTGTGTCAGCATGTTTTCCTGGTTATTTTGTATACAAAGGAGAAAGTATATAAAGTTCTAGGCCAAACGTTGCGGGAGTCATTCCAATTTTATGCCCTGTAAGATATGGTCAAACAGTTCACAATGACTGCGATATATTCATCACTGGAGATGAGATATATGGCAATCCCAGCTAATGACGTCAGTCAATGCGACGTCATCCACCTTTGTGACGTCACGATTGGCTTGTAAACAGCTCGTACAACCATGGGTTTGGAAGGCCTTCTGGATGGAAGCGTTTTAGGGGTTCATTTGCATAATAAGGTTTAAAGGGCGGAGCATAGGCCTCTGGTGGATAAGTCAATTGGTTAGTTAAAATCATGAAAGAATGATTTAAAATAATTATTGATAAAAAACAATTTGGAAAATCCAACCTTCGAAGGAATATGGAATGAAAGAAACAGAATTAGAGAACTGGTAAGGAGGTGGATTTGCAGCATGACTATGAAGGAAAACATATAATAACACCAGATGCATATCTAAGAAAATTTCTGTATATATAGTTTGTGGTCTTACTCAGGTCCCCGAGAGGGCAAAAGCATCAAAAACATTTCCCCACTTTTTTTGTTTTTATTTTGTTGATGTTTCGGCTAGATCTCAAATATGGCTAATTTTTTTAATAGCATTGCGTTTGAACAAAATACATGTATCAGTTATTGTTGAGAGATTTACACCTGATATTTATTTTGAGCTTGACCTAATTTTCACTATCACACACTTCACAGCTTGATTGTCTCTGTCGAAACGGGAATGAATGAGGAAAACCCATAACACAAAACAACATAATGGGAAGAATAGTAGAAGGGTATTTTATACTGCTTCCTAGGAAAAGGTTTAGCAAAAGAGCCTGCGTTATGCCCTCATGTAAATCCAGAATAAAAGTACATAAACAACTTCTGAAGCAAGCATTATTTGATATGTCATATATAACCCTTACCGTCGCACGGTTGTGTATTGCACTCTTGAGGTTGTATCGTGTCACCGGTACAGACGAAATTAGAGGCAGCTGGTGTACAGCTACGGGTACGTGTCTGTTGTCCTCCGCCACATGACTGGTCACAGGTTGACCAGTCACTCCACTCAGTAAACGTACCTGTATAAAAATTGTAATGCATAAACATGGAATTTCAATGATGATAATACAGAGTAATAAACGTAGACTGGCCCAGTCAATGAAATGGCTCTTAATTGTTGCCTCTGACAGAGAAATCAAACGTTCTCTAACTGTATCGCACTTAGTGTCGGTACTGCCACATCGCGGCAACTTATATAACTAATTATCACTTTCTGACACTTTTATTTCATCGACTGGTAAACTGGTAAACTCAGCGCCACACATCACCGCCTCGCTGAACTAAGGATTTTCCCAGTGACGTTAGGGGTAATGATAGTGGTCTTTCCCGAAATGTTTTTTTTTTTTTCAAAACCAAGTGAACATGGTTAATTCAGTAACCGCCTATTGTCGGCTTCAAGCAGGCTTTTTATATTCCCAATTCATCAGTCTTAATATTTTTAGGTACTCGGCTATTTTGAGTACGGCAAGACTTTCAGCAATATATATAATCCTCAGCCTCATTGAGTCAGTGTGTCACCGTTTATCAGACCATCGCTTTTCAAAGCAGGCCGGTTTAAAAATGTATCTCTAGCTCACCCAATCAGAGTGTCAAACTGTAATTCACGTACCGGCTTGATGAAACGATGACGACGATCAGCGTATTGGCAACTTAACAGTGGCAGGACTTTCAAGTGTAATTTGAACGCGAACAAATACACAGTACAAAATCTATGCAACAGTGTCTACATACACCTTCATTTGGCCAATGGACCGTAATGTTCGAACAGCAGAGATATATCATAGGACACGAAGGTCCATATATGGACTTTCTGAAAACATGATTGCATTGCGAATGTTACCAAGAGGGTTGAGCTGTCTATTTGCCAATGGGACTGCTGTTAGCGTCCTCATAGCAACGATGCCATTCACAGGAGGCCTGACGGCCTGATATGCAAATGCGAAGGAATCGTCAGGAGCCTTGTGACGCCCTGTTATGCAAATATCAGGGATTCACCATACGGACTAAAATTTACAGGGCTTTAGTGATAAGAGCTAGTACTGAGTTACGTCTATCGGTACATGGAATCACGTTTTATTTTAAGTATTTTAGTAGTAAAAGTAGATAAACTAAAGCCAGGGCAGGGTTATAATAAACAGTGAATATAATTTTATCTCCTGTACAATGAGGTTTTCATTAAGAAGACCGACTTTACTCCTCTTGTACAATGCTATATGTGTTCGATAAATATATCATGTCACAGTGATGAACGGCATGGCTAGCCGTAAAAAGGAATCATCATTTTGGTAATGGCTGCATATTCGACGACGTTATAATACTTTCGACTTTGATATTACTTAACTTCTCTGGCCAGTATAGTATCCTATTTGTGCCAATACCGGCAGCAGATACAGGAAGCTCCGGATTAATCAGAGTCGAATTATAATTGCATGATAGGCAGGTGTGAGGCCTAGGAAGGTGATTTGTTTAGAAGCCCTGTACTATACTCATGAGGTTTTGGTCATGTCATTATTCAGCAGTCTCAGATGATCGTACCCTAAAATCACACTGTAGAGCCTAGTCTTCGACTTCAGGCTGAATTGTTTGACTTCCAGATCAAATTTAGACTACCGCTGGCAGCTCTTTTCTCCATTGTCGCTGCTTATTAGAATCCGGCCAACTCTAACCTTGCCATCTGTTATAACAGTTGCGCTGGTATGTATTTATGCTTTTTTTCTAGAGCAGCTTGACCGCTTGTTTTCTCTTCGAGGTGGTTGTGCTTAGATGAAAATTCATCAGGAAAACCTAGACCTTCAAAGTAAACTAACAGGGTCCACAGGATACAGCAGTGTTGGTTAGATGATGCATGAGACATCTTCCAGTCGATGGTTATCAGGGACAGGGTTGTCGGGAAGAATCTGGAAATACTCCAAACTGCACTTGGAATATCTTTTTTCCCAGAATAGTGCTCCTCCTTTTGAAGACTTCCATGTTGAAGTGACAATCCTGGGAGTATTTCATTGCCTGCCAGGGACTTCCAAGAGCTTCCATACTGAACACTGTCCAAAGTCTTCTTGAAATCAATGAATTTTATATACATATAACTGCAATCAATTCCTGACATTGCTCTATGATGGTACTACACAAGTTCTAATTCGTGGTAAACTCATCTTCGTTCCTTGCGGAAGCTATTAACTCCTTTGCTGGGGCTTCACATCTACCATCTTGTCAATCCATAAGAGGAGATTTTTGTTGGAATAGATAGGCGTGTTATAACTGTACAGTCGCTTTGGTCTCCTTCTTGGTAACCTCAGATGATTCCTTTACTCCATTCCTTTGGTATCGGTGCCAGCTCCTTTTTTTCTGACATAGGTTTGGTAGATGTTTAATTATGGCCCCGCTTGACAAGCGGTGCCCTATAGTGATCACCGTGTCAGTCCGTCCATCCGTCCATCCTTCCTTCCGTATTTCCGTCCTTCCGTCCTCCTGTCAGTGACACTTTCTTTCGCGCGCGATAACTCAACAACAACATACTGCAGCTTTCCCAAATTCACAGGGATGATTGGTACCTATAAGGGCTCCAGGCCTATCGAATTACATACATGTTGGAATTCCAATATGACAGCCACAGCCCAATCGCTGATTTTCTTTCGCACACAATAACTCAACAACAACATACCGTAGCTTTCCCAAATTTGCAGAGATGATTGGTACCTATAAGGGCTCCAGACCTATCGAATTACAGACATGTCGGAATTCCAGTATGGCCGCCACAGCCCAATCCCTGATTTTCTTTCGCACGCAAAACTGAACAACAACATACTGTAGCTTTCCCAAATTCAAAGGGATAATTGGTACTTATAAGGGCTCCAGACCTATCGAATTACAGACATGTCAGAATTCCAATATGGCCGCCACAGCCCAATCGCTGATTTTTTTCGCACGCAATAACTCAACAACAACATATTGTAGCTTTCCCAAATTCACAGGGATGATTGGTACCTATGAGGGCTCCAGACCTATCGAAATACAGACATGTCGGAATTCCAGTATGGCCGCCACAGCCCAATCGCTGATTTTCTTTCGCACGCAATAACTAAACAACAACATCTGTAGCTTTTTAAAATTCAAAGGGATGATTGGTAACTATGAGGGCTCCAGACCTATCGAATTACAGACATGACGGAATTCCAATATGGCGGCCACAGCCCGATCGCTGATTTTCTTTCGCTCGCGATAACTCAACAATAACCCTAACGCAGCTTTCCCAAAGTCACAGGGATGATTGGTAACTATGAGGGCTTACCTGGACCGGTCAGCATGTGCAGTTTAAACTTCATGGGTCTTGCGGTAACGATTTGTGTACTTTCCATGACGCACGATTGCTTCTTGAGTTGCCGCCATATAAATCGGGGAATATGCTAACGGTGCACTACCTTCCGTTTCCCAAGAGGACCAATCATTACCTGTTTCTTTCAGTCATCTGAGCTCAAATCTGCTGTTGACAATAAGAGCTATGACAGCCTATTTGTTCCTTTAGAAAAAAAGTGTTTATTAAAATTATCAGCATTGTTAACAATAGACTACCGCTTACCAGCGCATGGTTGCGTATTACACTGTTCTGTGTCCATGTCGGCACCAAGACAGTCGTGATCAGATGTTTCAGGCGTACAGTCACGGTGTCGGATACGAAGTCCCCCGCCGCATGTCTCGGTGCAGGCTGACCAGGCATGCCAGACAGACCACGAACCTAAAATTATGTCCGAAACGTATCAAGGATAAATTCAAATAGTTCATCAGTTTGCCATTTGGAATACAGTAGCAATCATACACTCACATTCGATGCATATGGTATGTAGTATTTTGTGACTTACTTTGCGTCCTACGGGGAATTAGAAACAATATGCTGAACTGTAAGTGTAGTCGCAGCCTACATACCTCAACCAGGATCCTCTACGAGAATTTGCTTGTGTTTCTGCGTGTTCCCTGATCACACGTGAGCTCTAGAGCAAACCAACCCCTAATGCCTAAAAATAACTATGGAAAAAGAAATAACTGTATGTCAGAGTGATTAAGAATACTTTGCATTTAAAACATCAAGGTGATGTAAATTATCTTCAGGTTTTACGGGTCGTTTCTCTGGTATTTCACTTACCTGCAACAAACTTTTAGCAAAAGCCCATAAGAATGTAAATTTGCTAACAGACAAACCAACTCTTGTAACTTAGGGGGAATATTATACCTCGCTTCCTGTGAATAATCCATCTAAAAGATCTAATGGAGTGTAATAATATATCTTGCGCAGCTTCAAGGGAATACATATGATAAAGGTACATAATAATTTGCAATATTATCCCACAATTTTAGTTCCTTTTGGCTGAATATAAAAGTTTTCCAGCAAGCAAACCATCGCGGTACACGGCCATACTATCTCCAGTTCACTTTTTTGGTTCTGTGTGTGAGTAAACACAGCCCACGTGTTTATGTTTACCACCAGAAGAGGTCCGATCTTGTGCATGCCTAATAATTTCCAAACTAGGAGAAGAAACATGAAAGAAGAAACACCAGTTTGAATTAAAAATAAAAAAATTATTTCTGAAGGTGCGTGGTACGGCCACCATGTTTATTTCTGTGTTTACTGCCACTGATCCTGTCTTGTGCCAGCTTATTTCCACTCATGTAGAGGCGCACGCAAAGGGTTTTAGAATATTGGCAATGTAAGAACACACTATATTAAATCCTACCATGTATATTTAATATACCTGATGTGTGAATAGGTGTAGATGCCTGTAAATAGTTACACTTTTGGCGGAAGGTTGATATGCATTCCCAGGAATGCAGACCTCCGCCACGTGGGCGATCATTAATGTGGGATGCTCCCTAATACATGTTTGCATTCTCATATTCGGCCTGTACTCCCAGGTTCAATCGTACAGAAGTTCCCCTAATCCGTGTTTGCATTCACCTATTTAACCGATATTCCCAGGTTCATTCTTGCATGAATCTATAGATAAGGGCCACCCCCCCCCCCCCCCCCCAAGAATTACAAACAGGATGACGCAACTATCTCAAATTAGCTGTATAAAAAGGAGATAAATCCCACTTTAAATCCCCCCCCCCCCCCATACAAGATTAGTATGGTCAGTAAGTAACGCTGTACTTTGTTTAATTTTTTTTGTCGTATACACACTTTAAATTTAAAAGTATAATATAAATTTGTGCTTCTTACCCAGGCATAACTGTCTATTACACTCTTGAGGCTGTATCGTAGCACCGGTACAGACAAAATTAGAAGCAGCTGGCGTGCAGCTACGGGTACGTGACTGTGTTCCTCCGCCGCATGACTGGTCACAGGTTGACCAGTCACCCCACTCAGTAAACGTACCTGTAATACAGAACATAAGTGTAATGTAGTATGACTGAGAATTAATGATGGGGCATTAGAGAGAGGATAAAACCAGTTGAAATCAACACGCCTTTTGAGCCCGAAGTGATGAATGTCATCAGTCAGTCGTTCGGTTGAAAATTAGCAATTTTTTATGGTGCTCAGGAAAGTATTTCAATTTTAGCAGAGTTCCACAGAAAGGTAATTTGGTGAACGAAAGAAGCCAAAAATTAAGTTAGTCAGGAATACGGGCATGACAATAGTGCACTTAAGTGTGCGGGACCACGCTGCAGATATTCAATACTTGTTATGAATTATTTTTTCCTATGATTTTACAACTAACCGTCGCACGGTTGTGTATTGCACTCTTGAGGTTGTATCGTGTCACCGGTACAGACGAAATTAGAGGCAGCTGGCGTACAGCTACGGGTACGTGACTGTGTTCCTCCGCCACACGACTGGTCACAGGTAGACCAATCACCCCACTCAGAAAACGTACCTATTGAAAAAAACTACAAAGTCAAAGCAAAACAAATAAAAATTGGTTTCTAAAGCATTTTTTCATATATCAGTTTTTTTTTTTTTATTTTGGGGGTGGGGGGGTTGGGGGGGGGGGGGGGTTGGCCTTGTTATTGTAGGTTTAGATAACAATTTCATATGATAAGGGACAATGTGAAAATAACATAACTGTTTCGCTTTACAGGTAATAATATTATTCGCAAAGGATTTTTATCTTTTTTTTTTCTTGAAAGAAAATTTCTGGTGGCTTGCGCTTCAAATCCGAAAATATCAACTAAAACCAGAATTTAAACTTTGTTTATGCGGACGATCAAAATAAACGCACGCGATACCTCAGAAACCAACAACATATTTCATTTAGCGGATTATTTTTTATTTATTTGTTTTATTTTATTTATTTATTTATTTTTTTTTTTTTTTGCTTACTGGGAAGTCATAACACTCAGCCCTTACCAACGAAAAATTGAAAATGTATACCATTAGAAAAACATGGCACTGCCATCCCTTTTTTAACGGGTTTCATTTTCACTTTTTTTCCATCTTTGTTTTCGGATTGAAATCGGGCTAAAAACTAAATGTGCGGGGCTGGTGGGCTGAGTGTTTTATTTATAGGTGCTGGGAGGTGCGGGGTTTCCGAACTGCGGGGCGGGGCGGTTGCTGGCTGAAGGCTTGATTTGCTGGGCGGATGCGGGCTCAAACTCGCGGCCCACACAGGCCTCTAGTGCACAACGAAACAATGTCACAGTTTAAAACTTTCCTTAAGGGTTCACAACTTTCTCATGGGCATGTGTGCTCATTGTTCCACTTTCTTAACACATTGCGCAGAATCGGGCTCAAAAGAATACGACTGTGCTGGTTAGGGTTTGTGGGCTGTGAAATCTTAGCCCCACAATGCACCCGGGCTTCTTATTATAAACCGGCAGGATAGGTATGAATGAAGTGAAGACGGTAATGATGTCCGTTCAAATAAGTTGGATAAGAATTGAATCAATGCAAATAAACTAAGCATATTTTGTAAGCATGCATGCACTTGGTAAATGTAAATAGAAGGCGTTTCCTTGAACTGTTACATATTTTATTTTTATTTTACAGTTTGCCAGTTGTCACCAGTAGTTTAGGGCATCCCCATAATTCTCATCTGGAGGAGGTTCTATTTGAGTAAAAAGTGACCTCTGATGGAATTATATAAAGGCAAGTAGCGCCACCTACCTGCACACGGCTCGGTGTTACAATCTCTGGAGTCCCTACCGAAGCCATCACAAATGCCGCTTGATCCAAGAACAATACAGTCACGTCGCCTGACTTCCTCACCGCCCCCGCATGTCACGCTGCAAGTGCCCCACGCGCCCCACGAGTCCCAAATACCTGTTTAAATACAAGAGCTGAGTAATGCTTTCTAACCTTCTTCCCTTACAAATATTTTAAACGAAACGTATATGCGTGAAAATTGAAAAAATGATTTGCAAAAGTGGTGTTTCAATGTGTTCCTCAATGTAAATGCGTAAAATGTAATTACAAGGGTGATTTTAACGCACAGGCTGTGCGTGTACCGAATGCGTCAACTCTGTGATTCCCAATAAACTGACGTCATTGTAGCAGTGTTTTAAGGGCCTGTCAGATCTACTGTACACATATATACTTTTGCCAGTTCACGCATACACGCATTTTCGCGCACATCGTAAATCTACATATACGTGCACAGTGTGCAATATATATGGCAGTAAATAATTGCATTTTGGTTAATAGTAAATGGTTTTACGGAAACCGTGCGTATTAACACATCGTTAGCTATGAACACTGGCGCCGCATAGCGGCCGATGAAGAAAAATTCACAAAGACGGAGCTATACTAATCATAATAAATGATGTTTTAGGTCAACAAGTAAGAGGAATTATCAATGTATTGAAGTCCATGCATATTCATAAGTAAATATGCTCCATGCATCATTAGAAGGGAACTGACTTACGAGGGAGTCACAGATTTCTTTAGTATCGATCAAGCACGTTACCAGATTACCATGTGCCAATCGGGCAATAAATACGTTTCTACGTTTCACGCTGGCGGGGCGGGGGTGGGGGGGTTCAATAAATACATTTCACGCTGGGGGGGGGGGGGGGGGGGGAAGGGGGGGGGGTTCAAAGTGACGCGGGCGGTGCCTGAGAAAGACGTAATGAATTTGTTTGGGCCTAAGTTGGAAGTCATAATGCTCAGCCATTACCAGCGAAAAAAATGGAAAATGCATATACCAGCAACAAAATATGGCACTGGCCTCCAAAAACAACAGCTTCTCCTTCATTATTTATATATGATAATAATTTTTAAGAGAGTTTCATTTCACTTTATTTTTCATCTTTATTTTCGGTTTGAACGCGGGATAAAAGCTTAGTACTGTGCGGGTACTGTTTGGGGTGAGTGTTTTATTTTCAGGTGCTGGAAGGTGCGGGGTTTCCCAACAGCGGGGCGGGGCGGGGTGGGGCGGTTGCTGGCTGAAGGCTTGTTTTAATGGGCGGATGCGGGCTCCACTTTGCGGCCCACACAGTCCTCTAGTGCAAAAAAAAAACAATGTCACAGTTTAAAACTTTCCTTAAGGATTCACAACTTTCTCATGGGCAGGTGCGCTCATTGTTTCACTTTTTCAAAGATAATTTACAAAATATTGGTCTAGTTTCTCTTGATATATACATATTGAAAACGCATAGAATTTGCTCTATATTTTGATATAAAGAGATTTAAGGATTTTCTTAAGATACTCTATTTAATCTAGATTTTTAAATATTTTAAGAAATTTCGGATTTTTGACTAAAAAAAACATAAATTATTCTAGCATACCTGTAATAACGATAGAAGGTCCCTCGATATAGTTAAACCTCCCTGCCTTTCTTTTTTGGTGTCTTAAATGTAAACAGTTTTCTTAATTTACATCTATTTCAGGCATCCAATTGAAGATCGGTAAAAAATAAAATAAGCATTTTAGAACATATGTTTAACACTCATATGGTGAAACTGGAACGTTTTGACTGGAATGTTTGAATGTTTTGAGATTTAAAGTTTAAATATATAAATCTTGGAAAATTGCATTTAAATTCTTTTAAAATTCATCCAGTTTTTAGAAAATCTCAAATTTTTTATAAACCACATTGTGCAGAATATTTTAACTTTCAAAAATGTATATGTCACGTGGTCCCAGTGCAACAGTTTATTAATATAAAGGAAAATCTGAAATAATGTTTAAACAGACTACTGAGGACTGCAGGTGAAAGGGTACGGCATCAGAGAGTTGCTGTCAATAAATGTTAACACTGCCCTAAAAAAAGTAGAGTACCCACCTGGAGCGACACATGCGGTGAAATCACAGTTCTATCATGGTAATTTTCTACACATTTTGTGTAATTGTAATTTTATCACTTTGCAATGCTAAAGGTTGTCTTGAAATCGACACATGCAATGAGTATCTTTAAATAAGCATTCTCTTATTGCATTAAAATCAGCTGTACCCATCACGTGCGGTTTTTTTTTTTTATCAAGTTCACATCCTCTAGTAGACCTGAAATATTAGACATGACATTTCAACCTGAACGCTATTTTCATAACCTGGTGCGGCAACAGGATAAGTGGCTTCAATATAATACGTCGTCATTCTCAACGGCGTTTTCAAGTGCGTTTGTATAAGCCATGACGTAACTGATCCCGAAGTGCTGCTGTGTGTGTAAACAACAGATTACTAGCGTCCGACGCACAGGCATACCACACCCGTCCATTATTTCGTAAGTTGAGCACCTGGGGGCCCAAAGAGGTTGGGTAAAGGGATTATTTCTTAGATCTCAAGCGTTTCGTAACAGCTTCGTTTGTAAGTAAATCTTTAACCAACTAGATTTATCCTATTTAATCAAAAAGTTGCCTCTATCACACCAAAATGTGAAACACGGCAATATTGCACCTCGGTGACCTAAAAAAATCACCTTGACATTCAAAGTTGGCGATCTCATCCACCTACATCTCTTTCACTTCCCAACACTGGACAGATCCCGCACGGATACCTGCTATTAACATGCGATGCCGCAAAAAAATACCTCCAGAGGACATTTCAGAGTTTGGCTGGTCCACTATAAGGCGTATCTCTGAGCATTTTGAAAAAAAAAATCCAAAAAAATTAAAAATGTGCCCATGAGCATACATGAATCTCACTTAAACAGCCTTTCATGCATACATGCATTGCCGTTTCCAACTGGATAATTCTGGCGTAGACAAAAATCCTCGTAAAACCTTTGATTCAAGGTATTTTAATTATGACTGAAATTATTGTGAAATAGATTCAAGATATACCAGGAACGACCTGTGAATATAATAAACTGTAACATTATCACACAAAACGGGTACTTTAAAAAGTTAATTATCGACAAATTCTGTGTTTATCACACAAAACGGGTACTTTAAAAAGTTAATTATCGACAAATTCTGTTTATGTTGGTGACGCCTTAAATGTAGGTATATGTATTTCTGCAGAATTCGATCCCTATTTCAGACTACATGACGGGGCAGTATCACACGCTTCCTCTCATTTTATAGCTCGCTGTTAACCAGGCCCGGTGACTCCTGCCCCTGCGGGCCCTGGGTGTGTGATTGCCCCCTTTTGCTGGTCATATCAACGAGGACACCCCGAAAGGCGCACTTGTTTGTGAGCGAAACATGCCCATTGGGCACGGTCTTCCAATTAAGACTGCAGAGCGAGCACTACGGGTGGAAGCTGACCGTAAAAATTTTACCGCCTAGGATGAGATTCGAACTCACGATCTCCCGACTTCGAATACTCTGCTCTTTCCCAAAGGCACAGCAGCCGGTTAGTAACGCCTTGGCTAAATGTACAACCTATTTATGAATATTAACAATTATCTGATATACAGCCAATCTGAGGACCACCTGATGATGTGCTTTAAGCATTCATAAGAGAAGTGTGCGTCCCAGCCTGAATATTAGTATTACTCCAAATTATGTAATGACCAACATATTCTGTGTCTGTATTAGTATACACATATGCTAATTGCACAAGGTATAAATATGCATACTCACTTTGAACGGTGGCGCATATTTGCCTCATGAGGGCCGCTTTGATGCTGGGGAGATCGCTGATAGAATCCACGTTAAACAGCCATTCTTGTTGTGAAACGATATTACTCATTACTTGTGGGTCTACCTTTGGTGAAGCACCTATCACAAATATGTTAACTCCAGCGGCCTTCAAGAGGTCTGCTTCCTCCATAGTTTTATCCAGGTCCTTTTCTCTGCGTATACGGAACCAAAGCAAATTATTCACAACAGAACTTCGGTCACCGTTTGCAGTTTTAAACATCTGTGTGCGAGCCATTTCCAGACCTAAAGCGTGTGTTGAGATTCCATTCATTGTATTTGTAGCGCTCACAGCGTTTTTTACTTCCTTCCTGGTGTAGTACTCATTTAAGTGAAAAGCAACGTTAGCAGATTCACGATACACTCCAAGTGCCACTCTGACTTTGTCTTGTCCAATGTCAAAACTTCTAGCCACGTCGGCGATGAAATCCTTGTACTGTGCCCAGTTCCCCTCATTCACAGCCGGATCTACTACTATCGCTATGTCAGCCCTGCCGCTGCAGCTGAATGTAGGCTGGGTCATACCTACATCAAATGAATAGATAAATTAATAATTAATAATTAATAATTAATTCATCAATGGTAATTATAATAATAATTATTATAAAAGTTATTATTATTTTTATTATTACTACAACTACAACAACTACTACTACTTCCACCGTAATTTTTATTAGTTTTGTTGTGTAAAGGATGATGATGATGATGATAATGATTATTATTTTTTTACTATTATTATTATTATTATTATTATTATTATTATTATCAGTTTTATTAACATTTTAATTATCATAATTATCATTATAACGATACTTTTTTATAATTATTATTATTATTACTATTATTTTTATTGTTGTTGATACTTTTTTAAATTATAATTATTACTATTATTATTATTATAACTTTTATTATTGCTATTTTTATTATCATTATTATTGATAGTATTATTATTATTATTATTATTATTATTATTATTATTATTATTATTATTATTATATTGTGACACGTGACAGATACCAGATTCAAAACTAGAATCATTTGACAAAAAGTAAAAAAATGTTTATTATATGAAGACTTATACTGATGTTGACTCCTACCCTTCACCAAAGCCTAAGACTCAGAAACACATAAAGATAACATACAAGAGAGTTCAACCTAATGCAGAAAGAAGAAATTCCAACAGTTATCTGTAAATAAAAAAAGGTACAGCGTTTTGAATGAGTGATCGTTTTCATGCTGCATTCTACGATTTTAGGTAACCCCGGGGGTTAATCTGAAACGTGGTTAATCGGACATTGCTACACCGTAGGCCTTGTCAGCTTATAAACTATTAAATGACTAATATAATAAAGATCAAGATGAACCCCCAACACTGTTGATCCAATATTTTTTTTGCTGTAAATATTGACTTTGATTTAGACATTACAACATTAAAGTGACAATGTTATCTTTTTTTTTAAATTTTAAATCTATATTTAACATAATTGTTTAAACATCGACGGATCATGAAGTATTTTATATCAAATCTTAAAAATTATTATTATTATTATTATTATTATTATTATTATTATTATTATTATTTTATAATGATATGATATTAATAATAATGATCATTATTATTATTATTATTATTATTATTATTATTATTATTATTATTATTAACATAATTATTTCTGAATATACAGGTATCTATTAAATAATTTTCACAAAATATCAAGCCCATCATTCACGTGAGCACTAATGGACTATTGAAGCAAGCTCTGGCAGCAAGACATGAAGCCCCCCCCCCCCCCCCCCTCCTCTCAATAAAAACCTCACCTGGTCCAGCTTTTAATGTAACCATGGCCACGAGGGCGGCCAGCACTAGGTGAAAGGCAACACTCATAGCTCGTCGCTCTGTGTACCGCCTTAACAGATCTAATGTTCATCCAATGAAATAGAAATTCCAAATGACACCGTTTGCAGAGGAAAATACAATGTCAATCTTGTTTACCACGTGATCAACTGTGCAACTGCATCATCATATGTATATTTATGAGCTGAAAACAAACGATGCTGTCGACGTATATTTTCATATGTTAGAAAAGTTTTTATTTACACTATGGTATAGAATTTCCTAAAATGAACGACCTATGAGCGCTTTTGTATTTGCTCAATTAGCCAAGCACTAATCACACACTGAGGTGAAAATGATTCATTTATTACCGTGACGCAGCATCCGAGCAGAGCTCAAGGCCTTTAAGTCTGTCTCCGTGTGTTAAAAGATTTATAGTAAGTAGGTGCAAAAAAGAAATTCTTTTAAAATAAAATAATACACACAGTTTGACCCTAAAACTAATGGGAGACTAAAGGCTTTTGTTTAATACTATCCAAAACAACAATGGTAATTTGCAACCCTCTGGTTTTTCTTAATCTGTTAAGCAATAAACATTACAACTGTCATGGGTTGGCAACCTCACTTTGGTTCTTTTTTAGAATATATATGAGCTTTTTAGTGTTATTGTATGAGCGTGTGACCAGTGACCTTGACCTTCAATAATGGGCATGCGATTTTGAAAAAAAAATACATGTTTACTCAGATTTAAATTTGATTGCATTACTTAATTATACTTTGCAAGGCATGGTTTTAGTTTAATTATAATCACTTAGGCCTATGCCAATTTCTGAATTTCAGCGGAATTAATCTGTCAGATTATGAAAATATTGCCAAATTACAATAAAAATGTCGGGTTATCTATAAATTACACCGGCATAAAATCCAATGATAAAATCCGAATTATTGGTTCTGAGAGCATCAGTCATGTACAGTTATAGTTACATTTGAGTAAATTGTGTCAAACCAGCGGTACATCCATAATATTTATATGCAGTCAGTGATATCGGGAAATGGCAGCCCCATTGGCGGTTTGGAGAAACTATTAGAAATAAAAATGTGAGAGTTAGATATGGGCGTGTGGATATATAGGACACAAAAGTACTCCAAGAGTCCAGGCAAGAATCTATCTGCGGAGAGAGTTTGGTGGCAAGGAGCGAGTATCAGCAAAGTTTAGAGAGGAGTAACGCGTTTTATGGACCACGCCCACTCGTTAAATTATAGTAGGATTATATCTGAAACGATGGGTGCAGTGGGTACATCCAAATATATTAACGATTGCTTATAACGATATGCTATTATATTAACGAAGCATTACAAATGCTTTAGAACAGATTTGCAATTAGCATATTCTAACAAGTACTTGCAAACATCGAATTAAAGGTCAAGCAAGAACAAGATTTTTAAAACATCAAAGACTGTATGAATGCGTGGATGAAATCACTTCAAAGTAAATGCAGATACATCTGTATGAATAAAGGTACTCGTGCACCCACTTACGATGGGCCAACGTGTTAAATAGCATGTATATATAGCACCTCTTTTGTTACTATAGCACACCTTTCTGCGCTAACTGCAGCTGTGTGTCGAAACACCATTTAAAAATGATTATCACACATAGTAAGTTATTTAAAATGAGCCCAGAGACTTGTTAATTACATGGGCGCGGGCGTTAGCAAAATAACTTCTTTTAACGACACGTGAGAAAATGCTTGTTATTGACGCCAACGAGTATGTAAAGAGAACGTTACGTTTCGACCATGCGCCTTGATTCAAGGACATAGAGACATGTCCCCCTCACCTTTTATGATAATTGACTAAGAACCCCCCCCCCCCCCCCCCCACCCCTACCCTCCGAAACACACACAGCTTTTTATCGAGTAATAAAACGCATGATTGTTAACATAAATATTTAGAGATAATTTATTTTTAAATTTCTTTCACGTTAACCTCAGCAATCCGTGAATCATATGCATCTAGCAGGGATACATCACTAATATTTGCCTGTATTATGTTGCTGAATGAACAAATAATATAAAAATTGAGTTTAGTTTGAGCTGTGATTTCTTGGTTCGTTCAGATTGTTGCAGTCCAGCAGGCTACAATAAGTCCATCATAGTTTATAAATGTATTATGTTAAACCTAATTTCATTCTGATTGGTTAGGATTATGGCAGATATACCATAAATATGCTAAATAACGACCATCACCCTCAAGGAATCTCATTTATTTATATTAAAATATGAAAGTAACAAAACAACCATTAAATGTAAATGAAAGTTGATTTAGATTATAGTAAAAGGACCAGTCAAAACCAGTTTCATTTATACAGGCGTCTACGTATGACATTTGAACTATGCAAATTCACAAAAGAATAACATTTTTTAAATTGTCACGGCTGAATATCTTTAAAGGTGTTCCATTTTTTAAAAAAAACTAACGATAAAGTGGAGTCGGAGCTCGGCCCGATCACGTTGACTCCAACAAATAAGCCAGCCCCCCCCCCCCCCCCCCCCCCCACAGACGGATGTACACCAGAAATATCGTACAAATTTTGTCGACACAAATAAACTTATACATATTTCTAACGTTGAAATCTTCAGTTGTAATCTACAATTAACAGTCTAATTTGCAAACAGACATTCAGATATCACGTGACAATTGACTCTTATTAGCTGCTGCGTTCTGATTCGGATGATGACATTGTGACTTTTGTACAGAATTTCTGTACTTCCAATTACTATTGTCGCGCATTTTAGTGATAAATAGCTATTAATTCAAATTCCCGATGAAAGCCTATAGGCTAATGTACTAACGTGACCTGATTATTTTGTAAATGAGTCAGCAAAAAAATATAGAAATTTATCACTGTATCAAATAGTAGAATTTATCATTGTATCATTGTATCATTGTTTCAAATAATAAAATATTTGTTTTAAATGTAGTTCTAATTTTCATATTATTTTTTTCAGATATTTTTCATTTATGAGACATTTGTAAAATATTATGTACGTTTGTCAGTTGTGTCACATATAAACATTTGTTACATGCAACTTTCTGTTTTTAAATTAGCAGAACTTTATAAAATGGAATATAACATGGAAATTTGAGCTTCAGTATAGCGAATAATATGTTTAATGGGCCGGATTTAAGGAAAATGTGGTAGTTGTGTAACATTACAGCCATCTGAAAAATAGACTTATATTAAATATATTGAGAAAATGGGCCGATATGAAAACGTTATTCCATCTGACTGACAACAAGAGTTCGAGTTATAATTTATTGGAGCAATTACTTTTTTTGACAGGCAGTAAAACGAATTTCAGCACGTTATTTATGGCTAAATGTCTAGATTTCGGACAATTTGTTCCGAAATCTGGTCATAAAACCAAATATCTATGATAATAATACGGCATGTTACAACTGATATATTTCCTGTGCCTTTAAATCATACAAATATAGTAAATTATATTTTCTTGAAACTATTATATTTCTTTGAATTAATTATGGCGTTATGACAGTTCTTCTGTTATCTCATATATATAGAGATGAGTAAACTCTACATCCGTGAAAGTGGCGTTATAAGAATTGTTCTTAACAGGAATCACATAGAGTTTATAAATATGCACGCAATGTAAGCCAAAAATCATATAAATTTTACTGGAATTATAAGTAAATCGCTGATTATAAAATAAATTAGCCATTAATCAGCTGGATTCTTCCAAGATATGAATTTTTATTTTTTTTATTAGACTCTTTGGTTTGATTATTAAAATTATGTTGTTTCTTTCAAAAAGGATTTGCATATATATATTTATAAATATATATATATATATATATATATATATATATATATATATAGGTGTCGTGTATGTGAGCAGAATACTCACGAACATGATATCTATTCATGCATGACGCATTTGATATTCAAGTGTCGCCGATAGAAGCCATGCACAGGTGATATTTTATTACGCTGTTCATAAGCAGTAAATTAGCCACAGACGGCCGTGCGTGGGAAAATTCTGTAGCTGTGAAACAACAAAATGTCTTTACATAATGGATTCAATACTTATTTGTGAAATGGTATTATGTGTTTTTACTAATTTATCGCATTTCACTCCCCGACTGGGATGTATATGACATTCAGAAATATGTCTTTTTATACACTAGCGGTAGTGGTGGGCCAATCATCGAGTTTTATCGAAAGTCAGTCGGTTTGCTGCCACTTTCAAGCGCTCATTTACCAAAGGCAACTATCGATTACATCGTTATAATGATTGTTTTCTTTCCTGAATGCCTTAATGTTATAGGCAAAAATTATTCTTCCTTTTTTATTTACCACATTCCGCGCTTCATATTATGAGTCTGTGTTCCCAAATAACTTCAGTATGTAACTGAATATGACACGGTAGATGCGGGAACGGAGGACTTATTAAACTAATTATCTCTTAACTCTGAGGGAGCTGCAAAATTAGCGGAGAGTTTTCTAACGAGATGTACATTGCAAACTATGGGCGGGATGGCGTTAAAATACTCCATAAACTCTCCAGGTCTATGCAAATTTTGCGAGATTCTCTTGAAAATAATCTATTCAACCGAAACCAGGTGCCGCTATTTAGGCCGTTCTTAAAATATTCTTTGTTGGGACTAACCCGGCCGGTCGAGTATTTGGATTTCGGACTTTTTTTGGACTAGTCTGCAATTTTGTTTGGGTACGATCAGCCTCAAGCGCACCTGGTTCCGTAAAATCTGCCTTCATGTGCTAGAAAAACAGCCCCTCTATAGGCCTAACATTCTTAGATGCTCTTAATTACCATTGTTAAAGATATTACCCGACGTTGCCAATCGTTTAATTTGATCCTTAAAATTAGTCTGATTGTGTCTTTATACGTGGAAGGATCGTTACACTCGTGCGCTAGAGGAGAATACCTGACGGGGAAACGCAGGTACAGTTTCACAGATAATTGCATATTTCTTTAATAATTGCATATATTTGTCTGAACGGATTAATAATCGATCATCAATCAGTTTGCTCAAACCTAAGATCGATTATGAAAAAGAAACCGACTCCAACCACTAACTAGCTATATACTTATAATATCGACATGTGACCTGTGACATCCGGGTTTTATTGTGTAAGCAAAATGGCAGCCCCTAAGAGCTGTTTTGAGAAACTGATATATAATCGAGGCGAGATCCGCGTACAATTTCAATTACATTATCCTTGGCTTCTACTTCACTCTTTTGATTCATTTAGAACTTTTGAAGATTACTTTGTGTTCAAACAATGATGTCAAAACAGGAGCAAATGCTGACAGGGACGCATAACCGAAGGGGTGATTCACGCAGTCATTTATGGACCCGTAGGATTTTATAGAATAATATACACTGATTATACACTGAGAATAAAAATATAGAATAATATACACAAATAATATACACTGAGTTAAAGGAAGGACAAACAACGGTCATGGCAGAAAGTCCAGTTAAATGTAAATCATATGTTTCACGAAACACAGTGCACTCGAGGCAATGAAAAAAAAAATCAGCCCACTTTAAACACAAGCAGAGAAAGGATTCCTCCCAGCTATGTACGATTGATATATATATATATATATATATATATATATATATATATATATATATATTAGGCAATGAAAAAAAAATGTAGATGGCCGGGGGGCAAAATCAGCCCACTTAAACACAAGCAGAGAAAGGATTCCTCCCAGCTATGTACGATTGATAAACTGTGGTTGGCTTCATATTCGCGAGGCTGAAATTTCGCGATTTTTCCATTTTTAATGTTTTGCGAGGGTTTCATTTTCGCGATCTCACAAGAACCTACTAGTATATCAAATCTTTGGCAAAACCATATACCTTTGTGTTTTATAAAATGAGAATAGGTCATGAGTTTGTGACATTTTCTTATATAATGATGGGCCAGTACACACAGCATAGGTAGTTTAGTTCAAATTTAAGGTTTAAATTTCCCTATACCTGCAAGGATGTAATTTATTAAAAAATTCTCTCTGTTCTAACCTATTACATTACAAGTATTGATTACACTAAATAAGAAGAACATTCTCAATTGGCCGATTATTCCCGAGGGTTTCATTTTCGCGATTATTTCCCATTCGCGAATATCGCGAAATTAAAACCGTCACGAACAAAAAGGCAACCACAGTATATATATATATATATATATATATATATATATATATTACCGGCTTACCCATGATCTATTTCGATATGCGACACTTGGCGTGCGCAAGAGTACGTTTAGTGTGTACTCGAGATTAAGTGTGTAACCGCCTCCATCTTTTATGTTTTCTAATTCTTAATCTAAGTATGTCGTTTTGCAGAGTTCCATTTCGGAATGGTACTACAACATGACAGGGCGGTAGCCCTCGCTTCCTATCATATTATTTTTGTATATCCTATCCTGGTGTCACCCAGGCCCGGCGTCTATAGATGAATCTTAATGTATACAAAACATTATTTGCCCATATTCCCAGGTTCATCGGTGCATAATCATGTTCCTCATCAGTGTTTGCATTCACGTATTCGTTCAATATTCCAATGTTGAATCGGGCATATTTGGCTGCACATTTGTGAATATTTCTTGAACCTTGAACCTTCTTCCTGGAACCGGTAATGTACCGGACCCAAACCAATATCTAATCGTTTCTTCATTGGCCCATTCCCGAGGTGCCCTGAAAATTTCATGAGATTCAGATCAAGAGTTATGTTGTGAACAAACACACACACAAACACACACACGCGAAATTGAATGAACACGTACTCTCCTGGCGGAGGCAATGAAGTTCACTAAAACTGCCTCATTTTATTTTTAATATTTGTAGTTAAAATTATACCGATGACTAGAGAGAAGCAGGCATTTACAGGAACAGACCATTTTCCACCACACTAGCGATATCTGTCAGCGACGATTGTCATTAAGACTGTACGTGTGTGTATTCGAAAATCTTTGTGCGTGTACGCACGCCCCGTAGTATACATAATGTAAAATCTGTATCAATAAGTAAGTAAGATTTTCTTTTTTTTCTGAGGTATTTTATTATTCCGCGAGAAGGGTATACATGCGTTTGTGTGTGTCTGTGAGTGTGTTGGTGTGTTGTTCACAAAATATTTCACGCAATAATGAACGGAATCTCAGGAAATATTAAGGGCTTTCGGGAATGGACCAGTGAAGAATCGATAAGATGTTTGAATGTATCTGGCACCTGATCCTGATTCAGAAACGTCCTCAAGGAATATTCACAAATGTAGAGTCACTTATGCATAAATGAACCTGGGAATATGGACAGAATAGGCTTAATGAATACAAATACATGGCGGAGTCTTGCATTCCTTAGAACGAACAATTCTAGGTCCTCAATATTTTCAAATATACAAATAAGGCATGCCATGTCTTAGTTATTATCTTTTTCCGGATACAATGACATTAAAAGTTAGAGAAAGTCGCGACATGCTTGGGACAAAATTCAGACCTCTATGTATCCACGGGCCTGTTATCATATTTGAAAAAACATGAAATACAACGGCTAAAAGATAGTTAACTTATCGGCCAACAGGTGGTGCCACTTAATACATGGTCCTACACCAATCAGTCCGGACCACAATTAAACAAAGATACTCTGGTCTCCTTTTTGTTAGAGACTGGGCCATATTCGCGATATTCTCTCAGAGGAATAATCGTGAAAATAAAAGTTCGATCAACATGACCCCTCATCTACACAAGTTAAAAGTCGTTTATTCTTGAGCCTCGTGGTACATTATAGCCGTGACCAAATGACGTTTAGGCCTTTTTTTAAACAATCGATGTTTGGGTTGCAGCCTGCCGCTAGGGATTTTATGTAGTTTTTAAATGCCCACAGGTGGTCAAAAGTAAAAGGGATCAATATTATAAATGATAAGATATCTTTCATATTGACTGCCAGTTTTGACAAAAAGAATTTAAACACCACCGATGCTATTCTTTCCTTTGTTTATTGGTTTGTCCATTAGAAAGATCTATGTTCTGATGAAACTTTGAGCAGAAAATCTTTGATAATTTATGCAGGTTTGGATTTAATCTGCAGCTATTAACTGTGACAGCCATATATGTACCCAACAAAAAATCCTTGGGGAGGCTTAATTGTTGTCTCTGAATACTTATATTTATACTTCTATACTATTTTTTTGTTCTATATCATACACCAAAAAATAATTAAATAGACTGCAAATATTACGCCTGTGTAAAAAAAATAGACATATTGTGTACAAAACGCTTATTGAGTAGAACTCTTGCATGTTTTTATTGTCAAGCAAGGACCGACAATAATATCATTCATTAGATTTGTTGTTGTATAGCATTGTCATCTGTACCATATTTCGGCCGTGAAGAATTCATGCTAGGTAAAAAAAATAGGTTGTAGATGTTTGCTCTGACGAGCTCTAACAGTTTACAACAATGGCTAATGTACGACAGATGGAACCAGCGCGATGTTGGTTTGCCCTTGTGCGTTAGTAAAACTACCGCATATGTGAATGAACTATACAAATAACTTAAACGCAATCAAAGACTGTTTTTACACATAAAGTACTGTCTTCAAACGAGAGCAAAAATCGGTGATGCGTATATATGACGCGTTTTGGATCAGAACCAAATATATATTTTTTTTAAGCAAACAATGTTTATATGAACTAACTTGAGGATATTCACTTGATCTAAGTCTCGAACTATATACCTCAGAAATACGATATTTCAAGATGATTTCCGTGGGCATCAAATTTGCTGAAATGTTGAGAAGTCGATGTATCAATCCCGTGCGAGAAACTGGATTCGCTAAATGCTCAATTAATGGCTGTTCTGATGTGAGTTATTTAACTAAACCTGCCCCCGGAGGGTAAATAATTAACTTATTTTATATAATGGGTAAAAACATTTTGTGGGTGGCCTACTTAAGGCCCTTCAAGTTCAAGTAAATTTTGTTCTGTCTTTCTTCCCTCATTTTCTGTTTGCGCCAGATCTCCGATATGTCTAATTTTCAAAATCTTACATTTGTTAACAACGTTAGTCTTTATTCACAGATTTGCACCTGATATTTATTTTTACCTTGACCTTATTCTTAGAGCGGATCCCCGATTATCGCCCAGTTGCCGATACTGCATGATAGTTTAATGATAATCATGACATCCGTATTTTATATTCGGTTTTATTGGATTTGTATTAATTCAATCAATTTGTAAAATATTCAGATATTTGTATATGCTTTCTCGGGTACGGGAGGTGCTTTCATCTTTATGTGTACAACAACAGCCTTGAGCAGGTTATTACCTTACAATAGAAACCTAGCTATGGCTATCTTGTTTTCCTGCAGAAGCGCTGGTTCTACCGTCTTCCCAATTCTTACTAGGCCGGTTAGCCGCCATGCAGAGGGCGAAGCAACATTTTTTTTTATGAAATATACTGTGTGGCCCTAAAGTGCAGTGAACAGAACAGTAGAGTACTATTTATATACGTTTGGGAGACTGGGAGTGTGTGAACTAAGAACTCGAGCAAAATAATTTCTCTATAAGCAATATTAATGTTTAGAGTGAATTTTAAAAAAAGTTATATAATTGTGGGCCCATTTTGATGGACTTGGACTTGGACTGGATTTCCAAAGGACCCAGAGGAGAAGGTGGATTTGGACTGTGAGCTTTTATATAGCTTTAATTCGAACTGGGTAAGTGTGAACTCGATCTTAATGCGACAAAGTGCCATATACATCCCTTCCCAAGCTACCCAATATGTCATTCACGTGACTGCAGTAACATTTCGACGACCCCCTGCTTAGAGCTAGAAAGGTCTTTACCGCCAGGTCTAAGCTCGATTGTAGAGAATGCGATATGTGAAAACCGCTTAAAGGGGGATGAGGTAATAGACTTTGACCACTTCACTGCCGACAAATGTTGGCGATGACTAACACTAAGTATCCGGGTCGGTTGTGTCAGCAAAGACTAATCGTACCTGTTACATTTAATGTGATAACAGGAATGGAATCTATCTCGCTCTCAGAGGCTTTAGGTTCTTGTCCGATTCTTTTGCATTGCAGCAAAAGCCACTTTACTTGATAACTTGGCCCGCACCCAGCAGCTAGATATATAGCCGACCGTTACGCTTGCTGCGCGTGCTCGTGGAAATAGTCTATGCTATATTGGACATCCAACTTTTTCATATAAATGGTGGCGTTAAATCAGGTAAACTCACATGTTCATGCAACGGTTTATTTCTGAATAATCCCTATATATCTGTCCTCACTAATTGTCGGAATATCTTATGATCTTTTATCTGATTTAGGTAACGGTGTTTCGGACGTTATCACATGCAAACGTATAATATGCAGGCTAAACAATCTTTGCCCGGCAGAAGGTAAAAAGGTATCCACATCTAATCAAGAGTTTAAATATATTTATCTACAGATACTCAGTGTTGAACCATGGCGTGTTATGGTACAGGGTTCGAAATGGCGATGTTTTTTGCCGGACATTGCATGTACTGGGTCAGACAAGAAATTTATTGCACCCACGGCTACACGGCTATATACTTATTTGACAATATTGTATTATCAAAACCCACAAAGGATCGCTAACGTGGGAATTATATTGATTATAGCATATAAACTATTTGCATTATACCCATGTAAACGTGATATCAGGCCATGTTAAAATGATTACTGGTCAAGGGGAGGGATCAATACGTTAAAACCAATACTTTACCGGACCTTCTTTAAATTACCGACATTTTCCTTTGGTTTACCTCTAGTTTTGGGTAATGTGCAGTGTAGGGGATTTTTTTTTCAATGGCCTATGTTACAATCTTTAACAATAATTATAAGTAAAAGTATAATATTCTGTAATATACATATAGGAGATGTACATGTACACTTTAAGAAAAATATAAGGGTTATAAAAATGAAAGGTGGTGTTGTTTGAGAGTCAATGTTTCTCCTACGTCAAATTTATTTGCTCAAGCAATACTTTGATGATGTCGCCAAGAAAAAATTGTAAAAGCTATAAAAATTTGAGCATTTTTGGCCATTAGATATCAACTATTGTAGTTCTCAAACTCCTTAAGTCTTATTCTTATATAATTTTACATTTCTCCATGTTACAGAAAAATAACATTTGGTAAATAATGCGTTAGAGACAGTAAAATATGCCTTTTAAAAAAACCCTCTAAAATGCCCTATTACCTGATTTGGCGCCTTGTGAGTTATTATAAGATCACAGGTAATCATGCCGACCCGCCACTCCCAACCACTTATTATGAATTAGTTAGGTGTTAGACCTGCCACAGGTATATGGGGATGAAAGTCTCATCGTGACCAGATATACCTTTGTACAAAATCATGGCCAGTGGTCACTGGGAAGAAAACTGTATGAAATGTTAATTTCAAATTAATGATGCGGCTGCTTCTTTGTATATACCTAATTGGTGTTACGCGGCTGAAGCAAACATTTGTACAGAGCTTGTTTATTCACTGTAAATCCGTGTTAACATTATATACGGGGTGGGGGGGGGGGCAATGGTTGCCAGCTAGGCTGAGCTAGCATGATCAGGTCATATTACCACTATAGTCTATCAGTATACACTCGAAGAAAAAAGGCTTCCATCTAGAACCCAAAAGGGTTCTTCAGAGTGGACTGAGTTCCAGCTAGAACCTTCAGGCGGGGTTCTTTTTGGAACCTCCCGTAGGTTCTTTTATGAAACCTAAAAGGATCCATGAAGAACCTCTTCAGAGGTTCTGAGAAGAACCCTCAAGGGTTCTTCACGATGGACTGGGTGGGGAACCTTAAAAGGCTCTTGGTGGAACCCATGTGTAGGGTTCTTTATAGACCATGCAATGCAGTTCTAGGATGCAGTCTAGGATGTCATATCATACGTTTAGATTAAATTAATTACGTCATATGTCCATACATACATGTATTTGATAGAGTGTTGATAGATATGCAAAAAATATAAAAGCATTTCTCAAAGAAAGTGGACAACTGCAAGAATCATGGCTGAAATCATATTTAATTTATGCCTGTATACTTCAAATATGATGAAATCTGCGAGGCGAAATGAAAACACTTTTTTTAAGTAACACATTTTTATTTAGCTGTAAAGTCTGTGGAAAAAAGAGCAATTACAAAAAGCATTTGCTTATATATGCACGTAAATTGTTCAACTGACATTTTCTATACAGAGTTCGTTAACACCTCACACAGTTCCGAGTCGTTTTCTCAAATTGAATTAATTCACTTGTAATCATTCAGCGTAGGACTTTGATAATTCAGGCAAAAGTTGTGTTTTGCCTGCAAGAATTTCAGTTTTCTTGGTTTATACTGACGATAAAATTGAATATTTCGCACTTTCTCTCATATCTGCACACCAAAAAATGCCTATAAGACTAGAACATCGACGATGCGCAGATATCTGTTTTTTGGTGTGGGTTTGATATCCGGTGAACGTCATGAATATATTTTTCTCTATAGAGCTAAAAATCAACAGACGCAATAAAAATTAATGCAGTATATGAATCGTGTCACTTTGTGTGTAATTTATATATAATTCCATGGACACATGCATACAAGGGGCATTTTAGATTTTCTTCTAGGATTGCATTCCCATGGAAGTGTCCGCCATTCACTTATTCGGTCCGTACTCCAAGATTTATTCGTGCATAAGTGACTGCACATTAATTTGTGAGTATTTCTTCATGGTGTTCCTGGATCCGGAGCATGTACCGGATCCAAAACAGAATCAAATCGATTTTTACCTGGCGCATTCCCGAAGTGCCCCAGAAATTTCATGAGATTCCGATTATGATTGCTTGTGCTACGTTGTGAAAAAATACACACACAAACGAACGGAAATGAATGTTTATATACGCTCCTGAAGCAGTCATGGTTTCTCCTCAGTTAGTAAGTATATTTATATATATATATATATATCCGTGAATACTAAATACTCGACTCAGGAAGCATTTTAAATGCCATTTATATTAGTAAGCCTACTGACACTGGTCGTGGACAAAGAGAGAGAGAGAGAGAGAGAGAGAGAGAGAGAGAGAGAGAGAGAGAGAGAGAGAGACCGGTCTTAGGCTATATATGGGCAAACGGTCCATCTTTAAACCAGATGCATAATTGAATTACATTTGTATTTCATTCTAAATCGAGCGTGTAGGTTCTAAATAATAAATTAATTGATGCTATTGCACAGCTAGCATCAAGTGCTAATTAAATTATCAATGATCTATAGATATTGTCACTATATTAACATTGCATGTTTGGGATGATAATGTGGCACATTTGGAAACTGGTGTTGAAATAATATTGAATGAATGTACAAAAGGGCAAATCAAAAACGGGAATTCAACCGCACAGTTGTCCTAAATAACCACCTATTTTTTCAAGGGCTGCCTGCGCAGCCGTGCTTGTGACGGTACCACGTGATCAGTGGCGGGGACTCGGGGGCAGATATTTACTGAGGACTGTTACGTCGGACCACGTGCTGGCTGCCATCTGCCAACAAGCATGGACGATAAACAGAAGAGGGAGCCGCTCCGCTGTTGGATTGTTCTAGTGTGTGAGTTGTTTGTACGCCTATCCTAATTCATGCTGGGATTTTGCGATAATTTATTGTTTGTTCATAACTGGCACTGGTATTCCGTACCAAGGCAGTACCGGTTATATATGGAGTGTGTGTAGTCCGTGTTCTTGTGGCGATCGTTGTCTGTCAGTGTATATGCATCCAGTTTTATATTATAACACTCCCAGCGGACTGGTTGACCGTGTAGGAAACCAGCAGATTTGTGTCTGATCAAAATCATTGTTGTACTCATAAAATGGCTGAATACGGGTGGTACCTACTGTGCCCGGCTATTCAACGATCACACACGTGTATGGGCTTCTAAACATAAACTGGAGCAGTCCTTGTGTTCACGCGTTGTAACTGTGACTGTAAGACTAGTTCAGTGTGGCCTGAGTATAGGCCACGCGGAGTATAGCTCCTTGGACGAAAACTATTGATTGTTATGCCGCATACATACAGCCTATGTCAGCCCGGCTTCTTGTGTAGGCCTATTTATGTTCATTGGCATGGAAACGCCACACTTTCTGACCGTTCCATGTGTATGTCATTGCTTAGTGGTTACAATTTCAAAAGCATTTCGACTGCCTGTGTGCACGTTTTAACAAAGACCAAAATATACACGTAGGCAAGACGGTTCTTTATAATATAACTATTTGGTTAACCCCGATTCTAACTAAAGTGATGATAAATCTCCCGCACCTGGTGCAAGTCTATTACTGCTTAATAAAGAATAAAGAGGTATGATCCTTTTATTTGAATAAAAGTCCCCTTCTGTAGACTGCAAAGCGGGGCCCCAACTAACGTGTACACAACCATACACGATTCAGGAAACACGTGTATGCAGTCTCAATGCATGATTGAATAATCATATATAGTATATCAATTATCATGAAGTTTATATTCTTCCTTAAAGAGGATGTGGGGTTCTTTTTCTGGGTTGGTCTCGTGGTTGTTTTGCAATGGTAAATGAACGCATGTAACCCCCCCCCCACCCATCAACACTATATATATATACATGTATGTATATATATATATATATATATATATATATATATATATATATACTAGTATATATATATACATGTATATATACTAACACATGAATACATATAAATATATGTGAATTTTAAAACAAGTATAAATATATGTATATTATTATACACGCACGAATGTGTAGATGTGTGTGTATGTAAGAGAGAGTGCATGTCTGTTTATGTGTGCTGTAGTAACCAGGCTAAGACTGAATTCATGCAGTATAGGTTAAATATATAATGACTTGCTAATGCATTCACGGGTAGCCTCAATCCATGAATCTATAAAGACCGGCAGCTGAATCAGTTTCTTTTGATCAACTAATCGCATGGTCTTAATTTGTATGACCTTTGGTTCTGATCACAAACAAAGGTAAACTCGTGATCATATTGATTCTAAGTTATAACTATATGTCACGCCCTTGTCAAGCGGCAAAACAGCGGGTATAGAGGATGCATTGTAACGAAATCCATAACTGTGATATGTTGATGGAGAGGAGCAGAGCGAATCGGAATAAAGCATCTTGGGACGAGACAAGTGTATGCTGTTTGCATATCCGGGGGACTATTATTATTATTATTATCTATTTATATTATTTTATTGCCAACCTGATCACTTGGTGAGTCTGCTTGTGCTAGTAACTTAATAAGAACGGTATGAACAGATTTTTATTATTTTAAGGGTCAGGGTAAACCCCAAGGAATAATTAAAAATGTGGATGTAATGCCATTGTGAGAAAGGGCAAATTATTATTATAGCCTCTCCGTAATACCGGGGGCCGCCTTTGATCTAGAACTCACCTGTGATCCAATCATCGAAAAGCGTTGTGAAGAAAAAGTCAGAGGCGGCCAGTGAGAAAACGAGGCCATGTCCGACTTACCCGACGGTGTGCTACGAAGGACTGAAACTGAAATCAGATAGAATTGACTTCAGCGGGCTTGATTCACTCATATTTAATTGTAGTTGAGTTAATTTTATTTGATTTATTTATCTACCGAACGCCTAATTTTGGAACCCCGTTTTCACTATACCTTCTGTGTATAATCTCCTTATAGGATCATCACTTCATTTGCTTCAATACATTTAGCTCAAAAGTGTTTATTATTGCGGCCCATACACACACACATACACACACACGTAAGGTCAAACTCTCTAATATTCAGTCTTAGAGAAGCATCTTTAAAAGAACCGCATTATAGGTGAAATTATCCAAAAAGAGTGTTAAAATAGCTGTAAAAACAGCCCTCTTTATGTAATTTTGCAAATGGTCGAACGTGCATGCAGGCCCGAATCATACACGATAGGGAGAGGTAATGTGTAGCACAGAGAAACTCATCTCGAATACAAACGTAGAGGATATTAATGAACTATTGATTTTGAAGATTTTGGGCTAGTGTGAAAAACACTGTGTAATATTGCAGTCGGTGATGTATTGCTAGTATTGGTGATGTATTGTGGAACAGTAACGCCAGCTATACAAAACACCCATGAGTGTAAAATCATTATTACTGTGGCTGAACCATTGACAAACGAATAAAATATAAATAAGAAATCTGCATTTTCAGGAATGCATTTACAGGAACAGTAACGAGAGCTATACAAAGCATCCATGAGTGTAAAATCATTATTACTCTGGCTAAATCATTGACAAACGAAAAAAAAACTATGAACGGGAAAATGCCATTTCAGGAATGCAGGCCTCCACCATGTTGACGATCCTTAAAGTGGGGAACTGAGTGACCCATGTTTTCATTCACTTATTGGGCCATATTCCCATGTTTATTTTGCTTAAGCCAAAACAAGTGCATTTACTTATTCGGCACATATCTTCATGTTAAGTCATGCATACATATGACCGCACGAGAATATTCCTGGAAGTCCTTTCTGGATCCGGATCATGACCGGACCCACACCAAAATCTAATCGATTCTTTTTTGGCCCTTTGCCGAGACGCCCTGAAAAATTCCTGGGATTCTGTTCATGATTGCGTGAGTTGTTATGAACAAACCACACACACATATAAACACACACGAACGGAATGAATGCATTCCCTCCTGGCGAGGCATGCAACAATACACTTTTTCACGCCATGTGAACATAAACCCGTGTATACCAGAAACGGGACATGCTTATATTGCTTTATATTTGTGTGTGTGTGTGTGTGTGTGTTTTTAGCGAACCTGTGAGCTTATGCGATGGTGCGGCGTCGTCCGTCGTATGTCGTGCGTCGCCTGTACGTTAACCATAGCTATCTCAAAAATGGAAGGAGCTAGCATCACCAATTTTTTTGCAAATAATCAGTCATCTGAAAAACTCTATCGGATTTTGTTTATTTATTTCTAACTGCATTTTCTTAGATTTTATAGGGAAAAAGCTGTAAAAATCTTCTTCTCCGAAACTGTTCAGCCAAATTGTCCAATACTTCACAGAAATGATCCCTGGAACAATCTCTCTCAAGTTTGTTCTAATGGTTCCAGTTAAGAGATTTTTTTGCCGAGTTACAGGAGGTTGAACCGTGTCATCTGTCCAAAAAAACATATTAAAATTTCAATCTCAGAAACGGCTGGAGCTATCATCACAAAATTTTATGCCAATGTTGGTCACATAGGTCATATCTGAAATTGGTGGTATTGGTGGCGCCACCTGCATCGGCTTTTTTTTGTACGGGGTCATCAGTGCCTGTATCACACTGAGGGCTACAAAAAACTTATGTATCCGTATGGCCAAAATGGTTAATATCGCACAGAAATGATCCTAGGGTAGTGCTTTCTGTAGTTTGTTCAAATGGTCTCTGTTCAGTGAATTTTGGGTAAGTTATGGGAAGCTGAATTTAGTCATGTGCCATAACAGCCAATATAAACTCAGTGGCTACAAAGATCTTCTTAAAAAAAAACACTGGGCCAAATTCTTAAATCTCACACATTAATTATCCTCAGATGTTGATTATTCAAGTTTGTTCAAATGGTTTTGGTTCAGTGCTTTTTTTGCTGAGTTGCGGAAAGCTGAACTTAGCCAGTTTGCTGTATCTTCCTACATTTGTTATAAACCTGCGAAACGTTTTTCGACTGATGGCACTGAAGCCAGTTTGTTAAATATTTTACAAGAATAATACCTTCAATAATTCTTATAATAATTGTCATTAATGGTTCCACATGAATGATTTTTGGTTGAATTATGGAGATTGAATTGAGTCATTTTACCATATATGTTAGCGGTGTGATGCTGTTTCATCTAGCCTTGCACCAGTTTATCAGCATCTATTACATCATGCCACTAGACATTAAGATTTCAGGTTATCTTTGGTTAATATTGACAAGAAAGTTTTTTTTAAAAGCTTTTAAAAATTAGATTCATGATTTAAATTATCCATCACACCAGGCAATGTTACAGTCATGGATATTAAGCTCTCTGTGGCTATATAAAGACAACTGTACATGGATTATAAATTATTGGTATCCCTACTCAACTTAATTCAAGAATTTGCCATCAATGACATATATCTTAATTTTTAATTTTGCATTCAGTATGCATCCGTACTGGTTTTACATATATTCCTGATTTTTTTTTTATAAAAAGTCAGCTGAAAAGCATTATGTATTGGGAAAATTAATTTCAAAGTTATTTCAAGTAGGGACCACTTTTGTGTACAGTTGGCAGCACTTGGTTTACCATTGGCAGATTGCCTGTGCCTTGATGTTGGCCATTAGCCAAGATGATGTCAACTCTATAATTAGTTTTGGCACAGTGCCAGGATTGGAAGAAGTGCAGCCAGCTATAGGCAAAGAGTTCACTCAGTGCAGTAGCTGCATTCTATTTATAGCTTTGGCAGACTGCTCACTGCATCAGATTTGGCACCAAAGTTCAGCCTGGATCTATTAATAGCTTTGGCAGACTGCCAACAGTGTCAGATTATGCAACAGGTCAAGAGTTCACTCAGTGCAGCCAGGTACAGGTGAAAAAATGTTCATTCAGTCTAGCCAGGTGCCGGTCAAGAGTTTACTCAGTGCAGTAGCTTGAGGCAGCAATTTGTCACAGTCCACTCGGGGGCAACTGCTTTACTCACCTAAGTCTCGTCAGCCCAGTGCATCAAACTTTAGGGAAGTTTGATGTATTGGCCTGATATTTTGACCTGTCTGTGCGTCTTTGATGGTATTCTCATTTACAAGACAGGTGGTGCCAGCTACATTTACTTTTGCAGTGTATGCGCCTGCTTATTCCTACAGAGGAATTTGATACATCAGCCTAAAATTTGGCATGTTTATACATATCGGGTAGCTTTATAGTGTACAAGACTGGTGGCTCCACCTACAGTAATTTTTGCACAGTGTATGTCCCTGCTTATTTCACAGGAGGGGTTTGACATATCAGTCTGACATTGGGCATATGTATATATCTCTTTGTTGTATACAAGAATGGTGGTGCCAGCTACAATCATTGTATCTGCCAATACAGATACTATGTTTTCAGTCGAACGCAGCCGCGGCCGCTACCGCCACCGCTGCATAGGTTTCTGGAGAACTCCTTCTTATCAACTTGGCAGAATTTTTCGAAACTCAGAATTATGATCGGGTCACATGTGAACAGCTGCGGCCTAATTTTTGGTTGACCTCAAAGGTAGTCCTTGGATAGCTTTATAACATACACTAAAAATGGTGGCGCCAACTGCAACCATTTTTGCACAGCGTCCATCTCTTCATCTGCCTTGGGATAAAATCACTCATATCTCTGCATATGTTGGACTTATCCACCTGAAATTTTGCATGTGTATACATCCTTGACAGCTTTCTTTGTTTTATGACAGGTGGCGCCACCTACGTTCACGTTTAAGCTGCAGGCATCAAAGCTCATATCTCGGGAACCGTTTGACCAGTTGGGCCAAAATTTTGCATGTGAATAGATCTCCCATAGCTCTTTATCATACGCAAAACTGGTGGCGCCACCTGCAACCATTTTTGCACAGCGTCCATCTCTTCATCTGCCTTTGGATAAAATCGACCTGATGTTTTGCAGGTTTATACATCCTTGACAGCTTTCTTGATTTTATGATAGGTGGCGCCACCTACATTCACATCAACGTTGCAGACATCCAAGCTCCTATCTTTGGAACCATTTGACCGATTGGGCAAAAATTTTGCATGTTTATTGATCTCACATAGCTCTTTATCATACGCAAAACTAGTGGCGCCACCTGCAACTATTTTTGCACAGTGTCCGTCTGTTTGTTTGCCATGGGATAAAATCACTCATATCTCGGGAGTGGTTTCACATATCTGCCTAAAATTTTGCATATGTATACAACTTGGACAGCTTTCTGGATTTTGTGGTAGGTGGCGCAACCTACATACACATTTCGGCTGCAGACATCCAGGCTATTATGCAACACACCTCACTCTGTTTCCCCTTGCCACTCAATCCATGCCTCACTTCACCCGTCCCACTCTGATTTTGGCGGATACACGTAGTCGCTTGTTAACTACCCGTATTCTAGTTTTTGTGTTGTGTGCACCCATGTCAGAATTTCAGCAGTGATGTTTGTTTAATTGTTTCTGTTCTAAGTGTTTAGTACTTGCATTATTCATATACATGTTACACATGTTCTTGAAAAGTAATGGTCCAGCATTGAAGCATTTACCTGGTGTAATCTCATTGCACAGGTTCGCATTAGGCCTGTAGGCCTTGTTAGATTCACGATGCCTTCACGCGGTAATGCTAAATGATTGCAGTCAAGCCCACTTTGTGTCATATCGGTTAATAGAAAATCCCGTTAATTGTCACATAAATATGAAATCCCAAACCATTGCCTATATAAACAATGGTAAATCTGACCGTTTAATATCATGGGATATTGTCATAATCCCGTTCATTGTCATGCTTGGAACCCTTGACAGTGATACCAGTTCGCAGTTAATATCACATCAAATGCCAATACGGCGATCAAAGAGGCCAAGGCATATCAACCGGTCACAACTCCCACCTGAGTGCGGCAGGCAAGTGTAGTGATGCATGCGAGTCACTCCTCGTCACTTAGCTAATTAACATCTTATGAAACCACGGTAATCCAGATCATTGCTTTTCTTCGTACATTAACAAAGGCGATGTTTACGATCACAGATGATACATAATTAACTCCTGGCCTTTGAAAGGCCTCGGTTTAAACTTCAGTGACATTTCGCCGAGATGATATAAAACACAAGCTCTAAACGTTGCTTACGCACTGGAGGAGATATCCGGGCGAAAACCCCAGTCGCGGCGAAACTTCAGAAAGTTGACAATGGCATGGCGATGTCCGCTCCCTGAACAGTCCTATCATAAAGACGATCATGGAAGTTTGAGTCATTATTAAGATATCCGGAAAATAAGGCACAAAAGTCGGGCAAAGAATTATTTATTAAAATAGTTTGTTACAAATAACGTTGTAACTGTGCATATTTCCTGAAATTTCACCTCTTGACCCAGACGCTACGTCTCTTTCTGTTGGCAAGTCGGATTTTTGTCAGTTATTGCGGCATGCGGCATAAAACTTACAGGATATAAATATTCAGATGTGCATTAACGTAATTTGATATGCCGTTATGCAATAAAAATATTCATAAACGTTCCTGTTTTCTGTTTATTGGCGATTTATTTATTATCATACGAGACATAGCGCTTCTTCTAGGACTCAAAAGTACATCGATGTTGAAGCCCGGATAATGTCACATCCCGGTTATTATCATAATTTATGCATGCACCATCGACATGACAATAAGCGGGCTTCACAGTTATTAAAACACGGGTGGGGGGAGATAAGGGGGTGATTTATTAACCCAAACCCTAAACAGCAGATCCGGCGCAGAGCGAATGGCCCGGTGAGGTGATGCGGTTGCTCAAAAATCACACAAGATTAACAATATAACAATGTTATCTGAGATAGAGTCCTCAAAAGGTTGTTTTGATGAGGAAATGCCTGACAAAAAGGAATATAGGCCTAGTCAACCTGAGACTGTTCACCTTGCGTGGATAACAGTATTTTGTTTGTACTTATACAGTACATGGTAGCAACAGATCGTATCTTATCGGCGGTCCCAGATTAAAATCTGTTTGTGTTTACGGTATCGATGTCAAGATGTCTGTTTACAGTGTCATGTAGAGATACACCGTGGTTTGTCATATTTGCTGGGGTTTCCTAATTCGCGATGATCGCATTAAGATATTATCGCGAAAAACGAAACCTTCGTAAATAAGACGCCCCTTCAACACCTTAATTTTTTACAGGAGCTTTCGTGGCGCCAGTATGCTATACTCATACAGCGTTTAAATTCGAAAATAATGAGTAATATTACGGAATTATCAGACCTTTTATATTAGCTGTCAATAAACGAAAAAAAGGGTCCACTCGTTGGATGATATTTCTTTGACTCTGTTATAATCAAATAGTTAAAATATATAGCGCATACCATAGAAAATTTATACAGAAAACCCTCGCGAAACGCTGAAAAAGCGGAAAACCGACAACCTTCAAATCACATGTCTATGGCTACGCTTTCACAGACTTTGATTCAGCGAACTGTCCTCGTATCTATTTCATGAATAATGAACAAACCAATAAAATGACTCCCGTACTTGGGGCTTGTAAATGCTTGTTGACATGGAATTATTCCAAAACAAATCACATGCAAACTTTTGTATAAGGATTTAATGAAAACAGTTGCATTAGGCTAGCAAGATTATATTTGTAATGTAAACAGTGGGCTATTTTTTAATTCTAACAATTTTTGACGTGAAGTATGACATTTGAAACAAGTATATCCTTGCCGTCCCACAGTCTCCAACTTGCAAAGGTTTGTTCTGATTTTAATCGCCCTCTGACGGAAGTGTGTAGTGTCAATTTCAATAAATCCAGACTGGTAACTGTCAAAACAACTTGTCCAACACCCCAATCTCTCATTGGTAAACTAATACGTGATTACAATTTAATAAATGGCGGTCGTATTTGCGGGGCGCATTGGCGCTGGGCCAGAAAAATTGCCTGTATTTGTTACTTCAAGCAGGGGTTAACGTAATTATTGTCATTTATCACTCACATAACATAAAAAAATTGTCGTAAATCTTGGCAGTCGCAATTGTAGGTTGGTCGCAAGGCGGAGTAGCACAGTGTTTTATGTTATATTTAATTATGTTCCATTTTAATAAAATAATATATACATAATTATAAAAGAGATATATAATTCATACTCTACATAAATCATATGTAGTTTTACATTGTATTGTATTGTGTGAGTGCACACATAAATGCTTATATTCACATTTTGTGTGTGTGTATATATATAAATAAATATATATAAATATAAATATATATATATATATATATATATATATATATATATAAATTATTTTGAACACTGTCATCCCGCAAGGAGCTGGTCTAATCCGTCTGCCATGAATATATGAGGTGTACTTAATTTATATTATTAAATATCCATGTGTAATAGTATGTGTGCGATGAAGAAAAAAACCCACTGTTTATTCACTACAGACTGTTTCACGGGGTGAGACCCGATCCTCAGGTGAATGTTGTATATATATATATATATATATATATATATATATATATATATATATATATATATATATATATAGGTCTAAGTATGACTGACCCGTATATCAGTGTTATATACGGGTTATCATGCAGCTATCACGCGTAATCAGTGCGTTGTGTGATACAAGTATAGTTCACTGAAGGGTCATCGTTGTCTTGTTACTGTCGATCTAACCCTAAACTAACTGCGTTAACAGGGCACAAATCGTAACCGATGAACCTAGAAGTTTTTAACTTTAAATCGAGCGAGGTCTTTTGAAAATCTATAAGAAATCTGAAATTTGTCATGATGGCCCATGGATACTTCTGCGTGCCGCGTGACAAAAACACAATTTAGATCACGATTAAAACGAGAATTTTCTTTAACAATTTTTCCGTGTTAGTGAAACCAACAATTTCTTAGTTTAAACTCATTTTTCGTTAATTTCAATCCAATATCCAGTTTCCTACCATTTATAAAAAAAACTGCTGTAACTGAATTGTTATCATAAATATATATAGACATAAGTCATTGGTTTTGCAAGGTTTCAATTTTTGACAATGTCGTGTTTCCATACTTTATGTAATGTATATATTACCAAATATATCAAGAATATATTCAGAAGGATAGCAGGGCATAAATTGTACAAATTAGACCTAAGATTCTCAAACTTTCCATACAGACAGTTTCTGATAGATATCCTTGTTGAAATAGGTCACTTTGACCATATTTTAATTCGCCATGGTCATTATTAATGGGTCTTATTCAGTTGAGCGTCATGGCCTATATGGGTTACTTATTTCGACTGACAAATAATTTTTACATGCTTCATAATTAATGCCAAGATAGAGTTATTGCATTTGACTGACGGTAAAAAAATGTACTGGTATATACATATATTATTAAATCTTGCCGTAGGATTAACTTTACTTAAAAATTATCAGTGTGTATTTTTTGTTTCAGTTCTGTCTCTGAACTATCTAATTATTGACGGTATAGTGCGATCGTACGGTCTGCTGTATCTTGATCTACTGGATGTATTTAACCAGGGACCGTTTGTCACCGGTTGGGTCGCGACTACGTTTGCAATCTCGGGGGCTGCCGTGTGTGAGTATTGACGAGGTTTTAAACTTGAAGGACCATATTGCCTACAGCCTGGCAACACTTCTGTAAATAAGATTATTATAGGAATACCTATTGTTCAGGCCTCAGATGTGCAATCACGATTACTGTAAATCAGTAATAGTCCTTGTTTATATAGGATCCAATGGGTCATTGACTGTACACTCTGATGTTACCTGACTTTATGGGCAGCCAGAAAAGCACTCAGGGAGCGCAGACCTCCGCCAAGCCAGCTCATGACCTCCATATAACATTGTCAGCAATGCAGCATTTTGTTTTCTTTTAAAAATTTGCGGAGGTAAAAAGTTTACAACTGCCTTTAATGACTCTTCTTTAAAACTTTGATTATATTTTTCTAACATACAGAAGTTTAGGCGTAAGCTACTTACGAAGTGTGCCACGGCATGGGGCGTCATTTCTCTGCTGGTCCTTAAAAAAAGTGGGAAAGAGGGTATCGATTAAAATGTAATGTGATTTCTTGTATATGATTTAATATTTATGTTAATAATATGCCGTGAAACTGGTCTCCTGTTATTTACATTTTTTTATTGTATCTTTAAGTAGATGAATTCATGAATGGTTGTTTTTTTTTTTTTGTTTTTTTTTTGGGGGGTTGGGTTGCCAGAAGAGATTAAATATGTTTCCATGTTTTTCTTCAGCACCGCTGGCAGGATGGATGTCCGACCGGTTCCCGCTGTATGTGGTGTTGTTCATCGGAGCAGTTGGCGGCTGTGTTGGGCTTCTCATCTGCTTTTTCGCTCGCACCTTAACAGAAGTGATCATATTTTATGGCATGGTGTACGGTAAGGAAAACACAGAGGTTAAAGTTGCCGTACACATGTTTTTGACACTTGCTTGTATGGTCTTAACGAAACGTTATCTCACGATATATGATACGTGTAGCGAAACATCCTGCACGATATGATAAACGATACATTTAAGTAGTATTAGAGTTCAGATTCCAAGTAATTTTTATACGCCCGTGTATGGCGGGATGTATTATGGTATACCCACGGTCCATCCGGTCGTCGTGCCGTCCGTCCGTCCGTTGTCTGTCCGTTAACCTTAAGCGTCGCCGGGATAACTTACCAGGGATTTAAATTAATGAATGTTCATCAAACTTATTAAAACTTTTAACCAATAGATTATCATGCCCGAGTTCGATTTTGGGCAAAATCCACGCATATTTAATAAGGTCCATCTCAGAGGTCACCGGGCTGCTTTGTTGTGTTACCTCGATAACTTACCAGGAATATGATGGATTCTGATGAAACTCAAATATTGAATAATGAAATATTAACAATTATAATACCTCAACTCAAGTCGATTCCTGGCAAAACCAATATATATATATATGAGGTGAGAGGTCACTAGACATTGGTGGGGTTGTCATGGCTAACCAAAATCTGATGGATTTTCATGAAACTTGTTATTAATATTTACCAAAATGGTAAATTCTCATCAAACCCACACAAATATTTTTTTATTAGAGGTAAGAGGTCACATGACATACAACGGGCGTATTATGCACCATTTGCGGCGGTCTTGTTCTTTTTTGTTCGAGAGTTAAATGAAGTAACGCGTTTCCGATGCTGCTTTCCCTTTGCTCCTTACGTCCTTGCAACAGATATCAGTAGGTTTGATATTGCGGCCATTAGCCAATCAGATGCCAAAAAACTAATTTATGACCAATGATGTTTCGCCCTAAGCTGCGTTGACGAAAAGATTTTTTTCACTCCAGTTATTTGAACATAAACCGTTTACCGGGCCCAGGGTATGCTGTAGGCGGCATAGCGCGCATGGGCTCTGGTTTTCATATACATGTATGACTTACGGATGGAGCCCTATTTTTTCATCATTTGGCCCATATCGCATTGGGCCCAGGCTCTACTCGCTTGTACTTCACATTCTTGTTTTATCTTATTGAGAATAACTGATTTAGACGTATCGACTTATGAATACCAACATTTTATTTAGTATGTTACATAAATGATGCTAAAGAAAATATCATTACATATGGCACCGTTCAGTACATCTCTATGTTGATAATATCCTGTAAGTATCGGTTAAGCTCGATTTGTACGTATTTTTATGTACCATGCGGCAAACTGGGCATAGTCGAATGAGGTTCTTACTTTAGGCGAATATATTTTTCCTATCTTTCTTCGCATTAAATGGACTTCTCCATTTTAACACATTTAATATATATACATTTAGATTCCGCGGTTAGATATCTCTGTTTTCTTCATCTGTATTTAGCAGTGTTTTGAAATAAAAAAAATAACCGCTTAAATACCAAGTAAAACGAGTCTTTGTTTTTGTTTAATTTATGTTAAATTAATGATTAATAATAATAAATAATTTTAAACTAATGAACCATATATTTGTCTTACAGGTGCGTCGAACACCTTCATATTTGTTGGGACAGCTGCAGCCACGAGCAAGATATTTGATAAAAATCGGAGCCTTGCGGTCGGCATCATGTTCGCGTCAGGCAGTTTGGGGGCCATCATAATCCCTTTTCTCTTTTCCCAGTTATTGACCACTTTTGCCTTGAGAGGAACTATTCTCATCAGCGGATCGTTATTGTTCCACGTCGCTGTGTCAGGTGCCTTTGTGTGGATGATGCTACGGAGGAATGAGGAGGAAGAAAGGTCAAAGGCCGCGACTTATGACCTTTTAGGTAAAGAACGACCACATACACATAGGCACAAAGGCAACATTGAGGTAGAAATGACGGTCATGAATAAAGACACTGCGGCTCCCACGGATAGTGGCGCGGATGCTGCAATCGGGTTGCTCACGGGAAAAGAGCAGGAAAATCTCAAATTAACTGTAGATTCCGCAAAAGATTCCAAAGACACAGAATCCTCTGTTTCATCAAGTAAATGCAACTGGGAGATGGCAAAAAAACTCTGTTCGCTGAAATTCATATGCGCGTTACTGTATTGGTTTGGGCTAGTTTATGGTTTCCATGGATACCTTCAGTACGTTCCAGCGTTTGTGGTGGATCGTGGTTATTCAAGAGATATGGGATCTTTATTGTTATCAATATGCGGAGCATTTGATTTGATTGGTAGACTCGTCATGGGGATCGCAGCCAACTTCCGGTGCACCAACATGTATTTACTGCTGTCAGTTAATCTCCTGTCAGCTTCCATCATTATCATATTGACATATTTCTTGCCAGGTATGTATTTGATGGGGATCAGTTTGGCCTTGCTTGGTTTATTTGCTGGAGGTTCGGGATCGTTACTTGCTCCAGTGATTGTTGATGCAGTAGGACCGGAACTTGTTGGAACAGGACTCGGACTGACCAATATATGTTTCGGAGCCGCACTCGGACTTTCTCCAGTTCTCAACGGTAGGTATATTCCACCTGTCAAGCTAATTCTATTCTCGCAAACTGTTAACACATTTTTATTTACAGATTGAATTCTCATTCGGGTAGAGGTTAACAATTTCATAACCAATTGTTTTCATTACCAGTGAGGCAAATACCCACGTGCACCTTGTATACTGGGGGGTGCAGTCGCTACCCACACTGCCCAAATAGTCAATACTGCCGCTGTTGGTATACAATCTTCCAGCACGTGTGTTTTGTTAACTATTTGATTTGTCAGTTTTTGTTATAATGTGTTCGTCATCAGAATCTTAAGAAAGTTTGCATTTTATATACCTTTATGCGTAACATTATCATTTACACAGAAATTTTTGTAAAAGTTAGTTTTCTTTAATTTCCCTAGGAGCCATTCGTGAGACAGTCGGCAGTTACAAGTTTGCCCCGTTCCTGGCAGGCACAGCACTGTTCATATCCTGTACCAGTATTGTTGTTGGAAACAGAGACCGTCTGCTTCACATTTGTAGAAAACGCAGGGCACCAGATACAGACCCGACAGCCTGAGAAATAAGGTAGTCTAACATATACAGAAGCATTTATAACCACGTAATCCGCGTGGAATCAATCTCCGCACGGGGGCGTCACCTGAGACTTTACCAAGCTCCACAGAATGACGCCATCAAGGTGTGGTTGTCTACCAATACGTCATTAACAAGATTGTTACCTCAGTGCGGAATTTCATCATGGAAGTTTACATGGGTCACCATGTCTATGCTGCTCTTAAGCTTAGATTTGTAGCTAGATTACGAATTCATAACGAGGAGAGACTGGTATATTAAGCGCCAAACCAATTAAGGTTGCTTGAAGATATATATGTATGTAAATTAATTAATGAGATCACGTCATCTTTGCCAGACGTAGCCGAACATAATCGTCCTGAAAAACTCGAAGTCTTGATTTGATGCTGGTTTTGTTGCCATGGCAATACCGCCTAGTCGGTCAACCAAAGAATTTGGATGGTTTATTTATTAAGGAAAATCCACAAGCAGGATATATAATCATTTCTTGCAGTTTTGTGTATTTCATAAATACACTTTGATTTGTATTAACGCGCTAGCAACCTTGCGCGCTAGCAACCGTCACTAGTGACAGCGCGTGTCATTGAGACGAAGCCAAATCCCTTCCAAAGCTACAAATTTCCTCGTGCAAGAAATGAAGGTGGTGGCGACCGTCCATGTGGCCTTGCGTCGTATTTCTGAAGCTTTATGTTTTAATTTAGATACTTGTATTTGAATAAATTCAAATCAGTATGTGTTGCATTTATATATTTTACGAGCTATTTTAAACACTGATTAAAGTTGGAAAATCCAGCTTTGCTAGACTAAGCATGTGAAAAAAAAATCCTTGGTTCAACTATTAATGGACGGTCAACAGTATGAACACTTTTTATAAAACAAAGAACAACTATTGGTTGTCAAGTAACATATATATATATATATATATATATATATATATATATATATGTGTGTGTGTGTGTGTTTAAATTATTTCTTCTTTTTATTGTATACAAGCACAACCCGGACACATATTCCGGATTAGGTCAGCTATATAATAATTAATCCAAACCACGTTTTATGGTAATACCAGTTATAAGTTTAAAAATTTTGTTACACTATTTTAATGGTGCACATTATTAATAATTATGGGCATTTTTTACGTTTGCCTCTCCGCTGAAATTGCGAAAGATCAAATGTATGCTGCATAAAATGCAGCGCGCGAAAGGAAGCGTCACCGACGGACAGAATGACCGATGGTTGGACAAGAAAGTCACAATGGGGCACCGCTTTTCATTCGGGGCTTAAAGCTGAAGAATAAAACCATACACGGTACACCGTGGATCAGCACTGACAGTTAAGATTTTCCTTGAAAGAATATTAAAATGATGGGTATTTAAGAAAATATCAGATTCGTCTGAAAATGTGAGAACTAGGCAGTTCTGTTCTCAAGACATTCTCATGATCAAGTTTTAGTAATGGTTAGTGCAGTGATGTTAAGAGCTTGGATAATGGATTTTATTTAGTTGTTCGAAATCATAACCAAAGCCCAACTGTCCCGCACAACATTCATGAAATAGCAGTACTGGAAATATAGAAAAAAATATATATGAAAAAGTGGACTGAAATTTTACATAAATCGTTTTCCATGATTATTCTTGACAGACGAAAATCCATGCTGCGAGGATTCAAGGCCCTCGGAGAACAGCTCTTTTGCTCTTCATTGAGGTCATATATGGTGCTCCAAATTGCCCATATAAGTCTACTTGTTCCAGCACTGGAATTCGCAGAATTTTGAAACTGAATGTCACAAAAGCAAAGCAAAATAGATTTTATTGGTATTCATTTAAGAAAAGGTAGGAGACATTGTCGCTGCATGGACAACCTTAAAACTCTTTTATAGCATCTATTATGCTGTAGTCTGCAGTATAGAACGTTAAAAGGGGATCGGCTTGGGAGTGGACGACCTTAGACATGGTCACAAATATATATCACATGCAAATCTGTACCCTAGGTTCAATGTTATAGGAACAAATTTCAGCTTTTGATGATCGGGCACATTGGAATGTAGCGAAAACAGAAAATGAGAGGAAGAAAAAATATAAAGAATCAATTTTGAAATCGATGTTTTGCACCCGGAGAGACCTAAGTCGATCCACCCGCATTTTTGTTTACCCAATATGATTATAGGCCTAGAATTGAAGTCTATAAGCCTCCCCGTCTGGATGGGGGGAGGGGGGGATTCAGGGATGGATCCAGGATTTCCGAAAAAGAGGAGTCCAACCCATGGGGACTAAAGACAAAAGCTATAAAAATGCCCAGGTTGCGGAAAAGGGGGATCCAGGCCGCAAATATTGGTCTGAAACCCCCCCCCCCCCCCCCCCCCCCGTATATCCGCTTCTGGGATGATCTCATACAGATTTAGGCAAGCAGCTCCGATTCGCTTATTGGTTTAGCCACGCTTATAGAAAACAAAAACAAAGCGATTGTAACGGTAGAAATTTGATATCAGTGGCCCACATTGACACACCAGCTGTTTATGGCTTTTTGTGCGTATAATTGTTTAATCTCAATACACGAGATGTATACAGGCCAGGGTTTTTTAGCTCAGCTGACTATAACTCATCTGAGCTATAGTCGTGGTCCACTGTCCGTCTTGCCGTCCGTCCGTCCGTAGATACGGCACGTTTTGAAACCGTAAGACCTAGGAATCCAAAATTTTGCATAATGTTAGATGTCCCCAAGATCTCCTACCAAGCTGAAAACGGGTCTTTGCGATTTTGTTCCTTTAAGAAATTAAGGAAAAACCTCAATTTCATTGAAAACCTATTTTCACACTTCAGGCCTGCCTAATATAAAAACCACTCATCTGTTTTCCTGATATTTTCCATAAATATTCCTCTTTATAATTCCTATGTACATGCTAGAAATTAGGTCTGTGTTATATAATTTTAAAAAGTGATGGGCTCAAACATAATGCATTTTGTAAAAAATCAGGAATGATATTTGATCGCTTAACACAAAACATGTTAAAGCTGTGGACTTTTTTTCCAGTAATATAACTTTAATTAATCAAAATTAAATTGTATACCCAAAATTAGATCAAAATCTTTCAATTTTTTTAAAATATTAGCAAAAATAAAAAATTGGTACCTTAAATTTTGCCCAACTTTAGCCACGGCACGTTTTTTTTTTTTTCCTTAAAGTACTGTGGATTTAATTTTCACAGCATGTGGACATAAGGATTTAATCTGTTAAAATCTGAAATTTGAAAATAAAAGCTGCAAAATTAGGCTAGTTATTTAATTTTTTTTTTTGAGGCCCTTGTTGTATTCCCTTACATTGTCAAGCAGTCCACTTTGTTCACTGTAGGTCAATCAGTGACGCTCTCTATGCTCCCCAGGCTGTTGGCATAATGTTATGCAATCCCATCACTAGGACAAGCCTTCTTTTCACTGAGTTGAGCTTGATCAGGCTGTCTGCAGGTAATACCATACCAAAGGGAGCCCCCCCCCCCCCCCCCCCCCCCCCCAACCTCATTCTGTTGACAGACCTGTACTATGAACAAGATGAATCTTAAAATTAACATTTTTTTCAGCAATGAGCAGTAACAACGTCGACCCCTCCCCCCCCCCCCCCACCCACCCCTTCAATACACAGGACTAATAAACAAGATGAATCTTATAATTTTAATGTTAAATAAATTCTTTTTGATGAGACTTGGACAATTTTGATTTTTTTAAAGAAAAACATTTCAGGAATTTAATCCTTATATTCAAATGTGATAAAATATTAGGATCTAATGTAAGTGCTAACTGACAAGATTTAGGAAAGATATAAATACTTTGTAGCATTTCATTCATATCTCTTAAAGTTGGCAGGGCCTAAGTGTGAATAACACTGTTAACTTAGTATTAAAATTAGGAATATTGGTCAAACTTTGTGGGATTAATTTTTAACTCATATGGCCATATATTTAACTTTTGAATACTTAATTACCTTCACACATTATTTGTTTATGAAATGTTACTTTTATATAACACTTACCGTAGGCCTATTTGTTCCCTTGGTTCATCACTAAATGGTTGAGCTCATGTCCATTATTCTATCATTTACAGAGTTTCATTTTAGCAGGGCCATTTTCTCATAGCTTTTCTAATGATAATATACATGAAAATTCAAAAGAAATAAAAATATTTTGCAATTACTAATATTTTCCAAAATTCAGCTGAGCGATGTGACCCATGGGTCCCTTGTTTCGGCCTGCACTGGCAAACAGCCATACCACAAGTTCAAAGGTTGTTGGCTTGTTAAATTGTGTTTCTAATAAATGTGATTATATATGTTGTGCATTTGCGGAGTATGCGATGATAAAAAAATAAAGCTTTCTTTGAAACTGGAACTGATCAGTACCTATATACATGTTTTATACTGCTAGCTCCCTGGACTAGGTTTCTCCTATAGTTACACGATTAATAGTATCCAATCCTCTAAATATTACGGCCAGTGTTGGGAAGCAACACCGCTGCATATGCGTCATGAGCTGATAGCTTTATTTTTTAATTGTTGTCAAAAATTAATATTCAGATAGTTTTAAGTTAAAAGATATATTTCAACAAGCATTTATTCACCCTTGTGATTTTTCCAGGACATGACTACAACTTACAAAGAATGACCCATATAAAATTCCAAAATAAATGGCTGCAATATATTCTCTTGTAGTCCTTTTAGAATCAAAAAACTAGATGTGTCGGAACGACACGAATGCCCCCGCCTTGGGCAAATTAGAAACATTTGTAAAATTTCGAAAATTTTTTTAAGTTCAGGAGGTGTCGTATGGTCAAAAGTAGGTCAACAAGGGCAAAATGCAAACTCGATCTGTAATTGGTCTATATCTGCTCACACACCAAAAATCAGGCCAATATCTGCAGGCATTGCGAAAAAAAGTCCGTACATGTGTATCTGTCATGAATATTTCTATTTTTCATGAAATTTTCTAAGTTTAGGAGCCGTAAAACGGTCAAAAGTAGGTCAACCGGGACGAAACGCGAACTCGATCTGTAACTGGTCTATATCTGCCCACACACCAGAAATTAGGCCAATATCTGCAGGCATTGCAAAAAAAAGTCCGTACAACTGTTTGATTTCGGAATGACGGAAGGACGGAATGACGGAATGACGGACATGGGTAAAACTATATGCCCCAGCCACTTTGTGGCGGGGGCATAATAATGAGCAGATTCATACACTTATAAAAAAAAAACAACATAAACAATGAATCATAAAAACTATGATTGAGATATGAAACACTGGACGGCAAGTTACATCTTAAATATATACATACATACATACATACATATATATATATATTAAACAAGTCAGAATCGTACAAAGAGATATATAATTATTCTAGTGGTGGGACATCTGGATCGTCAACAAAATCATCACTGTTCTGACGCTCTTCAACCGTTCTGTTAACGTTTGACGAACCTAGAGGAGCAGCTAATGGCTTTGACTTGTCCTTTACAATTCCTTCCAGATTTACTGTCTTTGCTTTGCTAGGGTCTACCTCTAACCTTTCATGACGAATCCTCCTGAAAAAAAAGTATTTCATGTAATTGTGATAATTATATCGTGATAAAGGACATTTTATTATCCTTAAATCCAAATAACTGTATGCCCTGAGCACACGCAGCTTTGCCATACTCCATTCAGGTAGAAAGAAGAAGGACAGAAGTTATTTTTTTTCCTTTTTAAAGTTAAAATTGTTCATATTTGTGATCTCTCCATTTTACTTGTATTATATGACTACTGTATTATTACAATTGATTATATGGTACAAATCTGGCCCTGTGGCCTTTTTCCCCTGAAGAAAATTTCTCCTCCTTTTATTTAAGGTTGAGAGTATATAACACACAAATTTATATGATCAGTATACTGGTATCTGTGTGATGGATTTTTTTGTATTCTTATATCAAAGAATGGTATACAATAAAACCATTGGCGCTTCCAGACATTCAGTTGAAAGAAGCAGTATATAATATACTAGAAATTATAAATACTAGCAATTATATAATTATCTTAGGGTTTGCAGGGACCTTTCCTGTGTATCCATTGAAGCCCAAAGATGTAGAAAAACCAAACAAGAGGAACGTACCAAGATTGCCCCAAATTTGAAGTATGAATTTTTGCCATATTTAATGATAAACCCTTTACTTGCACATACATGAGGCCCATCCAGCCTATGGTTAGAAACATTTTGCTGCAGTCTATGAAAGTAACTGAAAGGTTGTATAAAATGCATCTTTGGCAAGTCTTTGACAATACAGATATATTATACACCATACATTTTCTGGCAGCTTTTTGTTATGATTGAGACAGTGCCGTGTTTTTTAAAGGAAATAGCTATGGCTTGTTAGTGGCACCTCCTGTTTAAGGAGTAAGAAGGGAGCCCAAATAAATAAAAATGATTTGTAATCATTTTGCCTTCGAGATTTTAAGACTTATAAGCATGGGGCTTATAATAATACAGAAGTCATAACTTGTTGTTAAGACATTACAGTGAATCTCTGAAGTTCTCTAGAGATTTCGCCATTTTGCCTTTAAGGCCATGTTTGAGAGCTCTATTGTTGTGAAGGGGAATATAAGGACAAAGGATACCTCTCAGTCTTTGTAAATATGAAAGTCAGAGGTCTAAAATCACGAAATTTAAGATGACTTTGCGGATAAAAGTATAAGAGCATTTTTTTAACAACCACAAAACTAAATTTTGCCAAATGTATTTAAAACTAACCTTCCATTTTCTGTGTTTTCTTTATCTTGTTTCTTGTCTTTTTGAGCCAAAGCTGTCTCGACTTCAGCAGAAAGACGTGGTGTGGGATTCAGCTGAAATAAATGCATTTTGTGATATTTAACACAAGTTAAAAGTTTTCTATAAAATAAAGAACCCTTATTTCATGATTAATTCAGTCACTGTTGAGGAGTTTGTTCAATGAATATACTCTTGTAAATTAACAATTACAACCATACCAATCATGCTTCATATGCCAGATATTAACAAATACCTGCATAAAATGTGATAAATACAGTAAAGGGGATGTTACAAGAGCTAAATTTAATACAGACAGATATTAATCATCCTTTCAAAAATTAGGTATATTGTGATAGAGTTGAGTAGAAATTTATTAAAAAGATGATATTAACACTCCAAAATAAGTCAGAAATGTATTTTCATGAACATCTAAAATGCCATAGAAATAAGGTATGATTTATACACATCGATTATTAGCATTATCTACTTTACACATCTAATTCACCAGGTCACTTTGACCTGCTTTAAGCATAACCAAGTTTATTATCCAGGTCAGCATGACCTACTTTAGGCATGGTAATGACTAAATGGCCGGTTGTTGTGGAGCGCTTGGCAGTGCTGCAATCTGGTTTCACCTCCTCTGTTAATGCCAGTTGAAGGACCTATAAATACACAATGGTGTTAAGATTAAAAAAAATATGTTAATATTATAAATACTAAAGCTATGTATTGGACAATTCATACACTAGTAAATGACATTTTATGGAGCTTTTATAAAATTAGGAACCTCAATGGAAAACATTCAACAGTGTTCTTCTGCAAAACAGTATGATCCTTTATTGCCTCCACCAGGAGGGTATGCTTTCATTCCTGTTTGTGTGTGCGTGTTTGTGTGTTTGTTTACAACATAACTCATGCAATCATTAATGGAATCCCATGAAATAGTCAGGGCACCTTGGGAATGCGCCAAATAAAGAATCAATTAGATTTTGGTGAGGGTCCGGCTCATGATCTGGATCCAAGGACTTTCAGGAATATTCACAAATATGCAGTCACATATGCATGATTGAACATGGGAAATTGGGCCAAATAAGTGAATAAAAACACTTGTTGTTTAACATATGCACCTGGGAGTATTGGTCAATAAGTAAATGAAAGCACAAGTTGAGGAGTACCCCACATTAAGGACCGTCCACATGGCAGAGGCCTGCATTCGTGAGAATGCATATTTCTAGTTATTTCTGTAATTTGTTGTATACTGTTCTGTCAGCAACTATGCGTCTTAGTAATAAATTTATTGTTTATGCAGTCTGCCATGTTCAATATATATCCAATGACACAAGAACACTGATAAAAATTATTATGATTTGCATCAGATTCATAGGGTCAGTTTTTCTTTTTGCTTCATGAAGGTTCCGTATTTGTGATCTCACCATACAGTAACATAAAGTAACTGGAGTACATTCCTATCAGTACTGAGTTTATTTAGTGTGCACATAATCTTTAATACTCTGAAACAATAAGGACCAAAGAGTACATCTTGTTCAATACTGGCAAATAATATAAAAGATCTAACAATCTTGACATCTATATTTGATTAAAAGATTTGTTTTAATCAATAATATTGGTCTTTCGTCTTTAACCTTTCAACATAATAGGCATGGATTATGTATTACATGAGACAAATGAGGATACAGTATAAGAGACTCTTTTTCACAAAGGTTTATTTTTGCAATAATTTTCCAACCACAGTACATCAGAACATAATATTCCATTTCTATTTCATGATTACTTCAGTTCCTTTATAAACAATAAAAATTTAACATTTTCTCCATTAGCTATTTACAGATTTTTAAGGGTGTATGTATGTAACAAATATTGCTGTAAATGTCATAATTCAATAAAATTCTTTATTGAACTCTGTCTTAAAATGAATTTGAAGAGCAATCATAAGCAATGGTGCAGTGATATTTCCATTACATATATGTTCATGTTTGCCATACTGTTTTAAAAGGATGATTTTCTTTATATCAAGGTTTGCAACTCTACAACAGATGGATTTTATGTGATATAAAGAAAAAAGCAATATGTTCACTCACCTTGCCCTTCAGTGTGACCTTGACATGGTCAGTCTGAACATCTACATCACACAGTGAAGTGTCTAAATGTCTGTAGAGAAATTGAAATTTGTAATTAACTTTCCTTTCACTCATCAAATGTAAAACATTTTGCAACAATGGTCACTAAGAGTGAAACGTCCACACAGCAGTTCAAATTGTTTTCACTGTGAAGCAACCACACTATCTTGTGTTCTGCTGAGTTTCAAAGCAAAATAAATTCATTTTGTTTTTGTGCAGTGTGAACACACAAAATGTGTTTGTTTATAGCAGATGCACAGCTGCCAGTTCAGAAGTACAAATACTGTAGTTATGCATAAGCTGTGCTATGACCATATATGCTTCAAACCATGTGTAGAAAGTCAATGATATTCCACAAATAAAACTGGAAATGCATAAAAGCATGAAGGGTACAGATGTTTCTTTTAATAATTCACTTAATTTAAAACTGAAATAAAAATTATTTATGCTCACATATCTAAAACACATGTAAGGGGTAAAACTCAAGTTGGTGACAAGGACTTAAAGGCCAAAATGTAGAAATTTATTAATGGCTGCCCTTAAAATCCCCACACTATACAAATATATTATAATCAAACATCATAGAAAAAAATTTAAACCACAACAGATATCTACATGTAGAGGGAGGGATGGGAGGTGGAATACTGATAATAAATCAGTGAGGTAGCAAGCAGTGATGAATGGTCCATGAAAAGTGGCCAGATTTATAACAAGCTGAAAATGAATCCCATGTCAAATGCAGGCGAGTGTCTGATCACCCAGTACCAGAACTTGTTGACTGCGGACCTGGGTCCGCTGAGTGTGGAGGTCAAGGACAAAGTTTAAATTTAGAAGTAGTTCTGTGAGTCTTGTACTTGCATAAAACCCCCTTGTATTGCAAACTAAGTGGAATTTTGTGTGTTAAAGAGGATAAGGATGAAAGTACCTGTAAACAGCGATATCAAGGACCATATTCTTGTCGTCTTCAGTCAATGAGAAGTCAACCCTGTAAAAAAACATTGGGCAAAATGCATATATACATCAACAGATATAATATAATATAATATAATATAATATATAATATATAATATGACATAATATAATATAATATTATAAAATATATTACATTATGATATATATTATATTTTTATATAACATAATATAATATAGAGTATATGAACTGTTTGTAGAGAGCGTTACTTGATCGTACTTACTAAAGTATAAATGTAATAATCACATGAAAATAAGTATAGAAACTGGTTCCATCACAGAGCTCTGTAGAGTCATATGATTAAATACTTTAGTATTTCCTAATGACTCTGTAATTTCAGGGAATTGAAATTACCAGGTAAGACAATCACTTCATGTAATGTTTGAATTATGTTTCCTAAAAAAATGCAAGCGAATTAATTTATTTCAAAGGCATTTATCATGCATGATGTCACATTGAGGATATTTTTCAATAATCAGAATTGGTTTTCTATAAATATGTTTTAAACCTGGTCTGTTTATGTAAACTCTTGACTTACTTTGCTTCATTGACATTGAGGATTCTACCATCATCTCCTACCAGCCTTCGTTCTCTTTTTGGAGGGTCTGGGCCCTGTGTCCTGTAAATAAAGGTTACATATTACAAAACTAATAAATATAAATCATGAATAGGGCTGCAAGGATAAATCATAGACAATTGCTTTGTGATTCATTTGTCTTGAATCTATTGTTATAATATATATATATAATTAAAGTCAATTAAAAGCATTAAGACTTTTATTTTAACGAATCGTAAAATAAGCACATATAGCCCCTACATGAGAAGGGTATCACCAGGCAACCTAATGACATGACCAGCCTACCTGGACTGGGCTTTCATCAGAAGTGTATGGACTGTTGGCAGACTGGCTCCTGACAGAGTTTCACTGTGTGGCATTTGATCTTTAAAATTTTGCACAGACAAGTCAGGTGGAAATGGTTTAACGGTCTTGCATGCCTCCTGTACAGAGTCAACGTTTCACAGGTATAGAGCAGGGCTGTAAGTAGGACATCATAGTAGCCTACATAGCAGACCTTCAGTTTTGTTGTAAATCTAATCCCCCAATACTCCCAGACATTGCTTTACAGTCTTCCAAAAGCAGTGCTCTCTTTGGCCATTCAGCATTTTACTTCTGCATTGACAGTCACCAGTATGGTGAATCAAGTTTGATTATATACTGAGGTGAACAGGCAGTTTAAGGGAATTATGTGGCAGTAGGTGATTGTGGCATATAAAACAACAGCATTGCAAATGGTGTATAATATGCCTGTTGCATGTCTTGTGACCTCTGACCCAATTAAAATATGCAGGATATTTGCCAAGAATAAAATTCAGGGGAGTTTTGGTAAATTTTAATAATTAGTTTCATGTAAATCAATCAGATTTTTGGGTTACCCACAACAACCCCTACCAAAGTCTGGTGACCTCTGACCTCATTACATATGGATGGATTATGCCAGGAATCAAACTTGGGCGAGATATTATGGTGGTTAATATTTCTATTGAGTTCGATCAAAATGTATCACATTCCTGGTATGTCACCGCAGCTACACAACACAAAGTAGCCTAGTGACCTCTGACCTTATTAAATATGCATGGATTTTGCCTGTAATTGACCTTGGGTGAGATAGTCAATTGGTCAGTAGTTATGGTGAGTTTCATGAAAATGTATTGAATCGCTGATAAATACCGTGGTGACACTAAAAATTTACAGTCAGGCAGATCGTTGGTATACCATAATATGTCCCGTTATAGTCGGGCGTACAAAAAAGAGTGGCAAATGAATGAGATTATTCTGTTATACATTCTAACTCACTCTTTATTATCTTTCTCCTTCATCTTCTTCATGTGTTCATGAACCTCCAGTCTTGACTCCGGTGTGAAAGCAACTTTTTCCTCCCAGTATCTGGCAACAACAAAAATGCTTACAACAGTTAAATGAATAAGTTTCATAATAAGAGAACACTCAGAAAGGATATATGGCTGCCAAGGCTGAACAATTCTGAACTAGTACTCTAGATTAAAATCTAGATCAAGCAATGAATAAAACATGACATCAGTTCATGCTGGAGACACCTGTTGAGAATTCATGAAACTAATTCATTCAATTAATTAAAATTCATCTAAACCTACAGAAATATAGAACTTAATTCATTTCTAATCATTTACCAATTGACCAATTAATTAACTTTCCACAGAGTGAATGTAAAAATCATTTATAATTGTTTAAAATAAGGCCAAACCTGTGTAAATTTGGCACCCTGGGGACTGGAACAAACTGCCAACTTTAGAGAGGTACCGATTAAAATTTTTAATAATCATTTAAAATTGTTAAAAATATACTGCATACAAGTGTGAATGAATAATTCACACCTTGCAAAAGCAACAGAAAGGATTTTTTATTTAAATATGATCAAACATGTAAAGCCTGTAAGGAAGTTCATTAAAGTTCCTTAATGAGGCTGTTTATTCATTGTAATGGTGACGCTAGGTGCAGTTTCACTGTCTGCCACCCAAACATTGATATTACATTCTGGAAACATTGGGTGGCAGTACAAAACAATTCAATCTAAGTTAAAAAGATGTACTCAGGTTTCTGACTGTAATCAGTCATGTTTTTCTGCCTTTCAAATTGTTATTTTCAAAATTTTTATGAGAAAAAGTTACCATATTCTGTATCAAGAACTAAAAATTATCACATACTAGTAAAATACAAATTTTTAACATTTTTAAATGAGACACTTTCTACCAGCCAACAAATTGATCCAACACTTGGAACAGTTGTTCAATTATGACTGGAATCATGACTCACAGGCAAACGTTTGTTTATTTAAAAAAGGCCTGTGAGTCATGTTATCATGGTTCTTAAGTGGTTCTCTGACCTGGAGGAACAGAAGGGTCTTTAAGTGGTTCTCTGACCTGATGGAACAGAAGGTTCTTTAAGTGGTTCTCTGACCTGAAGGAACAGAAGGGTCTTTAAGTGGTTCTCTGACCTGAAGGAACAAAAGGTTCTTTAAGTGGTTCTCTGACCTGAAGGAACAGAAGGGTCTTAAGTGGTTCTCTGACCTGAAGGAACAGAAGGATCTTTAAGTGGTTCTCTGACCTGAAGGAACAAAAGGTTCTTTAAGTGGTTCTCTGACCTGAAGGAACAGAAGGGTCTTAAAGTGGTTCTCTGACCTGAAGGAACAGAAGGATCTTTAAGTGGTTCTCTGACCTTGTGGAACAAAAGGTTCTTTAAGTGGTTCTCTGACCTGAAGGAACAGAAGGGTCTTTAAGTGGTTCTCTGACCTGATGGAACAGAAGGTTCTTTAAGTGGTTCTCTGACCTGAAGGAACAGAAGGGTCTTTAAGTGGTTCTCTGACCTGAAGGAACAGAAGGGTCTTTAAGTGGTTCTCTGACCTGAAGGAACAGAAGGATCTTTAAGTGGTTCTCTGACCTTGTGGAACAGAAGGTTCTTTAAGTGGTTCTCTGACCTGAAGGAACAGAAGGGTCTTTAAGTGGTTCTCTGACCTGATGGAACAGAAGGGTCTTTAAGTGGTTCTCTGACCTGAAGGAACAGAAGGGTCTTAAGAGGTTCTCTGACCTGGTGGAACAGAAGGGTCTTTAAGTGGTTCTCTGACCTGAAGGAACAAAAGGGTCTTTAAGTGGTTCTCTGACCTGAAGGAACAGAAGGGTCTTAAGTGGTTCTCTGACCTGGTGGAACAGAAGGGTCTTTAAGTGGTTCTCTGACCTGGTGGAACAGAAGGGTCTTTAAGTGGTTCTCTGACCTGGTGGAACAGAAGGGTCTTTAAGTGGTTCTCCGACCTGGTGGAACAGAAGGGTCTTTAAGTGGTTCTCTGACCTGAAGGAACAGAAGGATCTTTAAGTGGTTCTCTGACCTGAAGGAACAGAAGGGTCTTTAAGTGGTTCTCTGACCTGATGGAACAGAAGGGTCTTTAAGTGGTTCTCTGACCTGAAGGAACAGAAGGGTCTTTAAGTGGTTCTCTGACCTGAAGAAACAGAAGGGTCTTAAGTGGTTCTCTGACCTGGTGGAACAGAAGGGTCTTTAAGTGGTTCTCTGACCTGAAGGAACAGAAGGGTCTTTAAGTGGTTCTCTGACCTGAAGGAACAGAAGGGTCTTAAGTGGTTCTCTGACCTGGTGGAACAGAAGGGTCTTTAAGTGGTTCTCTGACCTGGTGGAACAGAAGGGTCTTTAAGTGGTTCTCTGACCTTGTGGAACAGAAGGATCTTTAAGTGGTTCTCTGACCTGGTGGAACAGAAGGGTCTTAAAGTGGTTCTCTGACCTGGTGGAACAAAAGGATCTTTAAGTGGTTCTCTGACCTGAAGGAACAGAAGGGTCTTAAGTGGTTCTCTGACCTGATGGAACAGAAGGGTCTTAAGTGGTTCTCTGACCTGGTGGAACAGAAGGGTCTTTAAGTGGTTCTCTGACCTAGTGGAACAGAAGGATCTTTAAGTGGTTCTCTGACCTGGTGGAACAGAAGGTTCTTTAAGTGGTTCTCTGACCTGATGGAACAGAAGGGTTTTTAAGTGGTTCTCTGACCTGAAGGAACAGAAGGATCTTTAAGTGGTTCTCTGACCTGGTGGAACAGAAGGTTCTTTAAGTGGTTCTCTGACCTGGTGGAACAGAAGGGTCTTTAAGTGGTTCTCTGACCTAGTGGAACAGAAGGGTCTTTAAGTGGTTCTCTGACCTGGTGGAACAGAAGGGTCTTTAAGTGGTTCTCCGACCTGGTGGAACAGAAGGGTCTTTAAGTGGTTCTCTGACCTGAAGGAACAGAAGGATCTTTAAGTGGTTCTCTGACCTGGTGGAACAGAAGGTTCTTTAAGTGGTTCTCTGACCTGATGGAACAGAAGGGTCTTTAAGTGGTTCTCTGACCTGAAGGAACAGAAGGATCTTTAAGTGGTTCTCTGACCTGGTGGAACAGAAGGTTCTTTAAGTGGTACTCTGACCTGATGGAACAGAAGGGTCTTTAAGTGGTTCTCTGACCTGAAGGAACAGAAGGATCTTTAAGTGGTTCTCTGACCTGGTGGAACAGAAGGTTCTTTAAGTGGTTCTCTGACCTGGTGGAACAGAAGGGTCTTTAAGTGGTTCTCTGACCTGGTGGAACAGAAGGGTCTTTAAGTGGTTCTCTGACCTGGTGGAACAGAAGGGTCTTTAAGTGGTTCTCCGACCTGGTGGAACAGAAGGGTCTTTAAGTGGTTCTCTGACCTGAAGGAACAGAAGGATCTTTAAGTGGTTCTCTGACCTGGTGGAACAGAAGGTTCTTTAAGTGGTTCTCTGACCTGATGGAACAGAAGGGTCTTTAAGTGGTTCTCTGACCTGAAGGAACAGAAGGATCTTTAAGTGGTTCTCTGACCTGGTGGAACAGAAGGTTCTTTAAGTGGTTCTCTGACCTGATGGAACAGAAGGGTCTTTAAGTGGTTCTCTGACCTGAAGGAACAGAAGGATCTTTAAGTGGTTCTCTGACCTGGTGGAACAGAAGGTTCTTTAAGTGGTTCTCTGACCTGGTGGAACAGAAGGGTCTTTAAGTGGTTCTCTGACCTGGTGGAACAGAAGGGTCTTTAAGTGGTTCTCTGACCTGGTGGAACAGAAGGTTCTTTAAGTGGTTCTCTGACCTGGTGGAACAGAAGGGTCTTTAAGTGGTTCTCTGACCTGAAGGAACAGAAGGATCTTTAAGTGGTTCTCTGACCTGGTGGAACAGAAGGTTCTTTAAGTGGTTCTCTGACCTGGTGGAACAGAAGGGTCTTTAAGTGGTTCTCTGACCTGGTGGAACAGAAGGTTCTTTAAGTGGTTCTCTGACCTGGTGGAACAGAAGGTTCTTTAAGTGGTTCTCTGACCTGGTGGAACAGAAGGGTCCTTAAGTGGTTCTCTGACCTGAAGGAACAGAAGGTTCTTTAAGTGGTTCTCTGACCTGGTGGAACAGAAGGTTCTTTAAGTGGTTCTCTGACCTGATGGAACAGAAGGGTCCTTAAGTGGTTCTCTGACCTGAAGGAACAGAAGGTTCTTTAAGTGGTTCTCTGACCTGGTGGAACAGAAGGTTCTTTTTAGTGGTTCTCTGACCTGAAGGAACAGAAGGGTCCTTAAGTGGTTCTCTGACCTGAAGGAACAGAAGGTTCTTTAAGTGGTTCTCTGACCTGGTGGAACAGAAGGTTCTTTAAGTGGTTCTCTGACCTGAAGGAACAGAAGGATCTTTAAGTGGTTCTCTGACCTGGTGGAACAGAAGGTTCTTTAAGTGGTTCTCTGACCTGGTGGAACAGAAGGGTCTTTAAGTGGTTCTCTGACCTTGTGGAACAGAAGGTTCTTTAAGTGGTTCTCTGACCTGGTGGAACAGAAGGTTCTTTAAGTGGTTCTCTGACCTGGTGGAACAGAAGGGTCCTTAAGTGGTTCTCTGACCTGAAGGAACAGAAGGTTCTTTAAGTGGTTCTCTGACCTGGTGGAACAGAAGGTTCTTTAAGTGGTTCTCTGACCTGATGGAACAGAAGGGTCCTTAAGTGGTTCTCTGACCTGAAGGAACAGAAGGTTCTTTAAGTGGTTCTCTGACCTGGTGGAACAGAAGGTTCTTTAAGTGGTTCTCTGACCTGAAGGAACAGAAGGGTCCTTAAGTGGTTCTCTGACCTGAAGGAACAGAAGGTTCTTTAAGTGGTTCTCTGACCTGGTGGAACAGAAGGTTCTTTAAGTGGTTCTCTGACCTGAAGGAACAGAAGGGTCCTTAAGTGGTTCTCTGACCTGAAGGAACAGAAGGGTCCTTAAGTGGTTCTCTGACCTGAAGGAACAGAAGGTTCTTTAAGTGGTTCTCTGACCTGGTGGAACAGAAGGTTCTTTAAGTGGTTCTCTGACCTGGTGGAACAGAAGGGTCCTTAAGTGGTTCTCTGACCTGAAGGAACAGAAGGTTCTTTAAGTGGTTCTCTGACCTGGTGGAACAGAAGGGTCCTTAAGTGGTTCTCTGACCTGAAGGAACAGAAGGGTCTTTAAGTGGTTCTCTGACCTGGTGGAACAGAAGGTTCTTTAAGTGGTTCTCTGACCTGGTGGAACAGAAGGGTCTTTAAGTGGTTCTCTGACCTGGTGGAACAGAAGGATCTTTAAGTGGTTCTCTGACCTGGTGGAACAGAAGGTTCTTTAAGTGGTTCTCTGACCTGGTGGAACAGAAGGGTCCTTAAGTGGTTCTCTGACCTGAAGGAACAGAAGGTTCTTTAAGTGGTTCTCTGACCTGGTGGAACAGAAGGGTCCTTAAGTGGTTCTCTGACCTGAAGGAACAGAAGGGTCTTTAAGTGGTTCTCTGACCTGGTGGAACAGAAGGTTCTTTAAGTGGTTCTCTGACCTGGTGGAACAGAAGGTTCTTTAAGTGGTTCTCTGACCTGGTGGAACAGAAGGTTCTTTAAGTGGTTCTCTGACCTGGTGGAACAGAAGGTTCTTTAAGTGGTTCTCTGACCTGGTGGAACAGAAGGTTCTTTAAGTGGTTCTCTGACCTGGTGGAACAGAAGGTTCTTTAAGTGGTTCTCTGACCTGGTGGAACAGAAGGGTCCTTAAGTGGTTCTCTGACCTGAAGGAACAGAAGGTTCTTTAAGTTGTTCTCTGACCTGGTGGAACAGAAGGGTCCTTAAGTGGTTCTCTGACCTGGTGGAACAGAAGGTTCTTTAAGTGGTTCTCTGACCTGGTGGAACAGAAGGTTCTTTAAGTGGTTCTCTGACCTGGTGGAACAGAAGGTTCTTTAAGTGGTTCTCTGACCTGGTGGAACAGAAGGTTCTTTAAGTTGTTCTCTGACCTGGTGGAACAGAAGGGTCCTTAAGTGGTTCTCTGACCTGAAGGAACAGAAGGGTCTTTAAGTGGTTCTCTGACCTGGTGGAGCAGAAGGTTCTTTAAGTGGTTCTCTGACCTGGTGGAACAGAAGGTTCTTTAAGTGGTTCTCTGACCTGGTGGAACAGAAGGTTCTTTAAGTGGTTCTCTGACCTGGTGGAACAGAAGGATCTTTAAGTGGTTCTCTGACCTGGTGGAACAGAAGGTTCTTTAAGTGGTTCTCTGACCTGGTGGAACAGAAGGTTCTTTAAGTGGTTCTCTGACCTGGTGGAACAGAAGGTTCTTTAAGTGGTTCTCTGACCTGGTGGAACAGAAGGATCTTTAAGTGGTTCTCTGACCTGGTGGAACAGAAGGTTCTTTAAGTGGTTCTCTGACCTGGTGGAACAGAAGGTTCTTTAAGTGGTTCTCTGACCTGGAGGAACAGAAGGTTCTTTAAGTGGTTCTCTGACCTGGTGGAACAGAAGGGTCCTTAAGTGGTTCTCTGACCTGAAGGAACAGAAGGGTCTTTAAGTGGTTCTCTGACCTGGTGGAACAGAAGGTTCTTTAAGTGGTTCTCTGACCTGGTGGAACAGAAGGTTCTTTAAGTGGTTCTCTGACCTGGTGGAACAGAAGGTTCTTTAAGTGGTTCTCTGACCTGGTGGAACAGAAGGTTCTTTAAGTGGTTCTCTGACCTGGTGGAACAGAAGGTTCTTTAAGTGGTTCTCTGACCTGGTGGAACAGAAGGTTCTTTAAGTGGTTCTCTGACCTGGTGGAACAGAAGGGTCCTTAAGTGGTTCTCTGACCTGAAGGAACAGAAGGTTCTTTAAGTTGTTCTCTGACCTGGTGGAACAGAAGGGTCCTTAAGTGGTTCTCTGACCTGGTGGAACAGAAGGTTCTTTAAGTGGTTCTCTGACCTGGTGGAACAGAAGGTTCTTTAAGTGGTTCTCTGACCTGGTGGAACAGAAGGTTCTTTAAGTGGTTCTCTGACCTGGTGGAACAGAAGGTTCTTTAAGTTGTTCTCTGACCTGGTGGAACAGAAGGGTCCTTAAGTGGTTCTCTGACCTGAAGGAACAGAAGGGTCTTTAAGTGGTTCTCTGACCTGGTGGAACAGAAGGTTCTTTAAGTGGTTCTCTGACCTGGTGGAACAGAAGGTTCTTTAAGTGGTTCTCTGACCTGGTGGAACAGAAGGTTCTTTAAGTGGTTCTCTGACCTGGTGGAACAGAAGGATCTTTAAGTGGTTCTCTGACCTGGTGGAACAGAAGGTTCTTTAAGTGGTTCTCTGACCTGGTGGAACAGAAGGGTCCTTAAGTGGTTCTCTGACCTGAAGGAACAGAAGGGTCTTTAAGTGGTTCTCTGACCTGGTGGAACAGAAGGTTCTTTAAGTGGTTCTCTGACCTGGTGGAACAGAAGGGTCTTTAAGTGGTTCTCTGACCTGGTGGAACAGAAGGTTCTTTAAGTGGTTCTCTGACCTGGTGGAACAGAAGGTTCTTTAAGTGGTTCTCTGACCTGGTGGAACAGAAGGTTCTTTAAGTGGTTCTCTGACCTGGTGGAACAGAAGGTTCTTTACACACAATAAATCTGATACCTACTCCTGCTCTTTCCTTTCTCTTTCTTTCTTGGCTTCTTCTGAATCTTCTTCATCCTCCTTAGCTTCATCTCCTTTATCCCCATCTCCATTCCTGGGCAACAGATAACTTATATACTGATTATATGTATCCTGCTTACAGACCGGCAGTTTTGTACACACAGTGTTAAAATATACTAGACTATTAATCCCAAGAATTACTATGTCCTTAGTAAAGTATGTTGTTAAATGAAGAGGAGGTCGCTATGGCAACTAAAAGTTTAACCTTGATTGAACATAGGTTTGCACCCTTAAGGTACTGCAATTTAATTGACAAAGTGCAATAATTTAAGATACAGGCATTGCTGTAAGTTTCAATCCGGTCAAACATGTGTTTTTTACCTTTAAACTCTAAAAGATTTGGAATTAAGTTGACAAAGTGTTATCCTTAAGGATACAGGCATTGTTGTAGGATCACCTGGTCCAACGTATTGTAAGACATCAGGATTACTACCTGTCAGCTATCAGTATTTGGACTCGCCCATTAATGCCACCCCTACTGTAAAATAGGCTGGCGTACGGCCAGGAATGTTCCCGGCTCCTCACTCTTCCGCATGCATTTGAATGATGCAGACGTGGACAGTGGCCCACGTCTGGTCAGCACTAGGTTTAGTCATTTTAACGTGTTAAGGGGCTAAAGGATAATCGACACAAGGCCAAGTTCAGAAGTCTGCCACAACCATTCTAGCTCCCTGTTCATTACGTGTAAATATCAGACTGGCAGCATAATATAAAGGACAGATATTTCTGCTACTTGGTAATTTAAACCTAAAATTCTGTGTTGTTTTCTATAATTTGTGGGAAAATTCCTACATTGGCGAGCGGTTGCCAGCTTGTTAATCTAAAATATTTACAAGCATTGATTCGATGTTTTCTATTATTTGTGGGAAAAATCCTACAGTATGTTTGCACCTTCAAAACACTCAGGACCAGCATGAAGGGCCAGGATGAGCTTAGATGACAGTTACAATTCCCCCTGGAACATGCAAGAATGTTATACTTATACAAAAACATTACACTATGGGTTATGACAGGTTACAAAGAGATATGTTCTAAAATTGTTGGTAGTACCAGACAATCAAAAGAAGGTCATATATGACAAGTCACTGGTGATTTTATTACATAAAGATTTTACCTCTCTTTGTTCATATCTGTGTACCATCTGCCATCAAATCCTGGCTTTTTGTTCTTCTTCCTTTCTTCTTTTAGCTTGGCTTCTTCTTTCTCTCTTTCCTGAATGTATTAATTTGATATTAAAAATAAAATGACAATATGAATCAGATAAATACACACAAGCTTACCTAAACCAAGTATGTATATGCAAAAATAACAAAAATATTTCTGGACAATTTTTTTAAATTTTGAATAAATTGAGAGGAGCTAATTAAATTATTGAGCTGACCTAGATCAAATGCCACACAAAAGAATAACTGTTTGAAAAACAGCAAAGTAAAAATTTTATTTTTTAATTTACCAGACAAGATAAAGAAGTGGAAATTTACCTACTTTCAGAAAGAATGAAAAATCCTTGAAATTAATTATTTTAACATCACAAAATGTATACATGTGAAACAATAAACCTACCCTTTTCAATCTGTATTGCTCTTGTTGTTTAAGAATTTGTGGTCTTATCTCATCATAAGCCTGAAAATAAGAAAAACAGAACTGCTTTTAGCATTCAAGATAATCTACACTGGTCCAATGAAAGATTTTTTACCATGCCCATTGTTTGAAACAAGTTATAAATCGCACACTGATTGAATTTGCCTTCCTATTTGCCTGAAGGTAGCTACATCAACTGCTTGAAGGCTAATATGAACACACAATGAAAAAGGCCCTTAATAATCTTATCAAATTACCATGCATATTATCAACTTTATATAGTCTCTCTATCTAAGATTTAAATGGATTAAATTTCAATAATTTTTTTCTAAGTGGTCAGAAAGTAAGAATAAAAGTTATACCTTGTTTGTGTGTATGTCTGTATGTGTGTCTCAGTGTTTCTCTGTATTGGTCTATTTCTGTTGGCCTACCAAATATGTCTCCACTTGTTTTTTTTTGTGTTTAATGGTATCAAACTCATGTACAATTGCTGATGTTAGTTGTGTTTAATAGGTTATATGTAAACCTAAAACTCAAAGTTATACTTACTTGGATTGCCTGTATTCTCTCAGATTTCTCTATTTCTGTACCATCAAGGAATTTGAGCTGTCGTAACGATGCAATGACATATTGTCTGTAGCCTTCGTATTGTGTACAGGGGTTTCCTGTCAAAAATCTAAAACAAAAGAATGAAAACATTAAAAGTGGCATGACACCATCATTAACCCCCCCCCCCCCCCCCCCACTCAAGTTACATACAAATTAATTCAATCTTTGGCTTTATATTTTATCCAAACCATGATTTTTAAGTCAAGTATTTTATTGGTGGAGGCATGTGCTTTCTCTGTGCTCTCGATCTGTAGTGAAATTTCATTTTTATTAAATCTTTATACAAAAAATTTCAGGGAAATTTACAGAAGAGGTTTTACTGATAGAGTTGTACATAAACAAATGGGAATACATAAAACCAGACAAATCCATTATGCATCAGGAATTATTCTTAAAGGTACATTAACATTTGCAACAATGCATATTTTCTCATGCCATAAGTTCATTTTGGTGAATACAATAGTGGGGTGACATTGTGGGGTACAGCTGCAAGGCGGTGTGTGTACTACGTTTAGTTTGACCCACTAATTGAGCTCAGTGCAAGTTTATTACAACTTTTGCACAGAATTAATCATCAGTATAAAACAAAAAAATATTGGCAGATGTATTTTAAGGAGAAAACACTGCACTTGATGTACATTTAATATACCTGGTATGTGTATTTAATAGGTCCCTCTTATGACCCATCTTTCCATAGAATTTCCCTAAAATTTCATATATACTGATATATTTTCCATATAATTAAAGATGACTTGCACATTATCAAATGAAAGACAAGATAGTCAGACATGAACTACATTCAACCTGGCCAATGGGGGTTTTAATCATTTTTAAAACAAGAATGTGACTTACAGTTCTCTAAAATCATGTAGATCTTTCAGTATCTCTATGCCTGTGAGTTCCCCAACAAAGTTCACAGTCAGGTCCAGCTTTCTGAGTGATTCACATCCTGGAATTATTTTTAATATCAAAATTATTTAAATTTATCATTAACTGATATTTATTAACACTGTTGTACAAAGAGAATCAAGGTAATGATCCCACTGAGGTGTGTGCATGTGTGTGTTTTTGTGTGCATTTGTAAGTCCTGAAGCAGCTTAAAGGGGCCTAATCAGATAGTGGATGTCTTTCAACTAAAGATAATCCCTTGAACCTTTGATAAAAAATTAAACCAGAAAATGCTGATCCCACCACAGTCTGTACATTTTGCTTATATCCATGAGTTGATAATTTGTGGTATGTCTGCTAAAATAATCCTAACATATCCAACAAGGACGCCTGGCAGGAAGTAAGAAGACATCTGAGTTTTGTAAATGGCATTTTGCAACTGGTATCCACCCTAAGTTTTTCCAAATGTCAATATTACTGTGTTTACTAACAGCTAGTATATAAGCAAGCTCGTACATCTGTCACAGAGGCATTATAGTAATATTACCTGACAGAAATTACCTTGAGTACATAAATATGTGATTAGCTGCCTTTAACACATTTGTGGTACAGCCACTGTTGCCGATAAAGTCAAACATATGAATAATAATAATAATAATAATAATACATAGTATTTATATAAGACATGGGTCTGATTTTCTACCATTGACCATTTTCTACTGATATTATAAAACATATAATGAAAGAACACTGAATTCCTTTAATGCAGATGCCTTAAGGATCTGATGCCTCATCTGACAAAATATTTGTCAGATCATGCAGTGACTATTCTGGTAAGCGCATGGGGTTGGACAGGTCAGGAGAGGAATCCTGCGTTGAGTCCACACTATCTGAGTCTAAGACCAAGTTCAGGCCACTGTATATAATGAAAGTCATTATAGAATGTTGATTTTTTTCTGTTGCACTCGAAATGGACTCAGTCAGATTTCTTGAGTCCTTTCCCCCCGGAGTCTGAGTACAAGTCAGAGTTTAGGATTCTCGAGCCCAAGTCTGAGTCCCCAAAAAAGTGTTCAGACTCGAGTCACTGTTGCATATACCAAATAAGGGGTGACCCAGGGTGTCCTGCTGCCGCAACCGCAACCATGTAAAGGAATCGTAGCTGGAGCCCTGTGAGGACATATGTACTTGATTTTGTGTGGGTATATGCATGTGTGTCCATAAGTTAAATAAATAATGTCAAATTACATAGAAATGCTTGTTTTCTAACTTAATTCAAATCCAACATTGTGCAGAAACATTTCAGAGTGTATCACCAGTGAAAAGAGAATAATGCAAAATGTATGTATTCCAACAGTTGCAAACAAGATAACTTAAAAATAATCAACCAATTTGTACTAAAGACTGTAGTAGGGTACAAACCTTCAAGATTTTCAATTTTTTCTATATTGTTCAATGCCAGATTCAGATATTCAAGTTTCTTTAGCCTGCCAACATTTTCTGAAATTGAAAAAGAAACAAATTGTGTGTATCAATGCATCAAAGACATAGATATACAAAAACCTTATTCCTGAAGTACAACAACATTTTAATTATATTACATACATCAAGTCACATTCTTAAAGGGGCACAAACACATATCTGACCTTTGTAAACCAAAGGTAATCCCTTGGAGCTGTAATAATAATAGGCTAGAAAACATGGATATCTCTGTAATAAACTGCTCGTTTTGTTTATATCAATGTGTTTATTATATTTGTGGGCTGGCTGAAATTATCCAAACAAATTCAACAAGGGTATCTGGCAGCAAAATAGATAACCCTGAGCTTTGCAAATGGTGATTTGCAACAAATGACCTTTCTACCTCCATATATTTGCAACCTACCACATTAGGTTACATGTTTTTCAAATCTGTCAACATTGCTTTGTTTACAAACATGCTGATTAACAAGTACATACATCCTACATGGAGGCCTTATGAGAACTTTTCACAACCAAAATTACCCTTAGATCATTAATATATACACAGAGGAAGCCAGAAATCATTTTATTTTTTAAAGGTAGGTGTATGGGCACCTTTAAAGCATTAAACAAGAACAAAAAATCTAAAAAAAAACATACATATTTCTTTATTTCTTTCAAGCTTTTGATATACAATCATAACATACCATATATGAGAATGTGTTACCACAGAAGCACTTTATATCACCGCAATGACACAATATTTAGTTTTAAATCAGGAATATTATTAATATTTGCTTATCATATACTCACCTATTTTTTGTATCAAATTACTCTGCAGGTAGAGAATTTTAAGTTCTCTGCACCACTTCTGAATGTGTTCTATCCTACAATATAAACAGATAAAATCACTCTTGATGAATGTTAGAACCAGATGAGCTGAAGGAGAATCGCCTGAACTACATTTAGTGTTATATCATATTTATATTTTCCCTCTATGCTAATTCTCTCATAACTACTGATGTCAAACAATTTCTTGTAAACTAAGATACCTTATATCCTACAGAATTCTTGCCCCATTTCATATTTTATTACTTATCTCAATCTTATATTTACAGTAATTATATTTTATAACAGGTACTAGTTCATCAGATTAAATGTTAAATGGACGTGCACACATGAGCTAAGGCATCATCATCAAAATGCACACAGGTTATTTTTCTAGACAATTTGTTTCATTACATATTCAAACACTTTTCCATATCCAAGCAAATGTTTCTTATTTTCAGAGACCTAAACACACAAGAACACAAAGTTTGAAATTTACCTTTCTATATCTTGTTGGTGAAGTGAAACTTCTTCAAGGGTTGATATTTCTAGATTATTGTGCTCCGCCCTTTTTCTTATCAATTGTTCCGTAACTGTAAGAAAGATCAGCTTGTTAATGTATTTTTTTCTTTACTGAGAGATTACCAAAATTAATTTTTGCTCATTTCTGGAGAATGTTCTGTAACAGAGGTAATTGCATATGCTACCTACCCTCCAATTCAACTTTAAGTGGACTGACCCATTAATAAGCTCGCCCAATGGTAAAGCTGTTAAAAACCTCACTTGCTCTCTGGTGCCTGAATGGATGTGTGGCATCTATCCAGCCATTGGTGGATATGATTACACATCTGATAAGACAGCACTTAGCCAAGTCCCTATGATATAATTAGGGGCTAAACATTAATCGACATAAGGTGCATCCTTTTGATAGTACCTGCCATGATTGTATAGCTGTTTAACCATCACATTCAACCCTCAGATTGGCAGTATATGTATTGGCTCAATAATAACATCCATTCCAAATTCAGACAGAGCATCCAGCCATTTAGTGATTTATTCCCAGGGGAGTGGAAATAAGCATTCTTTATTTCCACTCCCTGGACCTAGTCTAGAATTCAGGCTGCTGTTCAGGACACATTGAGACACAACAGATCAATACATGTTAAATGTTATAAGTAGAGATTCAAATTACTCTTCTGCACAGGAAAAAGGTATAAAGTTTTTTGGCAGGGCTATTTCTGTCATACCATTGGAAAAGCCCGCAACAGAGGACTTTTTTAAGACTGGCCTTATGTGCACATGTCCTGTGTACATCATTCACAAATCACAACTGATGTCTTGGGCCCTACAGCTGTACAGGCATTGTATTCACACAGATCATGCCTAGTCCACGTATAAATGGTACTGTGGTTGCCTTTTTGTTCGTGAGGGTTTTAATTTCGCGATATTCGCGAATAGGAAATAATCACGAAAATGAAACCCTCGGGAATAATTGGCCAGTTGAGTATGTTCTTCTTGTTCAGTGAAACCAATACTTGTATGTAAATAGTTTAGAACAGTGAGAAATATAATAATTAATTACATTCAAGCAGGTATAGGGTAAACGTTCCCTTGAATTTGAACTACACTACCTGTGCTGTGTGTATGGGACCATCGTTATATAAGCAGAATAGCACAAACTCATGAATTATTCTCATTTTATGATACACACAGGTATGGCTTTACCTAAGATTTGATATAGTTTCTGGTGAAATCGCGAAAATGAAACCCTCGCGAAACATTCAAAACTTAGAAATCGCGAAATTTCAGCCTCGCGAATATAAAGCCAACCACAGTATATTTCAAGGATTAGTATTTACAAAAAAACATGCAATTAAGGCAAATAAAAAAAGGTATGGTTTTCAGGCATTTTTTTTCCGGAATCACTGCAGGCGGGCGGTAATTTATTTAGTAACCTTTTTTTGTATGTTTCGAAAAAAATGTCATTAGTTCAGAGAAAAGCATGAAATTAACAGTATTTATTTTTGCTTAACAGGTAAAAGCACTATATAATATAGGAAATCGTAATCAAAATTGTATTATCTTTTTGAAAGATGAAAATCAACGGATACAATTTAAGTGTTCCTGTGATAGATCATACTTACTCCTCTGTACGTTAATTATATCTTGTAGCCTCTTCAGCAGAACTATAGAAAGCGGGCTTCAGCCTACCGCCGGTACCTTATGCACAACGGGTGTCGAATAATAAACCGTTTCCTGAAAAAGGCCGATACATTTTATTTTCCTGAGAATTCCCGTATTTAATTTTGCTCATAACTGGAGTTTATTATATTAGAGGAGGTGGGTTCCAGGGAACCTGGCTTCCCCGTCTGAACGGGGGTGTGGGGGTGGAGCCACCACCTAAAGCTTAATTTTCCTGGTCAAATAGTAAATGGTTTCCTATTTTCGCAATAGATAGCGCTTCAATCGCAGATATAAATGAACAAAACTCGCTCTTGCTGGTATCTGGTCTTCACGGCTCACTAAGTAGTGTGTAGGGCTCCTAGTTTAGAGATCCTAGGTTCGATTCCCGATTCAGCCGACTTCCGATGCTTAGTAGTTGTTATGTTAGAAGAATTGAGTGTAGGGACATATACAGGAAAAAGTAGGAGTTAAAATAGGGAATGAGAGGAGACAGTTTTATTTATATTTTCTTCAACAGAAGCGAAGCCCGCTTTCTATAGCGGCTCCACCTTTTCACCTGTATCTTAGCCCGTAATATTATTACCAATAATTAGACCCAGTTGTGGCTCTGTTAAATGAACAGAGCCACAGCGCTTCGCCTTCATTCACTTAGCGTTCAGTGATACATTGAGTCAAACTTTTCTGTCTGACGAGAAAATTACGCTCCGTCAACTTCTTATTTCTAGGCCTACCTTGGTTTAAGATGATTATGCACCCATCAGCCAAAATAATTTGAACTGTCGATCTATTTTAAACATGTTACAGGGTAAATACCACTTGGGGAGTACTGGATGTACGCAGACAGTTGTCAACGCTCACCTTCACCTTGGCCTCTGTTCACGTGATAGCTGACCGGCTTGTTTCCCATAGTGCTTCCCATAGTGACAGTGAGGGAGCAGTGACCCTAACAAACCTGTTTTCACTTGAAAGGTTAAAACTTTTTTTCTTTAAATTGGTAAATATATTGGTTCACATTCAGATTTGTTTGTTTTCTTCTTCCCTTTCAGTATAAAATGTGTGAGTACAAACAATTTTATTGGGTAAAATTGCTTACAAACACATTTTATGGCACTGCCCCTAACGGTGTTAAGCTTGCGGCATGCTTTGCCTGCTTGCCACGGCACTGGTAGCTGTTGGGTATTAAAGGACACATTGCAATGGGCGCCACGCGGGAAGCACTATGGGAAACAAGCCGGTCAGCTATCACGTGAACAGAGGCCAAGGTGAAGGTGAGCGTTGACAACTGTCTGCGTACATCCAGTACTCCCCAAGTGGTATTTACCCTGTAACATGTTTAAAATAGATCGACAGTTCAAATTTTTTTGGCCAATGGGTGCATAATCATCTTAAGCCAAGGTAGGCCTAGAAATAAGAAGTTGACGGAGCGTAATTTTCTCGTCAGACAGAAAAGTTTGACTCAATGTATGAGCGAATGCTAAGTGAATGAAGGCGAAGCGCTGTGGCTCTGTTCATTTAACAGAGCCACAACTGGGTCTATACCAATAATGTACAATATAACCATTCGGAGCCACTATAGAACGCGGGCTTCGCTTGTATTGAGGAACATATGAATAAAATTGTCACCTCTCATTCCCTATTTTAACTCCTACTTTTCCCTGTAGATGTCCCTACACTCAACTCTTCTAACATAAACAACTACTAAGCATCAGAAGTCGCCTGAATCGGGAATCGAACCTACGATCTTTGGACTAGGAGCCCTACACGCTACTAAGTGAGCCGTGAAGACGAGATACCAGCAGGAGCAAGTTTTGTTCATTTATATCTGCGATTGAAGAGGCATCTATCGCGAAAATGGGAAACCATTTACTATTTGAACAGGAAAATTAAGCTTTAGGTGGGGGCTCTGCCCCGACACCCCCGTTTAGACGGGGAACCCAGGTTCCACGGACCCCTCCTCCTCTAATATATAAAACTCCAGCTATGAGCAAAATTAAATACGGGAATTCTGAGGAAAATGATATGTATCGGCCTTTTCCAGGAAACAATTTATTATGCGACACCCGTTTTGCCGGCGGTAGGCTGAAGCCCGGTTTCTATAGTTCTGCCAACCATTCTTCATGCGATTCAATATGCTCGTATCCGTCATGATTCCTCCCTGTTTTATAGTAGTTTCCTAACTTATTCGATTTTTGTTTATACCCAGTTTTAAGTGCGTCAGGTATCCTGCAGACTAATACAGTGATGCTGAGTGTGTTGTCACACAGGTGTAGGACCACTGCTGAAGGAAATAAGCCGGGACTTGCCTGTTGGCGCTGAGCGATAATAGGGAATATCCAAAAACTGTAAATGCTATATTTATTTTGTCATATATAAAGTGTTATAACAGTTAATTTGTTATATTCCTTTACGGTGCATCCGTCAATATACTCACTTTTAACCATGTTTCACGCGGTAACCCAAACAAAAACTGATATAACAAGAGCCTTTTGACAGGAACGACGCTTTGCTATGGCAGCAGCGACATAACCTCCATGCAGAGCCGAAATCTATAAGCTGCACCACCCAAATAATTCTTCTGTGTGGAGAACGCAAACAGTGTATTTAACCTGACGACTCTCCACCAGAGGTCACTACCGCTAGGCTATGGTGGCAAGGGCACAATGCTCGCCACATAGTAAAACTTTCTGAGAGCATACAAAGAGGACATGGGCAAGATAAAAGAAAAATTTGGTCTCTCACGCACCGCGCGCGACAACTTTGATCCCCGCATAAAAATGTTTATATTGTTTTTCAGTATATATTTACCGACTGTGAGATCTAAACGCCCGGGCATTTCTTTCGAGAAATAACAAAATAATAAAATTTCGGTTAAATTTCGTTATTTATTATGTGCTTTTCTTTTTCGGTAAAACAATTCTGTCATTATTATATCGTCTTTTGGTCATGTAGAATTTTCATCGTGAATTTATAATAAAATTAGTTAAAAACACACTCCCTAAAAACATGCATAATATTTTGCTTTTAAGTTGAAGCTTTAGGCCTATCATATAATTTCTCTTCAAGTCTAGTCCGAATTATAAAATAGCAAAAATCCGGTTACATTTGTCCTACAATGTATTGCAAGTGCTCCATTTTTATGGGTTTTTTTTTCTGGGGGGTCGAGAAATTCATTTGTAAGGGTTTTAAGTCTGTATAATGACTCTTACGCTCCAGAGGCAGAGGAAATCTTGCGCTTCTAAAGAAGCTACTCAGCCTGCTGATTTTATGATAAAGGTAGTAGGCCTATAGGTAAAGCGCTGATTAAAGAGCGTTAAGGACTCTGTGAATAAATTCTGGTTTTGTTGATATTGAATTTTTTAAAATTTGCCTTTGTTTACCAACAAACATTATTTGTTGAGTTCTGCACAGAAGTCGCATACATCGTGATTGTAAGCAACTGAAAGTGTTATTTGCTGGGTTAGGTTTGTCTGTTTTGTTTTGCATTTTGATGCTAGTATTGTAGAATGGTTTTAATTGCTATGGTTAATGTATCTTTCTTTTAATTTCCCTTTATTTGCATGCAAACAAATGTAATTGCTTTGAAGGTGTGATAAATGGAAGTTAAATCTGTCAAAATCTGACATAAAATTAGGAACTTGATATGTCCGTATACACTTATCATTAAGATATGTGAAACCTACATGCATGTGATTAGATTTTACGATCCATGTTAACCTATGTTGGTGCAACTGGGAAATATAAAATGTATAAATCCAACTCTGCTAATATTTAAATTACATGTTAATTTTAAGTAATTGATCCCCATGTCTGTTTCAATGAAATGAATTATAAATTAAATGGACAGTCGGGTGGTTAACGCGGCTTTTTGACCGTTCCTATTAGGTAGGGTTCTGGTGGCCCGTCCAAGGTCTATGGTTTTCAGCGTGTCCTCCGATTTCCTCCACCCCTATATACTACCGAACGCAAACATCTGAGCCTTGGAGAGCAGCTTGTAATAGTAATCATAACCAACTGTACAATCCATATATATGTACTAATTACATAAATTAAACAATCCATATAAAATGAAGTTATCAGGATCGTCATTTTTATATCAGACAACCGGTAAATGCGTGCGTGGCAGGATACAGACATATGTAAGAAACTCACTCCTGTCAGCTGCATAGTTTCTCTGTCTTCTGAATGCTAAAAGTCCCTTTTCTATCAGCACATCGAACGATAAAACTTAATAAAATTTGTTGAACACTTTTTCAAATGAAAGTGTCATTTGATGGGTTAGGTTTTATAATATTAATATTTCTTATTCTTTCTATTTGATTTCTTTATTTGCATGCTAACGAATGTATTTACTGCTTTGTATAGGTGATAGATGAAAGAAACTTAGCTATCCTGTCGTGTATCAAAGTAGGAGCTTGGTATATCCGCAAGAAATAGAAATTTAAAAAATCTACAAACATGATATCATATTTTACAATCAACTTTACATTCATGCAAACCCTTATTATTGCAATTGGGACATCTGGACATCTATCATGCCAAGTTTCATGCTTCTTTCTTCTTGTGCACAATTCTTCTAAATAATCAGGATAACCGCTAGACTTATGAGAATATTACCAAAACCTTGATTCAGAAACAGTAAATGAGTTTATGGAGAGGTTTAAAACCTCAAGAACTGAATTTCTCAGCAAAAAAAAAACAACATAGGAATAGAGTACTTGCAATGCTTTCTTAAAAACATTATAACTCAAGTTATTGACATTTTTTAATCCGCCATCTTGGATTTTGGCCAAGATAATTTATTTTCGGTTTGGTCCCATATCTGAAATTCATCATTCATGCAGCTCATCAGAACACTTTTGACAACTTTCATGTGTTTTTTTTTTTTTTTTCATTTTTTTGCACATTTTTCCAAACATGGGAGCTTAACCGCCGGACTATTCTTTTCAACTCACTGAACACGATTATACTTCCAGCCAGGTAGCGGTATTCATGTACAGGTGCTGATTCAAAGCAAGAAAAAAAATCTACAGAATAGAATAATACACGTGGTTTTCTTTTCTACATCCTTTTTATAAGATAGTTACTATTATAGCATTTCCTAGCACAGCTGATTCCCTGTGCCAAGGTTTTGAGCCCCATCTCCATCCCTGAGATCCTGTACCCGCCCTTGACAAAGAAAGGGTCATAGTTACTTGGGTGGCTTTCCGAAAAAAATTGTGCAAACATATTTTTCTTCTTTAGAATCTGAAGTTGAGACTATCACTACTTTTCTTGAAATTGTTTTCGTTTATTTTGCCTTTATTTGTTATAATAAATACAAAATAAATTTTCAGGGATACTTTTTTATTGAGGACTAGTGAGTTTTTGGTTTCACTAGTATCCCGAGCGACCGATTCTTTTCGGAAAATGTCGATCCCTGGCGATATATTTTGAAATGAACTCCCAGGATTTGCGGGGGCAGGGGGAGTGCATTTTTTTTTTAAATTCTATATAAATGATGCAAATGTAAGTCATATGTAGGTGGGCCATGTTGCTCAGCTGAATTTGGCATACAGGTGATGCGTGTATAATTTATTGATGTTATGATCTCTTGAGAAATATATGATAAGGAACCTTGATTAACGGGTAGAATGACTCCCAGAGTGCTCAAAATCATGCTTTTTTGCCCATAATCCATTGAAACTAGGTTACAGTGACTTTATTTATGGGTTTCAAGAGGATTTTACGATGTTAAGTTAGAAGAAGTTCTACGTCCAACTGCCACAATTTGGGACCATCTGACTTGTAGGGTGTTAAATCATGTTCTTTCACATAGCTCGCAGAATATAGGACACACATTATTTCAGGTTTCCAATGAATTTTTGTCTAAATCAAATAAGAGGTTTCAAGCTCTAAACTTAACTAATTATGCAAATCTGTCTTATAGGGTGCTCAAATCGTGTTCTTCCACATATCTTGCTGAATAAAGGCCACAGTAACTTTATTTCAGATGTCCAAGGAGACTCTACATTGACCCACATTTACTTTTAGAAAGACATTTCCAGACCCAACAATTAGAATTTGTGCCCTGTCTGACTTCTGGGTGATCAAAATTAGGTTTCCTGCTAATAGCTCACAGAATATGGGTCATCATGACCTAATCTCAGGTGCTGAAGGATATTTACCTAGGACCTCCTTGAATTTTAAGATAGTTGGTTCTAGGTCCAACGGTATTCATTTGTGCCCATCTGCTTTTCACAGTGCTGAAACCATGCTCTTTCCTTTAGCTCACAGAATATAGATTACAGTGACCCAATTTCAGGATTTAAAGGAGACTTGCCAAAGACATTCTTGGATGTCATATTACAATGTTCTGGGCCTAATAATAAGGTATGCCCTGCCTGACTGTCTGGTGGCTTAAAATCATGTTTTTGGCCAGTAGCTCGCAGAATTTACATCTACATGACCTAATTTCATGCTTCAATTGAGATTTGACCAAGACTTCCCTGGATGTTTGATTAAATGATTCTATGGCTAGCGGATACAATGTGTTCCCATCTGACTTCCAGGGTGCCAACAATCATGTTTCGGCGCGCATATCACAGGAAAAAGGTCAGCATGACCTAATTTTAGGTTTCCACGTAAATTTACCCAAGACCATCCTTAATGTCATGTTAGAAGAATCTAGGCCACACTGAAAAGATGAACTCGCCATAATGACGAGTTCAGGGTCGTCAAATGGGTTTACCTTATTAATTCGACTGTCATGTTAGAAGATTCTAGGCCATGCAAAAAAAAACAAATTGTGCCCCGTCTGACTCAGGTTTCCAAGGCGATATGCCTAGGACCCCCCTTGATGTAGAGTAAGAATTTCAAGGTCAAACGGGAAAAATAATGTGAAAAAATTAGAAAAAAAATAAAGGTGGCGTCACAAGTCTTCAAGAACCGATGAAGCACCCCCCTGATCATTATGCATGTAAAGAATCATGACAATCAATGCATTAGTTTTTCAGATACTGGAGGTTTTGTATCATTTTTTTTAATTATTCCGTTGTGCAATTACAGGCCCTACATAGAGAATAGAGTATCTTCATGGATATTCAGTGAGCAGTTTCTAGGTCCTGCGGTTACGATTTGTGCCCTGTTGATGGACAGACGGACGAAGGGCAAAGAACTATCGCTAAAGCTCAGATGACTTTCAGTCAGCTGAGCTAAAAGGCGGGAGGTATGGAACGCAGGGAACCCTGTATGGGTAGGCCTATGTTAAAGGTTCTTTGAAAGGTCCTCTATATGTAGATGAGCTCAGTGTAACCAAATATACATGAAATTTAGGACTAGATAGTACACCGTGCATCATCGGTGAAAAAGAAAAATAAAAGAATGACATCAAATGTATTTGTTCTGTCATATCATGTCACCATGACAACAATTAATTCCAGCAGCACAAAATGCCAACTGCAGCTAGGGTTAATTTTTGTTAATAAAATATTCATGCAGCACAGGTCATAATGGCGATTCCTACTGATCGGTGTGAGAACAGACGCGACGTGCTACACACTGACCACGCCCTGTCTGCGAGGGTGAGCAGACAAAATTTACCAGCGGACGACATTAAGCAGCAGATGATATTTTCCGCCAATCACTCAATATTACACGCGATACATGACAGCTGGTCGAGTTGGTGAAAGGTATCGGGGTACACAATAATGTCATCACATGACACCTGGACATAATTGGTGCCCGGACTGTGGAAGTACAGTTGACTGGTTACTAGAACCAAATATGTCCATGCATGGACGATCCTTGACTCTCGACCATGCACTCTGATCTGACCACTGGTGACCGATCGCCGTGCACTGCCTCAAACAAACAGTAAGTGTTTCCTATATATTGTAATCCAGGATATATAGTTGTGTTCTGGCAGATTCATTAATCCGCATATATTTGTAAATCTACGGTAATTTTGTAACGGTGAGGGCCCGGCTGCCGAAATCTTAACGTTTCCCTATTATCTTAAAACATTTCGATATCTACGCACATCAACGATTTCTTTTTTTTAGGGGGGGGGGGGGTGCTTTCTTTTAAAATAAATCCTATATTAATATCTGTGGAAATCATCGATGTCATGCAATTAACAGTGATTTAGCAATCTCAGAACATGTGGGCTGAAACCAACTATATTCCATATATATATATATATATATATATATATATATATGCGTCTATTTATTTTAAATAATTATCTCTCTCTTTTTCACTATTTCTCTCACTCCCAATATATATATATATATATATATATATATATATAAACATACTAAATCTGGAGGATGAACTTCCACGATCTTCCGTGTGTAGATCACCACTGAAAATACACGTATCTATATACGTATCTATACAAAAGATACAATTTTATAGTGTTTTACGTTGAGTATAAAACTGCAGGGAAATCACAAATACTTTTGTGACAAATAAAATATTTTAAATAGAACTGAGCCATATATATATATATATATATATATACACACACACACACACACACACAAGTATATCAAAGATATTATGTTACTTTTGTGGCCTCTAGATGGCAGTACAGTCCACCAGTGCCTGACCCCCCTCTTCTGAGCTTTATTATTAACACATTTGAGAAAAACATAACCCGTTATACGTTCCTACATAACTGTTCTACAGTGCCAAGTAAAAAAAAACAACCAGTCAATTGAAATTCTTACACTGTACACATATGTTGGATATTTTAAATAAATACTGTGAAGTATTTTAATTCAATAGATACATATGTATATAACGTTCATTTCTGCATGGCAGACAAAGGTTAAATGTTAAGTTAACCTGACAATCTGGATTCCACAGAGAGCCTATACATTTGACCGTGGTTTGATTCTGAATATCCAGAATTTTAAGAAGCCTAACTTAAACAGGTTTATGACTCAGGGGTTATTAAGAATATCAAGCACACTAATCCTATGGGAAAATTATCAAACGGCCAAGTGAAGTATAAATAAGATGAAAATCGGATCATTTTCTGAACGAGACAAACTGATTCGAAACGAAGAACTTCAACTTCGGAGTCCAACGCCTTAATTTTAGCTGCTCCAGACTACTTTCATACATTTTTCCTACAGCTGTGCAGACATGTATAGGTTAAAAAAATAAGCAGTAAAAGGAAAATTAGTTAGAAGTCTATTGAGTAAATGTCTGCTTATAGCCACGTCCGTCATTATAAACCTTCCCCCCCCCTAAGAGCTTGCATGGGTTCTCCTTGATAGACGAATTTTTGCTTGCAGCAAAATGCCATTTTTTACGGATTTAGTCTGAAACATGACAAAGAAACCCGGGGAAATTTCTTTCAACATAACGATGCTTATTTGATGCAGTTTGAATAATGGATGTTTAACGTGCCAATTACGTCACGTGCGTGAGTCAGACCATTTCATGGTTCGTTATTTTCCCCGTCCCTGTCTGTACAATATCTTTCAAGAATGTCACCATGGTTTCATGCTGCGCACGGCACGCTTTACTTTTTCTGCCATTGAAACATCATTAACTTGTCGTTTATGTATTTACCAGATTCCTACGCTAAAATAGTTACTATAGAAATCTTGGCCTAACTATTAGCAGACAGTAAGGGTGGTTGTTGCAAATGTTGTGCTGTATAAACTATCTGGCTACTTGCCATCCCTCCTGAAGTGAAAATTGCGGCCGTACCTTGCAGAAAATTTATATAACCACATAGCGATAACAATGCTTATATAGCTCAGGTCAACGCCCAGTTTTAACATTATGCAATGTTAGCCAAAGGAATAAAATAACGATTAAATCGATTAAAGTTACTTAATAATATAAGTGATCTCATTCATGAAGCATTTCTGGCTAAACAAGAAACAAAACCGATCATTTTTTAAATCCAAATTTGATTTTTAATATACATATACGTGTATTTGAAATGAGTTTATTGGAAATAATTAGTCTAAGAAAATATCAAAAGCGTATACCACTGTTTACAGTAATCATACTGAACTAAATAATAATATCCCCGGACTTGTTCACCCATACTCCGTGCCTCTTTCTGATTTAAACTTGAAATTTAAATTTTTATTTAAAATGTAATTGTTTTAAATTTATTGATTAAAGAAACAAAAAAAATGCGGCCAAAAAATCTGAGGATATTTCGATTTAGTTTAACATTTGCCCACTGAAATTTGGCTTACTTTTAAAATTAAATTCACGTAGCACTTAATAGTACACAGTGTTAAGTTAAAAATTAAATGTATTTGATGATTTTTTGTGAATTTTTATTATTTTTTAGGAGAATGTGTTTTTTTTTTGTCTGAGATGCTACATTACAAGCGGATCCGCTAAAGTAGGGTCCAGGGGGACTCCCCCTTTTACAGCCGCCGCAACCTTTTTTAGCTCAGCTGACTGAAAGTCATCTGAGCGAAAGTCATCTGAGCTATAGCGATCATTCTTTGTCCATGGTCCGTCCGTCCGGCCGTCCGTTAACAGGGCACTAATCGTAACCGCTAGACCTGCAAACTTGACATCCAGGGAGGTCCATAAAATATCTCCTTGGAAACCTTAAATTAGGTCTCTGTTAGGTCTCTGAGGTAAAGAGCTCGTAATTACACCAAAGAATAATAAAAAATTGGATACAAAAGCTCCAGTATCTGAATAACTACTGCATTGATCACCATGATTCTTTGCATGATTATTGATCACGGAGTGTTCCATCAGTTCCTGCAAACTGGTGATGCCACCTGATTTTTTTCTAATTTTTACAATTTGTCCTATATTTTTTACACCTTCAAAGAAGCTGTCATCTGTTAACAAGGCATAAATCGTTACCGTTGGACATGGAATCTTCTAACTTTACTTCCAGAGAGGTCTATAAAAAAAAACCTTGGAAACCTGAAATTAGGTTTCTGTTATCCATATCCTCCGAGCTATGGGTCTTCTAAGTATCCCCCCCCCCCCTCGAACAATAAAAAATTGGATACAAAAGCTCCAGTATCTGAATAACTACTGCATTGATCACCATGATTCTTTGAATGAATATTGATCATGGAGTGTTCCATCAGTTTCTGCAAACTGGTGATGCCATCTGTATTTTTTCTAATTTTTACGAATTTTTTCTCTATTTTTACACCTTCAAAGAAGCTGTCATCTGTTAACACAGCACCAACCGCTAAATCTAGAATCTTCTAATTTGATATCCAGGGAGACTAATACAAAATCTCCTTGGAAACCTGGAATTAGGTCTCTGTTACCTATATCCTCCGAGCTATAGAGCTCGTAATTACACCAAAGAATATTTAAAAATTTGATACAAAGCTCCAGTATCTGATTAGCTAATGCCTTGATAGCCATGATTCCTTGGATATATATTGATCATGGAGTGTTTTATCAGTTCCTGCAAACTGGTTGCACTACCTTTTGTTTGTGTTTTTTTTCCAAATTTTTACACATTTTTCTTCTATTTATGAGACCTTCAAATGAAGTGGTCATCTGTCCAAAAGCCTACTGCATGGTACCCATTTCTAAGGACTCTTCACAAAATTCATGATGTTTTGCACTCCGGCAGTCATTTTGCTCATTGTTCAACATTCATTGAATTCAGCTGAGCGTCATGGCCCATGGGCCACTAGTCTAAGGGTTCCAGATCAATTTTTGAGGCCTGGATCCCCTTTCCATGTCCTGGGGACCATTTATTAGGCTTTGTCATTAGTCCTGGGTTGGACACCCCCCCCCCCCCCCTTTCCTTAATCCTGGATCCGCCCCTATACATCAAGTCAATTGCAGTTCATATTAATCAGACATATGACATTAAAAGAGTATATAAATCGAGGCAGTTTGTTTCAAAGAAGAATCATTAACACTAGGATATGTCAGTACTGGAGGTATTCAACCTAAGTTTAGTACAATTTAATGAGAATATTCCATGTGTACATTCCAACGTGTCGTTATTCTACAAACGTGGAGGAAAGCACGGCCCATGTTTCAGTGCACGAGAGGAGGATATGCCCCCTTTACTTTATTAGGAGGAACTTTTTTGTCACCCTAACGTTTAGGGGAATAACATAAACATTTCAAGATTATTCTGTTTTCTACGCAGTTTATCATGTGTTTTCATATTTTCCTCAGTTATCATATTATTAAGAAAATATTGTGTGCGTTAAATGGCTCCTTAAATCATTATAAATGTTATCTGTTGTTAAATATTTGTATATTGGAATGATTTAAGGAACACACATGTGTAAAAATTACATTTTTTTAATAAATGCATAATATACAGTGAAACCTCGCTGTGTCGAACTCGCTTCAGTTAAATTCCCTGCTTATGTCGAAGTTACAGACTCGATATTCCTGACAAGCCTATTAAATTATTGCCAAATAAAACCTGAGGGTCCCTTCAACTTTGACACAACGAGGTTTCACTGTTTGTCCAATAAAAGGTGGCGATTTTCCGCATAATATGTGGCGGCATGTGGTTACCCGGGGGAAAGTGACGGGGGGGGGGGGTCTTTATTTCATGGAAGGGTGATGTCCGTATTCCTATGCAGTCTCCCTCACCATCCAAAGCAAACAGGCCATGCATGGAGGAGTGTTTACCTGTGGTAGATAGACCTTACCCGGGTATATTTTAATGGCATTTCACAACTGCACTAAAGCTTCTTCTTTTTGCTTCACTAAAGCACTACTTCTACTAAAGCATTCCCCGTCCGTTAAGGACCAAGCTACAGTGGTTGGCTTCATATTCACGGGGTTAAATTTCGCGATTTTCACAGTTTCAGTGTTTCGCGAGGGTTTCATTTTCGTGATATCGCCATATGAAAAACCTACACAAAATAAAGCATTATTATATGAATTAATCATATAAGATAATCCGTGTGCAAAATCTTAATAATTAGACAAATGAACATCGACAGAGTTAAAATAATTGTTCATTATTGACATATATTTTTTTAAGATTTGATATCATTTATAATAACAATCTTAGATCATATAGAAGATCTTATTATTATATTAAGTAAATATCAATTATTTACCTGACGACTTGCCTTCCACGATTGGCCTCTTATTCTTAGGTTTTCGTTTTGCTATAATTCCTCTGATTCCAACCACATAATATAAAGATGCTGAAGTCAAGAAACCAGAGGACTCTAAAAGAGAGAGAGGCCTAGCTTTGAATGTTAAGGCTGAACAATTACTTTTTGATCTCAAGTCTTATTATATAGCTTTTTTCATATAAATTATGAATAAATGAATGAATTTGGAATGAAACTTTGATAATATATATTATTATTACAGCAATATAACATTATGTTTGCAAACTAATACCAGAGCCATGCAGTTATATGGTGTAAAACCTTGATATAAGTGATTGATAAAGTTGAATGATTCGACTCATCTACACACACGCAATTAATTTTATACAACTGTACATTTCGACTTTTGGCTGTACATATAGGGTTCAACTGTACCTGAAAATATACCCTGAACCTTACTGTCGAAGTAACTCAGATTTAGAGAGAGTTCACAGCTTATAATAAGTCTAACGTATAACATGTTTGTAGGGGGGAGGAATTTTAAATATTTGTATATTGCAGCTACTGTTATATCATTATTTTAGGAAAGATAACTTTTTATTTATAAATTTTCACTTACTTTTCATGTGTTCATTTCATTTTTTTTTTCCATAAAATCCAGTGTGATAGCTCATTTTCGCGAACAAGGTAGTGTTATTGTTATCCATATTTATTTGTCTGTATGGTTGTTTGTCTGAATATATTAAAAAAAAATAAAATTTTGTTTGAAAGCTGGCCTCAAGGGAAGTAGTGTTTATATTTAAAGAGGAAAGGAGTATTGAAGCAAAATCACTTTTATGGGTTTAATCATTACGCAACTTGGACGACGCAAGCCTTGGTGCACGCATCAGGACTGTAAATATATATGGGAGGGGGGTATATGTGATGTCCCGCCTCGCCCCCCCCCCCCCCCCACGATTAAGCAGGGGGGATGGTCAATATTATCACCACCCCCACCACCACCCCACCCCCACCCCCGATATTGAGAGTTTATATTTTTATAGACTGGAAATGAAATAGATCAATAATTAAAATAATAGACTTTGGTTCCATTTCTGTGTACACTATGAACTATTATTAGGGCCCCGCGCTTGACAAGCGGTGCCCTATAGTGATCACTGGTCAGTCCGTCCTTTCGTCCGTCTGTCCTTCTGTACTTCTGTACTTCTGTACTTCTGTCCTATCGTCCTTCGGAAGACTTTGTTGGAATTTCAATATGGCCGCCACAGCCTAATCGCTGAATTGCTTTCGAGCGCGATAACTCAACAACAACTTATTGCAGCTTTCCCAAATTCACAGGGATGGTTGGTACCTATGAGGGCTCAAGACCTATTGAATTACAGACCTGTCGGAAATCAAATATGGCATCCAAAGCCCGATTGCTGATTTTCTTTCGCGCGTGATAACTCAACAACCCTAATGCAGCTTTCCCAAATTCACAGGGATGGTTGGTAGCTATGAGGGCTCCAGACCTATTGATTTACAGACCTGTCGGAAATCAAATATGGCATCCAAAGCCCGATCGCTGACTTTCTTTCGCGCGCGATAACTCAATAACACCTACTGTGGCTTTCCCAATTTCCCAGGGATGATTTGTAAATATGAGGGCTCCGGACCATTTGAATTACAGACTTGCTCAAAATCAAATATGGCTAACAGACTATATTCGGTGATTTTCTGTTGCACACATTATATATCTTCTTTAATATCATTTGATCCAGTAGGATTTTTTTCCCTCATGCATATTGATAAAATACTTTTTTTTCTGTTTGTCATATATTTCAATTTTAACTTAATTTTTCACCCATATTTAAACAAGTCCAGCAGTAGAGGAAACGCGGAGCCCTCTGAGGACCATCGTCCGACCACATCTAGTTTATCTCTATAACTAAACCTGATTTAGTATTAACATAAACCTGAAACATAATACCTTATTTTCTAAAAAAAACCTTATATACCTTTCTATTTATTTAAAAAAAGGTTTTCCCAACTTTGATAACCCTCCAACGCCTGCTTGCCCCCCCCCCCCCCCCCCCGCCACAACCCTTGAAGATAAATTTTACGCCACTGACACGCATGGTAATCTGTTATCATGAGACGGGATGGTTATGCTTAAATGTGGCTAAATTATACAAATGAAATCATCACAGATCAGGTTAATGCAATGATGGGGTGTAATAAAACAAAAGGGACCCAAATTGATTTGAGCAGAATGATAACGTTCTCATCTAGCAAATGAATTTATTGGTTGGAATACATAATCTTCAGCCATTGAAAAGTAAATACTAAAGACCGTAAACAAATTTTATCAAACAATGAATAAAAAGGATTTTTTTAAGAAAACAAAATTTTATGTGAAATCTTTGGTGTGAAAAGGGTAGGAGGGCATAAAAGAAGTAGTTAATATGAGTCATCTACCATAAACTAGAAACTAAAAACTGTCCAAGGCTTTATATATAGAAAAAAAAACATACGTACCATCTTTATTATGTTTTATATACTTACTTTACTCTTTCTGTCCAAGGTTCCAATGATTATGTCCAACCTGCGATACATTTATTAATGTATGATTTATATATACATCAATGCAAACCTAATTGGACGTGAACTTTAGTGTCCAGGATTTATTGCTATATAAAAGGGGTTATTTGTTCCACCAGGTAGTTTACCGCGTCCACAAAGGTCAGTGTCCAGCCTGTATGGTTATTTTATTTGGGATATGACGTGAAAGCTCTCTGTGGATTGCTATTCAAAGAATAAAGTGTGGATGAAAAGACCATACCCTATGATTTATATTTCATTGCAGGTGCACTTGCCCAACAAAAGGGTAAGAGAAAAGCCAGAGGATAATGACATCAAAATACGACATCATATTTATATAGAAAATTGATGGGGAACATTGTGAAACAATAGAGGTCTAACTTCGCTTTATATTAGCCCACTAAAAGTGGTTTGCTGATACTGGTTGTATAAATCGTGTACTATTAAAAAAAAATAAATTTTTCAAAAACATTAAAATATCATATAAAAACGGATAGGAATTTCATAAATACGTATACCAGAAATAACACTTCCCAAGGTGTGAAATGATATCTTCATGTTCCTAATATAAATTTTAAAGGACTTTTACGTTGATTTTTTATTAAAGTGAATTTAAAGGACCAAGAACTTGAAAAACAATGTATAAATTCCAATAAAAAACAATATATATATATATATATATATATATATATATATGTGAACAGCGCAGAGCGTGTGTGAAATCGCCATCCTAGGCGTGATCGATGTTTTTCTTGAAAATATCTAACATATGCATGCATGCTTTTGCTTCGGATGTTATCAAGACATGTCTCATTTCTGTATATTTGATGTTTTTATAAATTATTAATTTAATATTAATTTGTATTAGTCATGTTATCTTATACTTTTTTATACACGTTATCGTATCTATATCAGTAAATGAACATTTGTTTGTATTTTAGTTTACCCCGCAGCTTCCAAAACTGTGTAAACTAGTTATTTTACATTTTAGGAAATTATAAATAAACGTTTTTTTATTTAAAACTTTAGGTGATGTTTTCCCCACAAAGTTTGTAAATACATTTGCAAAAGAGAAAGATGTGGCCTGATGTAATTCTAGCATGGCAATCTGTTACAATTTATACCAACCTCCCGTCAATTTTACAACATACCAAGGATATTTTCAGCTGTTCCATTAATATTCAAACATAGCAATATGTGTGGGCTTTATTGTTCAATTAATTTTATGTAAAGGGTAATATTGCATATTTATTTTAAACATTTCTTACGACATTTGCTTGTTTACAATGTTATTTGTAAGCAGAAATTGAACTTTATGACCTCTCGGATTAGAATCAAAATGAACGCCTGGCCTCCTATGTTTATTAGAGGGGAGGTGGACACTACTTTTGTGGCCAGGTTGTCACGGGTGGTCGTTGTGCATGAACGTTGTAAAGAATTACCAAACACGAGGTCAGAACGTATTGTGCCACAGGTTACAACACTTTCACTGAAATTGCGTTGGTGAAGTCATGCGCCGCGGCAGCGCGTTCTTGGGCAGATGATATGTGTGTTTCCTGCCGCCATGTGGTTTCGCGCGCTGTCATTAGACCGCTCTCAGCGTGTGGTTGTGACACCGCGCCGAGCCCTGTCTGAGCTCTCAAAAACACCGCAGCCAACCCGCTGTTTTTGAGCAAATGCAGTTGAGTTTCGCTTCAGTTGGCCTCTCGCATGTCTACGCGTGAGTCATCCAAGAACCGGTGTTCCAGGTTGTCTCGAGTCACAATAACAAGCCGTTGTGTTGTGTTTTCATTGAGTTAGATGGACAGCATACATTGTACCTCAAGGACTGTCACAGTTAAGCCGTGATCATTGAATGTGAGCCAGTGTGGACCTTATTGGACAATTGCACAGTTGTAACACCTGTTTGCATTTATCACTTTGAACGACAGGGGAACTACTTTTGGCGAGGATAACAACAGTCAGGTCCATAATAAGGAATTGTTCTTGGTAAGTTGTAAACTGCCTAATTTTCTCATTGATAAATATATATATATATATATATATATATATATATATATATGTATACTTGATTAAAAGCAATTAATTTAATGTGTTCCCTTATTTTCCAAAACTAATGAAATACTTCATGATCTTATGTATTTGTAACAAATAGGCCTATGCTGAAAATGCTTAAAATTAATCTCATTGAACTCTTTAGAACTATCAGCAGTCGTACCAGTACTGTGAATTATAAGGGTAAGATTCGCAATTGTATCTGAAAATGCTGAATATGATCGTACTATTGCAAATAATGTCCAGCTTTACCGGTAGTGTTTGCCATTTGTAGCAATGCACACGCACGCACACACCCACCCACACACACACATATATAAGTGAAAATGATCTGCAGGAATGCAGTCTTTCCTCCGCGGTCACACAGCGCTCTAGTTTGGCAACAGAGGATGATATGCTAAGGTATGTGATTGATCTGAATCACTACCGCCGGTTTCGCCTCATCTGCTCATCAGGTGAATGAAGTTCAACTAATTGCGATATTGGGTTGAAGCTCAGCTGACTGTAAGTCATCTGAGCTATAGTGATCAATCTTTGTCCGTCGCCCGGCCGTCCGGTCATCCGTTATAAAGGCACAAATTGTTGGATTTGGAATCTTCTAACCTGACATCTGATGATTCAGAGAGGGCCATGAAAAATCTTTGTCTCTGTTACCCATATCCTCCAAGCTATAGGGCTCCTAAGTAACCCGCAGAAAAATTAAAAATTTGATACAAGCTCCAGTATCTGAATAACTAATGCATTGATCACCATGTTTCTCTGCATTTATTGATCATGGAGTGTGTCACCAGTTCCTGCACACTGGTGGGGCCACCTGTATTTTATTCATTTTTAACGCATTCTTTCTCTATTTTTGAGACATTCAAAGAAGCAGTCATCCGTTTACAGGACGGAAAATCGTAACCATAGGACCTAGAATCATTTGACTTAACAATCTGGGAGGCCCATGAAAAATCTCCTCGGAAACCTGAATTAAGGTCTCTGTTACCAATATCCTCTGAGATAAGGGGCTTGTAATTACCCCCCCCCCCCCCCCGAATAATTAAATATTTGAAACAAAAGCTCCAGTATCAGTATAACTAATGCATGGATCACCGTAATTCTTTGCATGCATAATGATCATGGAGTGGTTCATCAGTTCTTGCAGACTAGTGGCACCACTTGTATTTTTTCTCTCTATTTTGAAAGATACAAAGAAGCCGTCTGGTTGCTAATAGGGCATAAACTGTAACCGATAGATCTTCTAACTGTACATCCAGGAGGTCTTATAAAGGCAAATCTCCTTGGAAATCTAGGTAGGTCAGAGTGACCTATTTTGTGCAAGATATTTGAAAGAACATGATTTGGGCACCCTATAGGACAGATTTGCATGATTGGTTGGACGTGGAATCTAATTCGATTAAGATACAGGGAGATTCCTGTAAAAATTTCTTGGAAACCTGAAACAATGTCACTGTGCCCTATATTATGCAAACTGTGTGAAAAAACATGATTTTAAACACAATAATAATCACGTGGGCACAAATGATAGCAGCTGGATGTATAGAATAAGGTCACTTTAACCTATATCTAAGGTCTATTGGCAAAATGCATGATTTTGAGCACTCTGGGAGTCATGTTACCCATTGTTTGGAAATTCTGGGAAACAGAAATGATAAAACCAATATCACAATAAGTTGAATGTACCAGTGTGCAATTATGATTAAGCATTTTGTTTAATTAAATTATCTTTCATCTACACACTTGGGAACTGAGAAGACAAACACATACATTGTTTATTGTGTAGACAAAACTTTTTTCTTAACTTGTACATTTATACACTTAAATTTTGTCATGTTTGTTCATTATCATGTGAACATCGGTTTTTAGAGCGCTTCGTTAATTACACATACATACACACACACAGATAAATTGAAATACATTACTCATACGATATAAGACGTATGTGTAAAACGTTAGTACTGGCATGCGAGCTGTGCGCGCACTCTAGCATATACACAGGATATAATGTGAAGTTGCGTATCCACCGGCATACCAATGCGACAATCAATATTTTGTACAGTAACCTAGAGAGACTTAATGAGCATTGCTCACGAAAGTTCAAAATTTTGGTTAATAAAATTATGTATTTGACTACTCGGCTGTCAGTGGAGATTTCTTTGAGCTAAAGGCTATTTATACTTTTTCAAACCACATCATAACGGATGATTTTACTTTAGATGTAAATGTCAGAGAATATTCAGGAAAGTTATTACAATGACGCTTATACACATAGTAGACGTATGTAATCGTCGTTCATTTATAAGTACAACATATTATAACAAAAATATAACACTGATAATCATTTATTTAGGATTTGAAATGTAAACGTGCACAAATACTGTTATAATAGTACACAGTGTTGAAAAGTAAAAATTTAAATTTTTTATATACAAATATGATGTTGATTTTTCTTCCAAATTGTAAGAGAACAGTTTATAATACAAAAAGTAAATTTGTTTTATTTTTAAAGTCGATGGCATATAGACCTATATCGTATTAAACTTGTACAAATATATGTTATTATATTTTCAAAAACTGGCACAGGAAAGTTGGTTAACTTTGTTAAAACTCAAGGAACATGTACATTGTTTAACCCATGTTGATACATTCAGATTCCGATATATTCTAATCAAACAAAACTCAATGACGTAGTATCAAATCTAGTATGCAGATGACACGAGACATGTGGCTGACATATATATAGTCGTTAGTCACGAATAAGTATGGTGCTCAGGTGATTGTCAGTAATGAGAAACATCATAGCCTCACTCACTGCACAAAGATATCGTGCACGTGGAAACAATTAAGACGGACCCGGTAGGAACACTTCCCCCTGTTGGCAAAAGCCAATAAAAACCACACGCGTGGACAACCACACTGTCTGAAATCAACAAGCTGGCGAGTGAAGTCCCGTCGTTGACACACGTGTATATCAATATATGTGTGCCAATAAGACTGATGATATCGTATTTTGACAGAGAACAGTTACTAAATTGAATCATTGATCTTATATCTGTAACATTAAATTCATTTTACAAGATTCATAATTGTTTAAAGTCACTGATACCTTTTTGTCAATATCAACACTCAATTCACAGGTTTCATGGAAATATATTCTCATTTACAATTAGGTGTACATTTTAATAATTTTTTCGGGGCTTGTGATATTAAATGGTGGCCCCAGGGCCCACAATTCAGAATAATAATTTCCGTTGCGGTTAACAATTTGGTTACGTTGAATGTTGTTTAACTATAAATAATAAATTACCTGCATTAATCTGGTAAATACATGTAAAAATGACGCGATTCTGATCAGTGGAAATTGTAAAATGTCTGGTCAATTTGTTTTCTACTGACACGGGAGTTAGCACCAATTTGCTCCGACTTGGAAAGAGTATCCATATCTATCAGAAATCATTACCACAATTCCTTGTTCAGTCGTTTGCATATACCAATCCCACAATGCCTTGTCCAGTGACCTTCAGATGCATCTTAAGTGCAAGGGCACCTGCGATGGATGAGAGGCTGAGCAAATAACTTTCATGGCCGGTTGGGTTGTGTATTCGTCGTGTATGGACAAAGCAATTAGATCAAACAGGCCCAAAGGCCATGAAGGTAATGTGTAAAATCTGTCTGTAAGGCCTAAATAAAATAAAAGGTATGGTTCTCAGGCACCGCCCGCCTCAATTTAACCCCCCCCCCCCCCCGGCATAAGAATTAGATTTTTCATCTTTCAAGAAGATAAAATAATACCATTTTGATCATATTTTCTTTGTTATGTAGTGCTTTCACCTATTTATAAAAAAAAAACTTCTGTTATTTTCATGCTTTCCTAGATCATATGACATTTTTATCGAAACATACAAAAAAGGCAAAAAATAAAATAACGCCCGCCATTTCTGAAACAAAGTTCCCGAGAACCATACCTCTTTTTTGGCCTTAGTTTGAAAAAATATGCTAGAATAAATAATCAACACGACGTCATAAAGCCAGTGCCTAACTGAATTAATTAGCCTTGTATTCGTCAATGCTTTTGCAACAATTTTCGTGTCCCTATCATTTTAATTGCATCTGGACAAGCCATCAGAGAATTTTTCTGTAATGAAAGGTCTATTAATGGATGTTATCCATGCCAGTATCCATACCTGTACACCAAAAATGGACTTTTAGCCAAGTATTTTATAGGTTTGTGAATTGCTAAAGGCTATTCGATTCGATTCAATTATCGATTACTGCCTTTGGACTGAATGGAATTTTGAATTCGGTCTATTGCAAACAATCATACTTGATGGTCAAAGGATCCATATTCTAAATATTTTCCAGATAATGCTATAATGAACATTACAATATACCCTAGCATTTTTGTAGAACAAGTCGTGATTAAACCTCATCTACTGTAGGATATTTAAGGTTCCTTGAAAGTCAGCACCTAGTACATCCTGTTACGCATATACTTCGTTTTTATTTTCTGAGCCAGATATCAAAAAGGCATAAAATGTAACATTAAATGCAATAACTGAATTTAATCGATTATTTCATGACAGATTCGAATATTAAAGGGGCCTAATCACCTATCTTACCTTAACTAAAGGTAATCCCTTGGAGCTTTTATAAAAAAATAGGCCTGAAAACGTAGATATCACCGCACAAGGGCTCCTTGTTTTGTTTATATCAACGTGGTCATACTATGTGGGGGCCCGTTAAAGTAATCGAAACAAATCCAACAAGGGCATCTGGGGCAAGTCAGGTAAGCAAGAGCTTTGTAAATTGCATTTTGCAACAAGTGACCTTTCTACCCCCGCATAAAGCAACTTATTATCTTATATACATGTTTTCCCGTTTGTCAACATTGCTGTGTTTACAAACATGGTGTTGATAAACAAATTCACACATCCTTTACAAAGGCCCAATAAGAACTTTCCACAACCAAACTTACCCTTAGACTTTTAATATATACACAGAGAAGTCAGAAATCATATAAATTCACTTTCAAAAAGGTAGGTGAATGGGCCGCTTTAACGGAAGGCCTAGCTTCAATGCACCGATTATTAAATGCTTTGGTATTGCCCCAGTATTATACCACGTGATATGTGATGTACCACTAGAAGTGAAGCAGACAGTGAATTTAACCAAGGTTTGTTATGGTCATTGACATTTCAGAAGACATGCATGGCAAGTCAGACATACATCACTTGACAAATGGCCTCTACCCTTTGTATGCCAGGACAGCCGGTCAAATAGGGCACGGGAGAATATTGCCTTTGTTATCATCATAGTCAGAAAAGTAGCAATAGTGCTAAATCAAATAAGGAAAAAACACTTTATAAACATAAATGGGACAGGTTTTCACAAGCTAATTTATTCACTACTGAGCTAACTCAGACAGATTTTGGTTAATTAATGGGTGTCCGGTTTACAGAAAAAATTTTAACAGCAGCTAAAATCCGCACATTTTGAAGTTACATTATTAAAATTGTATGTTGAATTGTCTCTTACACAAAATCAAGCACAAATATGCACAGTGAATTCAGAAATATTCGCGGCGATAAATTCGCGGAATTCCTTTGATAACAGTTCCGAAATTTTCATGAACCCTACGAATATTTGTTAACATTGTATCTTGATTTCTGGATTTCCAGGCCCCAGGTACATATAAACATAGCGTCCCCATTAAAATTTTTTCCAGTGTTTTTTCTTTGAGTCTACTTCAAGAATTATTCTAGACTATAGTCCGTTTCATCCCCTCATGTCCACATATTTTTTTGCTAGGAAAATTTTTATTAATTACATTTCAAGAGAGAAAATTATAATGGAGTGTAGAAGATTAATTGACTTTCTTTCCAACAAGGGAAGTAAACACCTACCTGACATAGTATTTTAGAAACAGAATCATTTTAAAATATGATAAATCAGTCTATATTTTACAACATATCAGCCTCACTTATGGCGGTTAAATTCATTAGGCTCATGCAAAAACAGCCTCAATTGACAGCTGTTGATTAGATGATGTCTGGTAAATACTATAGAAAGTATGATCAGCCAAAACAAAGATGGCTACTCATACAAGGACAGATCTGATCAGTCGGACCATTGGAAACAGTAGAAAAGTTGTAAAACATGAACTGGAGATTAATTAACTGGAGGTTGTCACTTTGATATGCAGTTTTCAATGAAATTATTGAAAAAAATATAAGCTTTTTAGAAAATAATCTCCAAAAGACAGGTCTACTCAGGTTGCTGAAACAATAACCAGATATATATAGATTCCATTGTATTCAACAAAGCCGCGACATTTTAAACCGACGAAATCGTCTGACTCTACATTATATGGATCATTAAGTTCATCTTTATGGCTGTTCCGAAGAGTAGACGTTTAAGGGCTGATTGTCTCTACCTGCATGGCTCTCGGCCTTGGGTTTTCCGGTAGTTGCTCAAAGAGATACTCCTGTAATGGCGTCGTAATGGCACCTGAGGAACAGGAAACGCAGGCCGCCCGGCTCCATTGACAGTTCATAATTATAGAGTGATTGTAAAACCAGGCAAACAAACATAATATGTTATTACTTGAAAATGTCTATATAGTTAAACTGTCGGACATGAGCTACAGCATCGACGGCATTACATTGAATGGACAGATATACATGTAGCTGATTAACTCCACATTTGGTGGAGTTCTTGTTAGTTCTTTCATCATTAAGTTTAAATTTGGTGTGCAAGTTTTCATGGAGCCCACTTTATTTGTGAATAAGTGGTAATCTGCAGCTTTAGTGCCCTCAATGATGCTCAGCATCCGCGCATCTCGTGATAAATCATTTACCTAGAAGGTAACAATTTGGTCGTTTACGATCGACGAATGGTTATGCAGTAGCAAGTTTGGTACAAGTATCTTTAATAGTTACTTAGTCGTATGACGTTATCAAAAGGGACCTCACAATATCCCTTAACAGGAAGGAAAGCTATTTCATATGTTTGTTGTACATCAGTGAATATAAATTTGTTAGAAAATATGGTCAATGGATGCAAAGGACAAGGTCAAAGATGAGAGTGTGAGAGTGTAGGAAATATTTCGTGATCTCTCTCTTGATGGTGTTGAAAAGATCCCCATTTTACAAAGCTAAATTTGCGTTCACTGCATTCGTTGATAATTTTGACAATAAATGGCCGATGTTGCGAATATTAGTTAGGGCTGAATGGAGAACTCAAGTACTTGAGTCCTGGTAATACTTACCGAGTACTCGAGTCCAAAATTTGGACTCGTGTATGTACATGCATATCTGAATATTAGGCCTACTCTGTGGAGTTCTTGTGTTAACCATCTCAGATTTCTGCTTATATTTTATGATCGTGTGGTATTTCTAAATTGCCCAGACTTAACGTTAAATGCTATAAGACAACTAGCAAACGTTTATGAGATGCCGTGTTTGAACCTCATCGACGAAATTTTTTTTTTTAAATTTGTTAGAAGATAAGAATAGCCAAAGGTTAGTTTTCACCCTTGTTGTAAATAAGGTTATTGTCTCAGGTTTTCTGATATGACATACCTTTACTGCAATCCCCTCACCAGTTGAATATGTATGGGGACATATGATGATGGAACAGAACATAAATGTTGCAAATCTACCAAAGTCCTGTATCTACTAACAATAGCATCTATTGTTGAGTTGGTTTTCCTGGCTTATCATCACTGTGACATTGTGACATGATTTAATGCCTTCTCTTCCGCTTTTAGCGATTTATTTCTCCTGAGCGTTTCCTATAGTATATTAGGCGCATCTCCTTGTACAGAATGTCTGCGTACATTCCTCATCCGCGGCAGACGTTTCCGTTATCTCATGGTCAAACTCTCGTCTCTTGTACTTAAAGCGTCTAGTGTCACAAGCAGAATATCTTATTACACTTTTCGCTTAATAAAGATGTATATTTGTCATTCACTTTTGTCTGTAATTACCAAGCTGACGAATACTGGGGCGTGCCGGCTTGAACAGGATAATAAATAAAACAACCGTTCAGTACAACAGTGACACTATTCTTTATTTCCTGCTCAGCATTAAATCTGCAGTGACAATTAATAGGCGGTGTTTATCACCACCTATACATTAGCGCGACATGCATCCTGTATAATGTAGATTGCTTCTTCATCATGTATATACGTTAATGATGGGGTTTAGATGTACGGAGGCGGAGATCTGCCTTGTACAGATATATTTGTGTGTTGGAGTTATCACCAACCGCCAACGGTGACGTCACAGTCGGCGACAATGGTGGCGGGCACCCTGCGCCAGTCTGCTGAACAAGATCGCACCCTTCCGTCAGAGATCGTTTCCATTCAAAACGAACCACTTCAAATTAATGACTGTGAGGACGGCCAGGAATGCTTGTCTTAACTGTCAAACTGATAAATCAAAATTTAAAGGTAAGTTTTAAAGAAAAACATTCTGCTTACATTTCGCATACGCATGCTTACAACAGATTACTTATTCCTTGAAGCTCTTACCAAAAATAAAATCCCATGTTAATAAGATTTGTCTTGAAAACATTCTTATCCAATGTATATAAGCGGATTACATTACCCTTTTTCACTACTTGTACACGTACGTCACCTCTGTATTTAGATGGCCCGGTGCACTGTTGGCCGTAGATTGCTAAGGCCGAACCCTTACTCTTTGAGTCCGATTCTGCGCAGTGTGGACAAGGTGTGCACAAGAGGCAAAATCGTTCTTAAAAGGATAGGTCCATGGCCATTTGGCGGCACTGTCTTTGGAATGAGGATGTATAGGTAACAACACGATAAGAATCATATATTTTATTATTTCAGGATTTCAGATTTTATATTCACTGTGCTAGTAATAAAGCAGATGTCATAATCAGTCGTTCAGTCAACCAAAGGGAATCTCCCAAGGTTTAATGGATATTTCATTGTTTTGTCACTGAGGCACCGGCGGGGTACGATTCGAGGAGCTTTAATACCTGGGTCCAGCGCCCTAAAACCAGCTATTCACTAGCATTTTTTCATAAAATTTATGAATTCTGGATTACCTTGTGTACATATAATGAAGTCTTATGTAATTTCCGTTAAGAAATATGTGGTACGTAAGGTTTAAATAAACTTATTTATGCCTTATCTGCTTATCAATTCACAAATTATTTAAGGCATGTTTTCTCTATGCCCTCGGGAACAAAACGTTCACCATTTCATTTGGTGTGTTGTTGAAAAATATGTTAGTAATAAACTAGTGAACCAGTCTTTATTATACTTAAGGACTATCCGTCCTATTTGAAATGAAATTAACCGGTCTTCAATTTTTAATAATGAACGTGTCGGATAAGCCAGTTATTTTAATCAAATAACCAACGCGTGTATCCACGAGGAAATGTTCGTTTGCTCGAGGAAATGTTCTTAAAACGTGTTAGTACAAGAGACAATTAAAGAGATTTGTCATATTATTCAAGAAATAATTCCTTATTGTGATCATGTCAGACATCAACAGGTAATAAAGGGAGTCCTGATATGAGCAGTCACACGTATATATAACGTATAACCACCGTTATTAGTAAATAAATGATACGAATGCCGTAAATGTGCAACTGTTGCACTTCGGTATATACGTTCCTATATATTTTCTGAACATGTTCCACACTATAGCATCGTAGGTATATAGATTATATATATATATATATATATATATATAATCTGATATATAATCTGATATATTTTCTAGCACTGTCTCTCTCCTATTCATCTGTCTATTAATCTGTATATCGCCTCTCTCCCGCTCCTCTCCTTCTCTCTCTCTCTCTCTCTCTCTCTCTCTCTCTATATATATATATATATATATATATATATATATATATATAGTTACGGAACCTAATATAAACAGATCACGTATGCGTGATGAACACAAATTCTGTAACAAAGATAAAAAAAATCAGATTCTGTAACACTAGGCAGCGTGAAATGTCTAGGGGAATGAATAAAGAAGTCTTTTTTCAGTGTTTTTTTGTTAACAAATAACTAATTTATTCTTAAAACAACCCTAACATTACAATACACTAAATCAATACAATTATACAGTAAAACAGCGGTATAGCAACAAGTCAATACAATCGCATAGAAAAATAATGTGCACAGTACCTGGATTCCAACACCGTCACCACGATAAGTTCCTTTGAACGTATACTCTCGGAGATTGACAGTCCAGTGGAAGGTTCTTGCAACAACCCAGAAAGTATAAATGCATAAAATCCATGAGAAAGTCTTTGAAAATCTATAATTGCCGCATTCGTCGGATAAGGTCCTGACACGCTTCTGCGTCCGCTGGAATCTGCTCTGCTCCTCTCCCTGGTTCTTAAAAAACAGCCCCTTTATATACCTTCACACCCCAAGCCGAGAATTTTCCACTTCTCGAACAGTCTGTAAGGACCCTACTCAACAGTATACACGCGTTTCAGGAATTATCTAGAAAACATTGCCGTGCCTCTACACACCATGGTGAACACGTGATCTCGCCCCAAGCCAGCACGACAACAAGAGTTCAACCAGTACGGATTAAACATAGAATGTAATACGCGGCCAGACACGAGTGCCACAACAGGATTTACGCCCGTGCCACATAATAAAAAGAGCACCTGTAACAATATATATATATATATATATATATATATATATATATATATATATATATATATACATATATATATATAGAGAGAGAGAGAGAGAGAGAGAGAGAGAGAGCGATCATGTTCTTTTTGGCTCTGTTGTGATGACGTCATCAAATTGCACTGGTATACCCGAGTTGCTCTAGAAAGTCCCTGCTTCCACTTTAGAGTACGATGTTTACAACAGCTCGCCTGTTGATAGTTGTCCGTGCTTATTGACGGAAATTATGAGAGGAGCGACTGTCCAGACACCAGAAGCGGCCAAACACTAAGGTATTCAACAATAAATGTGTTGTGACGGTAAAAGTATTAACATAAAGCTTGTATTGGTTCATCCTGTACCTATAAAGTGGGATTATACAAAAACAAGACCACTTATAAGACACCTAGAACCTAGAGACTATTCCGTACGTTCTAAGTATATGTGGCGTTCTGTTGTTGTCGTATGGGTCCATGTAGGTTACACATTGTAATGTAAACGGGCCTTTTATCGATGTCCATTAATAAATAGCATGGTGTCTGCTGGGCGGTGCCCTGCTATATATAAAGGAAACAGACCGGGTGTGGTGTATACAAAACTAGATGTATTCAGTGGTCTCTGTTTCATAAGGAACAAGGAGAGTTATAGATGCTGTAGTAAAGAATATCACTATAGCAACTGGATCCTTATTGTGTATTTATAAAATTAAACGGAGTCTTTTTCGGTCAAAATGGTAAGTACCCTTTAGTATGGCATCATAAAAATGTATTTCATTATATCTGACAGTCTATAAATATCAGTTAATGTCCATGATATATAAAACCTCCATATATTTTCAAACATATGACACTTGTCACATTTCACTTATTCACTGTCCGAAATAGGAATATTTGGTATATTTCCTTGAATTCTAATTGTCGAAAACAACACACAGTCATACCGAACTCATGGTTGAACTGTGAGCTTTTAACTTACACAACCCACCTTATGAAAGGCTGTTCGTCCACTATTGTATACAGCCGATTGTCCTGCCATTGCAGAAGCCATTAGGGGAAAAATGTATTTTATGATCATTTTAACAAAGCGACAAAACGTTTTGAACGTGAGATGCGTGCAGTTCACTTTTGTCTCGCACCCTGTGCCAAGAAACATTAGTCCCAAGGATTTTGACTTTCGGCAACAATGTGCATACAGTACACAGCAGAGCTAATATTCATTGACCGTCTACGACCTGACTTCTGTATACTATATAAACCTATATGCCTCAGCGAATTTTATTTACACTTATTGATGTAAAGTGTTGTTTATATAAAGATGTTATGCCTGGAATCGTGTTTTGGTTTGAACTAATAGGATACGGTAAATTTTATTATTTAGCTTAATGTAACTTTTTGTGCAGAACATTTTATTCATACTTTTGTTCTTGGTGAGCAAGCTCACGTTGCAAGGTCACAGATTCGCGTTCTATCAGCCCAGCCTGGCATCTGTTGTCAAGTTATTAAGAATAAAAAAATGAAAAACTGAAGTTATATCGCTTTCTTGTGATCTAATGAATTTTTATATTAAGGTTGCCCTATTTAAAAGTCACCTTTCCAGACCATTCATATTTGTAATGGGTTGTGATGTTGAGGAAATAATTACTGTATGAACATCCTATGTATAAATTCAGATTTTTTTTCATTTACTACAAATTGTTACAATATGAGGCGTGTAATTTTAACATGGTACTACCCTTATTGTAACTATAATAATTCAAATCATTTGTAGTCAGATTGTTATAATGTATTTATGACATGAACTGGTGTACGATTTGGAATGCTTTAACAATCACAATTTGTCGTGGGAAAGTGGTGTCTTAATCAGGTGCGTGTGATAATTTCAGTAACAAATTTCCCCTCCGTGTACATCCTGTGTGTGGCGAGAAAAATACTGACTTTTTGACAAACGTCAGCGTCGCTCATGTCTAGATCATCATGCAGTGCAAACATTTGTTGCGAGTTGGATGCCAGAAACTTCCTTGTTTTAGGCCTGAGTTGATCAATCAAGCTCATGCCCCGACAGTGATTTACACCAATTGCTTGGGTAATTGGCGAGCCTCTTCATTGGAGCGTGATGTTTTACATATTTTACGCCGTCAAAGAGTGTTTTTGCTGTACTTGTCCTTAGCGCTTAAATCACGCCACTCGACTTACGAATCAACCATTTTTGATCACCGGTAATTACTCTGACTTTAGAAATCCGGTAGATTCTTTCTCTATATACACGTACACATGTCCCACTTAGTTTTACATGCATGCACTACGTAATCCTTTTCATAGCTTGACCATTTGTTCTAGCTATAGACCGTGTCATTTCCTCATGTCATTCTGTTTTTGCTATGATTTTTTTTAAGTTACATTTCGAGTGAGAAGATGCTAATAATTAATACAAGATTAATGAACCTCATTTTTAACAAGGGAAATAAACACCTACTATACTCTGTTTTTAAGAAAGAGAATTATTTTAAAATTTAAGAAATATGTGATATTTTGCAACATATCAACCCTACTTTTGGTGGTCAAGGTCATTGGTCACATGCAAAAACAGTCTCAATTGGCAGCTTATGATTGGATGATGTCATGTAAACAAAACGTAAGTTGACGAGCCAAAACAAAGATGGCTACTCATGCAGGTACCCATCTGATCTATCAGGGCACTGGAAAGATAAAAAAAAGTTGTTAAACATAAACTGGAGATTAATTTTGTTTGTCTTATTTGGGTGTCACTTCAATATGCAGATTTATAGAATATTATTTGAAAATATAAGCTTTTAAGAAAATAATCTCAAAAACAGGTGGACACAGGTTGGTCCACCGAGTGTAAAAGGGAGGGCCTGCATTTCAAAATAATACGTAGAAAAAATGTTTATACTGCAAATAAGACTTTTCAGTAAGTGAAAGAGAAGAGGCTAATCCACCATAGTGTAATGTTCATTTGTCATTTTCTGTCCTTTTTTGCGATTTGACCGGTTTTGCGATAAACAGCCAAGAACAGAGAATGCTCACAATATATTTAATGTTAAACAAACGTGATCTCGATAACGCATTGATTCTACGTGAAAGTCCACGTAAATTTACAGGGCAGGTTGTACTGGGCTTTTCAAAAGTTGGATGTTATTGGTACTGCTAAGAAATTAATAAAATGTGGTTACTGCTTTTCTCTGACAATCTGGCTTCGACACTATTCGGCAAGATACAAAAAAATACTGATTTGATCAAGAAAATATGCAGTCTGAGCCTGCAAGTATACCTCCGCAAGTATCCGAATCAAACTGCTTGTGATCTATACAGAGCCGACCGTTGTGACCATTCACCAAGGCCATGGCTAAAGGTCAACCCAGGAAATAAAAACGGCCCCCAATAACAGTGAAAGGCAATGCCTGCTATGGAATTAAAAAAACAGATCAATGGATTGTTCCTCGTTATTCTAATCTTCCATATGGTTTCGTGAAAATCAGCGTGTTGAGTAGAGATGCTGTCACAATCAACAATATTGTGCAGGTGATGCAGAATTTTACTGATAAATTTCTACAAACATCTGTGTCATATGATCATATAATGAAAATGTGAAAACACAGGCCAGCTTTACCCAAGCCATTAGATAATACTGACATATCAACACAGTAGTGACAATTATTTGATCAAGGTCGTTATTGTACTTGGTTTATTTTAATTGGTTCAATTTTAAATAATTAATAAATAATAATTTGATTACCAAGAGCCAGTCAGCGACAGTACGTGCCAGGTGACATAGTTTTGTTTTATGTTTGAATGTTAATCATCAGTGCTTCTGACCCACGGTTCGCCAGCGTACTATAGTACCCACGCTGTGTCACTACGGTACAAGACCCGAGTCATGATCAATAAACAAATGACTGCACATGTAACAGATGTCGTCATTATGTAAACTCGCACATCCCACCACGGACTGAGTAAACTGTGCGGACCGTGATCGTGCTGAACCGTAAACAGTGTCTTCACGCGTCTCCGTTTGCTCTAGCATAACTCCTTATCGTTTGCTTGTCCTGTGAGCTTAACTGTTCTTCAGTCGGTAACATTGACCAATCTCCTAGACTGATCATGCATATAACTGTATCACTGCCTCCGCCAGGGGGGTGGCGTTCAAACCCGTTCGTTTGTGGGTGTTTATTAACAACATAACTCCCGTAGTCACTGAGAGAAATTTATGAAATCCCTTGAAATTATCAGTACACCTCGGGAATGGGCCTATAAAAAATCGATTTGATTTGAGTCCGGATCATGAACCGGATCCAGGAAGGACTTGTAAGAATATTCACAAAAGTGCAGTCACATATGTACGATTGTACATGGGAATATGGTCCGAATAAGTGACTGCAAACGCTTTTTAGGGAACAAATGTATCAATAAACCTCGGAATATGGGACAATCAGTGAATAAAACACGGGTTTCGGAGTACCCCAATATGGTGGAGGCCTTTTTTCCCGAGAATGCATTTTGAATGTCTAGTATATGAGTTTTTTTTTTTGCACGGGTAGGCACGTGGCCTGGTCCTGCATGCGAAAACGTATACGTTTAATCTCTGGCGTTGCCACGGTTACGTAAAAGGAATGTGATGTATGTTAAAAAAAATCCTTTGGGGATTTTTTGGTATCTCGCCTTAGTATGATTTCGGGAAAACATACTTATATTTAATCAGATCAGTTTTGTTATTAATAGTTTCAGTTGACTTAGTCTAAGGTTCCCCTGGACTTCACATGTATAGCTCATTTCTAGAGATGTCTATTCCATTTTCAATTCTCAGAGATATACTTTTACTGCAATCATTAAAACTATGTAAACACTATGTAGAATATATTAATCTCATCTATGGTGCCCTACGAAGAGGATTGAAAATATATTATATATTGTACTAAGCAAAGATTGTGCTCCTGATAACACTGTAAAAAAGCACGTCTGGTTATCATATAACTATCATATATCTCCTATTATTCTGAATAACTAAAGTAAGACAGCCAGTGTCAACATATATACATGTCAAAACAGTTTAAATGAGCTGTACAAAACATTAAAACAATAGTACAAACCCTGTTATATGGGGGGGGGGGGGGATTTGCCAATTTCGAACCCTGATCAGTGATGCCAATATGTTATGATTGTAACACTGTTTTTAACGAGCTTTACAACATATTAAAGAAGGACAATCCCTGTTATATAGAGAAGGGGGGGGGGGGGGGGGATGGGGATTTGCCAATTTCGAACCCTGATAAGTGATGCCAATATGTTATAACTGTAATATATTCGATCGGATCAAAAGAATTTCGGAGTTTTTATATGTCCCTTTTGAGCCAAGTTGCGCAAAATTCTTGTATAAAGGTTTATGATTTTGCCTGTGTCGTGCATGCAGTGCATCTGTACTTTTAAACGTTTATATTTTGAAGCTATCGTTAAGTAGAGCGCAATATTAATACGGACGTGCCACATTAAGTATGCGTCTAGCAGTTGAGTGCTATGCCACTCGGAAAGTTGGCGCGCACATGTAAAACGCAGAAAGAACGCGTAGCAGACGACAGCATTCACTATACAGAAGCGTAATAAAAAGCCTTTTATTATTAATCAGCCGAACTGGTGTCAAAAGACCGAAGAGTTGTGAATGAGCCCACAGGAGAGCCAGTCGCGATAAGGTGACAGAAAACACGGGCGGGCTGCAGGGGCGTAGCCGGGGGGGGGGGGGGCCCGCAGGGGGCCATGCCCCCCCCCCCTTCTCCCCCGCCTTGGTCGCATCCAGTACTCGCCGTCCTTTCGGAATTTCACTTAACCTAATATAAATAAATATATATATATATATATATATATATATATATATATATATATATATGCATTAAATCAGTAGCGGATATATGCTATCAGTGGCGGATCCAGAGAACGCGCCGAAAGCGGCCCCCTGTTGAGCTGCAAAATCTCTCATTTTATCTTATTTCCGATTTTCGTGATTATTTTTCGTTTTTCTTATTTCTTATTATTAATAAGCAATTAGACTTTATTTAAATTATCTGCAGTTACAATTACTTTCAAGTTTATTAGTTGAGTATAAGGGTATTTATGAACAGCTGCAAAACAACTGCAGATCGATCGAGCACCGGGCCGTGGTTGGGGTCGACCGTGAACAATCTTACGGCCCCTGGGCTGATAAGTTCTCTGAGTGCTCCAAAGCAATGTGTGAATTCATGAGCGCCAGTTCAGCATGTAAACCTCAGATAGACATATGTTCGTTTCTTATCTTCTCACACACATACATATACAAGTTTCCCCTATTTTGTATCATAATTATTATCCTTCTTTTTATTTCCTACTTTTCTTCTTCCTCTGGGGGGACATTGATGTAATCAAATGTAAATCTGCATTCTAAGGAACGCAAGCCTCCACTATTAATGCGGCCCTGAAAGTGGGATACTCCCAAAAAACGTGTTTGATTCTCGTACTCGGCTCATACTGCCGATCCATGCATGCAGAAGTCCCCCCCCCCCCCCCCCAACCCATGTTTGCATTCACTTATTCATCCCATATTCCCAGGTTCAAACCAAAATCTAATCGATTCTTCCTTGGCCCATTCCCGAAAAGTTTTGTTGGGAACAAACTCGCGCATAAACATACATACATACACGAACGGGAAATGAACGCATGTAGAGGCCTATGCTCATGGCGGAGGCAAAAAACCAACCACAGCTTAAATGACAAAACTGAACCATTTAGACTTTATTAGAGATTTACCGTATCACTGACGGATTCTGAGAATATTTTAGAATCTGATAGTATACTTCTTGATGTTTTCGCCTGATATTATTTACATGTGTTTATGTTAGTTATATATATTCATATTTAAGATGGTTGATAATGAAATATAGGCCAAATCATATGTAAGCAGAAGACTTGTGCCTTATTATACTCTTGAATTTTTTAGAACATTTATGTAGATTATTTTTGGAAGAACTTATAGACTGGTTCCATTCACATTTCATTGGCTATTCGACCATTGTAATGCCATTGATATCATAGGAACCTATAAAAGAAACCTAAACATGTATGGAATCTTATATATGTATGATTCTGAAACATTATGACAGGAAAGAAAATTAAACAAGACATGTCTACAGAGAGAACAGTTGTCAGAACGATTCGGGACACTGGAGCTGTATTTCCAGGAGCAAACGCACTTTGTGAACTCGAATATGGTGCAGTATTAAAAAGTGTGTAACAACTGTCTGCGTGTGTACAGGTCAGAGTTCGGCAAGTACCCATCAATGCATTACTAGCACATAGGCGAGAATTAGTCCGTCGTTCACGGCTGCTCGAGACTGCATGATGTATTATTCTGACATCCCTATATAAAACATTATTTATGATAAGGTTTTCATTTGTCATAATTCCTTTAATTGCAAGGTAGATACATCTGAATCCATTTGTGACACTTTGCATATAAGACTTCAGGTACAGGTAGGACGTCCACTTTTCAAGCATGATATTATTAAGCAAATTTTATGAACGGGTTTAAGCAGTTTCACATTGAAGGCAATGAGAACTAAATGTTTACCTCCCCGGTCACCTGCATATGAGCGATAACAGGGAATATAGGCTGCAAATTTTCACTGATGTACATGTGACATTGTGTCTGTCCAGAGGTAACTTTTTAAGAAATCAGCCGTGTAAGAGATCTAGGGTGAACCTGCGCAGAGGGAAGGGAATTGAGAGGGCGCAAATAGATAAGAAAAATGTTCTGGTCGTTAATTTTAATTTGCCCCCCCCCCCCCCCCCCACAGTTGATCCAAATATTGATTTAGAAGTCTCAACAACTGCTATAAACCTCACCTCTGGCTTAATAACGACGACTGCAGAGGGTGAAAATAAGTCCTTGAAAGGTAGGTCCGTTGGTTTTTTCATCTTTCAGATTGATATATACAGGCACCAGACGCTTCTAGTCTCTGTGTAATCAAGTTGTCCCATGTTCAACAAAAAGCTACACATTTTCTTTCAAGTTATATTTTCATTACATCGGAAAGGTCGTCTAACACAAAGAGGTGCCCAACCAAACATGTTTAGCTTATATCCTATTGTATGGAAAATAAATACACATTACAAATACTTTCGTGCAAGTTCCCGGATAATGCCCCATGTTATGACTTTATTATTGCCGTCAGGATTACAATCGGATGTCTCGTTTGCATGACGGTTTCATTTTGTCTGTTGCTTGTTGTAACATCACGTACGACCACTGGAAGTTACACTCAAAATAAACTGTCTTGGTACATATGTATTTCTTCTTTTTCCTCTTCTTTTTTTTAAACAAACCTCGCGATATGTATATTGTGATCCGGATTTCATCACGCGTATGTGTCTTCGTGGTAATGATGTCTTATTGTCTATTGTTATAAGGATGTTATAATATGTCTGACAATGGCATTCCCGTTCATGTGTACAATAAATAAATTAACACAACAGACATTCAGATGCAATAACCACAGTGATAGCATTGTATCAAAATCATTGTATCAAAATGAATCCAGGTTTGGATGAATTCTTTTCATCAGGGTTTAACATGGTTTAACATGGAGGGGGTGCAGGGGTCGAGAATATAGGAAACAATTAAATGCATGCTTATTACCGAAAGGCAACGCCTCCAAAACTCTTTTACCGTTTTCTTCCCTTTACTTTTGAATTCGACCGTTTGAAAAAAAAATTCTACTATAGTCTGTTTCATAGTGGGCCAACCTTTGTTCCGTAAGCTGCAAGGGAGGCTTAGGCCTAATTAATTAAAATAAAACTAAAACCATACATTGTTAAATATTTTAATAATTCATTAATATAAATATATGAGAAAAGAGTAAATTTTTTACAACATCTCAACTAAACTGATGAAGTCCAAGATCACTTAGACCAAGCAGCTGACTGGTTGTTGAGTGTCATAAATATTCTAAAAAAAAATGTAATAGTCAAAGTGAGGCTGTTAACCCATGAGAGAGTCCGTGTCATTTGGCCAAAAGATTAAGAAGAAACAAAAAGTTGCAAAATATAAATCTTGGTTTTGTTATGTAGTTTTTACATCTCATATTAGGCTTTTGCAAACTCTTCAGTTTTAGTGTCAAATGGTGTGATAATATTAAAGTTTAAAGGAGACCAGTCAACTATCTGATCTTTATAAACGAAAGGTAATCCTCTGAGCTTTTATAAAAATAGGCTAGAAAACGTGGATATTACTGCTCACAAGCTGCTTGTTTTGTTTACATCAACATGTTTTTATTTTGTGGGGGCCTGCCAAAACAATCAAAACAAATTCAACTTAGGCATATGGCAGCAAGTCAAATAAGCCAGAGCTTTGCAAATGGCATTCTGCAACAGGTGATCTTTCTACCTCCGTATATATCAACCTATACACGTCAGGTTACATGTTTTTCCTGTTTGTCAACATTGCTGTGTTTACAAACATGTTGTTGATAAACAAGATCATACATCCTTCACGGAGGCGTTATAGTAACTATTCATAACCAGAATGACCCTTAGATCATTATTATGTACACAGAGAAAGTCAGAAATCACATAAATTATTTTTTTAATAGGTAGGTGAATGGGCACCTTTAAGAGGATAACCGCCTAATTCCAGTGACACCTACTGATGGAACAGACTATATTCCACTCTGCGTGCACATACTGTACGTTTCAGAGTTTTGCATAGTTTAGTTGATTATTTCCTTCCGGTTAAATATTCCTTTTTGAAGTTAACTCGGGTATATTGTAACGGCATTTGCTATGTTACTGTGTTATATCAATTCGGTTTATTAAAAAAATATCATGCATTTACCACATTTCGCTGTGGCCTTGCTACCTATTCAGAGAACGAAGGTTTAACGAAGAGTTTAATGGATAATCGCATTTGGATACTCCATATTGTTATACAAGCTCCAGAATTAATGTTTTTGTACACAGTACGTATGTATTTAGAGGTATGTGTAATACAGGTTTATCGAAATTTGGCTTAGTACCAATAGTGACTGGGAAGTTTGCGTTTTTAAATCAAATTGTTTTTTATCTTAATACATTTTAGTGTACCTTTACCAAAGTATATATACCATTGGATGGGAAATAAGGGTTTACAATGATATACAAGCCGTGTCGCTGTGTTGCTGGATAATGGCTAATCAGATGCAAACGATGATTATACCTTAATTCTTATAAGACGACTAGTGGGGAATTCTTGAGGAACTCGCGGTGCGAAAATTTGATTTTTTTTTCAGTCTGGAGTAAATCATGTCCACAACTTTATAAGATATTAATACTGGCATGCTTAGATATATTTAATATCTCGCAGATTGAATAATTAGTGGCAATCGACGCCCTCTGCCATATGGACCACGCTGAACAAGCGACGGTCAGGAAATTGCAGGGTTGACCTCTTGGATCGCACCATGTATCTGGTAATAATAATATTACACCATAATATATAATAACTCCATGGTCGCACTGAACTTGCGCATGACTGCCGGGCTGTTGATTGCAACTTGTACACAATGACTGTTTGGTCAAAGCCTTTACTCCGAATACTCAGAAGCGTATCTTTTCAATAAACAGTGACTGGGAATTAGCACACTTAAAACACCTCGGCCGATTCCGTTGGCTTCTAGCCTTGGGTGTTCATAGGGCGCTACCACGAAACGTATTCTGGCAAAGCAAGGTCAAGGACATCTCAACTGCACACCTGTTGTTCGCGGTGTAAGAGCAAAACAATGTATTTTGTGTACGTGTACTGTGACAGTCCTTACATATACTATTTTTAAAGCTATGTGACAACACTGATTCAAGAGACAGAGGGAAAAATTCCAGGTATACTGATACTGATGTGTTACACACGAGGATAAAGTTCACGCCATAAGTCCACCTCTATATGGGCGATGAATGAGGCATCAAAGAAAAACTGTACTTTCTAGTTAAATTATAATTTAAACAAGGTCATATTTGATGTTCAGTAACATAACAAGCCCTTATATATATACAATATTACAGCGAATCAATGTATTCTTTGTAAAAACTATGACCTCTTTTTCGACGAGTCAGTGGAACTGGCAACACGGTGAATTTCCGGCGAACTGTACCATAATTAGTGGTGCATCCTTGAACCATATATATACATCCAAAGCCTGATCGGCAACGGACGGCCGAGGTGTTCCGAATGGGAATAAGCAGGGAACATTCACAATGGTGAAATAAAAACGACTTTAAGTTTAAGTGTTGTTTGTTTTGTATGCCTAAAAAGAAGCTTGGGATGGGTATACCGGTGCTCAGGTTCGAAAGACCAGCTATTAAAGTGTAACGGGGCAGACTCTGACATCATCGGTGACATCACCCATTAAACCGAATATCTTTACTTGTTAGAGGACTTCATGCCTGATGCTAGCTCATGGGTATCAGTGCAGAGGTCTGGCATTGTCCGAGGACACGAAATCCATATCGGGGTCATCAAGAACATTTGGTGTGAATCATTTATAAACACACTATGTTTGCCATGCAACATTGTCAAAACCAACGTACCCTTTTTGTTAGGGATGACTGAGTCTTGACTTCACAAAAAGCCGCAAGCACCAGAGCGTGAGATATTGGCACCCACAAAGTGCCGACATATATCATGACAGAGCCATTTGTCAGTGGACCTACCACGCAATTTAATCAGGTTTATCCTACGTGTTGTTGGAGTCACTCCGGCCACACCAAAATAAAATTGTTCAAACGAAATTGCGTCTCCTATTTTTCACACACACACACACACACATATCAATGAGTCCTCTGTAGTATTGTTTGGAATTGGAAAGTGGGTTTAAGTTTGTATTGTTCCTTTCACTGGCTTCGGAACTGGGAGGGGACCGAACGCCCCTCCACGTATAGCCAAGGGGCGATATTATTAGAGGTTAAAACACTTTTGATATATATATATATATATATATATATATATATATATATATATTTATATATTCGTGCCAGTTGACATGAATATCTTTTGTCTGTATCGATAATATTGAAAGGTGAAAATGCCCGCTTGCTGCACAGTTCTGGCCCCGTAGAACAATTTATTATTTTCTTTGCAGTGGCCTTCCTGTTTGTAAATGTCGTTAGTGGGCGAGAAATGTAGACTGGTACATCCTGTTTAATGTCGAGCGATATCGTGGGCGAGACTTTCATCAAATCTATTGACTTTTACGCCTCAATGACCAAGTTTGATCTTACCTTCAGTTGGACCTAACGCGCGTACATGGAATGTCTCACACTTACATATTACCAGCCATATCATCATGTTCTTTATGTTGTGTTAGGGGACGCTAAAATTGTAGTGTTCCATTTGTAGTTTGGAAGAGTGCAGCCGAACAGAAAACATTTATTAATCAGCCAATGATCGTACAGTTTCTAGGATGAGGACCGACCAGATCTTCGGAACCAAAAATCACTTAATAATATATTAGTGTAAATACCAGGAAACGTCAGCATTTGGAAAAGCCAAAACTGTATTATTTCAGGAAAATCCTAGAAGCGTGAAGGTAACTTGCATTTATTCATGGTTCAACCAATCACTGTCAATTGATTTGGATGACAACCAATCAAAGCACAGAATACTGATAGGTAACTTCCTGATGTAACCACTGATGAATTAGCTGGAAAAGAAAAGTGTTAGTACTTCTGTCGTTTCAGCGGGGACTATACTGATAGTGTTAGAACTATATGTCTACTTAATGACCTTGTTGAGTGGGTATGTTGAATCGTGACACTTACGTAAAGGGAGCGAATCGCCAACACGGAACCTTTTATAAGGAATACTTCGCCGCAAACTGTATACTTCTAACCACCCGGGAGGTGATCTGTAAAACGCTCCCGAAGTCCCTACCGTAAATATCAGCGACAAATTGCGCCGGCCGTCTTGACTAGAAGGTATGATGTAGTAGCTGTTATTTTGACGTTCGATTTTAATCATTTATCATGATATACCATACAGTTTGTACATTTAGCCTTCTGTTATGTCAGAGAGCAATCAATTCTTTATGATGTGATCTACAGGTCTATAGTGCCAAACATTTGTACTCGATAGGTTATTATATAAGACTGATATGTTTAAATCCAATAAAAATGACTTAAACAGTTGTTGAGTTATGAGAAAGGTGGAATTAAATATATGTCAGAGATCATGCAGATCAAATGTGTCCTTTCTTTCTAAGTAAACATCAAATTACTTTTTACCACGTTTACTTCTATTAAGTCTCAACATTCGACCAGTGATATTATATATATATATTTATATATATAATTAATGTTTTGCTGCAAGAAACAACTGCTAGATGTCTGACAAAATTTGATTACTCTTTTCGTATAATTATACATATATATATATATATATTTATGTATATATATATATATATATATATATATGAATGTATATATTTATATATATATTCGACCAGTGATATTATATTTAATACGTAAACGTATATATATATAATTATATATATATATATATATTATAAATATGAACATCATATCATATGCAAGGCACATGACTACTTATTCACCAGAATTTAATCACACGCTAATTTATTCAGATACGGACAAGCCCGTGTGCGATAAGAACTTCTTTTGCTCATGTCTGTACTGATATGGGGAAAAGTCGGAATACATTCGTGACTCAGTGTGTGAAACTGCAGACCACTTGTGTCTGCAATTAACCACTTGCTGAAACGTGTATTAACCTTGTATTCCAAATATATTTATTTTATTTACAAGGTCATGCAGTGGTCTCAGTATAAACAAGCATTCTGTGAAATAACCTCTTTCCTAAATACAGGTATATGTTAAATGCAAATAAGTTGATATAGATATAATTTTAAATAGCTGTTGAGGTCAGAATGTGTGAAAATACGTGTTAAGGTCAGTATTTAAGAAATAAACAATACCTCTGCATGATTGGATAAATATGCATGGAAAATGTGTTTTGTTAGCAATGAAACCGCCTCATCTTAAGAAAACCGCCTAACGTGATGAAGGAAAAAATCGTGTATTGTTTGATATGCATATATGCATACGGTGTTATTCAGAATGCATGGCATCTCTGTAGAGTATAGAGTTATAGCCACCAGGTGGCTAATTATGTTATCACAACCACTTTATTATTAACATATATACAAGTATATACCCATAATTTCGACATGCGGCCGGTGGCATCCTGGGTTTAGTATGTACGCAAAATGAGCGGTTTCCAGAAACTGTGAGGAATTAATCAGTCAAGACATAGATAAGGGCACAGGGATGTGACACGAAGGTATTCTTAAGATCGGCGTCCAGCCGAGAATCTGTCTCCGAAGAGAGCTTGGTGGCACAGAGGCGTGCATCGGCAATGTTTAGAGCAGAACAACGCATTTTTTACCATGCCCAACATATTTCAGATCTGTTTAATTAGATATATGTTAAGCCGGTATTTCGTCCGTCCATGCAACCGGGCTTAATTCTATCTGCAGATTGGTAGCAATGATATCTGCCCTGTAGAATACCGGGCCAGTCAGATATTATGACCGCCATATGCATGGCTATCTCGGACCCCTTGCAAGCATTATCTAAACAGCCATTCAAGCAGTTGCAAATTCAGGTTTTTTTTCTGAAGATTAGTATGGATGAGAGTATGTACGTTTATATGCGAATTTCATATAAATCAGAATTCCAGATTTCCAGGCTTTTTTAATTTCTTTACTCACTAAGTCAGGAAACTGGTGTACTCAACGTTCTTATACTGTTACAATCATTTTTGTACTTTTATAAATTACATCATTGTATTTTACAAAGCGGTCACGTATGCTGTATGATGTCATAATTTGAAGAGGGTATAATGTAGTCCGCTCAAATATGTTGGATAAGAATTGTTTCAAGGCAAATTATATGATCAGATGTGTTTTTGTGGGAAGGACGTCGCATAATAAGTAATATTTAGCAAGCATGTGCATGTGATATGTAAACAGAAAGTGTTTCCCAGACATGTAACAACTTTTTATTTAAAAGTTTGACAGCTCAAATAAGTAGTCACGACCGTCCCACATGTGCCTAGAAGTTAGTTTTGAGTAGCAACGACCCCTTTCGGAAGGGTGTGGCCAAACCTCTTTCAAGATGCGGAATGTTATGCCCATATAATAGAGGATTTTAATATTTATTTATGCCCTAGCTTTCAAATATATCTGCCATCCTTTAACAACGAACATATTTCACAGGGAGCCACTTCTTATATTTGATAAACGTTTTAGCACTTGGGTTTGTTATGCGCATGGCATCCAGAACAGACTAGGGCCCCGAAGTGATTGGCTGGTGCAAAGTGTGACGTCACAGCAAGAACGTTAGAAATGACTTGGATCTAGCAATACATGTTTTCTATTCTTGACAGTGTCAGAAATACTCAGCTTTTGTTGAGAGCTTGAATATTGGGTAACGGGTTTCCACGTGACTGACGTCACTGCCGAGTTGACAGTGTTCATATAGACTGCTAATAGCTCTTTAATGATAAACAAATCTCCATGTTAAATTTTTGTAGAAAAATATTTTCTTTCTAGGAATTAGGTTCAGTTTATGCAAAATTTATATAGAATTTATATATAATTTTATAGGCGAGTGTGTTATATGATAATGAGATTTGAAAAACGATTGCCTGTCCTTTACTAATATGTTTAAATCCTTAACTTCCATTGAATTTAATCATATTTTTTGTTGTCATATTTCTTGTTTTATTCAGTTGGAATAATTTAGGCTGATTTGTGAGCAGATTTTACCGGTGTAAGATTTAAAATATTTCATGCTGACGTCTTCTCGGCCGTTAATCTCAGCTATTATACTACCTTTGGGTTTACGAAGTAATAGGTGCCTTTGGAGTGCAAGTGCAGATTAGAAAATTATGTAATCGCTTGAATAAAGACGGTTACATCATCGGAATCCAGTTATGCACACCTCATAAGGCATTAACTATATACATGTGTATTTTATACATGAGTTTCCTGTAAAGGTATGAAAAAGAATCGTAAATCACAAACTTACATCAGTATTTCCCTCCAGCCATGAGAGGCACAGATGACCTGTCTGAACATACTTATGTAGGTATAAACTTTACCTCTATGAATGAACTTTAACTGCCTTTCGACCGTGCCATCGCAAATAAGTTACGCGTAAACGAATAACGCAGTCGCGGTATTGTTGACCTGTCACTTTGTGTCAGTGCTAGCCCGGTACCGTAGATATTATGAACAGTGACCGTGAAAATACCCCTAATTTCCGATAGACTGGCCCATCACTCTTTTTTCACTCTCGTCCTCGAAGGGGCTGGCTATATCGGGCCTGCCTATTTGTGTTAATTTTTTCATGTTATATGTCTGTCATTCTGGATCACTGAGTGAAAAAATGCCTCATATTTCCGTTTGCAAATTCTAGACAAGGTATGGGTCAACAATATCTCGATCTCTACGATATATCGATCCTTCTCATAGGTTATCCGGAATCGAGATTCTGAAATTCAGAGAGCAAAAAATATCAAATTTAAGTTCACTATTCACTCCCCAGGTGACAGAAAGGCAAGGGTCCGCAGTCTCTGTTGTTTCCATACACAGCCTCACCCTCAGTTGCAACAAACATTTTACCTGCAAATGCACAATTTCTCTTATTGAGTAAGCTCCAGTGCATTAGAAAATGGCACCAGTCTCTTAGATCCTCAGTTATCCAAAACCCATACACAAGAGTGGTGTTTTTTTCCACTCTTAACTTTACTGATATACGCCCTTTACCAGTAAACGCCCTCCGCGGTAAGATTCTCACCGGGAAGCGGTTCTCGTAGTAGACCAAGACTACCTTCGTCTCGCATCTGTGACATTTTCGAACCCTGACAGGTTTATTTCTATTTTTATTGATGTTTTATTACTACATTTATTTATCTAGGGGGTGTTAAATTTCCTTTAAAATGTTCTCCCGATTCATCGCTCCTGTTTTTCGTAGATCCTTTCCCACTCGCTATTTACATATATTATAATAGAAAAATGAATTGAACTTTGAGATGGTCGGATACATAATTTCCAGAATGAAAGTACATTTTTTCTTCTAGTAAGTTGGCATAATTTTACACCATAGGGGCCTGTTGTAATGCCATTATACTGGAAATATTTGAGGACGTTTTAAAACAAAACGTCATTAAAGAAGTTGAATAAAAAAAATAAGAACGCATTTATAAATAAAAAGAACAAACTTTAATGTACATGTGAATAAAAAAATAAAAATAAAATATATATTATTACATTTATACAAGGATTCTTAATTTATGTATCGGTACATTTTTCTATTGTAATAACCATTTGACGGACATGCTTGCATTGTCTAACTTGTTTCATTCAGTGGTGTATGATACGATCCTTCCAAGTGGTCTATAAATAAAATGTCCCCTTTCTTCTTAAACAAAGTTTGCATATTATGTATTTAGTCCACTTACCGGACACTTGACTGCGTTCCGGTCTCACTTTGTCCTTGAACATGCGCAATGCACTTGAGTCACTGATGTGTCATGCGCTTGGATCCGTGAGAATGCTTGCTGCAACAAGTAGAAAATACGGAATACACAAAGTTGCCGACTGACCCTTTGTTGAGACTGATTCTATCAGGAGCTGCCTTTTCCATTGAATTTTATGAGGAAATTGATTCAGATAGCATAAATATACCGCATGCAAGTGCACGGTGTTTAGCAAGTGAATGAGATAGCCGACCATTGCAGTAACAGAGTCATCTCGGGCGCCAACGCTTACCAAACGACAGCCTACTCCAAATCTGCATTTCCGGATTTCTTTTCAAGCCTCTGGTAATGGTTATTGTCTGATCTGCTGAAGAATTATGTTTTCCTCCAACCATGTACAGGCCTGCTAAATCACTCTTTTTTGAGGATATACTGAAAATTGCGCCTATTACTCTTTTTTCACTCTTTTTTTTAGCAACACTTTTTTGCTCTTTTCTGTAAATATACCATTTAAATTGTACCAGATATTCAAACGTACCGTTACAACAGAAAAGGGTATGGAAATGGTTCAAAGATCTCATCAATTACTAGTAACTCATGAGGATACTTGAAATGTTAAGATATCGATAAAACACACCTAATGTTATGTTGTGCAACGATTAAATAACAATAGTTGAGTTAAATTAAAAACCATAAGAACTTTGTTTTGTAATGACTGTGTCGATCAGACCACAAGGCCCTTACCCTGGCTTCCTAATGAAGTCAGTCACCCGTGACGAGTCCAGGTTGGGCAACGGTGTATGCGCCAATTAACTCTTTCCAAATACCAATGCAAGTCCGACACAACGGGGGCGTCACGAGATAAACCCGTCAGTGTGAACATTGAGGTCTCGGGGATAAAACTGGAAAACTTGGGACAGCCAACGGTAGGAACAGACATTACAATACCGTTTTTTTCCCCACATTGACAGTGTTCAAGGCACATAAATATCAAGGTACATTTGTCTTCGAGTCTTTCATAACGGCACTCGCTACGGTGCAAGTTCATCATAGACGCACAGGTGCACCCATAAACGGCTCAGTCAGTTCAACAAGGTGGAAACAATTACCTCCGCCTTGTGTTACTTCAGAACAATGTTTGGATAAAAGAAAGCACTTATGGTGTCTCTCTTCACTTGTAACAAAGTTTTTCTCTTGAGTCGCCTGAACGGAAGACCCGTTTTGAATAGCGTGTTGGTCTTTAGATTATAATTTTAATTTTCTTTCTGTCTGCTGCGTAATTTGGAGCGAGTGTAGAATCCGGTCTGCATGGACGAGGTTGTGTGTGTATACGGACGGACGTAATGAAGTTAAGGATTCATGTTATGGAAAAGTAAAAAGCATGTCGATGTCATATCATCAGGCATGTCATGGCTTATGTTGCCTATTACTAGTATGAGACGGTCCAGTCAGTTAAGACCCATCTTGGAAATGAAGACCGGATTCTATACTCGGGTCCTTAATTTATTTGTTTACTTGATAATTATAATTGCGTCTAAAATGTTTACTTCAAAAGAGCTTTGTGTTGATGGCAATTAAAGGGGCCTATTTACATACCAGGTATATTAATTATCCATGCAATTTAATGGGTTCTCCTATAAATATTCTTGTACCTGCCAATATAGCGTTGTAAAACGTGGTTACTCTTGTACACGAATGGGGAAAAAACTTGCATCGGCCGCGATCGGTTGTGCTAAATATAAACATGGCTCACGCCGTTTTGTGGCAGTACACACAATTTCACTATTCGAGTGAAATCGGTGCTTCAAATCGGTGCTTTTCGTGTGTTTCCCTTTTCCTTGTTTTTTTCTCTCTGTCTTTTTCTGCGCAAGTCGCACAGTCCGTCACACAGTCTTTTAATGGTTAGCAGTCACACGTGGATTGTGTTTACTCACACACAGAACAATAACAACGTATTGACCAATGAATCTTGAGTATTCTTCCAAATTTAACCAATTGCGTGAAATAAAACTCATGGTATTGCAAATGTCTAAGTACTTTTTTAAAAGTCCCAGCCATCCACCTCGTGATAATTAGTCATAGTGAGGAATTCCGCCACTGGCCCGCTCTATTTTGTTCACTTTTGTGTTGAGGTCCGAGGTTATTCCGAATCTGGTCGGTTAGTAGAGTCACCTTTGTTGAGCCTGTGTCAGGCCTAAGTACTTAATGCTGTCCGATAGGATGGGAGTGTTAATGATAATAAAGTAGACACTTTCACATCCTCTTGTTACTGGACTTGTTTTCACTCACCATTGATCACCAGTTTTAGGATGATATTTTTTCAGCAAGAATGTGTTTTGTCAGAGGTCAGGTTATATGTTAACGTGCAGTTGTCCCCTATTCGTGCATTTTTTTAAAAATGAAAATGTGCAGTTCTAATTTTGAATTTGTGGAGTATTAAAGTCTTCCTGACTTCCTGGGTTTCGTCAACAAAAACTTTGTCTAATCTAACTGCGTTGTTAACAATCATTTTTAAATTGAAATTTTACATTCTTGAAAATCAGTCTTAAGTTTCGTTTAATATTAAAACTAGCATCAAATGTATATAAACGCATATAACACTGGTCTTTGAGTTAACGGTGATTGAAAGTTAGAATGACCTAATGCATATGCTTTTTATTCTTTAGCACAAATATATATTTAGTATATGTAAAACTATTATTTATATATTAGTTATATATAAATATATATATAAATATATATTTATATATTAGTTATATATAAATATATATATATATATATTTATATATATATATATATTGGTTTGTACTTCACTGTTTATAAGTGAGGCTGTATACAGAGGCGCGTGGCTTCGCGCTGCTTGTTTGAAAGGTAAAATTGAAAGACCGTAATAGATAAAATGAAGAGAGAAGCATCCGGAAATGATTGATCGATAAAATGACGTCTAGACGGGAACAGAAGAATATAGGTCATCATCAAAGAAAAGTGCCATATACTCAAGTCTGATAACAGCAAAGGACGCTTCTAAAGGGGATGGTGGGAGGGGACCTTGTATACAGATGTATACACACACGCACACACAAACGTGTATGTGTGTGTAAGCAAACCACCGTGAACTATTGTGGTTCAAAACACCCTGAACTTTATGTGCATACCTCTTTCGTACTTTTTCCAGGTGAACAAAGTCTTATTCATTTTGATGATTTAGGCTTTTTCCCATAGATATTCATGCATTTGGTAAAATGGATATAGGAATACCTTCAGAATTTCTTAACACGGTGCAGTTGCCTAATTGAATTCATGGTCAAAATATTTGTACCCAATGTTAACTTTATATCAATTTCTTTCCAGATTCGGAAGAATTTTGAGGTAGAGATTGACTTCCACGTGACCTTCCGCACGCCAGGGTTAGTGAAGACTACTATTTGTCAACCATGTTGTCCTTCCGTTCGAAGAGAAAATCCACCAAAGTGGTGACTGTAGCGACACCTCGCGTCGAAATTACTACTAAGGTTGACCGGGAGGCGGACGAGATATTGCGAGAAATGGAAGACCTGTGCCAGTCTATGGAAGATCTCACTTCAGCTGCTCTAAACATTGTGGAAACATTTTATGAAAAATCTCGAGATGGCCAGAACTTGTATGTTGTTCGTATAAACACTCGATCCTTCGTGCCAAACGAAGTCGTGCAGATAAAGGTCATAGGGCGCCAGATCTTAGTTCAAGGTCGTTATATCGATGACGCGCCAAGAAGTGGAAGCAAAAAGGCTAAGAAATACTGGCGGAAGTTATGTTTTCCAAACGGCACGCGAATGGATACTATTCGCACAACACTGGGAGAGGATGGCATTTGTGTAGTACAAGGAGTTGTAACAGGACCTGTCCGAACCAGTCAAACATGCACATTTACGGTGTAAAAGACTTGCGCATGCGCTGAAACACGCTGGATCGTGTCAAACGCTTGTTTTTGCTCCACACGTCGGACGCTCAAAGGGTCGCGAAGGAGCCCGTGTTTTTAGCTTTCAAAGCCTAGTCATCGCAGTATCAAAGATAACGAGCAGTGGCTTTGCATGGCTGCCGCTTTAATTAGACTTTTACATGAACTGATGTAATTTATTACACAAACGTTAACTTTTTCAAACGTCCTCTTTAAAGCAGTGCGGTATGTAGAGAGACCACGGACCGAATTGACGGCTCGGCCGTTACAAAACGATAATTATTTTCGTAAAAGAAAACATAACCGTTGTCAGGGGAACGGTCACGCGCTAACATCCCAATAGCAACGGTCGGCATGGTGCAGGCTTACGTCACACGAAATCTTTTCCTGATTGGTCGAAGGAAATATGACGTCATTTGATCACAGAAACATAAGCAGTATAAATGAAAGGATATTCCTGCAAATCGTTTACTCTTCATCAGTGTTGTTTACAACATCCGTCATTTGCAATACCATCAACGCTAACATTATGTTCTTGCATAAACGGGCCACGGGAGAAATAGTTGAACATTGCCCTTGTACGCATGCAAGAGGATTTTGAAGTCTCTATGGCCAGATTTGACTGTATCAATTAACACTGTTTTTTTTTCAATTCATGGTGTGCCTTATCTAAGGTAGTTGTTACTAGATGTACATAGTTAAGTTTAAATAGGACTGAAACCTGGAAAACCAGGTTTTTGGACATATATATTGATTGATTGTATGATTGTTTCAGTGGTTACAAGTATGTGTAAATATATGATGTAATTTTGAAGTATATATTCTACAGAATTCTTTACGGCAAGCGTAGACTGAAATGTATGTAACAGTAGCAGGTTACATAATTATGATCTTGAAACAGTCACGTTAGGTTATATATATATATATATATATATATATATATATATATATATATATATATATATATATATATAAGTTATATCATCAGGATCTCATGGAATATAAGTCCCGTAAATCCCGGTTTACACTGAAAAAAGGCGAGGACTTTTTAAAATAAATTTCTGGTATGGTTGATGAGCGCCTCAGAAAGCCAGTATAGTTTTAAGGTAGTTATGCATATCATTGTGGAGGCAGTGAGCAAGCAGGTCAATTGAGTCTATGAGGTTGTTCGGTAAAGTTGAATTGTGCCCATCTTCATTCTACCAAGCCTGTGGTTTCCACAAACTTGGTAGAATGACGATGTTACGCCTCTGTTATGAACCTGGCCGTATTGAATCATCTGTTGGCATATTTTCATACCATTTCTAATATTAAAACTATGATTTTAAAGGTTTGCCAATTCTACGATAACATAATGAAATAGAATGAGGCTTTTAGTATTTACACAATAGCGCCTTCGAATCGAATACATGATGTTAAAATACCACCTCCCAAACATAGTTTAAACCTAGCAAAAGGGCACAATGCATTTCATCAGGCTCACATGAGAAACATTCAGAACCAGACCGCTCCAGTTTTCTGGCAATGTGCGTAATGATGCTGACATCTCATGTGATTCCAACCTAATGCAACCAAACCGAAGGATATATATGTATTCCCGATGACCAGATGTAGAGGGGAAAACACCACATAAATATTCATGAAACCTTGACCTTTTGGAGATGACGTTCTGCGACTCCCGTTTCGAAATCATAAAGTGAATCACATGATGAGAAATCTTGTATTTAGATACGTCCTTGAAGCATTTTTTATACATATATCGTCAACTTTAATGTTTAAACGCATTGATCGATATGCGTATGTCCTAAATGTGGTTCTTTAATGCATTTATCGACCAACGTGTCGTAAAAGTACTTCTACACCGTATTTACCGATGTTTTGTCTACATTATTGCGCATATCATGAACTTTAAACACCATTAATATAATGTTTATCTTTCTGGATGATAACCGCTCATTAAAATCAACATAAATAAACGTAGCATTTATATTACCTTGCGGGGAAGAGCTGTGCGATACATAGGAATGGTAAATTGCTTTAAATATTTAAACGTTTTATATACATGCTTTAGCTTCGCGTGGACGATTTTTTGCGGGCTTATTTTGGCTATTGAAATATTGTATCATTTCTGTGTGTTCCCAACTTGTCCACATGGCGGATATTAGGATTTGTAAGACAATTTTTTGCGAAGATTTACATACTACAAATCATGAAGATATATATCTGAATATAATAATGTATCTTTGCTCTTTGTATACACGATATACATTTCCTATAATAGTATACATGTCTTCTTTAGTATACATATCTACATTAATCATATTAACATATATACAAATGCTATTTGCATTACGTATGCCACAGGTCCATTTTGCTTATTTTTTGCTATTATACTCGCCAAAATAGTGTTTTACGATACATATGTGCTCTCATAAAACATACTTTAAAAGGATTTCTCTTCGTATCACATATCACCAAAATAAGCAAAAGACGATTAAGCTAATTTGAAAGAGAATGCGGGTTTCTTGCAAAAAAATAATTATGGCTCTGAAAGTCCCCCACCCCCCAAATGAAATGGTGTATCATTTGAGCAAAGTTTCTTTGGAAAGAATTTTACATTTTACAGAGGCCAATGTCGAGTGGACTTATATATACACATATCTTGGGTGGTTGTACCCTGTGCTAATGTCACTGCTGTAAATGTATATCTCTGAATGAATATATACATACACTGCAAACTGAGTTTTGGTGATTTGTTTGGAAGCGCGTGGAGAGTGTCATCAAATGAATCTTTGTTAAAGGAGCCCAATCACCTACTTTTGAAAAAGAATTGTGATTGTTGGCTTCCTCTGTGTATATTTTAATAATCTTAGGGTAATTATGATTATGAAAAAATTGCAGAGCCAGTCACATTTAGTGGCTATATTTTATCTGTTCTTACTATCCATTCAGGATTCCAAGATCCAAGATTCCCTTGTTCCATGTTAACATTCCATGATTATTTCCAGTTTGACATTTAAATGTTTTTTATTACAGTGATAAAAAAATCAGTGAAAATTTGGTACGTACTGCATGGTACGTAATTGTCAGATTTCAAGGATGATGACTTGAAACCTGCAATAAAAAAAAAAACACTGTCCTCCCCATATTTGTATTTTATCCTCCCCATATTTGTATTATTGTTTGTATTTAAATATGTCTGTGTATGTATATATGTATATATCTCTGTATATACTATAAACTCTGGCCTTGTGTCACTCTTCACTGGCGAAAAGACCCTGGGCTACGACCTCTCTATATTACAGGTCCGTTCCTGTAACAAGGTACATTTTAAACAATGTCCCGAGTAGAGAGTTCTTATAACAGTTAATATAATTTTATTATATATATATATATAATATATATATACACTGAAGAAAAACAACACTATAAATTAACTAAAGACTGTTTCACGGGATGCAACCCGATCATCAGGTGAATGTGGTTATTATTATTATTATTATTATATATATATATATATATATATATATATATATATTATATTTTATGCGTGTGATAGATTAAGTTCTTATATACAGCTTCTCATTTAACTCATCGTACCCATGAATACATTTACTCCTATTCTAAGTAACAAAAATATGACTGCCTCGGGTAAGTTCTATTCAGAACTAAACCAGAAATCAGATTACAAGCTTATGAGTATTTTAATGACGTGAAATTTATGAGGGGCAAACAGGAAGTTGTCAGGGTTCTTATTGAAGTAACAGTGCGTCAAATGATATATTGCGTCATGAAGAAATTTGTAACTGAATACATCAATATAGTGTCAGTGAACCGGGGGAATTTTATGCCTGGGCATTTGCTGTTTAATGGGGACAGACTATTCCCATTTTATTGCTTAATATATGTTCACGAACATATATAACTGTCAATTTCATTATGACCTTACTTTCTCAATTCTCCCTTTGAATATCACTTGTCAATGTCAAAGCCATATATTACTCTAAAGATAAATTTCGAGTTACGTTTCTTTACTGAGAACATTCGTCATTTTTTCACTATTTTTGGTAGCTAAACAATTCATTTGAGAGATGGAGGATAGAATCATCATACCTAGCGTAATTCAAAACGGACGCATGGCCCACGGTACCGTGTTAGATTTATAGGTCACGGAGTCACATTTGTATGCATGATATGCACGGTCACATAAATATTCATTAGTGCTAGGAATGGGTTGTTAAATCATGTTTGGTGATCGATAGAAGAAAAACGACCGATGTTCGATTATCAATCGATTATTCATGTACTTTCTTTATTATCTTGAAATGTGCTGTATATAATTATAATTAATATATTGACTGATTAAACCCAATCTGGCTTGTACGCTGAAAGTTCGGTTTTGTTCGAATCGTGAGGTCCAGTTTTGATGCTGTCAGTATGGGTCAGTCCTCCAACGCCTGTCCCCCCTCAGCCGGCACACACTCGAGTTCCTGAAAATTCTTGTCCCCACGCCCCAGAACTGGACTCTGGGTCAACCACTAATAACATGATATTGAGAAAATTAGGGGGAGGGGGTAATATAGCACTCCCCGTTACAAGGGACTATGGGTTTGGTTGGGTTGGGGTCGATGCCAAAGGATATTGCGCCCCTGATATTTGGCGTGATATTGTTGGTTTGAGAATATTAATAAGCGTTACAGTTCGACTTTTATGTCGCTGAGGCTAGATCTGTATGGAATAAAATATATATAACCACAAATCAACTATTTCTTGCCCAGGAAAAAGACTTCGATAAAAAACATACAAGACTTTTAGCAGGGCACTTTTCGAAAGAGAGGCTCAGTTGTCAAGTCCTTTGTTGATGTTACATTTCAGTATGCCACGTGTATCTTTTGGTACACAAGTTCCAAAAGAACCCAAACTACTTTATTGAGGTTACATGGGGAATATCAGTTAAACGTATTTAGTAGTCCAAAAGAGGCCCGGACTTTTTTGTAGGTGTTACATTAAAAATGTTAATTGAAAAATGTGTTTTAGTGATATAATTTCCAAAAGAGGCTCCAACTTTAGGCTTTCGCTTCGGGAACCAAAGAAGCGAAGCCGTGCCAGGCCAGCCAGGGAGTTTGCCTGCATTTTGTATTTTAATTTTGGGAGCAAAGTCAGTTATAAATGCATCATTAGAAATGTCAATAAACTACGTGACCTCCAGCAGGTGCCAGCCATAGCTGGTGACTCACGTTTTGTATTTCACATTTCATTACCCGCTGAACTGTTAATATCCTTATTTTGTACGAGTGTTTCCGCCTGAACTATATATAAGATACATATACACTAATGTTACCGGACTCAGTGCCGTGTGTGAATAGAGGAGTTTGTATGATGTTGGGTGTTAAATGTAACTTGTGGAGATGAACACTTGTAGTATTTATGTGCGGGTTTGTAAGATTTATGCCACCATAAACTTTCACTTGGTGCATTAGACCAAAGCTACTGTTATGGAAGACAACAACCCGCAGATTAGACTTGAGTCCGGACGTGGGGATTCAGACTTGAACTTGATGGTCCTGGACTCGGACTGGTATTCGGACTCGCAGGTCAAGACTCGAGAAATCAACCCAACTCGAGTCCAGTAGAAAATAAACTTCGTCACCTAAGGTCTGACGTTAAGATTGGAAAACACACCACACAGAAAAAGATGGGTGCAAAGTATATATTGGCAGAATATATCCTTTAGATTTGAGTATACTAGCTGAATTCCCTAAATGGAACGGACATCGATCTCAATGTTGTTTTATTCTCATCCGCTTTACACTTTGTCTTCCTGGTCTTTCTGGCCTGGGCATTCTTGTAGCTTTTTTAGGCTTGAGTCTCAGTGCAGAGGGCGGTCAGAACGGGGCATCTTGCGGTCACAAGCCCAGCGCCCAAACCATTACGCCACCCGCACCAATCTTCCATCATTTCATCTTTCAATCGTTGGCATGACTCATTGTCATGGGCACATAGATTTATGAAAGAAGGGAAAGTTATGATTTTCATGGAAGAGTTGCACCTTGGGATTTTTCGAAAAAATGCAATTTTTTACCTTGAAAAGCACAAAAACAGTTTTTGCTAACGTTTTCATTAATTTATTCTTTGTTTTGTTCGCCTGTGAAATATCTCCACATATGGAACTTGTGTGTCTGTCTATAGTCTTACTAACACAACCAACTTTTGTAATACAGTCTGTCCCGTTTAATTGAATAGCGTATTTGTCAGCCGAATATTCAAATAAACGGGGTGTTAATCTTCAGGGTTGTAGCCGTCACTATAATACTATGAATTGCTGTCGGATGGCTTGCGTGTGTTTCTCGTATTATTCAAATGGTTTTTAATTCATACTTCGAATTAACTATAAAAAAAACGAATCGATACTGTTTTCCTTACGGATTTAATTATGATTTATAAAACATATTAACCGATTGACATTTCAGGTAATGCTCTGGAATAAAAGACTATATTTATAGCGTACCCCCTGTTTATAATGCAACCTACCCTTTGGCAGTTTGTCCGGGGAGCACGTGTAGAATTAACGCATCAAACACACATTTAATTAAGCATGTAATCAAGGAGAGAAATCATTTTAGCCGGTGGCTCGAGTCATATAAAAGGCTAATTAGAAGTAAGAATGGTCAGTGGTCCATGGGGCAACCTTCAAACCTGTCGGGCGAACAAATATCATAGGCTATTTAGCACACCGGGCGGTAAGTAGTCCGTGAGACCGTTGTCGCACATGAATATCCGGGATTGTCGTGCATGATGGACGGATTTTTCTATACATATACCCGATATATACATTTATCAGATATTAATATAAACGGAGAATTTTATTAAGAAGACTTTTGGTTTTCATTATTTTATACAATTAAACGGGATATACAATTATACGATTTACAATTAAGCAGGGCCGACTGTATTTTTTTAACATCAAGGTGTGTTTCTTTTCTGTAAATGCAATCAAAACATATAGACCTGGGGAAATCGGAACCGAGAAATATAGGGCTAACCTCCACCCCCCAACCGCCAACACACACCAATCCAAGTGAAGAATGTATGATTGGCTCTGTATATAAATTTCTGCTATTAAAAACAATTGTCTTGATCTTCAATAATTAAATGGATTAAATATTTATAGACAAGGTTACCAAACGTTTATACGAAATATATTATAAAAATATTTAGTGAAAACATATATGTATAAAAGCAGCTTGCCAGCTTGAAAATCCCTAAGGGGTGTCCATGTGTATATATATATATATATATATATATATATATATATATATATATATATATGACATGGAATTTTTTTATAGCAGCCCCGATCGAATTAATGATTTGTTTACGTATGCCATGAGCACATTTCATCGTGTAGTTAATCAACTACGATACAGGTAAGCTTATTGAACTTTCCCCTATAGATTAACTATTCATGTATGTGTGTCGCACCAGGAATTATGAGAAGGGTCGAGTTGTATTTGACGTTAGCTGGGAATGTTTACTTAATTACGTGCGCCTGATGTTGTCAAAATTTATAAAACCTGAGAAGTCACTCTGGATTACTAAGAGAAGACTTTAGCCGATTATAGCCACATTAACCCTAGGTCAAGGGGCTTAAGTTTCTATAAGGTCATCAAAAGTTTTGGGAGTTACGACAGGCCGGAGTGACCGTGCCATTTCTGTGCAGCCACGCAAACATTGCTTGTATAACGCCAGACTAAACGGAGTTGCATTTAGACGTGAGTACTCAGTCATAATAACCCGCTGATGGGCACTCTTCCAAAAGACCCTATACAAAGGCAGGCAATAAAGAACTTGAAATTATTGTACGTCTCTATACACCCACCACGTACCAGTATAAACCTGTATAAACGTCTTATGTGAATAACTGTATTAATGCCTGAGTTTATCGGCTAACGAGCGATATGCGGCTTTTGCTGAGACGTGAGTTCTCTGTGGCAATGCTACGCTAATTCTGTTTAGTAATTCCTATATGACGTACAAAGTCTGGGAGGCCCGGTTAGCTCACGGCCTGGTCGTACCCAAGTTGAGAAGATTACGTCCAACAATGCAATAACGCCCTATGCAAAGCAGAAATACCGTCCGACTTTATGATACTCAGGTAAGGCACTTAAATAGTGATATATGATTATTTCTGTAACATGTAATGAGTACTGATCCTGTAATTATGTATATGTTGAATAAGTAATTAATGCCAATTAGTGTACCAAGTATTCGTGTGAATGTGTGTGTATTTTAGCATGGGGGGGGGCTGATTAGTGGTGGTGTTCTGGCTGTTACACAGTCACGTACACACACACACACACACAGTCTTTCTGTGGCTCACTCTCTCTCTCAGCAGGTATTTTGACTTCTATTTGCGGCTCAATATTTTTTGCTTTTAGGTGCAATGTAAGAGGCCCATCTTAATTTGTGCATTTTATACATCTGCAATATTAAACTGTTAAAATTCATATAAATCAGTCATATTACTGGGGGCTGAGCATTATAAACGGCTGAGGTATAAACGCATTACACCTGTCCCGGGTTTATGTGACAAATATATAGGACCGAGGCCAGAACAGGGACACGGGTGTGACTGGCTGGGGCAAACGTGACTTCATGGACTACTATGGTATTCAAGTCTAACAAAACATTTCAATTTATGAACTCCTGAATTTTGTTCCAAAAATATCAGAATGCAAAGATATTAATGAGATAAGAACTATCTTGTCATTTAAGTGATTATATCACATACTTGGCCTTTGGACCCTAAAGTTAATTGTTTTTAATTGATGTTTCACTTTGTAACAATATGAAAGTTGATAACCAAATCTCAAAGGCCATCCCTGGTGAAACAGACTACATTATAGGTCCAGGATATATGCTAACGTACAGTTGACCCTTATTTTTTATAAGGCTCATATGATTTGATCTGTTATATATGGGTCTGCAAATATTTTGTTATTGTTCTGTGAAAATTATATATGATTTGTTATATTTTCATTCATAATTCACTCAGGCTAGGCAAGTTTTTAACACTAGCGTGACTTACACCGTAAATTAACGTTCATTAACATAATGTAAAAAAACAGGTTTGTTTTACACCTATAAAACCTATGTATGCTTGATTTCTGAGATGAATGAGTCGAACTGAATAACCGGTATTGACCATTGGGTATCGTAATCCCACATTGATCATGTTCGTAGACAATAAACTTGACAGTCTGGCGGAGAAGACTTTAAGAAGCAACCAGTCCTCAGAAAACTAAGAATGATGAGCATCCGGTCCCTTGTCTTTTTATGTTACTTGCTGGTGGGTTTGTTCTAGTTTGTTCTAAATAAGATTTTTAACCTTTACTGCAATGTCCTCACGAATTGCTAGCAATTTTCATGGAGCAAAAGCAGTCCAGCTTAAGGTGTGAAGGAGAATGCCTGAATATGAGATTTCTCCTGTCAGGCTGTTAAAGCTGGCTAGTTGTCGAATGCTCCTTTCTACCTGTGTTAACAAACCATACCAGCGCTAAATGGAACAAATCACACCACACGTACGACCCTATACTAGTTAGACACCAGCTGAAGACAAGAAAGCTCCGAACATTTTTTTTTTTTTTTTCATGTGGCTCTGAGAGGGAACTCTGATGTGGACAGCTTTAACTCACATAAATCCAAATCAGACTAGAAATATACTTTCTAAGGAATGCAAGCCTCCGCCATGTGGGCGGTCTTAATGGTCGTACCCCGCACACCCGTGTTTTCATTCACTTATTAACCCCCTATTCCCAGGTTAATTTGTGCATAACTTCCGCAGAAGAGTTTACTTTCACTTATTCACAAATTCCCATGTTCAATCATGCATATGTGACAGTACATTTGTGAATATTCCTCGAAGTCCTTTCATGGACCGGACCCACACCAAAATCTATAATCGATCCTTCGCATACCCTCCTAGCGGAGGCAGTGAGGGCGAGAAATGATTTGATTGATATACAACAATACTACTAAATAGTTGTGGAGTTTTACATGAACAAATAACTATGAACTGTAGTTATTTACAGTATCTTACAGTTTTTAACGTTAGTATGGTTTTTTTTACAGTTTTTTTAACAGTGTTATGTAATAATTCACATAGTTAAACATATGATAGACTATTATAATGAAAGAGCACACATTTTGATATGTGCATGTCATCATAACCTTCAATTGTTATAGCTGGATCCAATAAAGCTCTCGTTTTACGTTAAACAGGGAACTCTTAGATACATATTTGTTTCTAAATTTGCTTAGAATATATACAACATAGGCCCCCGTCCTTGTTTGGTCATAAAATGAAAATATCATATGCCCATTATCGCTTTACAAATCGAGACATTTGGAAATACATGATATGAATATCAGTATTGTTTTTAATTTGGATATATGTTGTAACAGGGGTGGACTGGGTCACCGGGAATTTTCCCGGTGGGCCTATGATATAAATAATATCTTGATGCCTGTGGGCCGACTATGTAAACAAATTAATTAACAAGTTAATTAACACCGATGTCCCCATGGTATTAACCTTGGGCAGCTTTTAGTCGAATCTCCAGGGCCAGTTATTTACCAAAGTCCGCCGCTGTTTAGTATATATATATATATATATATTCCATGGAGAAGGTATAGTGAAGCGACACCCGAGTATTTTCTTCGCATGCATGTGCACATGTATATTCTTGGGTATACATAGAGCAAAATGACAATAATGCCATAACAACATGATGCGACACCTTCAGATGTCATTTCCAAACGATGTATATTTATACTAGTATTTAAAATTCTTTCAGGCATTTCTCCTGCTACGGGTGATTCATCAGTCTTACCCCGGATAATTTAAACTCTGAACAAGGAGATAAGAAAACCAGTACAAATCTGCAACTACAAGCGAGACACAACGGCCATGAACCGCATAGGCTCAGTAGAAGGTCAACAAAATTTCCGATTCTTTCAATAATTTTATTTTTATTCCAAGGAATGATCAGACCTCTGGCAGGTGTTTTAATTATTATTTAAACCAGAAAAACAATCTCGCATCTGGTTTCCTGGCTTCAGTGAAATAAGCAATTAAACCGAAATGGGACAGATGTATCATTTGTGACGTCATACCGGAAATGGTTTCAATAAAAGCACAGGAGACATGAGCAAATCCACGAAAAAGAAACCCCGTTGTAAAGACATAGAAGCCATGATAAATGATGAGCTAGAGTCTCATCATCAATTCTGGCAGCAAGAGAAGACAGAGACACGTGATCTTATGACGTCATGGATTGAGGAGACGCAGCGTATGAGAGACGCCCACAGCGCTCCGGCCCCCAGCAACAAACCAACTGAGGGTCGTGGTTCAAAAGGGCGACTATTTACTAACATACCTGTTCAAATTATTCCTAGGTCAGAAAAATCAAAGTGCGATCATGGAAGGACCGACAATGGCAAAACGTAAAATTTATCATTACTGCTCATTTATACAATACTCCATTATCATGGATTTTCACGAATGCATTTGAATATAGATATCTATATATTTTAATACATGTATATCCATGTATATGTATGAAGATTTGGGGTTAAGCACTTTTATGGAATACTGGAATAAAGCACAGAAGAAGATATGCATTTAGACAACACGGCCTAACAATAACAATATATATTTGTACACACATATTTGTATATATATATCTATCTATCTATCTATCTATCTATCTATCTATCTATATATATATATATATATATATATATATATATATATATATATATATATATATTACCTACAGGCACGAGTTCGGTTATAGATACAGTGTATCATTTTTATATAAAGAATGACTTCATATGAACGATTTAAACATATTTATTATAAACATTTACATTTTGGGAAACAAACCCCCTGAGGTTGATATATATTTTCTACTCACGTTAACTTTTTAAAATTCCTTTATATTTCACTCTATTATATGTTGATATTTACTGAATATGACATATATAGAACCAAATAATCTTATAAATTAACAATAAAGTGTTTTGCTGTAACTCATACATTTATTATTGTTTAATTATATATAAATATATATTGTAACATAAATATATAGTTAGTTTGACTTCATGATTTTAAGCCATAAAGCAGTATACAATATCATGAAGTAAAACTAACAATATATATGGTACAATAATTATGTTCCGACAGGAAGGTATTATCCATTTACCTTGGTTGGTTGGTTTGTCTGTTTGCAACTGTACACATAAACTGGGTTTGATGAAATTCTGTATTAGGTTATCATCAAAGAACAATTCATTAAATAGTTAAGATAATCTGAATCACCATAATACGTTTCAATTCAGTTCAATAAATTTATTGCCACAAGAATATGTAAATTATAAATGACACTCATTTATATATAGTAGATTATATGGTGCAGGCACTGTGCAATAAGAAAACTAAGACTGAACTCTTTGCAATACAGAGAAAACAAACTAATGAATATTTGATTATGGAAATGATTCAAATATAATTAATATGATTCTTAAGTGGAGGAAAAGTATTCTATATATAAGACGACGTTTAAATGTCGATATTGCACAATAAGGATCAATATCTTTAATAACAGTGTTCCAAATTCCAATCCCTTCGTATTTTAAAGTTTTCCTGCATGAAGGCTGCAGTTTTACGTACGGGCACATGGAAAAGTGCATTCTTCTTGTTCTGTAATGATGTACATCTAAGTTTTTTGCAAAATAATTAAGATAAAATTAAAGGTAACATTTCATAATTAATTTTATACATAAATAAACCAACACTAAAGTTGTATATATAATCTAGGGTTAGTAACCTGAAGGAAATAAACAAATCATGTGTATGTGAATTATACTGAGATGAAGTGATTATTCGTATAGCTCTCGTCTGCAGTCTAAACAGTTGCAGTAGTGCAGACACCCCTGCAGAACCCCATACCTCAATACAGTAAGTTAAACTTGGATAGTTAAATGAATAATAAAGTGTAATTAGAGTAGACACTTGCAACATCTTCATTGCTTTTCCTATAATTCCTGTTCCTATAGAAATTTAGTCTTTATGTGCTGTACGTGCTTGGTCCACTTCAAATGCGAATCTATCATTATTCCTAAAAACTGTGTACAGTCTTCTGTGGAGATATTGTCACTATTAATCACAATACTCTTTTCAACATTAACTCTTCGTTTGTTAAGGCGGAAAAATGTGAAACGAGTTTTCATAGTTTTTAGTGTTAATTTATTTGCATTGAGCCATTGAACAAGTTTACTCAGTTCAGTTTTCATGCAATTAATTGGATCACATGGGTTTTTTTAATATAATTTTACATGTAAGTCATAAACCATTGTAGGTATTATAATACAATTTCAAGTTTCTTTTAAGATGACCTTACCCACGTTAAGATGATACTAGGTTTCTGTGGCTCAGGGGTAGAGCGCAGGACTCAAAGCCGGGAGATCGTGGGTTCGGATCTCAGCCGAGGCGGTGAGGTTTTTCACGGTCGGCCCCCGCCCAGAGTGAGCGTTCTGCAGGCTTAATGGGAAGGCTGTGCCCAACAGCCGTGGATCACTCACATACAAGTGCGTCTTTGGGGGGTTCCTCGGTGTTATGACCCAGCAATGGGGATGATTATACACCCAAGACCCGCAGGTGCGGTAGACACTGGGCCTTGGTGACACCAGGATACAAAATAAAAATGATAGGAAGCGAGTGCTACCGCCCTGTCAAGTAGTCCCAAACCGAAAATGGAAAATCTGCAGATGTACATACTTAGGTTAAGAATTAGATAAGTTAGCATTAAAAAAATGGAGGCGGTTACCTCCAAAAATATTTAAAAAAAGATGATACGAGGTTTGAACCGAAATCATCACTAAAGACTTCCTCTTTAAAAACACAACAAACAAAGAAACACTCCTGGAAAAAAATGTCTTGTAAATGACTTTAACGGAAAGATTTACTTTTTTTTTATTCAGAATCTTTTTCTACCTTATAAAATAACGCATCCTTCTTTATTTGTTAATTTATATTCCCGCTGCGCCTTAATTGAGATACAAGCAGGTTTATACGCAATAATAAAAGGAAACTCAATCGTCTCTGCAGAGACGGTTCCCACAGAAAAGTGTAAAAACGCCTCCGGGTAGGACTCAGGCCCTGTCTATCACGTACGCATCCGCGTGTGTAAGTTAAAGGCCCGAAATGTCCGCATCTATTAATCTAACAAAAGCCGCGTTTTCCTAGTAATAATAATAAACGGTTTCTTGCACTGATGTATGCAATACTAAGTGTTAGGTGCTCGTTTTAACCAGGGGAAGTCCCGTGTTATCACTGGGAACAGATGGATGGATACCATATTGTGCAGGATGCGAGGTTACCGGTGGCAACAATGTCTATGGATCATTAATTCTTATGAGTCAGTAAGCCTTCAGTCAACACACTTGTAGTTGTATATACGTACTGTTAATGATACATTATTATTGTGGCTGAGCGAGTCGTCTGTGCCACGTTTACACGAAAGAACAATCCTTGGACTTTAAACGCTTTATTATTAATAATCAAATTTCCTTGCGCGGTCGTTTCCGCAGGCAATATCTTTTTTTGCTGGACGGACTTTTCAAAATATGTAATGGTCCATTAGTCACGCTATTATTCGTCCCAAGTACCCGAGACGCAATTATATGCAGCCCGAGAGGTATAGAAAGGCTATATACAGGGTTATTTACTGATAATTAATGACTACGTTATCGAACGTGTATAATAAGCACAAGTACTCTCGAGAAACCCTGTGTTTAACGTTTGTATAATAAAGCCGTTTCATTCCGGTTTTATTTCTAATTAAATTGTTATACGGTACAATTTCCTACTAATGTGTGTGTTATATATAAAGTATTATCGGATAAACTGCAAAATACGTGAACACACAAGAAAGTAAAATTTCTGAACAAAGCTTAGGTTAATGTAATATATGTGGAGCCCGACACCTGTTTTTATACGCCCGTCTGAGACGGATTTTTCTTGGGGGATATAGGCAGCGTCCGTCCGTCCGTCTGTTCTTAGCATCGCGGCGATAACTTACCAGGGATTATATTGATTTTCACAAAACTTAATGTTACTGTTTACCAATATATTATCTCGCCAGCGTTCGATTTCCGACAAAATTCTAGCATAATTAATGAGGCCAAACGTTTTCTTTGTGGTATCCACGCTATAACCTACCAGAAATTAAGTGGATTTTGATGAAACTACAGAAATATTAACCAGTATCTGATTTCTTGTCGGAGTTCGATTCTTGTCCAAATCCATGCATATTCAATAATGTCAGAGGTCACCAGACCTTGGTGTTGCCGTGATGACTTGTCAAAAATGTGACGAATTTTGCATGAAACTATTTATAGAAATATTACCTATAGAGTTTCTAACCTGAATTCAATTATCCCAAGAATTTGCGCATATTTAATGGGGGTCAAAGATCAAATATGGATATACGACGTGCGTATTTTGAATTCTTGCGATGGCCTATATAACCAAGTTACCTTGAAGCGGTTTATTTTTGTTGAGGCATTTGGACAGAGATAGTGCTTTCACTGATCCATATGGATTAATCGTTACTATTTTTATCAGTTATTATTATCAAAAATCGAAAAAAAGTAAATAAATCAATCGTGGCCAAGACCCAATCAGTGACCCTTTAATATTTAGTATGTATTCATCTGCTTCGTTTACTATAAAAGTTAATCGCAGAAAGTGTTTGAGATCTCGATATACATGAAAATTTAACACACGGAGGGACTGACGGGACACAGAAAAACTGATCATAGTATAAGTGGAATCGAGGGATAGTCCAACCACTGTATTTGAGGGGAAATCCTTAGAAGGATAATTAGATAAGATCTGGGAGGACAAAGAGGAGGTTCAACGGGTGCGGGTCTGATTTTTTCGATTTAAAAAAATCTGGGAAATAGAATTATGCCAGGCCTGCCAAATTACTTTGGAGTCACTTTTTTTTAGAATTCCCTGAAAATGACGCTAATTATTCTTTTTCACTTTTTTTTCTCAGTGAAAGAATTCCGATATAAACTTTTTCTCTCCTGCATTAACACTCGAGTTAGAACAAGATTGGGACATTCGCAATTTTTGTTTGCAAATGGCTAGCATGTGTCACAACACGTGAAAAATACCCCCATCTTCATGCAGGGGATGCGTGCCATGTTTGTTTCTGACTTTGGGAACGCTATGCGTCGATATATAATTATTCATATAAATTCGTGGTATGTGAAGTATATCTTTATTCAGTCTTTGATAAAAAATGGGGATTTAACGCATGATATAGGCCACAGCTTATGTTTAATTTTAAGGAAGGGAGGCATTTTCAAAATTACCTTGAAAGATCACTCCGCAGTAACATTTTCAATATGCGACATGTTTAAAAATTTAAATGAACAAAAAAAATTCTCGAAATTTTAAGTAAATCTTAAAATGTGGATGTCATATTGTCCATTTATTATGTTATGATAAATATATACATATTCAACTTTGTCCTCTTTGACCTCTAGTCCCCAACCCCTTTTCTAACTTCCTGTATTCGCCCCTGAGTATATTCATACAGAGAGGATGTGGGGGAGAACAACTCAGGATAAGGTAATGTAGAATATCTTTATTTCATCACAGCAAAAACAAAAAGCAAATTTCAGAAATAAAGCATAAATATAAAATGCTAACGGAACACAACCATGAACAAATCAGTATGAACAACGTGCATGGACAAGAACAAGTATAAAGCTAACATTTCTATGTAACTTACACCAGTATCCGCATCAATAATTCATTACTGACCATTTCGTTAGTATCATGCTTTAAAAGACAAATTCTGAACATAACTTATGTATGTCGTTAATATTCTAAATATAGGGTTGAATCGAATTATGCAATATTAAATAAAGTCACAGTATAATTGCTATCAATGTCATTTTTAAAAAAATATGATTGAATCAAATCATGCTAAATTAAATATAGTCACAATAGAATTATAGGCATATATTGTCCAGCCTGTGAAGCACAACACAAGAAAATAAATAAGTTAATTTTATTCTGAGCTTGGCCCGAAATCAACTTATTAAATAGATATAGACCAGTTTGATACATGTTAACATAAACCCAAAGACACGTTAATAATACCCAAACATCATTATTGTTTTAAAATTCAACAACTTGTAACACAATGTAATGATTTGTGCAAACTTTTCACAGCAAGTGTCGCCTGTCACAAATAAATGTGTTGTATTTGTGAAACTTAACAGGTGAATATTTAATACTACCACAGACTGTTCCTTTCATTAGCTTGAGGAGTGCGTTATTTTAATATATATCAATACTGTTGGAGCACATGTTTAATACAAAAGATACCACCCATGGTCATTAGTGCCACATAGTGGTTAAACTTAAAACGATTCCTAGCAAGGACCTGATGTATCCTGTTAATATGAATTTCGATCCTGTGGTTTATACTAGTTTTACTCTAATCCTAAAAATTTACATCATAATTATATACATTTATAAGGTGAAGGGAACTTTATAGCATGGATATTTCTGCAAGGACACTGTGTATGAATATATTTTCCAATAAAGAAGAGGCATATATATATATATGATAGGTTACATTACAGAAATATATACAAGATCACGCAATTGAAATAACTTTTGTGCCACACATATATTTTCATAATAAGCAGGTCATGAGCTGAGCCATGTCGGATTAAATAAAAAAATTGTTAAAACCAAGTGAGAAAATGCGCTGTTGACTTGTATATTTTGATAACGCCACTGTGTTCTCATGCGCTCCACTGGCTCCCTAAAGTAATGTTCTGTTGATTGCTTTAATCAATATTAATGCCAGGTATCTGATATGGACAACAGAACAAATATTGCTCTTTCTGAAATATATGCCTAAAGCTGTGTTTCCATGTGCGTGTATACATATACACGCATATATGCGTGAAAATCGCTTTTAACTGAACATTTGTGAATACCAGTGATCATATGTTATTCCTCTGCAAGGACCTTATGTGTTCATCCCCATTTGTGTGTGTTTGTTCACAACTCACAGAATCTAATGAAATTTTGGTGTGGATCCAGCACATGACCCGAATTTCGGAACCACATCAAGGGATAAACATAAATGTTGAATCACTTTTGCACGAATGAAGTTATAGCATGGATAAGTGATAGTAGTTCATTGGTGTATTCCTTAGAATGCAGATTTCTAGTTGTTTTTTTTTTTTTTTTTTTAACTTCAATGTTTTAATTTTTAAAATAAATTAAGTTATTTAGAAAGATATGTAGTCTATGGCTCCCCATATGGTTCTGTGAAATTCCAAAATATCCTTAAGTAATTTAAACCACTGTCATCAACTAATTTCAACCTCTGTCATAAACAAGTATTGTCACCCAGAAGTCACAAACTTGCTGGTGCACATTTATCACACACAACACAATTCTAGACTTTGTTTTCTCAGATGAATGAGTAACAGCTCATTAGCAGGACCTGAGAGATCATTAGCACCTCATTAATATTAATTTAAGCACTCCTAAAACTTTGTATGCAGATGACCTTGACCTTCACATCACAGGTCAATATTCACTGGTGTATACCTTCAATAAAATATGCATTTACTAGCTGTCCCTCCCTTTATCCACAGCTTTATTAAAGGTATGGGGTGGGGGGGGGGGGGAACTCATAGGTTTGACTTTATTTTAAAAATTATGAACTGAGAATTTATCATATATAAATGCATACCCTGCAAAAAATTGTATAACATGAATTCTGTGCTGAGACAATGTGCTTTAGTGACCTTGAAATCAAACTTGGTAAAATCGTATAAATGGCGTCCTTTGGGGTCACCTTAGTGTAACCCTATAGATACATAAAGAAGAGTCAGGAGTCAGCATTAGCTGAACCTAGTGATTATTATAATGGGGTGACCAGATTACTGGCAAGTCACCAGACTGGGTTTACTGTACAGAAGCAGGTTTTGTATAACAAAGCACCACAGTCTGTTCCACATGGGGTGCCAAATGAAAATTTGCAATATTTTCATTAGTGGTAGGAATCGGATGCAAATTCCTATTTAATTCTTGAAAGATAAAGAAAGATTGATTATATATTACCATCTATATTACCATGAAATATGCTGTATAGAATTGTTGTTGACATTTATTCATTGGACAAGGTTAAATTTTAATGTTGTTTGCTGTTTTGTGCATTATCTTTCTTATATATCTAACATATAAAGATGATTTTATCTGGATAATATAATATCTTTGGATGTGCATACATAATTGTTTATGATAGATTATGCAATAATGCAATCAATTTAACTGATTATGAAAGAAAATGACCAATCATCAATATAATCAATTAATTGTCACACCACTCGTTTTTATAATTTGCCAGTTCATTTGTAAAAAGTAAGGTGCAGTGGGGGAATGAGGCATTGGCCCAATCAACTGTAATTAAAACAAAACCATATCTTGCAAATTAAGTACTGGTAATGGTAATAATGGTAAAGATTAATATATGAGAAGACAATCTTTCTTTACATCTTAATGATAGTATTGATAAATGTCAATGTCCCTTGGCAAATGCTGAAATAACTACATTTAAAAGCTGCAGATTGGCAGCTGAAATTCATGAATATCTAAATATATTTCTATTAAATGACGGACAAGTCAACAAGACAAAGATCAAAAGGAACAGGAGGTTAAAAAAAATTAGTTTAATCTCACACTTGGCCTCTAGTCGACCATCAACTTTTAGTTTTAGAAAATAATTGTCAATTTCAATGGGCATCCACTGGTGAAACAGACTTATGCATTCACAGTATTATCCATGTATATCTTCACTGTATACTGAACATTTTATTTATTAATCATTGAGTAAAGGTAAAATACTATAACACATACACAAATATAAAATATATGTACATAATTACACTGCAAAATTAGTTTTGGCTTCAATAAAATCAAATCTGTTTTTAAAGCCTTTTGTGTGATCTGCTCTACATATTTTACAAACCTGTGAAAATGAGTTCACACAAATTTGATTTTTCCATCCTCACATTGCCTAATTGAGCATACTGATTGGGTTATACCAAACATATATATTAGTGATGTCCTGCTTGTTCAGAATATAAAAACAAGTAGCCTTGTGCTCTACTTGTAAGACTGATATGGCCTACCAAGCTATGATTCCTTTTGTGCAGTTGCATTTGCTGTTGCAGTTAGAGCTGAACATGATATTATGAAGGACTGGTTACTTGCAGTATGTATTATACCTATAATTTTTTTGTTGGATCATGTAGCAACCTCACTATTTTCTGAAAAAAAAAGTTCCTGGGAACCATGCTTTTTTTGGCATTACACATCCATATATTCATTTTATCTGCAACTGCATAAAAGGAATCTATTTTTTATCAGAATAATCATCAATTGGATGCAAGTATTAATATTATATATTTCCAATTACTGTTTTACAAGATGCTGCCTTTTGTTATATATTAAAGGATTACACTTGCCCATCTTCATCTCATATTATCACCATACTCCTAAAAATCTATGGCTAACTAGAGGGCACTCAGTCAAGCACAAACCTCCACCAAGCTTATACATTCCTAATGAATATTCATACCAAAATCCACTGAGTTCTTCCCTGACATATGTTTCACCCCTCTGTAGAGTTATGTGGGTATTGATTAGGTAGGTTTTACGTTATCCTGTCAAAATAAACAAACAAATGAAAACATGAACTACTAGATGGAGGTAAAACATCTCAATCCAGTTACCAAGACTATCATCCAAACAAATCAATATATAAAAGGCAAATTGAAGGATGCTAAAATTTCACTCTTAATTTAATATAACAGTTATGATACATAACTGACAATAACCATCTTAACTGACAGTCAGAGGATTAAAGGCAAACAGATCATTCAGTTGGAAGCATTGTTTAAAGGGGCCCAATCACCTATAATGCAATTTGAATTAACACGAAAAACAGCCTCTTCCCTTTAAAATGAATTGGTACCTACCAAACTATTGCCCTGAAATCGTTTGCTTACTCCAGTTAACGAGTTTAAAAAACAGTGCACCTGGCACAATCACAGGTGTAAACATAAACACAGCGCATGCATCGCAGGGCTACAACATGTGTCATTATGGAGATTTTCTGAATTATTGGCCCAAAAAAATGAAATACAAGTTCATGCTGGCTGAAACATCACGTGTTGCAGCTCACAATCGGAATCCAGTCACGCTGGACTTTTGGTAAACAAACACACGTAGACTGTGTTTATCAACACGCAGAGCAATAACAAGGTCCTAAACCACCGTATGTGAGGTACTGATTCTGTGTGCTGGGATATTTTTGCTGGTCAACTTTTGTATAAAGCAAAACTGAACTATTAGTGTGGAAGAGTAGGCAAAAAATTGCTCCTGATTATGTCCCTTTAATATTATCATTAGAATTATTTATATAGATTTCCTTAATTCAACAGCTGGTACTGAATTTGCATAAAATGGTAACTGCAGTTTTACAATGTGCAGCAAATGTTGCAGAGACTGCTATCTTACAGCCAGAATACTGGTACTCAGTCAGCCCACACGCTGCTGAAAGACTTATTGACCAGAAAGGGAATACTCAGTCAACTCAGACACTGCTCAACGACTGACTGACCAGAATGAAATTACTCTGTCACCTCAGATAATACTCAAAGACTGATTGACAAGAGTGGAATTACTCAGTCACCTCAGACACTGCATAAAGCCTGATTAACAAGCATGGCCTTACCATAGTCATATGAGAGATGGGTGCCAACTGATGAGACTTACAAAGTGTCTTCTCTGCAAACAGCACAGCAAATTCCATAAATTTGTGGCTTACTTTTTTCTTAACTCTGGTGCCATTCTCTATGCAGTAGCATAGTAGATTTCTGAACAATTTATGCCTACCCTGACTGTTTTAATACATCATCATTAATCTGACTGAACTCTGAAATGATCTCTTTGCAAGCATGCAGTGTAATTATTGTTAGAGAAGCTGCATAGTTGAAATGGTTATTAGTTGATCTGGGTATCAAATGAGAAAATAAATACACAAACTGATAGATTTTTTTTAAGTACAAAATTTGACAAATAGCACACAAGAAATTCAACAATTTAAACAATACTAACAATTAGCCACCTTTGAAGTGTGTCCCAGAGACCAGCCACACCTGATTATATATGTATACTAAACTTGTATACAAACAAATATTTCCTGCACCATAATGAACTAAACAATAACATTACTCTACTAACATAATGGCCCAAGCATACATTTTTATCTATGACATTATCAATCTATATTGTTTCGTACCTTATTTTGAACTATTACAGTAGGGCTTGAAACTTTATTATGCCAAATTCAACTACTATTCGATCTATCAAAAACCAAATTGCTTTGGTTATCATCCTAGTCTTACCTATCAGTCATTACATGACTCAATAGGTATTTATATTATTCTGGTAGGCCAACTGGAGTAATGCCCCTAGTCATATGGAGAAATGCAGTGCAAAGGCCATCCATCCTATTGCATTGATATTGTATTAAACAGCTAACAATCCTAACATTAAGCTACAAATGATGAATTAACACAAAAAATGCAAGTGAACTCAAAAACAAAAGTGTAAATCCTGTCTCTATAGTTATTAAGTATATATAATCAGACTCTGTTTAAATTTTTTTACAATTTTTTATTTAGTTACTTGAGAACTTATGTCAATTTCTCATGAAAGCTATTTTACTGACTGGGTGGTGTTTGACATCTCATTCCAACTATTCCATCTGATGCATGATAAGCAATTCATGATAATTGTAGTTCCCATCCTGCCACTAGGTTACAACACCACAACTTTCTCCCATGATGTCAGACATCCTAAAGGCTTTCAAGAGAAAAAATATTGAAAAGGCCGGGCCACTTTGGCTAAATATTTGGAGAGTCACATGTGATTCTGAAGCATCATAAGGGGAAGGGATTTGTGCCACAGTTTTAATATTATGTAAGCTTGATTTATTTAGGATTTTACATCCTTATCATATCATTATGATTAAATATTGTGTTATTTGATTATACAGAAATGTAAGAGTCAGTTGTCAGCACATTTTTTAAACAACTGACTGGTTTCAGCAATAATCAGTGACTGCTACATGAGCCAGCTTGGATCCTCTCGGTCTTACAGCCAGAATTTCATGTGTCCTTTGGAAGTTTATAGCCTCAGAACTGAGTGTCCATAAGAGATTCCGATCATAACAGGCACCTACCCCTGTTTTCCTATAAGTCCTGAATACTGAATGCCAGTATTTCTTTTATATTTAAGACAGACTGCACAGAAAATTAACGAAGATTATATAGGAAGCACACATGCACTATTTGGTCCCTTTAACTACTGCTATATGAAGATATTACAAAACAACAAAATTGAGGGATGTAACTAACTTAACTATTAGCTGCATGGTTATAGGTCAATGAAACATGACCATTTTTAAAAATCAGAACTAAGATATTCATGTGGAGCATCTAGTTTGATTATGATGCTAATGACCAAATGACAGTGGTATATACATGATATGTTAATTCAAAAACTTCTTTTTGAAACTTCTATTTCATCCACTGAACTGTATAGGAAACTACGCAATTATCAGATTTTTTAGTGATTCTTTGTGGCTCAGTCAAATCTCTCATGTACCATGGCACTAATATACATTTAAAACTGAAAGAGTTCAAATGGCTTATCTAATGCCAAAAACTATTAACAAAGCCACGAGTCATAATTTAACCACTCAAGGTGTTATCTTTTCCATATAATAAGCATGCCTACACCTGACATATTTGCAAGATGGTTATGTTTCTTAAAGGATTTGCAGAATGGATATTTCTTAAAAATCCATCTTTATTACAAAACAGCAGCACAAATTACCACTTTACAAGTTAATATTATGCCAGGCAGTGAAAGGGTTAACACTGACACACCAGCTGCTGTATTTGAATGCTTATGTCATTATATGATGTATTTACCAGTGGTTTGTCAGGCTACATTAACCTGCGGTTTGTATATTGTGCTGCACTGAGTCTGAGCTGTTACTCTTCCTGACTCGTATCAGAAGTGCCCTGCAAAAGAAAACAAGATAATAATTGTGAAAAATGAACTACTGTGGATTCAGAAAATATTGCTAGTTTAAAATTTCCTGGTTTTTACATGAAGCACTATTTATGTGGCTAAAAGGTTTGTGGATTAATCGTTTCAAGTTCTGCCTTGTATCAAATTTAAATACTTGAACAGACCTGTAAATAAGCTAAAGATCATTATTTTTTAAATGAAATGCAAAAAATGTTTCCAATTCTTATGCTTGACTACGCATTGAAATGAATGTGAGTTTCACGCAAACCCAGTTCAAGTTGTAAGCTCAATGTCACAGGACTAAAATACTTGCTCACTTATCTGAAAGGTGGATGAAAATATGTGATTATATTTTGACAGATTACTCTAAATGATCATGGGGTTTTTAATTTCGTTGATAAAAGCTACATATGAACTCCATGAAAATAAAAACACAGAAAAATTCTTAATCCACAGTATACTTACCAGTAACTCATAATGAGATGTTTGCTTACTAAACTTTTGATTAAAGAAACACCATCATACCCTTATCTTTAAAGTAGGAAATGACTTACTATGATCTTAACAGAAAACAAAAACTTACTATGATCTTAAAAGAAGACAGAGACCTTCAAAGAAGACAAAAATTTATTGTGACCTTTAAAGAAGATGCAGACTTACTTTGATCTTAAATGAAGACACTGAAAGACTGATTCTAATCAGGACACTGACTTACTCTGATCATTCATGAAAAAGAGGGATTTACTCCGTCTTGACAGACGATGCTGAATATTTGCGGAATATTAGAAGAGTGTCAATATAAGCTTAAAGAGGACAGGGATTTGCTCTGACCTCAACAGAAGACACTGAATGTTATCATTAAGAGGACAGGGACTTGTTCTGATCTGAATAGAAGACAGTGAATATCATCTTCAACAGAACAGGGATTTGCTTTATTCTTAACAAACACTGGCTTAATTTGACCTTAAATGAAGACAGACTTACTCGAAAGTCTCTGGCATACTGCGAAATCAAAAGATAATACCCACTTACTCTAATCTTAATAGAGACAATAACATTCTCTGACCTTGAGTGATGATACCTATTTTTACCTTAAAACTTTAACTTTACTGAAAGGAACACCATAGAAAATTTAGATACTAACATATTCTAACCTTACATTAAATGGTACACTCTTTACACAGTGCTTTAACTATAGGCCTAGTACCTATATCGTAAGCGCTGTTTGTTATGACCTTGTATCCTGAATTGCTACACCAGAGGGAAGCACTGTATTTTTGTCCAATCAGGTGAGACCTTGTGCTGGAAGACACTGCCAAGCAAGGAATACACGGAGCTAATCATGTTCATTTCGTTTTGATTGACAGTTCATCACCTCAGTAACCGTCTGAACAGGCCACATGCTGAGAGAGAATTGCCTGAGACGTGGTTTGCTTAGGGCCTTGGGCACATAAGATGTCCGGCCAGTGAGCTGTAATTCAAACGAAACGTAACAACAAAGGCTGCGTGCACACCTCGCTGGCTGGTTTTGGTTCTGCAGACAACAGATACATGGCTAGGCTAACACAGTCATAATGTTATAATCAAATCGGTCGATGATGCAAGAATGAAGAGGGAGCAATTAAAATTCAACCGTAAACTCATCAAGCGGCGCCTGAAGCGCAGCTATGGGCGGAGCCAGGATGCCTGTCGAGTGTTTGTTTATTGGCATCTGGTTGGCTTCTTGTCACATCATATGCATGTTTTTTTCAGCATACAACGAACCGCCATCTGGTGTCTAAATATATCATAAACAGTCTGGCAGCGTGAAAACCAGTTGCTTCTTTAGAAGCGCAAGATTTCCGCTGCCTCGGGAGCGTAATTAAATGGTGACATTGACAAAATAAGACCTAACAAAGAGACATGATCTTATCTAAATGAAAATGGCATTTAATATAGCAATGACATATTTTGACAAAACACAAAGTGGAACAAACAGCTTACCTGTCCATTTTGACAGTGAACCAGTACATTAATGCCAGCAACAGACTAAGCCAAAAACCTGTCTGACTGCTGTATCTGAAAAAAAAAAACAACACAGAATTAACTGAAGTCTGAAAGAGAAAATAACTGAGGAGGGATACAACATTTGAGGACATTTTGAAGGTGCCCATTCACCTACCTTTTGAAAAAGAGTTTGTGATTTCAAGCTTATTTGTGTATATATTAATGATCTAAGGGTAATTTTGGTTGGGAAAAGTTCTGATAAGGCCTTCGTGAATGGATGTATGAACTAGTTTATCAAAAACATACTTGTAAACAAAGCAATGTTGATAAATGGGGAAAAACATGTCACCTAAGAAGGTTGGTTGCATACATGCAGAGGTAGATAGGTCACTTGTTTGTAAAAGGCCATTTACAAAGCTCTGGCTTATCTGACTTGCTGCCAGAGATGCCCTAGCTGAATTTATTTTGTTCATTTTGGCTGGCCTCCACATATTATAAACACTTCGATATGAAAAAAACAAGTAGCCCATGTGAAGTGATACCAAAATCTTCTGGCCTATTTTTTATAAAAGCTCCAAGGGATAACCTTTAGTTAATAAAGGTCAGATAGGTGATTTGGCCTCTTTAATTAACCAGTGTAATCTTATTAGCAATACACTATGTTTGGGTTTTATTTAGGGAGGGTAACAAATTTGTGATTTTCGCAAAGGAACATTATTGTAAAAATAAAACCTCAACCAAAAAATTGCCTCATTTGCATAATTTATTTTTTTCTGGAGCCTCACAGGCATCTGATAAATGTAATCCATGCCTGAACCTCAACACGCTGAAGTGAGTGCAAAAAATTCATAATATATATTTTGTTTTCTGTATATTAAAAATGCTTTTGTATATAATATTGATTTTTCACTTATCAGTCAAAAATTAACAATACCCAACCCCACAATTTGTTATCCGCTTCTGTCTGTGGCAAACTGTTCAGATTATGCCCATGTATTCAATAGATAATATAACAATTGATATAGAATTGCAAAAATGGAACCCTCCCAAAACAATGAAATGTGAAAAGCACAAGAATATAACCCTGTGAATATGAAGCTAAACAAACCATCCTGAGATAGGATTGCCACAAATTAATCTATGTTAAAATAGAACTGCAGCCTGAGTGTACATGCAACATTTTCCTGAGCTCAACAAAACCTTCAAGTTCTAAAGTGATTCTGTTACCACTGAATCTATGGCTTGACCCTGAGAGGGGATAAAGAAACCACCCCAGCTTGCAAAAGAATCCTTTCCTTTGAAATATTATGGTGATTCAGATTACCTCCAAAATTCAACGGAATGTTTCATAGGTCTTATCTTAAAATGCCACAAAATTGAAGCAAAATCAACTTATGACATTTTGACGTTTTGAGGAGGTACAGTTACTATAAAAAACCAATAAACTGAGTGAATAATATAATACTATCTGCCTGGTGGAGATGTAATTATAATACCTCACACCCTGGGTTGAAGTATAATGATAGAACAAAAGGAAATTATGACCAAATAGAGGCTAAACATGGTGGTCTGGCTGGATGGATGATGCATCATTGCTCATATAATACACAGTCAGCTAAGCTAAATATGATATAGAATAATAAAGTAATACGCATCAGAAAAGGTGTCAAACTATTTTTACCCACACATGTGTATCTCAGAATTCCCTTTAATCATGTTCAACAAAACCTCAAACACAGAGTTATGCTTGCATGTTTGCGTTTACAAACATTAGAAGAATGCTGATGACATCAGAGTATGAAATGTATATCATTTAAATGATAAATAATAACAGTGCAATTGATAGCTCTATTGGTATGATCACTCGACCAGTCACCGCATCCTCTTTTGTCAATTGTCACGAGTCCATAATAACAACGCAGACTTAACGGGTTAATGCACAGTAACATAAGAAGTCCTTCACGTATAAAACCACAGTTCTCTGCTTGGCTCAGTGCCTGGGCATTGGCTTGGTGAATCACACAATAAAGTAAATATTTTTGTTTGTCAGGAAACTGAAGAACAAGACCTCCATCAATTATACAGAGGAACCTGTCTGAACGACCATCTGTCCATTAAGACCCCTTGTCTATTAGGACCACCTGTCTTTAAGGACCACCTGTATGTTAGGACCACCCTTGACAGAACCAAAAACATTCACACAATACAGGGTTATTACTGACCTGTCTAATTAGACCATCTGTAAATTGACCTCACCACTACAGCCCATATGTGCCGCCCTTTTCACCTAATTATGATAATGAGACCTCGAAATGCTCCTTCACAGAAGGCTTTCCTTGCCCATGGTTGCATGGGAACTGTTTAGCTATATTTTGTATTATCTGTCTCAAACAAATTATGTGCCAGGTAAGACATATTCATTCACTTGAAGGTCGGAGAAATGGCTCGAGCAACCTTTGGCCTATAACTTTTTACACCGTCTCCTTTGTATAAAAAAAAGGTATCTCAGAAATCATGCCTACTAAGGTACTGGTATAGACTACATGTGTCTGAGGGAGGTCCCACAAATTATGCAAATTTTGTTTTGTAAGGTGACTGGCGGTTTACAGTAATATTGGTGACCTGATTGGCTGCACGGAACATATGCTTATGATTATTAAATAAATGAATATGCTTTTAAGGTCACATAAAGTTCATGGTGAGGTCAATTAAGACCACTTTTGGCTAGTCCCACAGGTGGTCTTACAACACAGTTTTTAGTGTATTTATTTTTGGAGTCTAATAAATATATGAACGTATATAGAAATTAAAATCCATTTCAAGTAGACTCTGCTGTTTAAGGGACAATAAGACTGAATTATCTAAGGTTTTCTACAGTTATAATTTAACTTTATACTTCAATATAAACTTTATTTATTATACATGGACTGTACATCTAGTTATAATATCTAATACGAGGCACTCTCCATGGCTCGGATGTTGGTGCTGGGTAGAAGGTAAAGGTGGAGGAAACCGGAGGACTCAGAGAAAACCAATGACCTTGGACAGGCAACTACAACCCACTCTCATAGCCACCCTAGGAATCGTACCCTGGTCACAAGCAGAGAGGGCCAAGCATTTCACTTAGAGTGTGCAACTTTGACACAGGTGGGTTGACTTCATGATGATGTTTTAATACATGTATAAATCATGCTGAGGGCTCCTGTAACCTATTGCCTGTAAAGTTACTTAAACACATATCACTATCTTGGAGGAATTGGTGGGGGGTGCATATGTTTAACAATAAGTGATGCTTTACACAATAAGGTGCATTATGTCTGAAATATCAAGGTAAAGGAGTAAAGAAACCAGACAATTATCACTCAAACTAAAAACGAAAGTGTATTTTAAATAATTTCCAATAGACACTAAGACACCTTCCTTTGAAATTTGCCATTTAAGTTCAAGCCACCATTGTGATCATGAAACTTTGTTATCTTTATAATCTTTTGTGGCACATTTAAATCTTAAAATGGCTTTGTTTTTGTAGTGCAAAAAAAGATATATGCCCCCCCTTCAATCCCAAAGTAAAAGGGGGGAAAAATATTCACTATCTCAAACGATGATTCTAATGTCAGCAGATTTGACCTTCAAGATCAAGGTTAAGGTCACCAATTTTAAAACTCCTCTAAGATTTTCGCAGCAAGAACTGGTGTGTCAAATTTAAATTAAAGAACAAATTTTCAGTACTTCAAAAGTTATGTAGGTCACAATAATCCAAGGATTTGACCTTGAAGATCAAGGTCAAGGTCACCAGAACCTATACATTTCTGAGAACTCAGATAAACAACTTGTGTGTTGAATCTAAGGGAAAGATACACAATACTTAATAAGTTATTGTGTTGACAAAACAATAATTATAATCCCGCTTATTTGACCTTGAAGATCCTTAACAAGGTCATTAGTTTTCAAAATCATCCAAGAACTTAGTTGAAACAATGTCATGTACCAAATTTGATAACAAAGTGAAATACTTCAAAAGTTATGGGGTTCACAACAATTTTACATGTCAGCAGATTATGGTCATCAGTTTTTGATCTAATCAAAGATTTTGGTAGAAACAATCTGTGTATCAAATTTTGGGGGAAAATATGCAGATATCCTACAGACTAAATTGACAACTGGCGACAAGATGGATAATGGCACTGAAAACAACATGAGGGGAGAAACTACTATACTGGCAGACACTAAGAACATGACAAAGGCCTACACAAATGGCAGGTATATCCGAGGGCTTTCAGGAACATGGGGGGGAAATGTCTCTAAGCAGCGTCTGATCAGAACGAGCAAAACATTGGCTGTAGGACTTGGAAGCTCAGAGCTTGCTCTTGAGGTATTCCCTAACAAACTCAAACAAATGTGTAACTGACAAACTGGGACTTATTCTGACAAACTTACAAACCCTTAAATTTCACTATAAAAAGATGATCATATAATGACACAGAATATATTTTATCATAAAATGATACAATGATATGATGTAGCTAGAATGAGTTTTTTTTGTGCAATGCAAGATATATATGTCTCTTCCCTTTGGGCTTCCCTGCCCCAAACTTGAGGAAAAAGTTTGGATTACTTCAAAAGTCGCAGCATTCACAAATGATTTCTATTCCAGCTGATTTGACCTTGAAGTTCCATGTAAAGATCACCAGTTTTTGTCAAAGAACTTGGCTGAATCAATAAGTGTTTAAAATTTGAGGACAAAATATGTGTGTTTCTTCCAAAGTTATAGCGTTCACCAAAAATTTTTTTTAGGCCTATTTGAACTTGATGACCTTTAGGGTCAAGGTCACCAGCTTTCGAACTTGCTTGAGTTATTTGTGGAAACATTTTTAATTTTAAATTTCATTGAAAAATGTTGAGCCATTCAAAAGTTATAACATTCACAAGAAATGACACAGATGACTACTGATGTGAATGCCGACAACAGACAAACACTGTCTCTCCCCCAGTGGGGAGGAGACACAAGGATTTTTTTTATTGGGACACCTCTGAAGCATGGGTGTCACTCATATTAAATGGACTTTTCCTAAAAACAAGTCAGGGTGCAACTTGTAATAAGGGTTTAACTACTACAAGGAAATTTAGGGTAATTACTACAAGGAAATTTAAGGTAATTACATATCCCCCTCAAATTTTGACAGATCCCCTTCCATATGGACACTCAAAAAATATCTTGCGACTTCCTTGTGCCTTCTGGCCTGAGCATCTGGGGACTTTTTCATTTTTCTTCCATTTGGAAGCCCTGTATACTTATATGACCATATACAGCAAATAAAACAGAGGTTAGGTTCCCAGGCACTGCCTGCGTCATTTTTATCCCCCGTATCAAAAAATCTTTATTTTGATTTTCAAAAGAAATTTAATGATTTGTGCTTCAGCATCTCAGATGCTTTTTCTTTGCCGGCAATAATGTGCAGTTTTTACTAAAATGCGTGCATGAACGTGTAAATGCATATATCCCCTGTTTACTCTTAAAAGTTTTTTTATAATATGCTTGTATCTGGTCAGCTAAGCAATTTTTTTTTATTTTCATGTTGTCCCCGATTCATATGAAATTTTTATTGAAAATTTATAATTTAAAGGTAAAATAAATTGCTCACTACTTTCTGAAAAAAAGTGCCTGAGAACCAAAATCTTAGTTTTGGCCTAACGCATGTATGACTATACACACACATGGACAAACACAATCAAGTGACCTGTATATTCAACAAACATGTAACCACAAGACTGACTGAACTGTACTGCATGCCCCTCAGATCATTCAAAATTCACAAACAAGTCACTGGAGAAAACCACATGACAAAGTGGCCTAAACTTATAAGCATCTGGCGACAAAATGACACCTGATGGTTTCTAAGGTATTATGACAAATCTAATCAGTTGTCTAGGCAACAGGATCACCTGCTCCTTTGTCAAACCATCCCTCCCTTCAGCCATAACAACGACTAGGTTCACAAGCCATGACCTCTGACCCTGCTGCCTTTTGTACCTTGTACCTTTTGTGTCTGCACTTTTTCCCACTTGATTGATCTCAGATTGGCTCATTTTTTTCCTCCCTTACATTGTAGTTTGTCCTGATTTGAAGACCAATTTCTTATAATACCATTCAGTATAAGTTCTACATGTTTTTATTATGCAGGCATACATGAATTACCCCACCAAAAATCACCAATTACTAAATATGGCATTTGTATTCCAAACAGAAACAAAATACTTTATTGGTATAGTTATATTAACTGGCTTCATTTTGATTCATTATTGTCTCTGGACGGTCTCGGACACATGTGGCAGAATAGATTAAGTTTTTTTTCTTAATATTTTATAATATAATTCTCAGGGACCCCTTGACATGTATATCTACTCTATATTATGCTAAATAAAAGCTTCATGTTTTCTAATACAATTTGTTTTTAATCTAGATTTTAAATTGATTTAATTAATTTCAAGTTTTTGACTAAAAATAATTTATCCAAGTACAAGTGTGTTGCAGAAACAGGGAACCTCCAAGGACCATGCTAAAATACTGGTTATAACCCATCATCCCCATCCACGTTTTTTTTTAGGTATTAACTTATATTGTATTATTGTTTTGTATTTAATTTTAACTTCACATATATAAAGTACTTTTTTTATAATTTTCACAAGTAACTATTCTCTACTAAACATTAGCATAAATAAAAAAGCCTGCAAAATAAATGCAAACCTGTGCATTAGATTTACATTAGGTATAATGCCTCGATGCTGGACCATCACTTTTCACGTACAAGTGTGACATGTATATATACAATGCAAGCACTGAACATTTTGAACCTGTGTACATGCACCAATTACACTAAATTCACTGCTGAAATACTGGCATGGGTGCACATAACACAAAAATAATTGTAGGTTGCACCACCAGTCTTATGTATGAGAAATCCATCAAAGATGTATGGACATGGAAAATTTCAAGCAGATATTTCAAACCACTCTTTTGCTTTGTGCACAGATGTATGAAACAACTGTAGATGGCACCACAAGTCTTGTATACAATAAAACTATTCTAGATGTATCGACATGTATAATTTTAGGCTGATATATAAATAATCGCTCTTGTGGAAAAAGCAGTAGCAAACACAAGAAAAATTTTTGTAGGTAGCACCACCTGTCTTGCATATGACAAAGCTATCTTAGATGATGCCTAATTTCAGGCTGATATATCAAATCCCTCCTGAAAAAATAAGCTGGGACACACACTGTGCAAAAATTATTGTATGTGGCACAACTAGTCTTTTAAATGACAAAACTATTTGAAATGTATAAATATGCTCAATTTCAGGCTGATATATCAAATACCTCCTGAGAAATAAGCATGTTGGCCTACATACACTTTGCAAAAGTCATTGCAGGTGGTGACACCAGTCTTGTGTCAAGGAAAGCCATCAAAGATGCATAGATAGGTCAAAATATCAGGCCAATACATCAAACTTCTCTTTATTCATGTGCACTGGGCTGACCAGGCTTAGGTGAGATAGGCAGCTGCCCGAAGTGGACCATAATAAAAATTGCTAACTTCAGCTACTGCATTGAGTGAACTCTTGACCTGCACCTGGGTGCACTGAGTGAATCTTAACCTGTACCTGGCTGCCCTGAGTAAACTCTTGACCTGTTGCATAATCTGGTTTCGTTGGCAGTCTACCAAAGCAGTAAATAGATCCAGACTGACATTTGGCCTGTTGCAAAATCTGAAATAGTTGGCAATCTGCCAATTTATTAATAGATACAGACATAATCTTGGCCTGCTGGTAAATCTCTTCACACATAGTGAAAGTCTTTGGCTACAATGATTCTTTCAAGCTGACATATTCATAAGATTTTTTTTATCAAAATTAGAATAAAAGATGCAGTCCTTTCATTGTTAAAGATCCAATATTTCTGCCAAAAATCATTTAAGTAAACTTGAACATAGGCCTTCCAAAGAATCATTTTTGTGCAATGTTACAGAAGTTGAGACAACAGTTTTGCAGAAGAAGACTATTGCAGCCCTCAGTTTGAAATAGGCTTACTAATGGCCACAAGACCCACTTCAGTTTTCTATGACTCTTAAAATTAACTAACACAATCTTTTCTTATGCAATTGAATGAACCTAACCCTAGGATAATTCTTGTGAAAAATTAAAACATTTTTAAGCAGAAAAAGGCTAAAAGAATGAGGTTTTTACCCATAAACAAGGGACCCATGGGTAGTGTTGGGACGATACAGGTTTTTGATATCATGATAATTATTCAAATTTTATCGCGATATACCGTGATATCGCGATATATTTAATTATATATAATGGCATTAATAAGCCATCAATAATGATATTTATAACAACCACCTTTAAAGTCTTGACTTTATACAAGGGGTTAAGTATTAATATAATTTATACCTATTGTGCCAGTACCACAGAATGACTCATTAAGTGATGTAAGTTGCATGAAGGTCCTGCAGGTGTGCAAGCTTGAGGCGCGGGAAGTCCTGCCCCCATCGTCGAATCACACGTTGTGAGTACTTTCCATCAGTTTCCTATAGCTACATAAGAGCCGGAGAATCCCGGCAAATTTTCAGAGAGCGTGTCATACCAATCATGGCTAAATATACCATCCTAATTTTTATGGCAAAATATGCAACCCGTATGGAATGTTCGATTCAGTTGTGACACTTTTATGTTGACATTTTCGTTCCATGTAATAAAAGCATAAATATGTGTATTTATTGCTCTTCAATTATAATGTTATTTTCTCATGGAATTCTCAAGCTTTTGTCCTCTCTGATTCATCCTGCTACTTCCGGACATTTCCGACGAATCCCGAAGTCTGTAAGCACACTTTTCCACCTACACGTGGACATTTCCGACTAATCCCGAAGTCTGTAAGCACACGGTTCCACCCACACGCGTGTATTCAAATACATGTGGTTTATAAAAATAAATGTGATTCTTTGAAATAAATTTATTTTGAACCTCAAGGGCTTGCTTGTGAACCAAAATCGTGAACAAAAAATGATATCGTGGTATTGAGATAACAGGAAAGTTGGTGGTATGATAACCGTAGCTGTCAGATATCGTGATAATACCGTATACCAGTAACCATCCCAACCCTACCCATGGGTCACTGTGCTCAGCTGAAGTTGACCTTGAAGGTAAAAATCTAAACTAGACATTTTTTGGCACCGCAGGTGCCATAGTATCCCCAGACAATTAATCCCCCCCCCCCCTTTAAGAATAGGCCCCCCATCTTCAGCAACAATTAATATCAGACCACACTTATAGAAAAGGTCACTCTCATAGAAAAGGTCATGACCCCAATTTTAATATACATCATCCCCTAACCCATGTCTATGTATATGCATAATATGAAAGAAATCTGTCCATTAGTTTTTGACTTATAATGCTCACAGTACTGTTAAGTGGCAATGATGGGGTATTAAACGGCACGAAAACAAGTAAAAGAATAACAGGTGGCGCTATCAGTTTCCGGTACATGACAACACTATCCAAAATCTTCGGTCAAGTTGATTTTTGGACCAATCAATGCATCCGTTTTTGAGATATTAATGATTTTGTGTTATTTTCACCATATATGGCAATATTCAAGGTCAAGGCCACTCTCATAGGAAAGGTCATGACCCCAATTAATTAAACATCATCCCATAACCCATATCTATGTATATGCATAATATGAAAGAAATCTGTCCATTAGTTTTTTACTTATAATGCTCACAGTACTGTTAAGTGGCAATGATGGGGTCTTAAATGGCACGAAAACAAGTAAAAGAATAATAGGTGGCGCCACCTGTTTCAGGTACATGACAATACTATCCAAGATCTTCAGTCAAGTTGATTTTTGGACCAATCCATGCATCCCTTTTTAAGATATTAATGATTTTGTGTAATTTTCACCATATATGGCAATATTCAAGGTCAAGACCACTCTAATAGGAAAGGTCATGACCCCAATATATATATACATCATCCCATAACCCATGTCTATGTATATGCATAATATGAAAGAAACCTGTCCATTAGTTTTTGACTTATAATGCTCACAGTACTGTTAAGTGGCAATGATGGGGGTATTAAATGGCACGAAAACAAGTAAAAGAATAACAGGTGGCGCCACCTGTTTCAGGTACATGACATTACTATCCAAGATCTTCAGTCAAGTTGATTTTTGGACCAATCCATGCATCCCTTATTGAGAAATTAATGATTTTGTGTGATTTTTACCATATATGGCAATTTTCAAGGTCAAGGCCACTCTCATAGAAAAGGTCATGACCCCAATTTAAAAAAAAACATCATCCCATAACCCATATCTATGTATATGCATAATATAAAAGAAATCTGTCAATTAGTTTTTGACTTATAATGCTCAAAGTACTGTCAAGTAGCAATTTTGTGGGTATTAAATGGCACAAAAACAAGTAAAGAATAACAGGTGGCTCCACCAGTTTCTGGAACATGACAACCCTATCCATGATCTTCCATCAACTTGATTTTGGGATCAATCCATGCAAGATTTCTTGAGATATTTAAGAATTTGTGTGATTTTCCCCAAAATTGGACCTATTCAGGGTCAAGGACACTCTCCTAGTCAAGGTCATGACCTCATTTTAAATAGGCGTCGTCCTCTCACCCATATCTATACATATACCAAGTTTGGTAAAGATCCGTGAAATATTTTTTGAGTTATCGCGCCAACAAGATTTATATGCGGCGGCGACGGCGGGACCGGTATGAAAACATAGTATCCCCCGACTTTATCTGGGGATACAATTAATATCAAATGGAGATAAACTGATAGAGGAAGAGGTAATATAGGCCATGGTTGGTTTATATGATTAGTTTGTATAAGTGAGCAAGAAATTGTTGCAAATAATATTTGTGACTTCACCATGTGTTTCCTAATGTTGACTGAAGCATGTGAGCAGTTTGTGAACAAATGATCTGTACTATTAACGTGATCATTAGTTGGCTTTTTGATTAAGTGCTGACATTTCAGTAGTTTACACATTTGTTCAATTGAATCTATTTTTATTAATATATATTATTAAATATATGATTTTTTTTATTTTATTAAATGTAAACAGTTTAAATATAACTAATGTCCCCAGTCCACAGATGAAAGGACTTGGTTGGGGGGGGGGGGGGAATGGTAGGAATGTATTATTATAGTGTATATACATAGGATTTTCACTTAATTCAACAATGCTTACAGGTTACAAAAGTTCATTCATAATTACTTAATACTTAAAAAAAGACAGACAGACTGGTAGATTAACAAAGCTGATAATATATGAAGTTTCAATTATTTCTTAATTTATTTATTACATCAAACATTTTTTAAGTTTAACATCTGCAATAATACACAACTGAATATATAATTGGCTTTCAAATTTCAGACTTAAATAGCTTAATTCCAAACACATACAGCATATGAAAGTTATTTTAACAGTGCTTATAGGAAAAATTTCATAATTAATTTAAATTTGATGATAACAAAGAGATGATGGACAGAGATGATCACTTTATGTTCCATTCTTCTATGGCAAGAATATGTTTCAATAAGATCTTTTTTTTCTAATTATATTAATTTTTTAATCAAAAAAATTTTACATTTTTGCAATAAAAACTAACATCCCAGTGTACAGATATCAATGGCAGCAGACCGTAGGGGGGTGGGGGGGGGGGGGGGGGGGGGGGGTGGTGGAGATGGTGGGATTAACAACAATTCTGCATATACACAATGAACAAATGTTTGTATTAGATCCTCATATTTTTATTGAATCAATTTTTTTTATAATAAGCTTATATTTATATACATTTCCATTATAACATATATATCTGAATATAAACATTGATTCATATTTCAAAATTGCATCATCATAAATCTCTATCTTGTCAGATAACACCACATCACGCATACAAATGTTTATTAACTTTATGGTAAAAAATAAATCTGCAAAACAATAAATATCCAACAAGGCCTACAGGCCTAATGCGAACCTGTGCAAAGTTTGGGAGTATGAATGGAGGTTTATTTTTATAATTTAATATTGATCCTTTTAAGTCCTGCATATCTACCTTAGTCATTATGATTTCAGCAAAATGGACATTTCGGACCTGCAAGTTTCAGACTAGGACATTTTAAAACTAGAATATGGGTAGTCAACAAGCAACTCTGTGTATCCGCAGAAATCAGAGTGGGACAGGTGAAGTGAGGCATGGATTAAGTGGCAAAAGGAATAGAGTGAGGTGTGTTGTATAATAGCATGGATGTCTGCAGCGTTAACTTGAATGTAGGTGGCGCCACCTGTCATTAAATAGAGAAAATTGTCCAGGATGTATAAACCTGCAAAATTTGGATAAGTCAAACCACTGCTGAGATATGAGTGATTTTATCCAAAGGCAGATGAACAGATGGACGCTGTGCATAAGTGGCTGCAGGTGGCGCCACCAGTTTGGCTTGTGATCAAGAGCTATGTGAGATCTATACACAAGTAAAATTTTGGCCCAATCGTTCAAACGGTTCCCGAGATATGAGTTTGGATGTCTGCAGAGTAAACGTGAATGTAGGTGGCGCCACCTGTAATAAACCAAGAAAGCTGTCCAGGATGTATAAACCTGCAAAATTTCAAGTGGATAAGTCAAACCACTGCTGAGATATGAGTGATTTTATCCAAAGGCAGATGAACAGATGGACGCTGTGCATAAGTGGTTGCAGGTGGTGCCACAAGTTTTGTCTATGATGAAGAGCTATGCGAGATCTATACACATGCAAAATTTTGGCCCAATCGGTCAAATGGTTCCCGAGATATGAGCTTGGATGTCTGCAGAGTAAACCTGAATGTAGGTGGCGCCACCTGTCATAAAATCATGAAACCTGTCCAGGATGTATAAACCGGCAAGATTTCAGGTGGATAAGTCAAACCACTGCTGAGATATGAGTGATTTTATCCCAAGGCAGATGAACAGATGGGTGCTGTGCATTAACCCTTTACTGTTTGTATTTGGTTGTCACAAAACACCTCCCTTATTGTTCAAATTAATTCTAGGTTTCTAACACTTTCAATTTTGACACACTGTACATTAATGTTGTGATTGATAATGTGATCAATTTTTGGTGGATCCTTATGAAATTTTTAACACATATTACAGAGATACCAAGCAAGAGGTTAATGACTTAACCAATCATAAATTTCACATATATCTATTAGTAGAACCAGGTAAATTAGGTAAATTCAGGTAAGTATATTGTCTTCATTGTTTTAGCATATTTGTACATGAATGTCTATAGTATATCCCAGTGAAGACATTGTAGAATTTAGGAACAACAAGGGAATTATCATCCACCGGTACCTGGTGTATTGTCATGGAAGATCTAGGTAAAACAGGTTAATGAAATATGATTAAGGTTATTTAATTTATTATACGTTGGGAGTTCTGAAATAAATTAGACAAAACAATATTTGATTTGTTCGAAGAAATTTATAAAAAAAAATAAACTTGTATATTTGACATGAAATATCATGTTGATTTAAATAAGGGTAAATTGCAATTGCCTACCTGTTCAGGTATGAAGAACTAATTAAGACCAGGTGAACTTCAAAGAAAGGTGCTAAAAAAAGTAAACTGACAGATTTATCCATCAAATATGTATAAAACCCTATGAAAGTAGCCAGAAGTCCACCAGAATGGTAAAATCTAACATTTATATATGTATTTCAACCTTTGTAATGTTAACTTAGATCGTTTTGGTACTCCCGGTAAAGCGTGTATTTCCCGTTTTGCTGCCCGGTGACAGTTCTTTTCGGGGAATCCCCGTGGAATTGCATGATGGTTAACAGTGTCAAAACGATGTCAGACGTCTTTTTTTATCTTAAGACATAATAAACATTCTCGAATTTTAGTCAGTAAACTTTATTGAACATCTTTTCATATTTATTTTGTTCAAAACATATTCTGAGATTTGTCAAAGCACGAGGTCTATCGAGCGACAAGTCCAACAGCCGCCATCTTGAAAATTTGTGACATCGCTCGACCTTCATAACAGGCATCATAAACACAGAAAATGGCATTAGGAATGAGAAATATTCACATTTCAAGTACAAAATGATAATAATTTAGACAGGTACCAATCTTTTGTGGAAGTTTTATATGAGTTATTGTCATAACAACCGGGCACTGTCAGTTGAAACATTGCGCTTGTTGGCGAACCTTGTGTCACTTGCCGACTCATTTCAACCAATCGGCTTGCCAACAGTCCTAATTAGAATTTAAATAATATTCACGAGAAATTCCCATGTAAATAAATAAAAAATTATCAACTTTACGGTAGGGGTGTCCCTGAACCACATGGAAATGTGTTCAATGGCATGGCATAGATATTTAATGCAAATAATTAGCAGGGAAAATTGCATTAGGACGGTGAGTCCATGGTGCGTTATCGTGGCTTATGAATACAGCGTATTAGTTTTGTGATGGGCGTCAAGGGGGCGTCCCAAACAGCAACCGGTTAATGGTTGCAGGTGGGGCCACCAGTTTTGCCTATGATGAAGAGCTATGTGAGATCTATACACATGCAAAATTTTGGTCCAATCGGTCAAACGTTTCCGAGATATGAGCTTGGATGTCTGCAGAGTAAACATGAATGTAGGTGGCGCCACCTGTCATTAAATCAAGAAAGCTGTCCAGAATGTATACACATGCAAAATTTCAGGTGGATAAGTCAAACCACAGCTGAGATATTAGTCATATTATCCCAAGGCAGATGAACAGATGGATGCTGTGCATAAATGGTTGCACGTGGTTCCACCAGTTTTGCCTATGATGAAGAGCTATGTGTGATCTATACACATGCAAAAGTTTGGCCAAATCAGTCCAACTGTTCATGAGATATGAGCTTGGATGTCTGCAGAGTAAACATGAATGTAGGTGGCACCACCTGTCATAAAATCAAGAAACCTGTCCAGGATGTATAAACCTGCAACATTTCAGGTGGAAAAGTCAAACCACTGCTGAAATATGAGTGATTTTATCCCAAGGCAGATGAACAGATGGAAGCTGTGCATAAATGGTTGCAGGTGGTGCCACCAGTTTTGCCTATGATGAAGAGCTATGTGAGATCTATACACATGCAAAATTTTGGTCCAATCGGTCAAACGGTTCTGGAGATATGAGCTTGGATGTCTGCAGAGTAAACGTGAATGTAGGTTAATTTTTAGCCTGATCGAAATTAATGCAGATACCCAATAATAAGCTCCAGGGCACCAAGTTTCACATGTAACTAATTCTTACATTCAATTTGGAATGTGTGATCTATACACATGCAAAAGTTTGGCCAAATCAGTCCAACTGTTCATGAGATATGAGCTTGGATGTCTGCAGAGTAAACATGAATGTAGGTGGCACCACCTGTCATAAAATCAAGAAACCTGTCCAGGATGTATAAACCTGCAACATTTCAGGTGGAAAAGTCAAACCACTGCTGAAATATGAGTGATTTTATCCCAAGGCAGATGAACAGATGGAAGCTGTGCATAAATGGTTGCAGGTGGTGCCACCAGTTTTGCCTATGATGAAGAGCTATGTGAGATCTATACACATGCAAAATTTTGGTCCAATCGGTCAAACGGTTCTGGAGATATGAGCTTGGATGTCTGCAGAGTAAACGTGAATGTAGGTTAATTTTTAGCCTGATCGAAATTAATGCAGATACCCAATAATAAGCTCCAGGGCACCAAGTTTCACATGTAACTAATTCTTACATTCAATTTGGAGCTGCTAGCTCCGATGGTTTCTGACTTACAGCCATGGACAGTGGAAAGCCAGCCCTGGACTGCGGAGGGCTGACGGTGGACGGCTGACATCGGACGGACAACGCTGCGCCATCGCATAAGCTCACAGGTTCACTAAAAAAAGAGTAGCTTTATTTTCAGATACCTCCCACACTGATAACTATTCTAGTAATACATACACCATGCTACAACGAAATCTAAGTGACGGACCACATTTCTTTTATGTATGGTGCTTGTGACAGCTACATTGGTTGTTGGGAAAACTGAGCAAGGAAGATCCAAGAGTAAGTACCTTGTAAGCTGATATGGACATTAGCAAGATATAAGAAAAACCCAAGACTTTTTATCCGTTAATATGATGTTTCAAATGATGACAGTATACTGTGGTTGCATTTTTGTTTGCGTGGGTTATGGTTTCGTGATATTTGCGAATGGGAAATGATTGGGAATATGAAACCCCGTAGAATAAGATACCCCATCATTTAGGATGAACAAAAGGATGTATTGCATCTGCACAAATGGGTTATAACATCTCTGAAAACATGGTTTGTTAATCACCAACCTAGTAATGGTTAATGGTGCATGGTAACAAAACCTCCAATACACAACACGCATTAATTATTGTAAAACCTGAGGTAAATCAGCAGGGATATATCAATTGTGACACAGTGGCAGCTCTTAGTATAATAAATGTAACAGAAGTGAGTGAGGTATCGTGGGATTTTTATTTTATAATAAAATACAAATACTTTTCTATTAACACTGAAAGGTTCTAGGACAATTGTGAAAATGAAAGCCATATGTACTTATCAAAATGAAGAAATTGAAATATTAACCCCGTGAATTTATAACAAACCACAGCATCTTTGTAACTGATACAATACTACAGTTATTCCCTATTAAGCTAAAGCTGAAGAACCCACAGAAAGTAAATGCATCAGAGGTTCAGCATCCATGAACCCATTTATTATTTTTAAATTCCTGGAAGTCCAAGTTTTACTTTGTGATATTTTTGTGAACAGATTCCACCTGCTTCTCAAGGGGTGTATGTGGATGAAGCAAATTGTTATTATTACTGCCAAATTTGCAAATTAGGGAAGTTTCATAGATTATATGACATTGTATTTCAAATGACAAACTAGATGTGTCTGAACGACACAAATGCCCCCGCCTGGGGCAAATTAGAAACATTTGTTAAATTTTGAAAAAAAATTTTAAGTTCAGGAGGTGTCGTATGGTCAAAAGAAGGTCACAAGGGCAAAATGCAAACCTGATCTGTAATGGGTCATTATCAAGCAACACACCAAAAATCAGGCCAGTATCTGCAGGCATTGTGAAAAAAAGTCCATAAATGTGCATTTTCCATAAAAATTTCTGTCTTTCATGAAATTTTCTATGTTTAGGAGCCGTAAAACAATCAAAAGTAGGTCAACCGGGACGAAACGCGAACTCGATCTGTAACTGTCATTATCTGCCCACACATAAAAAATCAGGGTGGTATCTGCAGGCATTGAGGAAAAAAAAGTCAGTACATATGCATTTGTTATGAAAATTTCTATTTTTCATGAAACTTTCTAAGTTCAGGAGCAGTCAAATGGTCAAAAGTAGGTCAACTGGGACACAACAAATACTCATTGTGTAACTGGTCATTATCTGCCTACACACCAAAAATCAGGCCCGTATCTGCAGACACAGCAAAAAAAAGTCCATACATGTGCACTTTTTTATGAAATTTTCTATGATCAGGAGCCGTAAAACGGTCAAAAGTAGGTCAAACTGGACGAAACGCTAACTCGATCTGCAACTGGTCTATATCTGCCCACACACCAAAAATCAGGCCAATATCTGCAGCCGTTGTGAAAAAAAGTCCATACATGTACATTTTCCATAAAAATTTCCGTCTTTCATGAAATTTTCTTAGTTAAGGAGCCGTAAAACGATCAAAAGTAGGTCAACTGGGACGAAACATGAACTCGATCTGTAACAGGTCATTATCTGCCCACACACCAAAAATCAGGCCAATATCTGCAGGCATTGCGAAAAAAAGTCTGTACAACTGTTTGATTTAGGAATGACGGAAGGACGGAATGACAGACATGGGTAAAACTATATGCCCCGGCCACTTTGTGTCGGGGGCATAAAAATGTACAACGTATCTGGCCACAAAGCATATCAAAAAGAGACTGAAAAAAATTCGCCATATTTGCTTTTTTATATAAATTGAGAAACACAAAGAATTAACTTACATAAATGCTAATCCTATATATAGCATCGTTGTACCAGTGTAAAGAGGATGACTCAGCATTCTATATGGAAAACAAACCAGGTCACCAGATTCAACGATACTGTAACATTCTCCTGGGAAAATAATATAAAACATGTGAAATAATTAAAATGACAAATACATCAGGAAATACAAAATAAATGTGAACTTTTATTGGTAATATTGTGATTCTTAAAAGAATATTTATCATGAAGTATCTATTAAAGTATGCATGGTGGAGATTATTTAAAATCAATATCATAGGGTATTTTTTATCCTTTTTCCATAAAAATGGTTTTTTTCACTTACAATTTTCAGTGTAAAACTTACTTGCAAAATGTTGATTAACAAACATTTTATTTCAATTCCAGAAAATATATGCTGGATGGCCATGCAGATACAGTAAACAGAGACAGACACTGATGTCTAAACCCAGATGTGGCATGTGCTGCCATCTGTCTTTAGTATTGCAAAATACTTTTCAACAAAAAATGTCCTAGTTTGCATATTTCTGCAGATATGTGACAATTTTTTCACAATTCATAAATATGTGAACCTTATATTTAAACTGAACATTTGAACATTTGAAAAGCATTTTCTTTTTCATGAACTGATACATCTCTTGTGGCCTGTGGAACAAAGAAATAACTATAGAGCACTATAATATTATTCTGTTTTTAAGAATGCCACTTACCTAAATGTGCTCGATAGAAACCTAAGGCCCAATAGCTGGAGGCAATAAGAATGAGACCACAAAAAATGAGCAGGTAGCCAGTCACGAGGTACGTGTTCTTCGCTGCTGCTGGCCAAAATGGTTGAGTCTCCTTAACTACAGTCTTGTATCTGAAAATACAAAAAGGAGTGGTCAGTAAAGCACCGAGTTGGCAATTCTCTACAAGAACTAATTAATATATTTTTTTGCTATAAACAGCCCCCAGCTAGTAATATACATGTAATTATAAATGGTTAGAAATGACATGTAGATTATGTACTTATTAAAATGATATCTTCATTGCTTCTGTGTACAGCTACAAGTAGGGAGCCAGATACAGTTTTTAATTGATGGATGGTGCATTTTATAATTTTTCTGTTTATAAATGAAACCTATGCTTATCCTTACACATATAATTACAATGTATAATGAGATGAAGGGTTGTACTAGAAGCATGTGTAACGATAAATGTAACAATACTGACCTACAAAACCTGATGAGCCCCAGAGTCAGCATCATTAGACCAAACACCACACACGGCAGTTTACGACATCCTCCGACCTGACCACCCCGATGCCACACCCAGCGACCAATCTGCAGTGATAGTTAAAAATTGTAATTTTTTGTAAATGTTAAAAGCGTGTAGCTAATCTGATCCTATAATTAACAAGCAAATTTGTGGAATTTAAGTCCCCCACTTGCGCCTCTTATTATCTCTTATTTGCCCTATCAATATGTTTTAGTTTTTATTGTCCCCTGAAGATGTCTCTACATGTCATAGTGGCTTTTTCACATGTCATAATTTTGGGTTGTGAATTGGGAACCAAAAGGGGAATTTTATGCTTTGTTTTTGGGCTGCTGATCATAAATTTTCACACAGACACTCTAAACCAGTCCCAACCAAGGTATGCATGAGAGCAATCAATGACCATAACTTGAACTAGATATTTCTTGGCACCGCAGGTGCCATAGTATCCCCAGACAATTAATCCCCCCCCTTTAAGAATAGGCCCCCCATCTTCAGCAACAATTAATATCAGACCACACTCATAGAAAAGGTCATTCTCATAGAAAAGGTCATGATCTAAATTTCAATATACATCATCCCCTAACCCATGTCTATGTATATGCAAGAAATCTGTCCATTAGTTTTTGACTTATAATGCTCACAATACTGTTAAGTGGCAATGATGGGGTATTAAACGGCACGAAAACAAGTAAAAGAATAACAGGTGGCACCACCTGTTTCCCGTACATGACAACACTATCCAAGATCTTCGTTCAAGTTGATTTTTGGACCAATCAATGCATCCCTTATGGAGAAATTAATGATTTTGTGTGATTTTCACCATATATGGCAATATTCAAGGTCAAGGCCACTCATTGGAAAGGTCATGACCCCTATTCAAATAAACATTATCCTATAACCCATATCCATGTATATGCATAATATGAAAGAAATTTGTCCATTAGTTTTTGACTTAAAATGCTCACAGTACTGATAAATGGCAATGATTGGGTATTAAACGGCACAAAACAAGTAAAAGAATAACAGGTGGCGCCACCTGTTTCAGGTACATGACAATACTTTCCAAGATCTTCGAACATCTTGTTTTTTGGACAAATGCATGCATCCCTTATTGAGATATTAATGATTTTGTGTAATTTTCACCATATATGGCAATATTCAAGGTCAAGGCCACTCTAATAGGAAAGGTCATGACCCCAATTTATATATACATTATCCCATAACCCATGTCTATGTATATGCATAATATGAAAGAAATCTGTCCATTAGTTTTTGACTTATAATGCTCACAGGTTATAAATGTACTGTTAAGTGGCAATGATGGGGTATTAAACGGCACGAAAACAAGTAAAAGAATAACAGGTGGCGCCACCTGTTTCCGGTACATGACATTACTATCCAAGATCTTCGGTCAAGTTGATTTTTGGACCAATGCATGCATCCCTTATTGAGAAATTAATGATTTTGTGTGTTTTCACCATATATGGCAATATTCAAGGTCAAGGCCACTCATTGGAAAGGTCATGACCCCTATTCAAATAAACATTATCCTATAACCCATATCCATGTATATGCATAATATGAAAGAAATTTGTCCATTAGTTTTTGACTTATAATGCTCACAGTACTGATAAATGGCAATGATGGGGTATTAAACGGCACAAAACAAGTAAAAGAATAACAGGTGGCGCCACCTGTTTCAGGTACATGACAATACTTTCCAAGATCTTCGAACATGTTGATTTTTGGACCAATGCATGCATCCCTTATTGAGATATTAATGATTTTGTGTAATTTTCACCATATATGGAAATATTCAAGGTCAAGGCCATTCTAATAGGAAAGGTCATGACCCCAATTTATATATACATCATCCCATAACCCATGTCTATGTATATGCATAATATGAAAGAAATCTGTCCATTAGTTTTTGACTTATAATGCTCACAGGTTATAAATGTACTGTTAAGTGGCAATAATTGGGTATTAAACGGCACGAAAACAAGTAAAAGAATAACAGGTGTTTCACCTGTTTCCGGTACATGACATTACTATCCAAGATCTTCGGTCAAGTTGATTTTTGGACCAATGCATGCATCCCTTATTGAGAAATTAATGATTTTGTGTGATTTACACCATATATGGCAATATTCAAGGTCAAGGCCACTCTCATAGGAAAGGTCATGACCCCAATTTAAATAAACATCATCCCATAACCCATATCTATGTATTTGCATAATATGAAAGAAATCTGTCCATTAGTTTTTGACTTATAATGCTCACAGTACTGTCAAGTAGCGTTTTTGGGGATATTAAACGGCATGAAAACAAGTAAAGAATAATAGGTGGCGCCACCAGTTTCTGGAACATGACAACCCTATCCATGATCTTCGATCAACTTGATTTTGGGATCAATCCATGCAAGTTTTCTAGAGATATTTAAGAATTTGTGTGATTTTCCCCAAAATTGAACCTATTCAAGGTCAAGGTCACTCTCCTAGTTGAGGTCATGACCTCATTTTAAATAGGCGTCGTCCTCTCACCCATATCTATATATATACCAAGTTTGGTAAAGATCCGTGAAATATTTTTTGAGTTATTGTGTCCAAAAGAAATCTCTGCGGCGGCGGCGGCGCGACCGTGCCTAAACCATAGTATCTCCAGACTATGTCTGGCGATACAATGAAATTGGATCATATTTAGGAAAGTTATCGCATGGAAATATCATCAAATGTTATTATGCATCATAAGCATAGTATTCCTCTTGAAGTGAAACACTAAAACCCCTTTCACACACAAAACATTTTTAAACAGATTTTGGCATAGTGTCAGTGTTAGTGCATTCACATTGGCATTTAGCATCATTGCGTGTTGTGTACATTTCAAAAGTGGAACAATGTAACAACATGCAGACACGAGCATACTCCCTCTCCTCTAGGAAATTGTTTTGTTTTCCGCCGGAGAGAAGTAGATTAACAACTTGGAGCAAACAACCATGCAGGGTCAGGTGGAATTCTGTGGGGTAAGGCAAATTTTTTTGGGTGCCGAACCTCATTTCAGGTTGATTAAAAAGTTAATTTTGTGCTCTGTTATATGATTGTAAGATAAAAAGTCAAAGGAACAAGGTAAGAGGAAATAAGTCCTAATATTGGTTAGGAAATAAAGTCACAGAAAAATGTCACACACCTGACTAGGGAATGAGGTCACAGGTTTGGGTAGGAAAAAAGACACAATAAATAAAGTCATAAATTTATTAGGGAAACAGACACAAATTTAATTGGTAAAAAATACTACTTATATGTTCAATGTATCACTTAATATATTTTTACTTTAATTTTAGCATTGAAGTTTTAACAAAGTCACCATTAGTTTTAAACAAATAGTTTTCTTTAAATGCTTACTTTATGGTGAAGAGTAATTTATATTAAAGAATACTCTACCTTGTAAAACACTGTATGTCAAACATATCAAAGCCAGTAATTATTATTTCACAACTAAAGGAGTCTCTCATAAGTTCCATTTGTTTTAAGTTTACATTTTTTTAGTATACATTTTCTGACTTTATTTGCCATGATTTTTTTCCTACACAAACCTAGCTGTGATTTTATTTTGTAATAGAAGTTTTGACTTTATTTCCTGTGACTTTTGCCCTTCTAATATTTTATATGCCAAGTTGAATATCATAAAGCTGGGCATCTTCATATTAAAAGCCTGTTTCATACATGTGTGCATATATATTATATGATCACAGTAAAATTATCAGGACAGAGTTTTAAAATGTTAGATAAATAAACTCCAAATGAAGAGAAAATCTACTGAAATACAAAAATGGTAAACAACATTAAATAACTCTCAATGAAAATATTAATTCATTGCAAAGAGCTATTAAAAACTAATTTCATTGAACATCAAACCTGAACATTAGAAGAGCATTAAAAAGTTTAACAGAACTAAAATGGTTTTTAATTACAGGTGTTCATATTTCAAATTCTAATTTCTTACCAAAAACAAATTGATTCTTGCAAACGTGAAACATATACCTACAATAACTGAATATTCAACAAGTCAACTATTATGAATATTTTGAGTAAAATAAGGATGTTGAAAGTTTTGGTGACTTTCACATAATATTATGAAAATATATATAAAATAATTGTGAAAATTGCATTAACAAATCTTGATTCTGGTCATGGGTGGGCCTTTGCTTAATGGGCTTTCGTGTAAGTTGACTTTTTTCCAGGTGGGCTTTTGTCCAAGTGGGCTTTTGCCCAGTTGGGTATAAAATTTCTGTCACCCCTTGTCTCAGCCTATGAAACTATACTGCTACACATAAGTATATAAAATGTATATATGTTACACGTGTGTATATACATATACATGAACTAATGACTTCAGCACTGGAACTGCCCACTTTCAATAGCACTACCATAATCAATTTGTTGTGAACCCTGCAGTGCCACCACCCAAACAGACAGTCACGCCCAGAAGTTCTCTATTACACTGTGATTAATGGCCAAACATCAATATACCTGACAGGCTGATCTATTAACAGGTGTGTGCGTTCGCTACAAAGACTCTATTGATCACAAGGGGGTGCTCCTACTCCACCAAGTGACACAGGGGAAAAAATAAATCAATCTCTCACAGTCACCATGGTCACATCTCGTTATCCGCCTCCAGCTCGTTAAATGGCAAATGTGTTCAATCACGAGCCCATGGTGTTCCGGTCTTATTCCTTTAGACATGTGGTACACATATGTTTATTACTGTCCTGTATGCACTTTTGGTTTTACGTTGATGATCTGCCAAAAGTACTTCACTTGACTTAGACAAAGACTTTTAGTGATACCTGGATAGTCAAGCTGACAAGTCAGGAACTGTTGTAGAGGTCAGACTGGTTATTGAGAATGTTACACTAAGTACAATGCCAGCTGTACCCAACAGAAAGGACATCATTTGAAAAATATCACTAATATATATATCAGTTGCGGCAGCCCTTACAAGGGGTTATTATATAAAGAAAATGCCTCAAAGTAAAACACACTAAGGATATTTGCTGCAAAAACTATCTATAGTCATAATTATAGGTGCAGATATAAGCTGCCATACTAGGGAAGTCTATGGTGAGATCAATGCCAAGGATATTAGTGATAACAACCATATGAAAGATATCAGTGGAAACCTTATAGATATCACTGAAAAATATCCATACCAGCAGTACCAGGACTGGATATCAACAAAGACAGGATATCCCTGCCATAAGAGTATTGAAGATATCAGTGATATCAAAAATATCAGTCACCAATCAAATATATCAAACTGGGGATATCTTTATCCATATCAGTGGTAATAATAATGCCAAAGATATAAGTGGTATTGACACCACCAAAGTAACCAATACATTACATCAAATTTAGGATATCATTATCCATATCAGTGGGAAAAAAGGATAACACCAAAGATATCAGTGTTATCAACAATACCAAAGTTACAAGTACACATTATCACACTCAAGATATCATATCAGTGGTAACAACTACTACATATATATCAGTGGCAAAAAAATATCTGGGTTAAATAAATCACCAAAAAAATTGCAGGAGCAACACCAACTGCAAGGATATCAGTGAGCAATGCAAGGATATCAGTGAAAACATAGATATCAGCAATATGTCTCATCCCTCCCGAACTCTGGGCCGCACCACATCGACACTGCAGTCAGCAAAACTTCTGACCGGTGCAAAGCGACTGAGTGCAGCAAGTAAGTTAAATTATGTACAAAAATAAGTGGAACAATTCCACTGTAACATACTAACATGAACACAAATTTTCTCTGATACTTTTAATATAACATAGAAATATCAAAATTACTGCCACCAACAGGTCCTTAATAAAGAGTAAAAAGAGTAAATAAAAATAGGGACTGTGAAAAAGTGGTTATTATTTGAGGTGATCACTAAACTGAGAGTGTCTTTACGTGAGGTTTTACTGTATAATGAAACAATTGTCCCTTGAAATGAAAAGCATGTTTTTTTTTTAAGTTCAACTATGCTGGGATTACAAACAATGGGGGCTTAGCTTTTTTAAGTGAACAGCCCTTGAAACTATCAGGAAAAGATCCCCCCCCCAATTTGGTTTAACTTGAAATCGACAGAATCCTCATCACAAATATTAGAAAGATCATAAATTTATTTAGATCAATTATCACTGATGATAGGTGGGTTGGTGCAAAACAATATAATCATCAATCTTGTCATGCAATGCATAATCAATTGCACAGTTCTGTACACGCTTTCATATAAATATTATTCATGGTAGCAAACTTTAGAAATCTGTGTTCACTAATACTTTCATATCTTAGTCTACTATATCAAATGTAGGGTATAGAATTATTACATATAGGCCAACATATTGGCCTACATATCAATTGAGTTGATGTGCAGGTTTATATATGGTCAGAAAATTCATTCTTAAAATAAAAAAACATTATTCATGGTAGCTTCTGGTTGTAAAATCATGTGCAATGATGAAATAAAATAAAATGATACTTCCGATACTTCATGTACTTTTACATGACTGTGAAATCTGTATATGGAATTGGACCTTAAATATTGACTGAGTGAGTTCAGTTTGACCTGTAAATCAAGCTGAAAGATCAAGGTGATGGCTGGCCATGGGTTGTTGACGCTTGCTAAAAAATTTTTAGTTTGTGCGTCCGTCTTTCGTAATCATCTGACAGGATTAGGATATTTTTTCTGGTAAATATGACTTCTTCCCTTGAGCAACCGATTAAATTCATTATTAAAGAAAATGACCAATTACTAATATAATCAATTAATTGGCGCATTACTACTAAATTAATAAGTGGAGATAATATCATCCAAACTGATATATGCAAGAGAGAAGAGAAGAATTTACCATGAACCATGCACATCACACACGCAGAAGTCTGACTGGCATATATTTGACAACTGTATAATTAGTCTTCTTGTGTTTCATGCAACTGACCTATCCATGAACTCTGTGTGACCAGAATTGCATATTCATTCAATGAATAATAATGAGCATTGGACTAAAGTACAACCAATCAAGTAACCATAAACATTTTATCAGTCAATCATCTGACAAAAACAAAATTTGCATAATTTGACAGAAATCTTCCAAACAAAACACGTGTTGTCTGTACCAGTACCCATATCGGCATATTTTCCAAGATATTTTTTATACAAAGGAAACAGTACAAAAGTTCTAGGATAAAGGTTGCAGGAGTCATTCCTCTGACAGTAATTTCTGTGAGACTAATATTCCAAAATATGGCAAGACAGTTCACATTGACTGCAATATATTCATCAATAAGAAACAGCAATTCTTGTTGATGACATCAGTCAATGTGACATCATTACAGTCTTGTAAACAGCTCTCGCAACCATGGGCATGGAATGTGTGATCCATGTAGAATTTCTTTATAGATATTTACTGATTATGCTCAGCATGTAAAATTTCTTTATAGATATTTACTGATAATGCTCAGCATGTAGAATTTCTTTATAGATATTTACTGATAATGCTCAGCATGTAGAATTTCTTTATAGATATTTACTGATAATGCTCAGCATGTAGAATTTCTTTATAGATATTTACTGATAATGCTCAGCATGTAGAATTTCTTTATAGATGTTTACTGCTAATGCTCAGCATGTAGAATTTCTTTATAGATATTTACTGATAATGCTACGAGGCAGAAGGTCCCAAGCAAATCGCTCAGAGGAGCATCCATAATCTTAATAAAACCTCAGAGATTCACTCAAATCTTAGCACCAGATTGTAATATTATTCCCAAAACCTGGGCTTATAATGAATATAAATTTACAAATGAATGTGGGAGTTAACCAGATGTAGTATCCAACTCTATACAGAAACCGAGAGCACTGCATGCATTAAAGTGGTGCCCTATCTGATATTACTGTATGTCCCTCCTTTGGTCACATAACCAAACATAATCTGGCAAACAAACTATGACACATTACTTGTTTTTTTGCTCAAATAACAGAATGAAACATATTACCGAGGTGCAAAGTTAGGGAGCAATGTTGGCAAGTTTCTAACCATACATGACATGTTGCTTTGGGGTTACAGGCAGCAACAAATTTTCTTTTTTCAAGTCCTTCTTCTGATTGGCTGTTAAGTTTCAGGCTCATTCATTGTGTAATCCAAGCATAAGATTTACTTCCTGGTGCCTAAAATAGTGCCATCTGGTGAGTAAGCCACCTGCACATTTTGTTTTAAAGGTGCACAATCACCTACCTCTGAAAAAGAATTAATGTGATTTCTTGTTTCCTGTGTGTATAAATTAATGATCAAAGGTTAAGTTTGGTTGTGAAAAGTTCTTATAAGGCCTTCGTGAAGGATGTGTGAACTTGTTTATCAACAACATATTTGTAAACAAAGCAATGTTGACAAAAGGGAAAAACATGTAGCCTTAGGTGGTAGGTTGCATATATGCGGAGGTAGAAAGGTCACATGTTGCCAAACTCTATTTGCAAAGCTCTTGCTTATCAGACTTGCTGCAAGATGCTCTTGTTAAATTTGATTTGATTATATTGGCGGGCCCCAAATATTATAAACACGTTGACATAAACAAAACAAACATCCTGTGTGCGGTGATATCCACGTTTTCTGGCCTATTTTTTATAAAAGCTCCAAGGGATTACCTTTAGTTTATAAAGGTCAGATAGGTGTTTGGGCACCTTTAACTTGATAGAAATGGTTCACACACCAAGGCCAGGTAAAGACCCACGTTAATTTATTTTAAGCTGATATAATTTATTTAAAAAGTGCTTGAAAGCTTCACTGGGAGGCTTACTACATAGACTAGGAGTTACCAAGCTACATTTTTTAATGCCTACTACATTTAATTATGTACATATGCAGAATACCATTTAGGTTTGGGACTATGGAGCAGGACTGTAACACATGTATGCTTCCTCACATTTTATCCTGGTGTTTTCTAGGCCCAGTGTCTACATCACCTATCAGCCCTTGATGTGTAATCATCCATCCTTGTTGATTATCAAACACCAAGGAGCCCCTAAAAGTGGAACTTGTTTTTGAGTGCTACAAAGCTATGGGGCGCAGCCTTGACATAATTATGACATGAGTGCTCAGCCTAGGTCAGAGCCCACTGTGAGAAATCTGTAATCCTCAACTGAGTCCTATGCTCTATCCTTAGACCACAAATGACAGTATCACTCTTTATCCTACCTAGCAGTCTAGATTCTAACCAGATCCATAAAATTTTGAAAGAATAGACCTATGATAAATATATGGAAGTGGCTAAACAGCCGGCAGGGGAAATTGACCTTGCCAGCTGTCAAGCCCACTGGCTAAACTGCCAGCAAATTAATGTATGCTCTATTTCAGTGTTATACTCTGTACTTTCCATTATTATTTTGACAATGAGCTGACAATATAGTGCTGACTTACCCAATAAACTATTTTGCTGGTCTATATAAAATAAGTATGTTGATTACTGATGAGTAGGTTCTAAAAGTGCACATTTTTTTTATATGTAGGCCTACAGGGTAGTTTTATGTAAATTTTCTTATAAAAATTGTAATATTTACAGGACAGTTTATAGATTTTGTGATTAAAATATACCAGAACTGTGAATGTGTGTGCAGAGACTGTTTACAGTTTGTACACTAGTGTGCTTATGAGCAAACAAAGAATTAGTGTGTGAAAACAAACAATTAAGGATATGTAAAATAAATGGCCTAAGGATAAGCTTATTACTTGATCAAAGGTATAATCAAACAATCTTACACCACACCCTATTAAAGCTTTTGAGCCTAGCTATTGTATTGTGAGATGAGGCAAGAAATATCCCCACCAAATGGCATGTCTTACAGAATGACTATCAAAATATCTAATTTGGTAGATCAGCACTATATTGTCTGCTCATTGTCAAAATAATAATGGAAAGTATTTAGTATCACACTGAAATGGAGCATACAATGTTACATTTTATTGCCATCAGTTCAGCCAGTGGGCTAGACTGCCGGCAAGTTCAGTATTCCCTGCCGGCTGTTCAGCCTGTGGACTTAACTGCCAGCACCCTGCCAGCTGTTTAGCCACTTCCTAAATATATTTCTCCTGAAAGCCAGCAACAATATTGCCAGTATTTCAGTCCCTATGTTTTTATGTTCAGTTTTGGCTGTGTACTTACCAAGTTCCAGAAGAGAGGGTTAAATATGATGAGTACCATAACAAACCACAGGTTGAGATCATTGAGTTTCACATAGGCAGTACTCCAGTCTGGTAGTCCAGCCTGAAAAACAAACACAAATATTACACAGGCAGCACTCCAGTCTGGTAGACCAGCCTGAAAACACAAACACAAATACTACACAGGCAGTACTCCAGTCTGGGAGACCAGCCTGAAAACACAAACATAAATACTACACAGGCAGTACTCAAGGATGGTAGACCAGCCTGAAACACAAACACTACACAGGCAGTACTCCAGTCTGGTAGACCAGCCTGAAAATACAAACTTAAATACTACACAGGCAGTACTCCAGTCTGGTAGACCAGCCTGAAAATACAAACTTAAATACTACACAGGCAGTACTCCAGTCTGGTAGACCAGCTTGAAAACACAAACATAAATACTACACAGGCAGTGCTCCAGTCTGGTAGACCAGCCTGAAACACAAACACAAATACTACACAGGCAGTACTCCAGTCTGGTAGACCAGCCTGAAAACACAAACACAAATACTACACAGGCAGTACTCCAGTCTGATAGTCCAGCCTGAAAACAGAAACACAAATACTACACAGGCAGTACTCCAGTCTGGTAGTCCAGCCAGAAAACACAAACACAAATACTACACAGGCAGTACTCCAGTCTGGTAGACCAGCCTGAAAACAGAAACACAAATACTACACAGGCAGTTCTCCAGTCTGGTAGACCAGCCTGAAAACAGAAACACAAATACTACACAGACAGTACTCCAATCTGGTAGTCCAGCCAGAAAACACAAACAATACACAGGCAGTACTCCAGTCTGGTAGACCAGCCTGAAAACAGAAACACAAATACTACACAGGCAGTTCTACAGTCTGGTGACCAGCCCAAAAACACTGGTGTGAAAGGAAAAGTATATGTATGACTTGGTACTACAGTTGAATTCTGTGTCATATATTAAGAACTTAGTGAGCAGCCATTATGTTATAAATCATCTGAGATTTCCATCACAGTAAGTTACATAGTCTAAATGGAAACGCATGTACATGGCTACGATAAAGAGTCTTAATGTCATAAGAGGCTGATGGAGTGGGAACAAAGTTGGAGCAAAATCGGACCTATTATTTAATAAGAGTACCCATACATATCATATGTAGAGATTATAGACTAGTATACTATAGTTAAAGCTTAAATTAAGCTTTAACTTAGGTTGATCAGAAAAAAATGACATTTAAAGATAATCTTACCATTTTGGTATCATTGGATAGGAAATGTGATGAATAACAATATTTGTTAAGCCTTAATGAAAAGAGAAACTTTTTTCATAAGTTTAACTTTAAATTTTAAATTACACACAAGCTACAGTGTTATTTGGTTTTAGTTTGTATCTTTTTCTGAATTTAAATATGAATGCCATATTTTAGAAAATAATTCAAAACTTAAACAAGAGTCTTCTGACAAGAAGTTATAGAAAATTAATCCATCATGATCTAGGGCGATAAATGGGGGTGTGGTTTCAGCTTACCTGGCTAAAGTTGATAAAAGGCAGTTCATTGCAACAGGTCAGCAATCTCTGAGCCATCTTGGATGCCGAGGATGTCACGATTAATGATCAAGAACTGTCAGTCTCGGCATCTCCTGAAAAATGGGAACAGATGGTCGTAGGTGGACATCAAAGTCACAGAGCCGCTGTCAAACGACCGCCAAGATTGTAAACAACCAACCGAAACGAAATAGTACCAGCTGTATGCACCAGGGGGCGCTGTAGCCCAATTTCCTTCCGAAATGTTTTCTATTTAAAGGGGCATGTTATCTAGCTGAATGTTTTTTTGTTATTTACTACTGCGTGCTGTAAAGATTAAACCAAGAAAATGCAATATTAATGCCGGAAAACATTCTTCAGCAAGCACCGACTGTATGCGCCGCCTGGCGCCCGGATCGGTAATTAGCTGTTGTCAAGGCAGAGTTTCAATATGGCTGCCTAAATCACACAAGCTGTGAGGTGTGAGACTAAATCAACAAATATCTCCGTGAGCAGAAGACGGCATGAGCAGCAGACTCAACGTTAAGCAATCAAAAAGAGACCGCCCCAGATCATCTGGTTAGTTCCTGCTAAATTGCTATGTGTGGTTCAGATGTACCCCAAATTGGCAAATAAACAGTCCCTGGTCTGTGAGTGTGACTGTGATTGACAAGAGTCTGTACCACACGACTGTGAAGTTCGACGGACGTCCGACGTCCATTTTTCGTGAAAATGCTCCGTGAATGCCTGCTCTTCCTCCGCTTTTAGCCGGAAACATATTTCCCTGACCAGCCTTCTGTTCACCGCTTTGCAGTGTATTTCGCTGATCATCGCTGCCCTCAAGGCTTCGTCAAGATCATGTAAATCAAACGGTGCCAATACACGCTTTCTAATAGACAAATTTCACTAATAATAATACTAATAATGCGACTATTATTCTTTTTTTTTTAAATCTGCTTGATATAAAAAATGTTATAAAATTTTAAATACGCTAAACAACCCATCAAGTTTGGTATCAACGGAAAGTACTTTTCACAGGTAGTCGCATGGTATGAATTTTAGAGTGGCACAAGTGAGCGTTTTAGAGAAGTCAAATACGACTTTTATTCAATTTTATTTTAATTTAGCGTGAATTTTAAAGTGTTATAAAATTTTAATTACGCTAAACAACCCATTAAGTATGGTATGAACGGAAAGTACTTTTTACTGGTAGTCACATGGTATGAAATTTAGAGTTGCACAAGTGAGCGTTTTAGAGCAATCAAATACGACTTTTATTTAATTTTATTTTAATTTAGCGTGAATTTTAAAGTATTATACATCTTTAAATACGCTAAACAACCCATCAAGATTGGTATCAACGGAAAGGACTTTTTACTGGTATTCACATGGTATGAATTTTAGAGTGGCACAAGTATGCGTTTTAGAGCAGTCAGATACGACTATTATTCATTTTTTTTTAATTTAGCGTGAATTTAAAAGTGTTATTAATCTTTAAATACGCTTAACAACCCATCACGTTTGGTATAAACGGAAAGGACTTTTTAATGGTATTCACATGGTATGAATTTTAGAGTGGCACAAGTGACCGTTTTAGAGCAGTCAAGTACGACTTTTATTCAATTTTTTTAATTTAGCGTGAATTTTAAAGTATTAAACATCTTTAAATACGCTAAACAACCCATCAAGTTTGGTATCAACGGAAAGGACTTTTTACTGGTATTCACATGGTATGAATTTTAGAGTGGCACAAGTGAGTGTTTTAGAGCAGTCAAATACGACTATTATTCAATTTTATTTTAATTTAGCGTGAATTTTAAAGTGATATAAAATATTAATTACGCTAAACAACCCATCAAGTTTGGTATCAACGGAAAGAACTTTTCACTGGTAGTCTTATGGTATGAATTTTAGAGTGGCACAAGTGAGAGTTTTAGAGCAGTCAAGTACGACTTTTATTCAAATTTTTTTATTTAGCGTGAATTTTAAAGTATTATACATCTTTAAATACGCTAAACAACCCATCAAGTTTGGTATCAACGGAAAGGACTTTTTACTGGTATTCACATGGTATGAATTTAAGAGTGGCACAAGTGTGCGTTTCAGAGCAGTCAGATACGACTATTATTCATTTTTTTTAAATTTAGCGTGAATTTTAAAGTGTTATTAATCTTTAAATACGCTAATCAACCCATCACGTTTGGTATAAACGGAAAGAACTTTTTACTGGTAGTCACATGATATGAATTTTAGAGTGGCACAAGAGACCGTTTTAGAGCAGTCAGGAACGACTATTATTCCATTTTATTTTAATTTAGCGTGAATTTTAAAGTGTTATCAAATTTTGTTTACGCTAAACAACCCATCACGTTTGGTATCAACGGAAAGGACTTTTTAGTGGTATTCACATGGTATGAATTTTAGAGTGGCACAAGTGAGCGTTTTAGAGCAGTCAAATACGACTATTATTCAATTTTATTTTAATTTAGCGTGAATTTTAAAGTGATATAAAATATTAATTACGCTAAACAACCCATCAAGTTTGGTATCAACGGAAAGAACTTTTCACTGGTAGTCTTATGGTATGAATTTTAGAGTGGCACAAGTGAGCGTTTTAGAGCAGTCAAGTACGACTTTTATTCAAATTTTTTTATTTAGCGTGAATTTTAAAGTATTATACATCTTTAAATACGCTAACAACCCATCAAGTTTGGTATCAACGGAAACGAGTTTTTACTGGTATTCACATGGTATGAATTTTAGAGTGGCACAAGTGTGCGTTTCAGAGCAGTCAGATACGACTATTATTCATTTTTTTAAAATTTAGCGTGAATTTTAAAGTGTTATTAATCTTTAAATACGCTAAAGAACCCATCACGTTTGGTATAAACGGAAAGAACTTTTTACTGGTAGTCACATGATATGAATTTTAGAGTGGCACAAGAGACCTTTTAGAGCAGTCAGGTACGACTATTATTCCATTTTATTTTAATTTAGCGTGAATTTTAAAGTGTTATCAAATTTTATTTACGCTAAACAACCCATCACGTTTGGTATCAACGGAAAGGACTTTTTAGTGGTATTCACATGGTATGGATTTTAGAGTGGCACAAGTGAGCGTTTTAGAGCAGTTAGATACGACTATTATTCATTTTTTTTAATTTAGCGTGAATTTTAAAGTGTTATTAATCTTTAAATACGCTAAACAACCCATCAAGTTTGGTATAAATGGAAAGAACTTTTTACTGGTAGTCACACGGTATGAATTTTAGAGTGGCACAAGTGACCGTTTTAGAGCAGTCAAGTACGACTTTTATTCAATTTTTTTAATTTAGGGTGAATTTTAAAGTATTATACATCTTTAAATACGCTAAACAACCCATCAAGTTTGGTATCAACGGAAAGAACTTTTCACTGGTAGTCTTATGGTATGAATATTAGAGTGGCACAAGTGAGCGTTTTAGAGCAGTCAAGTACGACTTTTATTCCAATTTTTTTAATTTAGCGTGAATTTGTAAAGTATTATACATCTTTAAATACGCTAAACCAGCCATCAAGTTTGGTATCAACGGAAAGGACTTTTTACTGGTATTCACATGTTATGAATTTTAGAGTGGCACAAGTGTGCGTTTTAGAGCAGTCAGATACGACTATTATTCATTTTTTTTAATTTAGCGTGAATTTTAAAGTGTTATTAATCTTTAAATACGCTAAACAACCCATCACGTTTGGTATAAACTGAAAGAACTTTTTACTGGTAGTCACATGGTATGAATTTTAGAGTGGCACAAGTGAGCGTTTTAGAGCAGTCAAATACGACTATTATTCAATTTTATTTTAATTTAGCGTGAATTTTAAAGTGTTATAAAATTTTAATTACGCTAAACAACCCATCAAGTTTGGTATCAACGGAAAGTACTTTTTACTGGTATTCACATGGTATGAATTTTAGAGTGGCACAAGTGAGCGTTTTAGAGCAGGCGGATACGACTATTATTCAATTTTTTTTCGATTTCGCGTTGATTTTAAAGTGTTATATATATTTAAATACGCTTAACAACTCATCAAGTTTGGTATCAACGGAAAGTACTTTGCACTGGTAGACCCATGGTATATAAAATAGAGTGGCACAAGTGAGCGTTTTAGAGCAGGCGGATACGACTAATATTCATTTTTTTTTCAATTTCGCGTTGATTTTAAAGTGTTATATATATTTAAATACGCTTAACAACCCATCAAGTTTGGTATCAACGGAAAGTAATTTTCACTGGTAGTCCCATGGTATAAAAATCAGAGTGGCACAAGTGAGCGTTTTAGAGCAGCCTGATACGACTATTATTCATTTTTTTTTAATTTCCCGTGGATTTTAAAGTGTTATATATATTTAAAAACGCTTAACAACCCATCAAGTTTGGTATCAACGGAAAGTACTTTGCACTGGTAGTCCCATGGTATATAAATTAGAGTGGCACAAGTGAGCGTTTTAGAGCAGGCGGATACGACTAATATTCAATTTTTTTTCAATTTCGCGTTTATTTTAAAGTGTTATATATATTTAAATACGCTTAACAACTCATCAAGTTTGCTATCAACGGAAAGTACTTTTCACTGGTAGTCACATGGTTTAAAAATTAGAGTGGCACAAGTGAGCGTTTCAGAGCAGTCAGATACGTCTATTATTCATTTTTTTAAATTTCGCGTTGATTTTAAAGTGTTATATATATTTAAATACGCTAAACAACCCATCAAGTTTGGTATCAACGGAAAGTACTTTTCACTGGTGGTCACATGGTATAAAAATTAGAGTGGCACAAGTGAGCGTTTTAGAGCAGTCAGATACGACTATTATTCATTTTTTTTAATTTCTCTTGGATTTAAAAGTGTTATATATATTTAAATACGCTTAACAACCCATCAAGTTTGGTATCAACGGAAAGTAATTTTCACTGGTAGTCACATGATATAAAAATTAGAGTGGCACAAGTGAGTGTTTTAGAGCAGGGGGATACGACTAATATTCAATTTTTTTTCAATTTCGCGTTGATTTTAAAGTGTTATATATATTTAAATACGCTTAAAAACTCATCAAGTTTGGTACCAACGGAAAGTATTTTTTACTGGTAGTCACATGGTATAAAAATTAGAGTGGCACAAGTGAGCGTTTTAGAGCAGTGGGATACGACTATTATTCATTTTTTAAAATTTCTCTTGGATTTTAAAGTGTTATATTTCTTTAAATACGCTAAACAACCCATCAAGTTTGGTATCAACGGAAAGTACTTTGCACTGGTAGTCCCATGGTATATAAATTAAAAGGCACAAGTGAGCGTTTTAGAGCAGGCGGATACGACTAATATTCAATTTTTTTTCAATTTTGCGTTGATTTTAAAGTGTTATATATATTTAAATACGCTTAACAACCCATCATGTTTGGTATCAACGGAAAGTACTTTTTACTGGTATTCACATGGTATGGATTTTAGAGTGGCACAAGTGAGCGTTTTAGAGCAGGCGGATACGACTAATATTCAATTTTTTTTCAATTTCGCGTTGATTTTAAAGTGTTATATATATTTAAATACGCTTAACAACTCATCAAGTTTGGTATCAACGGAAAGTACTTTGCACTGGTAGACCCATGGTATATAAATTAGAGTGGCACAAGTGAGCGTTTTAGAGCAGGCGGATACGACTAATATTCAATTTTTTTTCAATTTCGCGTTGATTTTAAAGTGTTATATATATTTAAATACGCTAAACAACCCATCAAGTTTGGTATCAACGGAAAGTACTTTTCACTGGTGGTCCCATGGTATAAAAATTAGAGTGGCACAAGTGAGCGTTTTAGAGCAGTCAGATACGACTATTATTCATTTTTTTTAATTTCTCTTGGATTTAAAAGTGTTATATATATTTAAATACGCTTTACAACCCATCAAGTTTGGTATCAACGGAAAGTACTTTTCACTGGTAGTCACATGATATAAAAATTAGATTGGCACAAGTGAGCGTTTTAGAGCAGGGGGATACGACTAATATTCAATTTTTTTTCAATTTCGCGTTGATTTTAAAGTGTTATATATATATTTAAATACGCTTAACAACTCATCAAGTTTGGTACCAACGGAAAGTATTTTTTACTGGTAGTCACATGGTATAAAAATTAGAGTGGCACAAGTGAGCGTTTTAGAGCAGTGGGATACGACTATAATTCATTTTTTAAAATTTCTCTTGGATTTAAAAGTGTAATATATCTTTAAATACGCTAAACAACCCATCAAGTTTGGTATCAACGGAAAGTACTTTGCACTGGTAGTCCCATGGTATATAAATTAGAGTGGCACAAGTGAGCGTTTTAGAGCAGGCGGATACGACTAATATTTAATTTTTTTTCAATTTCGCGTTGATTTTAAAGTGTTATATATATTTAAATACGCTTAACAACCCATCAAGTTTGGTATCAACGGAAAGTACTTTTTACTGGTAGTCCCATGGTATAAAAATCAGAGTGGCACAAGTGAGCGTTTTAGAGCAGTCAGATACGACTATTATTCATTTTTTTAAATTTCCCGTGGATTTTAAAGTGTTATATATATTTAAAAACCTTTAACAACCCATCAAGTTTGGTATCAACGGAAAGTACTTTTCACTGGTAGTCCCATGGTATAAAAATTAGAGTGGCACAAGTGAGCGTTTTAGAGCAGCCTGATACGACTATTATTCATCTTTTTTTATTTCCCGTGGATTTTAAAGTGTTATAAATCTTTAAATACGCTTAACAACCCATCACGTTTAGTATAAACGGAAAGGACTTTTTACTGGTATTCACATGGTATGAATTTTAGAGTGGCACAAGTGACCTTTTTAGAGCAGTGAAGTACGACTTTTATTCATTTTTTTTAATTTAGCGTGAAATTTAAAGTATTATACATCTTTAAATACGCTAAACAACCCATCAAGTTTGGTATCAACGGAAAGGACTTTTTACTGGTATTCACATGGTATGAATTTTAGAGTGGCACAAGTGAATGTTTTAGAGCAGTCAAATATGACTATTATTCATGTGACTACCAGTGAAAAGTACTTTCCGTTGATACCAAACTTGATGAGTTGTTTAGCGTATTTAAATATATATAACACTTTAAAATCAACGCGAAATTGAAAAGAAATTGAATATTAGTCTTATCCGCCTACTCTAAAACGCTCACTTGTGCCACTCTAATTTTTATACCATGGGACTACCAGTGAAGAGTACTTTCCGTTGATACCAAACTTGATGGGTTGTTAAGCGTATTTAAATATATATAACACTTTTAAATCCAAGAGAAATTAAAAAAAAATGAATAATAGTCGTATCTGACTGCTCTAAAACGCTCACTTGTGCCACTTTAATTTTTATACCATGTGACTACCAGTGAAAAGAACTTTTCGTTGGTACCAAAGTTGATGAGTTGTTAAGCGTATTTAAATATATATAACACTTTAAAATCCACAGGAAATTAAAAAAAATGAATAATAGTCTTATCAGGCTGCTCTAAAACGGTCTCTTGTGCCACTCTGATTTTTATACCATGTGACCACCAGTGAAAAGTACTTTCCGTTGATACCAAACTTGATGGGTTGTTTAGCGTATTTAAATATATATAACACTTTTAAATCCACGGGAAATTAAAAAAAATGAATAATAGTCTTATCAGGCTGCTCTAAAACGGTCACTTGTGCCACTCTGATTTTTATACCATGTGACCACCAGTGAAAAGTACTTTCCGTTGATACCAAACTTGATGGGTTGTTTAGCGTATTTAAAGATATATAACACTTTTAAATCCAAGAGAAATTTAAAAAAATGAATAATAGTCGTATCGGACTGCTCTAAAACGCTCACTTGTGCCACTCTAATTTTTATACCATGTGACTACCAGTGAAAAGTACTTTCCGTTGGTACCAAACTTGATGAGTTGTTAAGCGTATTTAAATATATATAACACTTTAAAATCCACAGGAAATTAAAAAAAAATGAATAATAGTCGTATCAGGCTGCTCTAAAACGCTCACTTGTGCCACTCTAATTTATATACCATGGGACTACCAGTGAAACGTACTTTCCGTTGATACCAAACTTGATGGGTTGTTAAGGGTTTTTAAATATATATAACACTTTAAAATCAACGCAAAATTTAAAAAAATGAATAATAGTCGTATCTGACTGCTCTAAAACGCTCACTTGTGCCACTCTAATTTTTATACCATGTGACTACCAGTGAAAAGTACTTTCCGTTGGTACAAAACTTGATGAGTTGTTTATCGTATTTAAATATATATAACACTTTAAAATCCACAGGAAATTAAAAAAAAATTAATAGTCGTATCAGGCTGCTCTAAAACGCTCACTTGTGCCACTCTTATTTATATACCATGGGACTACCAGTGAAAAGTACTTTCCGTTGATACAAAACTTGATGGGTTGTTAAGGGTTTTTAAATATATATAACACTTTAAAATCAACGGGAAATAAAAAAAAAATGAATAACAGTCGTATCAGGCTGCTCTAAAACGCTCACTTGTGCCACTCTAATTTATATACCATGGGACTACCAGTGCAAAGTACTTTCCGTTGATACCAAACTTGATGGGTTGTTTAGCGTATTTAAAGATATATAACACTTTTAAATCCAAGAGAAATTTAAAAAAAATGAATAATAGTCGTATCCCACTGCTCTAAAACGCTCACTTGTGCCACTCTAAAATTCATACCATGTGAATACCAATAAAAAGTTCTTTCCGTTTATACCAAACTTGATGGGTTGTTTAGCGTATTTAAAAATTAATAATACTTTAAAATTCACGCTAAATTAAAAAAAAAAAATAAATAATAGTCGTATCTGACTGCTCTTAAACGCATACTTGTGCCACTCTAAAATTCATACCATGTGAATACAAGTAAAAAGTCCTTTCCGTTGATACCAAACTTGATGGGTTGTTTAGCGTATTTAAAGATGTATAATACTTTAAAATTCACGCTAAATTAAAAAATTTGAATAAAGGTCGTACTTGACTGCTCTAAAACGGTCACTTGTGCCACTCTAAAATTCATACCATGTGACTACCTGTTAAAAGTACTTTCCGTTGATACCAAACTTGATGGGTTGTTTAGCGTAATTAAAATTTTATATCACTTTAAAATTCACGCTAAATTAAAATAAAATTAAATAAAAGTCGTATTTAATTGCTCTAAAACGCTCACTTGTGCCACTCTAAAATTCATACCATGTGACTACCAGTAAAAAGTACTTTCCGTTCATACTATACTTAATGGGTTGTTTAGCGTAATTAAAATTTTATAACACTTTAAAATTCACGCTAAATTAAAATAAAATTGAATAAAAGTCGTATTTGACTTCTCTAAAACGCTCACTTGTGCCACTCTAAAATTCATACCATGCGACTACCTGTGAAAAGTACTTTCCGTTGATACCAAACTTGATAGGTTGTTTAGCGTATTTAAAGATGTATAATACTTTAAAATTCACGCTAAATTAAAAAAAATGAATAAAAGTCGTACTTGACTGCTCTAAAACGGTCACTTGTGCCACTCTAAAATTCATACCATGTGACTACCAGTAAAAAGTTCTTTCCATTTATACCAAACTTGATGGGTTGTTTAGCGTATTTAAAGATTAATAACACTTTAAAATTCACGCTAAATTAAAATAAAAATGAATAATAGTAGTATCTGACTGCTCTAAAACGCTCACTTGTGCCACTCTAAAATTCATACCATGTGAATACCACTAAAAAGTCCTTTCCGTTGATACTAAACGTGATGGGTTGTTTAACGTAATTAAAATTTGATAACACTTTAAAATTCACGCTAAATTAAAAAAAAATGAATAATAGTCGTACCTGACTGATCAAAAACGGTCTCTTGAGCCACTCTAAAATTTATACCATGTGACTACCAGTAAAAAGTTCTTTCCGTTTATACCAAACGTGATGGGTTGTTTAGCGTATTTAAAGATTAATAACACTTTAAAATTCACGGTAAATTTTAAAAAAAAATGAATAATAGTCGTATCTGACTGCTCTGAAACGCACACTTGTGCCACTCTAAAATTCATACCATGTGAATACCAGTGAAAAGTCCTTTCCGTTGATACCAAACTTGATGGGTTGTTTAGCGTATTTAAAGATGTATAATACTTTAAAATTCACGCTAAATAAAAAAATTTGAATAAAAGTCGTACTTGACTGCTCTAAAACGCTCACTTGTGCCACTCGAAAATTCATACCATAAGACTACCAGTGAAAAGTTCTTTCCGTTGATACCAAACTTGATGGGTTGTTTAGCGTAATTTAAATTTTATATCACTTTAAAATTCACGCTAAATTAAAATAAAAATGAATAATAGTCGTATTTGACTGCTCTAAAACACTCACTTGTGCCACTCTAAAATTCATACCATGTGAATACCAGTAAAAAGTCCTTTCCGTTGATACCAAACTTGATGGGTTGTTTAGCGTATTTAAAGATGTATAATACTTTAAAATTCACGCTAAATTAAAAAAAAAATTAATAACAGTCGTACTTGACTGCTCAAAAACGCTCACTTGTGCCACTCTAAAATTCATACCATGTGAATACCAGTAAAAAGTTCTTTCCGTTGATACCAAACTTGATGGGTTGTTTAGCGTATTTAAAAATTAATAACACTTTAAAATTCACGCTAAATTAAAAAAAAAAATGAATAATAGTCGTATCTGACTGCTCTTAAACGCATACTTGTGCCACTCTAAAATTCATACCATGTGAATACCAGTAAAAAGTCCTTTCCATTGATACCAAACTTGATGGGTTGTTAAGCGTATTTAAATATATATAACACTTTAAAATCAACGCGAAATTGAAAAAAATTGAATATTAGTCGTATCCGCCTGCTCTAAAACGCTCACTTGGGCCACTCTAAAATTCATACCATGTGAATACCAGTAAAAAGTACTTTCCGTTCATACCATACTTAATGGGTTGTTTAGCATAATTAAAATTTTATAACACTTTAAAATTCACGCTAAATTAAAATAAAATTGAATAAAAGTCGTATTTGACTTCTCTAAAACGCTCACTTGTGCCACTCTAAAATTCATACCATGCGACTACCTGTGAAAAGTACTTTCCGTTGATACCAAACTTGATGGGTTGTTTAGCGTATTTAAAATTTTATAACATTTTTTATATCAAGCAGATTTAAAAAAAAAGAATAATAGTCGCATTATTAGTATTATTAATAGTGAAATTTGTCTATTAGAAAGCGTGTATTGGCACCGTTTGATATACATGATCTTGACGAAGCCTTGAGGGCAGCGATGATCAGCGAAATACACTGCAAAGCGGTGAACAGAAGGCTGGTTAGGGAAATATGTTTCTGGCTAAAAGCGGAGGAAGAGCAGGCATTCACGGAGCATTTTCACGAAAAATGGACGTCGGACGTCCGTCGAACTTCACAGTCGTCTGTACCACTACCAGTCAGTATGTGTCCAGAGTCGAGACGTGTGTTGAAACCAAATTAATTATATGTCATCAGACGGCCAATAATTTGTAAACATGACAGTAAATCTCTCAGTAAAAGTGTAGAATAGATGACAGACTGCAAACTGGCGTTTATACTCCTACTTAATTTATCCTTTGAATTAAAATATATATGGTGTCATTTTATTTTATGTGAATCTCATATACATATGTGAATATTTATGGAATCATCAGGTAAGCTCCATGTAGGAGCAAGAAAAATAAGGACAGACCCTCAGTAAATAAGCCACTTTAAGGCAGGTCACCTGTACTGCACTTATACCCTTTTCTTTTTATTATATAGTCCGTCCCAGTACCCGTGTCCGCATGTTTTTCCGGGATAACTTTTTATACAAGTAAAGCAGTGTAAACCTTTTTTGTCCAAAGGTTGCAGGAGCTACCTGCAGCCGACTACCTGCGAAAAAGTAATGCCTTGCTTCAATTTTGTATGAGACAAATAATGCAAAATATAACAAAACAAGTTACAGCGTTTACGACTTATTCCTTGCCTGAGAATTGATAATAAACAAGCCAGTCAAACTTATGACGTCAGTCAATTGAAGGTGACGTGCGACCGATTACTGTGACGTCTTTGTGACATCACTGTTGTCTAACAAACACCAAACGCAGCCATAGACATGGAAAGTGTAACATGGAGGAATGTACTGTCCGGCAGTGCTGGGAAGACGCCATTCACGGTATTTCAGCATGAATAACGCAAAAGAGTGGCAAATTTAATACATTTTACATGATATATAACTTCTTGACACAAAATCGGCGGAATATCAGTTTATCTACTTCAGGCCAAAGGGCATTTTTAAAGAATATTTTTTAAATAATAATCGCGAAAAAAAACATGCGCACACAGGTTTTGGGGCGGACTATAGAATAAACAAAATTTGAAAAGAATGCATTGAAAATGGTAAATAAGTCTTTCACTAAAACCGGCTACAATGCAAAATTACCATTTAGAGTGGGCTAGTACCAGACAAGGCATATTATATCTGGGCTTTGTATTAGTAATACATCATTGTGATGCTGTGAGATTGGATACAGTGCAGTACCCCAGGTATACTTGTAAAAGGCTTATTTTACCATTTTCAATGCATTATTTACAAATTTTGTTTATTCTATAATAAGAAGAAATGTAAACTTATATAAGTATAAGGCTTACAGAGATTGATAACCAACATATTATATTTATAATGAGCAAAAATATTCAAATATAGCTTGGTTTTTTTGGCGGTTGATGAAAATTTGGGCCAATAAATTCAACATTTGAGACATTTTGTCTCTCAAACAACCCCACTTTTCATTATATACCCCTTATTTTTCTAAAATTTTAGATCTCTTGTATATTAAAGTCTACAGAATATTACTTTTTTTAGAATTTGCATTAAAGATTGTGAAATAAGCCTTAAAAAAACCCTGCTATAATGCACAATTACCCAATTAATGTACCTTGATCATTTATAAGGTGTGTATAAATATATACTCAGACTATAAATTTTTTTTTAAAACTCAAACTATTTTCTATAATATAACAATAAATTCCTAATTGTTTGGGATGTGAATCATGTGTTAATGAAATTAATGAACCAAGGTTTATACTTAATTGTATTTGAGTTTACTATTTTAATTATTATGAATACTTAATTCTCATGACTGAGTATGGCCACTGTTTCAGTGATATTATTCTGGTATTTATCTATATTTTGCATTGAACCATTGTTGGATAGATAAATTGAGCTAATATCAAGGAAAGATTAATCATAAATTATATTTAAATTAGTTTATATATCAATTTTATGACATTTTAAATTGTTCTTATAAGTACTATAGTAGTGACACAGCCAAGTTTAGTGTCTACAGGAGTTTGATAAGATCTCACATTAACTTTAGTCTATTTCATCCTGTTTGTATGTATGTGTGTATACATATATACATATATATACATATATATATATATAAATATATATATATATATATATATATATTTATATATATATATATATGATAGTTAAACTCAGTCACTGGGGTCAGTAGTTGTGAAAAAATTATGATCACTCAGATATGATTGTATTATATCTACATGATATAATGGCTGTTTCCCACTTGTTAATTGTTTAGATCATTAAGGAGACTCATCACAGCAACAGGTGTTTATAAATACATTATCATAGATTCTGTGTGAAATGTGTTATGTTGTCAGGTATGCAGGTTTGAACAATACATGTATCCTGTTGCTTAATTTGTCTCAGAAACATAATTTCAGCTGATTTAGGGTTACATGATATAATATGATATAATATCTTCTGTAAGATTGATGGAACATATTCAAGAAGCATAGACTGTAATTGGTTTATGAGCATACCATTAATCATTAGCATTTGACCTCTGGCCAGCAGCATAATGTCATCACTGAGCAACACAGGATCAGAACGAAAACAAATGAAGAGCCGCGTGGGAAGGAACGTCAACAGCAACAGTAAGACTTCACCGTCCTGACGGCTCCGTCCCTGCACTCTGCCTCACCAAGCATTCATTAATAATATCTGCAGCATTGTTTAACTCGGTCAGACCTTCACATTCTACCACAGTCTGTGTTTGTTACAACTTCCTCAAAGATATGATAAATATATTCAAAACTGTTATTTTCCCAAAACTCAAACTTTCCAAACTGACATGGACCAAACTTTAATGAGCATGTTATTTTTCTAAATTGCCTGGGGATATTTTATTTTACTCAAAATTGAAATTTTAAAACAACAAGAGTCAAACACATTTGATTAATAACACAAACTTGTGCAAGTGGTGGCCCCATGCATAATTAGTGTGCAAACTATGCACTTGTGATCAGCAATTTTTAGCCCAATATTCTTGCATAACATATTCATACTTACTTTTGAATCAAATGAAATTTTCACATTCATGTGTTTTTCATGAATCAGGACACCTTCACAAAATTCGCAAGACAGTAAGCTCACTACCTCACACAAATTTCTGGTCTCACAGTAAGTGATTCATCACCTGTCAGATAAAAGTTTTCAGATCTTTCATGTTTCAGATACTTTTCTGTTTTCTGGGATTTTTTTCTTGTCAACCAAAACTGTTATATTTCTGTCAAAACATGTTTATAAATTCTTTGTATCTTCCTATATACTGGTATTCATTGTATTTTTGCACTCCTCCCATATGCTCAGTTTTTTTAATTTTTTTAACTAGCTCATTCTCCAGTTGTATACATATAACATACACATATATATAAAAATTCCATTTGTGCTCTTTTCATATACCCCTATACCCTACTTTCATATATTTCCCTCCTACATGTATGCAAAAGTTTTTTCTCTATTGGTATTTCCATTACTCTCACTGTCTTTTATCCATAGATATATTTGTACATGCTCCTATAAATCTGACAAACTCTAGATCACAAATTCTTTTCCTGTCATGAGTAATTAATTGGACACTTTGCAGACTACATCTTCAAGTAACAGGTGACAGTGCCATAGTCTATGACTCATAGATATGGAAATAAAGGTTTGGGATTCTTTTAGTTTGCTTTTGGGAAGATTTGAATAGCCACATGAATGAATGCAAATATTTTCCCTCGTGTCAAAAAGACGGTCATAATATTTTGATGTGTTAAAGTGAAAGATGTGTTTGTGGTAGAATCCCAAGGTCTGACTGAGGTTTCTCTCACCAGGGATCTATATTATCACCAAGCATGTGGCAAAGTGTATTGAATTACTAGTCATCCTGCACCTCCATCTGTTTAATGCATGTGTGTATGCTGAAGATAGATTATTTCCCCAAAACACAGTATTTTCTTGTTAGCATAGAATTTTAATCAAAATCAAATACATTCTCCATGGGATATAGAAAAATTATATATGATATGGTAAAATTAAATCAAATTATATTTCTGTGAGTGTGGTATGATTTTATTATGAATAAACATTAATATTGGGATATTGTTTGATAATATGTTGTTGATTTTTTTAAAAATTTTTATACAAGCATTGTCTAATTAAACAATATTTGCAAGATGTGATTTACAAGCGTTCATGGAAAACAAATCAGTCATAAAAATTACAAGAAATTATGTTAAATTACTTTTTTTTATAAACTTATTAATTATGAAAATTGGTAATTGTTGTCATTATTATCATCATTATCATAACTATAATCACATGGTTCACACAATACAGATAGTTTGTATCATTTCATTGTGACACAATGTTAAGTGACCCAAAAGTTAAGAAAAATCTTAGTGTGCCACTTATTAACTCTGCCAAACAGCGGGGGTCATGTTTCTAGTGGCATTGGTCTGTCTGTAAGCCGTATTAATCAAAAAGTTATCAACAGATTTTTTTTTTAATTTTAAGGATAGCTCGACAATGATAAAAGGAATAATAATTTAAATTTTGGGGGTGTTCCATATGTAAATGACCCAGGAATGAGTGTTTTATGGGGTTTTATAGCACATTGGTTAATGAATAGCATGTGACAGTATAGCCATATTTGGAGTGCAAGTCATGACGTAACAGACATGACATCACAGAGGATGCCAATCCATGTGTTCGTGCAATTTCCCTGAAAGGTGTTTGTAAATCAATGCAAAGCATGGGGGCCATTTTATAAGGAAAAATGTTGCATTTCTGACAATGCAATATGGGAATAATGAGCTGCCTTGGCGAAGGTCTGCAGTGTCTGAGCACATTTCTAGATATCTATGTGCCTCATAATATTTGAAACCATTGTTTGATTCTGGAAAAAAAGTTAACCCTAATATAAAATTTTTTACATCCAGGGACACATATTTAAATAGAAATACCAATAGGTCTCAAAATTTTATTTGAAAAATAATTTTTAAAAGATTATAGTTAAATCATTTCAATATTTTCAGCATCATATAGAAAACATTTCATTGGCAATATTATTCAAAGTGTTTTGCCACATGCTTTTAATAAACATCTTCCTTTCAGTAACCTGAAGGACTGGGTGGGCAGCACTAACTGTCACCAGCTTTGTGTGTTTATCATGATATTTGTTTTACTGTATTGACTTTTTTTGTGGTGACTTTATTAACACAGCTTCTACTTCTGAACATTTCAAGGAAGCTTACATATCTGCTGGATATTTTTCTCTTGTAGAAACAAACAAGTGTGGTATTTTTTAGCTCACCTGACTGTAAGTCATCTGAGCTATAGCGATCACTCTTGGTCCGTCGTCCATCTGTCCGTCCATCGTCTGTCCCTTAACCTGGCACAAATCGTAACCGCTGGACCTAGAATCTTGTAACTTTACATTCTGAGAGGTTCATAAAAAAATCTCCTTGGAAACCAGAAATTAGGTCTCTGTTACCCATATCCTTTGAGCTATGGGGCCTCAAAGTACCGCCCCCCCCCCCCCCAGAATATTCAAAAATTTCACACAAAAACTTCAATATCTCATTAACTACATCACTGATGGTCATGATTTTTTGCATACGTATTGATCATGAGAAGTTTCATCACTTCCTGCAGACTAGTGGCGCCACCTGTATTTTTCAATTTTTTACAAATTTTTTTCTCTATTTTTGAGACCTTTAAAAATGTGAATATCTGTTAACAGGGCACAAATTGTAAAGACTGGACCTAGAATCTTCATTCCTGACACAGTGAGAGACCTATGAAAAGTCTCCATGAGAACTAGAAATTAGGTCTCTGTTACCCATATCTTTAAAGCTATGGGGCCTCAAAGTATCCCCCAGAATAGTCAAAAATTTCATACAAAAACTTCAATATCTCATTAACTACATCACTGATGGTCATTATTTTTTGCATACATATTGATCATGAGAAGTTTCATCACTTCCTGCAGACTGGTGGTGCCACCTGTATTTTTCAATTTTTTACGAATTGTTTTTGCTATTTTTGAGACCTTTAAAAATGTGAACATCTGTCAACAGGGCACAAATTGTAAAGACTGGACCTAGAATCTTCATTCCTGACAGTGAGAGACCTATGAAAAGTCTACATGGAAACCTGAAATTAGGTCTCTGTTACCCATATCCTTTGAGCTATGGCACTCCAAAGTACAGCTCAGAATAATGGAAAAATTGATACAAAAGCTGAAGTATCTGAACAACTATTGCAGGGATCACCATAATTGTTTGTATCGATATTGATCATGGAGTGTTTCATCAGTTACTGCAGAATGGTGGCACCACCTGTATTTGTTTGGGTTTTTTTTCGAATTTTTTTCTCTATTTTTGAGACCTTTAAAGATATGAATATCTGTTAACAGGGCACAAATCATAACAACTGGACCTAGAATCTTAATTCTTGACACACTGAGAGACCTATGAAAAGTCTCCATGGAAACTTGAAATTAGGTCTCTGTTACCCATATCCTTCAAGCTATAGGACTCCGAAGTATCCCTCAGAATAATTGACAATTTGATACAAAAACTGAAGTTTCTGAACAACGAATGCAGAGATCACCATGATTCTGTGCATTGATATTGATTATTGAGTGTTTTCATCAGTTTCTGCAGACTGGTGGCACCACCTGTATTTGTTCAGGTTTTTTTACAATTTTTTTTTCTCTATTTTTGAGACCTTTAAGGATGTTGTCATCTGTTCACGTGGCACAAATTGTAACAACAGGACTTAGAATCTTCATTCCTTACACAGTGAGAGACCTATGAAAAGTCTACTTGGAACCTGAAATTAGGTCTCTGTTACCCATATCCTTCAAGCTATAGGACTCCGAAGTATCTCTCAGAATAATGGAAAATTTGATACAAAAGCTGAAGTATCTGAACAACTAATGCAGAGTTCACCATGATTCTTTGCATGGATATTGATTATTGAGTGTTTCATCAGTTTCTGCAGACTGGTGGAACCACCTGTATTTTTTTAAAAGTTTATGCATTTTTTCTCTATTTTTGAGATATATAAATACAGTCACAATCTTGGCCTGTTGGTTAATCTGTTTGATGCTCAGTTGAATGGGTATATACTACCATTCAGATGATAAAATTTCCTTTGGCAAATCTCTTCCCAGTCAGCTGAGCGTCATGACCCATGGGTCACTTGTTTATTTGTGTATTATATTAAATGTGTGCTCCACACATCTTCATTACAACTAGCCACAGATTTTGATATTACTCACTTACTATTAAGACCAATTTTATAAATTTCTGTTGTTATTTTACCTTTAAATGTTTGAGAGATTTATGTTCATGTAGCTATATATTTCACGGAGTAACCGTATGTACACATTTAATTTTTATTTTATTCAAAGAAGCATTTCAGACCAAGCACCACATTAAATGACACTGTTGATCCAGTAGACTGCCTCAGAACAATCAAATCATGCCTTTTTATCAATGATAATGAAATTTCTATTTTAGTCCATACAGTAATATATAACTTCATTTTTCATGGGAAGTTTCAGGTGGAAATGTGGCAAAAATAATTAACAGACTGTTCAGTAGGTGGCAGCACTCTGGTCTTGTGGGAGTTTGTAGTTTTCAAGATGTTCATTAGGGGGCAGCACAGTGCGGTGTTTGTATCTGTGTTTATGTTTACAGGTAACCATGGAGTGTTGGCATGAATGCTTGTCCTAACAACACATTGCCACAGTTCACTGATTGATGTGTTTTTATGTGTTTGTTTGACTTGATGAAACTGTCAGTGTATTTATGTTCAGTTTACTGTATGTGTATTGTTTAATGGATATTTGCCAATGGTTTTCTTGAGTTGTAGGAACAGTATAATAATTAATTTTTTTACCAGTATATATGGTACTGATTCATAAATACTTAAATTTCTGCAAGTGTAATATATTTCAAGAACATTCTATTAGAGTAAAAAAGAAAACTGATAAGTAATGATAAATCAGGAGGACTGCCCAGTAACATGTCATTGTAGTCCAAGGTGGTTGATGTTTCCAGAGTAAATATATTTCTTTTTTTTTCCATATAATACATATATATTTTTCTTTTTAAGTTTTCAGCCAGATAATAGAGACATTAAAACTGATCTAGAAAGGTATTTTTTTGTGGGGGTGAATTTGTGACACTGCCCTGCTGATGAAACCTTTTAGAGAAACAGAAGCTCATCATATGTGACATCAGTTACTGTAGATATCATTACATCATTGATGACGTGATATTTTGAATTATAGATCAAGGCTTTTAACACATCAAACAAAGCTGTGTGGTAATTCTGTACCATGACTTCTGTGGTCCAGGAGAGAACACATGACTCACAGCTGGGAGATTGTGAATTCAAATCTGTCCAGGTGCTTAGATTTTACATGGTTGGCCCCCACCAAGGGTGAGCACTCTGCAGGCTGAATGTAATGGCTGTGCCCTACGGCTGTGATATTGTCCTGTCATGTAGTCTGAAACCTGAATGGAATTCTGCTAAAGTACATACTTAGTTAAGCTAGCATTAAAAAATGGAGGTAGTTACCTCCACAAAACTTTAGTACTTTAAATAAATGAAAATTTATAAATCTGTAATCTGTTTACCAGCCTAACTGCAATGATGCCTAGAATAAGATCTGATAAGTAATATTAAGTCAGTCATGCCTACTCTTGAAATTTACTGGATAAAATGTTAATTTTACACCTGTCAACCAACTTGGTAGCCTTAGATTTTCAGTTGGTCACGCTTTCTAGATAACTCACACCCGTATGTTGAGAGAGAATATAAGAGAATCATTCTTTGTGATGAATGAAAAAATAGTGTTTTACAGTGCTTTGTTAACACACCTACTTATAAAGGGCTGTAGTTTTGGAATGGCGTGCTGGGGATTGGCCATCAAAGTCATGTGTGATACTAAAAGATAAGCCAATCATCACACATTCCCTGATTTGCTAGCTGATCCAGTCTTATGACTGAGATACTTGTTTATAGACCTCTCGGATATACTGTTGAAATGTTGTTGGTCTAAAAGTTTATTGTTTTTTTCATGAAACTCTCTTTGTGGAGTTTAAACTTTTATGGGTGGATCATTCCTGGACATGCCTTGTACAAAAATACTGATATAGCTATGGATATCAGTCAAAGAGGAATAATTTTTTTTGTGAAAATTGCATTGAACGTCTACAACTTTCACTTGATAGCTAGTGGTTTTAAATGTCAATTTCATGCAAACCAAGTTTTCTTACTCCTGCTTAGAACTGAATACCTTTCTCATAAAATAAGATTTTTCAGTACCAGTAATCCTTTTTTTGTAATTAATAGGTTATATCATTCCCTGTGCATTAATTAAGTTTAATTAAACAGTCATTTCAATATTGCATTGTAATTTTAATAAAATTACAAAAGACTGACTTTTAAAACTTCTACAAAAAAACTAAATGATTCTGGGGTTTATTTTTGTTGAAAAACATTAGCCACAAATTTCACAAAAATAAACACCCCACAAACAATTCTGAATCCACAGTACACTATGAAGGCTGGTCTTTGCCGGGAATTCAGAACAATATTGCATGTTGTAGGTATTAGCCTGTGTAAAACAGTATTTGATTGGCTGCCAGTTGATCATATGCATAATGCATGATTTCAGTGCATGCCTCCCCTCTGTCTGGTTTCAAGCCTCACTGATAGTTAAACTGGCAGTATACAACCAGAGCATAATATGCCATGTCGTTCCACTGCCTACATAACTTACCTTCAGCTGATTACCCATGTCTGAATGCAGAGTTGAGAATATTTAAAGAGTAAGGCCAAAAAAAGGTAGGGTTCTCAGGATCCGCCCACAGCAATTTCAACCCCCCACAAAAAAAATTTTTTTTTGGATTTTTATGAAGAAACCAATTTTCAGCTCCAGCCACTTGGACATTTTTTTTTTCAAGAAGATAAAATAATAAAAGTATGATAAGATTTTCTATGTTTTTAGTGCTTTTACCTGTTTTGCAAAAACAATTGTTATTATTAATCTTTTCCCCTTATCATGTGACATATGTATCAAAACATACAAAAAAAAGGTAAAAAAGAAAATCGCCCTTGCACACTGATTTCTGTTAAAAAAAGTGCCTGAGAATCAAACCCTTTTTTTCAGCCTAATACTGTCAGGTAGATGATCATGTTATATCCATCTTGAGAAGATTGGAACTACTAGCTACATTTCAGTTATGTACCTGTTATTATTTATTCCACTGTCTACTTGAATGCATGTTGAATTAGAGTGGGAGGTGTGCAGGGAATCTGAGCTCCCTGGGGAGGCTTAAGTTAGGGAATGACAGCCCCATGACAGATACATGGTATATTCTAGTGGTAGGAATCGGTTGTAAAAACTGTATTTGATGATTGAAAGATTTAAAAAATGACCAATGTTTGATTAATAATCAGTTATTTTATGCACCTTCTGTGTAACAATGAAAAATGCTGTATAGAATTATACATAAAATATTGACTGAGTAAATTGAGTCTTACTTTGTACATCACACTGAAAGGTGAAAGTAATGGCAGTTATTGTTGACATTTACTTGTATCACAAGGTAAAGTTTTAATATTGTTTGCTGATTTGTGCCCCGTCTTTTCTTATATCTCTGACAGTATTAGAATGTTTTATCTGGATAACATGACTTCTGTAGACATGCATACCAGTGGTGGAATTCGGTTCCTTTTTCATAATCGATCATCGGTTTGGGTAAACCAATCGATGATCAATTATTAATCGGTTCAGAAAAATGTAAAGAAATATGCAGTTATCTGTGGAACTGTACTCACTTAACCAGGTCGTATGTCTTAGTAATTGTACCATATCAAAAGAAGTTTTTGCCTTTTTTTATATTTTCCTATTATTACTAAGATATGCAATTCAAAGTTTCATTTTAATTAATTATAATTATCATGAAATAAACCACAGTCTACTTGCTGGCCCTCATGAATACCCCCGCCTATCATTTTAACTTCACCACCAGCAAGGAATTTCATTTTATAACAATATTGATGACTTCTGACATGCATACTGGTTTCACAGGCCCGCCAGAAAAATTACAGGCCCATATAATTTTTGGTAAAAATTTGTAAAAAGTAATTGAAAGCTAAAAATATAATTACTCATGTGGCAGCGGCCCTGGCATCAGTTGAATAGATTATTTTCTAAGAGAATCTCGCAAAATTGGCATAGACCTGGAGAATTATGGAGCATTTTAATGCCATATTTTGCAATGAACATCTCGTTAGAAAACTCAATGCTAATTCTGCAGCTCCCTGCCAGTTCACAGAGTTTTAAGTCCTCAGTTCTTTCATCTAACGTGTTGTACTCAGTTATATACGGAGGGTTATTTGGGAACACAGACTCATCATATGAATTGCGGAATGTTGTAAAATATGGAAGAATAATTTTTGCCTATAACATAAGGACATTGTGGAAACAAACCATCATGAGTATGATGTAATCGATAGTTGCCTTTGGTAATCGAGCACTTAAGTGGCAGCAAACAACTGACTTTCGAAAAAACTCGATGATCAGCCCACCACTAATGCATACATAATCATTTGTAATCAATTGTGCAAAAATACAATCAATTTTGAAAGGAAGCAACCAATAATTGTTATAATTGATTAACTGGCAAACCAATAGTAAATTCTATATTTCTTTCAATGTCATTGTTACAAGCCTGTCTAAGTCAGAGGTGCTGTGTCTTATACATTCAAGATAAAAACACTGCAATAATATAGATTTTCCTAGTAAAGAGGGGAGTGGGGGTTTAAGTCTCCCAACTACTCATTATTATATTCTCCCTCCTGACTTGCCCCTGTTTTAAGTGGAAGTTTTCTGGTGATATTTAATGATGTGGTGCCACTTTACAGTCTGAACCTACTGGTCAGGACTCCCTTATCCACAACAGACACACAGACACATGTATATATGTAATTAAGATATTGTGTCTAGTACACCGTGGACAACAGAAAGTTTTGCTTACCTGTTTATCAGATGAGTTGTGATATCCCAATGTCAAATTCCAAATCATGAAAAATGTGTGCTGCCACTATTCTGTGATCTACCCATATCAACCCTGTAGTAATACACCCGACTGGTACTGATATATGCAGGCATGTCCACAATGATGTCTTTTGTCCATGCTGAAATCATAATGAAATTTCCTGATTAAGTGAATACACCAACCTGAAAATGTTGCTTAATATGTGGAACACTGCCTACATACTTCATAAAAAATGCATGTATAAAGGGGTTATGCAGTGTGTTAATGCCAGTGATTGAATACTGGCAGTCCCCTGTACTCATGAATTACAATATTGACAGGTGGTTTATCAATCAAAGACATATTGCACAGCTCTCTTGGGGCACAGTGCAGTCACCTGTAAAACTTTTATGATATCTATCTGGATCCAATAAGGTACACATGAGAGATAATGAATTACATTTAATAAAAAATATATCTTTGCTACATGTATGAGTCCTTATACATATGATACTGTCAATAAACTCCCTGTACTGAGTTGTGTTGCAACCAGTTTGTCTGCAAGTACTGTACCACAAGCTTACCATGTTACCAAAACCTTGTCATGGTATTCAGATAAACATAATCCTGTCAACAAAAGAAGATTAACAGAAATAAAAGTCGTCAAGGTACCTGACATGTCAGAGAAGGGATTAACAGGCTTACCTGAATTGGTGATCTATTAAGGCAATTATAACTACCTGAAGGGCTTGAACTGGTAACAAAGGATTATTAGAAGCAGTGCTTAGATATTTTGGTGTTGTACCAAAGGGTGGCTACCTGACAATTGTGTTTTGCAAATGAGACACACCCTACCTGGGAAGGGTAGAATACAAGTTGCTGCAGGCGTGCATTGTGGGACCACTTGTGAGAATTCACTTTCATGTTTAACAGCTGTGGCTCGTGAATATATATTGTATCAATTAGTGCTTGTCTCGTATATCTTACGAGGACATAGAAATATATAAATATGGATTCTGCTCGCCACAACCGGATCAGACGACGTGATTCCTCCTCTCAGAGTGAGTACTTCAATTATTTTGGTTGATTATAGACCTGAATATATATAAAACAGTCTTGTTATGTTTCCTTTAAATTTCATAAAGAGATTAGAATAATAATACTGCTGTCTTAGATCATATGTCATTATTAAGTGTAAAAATGTAAATTATATTAAAAAAAAATATTAGTTTAATTAAAACCTTAAATTTGTTTATGGCATATAATTACTTAAATATTCCTGTAACTCGGCAAAGGTAAATACTTAAAAATAAAAGAACAAGGGGATTTTTCACATTTTAAACAGATACATGTATTTTCTAGTAGATAATTAAAAATTAATGCACAGTATCTTATTTGCAAAAAGGAAACTTATCTGTATCTATTTTCATGTGTGTATTTAAAAAGTACAATTTTTTATTCATATTTTTGGTCATGGTCATTTACAGACTTAAAAAAAAATTTTTTAAATTGTGAAACCAAACATTGAACTGTCAGATTCAGAGTGGAGAGGGCTTGACATTAACTTTTGAAAGTCCTTGCCCAGTAGAGCAAGTAACTTCAAATGTTTACTTACCCTACATGGATTTTTACTTATCCCACAAAAATCAGTGGTTTAAGCCACAAAGATAATGTACGTATGTTCTACATGATTATTTTGCAACAATAAACATGTTTAAATGTTTGTTAGTTTATAGTATTTCTCAGAAGTCTTTAGCATTTGCACAGATAAATATACAGGTTATTTAAAGATAAGAGGTGTTACAACATGATTCATTTCTCAAAGAAAGAAAATTCAGGCCTTTATGTAAAAGTTTATTTTTGACACACTTTGCCCAGTCGGGCCAGGAGTAGTCCATTTCTTATTGCCCTACCACCATTTCCTGAGATTTTAACTGGCCTAGGCAAGCGGTTAACAGTTAATTTCAAGTCCTAGTATATACTTGTTCCATTGACTATTTTGGATGAACTTTTTTAGATAGAGAAAATAGCGTATTTTTTTTTTCATGTATAAGGATATAATTTCAGAGCATGATTATAATTAGCATAGAGAAATCTCATTTCCTTACCCGACTGTGATTAGTTAAATGATATGTCTCGGAAGCTTTCACTAATGTGAATTATATCTGTTTGCCCAAGGGTGGTTTGAATAGACTGGTGGTCATGTAAAGTAAGTGGTCTTTCAGACAGGTACCACTGTGTTTAGAAAGTATAATTAATACCAACCAGTCCCTGTAGTCAGGTGGTTAGAGTATCTGACCACTGAGCCAGTGAACTGCAGTTCTTTACTAATCTTTGTTGAGCATTAATTTCTGGTACTAGGCTTGTCCCTGACCAGTTGGTGCAGTGGTTTTATCATTGGGTACTTGTGTTGGCAGGCTGTGAAATTGGCATAAATTATCTGCCTGGAGGAACTAGTGGAGTACCAGTATGGCTAAATCAGGGTTGGCTGGCCCAGGGTGGCAGCTGGGATACACGCCAAACTTGCACCCCTGGTGAAGGAGCTCATTAAAAAGAACAAGTTGATAATAGTAGATAAAATTGTACATGTCATAATTAGATAAATAAAAGGGAATATTAAACCTTAAAACTTCATCCACTTCATTTAGAAAGGAAAGTGGTTATGTTGAGAAGGGATAATGTATGATAAAAGTTTCAGGTGAAGTGTTCCTTCTTAGTGTTACTCATAAAGTGGGGTTTAATCATTTTTGTGTTGATCAATAGCCATTACCTCAGAATGCAAACAAGTACCGGTAATTCTCATTTAACTGGCTGTTCATGACCTTGTTGATGTGGTAAAACTGGTGCCAGCCATTACTGTTTGTTCCACATGGTAACATACATTTTGTATAACATTATGAATTGTTGGCAGACATAGGCGATATATCTGTGGTGGATCCAGGAATATGTGAAGGGGTTACCTCTTACCTGGTAGGGTTATACCTTAGAAAAGTCCAGAACTACAGCACTATATAAAAAAGGTAGTTTCATCCAGTAAGAGAGAGGTTTACACCCTGTAACACCCTCCTCCCCCCATTTTGGATCCAAGCTTGCATATGCATTTGATGTCAATAAGATTTAGTAAGATTTAAAAGATAGCACATGTTTTCATGCTATCACAATTGTGAGATGAAAACTGTTAATGAACAGTTCATGTCATTATGTTATTAGCACACGGGCTGAAGCACTCAGCCATGGTCAATCGGGAAGTTATGGGGATAAGGATTATGCCTTCATTTTGAAATGAGCTCCAGTCTTTCGCTGAGTCTTTGTGACTTGGGGAAAGCTATGATTTGGACTTTTTCCTCTAGGCAGAGATTACAACTTCCATTGGGGTGCTTCCTTGGATGGCATCCTTGAGGACCTGCCAGCTGATTGAATACTGGGTGTTTTTTTTTCTGGATCCAAATGAACTTTGAGACTTCTGAGTATTTTTCATATTTGGGGGAACTGAATGATTTCTGATAGTTCCTGTAACTGGATTTAAAATCAATACCAGCAAGTCCAATGTAGGTTTTGTCTGGGGCTGGTGTTGTGACATCTGCAGTGTAGAAAATGCAAGCTCATTTCAAAATGCAGATGGCAGATGGAATTTACAAATTTGTAACCCTGTTATCTTTTGACATAATTTTGTTGAGTCAAATAATATCAACAAGGTACCTGGTTATAAATAGTGTCAGCAGTTAAGATATCATAGGTGTCACATCTTGGATATCAGTGATATCAACCACTGTAATATTATGGGAACAAGATATTAGCTAGATGTTAGTACATAAATTTTACTTCTTGTGTGTGCATACACTTCCCTGTCAAACCATCTTACAGGTTATTCAATACAATCAATAGTAATAGCAGACTCACCAGTTATCTTTAATGCAGGTCTCTGAATGAGCTACATGCCTTTCTTACCCCCAGCACTCATGTTGCAGGCCTGCTTTATGATGGCATTATTCCCATTTAATAATACATTCATACAAGAAGAACCCTGTGTACACTGTCAGGACCCTCCCAGCGGGGTAGTCCTTAGCGCACTCTCACTCTAAAGCTACCGTTCCACACCCTTAGTATTCAAGTAGTGTACTCAGTTAACCCACCGAAAGCTCAAATATTTGGAACAAACATGACGGAAGTTCTGTTTATGTTTCAGATTATCTGCTGGACTGATTTAACTCTAAAGCTGTATCTGTATCCAGACTAAACCTGCATGATTTCATGTACATTTGGTTTCTGTCCAGTTGATATTTAATGCTACCAAATCAGATGTGTCTAGATTTTGAAATCTCCTCCACTATCTGTTTCTAAAAAATTAAATTAATTTTTTTTTTACCTTGAAAGGGTCTTCTTCCAGTATCTGGCATATGTCGAATAAAGATAATTCCCAGAATCTTAAATGAAAAAATAGCTAGAAAACACAGATCCCACTGAACTCCAGGGTTGGGGTCAAATATTTATTTGTATTTAAATACAGTCAAAGTATATATTTTTTTTTGTATTGGTTTTGTGCAAAATGATACCATGTTTTCAGCCGGATGCCGCCTCGGCGTAGGTGTCCAGAGAAAACCTCTGTAACCGCTGGGCGGAATTTTACGAAACCCGGGATTATGTTCGGGTCACATGTGAATTGCTGCGCCCTGATTTTGTTTTGACCTCTGACCTTTCCTCTGCGCTCTGCTTCCATCTGTGTGTCTGTTATGACACATTAACCAACATATATCGGAAACCGTTTGACCATTCCAGAAAAATATTGCACAAATGTAGCCCTTGGATAGCTTTATAACATACATAAAAAATGGTGGTGCCACCTGCAACCATTTTTGCACGGTGGCCATCTGTTCATATGCCTTGGGATAAAATCACCCATATCTCTGCATTGGTTGGACTTATCCACCTGAAATTTTGCATGTGTATACATCCTGGACAGCTTTCTTGATTTTATGACAGGTGGCGCCACCTACATTCAGCTGCAGACATCCAAGCTCATATCTCGGGAACTAATTGGGCCAAAATTTTGCATGTGTATAGATCTCACATAGCTCTTTATCATACGCAAAAACGGGTGGCGCCACGTGCAACCATTTTTGCACAGCCTCCGTCTGTTTGTCTGCCGTAGGATAAAATCACTCATATCTTTGCACTGGGTAGACTTATCTGCCTTAAATTTTGCAGGTTTATACATCTTGGATAGCTTTCTGGATTTTGTGGCAGGTGGCACTACCTACATTTATGTTTACGCTGCAGACATCCAGGCTTATATCTCGGGAACTGTTTGATTGATTGGCCCAAAATTTTATATGTGTATAGATCTCACATAGCCCTTTATCATACACAAAACTGGTGGCGCCACCTGCAACCATTTTTGCACAGCGTCCATCTGTTTGTCTGCTGTGGGATAAAATCACTCATATCTTGGCAGTGGTTTGACTTTTTGCATTTGTATACAACTTTGATAGCTATCTGGATTTTGTGGTAGGTGGCACAACCTATATACATATTTTGGCTGCAGACATCCATGCTAATATGCAACACACCTCACTCTATTTCCCCTTGTTACTCAATCAATGCCTCACTTCACCCATCCCACGCTGATTTAGGCGGATACACATAGTTGCTTGTCGACTGCCCATATTCTAGTTGTATTTGTATTTGGCACACTATATTTGACCCCAACCCTGCTGCACACAGGGTTTTCTTTTTGTTTATATCCACGCATTTATAACACGGGGGGCTGACAAAATAATCCAAAAACCTTAACAAGGGCATCCAGCCACTTGTAGGATTAACAAGAGTTGAAAATGCTGTTTTTCTAAATAGTCACCTCTCAACTTCCCCACAAATGCAATCAGTGAGCTGATGACAAAAAAAACTTGCCAAAACGGTTTAAATGGCCGAAACTGCAAGTATAAAATGGCTTTCCATCTCAAAACACTGTCGTTGACAAGATCGGGGTCAGCTCTCGAATGGCATGGCTGGGTCTCCGCTGCTGGGATTTGTAAAGGGAATGTGGGTTGCCTCTGCCTTTACGGCTGTGGATGCTGTAGCTTCCCATAAAGGTCACCAGTTTGGGATGTACGGTGGCTGTCCCTCGCGGCTCTCTGCTTGGCTTTAAGATGGTCCAGTGCAAGTTAGCTTGTTCAATTTTCTTATAAAATTCAATTGAAATATTTAAAACTTATTAAATAAAATCTTATATTTTTAGAGAAGATGTGTTTATTTTAGAAAATAATGGCAGCATAATTGATGTTCCCTGAACAGCACAGTGCATGATAATTGCATTTTATTTTTCTGTCTTTTACTTATTTATTTTCTGCCTTATTCAGTGACTTTTTATGAGTTTTGGATGAACCATCATATTCTCATATACTACAAACCACTGATGATCTACTCTGTAACTCTGTGATATTACTTAACTTGAAAACAGTGATTTCCTTTGTTTATGTCTTATAGGAGGCTTCCTAATATTAGTTCAGCCGCCTTTATACTGGAAGCTATTTTTGTATCAGTAAACAAGGGTATGATATATGGATATGAGACTGACAAAATTATTTGTCGGTTTTAAAAATGGGTACATTGTGCAACATTCATACAAATAATTATTATACACAATGCTGTGTAGCAACTGATCTATCTCATTCTATCCAGGATTTCCAGTACTGAGATCAAGAACTGGTTATGAGATTTTTAAAATACATCTAGCAGCAGTATATTGTATGAGCTGTTCACATATCCGTTTGTGTGTAGATGATGTTTCTTAACAGGGGCCAGTAAAACATGAACAGTTCCAATGTGTCATACTTCTGCCATATCCATACTCCTACCTAAGTGAACACTGAGAATATGGGTCAAGACTTAGTCTCAGGACAATTGTACATGTAACTATAAACCCTACTGAGATTCCTATAGGAACCTGGTACTTTCACGGTTAAACAGTTGAACAGATGATTGGTGTGTAATTGAATGACTGACAGGTGAGGTTTACCAGATAATTTGTGTACTGCAAATGTAAACTGACATATAAGATGTTCAAATTTACCAAATCAGCCCCACAGCCTGGAGTTGTTGCTTGTGCAACTATTTACACAATCTTTCACAGAGGGCCAAATATAGAGCCCCATAAGGTGTGCATATATCCTGCGGCCCTGAAAATCATAAGCGCTCGCTGATGTATTCTTTACAGTGGCCATTGTGTTGAGCAAAATATTCATTTACAGCGTTGATAGAGCATCAGTAATGCGAAGAACGTGTTGGTCAGACTGTACTGACAATAGCGGGCAAATTTATAGTGACTTATACAGGCTCTCCTTGGCAACAAAGTTACTCATCCTGTACTGTTTGAATTAATGTTTCGATTCAACGAGTACTCCATAGGAGTACCTGGAGCATGTTCAGGAGTCATACATGGTAGTGTATGGTATTAGATGGTTGGATTTTTTACCATTCTTACCAAGAATTTTAACTCTGCATTTCTAGCCATGAAAAGTATGGACATAGCCACTTTCACTGAGAGACAGGGCAGAGCATCATTTTAAAGTCTGACTGTGACACTGGATAATTTGGTGACATATGGACCATTTAGGGAAAGTCACATCCATTTTAAACTTGAGTACTGTTGGCTTTCTAGTAGATATATGGTAGTTACTTGAATATAAGCCTTATTAAGTGATAATGAGTGAAGGAACCAGTTCACCAGGAAAAATGAGAGGGAAGTGGGCAGATGTAAAGAAAAAGTCTGTCCTACTCAGTAAGTATCACACCATTACACTGTATTAATTCAAGCTATCTATTCCACTATCTTTTTTTAATTTACTTGACTTATTGCTTACTCTGTGTAATTCCTGTAAATTTGTAATTCATTTAACTAAAAGTACTAATAACCTTTTGTGATGTATGCATGAGCAGTGTTGTTTAAATACTCAATAGCACTATGGCACTGTGGCAGGTATCTCCATTCTATTCCGTGCCACTGTGGCAGGTACCTCTATTCTTCTCAGTATATAACTATGCCACTGGGACAGGTATCTCTATTCTTCTCAGTATATAACAATGCCACTGGGACGGGTATCTCTTTTCTACTCAGTATATAACTATGCCACTGTGACAGGTATCTCTATTCTTCTCAGTATATAACTATGCCACTGGGACAGGTATCTCTATTCTTCTCAGTATATAACAATGCCACTGGGACGGGTATCTCTTTTCTACTCAGTATATAACTATGCCACTGTGACAGGTATCTCTATTCTTCTCAGTATATAACTATGCCACTGGGACAGGTATCTCTATTCTTCTCAGTATATAACTATGCCACTGGGACGGGTATATCTTTTCTACTCAGTATATAACTATGCCACTGGGACGGGTATCTCTTTTCTACTCAGTATATAACTATGCCACTGGGACAGGTATCTCTATTCTTCTCAGTATATAACTATGCCACTGGGACGGGTATATCTTTTCTACTCAGTATATAACTATGCCACTGGGACAGGTATCTCTATTCTACTCAGTATATAACTATGCCCTCAGGACAGGTATCTCTTTTCTACTCAGTGTATAACTATGCCACTGGGACAGGTATCTCTATTCTACTCAGTATATAACTATGCCACCGTGACGGGTATCTCTTTTCTACTCAGTATATAACTATGCCACTGGGACAGGTATCTCTATTCTACTCAGTATATAACTATGCCCTCAGGACAGGTATCTCTATTCTACTCAGTATATAACTATGCCCTCAGGACAGGTATCTCTATTCTACTCAGTATATAACTATGCCACTCGGACGGGTATCTCTTTTCTACTCAGTATATAACTATGCCACTGTGACAGGTATCTCTATTCTACTCAGTATATAACTATGCCACTTGGACGGGTATCTCTTTTCTACTCAGTATATAACTATGCCACTGGGACAGGTATCTCTATTCTACTCAGTATATAACTATGCCCTCGGGACAGGTATCTCTTTTCTACTCAGTATATAACTATGCCACTGCAGCTGGGACAGGTATCTCTATTCTACTCAGTATATAACTATGCCCTCGGGACAGGTATCTCTTTTCTACTCAGTATATAACTATGCCACTGGGACAGGTATCTCTATTCTACTCAGTATATAACTATGCCACTGGGACAGGTATCTCTATTCTACTCAGTATATAACTATGCCACTGGGACAGGTATCTCTATATCAAATTGCTTGATGATCTGAGCTTTCAGGAAGAGAAAAAAATGAAGTGATTAAGGCATTGGACAGAATTAAGGTCCTCAGTTTGAATCCTGCTGGGGTTGCATGTCCAAGTGATGTAGTCCAGTCCACTGCATCGGAGGCCTGAGTAAAATTCCAAGTCCAGGCCATCCGAGTCAAAGTCAAAGTGTGAGTCCTTGGGGTTTGAGTCCAAGTCCACTTTCTTCCAGTCCACATCATTTTGGAACCCAAGTCTGCTTAGAAAACTGCTATTTTATCACAGTTTAATTGTCATTTTCAGACATCGCATCATGAACTCGTTTAAGCTCAGATTTATTCACCGAAAACTATTCTGATAAAGCGAGGGGGGAGAGACTTGCAAGTAGGTGTTCCCTGTTGTTTCAGAAGGGAGTTTCTCTGATTTCTCATTTGGTGTTTAATATTTATACTTATCCCTTAAGATTTCAGTTACTTGAACATAATGTCACTGATCGTTTCTTTAACCCTGAGATCTGGTTAAAGGGTTAACATGTATCTCTCTCATACATTCTTCAATATAATGTAAATTTTGGTACTCTTTCTCTGGTTTATATGGGAAAAATGTAAAGTAGTGTACAAGCTTACCTCTGAATGCTTATTACGTAGAGCTATTGGTGTTATCTTTCAGGTATTAGTTGATTCGGAACATTGCAGGTGTAGAACTTGTCTCTTATATTGATACAGAAAAAACAGTCATCTAAAAATTTACACTATTCTGGCTAGGACCTTTTGCTTCTGTAAGATGGTCCTATGATGAGCATTGCCACATTATTCAATTTCACCACACATTATGGTCTTTGTACTCTCCAAGTATTAGATACTTGATCAGTGAAGCCCCCAGTTGAACCCATGTCAAGCATTCACTTTCACAGGGCCTTTTCTTAATGCAGGAACATAAACATCGGAAATCAAAGACTTTATCAAAATATTTAATCTGCAGATTGTGCCAGCCCCTGTTGCCAAGTCTTGACAAGTTTACTGAGTGGCCGACAAAGCTACACAAATAATTGACCAATGTATGGATTTTTCTGTTTATGTCAGGATATATATATTTATATAACTAGGTAAATTTCTTAAGCGAGTTGACCTATTGGGTAAATGTGTACCAACATCGGCTGTTATTTGAAGGACTAAAATTACCCACTGATCAATTGTTCCTGTAGACCAGCCATTGAAGTAAACCTTTGAAGAATGAGAGGAATTGAAAATGATCATGAACTCGGACTTAGAGCTTTGTTTATTTTGCCTAAAACCAGCAGGATATCAATAGCCAGAGACATTTTGTGTCATGCAAAGTATGATTTGCCGATGTTGACACAGGAACTGGTATTCTTTTGGGAGAAAGCTCACCTTACAAACACTCTCACATGATAATGGGTTGTTGACAGTATTACTCCTTGGCTACCTGTCAATCAGACTGTTCTCATGTAGCTGTCATGTTCGATGGTCACCACATTATGATGTCTCAATAATTTCTTGATTCATTATGGTTTTACTGAACAAGTTCATCTAACAGAGTTCCTAGCTAGGAATTTCAGCATCCAATAAGCTATTGATGTCCAGGTATGAGTGCCAGGTGATTGATGCCTTACTAGTTGGAATATATTTCATGTCACATCATCAAAGACATGACATCACATGAAAATTCTGCAGTCACATATGCATAACTAAGAATGAAAATTCATCTTAATAATGGACAACTAACAGAAGAGGCTGCAAAAGAGGATTTCAAGATTTTAGACCAAATATTTCCATGTTTGTCAGATTATCAGCAGAGACCTGGAACATCTCCAAACATATAAAACTAACCAGCAGAGACATCTGTAGGTTTGTGAAATTTACCATCAGAGACCTGGAACATTCCCATGTTTGTGGAACTTGCCTGCAGAGACCTTGAACATTTTCAAGTGTGTAAAACTCATAAGCCAACATATGGAAAGTTGTAGGGTTCACAAGCACTTTGATCAGCAGACATATCTTGGAACATATCTTGGTTTGTACAACTTACCTTGAGAAACCTGGAACATTTCCAGGTTTGTAAAACTCAGCAGCAGGAACCCAGAAGATTTCCACATTTGTAAAACTCATCAGCAGGTACCCCGAATATTTCCAGGTTTGTAAGACTCATATGCAGAGACCTGGAACATTTTCACATTAGTAAAGCTGCAGCAGAGACAGTTTTCCAAGTTCATAATTCTTTCCCACCAAGACGCTTCCATGTTCATAAAACTATCTTTGAAAGATACCTGCACTTCTGGGGATCATTATGCCAAGTATGTAACAGTATAAAAATTAGCCATTTTGATATTCTTCACATGAACGATTGTTCACTGCACTTAACTATTTTGGAGAAGACAGATATACAAGATCATATCCATGACCAGAGGCACTTGCCCAATAGATAGTGAGAGGTTAAAATATAAATGCACAGGCACACTTATCTTTTGAAGTGGAAAATAACATTTACCTAACATTGTGCCAGTGGGGCCACTTACGCTACTTCAGACCCCATGTCATGACTGTGTGCAATCTGTTTGCAAATCTAATGTTTCAGACAGGGGTATTTGTTGTTCACTTAACTTAGTTTATATTCATGGCAACTTAGTTTATATGCATGCCATGAAGGAAGCCTGTTTGATTTATATGAAGAGATAGGGTTTAACTGGTCTGTACGTGTTAATCCTTGCAAGTATTTAGACAGCTGTTGACAGGAGCAACAAACCATCCAGCCCTTGACCATACCTGTACAAGCAGGAACTGTTGATTCATTGTGTAATGATCATGAAGAGACTATCGTTGCTGGGAAGAGGAGAAGATTACAACAAAACCTACACGCTCAGAAATCTTTCCTGTCAACTGAACAAGCATTAATTTTACCAAGACGATAACAGATAGCCACTTGATGTCTGTAAGCCTGTAGGGATATACAAGGTTGTTTGGTAGAAACTGATGATAAAGTAAAATCAGGGATACATATGGACTGATATGCTGTACATTTATTGATAAATTTGTGAAAACTGCCTGGATAAATCATGACCCCATGAAGTGAGATAAATTAGCATACAGACAGCTCTTCCTCCTTGTGTTGGTGACTGAAGTCATTAAATTACTATGTTAGAAACTGTCAGGGAATCATTTCAGTGTTTGAGCATATGCACTCTGCTGCTGAATATATCTGAAGGAATACTGAGTATATCTGAAGGAATATTGAGTATATCTGAAGTGAAGGTATATTAAGTATATCTGAAGGAATATTTTGTGCAGTGACTAGTCACTGTGCTTTGGAATTCTTGGGTTGTGTTTTTGTTCATCTTGGAGTCACTTGAAGCCGGATTCTGGATTTCAGTTCTGGAGTGCATGGTGAATTTACATACAGAGGAGAACTTTCACATATGATGAACAAAAATTGATATTGAAAATAAATAAATCTTAAACATTTCAGATTTTATTCCATTTGCAGTTAATCCAAAACACTGTCAAAAGGGATTTGAATTGATTTGGTATGAACCAGTCCCTTTAGGATATTATAACAGAAAATTGTGCTGTACAGTAGATTCCTGTGTATAATTCACCGCTGTCATCATGAGTCGCAGAGCAATGTCCCTGCAGTTGCAGGACAGTCCTTCATTGGGATTAAAAGTTGGGATCGCAGCAGGAAAACAGCTCCGTAAAGGTTCTGCAGTTTCACCTTCACCTCGGAGGGCCTCGTTACATCCAGGAACAGCAAGTATGTATCGATAGATCTGTGATTAAGGATATAGATTCTCCTAAAACTAAAACAAACCAACACAGCAGTAAAGTTGTAAATCACTAATATAACTGAAAGGTCTGTCAAAATTTGTGATGTTTGTTATGATTAAGCTGGAACATACAGTACTGCCAGTCCTTGGGTAAAATATGATAATTACAGAGCCAGACAATCATGCCTTCCAAAAGGTTTCCCTTTATGTCAAATATATAACATTAAGCTCCTTAGCACTTCACAGTTACTTGGCCTTGGACAGTCACTGGCTGGATAACAGCCAGAAATCATTTCATTGAGGCACCGGAGACCAAGTGAAGAATCTTGCATTTCTGCTCAAGGGTCCAGGAACTGAAAATGGATCTCATTGGCTGATTCCGGGGGGCAGCTTATTGTGAGTAACAGTGGGTTAGTCAATTTAAGTTAAAAAGGGGTGGTAGATTGCTGTGATATCTTAACCATTATAATTATCAGCATATAACAAGAACGATATGTCTTTCACACTATCAATTTCAGGTTATACAATTTACATCAGAAGGAATAATCGTGACATTATTAACTGACATTGAGGCAGACATCTCTGAGAGCAAGTCTCTGAAGTTCTATTGAGATTGAAAGATGAAATCAAAAGGGGTGTATCTATGTGTTATAATTCTCTAATATAATGATAATTACAAATATTGTGATAAACATCATGAAGAAAGTAATGGGCAGATAAAAATGTGGCAAAATCAAGATATGTATGGACAGACAGTAGGATAATGAAAAATGAAGATATAAATGTATATGGTATGATATAAGTTATTATAACCCTATTTTCAGTACATACAAATGTGCCACCTATTCTATAATCATCCCCAAAAAGGAACTTGTGGAACATAGATACTGGGAACATTGGAATGTTGGAGAAAAACACTCAGTTACATAGGGACCGGTATATAGGACAGGGAACATTACATTGAGTCTAGGGAACATTGCAATTTGGGTACATAGGGACTGAGAAACATATTGACTGGGGAATATATGGACATGGAATTATAGGGAACAAAGGGAATAAGGGTATATGGAAAGGGGAACATCTCTAGTGAATGGGGAACACATACCTCAAATCAAAGAACTTTAGCTCTAGTGGGGAACGTATGGACATGGGAACATAGTGAATGGGGAACACAGGACCTACCCAAAATCAAAGTCCTTTAGCTCCAGTTGGGAATATATAGACAGGGAAACAGTGTGAATGGGAACACAGGGCCTACACTGAACCAAAGACCTTTAGTTCCAGTGAGGAACATATGGACAGGGGAACATAGTGAATGGGGAACACAGGGCTGACCCCAAATCAAAGACCTTTATTTCTGAACTTCAAGGCACCATATGTTAAACCCACTGGAGAACTTTCCTGACTTGAGTCACAGGTGCGGGAGATATAACAATTTTGGGACAAACAAGATCCTTTTAGTGAAGAAAAACCCTTTAATCTCTCTTAATTTTATTAACCATTGGGACATAAATGCTCTTGACAGCCATAACAGGCCAACAGAAACACCTGTGCCAATGTATGGAGAGTAATTAGTTCTGGTAACCTGATCAAGTGTACACTGTTTGACATATTAATACTGGAATATGACACCCGATTTGGATCAAATTTTAATTATTGCATGTAAATGCTGAGGATATCAAAGCCACATATACTTAAAACTAGCATATATAAAAGTAAGTTAATCATTTTCAAGTCTGGATTATATGGTTGTTCAAGGGTCCTTTCTATTGTTAAGTTGCAAGTTCATTAAAGTAAAGTAAGATGATAACTCGGAACAGTATCAGTATGAAGCATGTTCACTTCATACCCAGTTCACATTCTCTCAGCTGTTAAAGTCTGTTCCACAGTTATTGGCTCATCAAAATGTGTTTATCTTTTGTTAAACTCACATTTAAGCTGCAATGGAGGAATTTGACTTATTACTAACCAAAACCATACTTAGAATATTTAGTAATTCATCAGAATCAGTATCTGAGAAAACAGTCTATTTTTACAACTTCTCAACCAATCTGATGAAGTCTAAGTTCACTGGTCACATGCTAAAACTACTACATTTAAAAGCTGCTGATTGGTTGTTGAGTGTCATAAATATTCTAAACAATGTAACTGTCAAAGTGAGGCTGCTAACCCATGACACAGGCCATGTCACTTGGCCAAAAGATTCAGAAGAAACAAAAGGTTGTAAAATATAAATGTTGGTTTTTGTTTTGTAGTTTTACATGTCATATTTGTCCTTTGCTCCCTCATCAGCTTTAGTGTCAAATTGTTTGATAATATTTAAGTTTAAGAGAATAATCATCAATTTTTGATGGGCTCCCTCAGGTGGAGCAGACTGTAACTGTATTTCCTATACAATGCGTATCATGAATTTACACATGAAGTGCAGTTAAAAAACACTAGAGGGTACTCAATAGAGACCAAATACCTCCTCCAGGGTAAAAGACCTTGATGGAAAAAGATATGTCAGTTCACAAGTTCTTTGTTTTGGGATTTGTAGCTTGGTCACTCTAATTGTGAGCAAACCTTCTGACCATTAGACCAGAAGATTGGCCAAATAATCTTTTGCTTTAATGTTAATAATCCCAGGTGATTCTTTACATTATTTATGGTGGAATAACTATGATTTTTCAAGGAAGAGATTATCTTAGATCGGAAAAAAAATTAATTATTAATCCTGTTTAAACAGACTTGGATAAAAACATAACCTCCTTGATAATGGCTAGAATAACAGTAAAAACTTATTTATATTTCAGTATGTACAAGCTTGGAATCAGCCATCAGTGCTCTGTGTGTGTGTGGATAAAGAAGGTTACTCTTTATATGTATACAGTGTTACAGGATTTAAAATATGGGGGCTCAGGCTCAAAGCAGTGAGGGGTAGGATGTAGAAAAAAAATTAATATTCAGGCTTTTAAGGTGCACCCTGGTGTTGAAAATGGTGTGAGATATAAATTCTTGTACTGTTTTTCATTATTGCTCTATCTTCTTGCTTTTTATAGGCTGAAAAAAGAGCATACCTCCCCCTCCTCAATCTGTCCCTGATTGAAAAACCATCCAAGCAAAACCATCACAGCACACAGTCTCAGTACCTCTCTTTGAGCTTTTTAACACCTGGTTATGGTTTTGTGTGTTAGTAAACACAGTCTACATGTGTATGTTTACAATAACAAGGCCGTTTAACCAGAGGTCCATATGCTGACTAGCGTCATATCAACCCTCTGGCATTATGACCAGATTACTGGCACCAGAGTGTCATTAAATCCAAGTCTGAGGAACGCATTATAAGGCCTTATGAAGATGCAAATATTTTCGTCATTTCTGACAAAGCTTCATGGCCTACCAGTACACTGTCAATCAACATAAACCAGACCAATCGTTAGCATTTTTCGTGTACTTCCTGATAATACCATACATGAGTGATAAAAGTTCCTTTTTAACCTAGTACATTGGTAAACCCCTAAGCATGTTAGTTTAATTTGTGACCGCATGAAGACAAGCATGGCTCACACAGGTTACAGGACGCAGGCGGCTTGCAGGCGACCAGTGTCCATGGAGGCAGTGTTTCAGTTTGGGTTGTTAGCTCGCATGTATACTATTGAGTAAATTCATTATTTTAGCATGATATTGAGATTACGGGCCGTTTTCCCACAATATGAATGCAACCTGATGCAAGACCACTGCGATACAATCATCAATATAATTTGAATCACGACTCGAGTAGGCTTACCAACCCAGTTATCTGATTGACTACTGAGTCAGGTTGTCACGACTATATGCTGACCAGAGGTCCATATACGCATATATGCACGATATACTTGCATATGCTCGACAGATCCTACACAAAGAGTAGTCCAGACTAGTCCATACTGATAAATTTGCTTGATGTACATTACAGTTAATGGGCTGAATTTAAATTCATTGTAGAACCTGTCGCAGTAGATTTGTACAATAGATCCAGGAGCCTCGGCCAAAAATGACACGGATAGCACAGGTCATTTATTGGGCCTCAGGCCTGAGTCAATGCAAACATGCCATGCTTCAGCCAGCAGAAACATGTATCACAATTTTTTAGCCATGGGCATCTCCTGATTGACTGGTGTTGCAGCCTAGGTGGTGCACAGAGGCCCCATACTGTGTTGACACCTGTGACTGCACCCTGTCCACTGTTTTTAACACTCGAGTACAGGAGTAAGCCAAAAGTTACAGCACAATATTTTGGCTGGTACCAAGTAATTTCAAAGAGGAGATGCTATTTTTTGTGTTAATTCAATTTGCTTTATAGGGGATCAGGTCCTTTTAATGTGATAACTGTTAATTTAAGACCACAGATGATTATAATTCAAACCGGTATAATTTAAAAAAAAAACAGAAATAGACCTTCAGTTTTTGCCACAAACAATTGTGCTCTTCGCCCAGAAACAAAAGGAAAGGTAGGGTTGTTGTTGAAGAACAGTTTTTTAACACCTACCTGCTATGACTGCTTGGGTTGTGTGTTCTCCAGAAGGCTTTGGATAAGTCCATGAAACTGAACAGCCACAAAAACCAGGAATACAAACTGTGAAGCCTGATGAGGTCACCATATCTTGTAAGATCAGACCAAAAAGCCTGTGCTTTAACCTGTGAAGTATGTAGACAACATGATTTTGTTGTATGCTTGATGTTAACTGTGCATGTATCTCACATACATTGAAATATGTTAAATGTGAGTTAAATGTTCAAAGTCCTCTAGTGGTGCATGTTATGTCACATATTGACCCTCTTATTTATATCCTGTTTCTACACCTTATGATGACTGTTTCAGATAAAATCAGACGGGGCAAGCGTGATGGGACTCCGGAGAAGCCTACCACGCCGTCAGCGTCTGACACGATGCAGGAGGAAGGACGGCCAGGATCAAGCAAGAACGTCATCATGAATCCCGAGATAGAAGCGCTGGCAATAAAACCTGGAGAGCTCCAGAAGGTAAGTTAATATATATATATTGTGTTTGTGTGTGTGTGTGTTATGCACTGTGTGTAGGTGTCATATTTCTACATGATTACTGTATGTAACACTGTGAGCAGAGTTTAAGTTTATATTAATTCTTAGTACACAGTAAAGATGTCATCATGAATCCCGAGATAGAAGCGCTGGCAGTAAAACCTGGAGAACTCCAGAAGGTTAGTTATATTGTCTGTGTATTATGCACTTTGTGAAAGTGTAGTTAAAAAGTAGTTCAAGCAAATTTCTGAGGTTCTATTTCTTCTTTTTAGTGTATGAGACATTGATAATGATGGAGCTAGGGACCTTCAGCTCCAAATTTTAATGCCTTAACCACTAAGCTACATCCTACCCTTACAAAACTCACACCCCTGTATAACTGTCAGTGGTATATGCATAATTTTCACATGCAGCCTGTGATATATAGGTACTAGTGTTTACGCAAAATGGCAGCCCTCATATCCTGTAGAAATAAACATGTCGCAGTTTGATAAGGGAGAAGGTTGAGACACAGTAGTACTCCGAAGACAGCATCTAGGTGAGTATCTCTGTGGAGAGGAGTTTGTTGGCAGTTAAACGGGATGTGTATTGGCAAAGTTTAAAGTGGTGTTACGCTGTTTTTGGACCACACCCAACTCAAATTATAGTAGGATTATTAATATGTTCTGCTCCTCTTTCATACCTGAGTGAATTGATTAGTTGTATTAATCATTATTATTATAAATTATTATAAATTTAATTTTATTAAGAAGAACATGATTACCATACCTGTACTGTAATGATATCTCCAGCCCGTTTGAGAAACTTCGGTGAATTATTCATCATGAGACCGCTGAGGAGAAATGGGCTGACGTCTTGTAGGTTTGCCAGCACCAGATAACATGGTGGCAATACAAGTTTAATGATTCCATCTTTATAAAGTGCCTGGAGCCAGATTAATCAGGGCTCCCGCTTGTTTTAATGGGTGAACTCTTCATTAAATATGTATCTGAGGCCTCCAGACCTGTAGACATCCTTTACTTATAGTTTGATCAATAAGTACTAGTTGCATCACCACCTTTACATTACGACGATGGCTTCTAAGCAAGAAACACCGCAGGATATCAAATCTTCTAATAAGGCCAAGGAGTTTCAGCCTCTCAAAATTGCAGGACCCATGCGACGTAAAGTACGGGTAAGTTTAAGCTTGATGTAGCCATGAATACACGATTCAGTAAGCATTTATATATGATGCTGGTATGCATAACTTGAGTTGTGATACAAGCCATATGGAGGAATACATTGCATTCATATTGTGGTAAGCAGTCCATAGCCACATTAGGCTATGAATGATGAATTAACACAAAAGAATACATTTCAACTCAAAACCCAGACTGAAACTGTCTCTATGGTAATTAGTCATTCACTGTATCACATACAAGTTGGCTGCTACCTGTAACTCATGTGAGCCATGCTTGTATTCATGTGGTCAGAAATTCAACAAACATGCCAAGGGATTTACCAATATGCTGAGTTAAAATGGAATTTTTCTTGCTTATGGTAGGTGTTGTTAGAAAGAATACTACAAAAGATAAGGATTATTCTGGTTTATGTCAATTGACAACATACCTGTAGGCCATGAGGCGTTGTCAAAAATGACAAAAATATTTGCATCCTCATAGAGCCTTAAAGCGTGTTCCTCATTGAAGGATGTCACGTCAGTCTGACAGCCAATACCCTGGTTATAGTCTATCTAAAAATGGCACTCACCTTGATAATGCCTTGTAGGATAGACATTCAACCAGATTTATTTTTCAGAACAAGATCTTGGATTCAATCCCTAGAAAAGGAACACTTGTTCAGGGAACACTCGCCTATGGAATTCTGACCTTGACTGGTCTAAGTAATAAGTTTTCCCTAGAAAAGTTTACCTCAACCTTTCAACACAAGTTACTTATGAAGGATTAGGTCAGTTTTTAGCCTGGTATCAGGGTTCTGCTCTGATACATGGGTAAATGTTGTAGTATCTGAATCTATGAACAGAAAATATGACATTCTTCAGGGTACATAACTGTGCAGTTTTTAGCTCAGCTGACTATAAGTCATCTGAGCTATAGTCGTGGTCCGTTGTCCGTCCGTCTGTCCGTCCGTCTGTCCGTCCGTCCGTAGATGTGGCACGTTTTGAAACCGTAAGACCTAGGAATCCAAAATTCAGCATAATATTAGATGTCCCCAAGATCTCCTACCAAGCCGAAAACTGGGTCTTTGCGACTTCATTCCTTTGAGAAATTAAGGAAAAACCTCATTTTTTTATTAAAATCCTATTTTCACACTTCAGGACTGCCTAATATCAAAACCACTCATCTGTTTTTCCTCATATTTACCATAAATATTCTTCTATATAGTTCCTATGTACATGCCAGAAATTAAGTCTGTTAAGTATAAATTCTTTTAAGTTATGGGCCCAAACATAATGGACTTTGTAAAAAATCAGGAAAAATATTTACTCACTTAACATGAACAATTTTGAAACTAGACTCTATTTTCCCAAGTATATAACTATGTTTAATTAAGATTCAATTGTTTACCCAAAATTAGATCTAAATTTTGTAAATTTTTTAAGTAATTAGCATAAAAATAAAATTAGTACCTTAAATTTTGCCCAACTTTGACCATGGCACGTTTTTTTCCTGTAAGTACCATTGATTTAATTTTCACAGCATGTAAACATAAATATTTAATTTGTTTAAATCTGAAATTTGGAAGTAAAAGCTTGAAAATTAAGCTAGTTATTGATTTTTTTCTTGAGGCTCTATTGTAGTCATTTGCTATGATTACAGAATACAGATGCAGGGTCCCACTCCAGGTCACTGGAAGTCAGCTATGCCAGGGTTTCTGATTTGTTACAGTCAGTGGGGGAGATCCCCTGCTGTGACAGGTGTACAGTTATTCTCATATCACCACACCAATCACCCCCCCCCCCCCTCCCCCCACCCCCGCAAACCCAACCCACCAAGTGTTATGCAGTATTGTTATTGTTTTCACTGTATCTCCTTAATTGTAATGCTGTTTCCACTCTGATATGCAAAAACTTTCCTTGAAAAAGTAATTCAAGGTGTAATCCAGAAGATGCAATGTTGTGTAATGTAGCATTTTTAAAGAAATCATTTTTCTTTTAAATGATTTTACCAATCATAATGGAACCCATCAGTATGCTGAAATTATGATAAAATATGAAGCACATTATGGATAAATAAAGACACAATTAAAAATTGTGAAATCTAAATCAAGTATTTTTTTTAGATATTTATTGTTTTGCAGATTTAAAAGATATATTTTTGTGGTAAAAAATAAATAAACATTTGTATGCATGATGTGGTGTTATCTGACAAGATTGAGATTTATGATGATGCAATTGAGAATTATGAATCAACTTTTATATTTAGATATATATTTGTTATATTGAAAATGTATAGAAATATAAACTTAAATTAAAAAAAAATTGATGTGATAAAAAAATGAGGATTTATTACAAACATTTGTTCTTTATTTTCCTGCATCAGCAGAATTTGAGATCAGGCTTTGTTTGCCATGTTTTATGTTGTTAATTAGTTATATTTCAACTGTATACATTTCATAAAAAAAAAACATATATTTAATAATATATATTATACAAAAAAAGATTTGATTGAACAAATGTGTAACCTACTGAAATGTCAACAGTTAATCGAAAAGCCAACTAATGATAATGGTAATTGTACAGATCATTTGTTAAAAAACTGCTCACATGCTTCAGTTTCAACATTAGGAAACACATGGTCAGGTCACAAAATATTATTTGCAACAATTTCTTGCTCATCAATACAAACCAATCATATAAACCAACCATGGCCTTTATTACCTCTTCCTCTTACACTTTATCTCCATTTGATATTATTTTAGATTTTTACCTTCAAGGTTAACGTCAGCTGAGCACAGTGACCCATAGGTCCCTTGTTTTCATTTTTCATGAATTAAACTTCATCATAATTCTATCAGAAGTGTTGCCTCCTTATTATACTATACACTGGTGTTTTCATTTCAGAATATTTCATATTTTTCAGGTACGGGAGCCCAGGCCTCCGTCTGATAAGAGAAAGTCTCCAGCAGTAATGCCAGTCGTTGTGAGAAAGCTCAAACCAGCCTCTGAGCTGGAGAAGCCCACACCTAGAATGTAAGTATAAGAGTATAACAGAAAGTAATGTACAGTAAACCTCTCTATTATGGACCCTGATAGGACCTTGGTTTTAATTTAATTTTAAATAAAGGTGCCCATATAATAGGTTATTAGCCTCAGTCTGCTGCACACTGGACTGCTTCAGGTAACCATCATAGAGAGGTGCCCATTGTAGAGAGGTGCCCATTGTAGAGAGGTGCCCTTGAAATAAAGATTTCCCTGTATACCTGTTTATTAAAGAAAAAGGTTGTTCTTAAGGAACATTTTAACACTCAGAGTCACAGACAGAAGTTGGAACACAATGTGAGAATCTCAGACTTGATACAGAAGTGCTTGAGTCTGTGTTTTAAATTTATTCAGAAATACTTATTACTGATAATGTTAATTTTACTGTTAACAGTGAAATGGTGCACTTTTAAATTATCTTACATTTGTTTTCTGTGTATTATATTTCGCATTCCAAGATGTGTTATTTTTCATACTGCTGTAAATTTGTAGGGTCACTGTTGCCAGGCCAGCTCCCTATGATGCCCCACTGAAGCCTATTGACTATACAGGTATGTATAAAAACATTATAAAAATACCAGCTTCTGTGGTGTATATTTAGAGCACAGGACTCAAAGCTGGGAGATAGTGAGTTCAAATATCAGCCGAGGAGCAACAAGATTTTCACAGTCAGACAGTACCCAGTGTGAGTGCTCTGCAGGCTTAATCACCCTTGTATCACTCACAAATGAGTGTGTCTTTGGGGGATTTCTTGATGTTATGACCCAGCAATGGGAAGGATTACACACCCTGGACCCACAGGTCTGGTAGACACAGGGCCTAGATGACACCAGGGTACAAAATAATAAGATATGAAGCGAGTGCTACTGCCCTGTAATGCAGTCCAAAACCAAACTGGAACTCTACAAATGTACAAACACAGATTAAGAATTAGAAAAGCCAGCTTAAAAATGGAAGTGGTAACCACCACCCCCTGAAAAAAAGGAAAAGAAAAAAAATTTATCTCTGCTTTTGTGTGTCAAGGTGTACACCAAAGATATTTTACTCGCTTTGCAGACAGGTATACACACCAAAAACTAGAAATTTGCATTCTAAGGAACGCAAGCCTCTGCCATGTAGGCGGTCTATTCTGGGATGCTCCCAAAACTATGTTTGGATTCACTTATTTTGTCCATATTCCCAGGATCAATTGTGCATAAGTGGCTGTACATTTGTGAATATTCCTTTACAATGTTCCTGAATTTTAATCATGTCCCTGAATCTAAATGTCCCAGATCCACACCTAAATCTAATTGATTCTTCATCAGCCAATTCCAAAAATGCCCTTAAAATTTCACGCCATTCTGTTCATGATTGTGCGAGTTATTATGTGAACAAACAGACAAACGCAAGCAGGGATGAACACATAACCTGAACACAAAAATGTTTTTCAGTGTAATGGTCTAAACCATAAAATGTAAACTCTATCAGCAATAATAAAGTTTTAGCTCACTTCTTGATGGTATGATGTATTTGATGTATTTCCTTTAACCGCACTCTTGAGTGATGGATAATCCGTTCCATCCATCTTTTTCTGCCCTCAGACATACATGAACAATTAATGTGCCACACAATATCTCAAAAATCTTATCTCATGTTTATTTCTCACTAATATAGCTGCTGTATCTTAAAGTTCTCCCCCAGTAATAATGTTTTGGTAAAACTTTCCTAGTTTTCTTATGATTCAAAAAGTTTTCAAATGACTAACATAATTTTCCTAGGGTAGAACTATCTATAAAGTCACTTAAATCCACTATAGTTGTAGTGTATGATGTATGCATCTTTATACTCAAGAATGTAAAGATACTTTACATCAAGTTTCAAAATTCTCAAATGTATAAGTGAAATATTCAGCATTATGATAGATGTCCCCAAGATCTCCTACCAAGCCAAAAACTGGGTCTTTGCAACATTGTTCCTTTGAGAAATTAAGGAGAAACCTCAATTTTTTATTAGAAACCTATTTTCACACTTCAAGACTGCCAAGTATCAAAACCACTCATCTGTTTTTCCTCATATTTACCATAAATATTCTTGTATATAGTTCCTATGTACATGGCAGAAATTAGGTCTGTATTATATAATTGTATCCGCCAAAACAGAGTTTTGCGGATACTATGTTTTCAGCTGCACGCCGCCGCCACGTAGGTGTCCGGAGAACTCCTCCGTAACCGCTGGGAAGAATTTTACGAAACCCGGGATTATGTTCGGGTCACATGTGAACTGCTGCGCCCCGATTTTGTTTTGACCTCTGACCTTTCCTCTGCGCTCTGCATCCGTTTGTTCGTCTGTTTCCACACATAAACCAACATATCTCGGGAACCGTTTGACAGATCAGGAAAATTTTTTTGCACAAATGTAGCCCTTGGAGAGCTTTATAACATACACAAAAAATGGTGGCGCCACCTGCAACCATGTTTGCACAGTGTCCATCTGTTCATCTGCCTTGGGTTAAAATCACTCATATCTCTGCAGTGATTTGACTAATTCACCTGAAATTGGGCATGCGTATACATCCTGGATAGCTTTTGTGATTTTATGACAGGTGGCGCCGCCTACATTCACGTTTACGCTGCAGACATCCAAGCTCATATCTCAGGAACCGTTTGACCGATTGGGCCAAAATTTTGCATGTGTATAGATCTCACATAGCTCTTTATCATACGCAAAACTGGTGGCGCCACCTGCAGCCATTTTTGCACAGCTCCCATCTGTTTGTCTGCCATGGGATAAAATCACTCATATCTCGGCAGTGGTTTGACATATCTGCCTCAAATTTTGCAGGTTTATACATCCCTGACAGCTCTCTTGATTTTATGACAGGTGGCGCCACCTGCATTCTAGTTTATGCAGCAGCCATCCAAGCTCATATCTTGGGAACCGTTTGACCGATTGGGCCAAAGTTTTGCATGTGTATAGTTCTCACATAGCTCTTTATCATACGCAAAACTGGTGGCGCCACCTTCAACCATTTTTGCACAGCGTCCATCTGTTTGTCTGCCACGGGCTAAAATCACTCATAAACATATAGTGGTTTGACTTATCTGCCTCAAATTTTGCATATGTATACAACTTGGACGGCTTTCTGGATTTTGTGGTAGGTGGCGCAACCTACATACACCATTTGGCTGCAGACATCCATGCTAATATGCAACACTTCACTCTATTTCCCCTTGCCACTCAATCCATGCCTCACTTCACCCGTTCCACTCTGATTTAGGCAGATACACGTAGTCGCTTGTCGACTACCCGTATTCTAGTTTAAAAAAGTTATGGGCCCAAACATATTGCACTTTGTAAAAAATCAGGAAAAATATTTGGTCACTTAACACAAAAAAAGTTAAAGCTAGGGACTTTTTTCCGTAATATAACTTTAATTAATCAAAATTTAATTGTATACCAAAAATTAGATCAAAATCTAATAAAAATATTAGCACAAATATAAAATTGGTACCTTAAATTTTGCCCTAATTTGACCACGGCACGTTTTTTTGTCGTAAGTATATTTAATTTATTTTTCACAGCTGGGATACATGTGGATTTAATCTGTTGAATTCTGAAATTTGAAAGTAAAAGCTTAAAAATTATTCTAATTATTGAAGTTTTTCAGATGCTCTAATGTATTTGCATTTTGTATATCCTAGACCCCACTCTTGCTCACTACAGCCTTGCCTAGCTAACCTTATTAGTGATGCAGCACTGGCAGAACACCCCTGCTGTAATAAACATACACTTATTCTCATGGGCCCTACCCTAACACTCCACCCCCCCCCCCTAAGGTCCCCCCCCAAAAAAAAACACCACATCACAAATTATATTGCAATACATGATTTGTTATTGTCAACTGTATTTCTTTAAATGTAAAGCTGTTTTTGATCCAATGTGCACAAATTTTCATAAAATATTAATTCAAGAAGTAATTCAAGAGATGCCACGTTGTTCTGATGTAGCATTTTTAAGAAATTATTTCCTTTTAAATAATTAAACATAATATAATTTAACCCATCAGTAGGCATAATTTGATGATATATATAACAAATCATGGAGAAATAAAGGTTCAATTTAAACTTGTGAATTCTGGAAGTGTTTTTTTTCATATATTTATTGCTTTACAAATTTGAAAAATATATTTTATAAAAAAAAAAAAAATATATCTGTGTGCATAATGTGATGTTACCTTACTAAATTAAAAATAAATGTTGATGCAATTTAGATTTGTGAATCAATTTAAATATTCAGATATATATGATATACTGTAAATATATAGTAAAATTTATAAACTTAAAAAAATGACTTAACAAAAGAAAAAAATAGGATCTTATGCAAATATTTGTTCATTATTTTCCTGTCTCAGTTGAATGGAAATGAAAGTTATTTGCTTTGTTTTTTATCTCCCTGCCTGTATTTAAATATTTAAAAATAATTTCATTTAAATTAAAGTTTATCTTTTACGTATATGCAAAGGTGCTGTAACTCTCACCAGTCCCTGTAAGCACCATTGAATTTGATTCTGTATTTTGTGTTTATATCCAAAGGTGTTGTAACCCCCCCCCCCCCCCCAAGTCATTGAGCCCTAGTTCCTGAGCACTGAGGATAGTAAAAAATCTATGGTGATGCAGTTATAACTGTCACAATTAGCTGAGCGCTGTGACCCATGGGTCCCTTGTTAAGATCTGTCTGAATGCCCACCTTATGCATACTTTTCATTGATACTTCTTTTTGTTATTATTCTGTTTAATGTAAAATCAGATCATCAGTATTTATTTCATATGCCTAAATTTCCATTAGTTAAAATTCTTGTCATTTTGCAGGAGGTGCTGGTGCCCGTTTTGACAATGAGGGTAATATTCTTCCCCACAGCATTCTGGGAAGTGTTGAGGAATTCAAACAACAAGCCTTGCAGCAAGGAGACATCCCTGTTGTAAGTTTTTAGAAATGTTATATCCCAGTGATGTAATGTTATGTTCCAGTGTTGTAATGTTATATCTCAGTGTTGTAATATTATGTCCCAGTGTTGTAATATTATGTCCTAGTGTTGTAATATTATGTCCCAGTGATGTAATAATATGTCCCAGTGTTGTAATGTTATGTCCCAGTGTTGTAATGTTATTCCCCATTGTTTTAATGTTTTGTCTCATTGTGATAATGCTATATCCTAGTTCATTATATTTTATCCCAGTGTGGTAATGTTATATCCTAGTTCATTCCATTATATCCCAGTGTTGTATTGTTATATCCCAGTGTTGTAATGTTATATCCAAGTTCATTCTATCCAAGTTAACTACTGGTTTTTGTACATATTCTGCTTCAGATAAATAACTTTCTTTGTATTGATATATATTATTAATGAACACATTCTGTTTAAAAAAAAAGACTTAGCTCATCAAATTTAATAACCTCAATATACAGATTTTGCTCCTAATATTTGAACTCTCCCGTTCAGTGGCTGTGTCTTCCTCTGAACAGAGCATTTTGCGCCTGTGTAATGATTAATGCATCAAAATGCCCCAAGCAAATCAACAAAAGACAAGGGTGTGAATAATTCAGATGTAAAACTGGTGTTACTGAGTGATGTGCCTCGTTCATTAACTTTTCATGAGTTTATGGGTTCATTGACTCCTTCATAAACAACATTATCAGGAAGATGGTGCTGCTCCCCGGGGGACAAGCAAGGTGTCAGTAAATACAGGTAGCATTTCTCAGGGCTTTTTTACTCTAAAAAAGTATACAATACTGATGCTATTTTTTTAAAATGTTGAAGGTGATTAGAAAATGAGTTAATTTGATTTTCTTACTGTTTTGTGATTCTTTCATCTATGTTCCCATTTTATCATAAATCTGGATGAATCGTACATTTAATGCCTGCTACATAAAAAAGTACCATTTTGTTGCTTGCCGGAATCAAAGATTTCGGCAAGCATATTGGTCAGTCGCGTATGTCTGTTTGTCTGTTTGTCTGTTTGTTTGTTTGTCACCACTCTCCTGGCCACAATTTTGCGACAATAACCTTGAAACTTACAGTGATGTTCGAAAACATAATTTCTAGGTGCCCTATTGTTTTTGGTTAAAATAGGTCAAAGGTCAAGGTCAAGGTCGTCAAAACTTCTCAAAACGTTTTTTTCTTCATATCTTTGTGACTATTAGTCATATCTACTTCAACAATAGCTCATTTTAATCGTCATTCCAAGGCCTGTCATCTGGTGTGTAGCTGACTCAAATTTGCCGTAACCATGGTTACAAATTTCTGGGGAAAAGTCATGATATTCGAAAATAAGGGATCTTATTTTTCTAACTTTGTCAGTTTTAAAGCTAGAGTGATCTAGTTTTTTGCATCAGGTAGCATTCAACTAGTACTACAAGATTTTATTACAAGTCTTGCAGTATCTCGTAAAATATCTCGTGAATAGAGATATTTCGAGATTTCATTCATCTTGCGCCAAAGGCCACATTATTGCAGGAATCTTTTTGAAACTGACATATCATAAGTCCTAGACTAGTATCTCGAAATTGTTTTTTCATTTTTTTAATATGGCTGCTAGGGGGCGCTGCACACGACCCTCACACAGATATCATTACATTGGCCATATCTCTAAAACCCAAAGCCTCAATTACATAAACTATAGCTTATTTTTTCCCTCTGAGTCTTCTCCATAAACTGATAATGTCATCTGGTCTCAGTGTTGTGTCACTTTGTCATTGTGTCTGTCTGTTTGTCAGTTGTCCTCAAATTCGCCTGCTTGCTCTTGCGTCTAACATATAGCATTCTACAGGCCACAGTTTTGAAAGAATCCTTTTGAAACTGTTACTTCTTAAGTCTTACACTAATATCTCGAAACCAATTTTTCATTTTCCGGATATGGCCGCTAGGGGGCGCTGAACTCGAACCTCTCCCAACATATCATGTTTTGGCAATATCTCCAAAATTATAAGCCTCAATTACATAAACTATAGCTTATTTTCTTCCTCTGAGTCTTCTCCATAACCTAGTGTAGTCATCTGGTCACAATTTTGTGACACTTTGTCAGCGTGTCTGTCTGTTTGTCAGTTGTCCTCAAATTCGCCTGCTTGCTCTTGCGTCTAACATATAGCATTCTACAGGCCACAGTTTTGAAAGAATCCTTTTGAAACTGTTACATCTTAAGTCTTACACTAATATCTCGAAACCAATTTTTCATTTTCCGGATATGGCCGCTAGGGAGCGCTGAACTCGAACCTCTCCCAACATATCATGCTTTGGCAATATCTCCAAAACTATCAACCTCAGTTACATAAACTGTAGCTTTTTTCTTCCTTTGAGTCTTCTCCATAACCTGGAGAAGTCATCTGGACTCAATTTTGAGTCACTTTGTCAGTGTTTTCGTCTATTTGTCAGTTGTCCTCAAATTCGCCTGCTTGTTGGCTCTTGCGTCTCACATATAGCATTCTGTAGGCCACAGTTTTGACGGAATCCTTTTGAAACTATTACATCTTATGTCTTACACTATTTTCTAGAAATAAATTTTTCATTTTCCTGATATGGCTACTAGTGGGCGCTGCACACGACCCTCCCACACATACCATTGTATTGGCCATATCTCTACACCAAAAGCCTCAGTTACATAAGCTATAGCTTATTTTCTTCCTTTGAGTCTTCTCCATAACCTGATTAAGGCATATGGTTTCAATCTTCTGTCACTTTGTCAGTGTGTCCATCTGTTTTTCCGTTATCCTCAAAGTGCCTGCTTGCTGGTTCTTACGCCTTACATAATGCATTCGACAGGCCACAGCTTTGACGGAATCCTTTTGAAACTGAGACATCTGATGTCATACACTAATAATACGAAACGCATTTGTCGTCTTCGAAATATGTCTGCTAGAAGGCGCTACAGTCGAGCCTCCCAAGTATATCATTAATTCGCCATACCTCCAAAACTATAAATCTAAATTACATAAATTATAACTCATTTTCTTCCTTTGAATCTTCTCAATCACCAGGTTATGTCATCTGGTGTCAATCTTGTCTCACAAAGTCAGTATGTCTGTCTGTTCGTCTTTTGTTGTCAGCTTTGTCTGCTTGCCTGTTCATTTGTCATTCTACGGGCCACATATTCTCAGCAATGTCCCTGAGAGTCATTCTATTAATAGAAAACCGACAATATGTTCTGTCTGTCCGTCTGTGTTTCACTTCCGATTTCCGGCAAGCGTTCGACCTATGGTCGTCTAGTTTTTATAATTAATTATCAGTTGGTATGAACTTCATTTAGAAATAAATATTAACACAAAATGATAATTAATGCATCTTATTTTACCATTTGTGAATGATCATGAAAGACTTCATATCAGTATTGACTTAAATAGATGCACTGCACGAAAAGTTATCAAATTGTGTCCTAAATATTAAAGTTTTGTCCATAAAATTCCTTAAATTTGGTTCTTTTATAAATTTACAAAGCCCAATTTTGTATTAAATACATGAAAAGATGAATTTTGTGACAGTTGTGTTCACTCATAAATGAGTGTGACTTTTGGGGGTTCCTCAGTATTATGACCCAGCAATGGGGATGACACACCCAGGACAGGCCTCGTTGATGCCAGGATTGTTGAGTGTAAGCCCTGATCACATCAAAAACCTTCATGGAATTCCTCAGATGTACATGGTACATTGTTAAAAAAGCATTAAAAATGGAGACTTCCAACCAAAAAAAATAAGAAAAAGAAATGAAGGGTTGCTCAGTACATAGTGCCAGTGGTTCTTCTGTTTTGCTTGGACATTTGTGTGTATCTTAAAAACTAAAGAAGGTTATCATGAAGAAGTTCATCTGCCAGGATAACTTGTATCATAAAAATTAAAAAAGCAAGGCCGTCAACTCTGCCAATTCAGAGGCCCACATATGGTTGGAACTATAATAAAAGCTAAGTTGAGGCAGCAGTTTCCATGAAAAATTTATGGTTCATATTCACCTACCTTTTGCAAAAGAATTTATGTGATTTCTGGCTTCCTCTGTGTATATATTAATGATCTAAGGATAATTTTGGTTGTGAGAAGTTCTTATAACCCCTTCCTGAAGCTTGTATGAATTTGTTTTTTAGTAACATATTTGTAAACACAGCAGTGTTGACAAACGTGAAAACATGTAACCTTATGTGGTAGGTTACATATATGCAGAGGTAGAAAGAACACGTTTTGCAAAAAGCCATTTGCAGAGCTCTAGCTGATTTGACTTCCTACTAGATGTCCTTGCTGAATTTGTTTTTAGCGAACCTGTGAGCTTATGCGATGGCGCGGCGGCGTCCGTCTGCCGTCCGCCATCAAAGGTGGGCTGTCCGCCGTCCATTGCTTAGGTCAGATACCGTTGGAGCTAGCAGCTCAAAATTACATGTAAGAATTAGTCACATGTTCAACTTGGTGCCCTAGAGCTGATTATTGGGTATCTGAATTAATTTAGATTTTATAGAGAAAAAGCTTAAAAACTTTTAAAAATCTTCTTCTCTGAAATTGTCAAGCCAAATTGTCCAATATTTGACAGAAATGTTCCCTGGAACAATCTCTCTCAAGTTTGTTCAAATGGTTCCAGTTCGGTGATTTTTTACCCAGTTACAGGAAGTTGAACTTAGCCATTTGCATGCTAAAATTACAATCTCAGAAAGGCTGGAGCTTTCATCATCAAATTTTATGTTAATGTTGGTCACTTGAGTCATATCTGAAATTGAGGTATTGGTGGTGCCAAGAGGTATACAGAGGGCTACAAAAAACTTCTCCTCTGAAAGCGTAAAGCCATATTGTTTAATATTGCACAAAAATGCTCCTAGGATAGTGCTTTCTTAAGTTTGTTCAAATGGTCTCTGTTCAATGACTTCTGGCTGAGTTATTGGAAGCTGAATATAGTCAAATGTTATAGCAGCCCATTTCTGCTCAGTGGCTGCAAAGATCTTCTCAAAAACCACTAGGTCAGATTCTTTAATCTCACACATGAATGATCCTTAGATGTTGATAATTCAAATTTGTTCAAATGGTTTTGATTCAGTGATTATCTTAGATTTTATACAAGTAAAGTTAAAAAAAAGATATAAAAATCTTTTTCTCCAAAACTGTCCAGCCAGATTGTCCAATCTTTCACAGAAATGATCCCTAGAACAATCTCTCCCAAATTTGTGTGAATGGCTCCAGTTTGGTGATTTTTGGCCAAGTTACAGAAGGTTTAACTTAGTCAACTGTGCCAAAAAGCATACTAAACTTAAAATCTCAGAAACAGCTGGAGCTGTCATCACCAGATTTTATGCCAATGTTTGTCACATGAGTCATATCTGAAATTGAGGTGTTGGTGGCGCCATCTACATTAATCTGTTTTTTACAAGCAAAAATGTAAGTTTAGACTCTTCTAGCTATTCTCTGGTTTTTTTTTTTTAGGAACTGTTAAGCTGATTGGTTATTATTAACAAGAATTGTTCTGTGGTATTGTTCTGTCAGTTTTATAAGAATAGATTGGGAAAATGCAGCTTAAAAAAAAGCAGTGTAGCCCATTGAACAAGGCTTTAAGTGTATGAAAACAGATTTGGCACATCGTCTAGACATCTCGAACCTGCCAACTGTGTCAGATTGTACAATAGGTCAAGTTACGCTCTGTATCTATAAATAACTTTGGCAGACTGCCAACCATTTCAGATTTGCCAACAGGTCAAGTTTCAGTCTATAAGAGCCTGTGGTAAGTTTCAGTCTGTAAGAGCCAGTGGTGCGGTTACATGTGGCACATTAAGTACCCTTGACCTGGGGGAAAGCTGAGCCTTCATTGCCAGGATGCATGAATAGGTGTGACTCAATACCAAAGCTAAAAGAGGAACTTGTTCTTAGATTTTATAGGGAAAAAGCTAAAAAACATTTTAAAATGTTCTCCTCCAAAACCTAAAAAGCCAAATTGTCCAATCATCTGTCCCAATATCCCTCCCTGGCAAAAAGAACATATCTGAAATATCCTGACTGATACATCCTAGTTTCAAAATGTCCTAGTCCAAAACGTGCAGGTCCGAAACATCCATTTTGCTGAAATCATAATGACTAAGGTAGATATGCAGGACATGAGAGGATCAGTATTAAATTTTAAAAATAAACATTCAAACTCCCAAACTTTGCACAGGTTTGCATAAGGCCTGTAGGCACATTGATATAAACAAAACAAGCAGCCTGTTTGCAGTGATATCCATATTTTCCAGCCTATTTTTACAAAAGCTCCAAAGGATTACCTTTAGTTTATATAGGTCAGATAGGTGATTGGGCCCCTTTAATAGTTTTCTGTGTCCTATATATCCCCTATAATCATTAAAAAAAATGGTGGTTCTTAAAGTATACATGTACTGTATTTTAAATTATACACAGAGGCATTAAGGTGGTTTTGTCTGCTGCCCCAGTCTTAGCTTACATGAAAGTCCTAAAAAATGGCCAGTTCAAGATCCAGACCTGAAAACTCCTGCAAAACAGATTTTGAGTGAAAGTTTTAAGTGAAAGCATCCTGGAAAAGTGGTTAGATCAGAGTTAACAAATAAATCAGGTCAAATTCAGGGAACCAAAAATGTTTTAAATTTTTCAGTGGACCTACCAAAGATTGTATTGTCATTCTACAAACTTTAATCCATACATATCAATAAACTGACCGTGACCCAAATCTATATTTACAAACTGAATTTTCATTGCTTGAAGTTATTTAATATTCCTGTCTCTTTCTTCACAGTTGTTAAAGAAGAGTTATAATCTACATAGATTAGTTATTGCCTTGAATTGTTGCATTATCCACGGTTTCATGTTAAATATTTGCCTCAGGAAATGCCCAAAAAGTCCTGTAAATTACCTTGAATTTTATAAGCCTTTATGTTTATCAATCTTATAATATAAGATGAATGTCGCCAAAGCTTCATTTTTATCATCAGAAGCTTGAACCATTTTAAGTGTTATAAGATTCCTTTTGTACATAACTTGTCTGAGCTGTATACATTATATCTGCTGATCACAACTTTTAGTTTTGCTTTTTATTTGGTATGTGTAAGACTAAGTAAGTAGATATTCTTATACATTTTACATCAGTGGTAAATTGATTATATTAATATTACAGGACCTGGCCGAAGTAAGAGAAGTTGAGCGAGTCAGACCTACTTCCTGTAAATATGAAAAGAAGCGAAAAGTGAGCCGTCATCCCAAACAGGAGTCTGTAGACGAGAGTAACGCCCTTCAGAATTGGCAGCGTCGAATGAGGGAGCGTCGCAAGCAACAGGGGCACCTGTCTAGTATGTGGTGCAATTTCTGTTTGAATTATTCATAGATATAATCATTTCACTCACTTTTAATATTTATTTACCTACTTTCTGCTTTTAAGGGGATATTGTCTACTTACTGTCACTTTTTATCTATCCACTTATATCATATTGTTCTAGACTGGCCCTGACTACAAGCAAAATTTTATCTGCTAGAATTTTTGCAGATACTATGTTTTCAGCCTGATGCCGCCATCGCATACAGGTTTCCTGAGAGCTCCTCCATAACTACTGGATGGATTTTTATGAAATTCTAAATTTTGATCGGGTCATATTTGAACTGCTGCGCCCTCATTGTGGATTGACCCCTGGCCTTTTCTCTCTGCAGAGCGTCCATCTGTGCATCTGTTTTCATACATAAACCCACATAGCTTGGGACTCGTTTGAACAATGAGGCAGAAATTTTGCACAAGTATAGCTGTTGGATAGCTGTATATCATACACAAAACTGGTGGTGCCATCTATTACCATTTTAGCACAGCATCGGTCTGTTCATCTGCCTTGGGTTTAAATCACTCATCTCACACACAATCATGTTTATGCTACAGACATCCCTGCTAATAATTAAGGACTGGTTTGACGTATCACCCTGAAATTTTGCAGGTGTATAGATCTTACATAGCTCTTTATCACACACAAACTGGTGGTGCCACCTGCATCTATTTTTGCATGGTGTCCAACTGTCTGTCTGTCTAGGGGTTTTAATCACTCATATCACAGCAGTGGTTTGACTTATCTGGCTGAAATTTTGTGTGTATACATCTTAGAAAATTTTTGTTGAGTTGGCAGGTGGCACCACATACAATCATGTTTACTCTGCAGCAACCATGCTGATATCTCAGGAATGGTTCAACATATCATCCTGAAATTTTGCAGGTGTATAGACCTTACATAGCTCTTTATCTCACATAAAAATAGTGGGCAACCCCCAACCTTTTCTGTGTGGTGTCCATCTGTTCCTCCACCTTGTGTAAAAATCACTTAGGCCTTAAAAATAAAAGGTATGGTTCTCAGGCACCGCCCGGATCAATTTTAAACCCCCGCATCAAAAATTTTTATTTTGATTTTCAATAGAAACTTACCAATTTTGTGCTGCAACCCCTCGGAGATTTCTTTCAAGGAGATAAAATCATACAATTTCCTTTTTTATGTAGGGTTTTTCCTTGTTTAGCAAAATAAATCTGTTATTATTATGCTTTTCCTTAATCATTTGTCATTTTTATCGAAACATACCAAAAAATTAAAAACAAAAAAACTGCCCGACCACATTGATTTCTGAACAAAAGTGCCTGAGAACCATACCTTTTTTTTATTTTAGCCTTATATCACACCAGTTGTTTGACTTATCCATCTGAAATTTTGCATTTGTATACATCTTGGGTAGCTTTCACATTCAGATGGCAGGTGGCGCCACCTACAATCATGTTTATGTGGCAAAAAGCCATGATAATATGCAACACATCTCACTTTGTTACCCTTTACCACTCAATCCATGCCTCCTTCACCCATCCCACTCTCATTTTGGCAGATACACGTAGGGACTTGTGACTACCTGTATCCTAGTTAAAAATTGTATGAGATAAGAGAAATTATTTTAAAAACAGCATTTTCCTCTGTGATTTATGGTTTGTTCAACATCTTGAGCAAGGCTGCATCTATCAGCTCTAAATCTTGTCAATGTTAATATGTAAATTAAGTTAAGGGTTCTATGTATCCTTAAAAACCTTGAAAGTGCATGAATTTAAAAATGATAATTATAAGTCCTTGAAAAAGGCAATTATATTTCTTTTAAAGTTTTTGAAAAATCCTTTAATTATGTAGCAGGACTACCTACTGTATTTTCACTTCTTACTTCAAGCATATTATTTGATTCCGTGCATTCAGCAAGCAAATGTTTGTGCTTGATTATAACCACTTAGTTGTGATAATAGCATCAGAAAGATTCTTAATATTAATAAAACTGAACCTTGAAAGTCCTTGAAATTTGCTTAGGGAAAGAAAGGTGTATGAACCCTGTAAGTTTATGGTCCACTGGTTTTGACAGTTTAAAATGTCCAAAATGGTATTAACTATTTCCTCTTTATCTGTGTAACCTGAATGTAAGCGACATTCATTCACAATATTAAAGGAAACATGGTTCTGTCATTTGGTTTTATAAGGATTTAAGGAATATTCTTTTGTTTTTCATTGACAGAGAATCCTGTAAGTTTACATGGTTCTTCTGTTTAGTATTTTAAAGATTAAAGTATTTTTTTTTTGTTTCATCGACAGAGAACCCAGGTAAGTTTATGTGGTTCTTCTGTTAAGTTTTTTAAGGATTTAAGTTTGTTCTTTTGTTTTTCATCGACAGACAACCCTGTAAGTTTACATGGTTCTTCTGTTTAGTATTTTAAATATTTAAGTATTTTTTTTGTTTCATTAACAGAGAACCCAGTTAAGTTTTTGTGGTTCTTCTGTTAAGTATTTTAAGGATTTAAGTATTTTTTTTTGTTTTATTGACAGAGAACCCAGGTAAGTTTACATGGTTCTTCTGTTAAGTATTTTAAGGATTAAAGTTAATTCTTTTGTTTTTCATCGACAGACAACCCTCTAAGTTTACGTGGTTCTTCTGTTTAGTATATTAAGGATTTAGGGAATATTCTTTAGTTTTTCATCGACAGACAACCCTGTAAGCTTACATGGTTCTTCTGTTTTGTATTTTAAGGATTTAATGTATATTCTTTTGTTTTTCATCTACAGAGGACTCTGTAAGTTTACATGGTTCTTCTGTTTGGTATTTTAAGGATTTAGGTAATAAACCTTTGTTTTTGTTGACAGAGCTTCTAGACAAGCCCGCAGAGCACCTGGTGATGAACCAGGCAGACAGTTACCGTAAAACTCAGGAGCTGCGCTACATCATCGACCGCACCATCCCAACTATGGACTATGGAAAGGGATGTAAGTTAGTTTATTTACATTCAGCTTGCATCAAGTTTTTCAGCTTCTGTGCCATTTTACATAAAACTGTGTCAAGGTCCAGCCAGTGGACAGATCTGCTTTTGGTCAAATTCTTTTCGGCAAGTTTTGGACTCAGTTGAATAAACAATATTATATACAGACTGTCTCCATGCCCTTGTCTGGATAGCATCACTTAAAAGAGCTCCTACATATTGAATGATATGCATTTAGGTTTTGCATGCAGTATGTTTCTGGTTTTTAAATTGTATATATATTATAATATCTACATTACTTTCTATGTAACCATGTCCCTTAAGTTTCACTTTAAAGAGCTCTTTCAATATGCAGTTGGGCTTTGCATGCAGTATGTTTCTGGTATTTGTAATTGCATATATCTTAATATCCAATAAAACCAAGCTTACTGAAGCATCTTTAGTAAAATAAAATATATTCAGATTGTAGTGATTTTAACCATTTTGCAGATCGTATTGGCAGTGAATTTTGGAAACAGCAAGAGAGGTTAGGAAATGACCTGACAGGTCTACAGTAAGTTGTGTTTCCCATCTCATTTTTTCAAACAATAATATCATCTTCATTGTTAATAAAGTCTGACTCCAGTGCTGCTACTTAATGATATTTGTTTCATACCTGACAACAGACTACACAGCAATATACCCTTCCTTTGCAACGGGACCCAACGGATCTCCATTTTCTAGTTGAAAGATAAAAAAAAAAACAGATGATCACTTATGAATAGTTTATTTTATGTAGTTGTTATCTGAAGCTGTCTCAGGTCAACAGAATTTACAATAGAATTAATACTGTGGTTGCCATTTTCAGATTTGCAACATTTGCAAAAAGGAAATTATCACCAAATTTAAACCATCATGAATAAGAGGCTGCATCATGGGAAGCAAGTCCAAAGGAAAAATATTGCTATTATTAATGATGTCAAATCTTCCAAATTATCTGCCAGTAATGAAGAGTTATTTCTGCAAAGTTGGTTTTAACTTTGAACCCTGTCCAGTCGTATTTGTGCATGTATTATCTAACATCAGAAATCCATATGGTATTACTGTATTTTGTGCTCATAAAAATGGATCCCTTGCAAAACAAAGAAAAAGTGAAAATCATAAAATTTAACCTAGCAAATATGAAGGCAACCACAGTATATATATTTGTTAAGGTCGGCTTTCCCTGATTAATCTTGTATAAATAATTGATTGCTATGCAATGTTTCGTACGTCCTTCCCGTTTAATCATTTACTCATGTCATTTTCTGTGACCTTCAGCATGACCTTGACTCAGACAGAAAAAGGTTATCCAGTGCCCATTGAACACATTGGTGTGCCCAAGACTGTCCTAGAAGAAAAAGGTAAGTTTAACCTACTATGATGTACATCAGCCTCAGCTTAAGAATTTATGATTGTATCATTAACAAACAATCTCACATAAAAGATCAAATATTTCCTGAGGGGCTTCTTGTAAAACATCTTCTAATACCGAATGCTCTGGTGTCTGACCATGACGACATAAACCAACAGAGCTTATATACAGTAGAATCCTCAATACCATCCAGACAGGTTATTACAGTCAGATTTCCTTGCATTATTTGATACCTCACCCTAAAGTTTAATCCCTGTGATGAGGCTAACCCTCTTATATAGCCACTTAATGTGTGCTCAAAGCTGTGTTTCACTTACAAACGAGTACGCTTTTGGGGGTTCCTCTGTGGTATGACCCAGCAATGGGGACAATCACACACCCAGGGCCCACAGGTGCAGTAGTTACCGGGCCTGGTAAGAAGAAGCATGTGATACTGCCCTGCCTGGTAGTCCAAACCAGAATGGTATTCTGCAGATGTACATATAATTAGTTAGCTAGCATTAAAAAAAGTGGAGTCAGTTACCTCCAACAAAAAATCATTTAAAATAAAATTATTAGCAGTCATAAAACAATTTTAGACCTGTATTGCATTCATTCTGGTGGTAAAATTACAGCCATAGAACCATTCTTTGAAGTTCTTTAAAATTTTTAAGGAATATTTAAGTGCAGTCAAAATGCAGTGATAACTTAGCAAATACTGACATACATAACCTGTACTAGATTTAATTTAGGTGACTGTGATAAACATTTTTTGATACAATGTTTGTTTGTACATACTAGAAAAATCTTGATACAGCATTGAGATAATCCTACAGTATAATTTACAGTAAATCCCCAAGACTCAAGAGTGTATTAGAAACTATATTTAATATTCATTTTTAACGAATATTAACTACACCATTGCAGATAAGGGACAAGATCAACAGGATATAAACAAGCATAGCTGGATACTGATAATGATCCGGCATGGTTAGAGAGATACATGCTTTAATTTGCACATTTATTATATATCATTAATATATATTCAACTGCTGATCCCACATAATTGTACCCTGCAGCTTTATAATGTCATATATATATTAATACTTACAGGAACTGATATGGAACAAAAATAGTTAAACACTTTTTAAATATTGTCAGTGACAATTCAGACTCACTGTATATTAAAAACTTAATATTCTCTATACCACCACCCCTGTCCACCTATTATTTTGCACTAAAACTTACCTTTAATTACCTCAAGAGGTTAATCATACAAATGTGGCGATTATCTAAGAGCAAAATCCTGTTCTGTCATGTTTGGATTTTATATGATTAATTTAGAAAGAAATGTGACTGAACAGGTATATGGTCATGTGACATATACGTGATAACCTAAGCTGACAATCTTAAACTACAAATATTTGATGACTCTTAGAGATGACGCCATAATGGTTTAGTATGTCACACAATTGTTACCTCACACATACGTCCCTCCTACAATACATGGATAAACAGATTTGATATGATATGGTAAATATATTTATTTCAAGCTTATTTAAATATCATAAATTTTCACATTACTTCCTTTGATTAAAGCAAATTTGCAGTGAAAAACAAAATATGTTTGAAATAAATATTGTTGAAAATAAGGTGGACATGGGTGTTGGAACAGAGAATATTGTCCAACAAAAGATAAGTCAGGACAGGAAACTTTGATGTTATTCAAAATATGCTATTTTGCCTGAATCCTGTGCAAGATTAATTTATTGTTTGTGCCAAGTTATACATTTTGGGAGTGCAGAGCAAATTAATCTGATGTAAATGCCATATAGATTGGACAAGATGTTAGTTTATTTTGGCAATTAAGTGGGATCCTTTTTATTTCACAGAATATTTGTGTCATATTACTGAATATGCATATGATATCACAAAAGAACACCAAAAAAAAAAAAAAGAAATTGATTTTGTATGAAAAGATTGATAAATTTTTTGCAATTCTGAAATACAGAAAAATGTGTGATATTTCTGCACAGAATATCTTTGATTTTAATGTATTCTCCTGCCAAGCTTTAGATCTGAAAAGTATCATTTTGTTTTTTGCCATATTTTGTTGCAAGAGTATGCTGAATTACCAGTTCATACACCAGTATGTCTTTCAGTAATATGGCACAAAATATAGTTACTAAAACGTTAAATTTCAGACCATACGCACACTTTCTGATTACATTTAATAATATCAAACTTTCAGACTGAAAGAAAAGTATGGCCAAAACCTGTATCAATTGCATATCCATTGACATATATATTTATATGTTGACAATGTCTGTTGACATTGGGGACCAAGCACTAATATAGTGGTACCACATGCTTATGTCAATATGACATCATAATAAAAGTAGCCAAAATCTCAGATTATAGTCTTTTATAGTTGTCACTGCTGCACACACTTAATTATTAAATTTATGAGAATTTACCATTTTATATAGAGTGAGGACACTGCACCATATTGTATGGAGCTTCATGAAGCATTTTAGCATGGATTTTTAATTTTTATATTATCCTTAAGATCCATGTAGTATATTAGATGTAAATGTCAGAAATAAACTTGTTAATCTGAATAACAATAATTTATTCTGAATTCTCTCAGCCAAACTGTCACCATCTTCAGCTGTTATTATCATCAGCAATCCAGGGGGTATCATGTAATCCTTGTAGCAAGCATTACTATTAGGGATGAAAATCAATAAAATAATCAATGGCTGGAACATGAACTAATATGATTATTGACTGCTGTGACGATTGCTCTGACAATTAGTAATATTTTGGATGATGGTCCATGCAAGAAAATGAAATAAAAATGGGTGCAAATATCCTAAATTGGTAGAGCAAACCAAACAGTTTTTTGGGTTAACCTCTATTGCCGAGAAATAAACTGTTACTAAGATTTTGAAAGGCTAAGAATGTATTTAAAGACAAATAAAGATAAAGAAATGCAATTCAAGCCTGTAGCCTTTATTTCCTTCAACAAGACAGTTTTGAGGTTGGTCTGAATACATCAGGACACCTGCTCTTATTGGTCTGATTCTTGGCCCTGTGTCAGAAACTGTGTTATCAGACCAATGAGAGAGGGTGTTGCATGTTTAAAGTTTGGAGCTGGATGCACAATGCAATACCACTGTATCATTGGTCTGATTACAATTCTTTTCTCTGTGTGCACCCAGGTGTTCTTACTCAGAAAATGTTGCTATACAAAGCAGCAGTTACACAAAAAAAAGAGATCTGGGACGACTGCAGTGTGTGTCCACTGTGTGAGGAGCCTACTGCTAGCCAACACTAAGTACTATTCAGAAGTTGGTTCTGATGTAAAGAACAGGCAAGATACATAATGAGGATTACAAGAACCTCAAAATTTTACTTGCCATAAGCAGCAGAATTAGGAATGGGAGTGTAACACAAACAAAAGGCTGCCAGAGTATTTCAGTTTATTTCTGATGTTTGTATCTTTATATACCAGTATCAATTCATGCACTTTAGATTCTGATGAATGTAACTTTAGACCATAGTATACAGATCAGATTTAGTATCAAATGGTCTGATTTTAGCATGAATATTCACAGTTACGTTTCAATTTTATCTGCTACAATTGTTTGCATATATCAGGTCTTATGTAAACAACAATTTATGCTTCTTCCTTTATTGTAAACACAAAAATTTAATATCTAAAGTCATTAGATTTATGCCTAAAAATAATCCTTGACGTCTTATTCATTTTGTTGAAGCAGTCATGTTGACAGTAAAAACTCTGCAAAACCAAATTTTTATATTTTTGCTTTCACTCCCTATGTTGACACAGTGAGTCAATTCAGTGTGCTTTTATGATAAAGTTACAGCTGTCCTCTGGACTCAGATCCAATTAATATATCATCATGCCTCAATTTCATTTCTGCTTTAATTATAAATTACAGATAGTATTTGAAGTGCACTTAATTTTTACACAGGACCCCATTTGGACCCAAGTAAATTGCTTTTTTTTAATTGCATTTTTAAAACCATTTTTATTTTTTTTTTACATTGACAGACATATAAATACATATGTATGTTGTGTGTGCATACCCACACATGAGTAAATATATATATATATATATATATATATATATATATATATATATATATATGTATATATATATAAATATATGTATGTATATATATAAACATGTATGTGTGTATGTAATGTTTACATATTTAATGATGCATAATGGTAATTTAGTTAAATATACCTGTATATTTAAATATTCTAGTTATTTTACTTATATATATGTCAGAGACGAGATTGAAATCCAGGCGGATTTTAAATTCGCCTAGACGAGATTGCGATTGTGATCTGGCCTAGGCGAGATTGCAATTGTGATCTCGGCTAGACAGATTTTAAACTCCTCTAGACGAGATCACAATCGCAATCTCGCCTAGGCGAGATTAAAATCCATCATGGACCAGGCCAGGATTTTAATCTCGCCTAGGCGAGTTTAAAATCTGTCTGGTGTCATCCAGGCGAGTTTAAAATCTGCCTGATATCACTTGGGCGAGTTTAAAATCTGCCTAGGCGAGATTAAAATAGTGATCTGATCTAATTTCCCAATAAATTATGCATTGTAATTGACTTAGGAAAGATGTTTTCAGTCAGATTTTCAGTATTTTAACACTGAATGGTTATGTATAGTTCACAAGTTATATTTTTATTAATATTTACAGAATATTATATTATTAATGTAATAATTAACATTAATTTTGGAAATGGAATATTTTATATTATATATTTTTTATTAATATGGTTATGTATAGTTCACAAGAAAATATATTTAATAATATTTACAGAATATTATAATATTTATGTTATAATTAACATTAATTTTTTTTATTTTATATTTTTATTTATAAACTAGGTAATAAGAAACTTACATTGGTATTGTATATGGCATATTCAAATGATATATGATGTGGGCTGCTGCTGATTATTTACATAATAATTTTGTTGTCAATATTAATTTGAAGGGAAACTGGTATTAGTAATATTAGTAATGTAGTTTTTTAAAAAGACAAAAGGAACATAGCTCATTTGTTTTTATCAATATAATTCAATGCATGTTCACATGCATAAATGATCTATTACTCTATGAATCTAGAAATCATATTTATTCTGATATGATATAATACTGTCCAAAAAAAGGCAGTTATCTTGTAACACAGTCTACATAAATATTGAAGCTTCACAAAATGCCTCACAAAACATTAAAAAAAAAGATCAGAAGAATATTATATACATTATAAGAAAAGACTAAATAAGACAAAGAAATATTCACATGCATACATCTGTGTATCAACTTTTACCTTTTCTCATATGATGTTTAATTACCAAAAAAAAGGATGGTGTATCAAAGTCCATCATAAATACTGAAACCCTGCATATTTTGTACCATAAGTGTACATGTTTTGACTGTTGAGTGTTGAATACCTGGGTGAAAAGAAACATTTGAACTAGATTAACCAACTAATTTGTTCTGTTTGTCCTGTAAGAACTATCAAATAGGATGATTGTTTATGTTAATGTGTAATATACTCATTAAATAGTCAAGTAATAGCTTTCTAGACTAATCTATCTTTCTGTCTATCTATCTATCTAGAATTGATTCAATATGCAAGTGGATGACATTTTCCCCCCAGATTTGCTCTTCATAATATCTCATAAGTGTGCTTCAATATACCTCTTGTTACTCTTTAATTGCCATATATTGAAATACAATTACAAATTATTTTTTTGTAAAAATTATTAGTGATATTTACAAACACAAGGTTGTTAAGAAAACTGGAGAAAAAAAATAAAGATTAATAAATGTTTTGCAAATAATTGGTATGATAAGGATGCTGTAGACCACATGAAACACATCAAAGGTGCAAATAATAATCAAATATCTATTTCATAATTCTGTTTCCAAAATTAATGTTAATTATCACATGAATAACTATTACATTACTGTAAAAAAGTTAATTATTACATTAATACTATAATATTCTGTAAATATTAATAAATATATTACCTTTTAACTATATATAACCATTCAGTGTTAAAATATTGAAAATCCGACGGAAAACATCTTTCATATGTCAATTACAATGCTTAATATATTAGGAAATTAGATCAGATCACTATTTTAATCTCGCCTAGGCAGATTTTAAACTCGCCTAAGTAATATCAGGCAGATTTTAAACTCGCCTGGATGACACCAGATGGATTTTAAACTCGCCTAGGCAAGATTAAAATCCTGGCCTGCTCCATGATGGATTTTAATCTCGCCTAGGCGAGATTGCGATTGTGATCTTGTCTAGGCGAGTTTAAAATCCGTCTAGCCGAGATCACAATTGCAATCTCGTCTAGGCGAGATCACAATCGCAATCTCGTCTAGGCGAATTTAAAATCCGCCTGGATTTTAATCTCGTCTCTGACATATATATATATATAAACATGTATGTGTGTATGTAATGTTTACATATTTAATGATGCATTATGGTAATTTAGTTAAATATACCTGTATATTTAAATATTCTAGTTATATATATATATATATATATATATATATATATATAATGTTTATGAATACATTTTTATCTCAGGTACATTATTTACTGATCCAAGGACCCCGCTACACAAACCTTGGCACCGTACACCATTCCTGTCTCAGAGGAAGGAGCAGCTACAGAGTGTGATGAACGAACTGGATCCACATAAACCTGTCAGTATCATGCATATTCATGAGCTACTTATTTGCATATTGTGGATTGAGTTGTATTCATGTCAGAACTTCTCATAAAGAGCAATGTTATATTGTTCATTGTTAATTAATGCATGATTTTAATGCATGATTTTTTTGTGTTATACTGTTAAGTTAAATTGTAAAATTGTAAAGTGTGCCAGCAGCTACAAGTATGTATACTAAAATGATCTGAATTAAAGCAAAGTATTAGAGATACAGGACATACAGAGGACTGGTTTGGATTTTTCAATGGTTTATATATTGGTTAATTTTTATAGTCATTGAGATATAAAATACACCATGAATAGAAACACTTGACCACTACCCTGGTATTTGTATCACTTGTTCAAACAATGTTTGTTATAAATTGATATCTGTGATCAGATGCTTAACTTAAAGTGTATCAGAACAGCAAAATAACCTTGGGCATAATTTGATAGCCAAGAACAGTAAGATTTCTGCTATGTTTGCATTGGCTGTATATAAGCAGGGTATGGGTTTGTGATGTTCACAGCTGGGGATTCAGAAAACTACAGTAGAAGACCAGATGGATTCGTAATAACATATCATCAGTTGTCAACTAGATACCATTGTCTTGCTAGACAGTACCATCAGCATGACCTGCTGTGAACCTGGTAAGAAAAACTATGTTCTGTAAAGAAAATATGTACAAATATGAGCCGTTCATGTTTTAATATGAGAGATCTCTTAAATTGCAGGAACTTGTTGGGCTGGAAATTGTTGGCCGTAAAGGAACAGAGTTGAAGCTTGTGGATGCCGGGGAGGAGAACGAGGTCATCTCGGAGGGTGGGATGACTGACGTGGAGGAGCAGAGGGCAGAGTTCAGAGAGATGGAAAACATGTAAGTCAGCCATGGTGTATCTCTGTACACTGTAGTGATGTGTTAATAACAAATTATCATAAAATCTAATATCATCTCATATAGTTGCAAAAGGATAGAATTAATGCCTATGTTGACATTTTAAGCTCAGTGTTATATCATCATCATTATTATTGGGGCACTAACCTACGCACACACACTCATTGTACTCTGGTTGGTTGTGTCTGTGTATAATGCAGATGAAATAAACCAATAAAATGTGAGTATGAAAGAAGGTTTAATATTTGGAACATAGTTAAATTTCTAGAGACTATGGTTGTATAGAGAGACACACAGCAGTGGTGGTATTTATCTATCTTAAAGAGTTCATGTCTTTTTTTTTCAAATTTATCTGTCATATGATTAGTTGTATGACAGTTGATTGATATACCTTTATGCTGCTTGCATTTTGTGTTGATAATTGAGATGAATATATCTTTCTATTATATAGTGTCACATAGGCAGACCTTAAACGTTAGGTTAATATTGTCAGGGAATGGTCAATCCCAGATGCGAACCCATGTCGATGGCACACATGTCCTGCCTTCCAACCTCTTTGCCAATAAAGCAAGTTTCACTGGTGAAACAGGTCCACCTGTATATGCATCCCATAAAGCACCCCTTCTTGAAAGTGTTCTCACTTCAGAATTAGGTTAATCAGTTAATTGGCCCTAATTATTACTCAGATCACTAATCCACAGGCCTCCAAGGCACCATCCCGGACAAGCCCCCATTTCTCACATTTTAACAGGGTAAATATAGTAACACCAATCCAGGATTAGAACCCATTTTGGTTGCACACAAGTTCAGCATTCTGGCCACTTCACTAGTTTAGCAAGCTTCAATGACAGGACAGTTAGGTTGGCCTTTATTTTCACACCATAACAATATGAACAATCTTTATTCCAGGGACCCCCTAAGGAATATCCCAGATGTCCACCCTGCCCCAATCTTTGGACCTTCCATATCCTTTGCTGGTCAGGCAGCTCGTTGGACCGGAGATAGTTACAGTTTCAACAACCAGGTGGGACTCGAGGCAAGGGTCACGTTTGAGACCTTTGCTGGTAAAAGACATACTTCATTCCTCGAGATCACCAACGATGGCACGACAGCTGTGTATTTTGACTGGAAGGTAAGACACCCTAAAAACTTGATAACATTATTGACTGCCATGCGATTGGCCACCAACACAGATTTAGCTGTCATTTAACAGGAGTTTTCCCCCTCTGACATAAGGGAGTCTGCAATGCTGACAAGAGTTAGATAACTTGTCATATCCAAGAGCCCAATGGAAATCTATAGGAAACCAATTTTATTTTGTCATATTTGACGACTTAAGGCTTACCATTATATCATCAATTAACACCATCTACCTTGTGTATAATAGATTATGTATAACTCTGCAGATTGGTAAACCTCCCTGCATTTTTGTTTAATTAATTACCACATACAAGCATGTCTCCCAGGGGTCATATGAATGACAGTCATATTATGCAAGGTGCAGGAAATGCCAGAGGTTACCATAAGGATGGGATATACACATTGATTTTTACATTCCCAGGTGTTTTTGTGTTAATTCCTCACTCATTGCCTAAGGTTATCATTGCTAGTTTTGCATTGAGATATTGTTGCAGTAGGATGGATGGCTGTTGCAGTGCAGTTTCCTGTATGACTTATGTCATGACCCCAGTGGGTGCCAGTTAAATATAAAGGCCTACTTAGTTTGTATATTCACAGCTAGCTGACTCCTACTTGCACTCTCATTATATATATGTATTATGTACACTTACAAAATAACCTATTGCCATAATATTTGTATTTTCAGAAACTGCATAAGCCAAATCCCTTTGAGCTAAACACAGCAAAGGTGCAGAGATTTTACTTCAACACAAGCAGTGGTAAGTTGTCTTTAGTCTTTAGTCAAAGACTCCTTTTATCATACAGCTTCTGTAAACTACCTAAATATAACAAACTGCTAAACTATCATTTGGTATGTAACAACTTCTGGTTCACTTCAGAGCTGTCAAAAAACCAAAACTCTGTGTGGACGATGTAAGACGCCTTTAATTCACAAGTCAGTGTACACCCAGCAAAAATGGTGACATCGACCAGCTATCCCTGCAGCACACCCTTAACTGGCTCTAAGTTGACCCAACTCTCCCTATGTACCTATGAAATCCTACATTCCTTAGTATTCTGTTCTGGCTGTTCATCCATCCGACAACCCCCTGTCACTACTATAGTTCATTCACACTAACTTTAAATTCTATCCTACACCCAGCTGTTCATTTCAAGCAGGTCCTCAAATACATATATATTACAGGTAGCTGTCATTAATGTTTACCCATTTATCATCATATAGTCAATCTCAATTGCAAAGTACACATTTTTAACGGAATAATACCTGCTCCTCCACTCCATAAAAAAAAACAGTCTTTCAGATTTAGTTTCATTCATCTTATTCATCAATCAACAAGTGTGATCACTTTATTATAGTGGGTGAAACAGCGGACAGGTGGAAGCACCTGCTGGTCCTGGAAATCTAAAAAGAGATACCATACTGATTTTAAATGCATACAATCCACACACAGGTGCCAATTATTAGTAGAGAAAACTAAGAATAATAATTGGTAGAGTGCATCAAAGCCAGGTGATCCTGAGTTTGAATCTCAGTTGAGTTTGTGAGATTTTTATGCCCCCGCCACAAAGTGGCCGGGGCATATTGTTTTACCCATGTCCGTCCTTCTGTTATCAAACAGTTGTACGGACTTTTTTTTAAGCCCCCGCCACAAAGTGGCCGGGGCATATAGTTTTACCCATGTCCGTCATTCCGTCATTCCGTCATTCTGAAATCAAACAGTTGTACGGACTTTTTTTCCCAATGCCTGCAGATATTGGCCTAATTTTTGGTGTGTGGGCAGATATAGACCAGTTACAGATCAAGTTCGCGTTTCGTCCCGGTTGACCTACTTTTGACCGTTTTACGGCTCCTGAACATAGAAAATTTCATGAAAAATATGAAATATCATGACAAATACACATGTACGGACTTTTTTTCGCAATGCCTGCAGATATTGGCCTGATTTTTGGTATGTGGGCAGATATAGACCAGTTACAGATCGAGTTCGCCTTTCCTTCCGGTTGACCTACTTTTGATTTTTTTTACGGCTCCTGAACATAGAAAATTTCAAGAAAAATATAAAAATTCATGACAAATGTACATGTACAGCCGTTTTAGCCGTGAGCTCATAGGCTGATGGGCTATTGTCGTCACCCAAGCTGTCCATCTGTCCTTCCGTCTGTCTGTCCGTCCGGAGTCTGTCCATCCTGCGTCTGTTAACTTTTACCTTGTGAGCGGGATATATATTTCTCTAAAAGGATTCACCATTGCAATTTTATTTCATCAGTGAATATGTATATCAATAAAATCTTGGTCAGGTTCGAAGATGGGTGACCTTGACCCATTTTTCTACATTTTAGAGCTGATTATACAAAAACACTTAAAAGCTTATATCTCAGGAACCATATGGTGGATTGTTATGAAACATAGTACATACCTCTCCAATTTAAATTTTTTCACTGATTATCAGCTTTTGCAAATAACCTAGTTACGCAATGCAGGGATTACAGATACTAGCCTAATGTTTGGTCTGTGGGCGCATAATGACCACTTACAGATCAAGTTCGTGTTTCTTCCCAGTTGACCTATTTTTGACCATATGACAGATCCTGAACATAGAAAATTTCATGAAAGACAGAAATTTTTATGAAAAATGCACATGTATGGACTTTTTTTTCACAATGCCTGCAGATACTGGCCTGATTTTAGGTGTTTTGCTTGATAATGACCTGTTACAGATTGTGTTTGCATTTTGCCCTTGTTGACCTACTTTTGACCATACGACACCTCCTGAACTTAAAATATTTTTACAAAATTTAACAAATGTTTCTAATTTGCCCCAGGCGGGGGCATTCGTGTAGTTCCGACACATCTAGTTTACAGTCAGCTCCCACCCAGGGTGAGCGCTCTGCAGGCTTAATTGGAAGGCCTTGCCCATTGGCCATGTTCCCTTCACAAACTAATGCGCTTTTCGAGGTTCTTTGGGGTATCACCTAGACATGGAGCGATTATATACCCAGGGTCCCTCAGGTACAGTAGTCACCAGGCCTGGTTAACACCAGGATATAAAATGAGAGGAAACGTGCTACTGCCCTGTCACATAGTCTGGAACTGGAATGGAATTTCACAGACGTACTTAATTAGTTCATAAAAAAAAAAACTTGATCACATGCCCATCACCACCAAGACAAAGCAATTGTAATGGATCCACCTCTTTATAAATCAGCATCCTCTTTAATGGTCTGTTCCCTTGCCAGCCCCTCCATGATATTTTGTCAAAATTTGTTTAAATAGTTTTTGCATAATCCTGCTATCAGGTAAACAAATGAACATAAAAAGAAACAGACACCACAGTGAAGATTACTAGATGAGGAGGCACATGAGGGGCAGGCTCCTAGGCATCCAAACCCATGATACTTGTCAAAAATGGCTTGTCAGCAGACACAGGTTTCTGTATATTATATATGTCTTATCTCATCTTTGATCAAGGAAACAACTATAAGAAAGTAGGGCTTGCTTCCTGCTAAAATTTGCATTTTTGGCTGTGGTCTCAGAAATGGGTCATTCTTCTCCAAAGTAAGCCGATACAAGGCCCATTGCCACCAAACTTTTTTCCAAAGATGTATTCCAGCCTGGCTGGTACCCAACTTTTGTGTTGCATTCCAGCTCCCTTATCAAACCTTTGAATACAGACTAAAACCTGTATGTAGCAAGCTGGAAGATGGATGTCAAAGCAGAGAGACTGAATACACATAGGTATAATGTGATGTAGGATATACATTGTACAGTGCAGAATACTTAAGGGGATATCTGTATCAACTTATCATTATGTAATACAGTCTTTTTTTATTAAATCTATTACTGTAATACTTATATCAATGTTTTGGTCATGTGGTCCAAAAACTCAGGTATACACTTTCTCATATGTGTATACATGTATATTTTAGGAGTGATACTACCAGGTGAAAATATCAAGTTCCCATTTGTTTTTAAATCACCAAATGCCGGTGTTTTTTCTGAACAATGGGAGTTCCAGACCAGGCCTGTTGTATGTGGTGGCGCAGCCCTGATGGTGAACTTGAGAGGGGTCGCCTTACAGGAAGACAAGTATGAGAAGCAAAGGTCAGAGGTCGAGGTGAGATTTCTTGTCAGTGTAAGATCATTTCAACTTTAGTTTCAACCATTTTTTGATTCTGGTTCTGTGCACAGAACTGAGTCAGGAAACATGAATTTTTTCATTCAAGCAAACTATTAAAAAGCGCTCTTATTAGAGAAATTTTCAAAAAGTAAACTGCCTAAGTTTGACATATATTTCCTTGAAAAACCCAGCTAATTCATGCACTTCTCGGAATTCATTGTGGTTACCTAAGGCTAAGACAGGACTCATACAAAAGATGCCTATCAAGTGATGCAAAATGCATATTCGGATCTAGAGCATATTACTACCTGCTCCAGTACTGTCTCCATATCAGTTCTAGAAACAAATTCCTACAACCAAACTTACAAGTAGACACCCTGCTTAATCAGACCCTTGTTTCAAAGAAATCTTCAAAGCTGTATCTTTAATTTAGTTTAAACATTGAACATACCAAAAGGTTTGAAACAATTTATTTTTCTACTTACTTACTTCACTTATTCAAAATTTATCTTCGCTCACTTAGACATTTTTCGACGTTTCTTTTTTTACTCCAGTGAATATCATCCAAAGATTTTTTAAACTGCCATTTTATATGATTTGATAATACAAACTGCAAGAGAGTGAAAATAAGCTTTAAGTAGCTTGCTCTGGATACCATTGATGCATGGTTATGTACATTTCTATATTTACATATCCAGTGTCAATAAAATATTTCAAACAAAATTTAAATGAAAGTGCCATATATATTTCTTCTAATGTTTCTAGATGCACCCAGAAATTTGGATCCAAACCAGAACCTTGAAAAAAATTTAAATTTGTTCGCTGTTCTTAAAAAAGGTGGATCTCACTAAAGTTTATGATTATTATTACACCACTGATGCCAGATGTGTCTAGTTGTTTGTTGCATGTAGGCTAAGACCTTTAAGTATTGTATTGTTTGTTGTATCAAACAATTTATTATTAAAAGATTTTATAACTGTTGGCTAAAAGGTTATTACTTGAATTAACTTCTGCTCAGTTCTTAATCTTTTACAGGTCTTAACAATTGAAATTCGATCTTCTCTTATGTATCAACCCTGTGTTATTCCATTGCATTGGTATTCAGATTTTCTTCCATTAAGTTTACATCATGATGATAACTGTGAAGATAATTTTAATTCCAGCGTGTTCTTGGTCAGAAGCAAGCGGAGACCATAGTGAGACACCTGCTAGACAGCCTGCTAGACGGTATCCGTACTCCGGCACGATCACCCTCCCCTGTTGATGCTTACATCACAAACGAGGAGATCTTCACCAACTGTAATGAAGGGGTAAGATTACGCTCATCACTGATCAGTCATAAATTATGTTAATACCTTTACATGTGCAGCAGATTCTACATGTGTCACTCTACTATTTTTCCTGAGATCTCAACTGTTGCCCATCGGGTACGAATATAAAGTGTTTTCTTCTCACACTCTCATTTAAATTGTTAAAATTTAATTTAAAATTGGAGAGTTCACAGCTTTTTGCAGCATAACACTGTGTATTCCCCAACTGCTTGGACCTGTATGTTTTACTGCCTTAAATTTATCTTGGATTTTTAAATTTTTCAAATGGAAAGTTTGATACAATCAAAGCAAATTTTAATTAAATGCTGAGGCAACAAAAAAAAACTTTAACAAAATAGATAAAAACAAGGCATGATTCAATGAAACCATGGGACAGGGACCTGTTTACAATAAAAAGAAGAAAATATAGCATGTTTCAATGTATTGCTGAGGTCTAAATCTAATTAACCAAAAAAAAAAAAACTCAAGAAAACATACCATCCATGGTCTTTAAGATATACTGTCTTCACATAAAATATGAAAATTATCAACTTTTTGTCTGTGTTATTTTTCTCCTTAGCTTCATTACCATAATGAGACAGTCACTGAGCTAAACAAGATGTATCTGGAGCTGTTCCCAGAGGAAGAGCGAGAAGAGGCGCCGGATTGGAACTTGTCTGTAGCCACACTCAAACAGGTAACAGTATAATAATATAACCAATCCAAATAGGTGATAGTACCGTAATGTCTACATCAGTTCGTATCCTTCATTAGTTCGCACACTATAAATTTCCTGAATCATATTTTTCTTTATAACATATATGAATTCGTACACCAACATACTGTGCCCATATTAGCTATTGCCGGTGATCACCGGCGGTCCGTATGAACAGTAATTGTAACTATGATTAAAACGGCTTTGCATGCGGAGATGAATCAAATGTCTACGCTGTTCACCTGATAACAACACATCTTTATGTCTTAGTGCATGGCAGTAACATGATAATTTATCGGAACAAATTATTAGATTTGGGATTTCATGTATGTAAATAGGAAAAACTGTTGCTTAACTGATACCGATGGGCCATCTTTGCTTCAGACTTGTTACAGCATGAATGTGATTTGAACAATAGAACTCAAGTTAAAAATTGTGTTTTAATCGATAATATTTTGTTTACTTAATAATAGAATAAGAAGGATTTGTAAGTGGGACTAAAATCACATTAGCTGATGATCATATACTAGTAATCCACTAGGGACAAACCTCGCACGGACCACTGATCACAGGCATGACCTGGTGCTACAAGACATCAAAGGTTAAATGGAGATCGTCAGAGTGCTTTGAACCGCAGCTACAAAGGATATACCGCTGCCTTTAAGAGTTTTTATTTGATTAATCCCGGTAATGTCCGTGAAATAATTTATTTTTTTTCCGCTGTATAAATGTTTTTAGAATCTCCCAAGTAAAAACTTCCGCATAATGCGTTGGTTACTGTGGCCATTTTGTTAGAGGCGCATGAACAGATTTAGTGTGAATTATGTGCCCATGGTTCAAACCTATCAGTGTTTTTTCCCCCTTTTATGTTATTCCCCCGTCCCAGTTTAAAAATATGATAAACATATATTTTTTTCATTTATTTCTTTCCACTGAAATTACCAAACGGGTAAAATAAACATTTAATTTGTTGAAATATATAAATAAATCTGGTGAGATTACATATTCACGGCTGTAATAAGTTCACTTGACGCCAGGTGGCACCCTGAATAAATTTCATAAACGCCCTAAGAAAATCACCATTACCATTTTTTTAGGGCGTATTCTGCAATCCATACAAATAATGTTCGTAAATGAATTAAATGTTGCCATGAAGTATTACAAAACAATAGCCCATTTTCTTACTGCTAATGATGCTACGCACCGCTGTACGCTGTGAGAGACCCCTGGCTAATGATGATTTCCTTTCATGTCCAAACTGTGAAATACTTCGTTGCTATTTTATTTACCAATAATTTATTTGATGTGTAATAATAAGGTGATCAGTGACTTCTGTCAATTTTGTTTGCACCACAGCCTTGATCAAATAAATTTGTTAACATACTAATGAGGTACAAATTTAACAGTTTGGGGTAATAAATTACTGAAGTTCTATTGCCGGTAGCTGGATTTTTGACAATTTTTATGATCTGTTGTGCCAGTTTGGGTTACGAATGTTTAGTTTGTTCCGGCTGGCAGTACAGGCCATCCCAGTAACCCCTGACCGGCGCGGCTAAAGCCCTGTATATTATATATATAAAACACCGGTTTATAAAATGCCAGTTACCAGATATATTGGATATCTTTTTCGTCACCAGCAGCGCTCACATATATTCCCGAACAAGTGTTAAATAATAATTAACATGAGAGTTGCCGTACATCCTCTATTATCGCCCATTGCTGGTTCTCAGGTGTCAAACGATCTTCTCTCCTGCAATATTCTAATTTTTCATATTTTACATATAATAATTCACACACTGAGAAAAATAATTATTTTTTCCTGTACGAATTCAAGTAGACATTACGGTATACTAGTATAACACACTCAAACAGAAAATATTATACTAATATAACACATTCTAATAGGTGATAGCACAATAGTATAACACACTCAAACAAGTTATAGTATACTAGTATAACACAATTGAATAAGTAATGGTATGAAAGTGAAACACACTCAACCAGGTAATGGAAAAATTTAATAAAATATCAAAATGAAACATAATTCAAATTTTATGAATTCATAAATGATCTTAATAGATCAGTGTTTAAACTTATATTGTTGATTGGGTTCTACACAGGGCAGTCCATCTACATTTCGGTGGAATGGGTGTTCAGGCTTTGACACTGTTTGGGTGTTTGTTGCTCTGCCCCCGGCCAGCCCTCCAGCCCTTTAGCCCCTGACTTCAACCAGGGCATCCTTGAGTCCTCTATACTTCAGCACCGTGGAAATGGTTTTTTTGGCACGCCAAATATGTACAATCATGACCAGCCAGTGAGTGCTGTGTGTGACCTTATAACTGAGATGATTAATGCTCAGCATCCTTTGTTACAGATGGTGATGGAGAAGGATGAGGATGAGGAGAGTAAACAAGAGATGCTGCAGCGCATCAACAAGGCAGTTATCACCATGGCTTTCCCTCCATTTAGCCCAGTACAGCAACAGATGTACACTGCAGGGTAAGTAGTCATTTTTAGTAATCTCAAAGTAATTATCAGTGTTGTCTTATCAGTGTTGTCACAGCCATCTGAGAGGGAGTCATGGCCTTCCGAGGCCAAATCTGATGCCATGTCACCACCAAATAAGTCAAGAGTCCATACAAATAGGATATTGAATTCTGGTATGAGGTATAGCTCATGGGGCTATTATTGTTCAATTAATTACTCGAAAAAAGCTGCAAAGTTTTTAGAGCAGAAAGAAAGGGGACATTACATTCCAAGCAAATGTATACAAAAATGGTCAAACTGTAGTGGCCTCGAGCCCTTCTACGCCCATGTCACCGACCCTGGACTGCTCGAGGCCAAGGCTGAGTCAGTGTCATTGCCTTCTGAGGCAAAGACCAGTCTGAAGACCTCCAAAACTGATAGTTATATCTTTTTGCAAACCTGCTGGTGAATATATGTTTATATATGTGAATATGTGTGAATATGCCATGGTGCTTTATGACCATTTTATAAATCATGAAAACTGCATTCTTGGTCAGTATTATTTTGGTCTAATTTTAAACTTTCAAAATTTGGATCATAAAAATTCATTGAATTCTTCAAAAATATTCAGCTAAGTTTGTTTTGCCTGGCATTGTAGAAGTTGGTACTGATAATTGACCTGCTCAGAAGTACAAAGGCATCAGTTAACTATGGTATATTGTGAATTGTATAAATTGAAGATTAAATCTATTGTCAATACCATTATAAATCTTCAGTACAGATTTATTTGCAAACTTTTTGAAGATACTGTCTCGTGTGGTTAAGGGGTGGAGCACAGGGCTGAAAGCTGGGAGGTCAGGGGTTCAAATCTCAGCCGAGGAGCAGTGATATATTGTTTTTTTTTTGGTCAGCCTCTGCCCATGGTTATTGGTCTGGAGGCTTAATGGGACAGACTGTACCCCATGGTAATTTTTCACTTGCATGTGTTGTACAGGGAGCCTGGTGATGATCGTGTTCCTCAGCCCTGTCACCAAGTCTGACACCAGAATGGACTTCTGCAGGTGTACAACGTCATCATTACAATATGATGGCAGTTACCTCCACCCAAATAAAAATGGAGAAATATTAATAAAAATAATAAGAAAAATTGTGAAATTCATACAAAGACTCCAGCTTACACATAATGATGATTTGCTTCAGGGTAGTCTGTGATGATGTGGTTCCTCACAATACACATTACATGTATGAACCCTGTCCCATAAAAATATGTATTTATTGAGACTTCTCTGTATGGTGTTTTAGTTATCAGGTCCTGAGTGAGACGGTGGACAGTATGGTCAGTCAGTCCATGTGGATCCGTAACATCCTGGGAATGCCGGATAAGGACATGGACGATATACAGGAAGGTGAGTAACTTGAGCCCAACCATCGTTCTCACGAGATTGTGTATAAACAAGAGCAATATGATAAGACTAAGCACCAGTAAGTGAGGCCTAGTCAGTCCACTGTCACCAGCACAGATTCTGAAAATTGTTTTATGGTGTATGAATAGGGGTGCTGCTATGTATTTACAGTAAAAGGTACCTCTTGATTATCACTGCCATCTGGTGCTCATTCTGGGAAACAAAATACCTTAGAGAGATTATCATACTGGCAAAGTCTTTTGTATATCCTTACAGAATGTGATGTTTTAATGCGTTTTAATAAGAATATAAATTACATCATTGACATAATAATTAAATACCCTACTTTAATGTTGTTGGGAACATTTTAAAATTTAAAATAATTTTAAACACAACACCAGATGGTGGCAATAATCATTGTACCTTTTCCAAAACTACATTTTAATTTCAAGCACTCTGCTTATTAAATTCTTGGCATGACAAATCAGGTGTTAAATTGCCTAATTGTTAGAATAGTATATAGATTGCATTGTCCAGATAATCAAACCATTTATATTTAGAGTTCCAGTGTTATAGTCTAATGCATGGGGGAAGAATTTATAGCAGTACCAAGGTTGCATTACTGGTACACATGCACCCAGACGTCTGTTCTAATTAATTTATTCTAAACCATCAGTCACCTGGTGTTGTGCCACTGAATTGCATATTTGGGTTGACAGTCATCTTACAGAAACTTTAGTTTAGTTCTGCGTCAAAGACCAGCTGACCTTACCAATACAGATACATGTAATGTAAACTTTTTCTGTTTGCTAGACTCATGCCTATTGCTAAAAGTATAAATAATCAATAAATAACTGTATTATTCAGTGCTCCTAAGTCAGAAATTTCTGTGATGAGAAACTTTTTTTGGTATTGATAGCTTCATGTTTGAAATAAGTTCTGGATTTGGAAGTTTCATGTTAAATCTGCTAACTGCTGCTTGTGGATTCAGGGATATAATGAAATGTGTGCCTACCTATTTAGTCAGTCAACCACAAGCCAGATGGCAGCACACATCCTAATACTTCTGGTTGAGTTGGAAAGTTTTGCTGTCTTTCTTTTTGCAAGTTTTGGGCAAGTTTGCTTGTGTGCCAAATTTTAACAGTATGCCCTTGTGATATATTTTTGGAATTTTAGTTTATTATTCATTTTACCCCATGAAATTTAATAGCTCTTTCTGTTTTGTTGTCATTGTCATTAAACTAAACACTTACAATAAGATATGAGGATTTATATTGAAAGAAAATATAAAAAAAAATAGGGCTGCCTTGCAGTTTTCTTGCACAGTGTGTTGCACTTGCTACTGGCACTAGAATCCATGAGTGTTTGAATGCACAAATTATGCAGTAATCACATAATCATGTATCTGTGAGTCTTGCAGTCCTAATCACCTTGTCTCTCAGAAATGTTCATATCCACAGTTGCAATATATACTGGTGGATACTCTCATTTATGTTTGAACTATTTTTAAGAAAATGGAAATTATAAATTTCAGGATGAAAAAATGGTGTGCATCATATTTTGCAACTTCCTTTGAGGTATCCATCTTTGAGGTGCCAAAGCAATTTTTATCATTACTGGAATAACATTGATTAACCATATGTATACAGTAATATATATATGGTGAAACCTTTATAATATGGGCACCCATTGGACTCGGGCAAACTGTCCACTTTATTGAGGTGTCCTGTATATGGAGGTCCTGACTGGAACATAAATATTAAGAACAGAAAAATTGGGACTGTCAAAAACTGCCCACTATATAGAGGTGCCCACTATATAGAGGCTCCACTGTACCATAATTGGTCATCAGCACCATCTGGTGTTATTATTGTAAAACAAAGCGTCCCTGAAAAATAGTCGTACATTTGTGCTAGGTCTTACCTAAAGAAATTTTGACCTTTCATATTTTTTTTGGTGGGATTTGTACGAGATAAACTGCCATAAATAATTTTCTTTATAAGATTATATTTCTTATCTGAAGAAATTTGCCTGTTGAAAAATCCTCCAGATATTTTTTTCTTGATTTATAGGCAGCAGGCCTAAAGTCAAGAAAATATATCTAGATTCTCTCAAGAAATCTTATCCTAAGAAAAAATTCCTTCATCATAATATCCCAAGATATTATTTCTTGCCTTGAGATACCATTTTCCATTTTCAGAAGAAAAGAATTCTTGTCAAGAAAAATTTTCTTTTCCATAACAAGACCAAACTTCTTGCACCATTCCCAAGAACATTTTCTTGCCATAAGACATTTTTCTTTTAGTAAGAAATTAAAGAGACTGGTTCAGGAAATTTATCTTTTCACGAAAATTATTTTTGGCAGTGTAATATTGTTAAATAATAACAGCAACTTTACCATAATTAATCATAAGATTGTTTTTTTGGTACTGATGGTAACATTTTCATTGGGACTAATTCATATAATGCTCATTTTCTGACATGAGAGAATTTATATGATTAAGACAGGTTTCATGAAAGTTTATATGAAAGCCTATCACTGGAATTTGCTCACATGTATATAACCATTTAAAGTAGGAAGTCACTTAAATATTACATCCCTATCTAATAATAGGCCACGTTGAGCACAGTGAATAAAGGTATCACTGTGCTTTTGGACCGGTCTAACTTCTCTAGGTTTCTTCTTTTCTGTTTTATTAAAGGGGGAAAAATGTTGATAGAATTTGCAAGAAGATCATATATAAACTAAGTGGAAAGATTTTTATTTGGCTTGGTAGGTTGTAGTTTTCATGAAATCTGTCTTGTTTGATGACCTAATTTTGTCATCACAAGGTCACCGTTGCAGTGTGAAGTGTACCACTAATGCATTTGTTACCATAAATGATAACACTCTGACAGTGTCAGTTCTGCAGTGTTCTTTCCATAATTTATGTCAGATAACTCGTGCATCAACATCAGAAAAATCTCTGCCGGAATATCACTGCTGCATTTTCATGTCTGAAGTGTTTTTGCGACAGTGTTTGCTGATAACTCATGCATAAACATGAGTGGCATTAATGCTGAAATAACATGTACTTCTGCAGTGTTCTTCTGGCAGTGTATTCATTTTCAGATAACTAATATATCACTGCTGAAAAACACTGCTGCAGTGTAAGGTCTGCATTGTTTCTGCAGTGTGAATTTTAGAAAACTCCCCATGTTGATACATGAGCAAAATCACTGCTTAAATGTCACTGCCTCAGTGTGTCATTTATGCAGTGTGCAGTGAAAAACTAACCAATTTATGCACTGTGCATGGCATCACTGCTGCAGTGTGGATGCTGCAGTGTTTTGCAGTGATCACTAATGTTTGTGCATCATTACCTACCCAGATACCATGGAGGACCTTGTTTCTATCAGTCGCCAGGGTAATGTGTTTGTAATTGTATAAGCATGCATTCCCCTTACCTCACCCAGATCAGTGATTTAACCATACAGCCACTAAGTGCCACTAAGTTCTTAAGTTTGCAATACAATAAATGTATTTTCTCCCCCGATACTTCCGAGTTGAAAAATGTCTAATAATTTATTGATCTTTTTTTACAGTACTTATTCTTTCAAACGTTTGTTTTTTATATAACAATTAATGTTAAATCTATTTTATATTTATTTATATACATTTTAAAAGACGATTCTGTTGTTTGTTAAGAATCGATTCATGAATCTTGATCCTAATTGTCAGAACTTTGAGGTTAACCCTGCAACCTGATGACATCTATTGAGCAAATTAAGAACTAAATGGCACCATTGCCTCCCACCTGTACAAATGATCAAAAGTCACCTTAGTGACCTGCAGTTAGGGTACTTAAATTTATAAAATCTGTTTCTCATTTAAGGCATATATATTAACAACATAATTGCATACATAATATCAATTGGCAGGTACGATCTTAATCATATAAAGATGGTTGCACTTAGGGTGACGCTTGGTCATTGGGTGTGTATGTATATTTTATGTATATAAATCACACATTTGCACTGTGTCACAAGCACCAACCTGCTTACTTCAATCAGCGCACGATTACCTGATCACCCCTACTTCGTCATTGTGACAATGTTATTAATAGAGTACAATAGGCTTGCATCATTAACATACCAAAACCCTGTTTTGTGTACTAACTGGGATATAGTGTTGAAGTAGTTTAGGTGTGGGTTAAGATTAATTGTATTGTTCTTGTTTTAGTCAAATTAGTGTTAGATTTTTCATTTATTAATGTTTGTATAGTAGACCGTTGGAATCAATTACATCATACCAGTAGAAGTAACCCTGATAAAAAGTAGTTAATGTCATCATATATAACAGATGGATGTGTGTTTGTGTGCAGTTCTTGTTAATATCACTTGACTACTTAGGATCAAACATTAATAATATAATAATACCGTACACATATGTGGTGTCACATTTATTTTGATAGTTGTATATATATTCAAGCAAACACAAACAAATCTGAGGTCTTATGGTCTTTTGCATTGGTCTGTTACCATAAAACTGTAGTCTCAAGTAAGGTAGACATATATGTACATGCATACTTCACATGTTACTGATCAACTGGTATACATGTATATAAACAGACTGATTTAAACACATATATGCACACACAAATCTCAACTACTATGGTCTTTGAGTATGGTCTTTTATTGTTAAATTTGTCTCAAGCATGATAGGTAGACATATATGTACACACACACACACTTCATATGTTACTCAAGAACTAAAGTGTCTAAAGAGAATTCATTTATACACACACACACAGACACACAAATCTCAGGTACTGTTGTCTTTTACTCAGATTCTATATTGTTCTTCAAAACTAATATTTCAAACTAGGTTGATAGACACACACATATACACATACATACACAAACACCTCAAGTCATTAGAACTGGTTTGTCAGGAGACTTGCTTTACACACAAACACACACACGTTCTCACCGGAATAAAGCATTTTACGGTTACATTTTATGAATACAGTTTGTAATATATCAGGGCCTCGAATCAATGATATATATGCAAGTGTACAGCATAATCATAAACGATGATATAGTAATGTTAGTGAGTCATTCTTGTATGAGCTGACACATACACAAGGCATGTAGTTAATTCATAGTGAACAGGTATAATAGCAGAGACTTAAAGGTTTACTGCTGTTGACAGAGAAGTACCAAGAATTAATGGTGTTTTATAACACTATGCAAGAGCACTGCACAGATCTGGAGAGCGGCCAGCTTTGTCGCAGGGCTGTTCAGGTCAGGTACCATTGCTGGCTGTGATGACTTATGCCTATCTCAAGCTCCGCAGTGTACATCTCCTTGAACAATCTTAACTATATGACAGTGTTCATCTTTCAGTAGCATCAGTTCTCAGGTATCTGTAATCTTACTCATAAACAGTGCTTGAATCAGCAACAATTCAGGCTTTACATCAATAAGGTTTTTTTGCAGCTGGTTGCCAGAGTATCTTTTCTTTACCTTTAACTTTGATAGTGACCTTTAAACTCTCAAGTGACTTTTAACCTCTAACCTACACAGTGACCTCTGAACTTTGACCTCCAAAGTGTACCCAGTTACCTTCAGGTTTTCTGTAGCTATTTGAAGCACACCATCTGACAAACTGCCACTATCGGTAACAGATACCAAAGAACTGCCTGAAATATGTTATTACATTTATTTTATAATTTGGTGTTTTCATTAGCTGTAAGTCACTTTATGTTGTTTCAACAAGGATTATTATTATTATTATTATTATTATTATTATTATTATTATTAAATATATTGTTCACTAAAACATATTGACACCCTCAGCATTACGATGAACGATCATATTAACTGAGCAGCCCATATATACCAACTGTAACTTGTTTCATTCCTTGGACACATATTTGTAAATTTTTTAATTTGACCAGCTTAATCAACACACACATACTTTGTCATTTAAGCCAGTGCTGTAAAACATGAATTGCTTATATGAATGAGGGGTCTCATTACAAAGACTTTAAAATATTTTAGTAATACTGCTTAATATTAACTTGATTCAGCCTTGTTCTCATTAGGGTTTCATAGCATATACGAGGTCAGTGTTGAGTTGACATTATGTATATTTTGGTATATTTTATATATTGATTTTTGGTGGATTTCATATATTATTTGTTATCATGTAACATAAATATATATACATATATACTTAGAATATATATATGAGGCATTCTAATCTTGTTTTGTTTATGAGTAATTAGAACCATTTCAGTCCAACATGATTGAGTTAATCTTTCTGATCTTAAATTTAGAAAATGCATCAGTCATGGTGTTAACAGACCAAAAGAGAAATCCATTAGCAGACACAGATAAAAACAGCTTTATGATTATTTAAGATAAGCCTATATCAATGAGACGGTAGAGAAATTATCCACATTTAAAGGTCTTTACAAGTTGACTCAGTTTCTGTGTGGAGATTATTCACCAAATCCGATTACCCAATAACCTGGCCAGAGACAAAGAGACCACGCGACCAGGGTAGCGGTTAGAGATAATAGAATGGATAAGAATAGAGATAACAATGGTCGTTTGTTGCTGGGGGTGTTACTGATACCCTTGTAATCTCATCAGTCATTCCATATGAGACATCTGTCAGAATTACCCGCTGTTTTGCTGGTGATCTCTGATGTTTTCTCCACCAGAAGTGAGAGTCCTTATCACCGCCTCCTTCTCAACTCCCAGTTCTTAATGAGATATGGATCCCCAACAGGAAAAACTGCACTGGGTCCTGATTAAGTAAATACACAAAAACCAAGTCAAATTGGCTTGAGCATAAAAAATATAAGCCCTCTTGGTCAGGGTCATGACCTCTGTTACTTCATTTAAATTCACATAGGTAGCACTGCTGTAAACACAGAATGGCATGCCCAGAAATGATTGATTATATATGTATACACTAAGGCTTGCCCAGATATGAGTGTGTGTGTGTGTATATATATATATATATATATATATATATAAATATAACTTGTTTCTTATCATTTCATTTTTTTTTTTAAATTACAATTAACTTTCAGAATTTTTAAGTATGTTGTAAAGTTTGATTTGAAGTAAATCAAGAAGTAAATACTTTTGCTGAGACAATAATGAAAAATATTTGACTGCAAAGATATTCATATTTTTTGTGAATGAATAAATCAGTGAATGAATGAAAAGTGATGTAAAATTTAAGAAAATTTAAAAAATAATAAAAAGAAAGGTATTATTGGCACCAAATAATATGCTATAGCTCAGTAAACATGTCATTTTATCTCAAATGTAAACCAAGGAGTTTACAGACTGTAAATACTTGGTTAAACAAAGCAGAAAGCAAACATAAAAATAACATGGCAGGAACAACATGATTAAAAGCAGCAAACAGTCTGTAATGTAAATTGAAATTTTTCAGTACCGGGAACAATGTAACTCTGAGAAATAAACTTACAAAAAAGATGAATTTAAATAAAATCCAGAATTAACAGTGGCCATATGCTTTTAAAATAACATAAACATTTCACTAGAATAATATACAAACTCAAATAACAGGTACTGAAGCAGATTTATCACTAGGTAACAAACACCTTGAATTACCTGTAATAACATGCACCTGTTATAAAATAACACAATCACACAATAGTCAAGATCTGTGTTATGAAATTATCAGCAAGCATTCATTGTTTACAAAATAAGAATGTTTAAATCTGTTTAGTCATCTTAGTAGGTATAATTTTTTTTTTTTTAATTTTTGTAATTCATGTCATTCAATGAATGAGCAGCTCAAATTCCTGTAGCTTATCACTGTTTCATAAAATATCAAAATTATTTTGTTAAATTGCATTTCCACAAGCCATGGCACTCTTAATGCCAAATAGTCGAATTTGATGCTATTGTATTATTTGTGCCATTAGCTTAAAAGTGTCTGTTTGCTTTGGAACTTAATAATTAATGAAGCATATGTAACTGGAGCTCAAACAAGAATTTGTTTTGCTTGATTGACAGTCTAATTGTAAGGCATTTCTTATAATATTAAGTCCTAAAGCCATTTAAATATTAATATATGTGGCCTTTCAAATATCAAGTGATTCATTGCATAGCCTTCACAGAACAACAATATTATTCCAATTAAATTTGACAGAAAACGTTTTGTATAAGTAATATGTGTGGATTTTCTTGGGAATGTATGTAGGTATGATGATGTCATTTTCTGCCTCGTTTGTTTGGGGGGTCAGGGTAAAAACGCTAATTACAAAGCTTAAAATGGCTGATTTCTTCATGGCTGATTGAGCCAGCCGGAGATGCAATCCAGCTAATTGGCTAGATTTGCACTGCTTTGCCGACTTCAATACTTGCCTGGAACCCCCATGTCATCATTCCGTGCAAGGATTGTCTCAGCCATAATCCTATTAATGCACTACATCCCCGCTGTATCATGCTTGAACAAGCCCAGCGTGCTGCTCTGACAATGGATTTTGTTTACCTGCGTTGGTTGTCCTCATCCTGCCTCCCGTTGACGCAAATGCATCGCTTTGTCAGCCTCCGAAGCTACGTAAACAGCACTTTCCATTTTAATTGACCCCTGGTGTTGTTTGTGCATTTTTCATGCACTCTCTGAATGAACGTTACCAGGACCCTTTCAACTCGTTAATACTTGTCTTAACTTCCCACAATTGTGCTTTATCCATTGATTGTTAATATAATTTAACAAAAGAAAACAACATTCATTTGAATTTTTTTTACCATCACAGGTTTATGCAAGGTAACACAGTTAATTACCTTGAGATAATATGGATCATGTATCGTGTATGTATAAGTTCTTGGATCAGGTCTATCCTTGTGTTACATCTTCCTGGATGCCATATGCTAATTTCATGCGTAATGAGCATTACCAAATGGTAATTACTGTAATGCATCCTCTCTTGATTGGATTTCCCAATTTTATTAGAAATGCCAGTTCATGGAAATTTCTGAATAAACACAATGGTGAAAAATTAGACTGCTTATATTTTGTGATTCCCTCATATATATACAATTTCTTGTTCTTTTTTGAATATGTATATGATATGTTTCATATATTATTTACCATATATTAACATATATAATTCTTGTTTATTTCACATTTGTCTCAAACTAATATGAATAAAACTCCAATAGATGTATTTGTTAATGCAGATAAAAATAATATATTTCTTTATATTATTTAATCTTGGAGCCACAAGCAGTGGTCTGCGCTCAGGTACGTGGTCGTACTGACCCATGCCTCGTTCCCGGCTTCAGAGTTTCTTTTTGACTCACAGATAGCATGTCATGTTCCGTCATCACTTGTGTAGTTTATGTTGTGACCAATTAGTAAGACCATCCACACTGATTTTTGTTAATTTTACATTATTCCAGGAATTTAGGACTTTTGGAATTATGATCAGTCATTAAATAAGTTTTATGTATGCTTTGATCATTGAGTGTCTATAATTATATTATGAATATGCTTAGGAACATAATTATGCACAAGTTTTACACATGAAGTTTATATTTAAAAAATTATGAAATAAATTAATTTTTTTTTATTTTGCCTTTTGTATTTTATCTTTATATTCATAATTTATAAATTTATAAATATATAATATGTTTAAATTATACATATAACTTTTATACATATATATAGTTATGCTTATATTGTCAATAAAAATACACTAACAAGTTAAAATTCATTGAAATATTTAGTTATAACTCCTACCCGGTCACAAGATGTGAACATCTTAAAACTTTTTCATAAGTTCAAAAGCCAAATGCCTTGAAAATCTCCTCTTGTATTAAACTGAACATTAAACACTACCTTACTAAAGCAGTTGTAATTTAATTATTTTTTTAAATTTTATTATATTTACATCAACTTCAGTCCCCCAGGGTGCCTTATCCAAATTTGCAGAGACATATCAGTTAAAATTTTGTTTTCTTTCACATTTAAAAAATATTTATATTAACTATACTTAATTATATTTTTATGTGAGAAAAAATAATTAGGAGTTCTTTGACAAATTCTTTTATGGTTCTGGTAGGATTAATTAAAAAAATATGAGATCTAAAATTTAATTAAAAATCAAATTTATAATAAAATTGCATGATTTTCCCATCTTAGTAGTCTTGTACTGGTGTGTCAAATGAAAAATTAGCATTTTAAAGTTAAAATTGTATAATTTTTAAACTGTTAGGATAAACCTATGAATTTGAGTATTAACTTATCTTTCATTCTCAGTCATTAAATAATAGATCAATTGATATAATAGACATAGAGTACAGTGTGTTTGGTCAAAATATTTAAGATATGAATTTTACCAATATCTTTAGATATTTATGTGTTAAGAAACATATTTAATTTGATTTATGTAATTACAGATGTATACTGTATATTTTGTAAAAGTCTTTCAAAACCACAAACCTCAAACAGATCAGGATTTTTATTTATATAATTTTTGGCTCTAGTTTCAATTAAATGATCATATGTAAACCAGTATGTACTAAATGTAGAATAGTTCTTTTTCTATAAATAATGATATATCTATTTTTTTTTCTTTAAAAAAATGTTTATATTTCCCCATGAATATATCAATTTTTTTTATCATTCACAATATTTAAATTCTATTTTAAAACATGTTTGTTTGCTGGATTTAAAATCAAGCCTAAAACTTCATATAACATACTTCATGTTGTTATAGACTTTGATTTGTTATACACACTCCGTTTATTTGATACAACTAAGAAAGGAAAACTTGGATATATGATATATATAAAACTATATGATAAATACAATGAGGTATAGGAGAGGTCATATGCACAATATATATTGTCATATGCCAAGCCAGAAGGCTGGTGTAGGCAGCACATGTACTAGTCATATATCAAATTTATGGTCCATCACATATGCTTGTAAGCACATATATATTTTGTGAGTGCATATACACGTATGATGAATTGATTCTTCATCCCAGCCCACTGTTAGTTACACGGGACTCTGTTCATCACTGAGCCCGTACTGACCCACTTCTCAGAGCCCCATATGGATATGAGGGTAGCTGGGAGTACTCGGACCATTTGATTGAATCCTATGTGTGTTTTGACTCCCCTCCTCTTGCTTCATCTCTACAATGTGTTCCATTACTTGTACTGTTTTTTCATTTCATATAATTTAGATTGTGTTGTTGTTGTCTATACAATAGCATAACAATGGAACCTCCGCCGTATTTGGTTAACAGTTGCAGTTTCTAGGCATTAAGTTGCACAGAAATTTTTAAGTGCTCTTTCGCTTACTGAGAACTTTTTCTAGCAGTTTGCACCTGCTGTGACTGTAATTTTATTTCAGCTTTCTAATACTCTACCTCATCTTGTAAGTAAATCAGCGAATTTTATGTACAGTAACAAATAATTTTAGGTCCATGCATTACATCTTCATGATAATCTTGGTGTTAAATTATCCAAAGTAACAACTAATTCCCAGTTTACCATAAAAACTCCACCTTTTGTACTTGTACTAAATTTCCTTCATTCTTTCCTCTCACTAGTGTTTGGTAATCATTAAAAAAAAACTTCAAATTTTCCCTTAAAAATAGTTTGTTGCAAACATTGTTACACTTTCTCTGTTGGAGGTTCTATTGTTTACTTTTAAATTTGTTTGTTAAATTTATAAAATGTTCAGCAGGGGCTCATTATTTCTGTGCTTATCCCAGTCTAAAATTTTCTCATTTTTAGTGTAAAAAATTTTTAATAAAATTCACCATGACTGTTTGGATATCAACATATTGAGTTATTTGGAATTATAACTTCAAGGTAAAATTTACAATTTTACATACCTTTTTTCATCATTTAAAATCTTATCAGTAATATATATGATTTTTTTTTCAGATATGTAAGAATGCAGACCATTATAACAATGATTAATTACAGTGTTCTGTTGAAATAAAAAATTTTGAATTTTTGTAAAACAAGAATTTGAAAAAAATGTTAGTTGTATTAGGCATAATATTGATAAATTCATACAATAGTGGTATTGCTCATTAATAAATAAACACAAAGCACTATTTCATTGAAATAATGGACTACTGTCATCAGTAAAACTGTATTTGCTTTTTCACAACTTAAAAATTGGTTCACAACAGCATGCATGTAAATATTTGTAAAAATTTTGCTTTATAATGCTGATGAAATTATTTTTAATGAGAAAAGGCAGCTTTGTATATTCATTTAAATAAATAACTAAAATGGGCTTTCATTACAGATCCTTTTTTGAATTTGGATTAAATTTGAGATTTTTTTTCAAGAATAATACAAGTTCATGTAGTTTTTATACAATTTTCATACTTCCCTCTTAATGTATGGCAAGTCTAAGTAGTCATTAGATGAACATGTGAGTGAGTCACAAAAACGAGAGTATTTCATGACCTAACTGGTGTGGGAATGCAATATGTTCAATTATTAAGAGAGCTCAGTTTAGAACTAATTGATAAGCCCCAGAGGTCAGTGACCTGGGAGGGTTTTTGCGATATTTCCAATTACAGGTGAATTACTTGGGACTAAAATGGATAAAATGCATACTGTTTGCACCATGGTGAACTCATGCACAAGTTCAGCTGTATGTTCAGACATGGGAGAGAAAATGTGTCGTTATGTGCCCCCCGGTGACACCTAGAGGAAACATAGTGCCTTAATGATGAGAGTTCAGACTGGGGGGGTCACAAAATTGCTGCAACTTTTTCAATAATGCATATATGATGCCATTTTCTATCTCCTTTAGTGTCGCGTGTATGTAAGTTCTTGCCAAAATTCATTTCCCTACACTAACTAGCTATTTGGAACATCATCCAAACAAAAACTATGAAATGGGGTGATGCCATGTCTGAGCAGAGCTTGAAACAAACATAGTATAGTTTGTTTGATGAATTTGACTTCCTGTTTGGAGTTAACTATACTGCGTGTAATAAACCTTCTTGCTTGCTGGATAACAGAGACTCCTAAGTCTCGGCGCACCTCTGCGGGTTCACGGGATGGGCGACGGACATCGATGAGCAGCGAGAGGGCCTTCTCCGCAGGGCACTCTGATGTGTCGGGGAGTAAGTAGATTTAGCGTCTCCATAAAGCCGGACCTGCATTGGTCAGTCACTGCATGGCCACCTTCACTGTACAAAAATACAAGCACCGACAACTTGTCAATCAATCAGAAAACTGTCAATCAAACAGAAAACTGTCAATCAAGCATAAGTCAATGATAAAGTACAATTGATTCCATGAAACTATTGATTTTTCTTTTCTTTTATTATTTTTCAAAGTACATGCTGTACACCTTTTATGCACCTGTTTCCCAAAAGAGATATTAAAAAATAATTTAAATACAGTAAAAAACAAACAGTGTTTTCTGAATAAGTGAAAATGTCACGCAGTTATGCTATTTTGTAGTAGATCAACAATCAGTTAAATAAGAGTTTAATTTATAATGTTACATATTTTATTATGGTTAACATAATGATATGCGAGTAGTTTTATTTTTGAAGTAAGTAAGTATGATTACAATGTATTTTACTATTTTAATTGCAAACTATATTGTATATTTAAAAAGTAACGCCCCTCATACTGTATATTTATATAGCATGAAGCCTATAGCATTAAAATAACATTTTTCAGTATTGAAAATCAGTATCTGTGACAGTTATATGGATAAATCATTGCATGATTCCAAAAACAACTTATCAATTGAATTTTTAAACATTGAAGCACTTTGCAGGCTAATCAAACATGTAAATATGAGACCTGCACGCTTTGCATGTACATGGATGGCTTTATCTTTCATATACTCCAGTGATCGTATAGGACTGATCATATATGATTTAGCTATAGCATTGCACAACACAGCAAACAAGTTTTCTTCATAATGCCAAAATTAATCACTGTACAAAAAGGAATTTTTTTTTTTAAATTAACCAATTTTACTTATACGAATCTAATACCCCTTTTACACGGCATATACAAACCATTTTGAATGCAAATTGAGCATTCACATGGCAGTACAGTGAGTTTTCAAACTGCTTTGGTTAACCACAGTATGTGCATCAGAATATATTTTTTATATATTTATTCTTGCATTGTTTATTGGAGATCATTAAAATTGGAACTGGGGACTCTTCACTCTCATCCATATGCAACATAAAAATATTAATATAACTTATAAGAAAATTTTACATTATAGCATACATCTTCCTGAATAAAAATTTGATGCTCTCACTGAGTGTGGATTGTGTCATGCCATGCTTTAATCAGCCCCTCACAAAGGTACATCAATTGTTCAGTGGCAGTTGTGCATGCTGCTAGATATCTCGCTGGGAACTGTTATTGGACAATGTAATTTTGAATATACTCAATTGCCCTTAATATATTGTGCTACTATTGTTTTTAACATATATAGATATATACATGTATTTATATTGTCTGTTGCCTTTTTAAATCATTTCAATTTATTGAAATGATTTAACAGAACATGGTTTGTAACAGTAATGATAAGTTTGAATGATGATTGATAATTTGATTGATGGATAGCTATTTATATTGTTTAAACTAACACACAGAAACATGTATATTTAAGAAAAGTGTGTGTATATATATAAACATATGTGTATTAATTTTCTTATTTAATTTATTAGTTAAATTAATTTATATTAAATGTAAATATTTTAAATATTAATTTAACTTTCATATTAAATTTATCATTTAATTTATAATTTCATTAATTGATATTAAGTAAACCTATATAAATATATTAAATATTTTAAGTTTTTTTTTCAACTTTCTGACCTGTAAATTGTTTTCCTGCATCTATGAATTGCATTTATAATTATTCTGCTCCGCTGACACATCATCAGGGGGATCGGTTTTCAGACTTGGTTTACAAGCATTTCCTATCCCCGTTGTGAATTGGGTGGCCCTGACTCCGTTGATGGCTGGCCTGTTGTATAAAAACAACATCTGGGGACAGAACAATGGTTTAATGTTACATTAACATATGTGACTACACCCATGAGCCGATTGTCGCATCACCAATAGAACTGATGCAGCAAGAAATGCATATCCTCTTGTGTTTTCGCTAATTGTCTGGATTATTTGCATTTGTCTGATTACTTGCCACGATTAGCCTTGACGAAGAATGCCACATCCCAGCATCCCAAGTAGGAATTGTTGCCGGCATAAAGTGTCCATATTACCTCTGTTAAGTTTATGTCAGTGAAGAAATTTGAGAACATATATATATACAGTGAAACCTTGTTGTGTCAAAGTTGAAGGGACCCTCAGAAAAATTTGCCACATCTGAGGTTCGCAACATGCGGTTTTATTTTGTAATAATTTAACTAGAGTTGTCTGGAATATCGAGTCTGTGACTTTGACATAAGGGGGCTGTTCGACTTAAGCGAGTTTGACACAACGAAGTTTCCCTGTATATATACTGTAAGACCTCCCTATTGTAAACACTTGGGAGACCTAGGTTTTCAACCATATTAGGGAGGTTCCTACACTGTGAGTCAACTGTCCACATGATGTCCAAGTGTTCGGAATAGTTAGGTGTCTATAATAGAGGCATCTCCATAATAGAGAGGTTACCATAAGCAGACATTTCCAGCTATTTATGTACTTAATTATTGGGCTTATAAATCAGTTTATGGCTTGTCTCAACCATTGTAATTATCTTACCTGCTAAGGCCTGTGTCTGAAATGGTTTACATTTATATATGCAAGCTATACTACATGGGTCATACTACTGGCATAAATCCTACAAGCACATTATTGTATGGAGTTTGTTATAATGATGTCATTTTACCATTTTATCAAGTTTTTTTGTCCAACTAAAGTAATAGCTATCAATCCCAAATTTTGCTGTAGATTTCAGCCCTACCTCATATATCTGATCATCTGTTTATCCATATTTTCTTATTATCTTTGAGATATTTGGGTTTTATTAGGGTAATCATCTATATAATAAAAATGCAGGTTTGCATCGCTTTTAATTTGTCATATAAATGGATTAAGGCAAAATGAGTCGAGGGGCTTTCCAATCAATGCCATAATTATATTGTTCTTCAGCCAATCAGGTGATGCCTTTCAAGTGAATTTGGGAAGAAGCTTCAATTGATTAGAGGGGCCTATCCTAATATCTGATGTATGCCAACTAAAGTTTATCCCTTGATCTTTTAAAAAAAATAAGCCAGAAAAGGCCGGTCCCACTGCCCACAGGCTGTTTGTTTTGTTTGTATCCACGTGTTTATAACATGTGGGGTACATGCCAAAATAATCAAAATATATTCAACAAGGGCATCTGGTGGCAAGCTAGATAAACCAGAGTTTTACAAAGATGTTTTGCAACTAAGAAAGGCTTTAATCTTCCACATATATGCAACAAACCAGCTTAGGTTACACATTTTTTTCTCGGTTTGTCAGCATTGCAGATATACCTTGTTTACTAACAGCTTGTAGATAAATACCAAGTGAGCTGCATGTACATCCATCACAGAGGTATCATAAGAAATTTTTTTTAATAGGAATTATCGACAACTCATTAATATGTAAGCAGAGTAGGCCAGAAACCACATACCATAAAAACTCACATATTAGTAGAGAAATTTTTCCTATGCAAAAACATCTAAATTGGGGGAGTGGAGTTATGAGTCAGAAAGCCCAAATTTGTGGCTTGAATGTCCGACCAACTTGTCGATGTCATGCCAGATCCATCACTGCCGATGTCGGTTCCCGTGAACTTTAGGTACGTTTTTTAGTTATTTTAATCATTAAAATATTTACCTGTATATTATATGATATTTAATTTCATTTTATATTAATTTATTCATTTGTAATTCAATTTCATTTTATATTATATATGTTCATTTTATTAGAAGAATTTGGACATCTGTCATTTATTTATTCTGTAAATGCCTTTAATCCAAATAGGTTATGCCTTCCTCCTCATGCTAATGAATATTTAAAATAGATTGCTTTCCAAAAAAATATTATTTTATATCTTATTAAACATTTATTCTTGATAAATGGTATATTTATCAATGTTTGTCTCTTCATTGTTTTCAACTGCAAAGATAATTAAAGTCATTCTTACAGTTTATGCATTTGAGTACAACCTTTGACAGAGAGGCCTGTACTCACCTGTAAGATTTCTCCCTGACTCAGATGGTCCAAACAAATTTTTACCTTCTTTTTCACCTTAACAATCACACACGTCATATATGAGATATTGACTTATATGCAAGTTTTTACTGTACATTCAAAAAGAATGGTAGGTAAATAGCTGACTATATAAACTGCTAATTAAAGAACACTTTCACAGATTGCAATTTGGAAAATCTCAGTTATTGACCACTTTATCAACTTATGATTGACAGACTGTAAAGAGAAAAATATACTTGGATGAAAAAATTTATAGTAAGATATTTCTCTTTTATAGTAAGTTCATATTTAGCAGTTATGAATGTCATATATAATCATAGGGGAATGAAAATTAGTGAGGATAGGTTTGTGTAGTTTTGTTAAACTGAATGGCAGAGGTGTCCGTAGAGTTATTTTCTCTATTATATTTTCTCCATTGCAGCATAGTTATATTAAGTGTATTGCAGGTTTAGGCTTTAAATACTTTTTGGCCTGTTATTTTCTTTCTCAACATCATCTCAAGATTTGTTTGGTAACATTTCTATAGGTCATAAACATCATAGATCGTTTTGTGATGACAGTCCACATTTTAAAAACGTTAAAAAAATATTCTTATGTCACATGTCAAACGGTTTCTTATCCTTTTTTTCTGTAATCCATTTCTTTTTGAGTCTTGACGTTTTTTTGTGCAGGTCCTCTGACTAGGCCAGTTTAAGGTTAGGTTTGGATCAGGACATTTAAGAAGGCAGTTTGTACAATAAAGAGGGATCCCTCAGCTGCTTGTGTCACCATAACAACCATCAGGGATCAACCGGTGCCTCGTCATCGTGTCGCCCAATTCTCTGTCTCACCTGCTCTCTCCTACCCGTGGCCCCTCTCACCTTGTCACCGTCAACGATCCGCCCTCACTTTTCTAGCTTCCCAACTTTGCCTGTCAGCACACCATCCTATGCCTTTCTCGTCTTTGATCTGCATACCTATTTCTCCGAGGGCAGTCGCTGCCTCATTTTAGACTAGTGTACCTTTTTACTTGGCTACAAATTAGAAAAGTTTCTTCGTTGTTGTTTTCACTTAAAATTAGTTCATTACTCAGAGACAAATGAGACTACTTTCAAATAAAAACAAAACAAAAATTAACTTTGACAAAACTGCAGTACTATTATTTGTTAAGTGTGGCAGAAAAAATTCATCACTCTGATATGTATTACATTTTTTTTAGGTTGACGCATCATATATATGTGATAAATGCATTTTTAGCTAAAACATAATTATGTGACCCCCTACACTATCGGACCTGAATGATATGTACCAATAGCAACAACTTTTATTGATTACATCAGTACAAAATATTCAAAATAATCAGTTTTGAAAAAAATACTTCTGAACTACTATTTTCTTGTTGCATATTATATTCTTTTTTCAAATTTTAGTCATTACAATTTACATGCAGATAATATTATTTTGAAATGTACTGGTATTCGTTTTCAGATTGATGGAAATTCATACATTAATTATAATAATTAAAAAGATGTACATGATTAAACTGTATGGAAGTAATAAATATATTTATTCCAGTATAAATATTAAAAACATTTTATGAATAAATTAATAGAATAAATAAGATATTTAATCAAGATAAATTAGAATGCTGACAGTATATAATTCTTTTATCATTAAAGAGTTTACAGAAACAGAAGCTAGTGGTTAGTAATAATTAAATTATTCGAGTTCAAAATAATTGTTTGAAAATGTATCCATTTAGTTTAAGATACAGCATTTGTTAACAGGCCACAGAGGAATGAAAAGTTTGGAAATATTACAGTGTATTTACTCCAGTACATACTCATGCAAATAATTCTGTTTTATATAAATAATTCAGTACGTAATGAAATAAACACACGTACCTGAACAGGAATTGTTTACACAGAGATTACATTGTAGGTTTTCCTGGTTGTCAAAACAATTCTCCAGCTCCCACAAAGTCGTCCACACAACAGCTGTTGCCTTTGATGTTAAATCTAGGTTAATATATGCGGTGACCTGACTTTGACCTTTAACAGATCAAGAGTTTCATCTGTATTATCTTTTAAGTTCATTCCCCTGGCCATCTTCCATCTCTTTTGTACCTCAGTAAAACTGACATCTGATTTTGACATCAAATTTTTATAACACGTCAATAGGTTCTAGTTACTTTAACAGATCATTTATTGTAAGCATTCACCTCATGTTTTTTACATGATTAAAAGAGTATACAGCAGTAAAGAGTGATGTTGACAGAAGCAGTACCTCTGCATCGGGGCTGTATGATGCAGTGAGCGATCTTGTTAAATCCATTAATGCCAATATGTACTTTTTTTGTAAAGCTGGTTTTCCATAATTTTTCAGTCCATATGCGTGGTCCATTTGTTCAAGTTTCATTTTGCAAAAGAAGATAACATAATTTGAACTCTGATTGGTCATTGATCCCACCAGTACAGAAGACAAAATTTTATTAAAACTGACTAGTTTTACGCTTTTATGGCTTTATAAATGTCTCATCATTAAACCTCTGACTGGGTTAGGGTTTTGTTAGATATTTAGTTAATTGTTTCACTCAAATATTTTTCAAGGTATATTATTGGTGTTTTTCCTATAATTGCTGAAGTTACTGATTCAAGCTAATTTTTCCACCTTCATAAAAATTATCCCCAAAACCAATCTGCAGCCCATGCAGCAGCAATAGACTACAGTGCTTAAGTGAATCTCATAAGACAGTAGAGCAGGTCATATGTCAGTAAAGATATATGTCATGTTGTTTTATCTTGGTTTATCTTTAACATACAGCAGATTGCTTGAGGATAATTAATTATTGTCTACATACAGTATCTGATTTCTCATTAGAAAAATATGGCAGATTTTATTAGAGTATCAGATGTGACATACTGGGTTTGCCGACGATATCTGTACTGCTTTGGGTACTGGTATATTAATTGTTATTGGCAAGAAGTTGAAATTTTGCAGTATTCTCCTATTTTGTTGTTTTGTGATACCGGTAGTTAAATTGTCACAAGAACTAGCACAGAAAGTAAGTTAATTAAATTTGTCTATATGTAAATATATATTTTAAAAAAATATGTTGTCTTGGTTTTAAGTGCCTTCTCAAATGTCATCACTTGCATAGGAAAATTAAATCCCAGTTGCTACTGAGCTGTCCATGCATTGATGATTGTGCAACTCTGCTGATAGTTTTTTATTCACAAAGGATTTATTTTCACGATTACTTCTCTTTAGTGAACATTTTAAACCTTCACAAATATGAAGCTTACTTTTATACTGATAAGGTAATTGGAAGGAAATACTGATAGTTATTTTCATATTGACAGACAGCTTTATTTTGTCTTTCCTTCTGTCTATTTGTTTAAAAATGTAATCAAGATATTTGAAAAAAGGACTAATACTCATTCAAATAAGTGGACCATCTTGGAGAGAGTGTGTTAAGATTCAGAGTTGAGCTTGATCCATAGTTGTGGATACCAGTTCATTTTAGTCTTATATACAAAGTGCTGACCTCTGGTGGAGACATTGGTATTATAACACAATTGGATGTTGAGGCTGGGACAGAGGTGTACACTCTCCTTATTGTCAGATGTTCATGGCATCTCTCGGGTAGACTTTAAAATGGCTGGTTCAGTAGTTACAAATGTAAAGAAAAGCGGTCTGCTGCTGCTCAGCGAATACTGGACCCCCGGAACTCAGTGAAAATAGGGAAGAGGCCGCGTAGCAAATGACCTTCAGCATTAGGTGACTGGTCAGAATAAATATCAGGTGCAAATCTGTGAATATTTTTAAAATCTTTCTCTCACCTTTGAATATTACTCAAACTAGGTAGTCAACAATCCCCCTGTGATCGATGGATTCCTGCCCCACCCTGTAGCCCACAACTGAAGGATAATAGGGAATAGGCTGTAAGTTCAAAAATAAATATGCAAAAATTTCACACATATATTTTCACTGTTACTCTAAGTTAAATTTTTGCAAATCAGCCGTTTTCAAGATACAGCCCAGTGATGAGCAGAGGAAAGAAGAAAAAATCTCTTTAAGATTGCTCTGCTCTCCAGAGGACCAAGAAAACAAATAAGGCTTAATTTTTTTTGGCCCAGATGTCGATGAATGAAACCTCCCTGGAGGAAAATGGCTTTATAAATATGGCTCTTTCATTGGTTAATACTGGTTGATTCCCTCATGATAACCAGTCTTTGAACATGATGTAGCTGCCTTAATGACAGGCTAACAAGTAACAGTTACAGATTTGATAATACTTATTGTATTTGCCACATATATATGATCATTACACACATAATTTATGCAATAAATGCTATTAATTATCATGTAGTCAGTGTTATTGTGTCAAATATAATTTTACTAAACACAGTGTAATATGTAATACCAACAGAAGTTATGCTTTTCTTTATTGAAAAAAGTGTTTTAACATATGATGATTATTAGGTGTCTATTTATCATGAAACAAAATTCAGATGCATAATATAGATGCAGAGATTTAAACTCTTTCATTATCTAAGTAAAGGAATATTCTCAACCTCAGCATTTAGAGTGATGTATATTGATAGCTATAACCCATTGTTTTATTTCCTGACTGATTACAACTATCAGTGTGTGTGCAGGAAGACCAATGACCCATAAACCCCTTGTAATAACACATATACATCGGATCATTTGTTATTCGGGATATTATATATACATTTGACTGACATCTCTCAATGACATCATGTGAGGGAGGAGGAGACATATACCAGCCGTTCTAGTTAGGGCCATGCTTGAAAAGTGGTGCCCTATATCTTTGGCCTTATTATTATTATTATTACTATTATTATTATTATTATTTTTATTTTATTATTATTATTTTTTTTTATTATTATTATTATTATTATTATTGAAATTTTTGGCTGACAGCAAGGAAAGCCCATTTGTTGTTCACTTTCTATACTGAACCTGCCACAGTTCTACTCTACATGTTCAAAAAATGTTTGTGCCCTTCAATCCTGTCCTTGATGGCTTTAATCATTGAACATGACATGTGATGCCACCAACAAATTTCATTTCTACTAGATAAGTGTTTTTTTTTTTTCTTTGGAATGTTCTTCTACCCATTCATCTTGGATATCTCCATCCTGCTTATTGCGACTCATTGTACCATTTAAGCAGCAAATCAGTAGATATAGACTGTACAGCTGTTTGTACCCTGGCTGTCTTAGTTTGTGGTATTGGAGTTAATCTCTGTGTCCTGGTTATAGTTCAGTCTCTGTACCCTGGCGGTATATGAGTTCTTGGCATTAAAGCCAGCTTTCCACCTACCTTTATATAAAATTTATTTGAGTTCTGGCTTACTCTGCTTGCGTATTAATGAACTATAAGTAATTCTTGTTAAGAAAAGTTCTGATAACACTTCTATGATGGATGAATGGGCTTGTTGGTCTATAAACTGTTAGTAAACACAGCAATGTTGACAAATGTGTTATACAAACCATGTAACCTACATGGTTACATGTGTGCGGAAGGTGAAAGGTCACAAGTTGCAAAACGCCCTTTGCAAAACTCTGGTTCATCTGCCTTGCCACCAGATGTCCTTGTTGTATGGTTTTTGATCATTTTGGCAGGTCCCCCACTTTTGTTAAACATGTGGATATAAACAAAATGAACAGCCTGTGTGTGATTGAATTAGCGTTTGTTGGCAGATTTTTTTTTATAAAAGGGTCAAGGGATTACCTTTACTTAAATAAACATCAGTTATCAGAATAGGCTCCTTCAATAGCAGCAGTACATAAAACACACAAGTCAGTGACCAGAACTAGTTTGGCAGTTAAATTCTGGGAGCGGTTCTAATAACTGTTGATATCACTGGAAAACACCCACAGTTCAGCTAGTGGGCAACAGGTGTCACTGTCAGCCCACCCTGAGATTAACCTGAATGATTGCCATTAGAGCACACTACGCAGAATGGGACTCACAAGAGTATGAATCTGCTAGTTAGGGTTTATGGGCATTGAAATTCTATCCCCATTATGCAGCCAAGCTTTTACATACAACAAGGGGAATAGGTGTTAATGTTGTGAAGAGGGTAATCTAGTCCATTTAGATATATCCATTGGATAAGGATTGTTTCAAGCCAAATTACATAAACATGGATGTTTTTGTGGTTAGGACTAATATTTTGTCAGCATGCGCATGTGAAATTTAACAAATTTGATTTTAAAGTTTGATAGTTAAGACAAGTAATTCCGGCCATCCCACAATGCCTAACTGGAAGAGGTTGGAGGTTTTGTTTTTAGTAGAAATGACCTCAAGTGGAAGCGTGACATCAAAGGTGAACTCTGTGTCCTGGTTAGAGTTCACCATCTGTACATGGGTAGTAACTTGAGTTTGAATCCATGACTGTCAGTTCAATATTAAAACACCTTGGCCCTCCGGCGATACGCCGCTCTGTTTTACCTGTATTGTGATGCTGACACTAAGGTCACTCAGGACTGATGTTCTGGGCTTGTTGTCCGGGAACGGATCCGAGTTTGACGGATCACCCGGGCTGATCAGTATCAGACTGGTAATGAACGTCTATATTATTGATCTGCAGTGTCTGTCCACACCGTGAATACTGCCAGTATGTCACTAACATGACAACGCGAGGCGGCATTTTCATATTTTTCTTCATCAAAGCCGCATGATATTGCTAATTAATTAATTACAATAACTATGTTCCCAATGTCTTCCCATCATGTTGCCAATGTGTGTGGGGGGGGGGGGGGGGGGGGAGGAGGGGGGGGGGGGTTAGAGGGTTTAAGGGGTGGGGGTGCTGGTTCATTGAGACATCCAGCCCAGCATCCTTGTTGCATGTATAGATCATCCTTAGGAACATCCAGATTAAAGGGGCCTTTCTTCTGTAGAATTAGTTTTTATGTCAGTTATATCACTTGCAAAGACGCAGTAATTATATAACACTTAGAAAAATAGCAATGAGATATGTTGCTTTGAAGTTGACAATTTTCGTCAAAAGCGGACCATACAGGGCTTTGTCGTTTAAGCAATAAGTCCGTCCAATAAGCCTAACAGCGATAGTCTGTTTTACACTAGTGTTAATAAGAAGATGAGGTTATGTGGGGTTTTATGGAATATTGACAGTTATACTTTTGAGATAAAACCTTATGTTTGTGTTCATTATAAAACCAGCCTGAGACATGATCAAAGCCTGAAAGCCTTTTATCTGAGACTAATCATGACAAATAGACTCCACTAAACTCCCCTGATGTTCTGGTCTTTCATATTTTATCTAATATTGGGATTGTTATAGTTGACATAAGCAGTTAGTACGTTGTGCTGGTGCTTTATACGTTCATTCAGTGGTCATGGTGAAGAATAAATCGCAGGAAATCCCGTTTGAAAGCTATTTATAGATACTTATATTTGGTCACTGTGAGGAGAGATGTTTAGATATATTATACATTACTCTTATTGGAGGTAGTAAGTTACACCAGTATTAGTGTTTAACTATGGATAATGAAAAAGACAGTTATAGTATTTTGATTACGCTGTGCTTTAGAAGCATAACACAAAGAAAGGCTTTGAGGATCATGACTGCAGCAATTGCTGTTTTGATATGACTTAAGCAGCAACAGCGAAGTCCTGAAGAATTGGGCTACTTTGCCAGACAGTACAAGAACAGCACAGCCTGTGAGCCAGTGTCAGTCCAGACTGTAACTAAGGAATGGGGGAACAGTTAAGACGGCTGCAGGCACCGACCCACATGAAAAATGTGGGTTTCAATGGCCCAATATCAGGCAAATGACCACATTACTTGGAGCTGGTGGCTTGGTCAATAGCGATAGTGGCCCAAGTAGCTGAACGGCAAGTGATGAACTGCCGCTCTCAGATTAGATACATCAAGACTAATTCAATTTGTTACCGCCTCTTGATTTGCGGGACTTGTCCACTTATTGGCAAATGAATGATCAAAACTGAGAGACAGACTTGGCTGGATCAGCTATGCAGAAGGATCGGGCTTTGTCAGTGGCTCTTACACTGCAACCGCCTCCAGCATCCGCATGGAACCTTGCCCAGCCTGCTTGTATGGCCAGCAGGAATACCTAATAGGCCCAGTGCGCATATCAATTTACTGATACAAGATTGATGGTAAAAGGAGGGAGGAAGCGTCAACGCAAAAAAGCCTGCCCCGTTTATCAAATAGGCAATATATAGTGAGCAAATTGCATGTGTAATCAAACGATGGCCCATCTATATTCTGCTAGACTCAGCCTGGTGCCCCTGGGCAGCCAACCACGATTGGTTTAATTGACCCTTGAAAATAGTATTATAGACAATGGTGGCTGGCCCCAGACTATCTGTAGCGATGGAAATGTGTTCTGAGGAGGTGATGCTGGGATGACTGAACTCAAGCACCTAATGACCTTATCTGTTAATGAGTATGATGAATGAAGACGAATCACTCAGAATGAATGTGCCACAACCGTGTAAATGTATCCGGCCAATGCCCTGCTGCCATCAGCAGTCTTTTGTCACAGGTCCAGAACCAGAGCGTCTGGTCGCTGATAAATGGCCGACGTTCACAATAAGCGTGTGTGCCAATTGTCCACTCTGCTCATTCATTTCATCATCACTATAATCCTCATCATCTTCATTTCAGTCATCAATACCCCTCACCTTTCATTTTTGACTCTGTTATGATGGACTTAAAAAAATTCCATGGTTCATACTAGTTGCAGGAATTGGTTGTAAAATTATATTCAATAATTGAAATATAAAAAATGACCAGTGATCAATAATTTTATGTGCCTTCAGTAATACTTTGATATCTCCTGTATAAAATTATTCCTAGAATAATGGCTGTGTAAATTAAATCCAACTTTTCCTTTATGATGAAAAGTCAAGGTAATGGCCGGGAAGTTGACACTTATTCATTGCACAAGGTTAAGTTTTAATGCTGTTTGCTATTTTGTTCCCCATCCTTCTTATGTCTCTGACTGAATTAGAATATTTAATCGGTATAGTATGACTCCTTTGAATGTGCATCCATAATTTTTTGTGATCGAATATGCTCAAATTCAACCAATATAATCAATTATGAAAGAAAATGACCAATCATAGATATAATTGATTAATTGGCACACCACTGGTACATATACAGCCGTTGCCATGGTACAGGGGCAGTAGGGCTGGGGTGGGGCATGATTTAATGGTATATGGCCATACTCTGAATCAAATATGGTAGGCCATGGGGCGGATCGAGGGATTTGGAAAAGGGGGTCCCGCCATGGAAGACAAATCAGAAAACCTTTAAAATGTCCTTGCAAAATGGGGTCTAGACTTTAAAAAAATGGTCCAGACCCATTAAAAAGGCTGCTGAGGCTGTGGGGGGGGGGGGAGACTTCGGGATCCACTCCTGGATCAACATATACTTGTATATTTTTAATACTTTAAAAAATCTGCTTCATTGATTAATTTTTGTTCAGCGTAAAAAATTTTGGAAAATCATCCAGGAAACTTATGAAGTTATGGATAAGACTAGAATAATTGAGTAATGGTATAATAATGTGTAATTTGACTTTCAATTTACATATATATGTGCCCATAACTGGTTGGGATATTTGTAGATGGTCATTGATAATTTATTTAATGTTCCTTGGGGTCTTTTTTTTCTCACATTGAAGTTTATGCAGGCAACCCCCACCCCCACCACACCCCCACCCTTTTTTTTTTGGGGGGGGGGAGGGGGGTCACTGTCTACAGATTACAGAATTTTCAATTAATTGTTTCGGCTTAACAAGAAATTAGTCCAGAGTTAGTGTGAATAATAACATTAAGTTACAAAAGTTATAGGAAAAATTACAGGATATTTAGAGGAAACAAAAAGAAACAATGCTCATTGGACAAGAAATAGCAGGAAAGAAAACATGAACATGTATTTCAAGTAACTCAGTGTGATTTATAATTCAAAGGAAATATTGTGAAACACTGCATGTTGTCATTAGGAAGTGTTCAGTGCTTGCTTGCACAGTTAATACATGCTTAAGACAATTTCAGGCACATATTACCACTTACAGACACTCAAGCCTACAGGACACAAGGGCTTTCTGTGAGTGGTTTTGAACATATGTTATTAATGGCATCATTGCCTTGGGGAATTTAAAAACCCACAGAACCTGTGTTTTAAACCATCTTTGTGTGATATCTTGTGCAAACCCATGGCAAGCAATAGTTCATCACTGTCACTGTCTTGACAGGGGTTTTGTGTGGACCTCACTTAACATACAGGTGTTAATATAAATTAACCAGTCATCCTAACATGTTGTTATGTTGATGCTTAAAGTGTGTGAATAGGTAGCACCACAGAACTGTGTAGAATTATGTCACCAGTGAAGATATATTCAGTTTAGAGTTGTATTATGAATAACTTCTCTCTCTAAACCACCAAAGATATTCTGTCTCTCTTTCTCTCTTCCCTCCCTCTTTCTTTCTCTCTCTTTCTCTGTCTTTCTCTTTCTTTCTGTCTGTCTGTCTCTCTCTTTCTTTCTTTTTCTCTTTCTCTCTCTCTTTTTCTCTTTTGTCTCTCTCTGTATTTTTTCTTTCTTCTCTCTGTATTTCTATCTTAAAATTTACCCCTTTTTCCCTTTTTATCAGTATAACTGTCCGGATTTTTATACAGGTAATATATGTAAAGAAAAGCAGAAATTAAATTGTCAGGAAACAAAATTCATGAAAAACACTGTGCCATTGTATCTGGCCCTAAATGTCAAGTGCGTGATGTGTCCTACACTGGCATACGGATACAAATACAGAAATATGTACAGGACCTTATTAGATAAAATGTTAAAAATTGTGGACCTTGCTTCAGGTCTGTGGCAAACCATGGTTTAGGCAGATTATGGTTGAGTGTTCCTTCAATCCATGTCTCTGTCTGCTCAGTTTCGCTGTGTTTGTGTATGTGTGTGTGTATCATTGACTGCAGATTCTGCAGTAGTGTATTATGAGATCTGAATTATTTTGAATTATTGTAATTCCTCTATATTGTTTACTAGCACCATCTGGTGTCCCTTCAGTGAAACATCGATTTCAGAAAAATGTTTGTACAGAGATTTGTACTGCAGATTTAACAGCAGTGTAATGCGAGGAATATTTATGATTTATAACTAGAAATGTTTATAATTAGGGCTGGATTGCTGAAGAATTGCTAAAACCAATTTCCAAACCCAGATCATGCATCAGTCATTTGCGAGTACTGTGAGATATGTGTTATTATTGATTATAGGACCAAGATGATCCCTGAAATATTGACAATCTTTACTCTTTATATTTAAAATCCACATATATCTAGCCACAGTCTCATGAAGATAATTTGTGTTGTCTTGAAGCAGCCAATCCAATTGCTGCATTTTCAACAATTCAATTTGACACGCAATATTTTAATGAACTTCAGTGATCTTTTTTACAATGTTCTCCTTATGATACAGAACTAAATATAATCTAAAATTATCTTCAGTTTGCTGTATCATTCTATGATATAATGTTTTTTTATTTATATATTTGTGAATATTCTTTGTGATGTTCCTAAATCCTGATCCTGTGCCAGATCAGTAGTAAATCTAATCGATTCTTCTTTGGCCCATTCCTGAAATGCCCTAAAAATTCATGAGATTCCTTTCATGATTGCGCGAGTTATGTTGTTAACAGACAAACAAACAGACACATGAACTGGGATAAACGCATACCCTCCTGACAGAGGCAATTAAAACAAGGTATTGTCAGCTAAATGGGATGCAGTGCAGTAGTTGTGCCAATGTGAACATGGCTTTAATGTATACTTCCGCCAGAGCAACGGGATCCCATATATCAGTACTACAATTTAATGGGGCCTTCCCATACCTGTTTCTCAACCCTCCAGTAAGTTTAATAGACATTGGTGGAGTTGGGTTTTGTTTGGTCTAGCTAATATACAAACAAACACACAGACATGGGCAAAATCATTATCTCCTTGAAAGGAGTGGTGTGATGGGAATATGGATTTGGAAGGTAATTGGTATTCAGTAATGTACTCAGTGATAACGGTCCATTCAGATTACTGGGAACGGTAGCAAAAATATGTCAGCCATGACTCTGCCTGTATCTTGTTATTGTGTAACTGTCCAGCTGTTCCCTTTGCTTCTTTAAAAAGACAATCTTGTGTGATCTTTGTGTTTTCATTTTCCATCTCATTTGAACATAAAATACAATAACCCCCAGCTAGCCTTCATTAATTCCGTCTACTATGTCTGCTGATCAGACATACTCCCCGGTAACCCTGTGGTATAAGTTCTACTTTCACTATCTTTTGATGGGTTTCTTTTCTCTTTTATTTGATCAGACCTACTTCTGTTTATTTGTAATATGATATATTTTTTATGACTATGTCCATTCTCCCATTCATTTATGTTTCATCTATAAGTATCTGTTCTGTATTTTGAATTGTATCATGACCTGCAAGTAGATTTATCTTCTTAGTAAAGTTGGAAATACCCTTGCAACTTGAGCCTTTGTGTTTCAGCTTTCCTATTTTATAGATAATTCACCTGTCATTAGAGTGAATATTTCTGGCTCTGTTGAAAATTTGTCATTTTAGCCTTTGCTTGTAAATAGCATTATTTTGTTTTGTAGGACTAGCAACAAATCATGTGTTGTCATTTTCAAAAGTTTCAACATGTTATGATAATTAATTTACTCACCCTAGTATTGTGTTACAGAGAAATCAAGAAATTAAACAGAAATAAAACAGGGAAGGGATTTACCCCCCCCCCCCCACTTTCCCTAAATAAAGTAGCCTATTCTGATATCTGATGTCTATTAACTAAATATAATCCCTTGAACATTTAATTAAAATAGGCCAGAAAATGCCAATCCCATCACACACAGGATCTTCCTTATGTTTATACTGGCATGTTTGTAACATATGGGGGCCCCACCAAAATAATCCAAACACGTTCAAAAAAGACCTCTGACAGCAAGTCAGATGACCCTGATCTTTGCAACAGGTATCTCGCAGCTAATGACCTTTCACCTTAAGCACATGTGCAACCAACCACCCTATAGGTTTCATGGTTTTTCTGTTTGTCAACATTTGCTGTGGACAACATTTACTAAGGACTTGTAAATAACCATTCGTACATCCAGCACAGAGGTGTGATAAACACTTTTCTTAACCGGAATTACCTAGATATATATTTATATGTATCCAGAGATTGCTAGAAATCTCATAAAGTCTAAAGAAAAGGTAAGTGACTGGCTGGCTTTAAGACAAGGTCAAGTCCAAAACAAGCAATCTTTTATTTTTAGACTCTGGGTAAAATATGGCATGGGTCAAAACCAGCATGAATCAAATTTGAACCTAAATCTCCCAGTACGTCATCCTTAAATGCACTTACAGTTCGACCACTGGGACCAGTTGCTTCTTTTCTTTATAAATTGATCTACAAGTGCTTAACATGATTAAGTCATCGTACCCTTGAGTCATTGCCTGTATTATATGACCTAGTGTAACTGCAGAGGTAACATCAAAAGCAGCCAGGTTGTCATGTTGGTCACCAGGGAAATCCAAATAAGTGCCAGGTTTTTTCTTTAACATTAAGCTCAAATATTGTTTCTTCATAAAATGAAGCAACAGTTCACCGACGGTGCTGTCTTATCCGATGACCATTTAGATTGATGGAGTGTTCTCGTCATGATTGCATTAAAGATGCAAAAATTTTCCCGTTGCATGACTGTATGATAATGAACATATTTTTACCGGTATTATCAGCTATAGCTTTGACATATACATCCATTATTAAATCTAATTGTTTTATCACAGAGGTGAATTGTTCAATAATGAATATTGTCAGTTTTTACATTGGTTCTTGTATTGACTGTACTTTTTACTTCATAAACTGCAGAGATGTGGATGATAACTGAATTAATCCAAGGGAAAATTGGTTTGTATAGATCTTTAGGTATTGCATGTACTTTTTCACAGAGGAAAGTTGAATACTGAGCATGGAGTGCATTATCCATTATTATTTATCCAAAGAGCTAGATCTGATAGAAATTTGTTTGTTTTGTGTTTTATATCTGAAAGAGCCCAAAGATATGAGAGATTTATTTCCTTAATATTACATGTCATGTTTCATAATGATCAATAATGTGCATGGTGTGCATTACGTTTGATTTTATATTTGATTTTATGTAAAAAGAGGATTAACAAAATTTATATATACATATATCCAAAATACTGTTTAACTTGCTGTATTATATATTTTATTATTTTTTAATGGCTTAACAGCTTTTTATTTCACCAAATTATTTTTCTTCTTTCACTTCATGTCTTTTGGAATGTTCAGAGATGCTTGTGGCATGCATTGTTTTTGATTTTGTAATATGTGTAAGGAAGCTCAGCAAGACATTAATGTATTTGTGCCTTACATATTGAAAAACAAGCTTTTTAAAATATTTTCTCTCTCTCTCTCTCTCTCTTTATATATGAATAATAGCATATATGTGAATCTTTGTACATGAAATAATTTATTTACAATAGTCTGTCAAGTAAAATTAAATGTAGATGTTCCTTTATTATATTTTTAAGCATCATTACAGATGTAACTTTTCAGAAAACTCCCTAGAAATATTATATAACTAGAGTTTGTTCATGAGGGTGGTTTTTAGCTCAGCTGACTTTCAGTCATGCTGAGCTATAGCGATCACTCTTTGTCCGCCGTCCGTCTGTCCGTCTGTCTAGCTGTCTGTCTTTCCTATAACCTGGCACAAATCGTAACCGCTGGACTTAGAATCTTGTAACTTGACATTCTGAGAGGTCGATGAAAAATCTCCTAGGAAACCAGAAATTAGGTCTCTGTTACCCATATCCTTCGAGCTATTGGGCCCCAAAGTACCCCCCAGAATAGTCAAAAATTTCATACAAAAACTTCACTATCTCGTTAACTACATCACTGATGGTCATGATTTTTGGCATACATATTGATCATGAGATGTTCCATCAGTTCCTGCAGACTGGTGGTGCCACCTGTATTTTTTATTTTTTACGAATTTTTTCTCAATTTTTGAGACCTTTAAAATGTGAACATCTGTTAACAGGGCACAAATCGTAAAGACTGGACCTAGAATCTCCATTCTTGACACACAGGGAGACCTATGAAAAGTCTCCATGGAAACCTGAAATTAGGTCTCTGTTACCCATATCCTTTGAGCTGTGGGGCTCCCAATTACCCCCCAGAATAATGGAAAATTTGATAAAAAAAAACTGCAACATCTCAATAACTACAACACTGATGGTCATGATTTTTGGCATACATATTGATCAAGAGGTGTTTCATCAGTTCCTGCAGACTGGTGGCGCCACCTGTATTTTGTCAAATTTTTTAAATTTTTTTTTCTCTATTTATAAGACCTTTAAGGATGTAGTTATCTGTCAACAGGGTACAAATCGTAACGACTGGACATAGAATCTTCATTCTTGTCATGCAAGGAGGCCCATGAAAAGTGTCTGTGGAAACCTGAAATTAGGTCTCTGTTTCCCATATCCTTCGAGCTATAGGACTGCGAAGTATCCCTCAGAATAATGAACAATGTGATACAAAAGCTGAAGTATCTGAACAACTAATGCAGAGATCACCATGATTCTTTGCATGGATATTGATTATGGAGTGTTTCATCAGTTTCTGCCGACTGGTGGTGCCACCTATATTTTATTCAATTTTTCGAATTTTTTTCTCTATTTTTGAGACCTTTAAGGATGCTGTCATCTGTTTACATGGCACAAATTGTAACAACTGGACCTAGAATCTTCATTCTTGTCATGCAAGGAGGCCCATGAAAAATGTCTGTGGAAACCTGAAATTAGGTCTCTGTTTCCCATATCCTTCGAGCTATAGGACTCTGAAGTATCCCTCAGAATAATGGAAAATTTGATACAAAAGCTGAAGTATCAGAACAACTAATGCAGAGATCACCATGATTCTTATCATGATGCATATTGACCATTAAGTCTTTTTATTAGTTTCTGCAGACTGGTGGAGCCACCTTTATTTTTACGCATTTTTTCTCTATTTTTGAGATATATAAATACAGACACAATCTTGGCCTGTTGGTTAATCTGTTTGATGCTTCAGTTGAATGGGTATATATTACCATTCAGATGATAAAAATTCCTTTTGCGAATCTCTTCCCAGTCAGCTGAGCGTCATGACCCATGGGTCTCTTGTTTTGTTTTTTTTTTTTGGGGGGGGGGGAGAGATTTCAATTTAAAGGCATCAGTGCAGATGTTCATGAAACTGAAATTTTGACCATTCAGTGTCCAGGAACAAGAGAACTATATGTCAACTCAAAAGTTATCTATAAACTCAAACATTATCTGCAAAGATATGTCTGTTTATCCTTTCCTAAGGTGACTATTATCTTATTTTATTCAACAGTCATACTTTAATACTTTAATCTGCTACAATATATTCATGTGAAGGAAAATTTTGTATGTTTGTTATCCAATCATGCTAAACAGATGTGTGAATATTTCATCACAGCATTAGATGTTTGACAGTCACACTTATTTAATCCAATGTAAGTTTCATTTAACATGTGGTTATGGGGCGTCTTATAAACCCTGCTGAGGGTTCAGTACCATGTGATTTGAAATATTTTGTGTTTGAAAATATTGCACAAGGCACTGTAATAAATAAACTATCTATCTATCTTTATGTTCCTTAACATTGTGAACTTTCCTTCGAACTTAAAGAGGCGATAAAAATCAGACTGCATGGCTCATTCCTACTGATTAGACTTGTTTCCTTCAGCATTCTGTTGAAAAAACAAATATGTCATGACATTTTGGTAATAAAACCAGGAAAACTGATCGAAAGTTTGCAGAAAATGTATTTTATTTGAGCAAAATGGTTTGGGTACCATGTGGCATATATTAGGACTTAATTTGCTAGAGTTACTCTTTCTTTTGTTGAGCACTTTTTTACTGCTGGCTGATTAGTGGGAAAATAAGAAAGATATGTATGAAACAAGATGATTACACGATTTTATTTACGTTCTAATCCAGCATGGGGGAAAATGCAGTCTGTAATTTTTAGAAGCAAAACCTGAATTGTTGCAATAATACACTTATACAAATAGTTCACTTTCCCTGATAAGTGAGAGTGGAGCGTCACACATGCCATGTACATTTCACTTGCATATCAAATTAATAGCAATCAGTTCATTTTTTATTTCTTATTTTTTTTACTGTATAGATAAATGTATAGGCTGAAGTTTAGTATAGTTAAGTATATATATATATTTATATATATATATATATATATATAAATATATATATATATTTATATATCTGAATATGCGTTAAATTAAACCAGAGACCTAGGTTTTATAGCTGTATGCCCTGCATGTCGCTGATCGTAATCTGTATGAGACGATGTGGGCTTAATCAAGTGAACGCTCACCAGATAATCAGCACTACCTGTAGCTCACCTGGGTCCCCCTTATCAATTACGTAAAACCAAGCCCACCGCGAAGTCCTGAATGAACACGAAGTTACAGCTCATAGTAAAAGCAGAAGATCAAATTGGAATTTGATTCCTACTCCACGAGATGTGTCCTCCTCTTCATCTGGACCTATTGAGTGTTTCTTTTGTCTGCCAACTCCTGTCTACCTGTCCGAGAATTCCATGGCAGTTCGTTCTTTTCAAGCAAAAGATCGACCGTTCTGCGGGTTACCTAATCAGTCTCTGACATAGATATACGTTCAACAAACACACTGTTTCATTATTTGAAGTTCCGTATGTATTCATATTGTATCGTTACTTTGGTATTGTCCTTTACTGTAGACTAAACAACTGATGTCCACCCCACAGTTCTCTTAAATTGAGGTTTTTTATAGTCACATAAACAGATCAATTTGCCTACATAATACATTTGATGCTTTTGTCATTGTACATTTCTAAAGGGTTTATGTGTAAAGATTAAAATCTGTCAATATTTCTACTTCTGTGAGTTTTATCATTACCATAAAAATGTCATGTCTGTTCTTTATCAAATATGTTTCAACAAATACTTGCTTAGGTTGATATGGCAGCACTTGCATTTCTATTTATGTGTACATTTTTGTCACATTTTTAGCTCAGCTGACTATAAGTCATCTGAGCTATAGTCGTGGTCCATTGTCCGTCGTCCGTCCGTCTGTCCGTCCGTCCGTCCGTCCGTCCGTCCGTAGATGTGGCACGTTTTGAAACCGTAAGACCTAGGAATCCAAAATTCAGCATAATGTTAGATATCCCCAAGATCTCCTACCAAACCGAAAACTGGGTCTTTGCGACTTCGTTCCTTTGAGAAATTAAGCAAAAACCTCAATTTTTTATTAAAATCCTATTTTCACACTTCAGGACTGCCTAATATCAAAACCACTCATCTGTTTTTCCTCATATTTACCATAAATAATCCTCTATATAGTTCCTATGTACATGCCCGAAATTGGGTCTGTATTATATAATTTAAAAAAGTTATGGGCCCAAACATAATGCATTTTGTAAATAATCAGGAAAAAAATTTGATCACTTAACACAAAACTTGTTAAAGCTAAGCACTTTTTTTCCAGTAATATAACTTTAATTAATCAAAATTAAATTGTATACCCAAAATTTGATCAAAATCTTTTAAATTTTTTAAAATATTAGCAAAAATAAAAAATTGGTACCTTAAACTTTGCCCAACTTTGACCATGGCACGTTTTTTTCCTGTAACTGCTGTGGATTTAATTTTCAAAGCATGTTTTTGTTAGCATTTCAACTGTTAACATTTAAAATTTGAAACCAGTTGATCAAAAACTGTAGATTTTATTCAAGTTTTCAAGCACCATGCCACATATTGTTTACATCAACCTAGTGTTATGCAGTTTGCTAGAGCTCAGCTCCCCAGCTTCAGCTCTAAGTTCCTTAAATTAGGCATACAGTAAGATGTCTCCAAAATCCCCTACCATGCCAAGAATTTGGTCACCAGAACTTAATTCCTTCGAGATATTAATGAAAAACTTCATTTTTTCATTAAAAACCCTTTGTTACACTTCAGGACTGCCTAGTATCAAAACCACTGATCTGACTTTGATCATATATAATATACATATTTTTCTATACATTCGCTATGCACATGCCAGAAATGATGTCAGTATTGCGTAATTATTTTAAGTTATGTGCACAAACAAAATTGACTTTGTAAAAAATCAGGAAAAATATTTACTCAGATTACATGAAAATTATTGAAGCTAGAGAATTTTTTTCAAGTATATAACTTTGTTTAATTAAGATTCAATTGTATACCCAAAATTAGATCTGTATTTTGTAAATTTTATAAGGTATTAGCATAAACATAAAATCAATACCTGAAATTTTACCCAAATTTGACCATGGCAAATTTTTTTCCTGTGAGTACTGTTGATTTAATTTTCTCAGAATGTAAACATAAGTATTTAATGTGTTTAAATCTGAAATTTGAAACTAAAAGGTTGAAAATTAGGCTAGTCATTAAATTTTATCTTGAGGCTCTATTGTAGTCACTTGCTTTGTTCCAGATGCAGGTAGGCCACTCCAGGTCACTGGAAGTCAGCTATGCCAGGGTTCCTGATTTGTTTCAGTCACTGGGGGAGATCCCCTGCTGTGACAGGTGTACAAGTGTTCTCATATCACACCCCCTCCCCCCCCCCCCCCATGAATATATAAATATACATTTGTATGCATGATGTGGTGTTACATGACAAGATTGAGATTTATGATGATGCAATTTAGAATTATGAATCAACGTTTATATTCAGAAATATATGTTATATTGGAAATGTATACAAATTAAACTTAAAATAAAAAAATGAGGATCTAATACAAACATGTGTTCATTATTTTCGAGCCTCAGCAGAATTGGAGATCAGGCTTTGTTTGCCCTGAATGTTTATGCAAAAGTGTTGTTAATCCCATCTCTTCCCCCCCCCCCCCCCCCCCCCCGGCTGTCATTGATCCTTAGCATCTCACCGTCACCTGTGCATTGGGACATTAGTTATTATTGCAAATGTGTACAATTTTTTCAATTTGAAAGATAATTGGATTAGAAAACATTAAGATGTAATATTGAAACATATTCTTGCCCAAGAAGAATGGAACATAAAGTGATCAGCTCTTGTCTGTCCATCATCTCTCAATTATCATTAAATATATATACTAATTATGAAATTTTTCCTTTAAGCACTGTTGAAATAACTTTCATATGCTGTATGTGTATGGATTTAAGCCATTAAAGTCTGAAATTTGAAAGCAATTTATGTATTCAGATGTGTAATATTGCAGATGAAAAACTTTAAAATATTAAAATATTAAAATATATTATCAGCTTTGTTTGTCTAACAGTCTGTCTGTCCTTTTTTTAATATTATGTAATTGTGAATGAACTATTTAATCCTGTAAGTATTGTTGAATTAAGTGGAAATCCTATATGTATATACACTATGTTAATACAGAGATGTTGTAACTCCCATCATTCCAGCCCCCCCCCCCCCCCCCACCACCACCACCAGGTCCTTGCATCTGTGGACTGGAGACATCAGTTATATTTCAACTGTATACATTTTATAAAATAAAAATACATATATTTAATAATATATATTATGTAAAATAGATCAAATTGAGCAAATGTGTAAACTACTGAACTGTCAACAAATTATCAAAAAGCCAGCCAATGATCATGGTAATAATATACATCTTATGTTCACAAACTGCTCACATGCTTCAATTTTGACATTAGAGAATGCATGGTTTGGTCACAAAATATTATTTGCAACAATTTCTCACTCATCAATACAAACCAATCATGTCAACCAGCCATGGCATATATTACCTTTTCCTCTTAGACTTGATCTCCATTATTATTTTAGATTTTTACTTTCAAGGTCAACTTCAGCTGAGCACAGTGACCCATATTTATAGCACCATGTCTTGAATGTTTACATCAAGTCATTGGTTAACAGTGTTCCAGGCTGTTACATAACACCTTCACTCCTTGCCTACTGCTTCTGTGAGTGTCTGGGTCAGGCTGGGTCAGGCAGTAATTACCAGAGAGCCTTTCTCCTCTCTCTCTTTCCCTTTCTCTCTTTCTAGCTCTCTTTTTCTCTCTCTCTTTCTCTCTCTCTCACCCCTATGCCTCCCTTCCTCCCTCCACCCCATTCTGTTGACAGGTACTATAAACCTAATTTATTAGATATATATGTTGATGCAATTAAGAAATGTGAATCAACTGAAATATTCACATATATATGTTATACTCTAAATGTATAGTTACATTTTCAAACCTGGAAAAAAATGATGTTATAAAAAAAGGAATTTATGTAAAAATTTTTCATAATTTCCTGGCTCAGAAGAATGGGAATTAAAATTATTTGCTTTGTTTCTCTAGCTTTCTTGCCTGTTTTAAATATTTAATCATTATGAATAAACTTTTTTTTCCTGTAAGCTCTGATTAATTAAATTTCATATCCTGTACGTATATGCAAGGGTATTGTAACTCCCACCATCCCCTTCCCCCACCCCACTAAGTCCTTGCTCCTTCGCACTGTCAACAATAGTGCTATTGCTATAGCATAAAATTTAATAATTTGAAGAAAATATATACAGAGAGACAGAGGCGTTGTAACTCCCATCGTAACCCCCCCCCCATCAAGTCCAACCGCCTGTGGAGTGGGGATTTTATAGCAACTGTATACATATCATAAAATAGAAAAAAAAGTTTAATTAAAGTTTAAATTTAAAAAATTGGATCTCATTAGACAAATGTGTAAAATGTTGAACTGTCAACAGCCTGTCAAAAAGGTATCCAATGAAAACGCAAGGTCAGATCTTAAAATATTATTTGCAACAATTTCTTCAATCATATCAACCAACCATAGCCTAGATTACCTCTTTCTCTCAGACTTTAGTTACATTTCATAATATTTTAGATTTTAACCGTCCAGGTGTTTAAGTACTGTTGAATGCTCCCTCCCTCTCACTCTATCTCCTTTTCTCTCTACATCCAACCCTCCTTGCTGCCCACACTGTTTCCTTCTCCGAACCCCATCCCAATGTCAGCCTCAGTAAACGAGAACAAGTTGAATCAGATGTATTCATATTTTTATATATTGTATAACTGTTTGTTACCTATGTACGTGCCAGAAATTAAGTCGATATTGTGTAATATGTAGACGTGGTGGGCATCAATATAATGTACCTTGTCAAGACCTAAGAGATATCATGTCATACAGTCACAATTCATAAATCCACTCTTCAGCATAGTTAATAATAACATTATATATGTCAAATTGAAATCTTGCGGACTTCCATACACTATAGATCCTTCAACAAATAGCCTTATCATCATTCTACCACTGCTTAGTGTTCTGTCATTGCATTCATATTTGCTCAAATATATTGCTATTTTCAACAGCTCCCAAATAAATAAAAAATAAACCACTATATTTACTCCATATTAATCCATCAGTCAGGTAATTTCATACATGATTTACTCACATATGACATTATATTCCTTTATAATAGCCTATTAGGTCCATGATATTCATAAGGTTTGTCGATTAAATATAGTATCACAATGGTGATACATTAATAGTTCAATCATGATCAGCTGAGCGCCGTGACCCATAGGTCCCTTGTTAGTGGTATTCATGACAGTTACTGTGATTGTCTTTCTATTTTGGAGGGTTTTAAATTTCAAGATATTTGCAAAAGGGAAAATATCATGAAAAATAAAACCTTAACAAATGAGAGGTCCCATCATCAAAGGCAAAGTTTAAAACCAAAAGGTTTACATCAAGAATAAAAATAGTTCATGTATGTTCAAAGATATCAAATCATTCCAGTTTGCTGCCATTAACAAACAATAATTTTGTTTATAAGAATTTTGCATATAATATTTTATATAATTCATTCACATTTTAATGGTTATATGTATAGGTCCTTTGTAAATTTTATGAGATGGCGAAAATGAAACCTTCGTAAAACTGAAATAGTGAAAATTGTGACATTTTGACCCTGTGAATGTGAAGCAAACCATAGGATATAGCAGCAGTTAACATTATATTTACATGGCCATACAGATTCCTTGCTTGTACATATGATAAAGCCTGATATTTCAAAATGTTCAGGTCTAGTTGCCATGAAGACAATTTCATGTAATGATTATATGTGTATCATATGTAATGGTTGTGTGATTATATATTTGCAGCTGATGGCAGAAAGGGCTCCAAAGGCAAGAACGAAGTGAAAGAAAAAAAATCTGCCAAAGATAGTAAATCATCCAGTAAAGGTTCAGGAAAAGAGGTCAGTGAGTGCACATGTACATTAATAGACTTGGCCACACCCAGTGCTATGCTGGCCCACGCTCTGCTGTGCAGCGCTGTGTATCAAAGTATGGCACTGTTCACACCAAGTACAAAGTGCCTTCAAAGAACATTTTCATAAAGTCACATTACATCAGTTTCTCAATACTACTCATGTACATATTATCACTCTGTCTATAATATATAAATATAGATATATATATATATATATATATATAAGAACTTTAATTAACAGGAATACGAATTACCTAGAGTTAATTTATATTAAGTCAAGAATTAGCCAGAAATCACAAATTCTTTAGAAAAGGCTGGCTTTAAATTAATAATGTTACAGCAGGTATGAATTATCAATCCTGCAGCCGTATTCACATATAAACACTAGACACAACAGATAAGTAATCTTTGTGAACACTGCACATGACATATCCCCTATAACAGATAAAATAAAGACAAAACCTGCTGTCTGAGACTCTAAGCTAGGTACATTCATTTATATAAAGAAAATAGTGCTTCATATTCTGTTACAAATTCCCAATGCCTAGAAATAACTCTGTCCAACAACTAGATAAAAAAAAGAAGAAAAAAAGAAATCCTGTTGACGAGGACAGTATCACTCATGGTTCACCACAAGCCATCGTTCCAAGACCAGGACAGTTTGATGATAGTGAGAACAACGTTGCCTTTGATCTAACCGATGAGGAACCGTCGTAAAATGCCAGTGTTTACTGAATCTCTCCTCTTTTATGGCCATGTTGCCTGTGTAAAACCATAGTGGTGACCTCCCTATGCTTGCAGGCCACCCTGATAGACGCTTTACCGCAAGGATAGTAAATCTGTCTCGCTGTTTTCAAATATGAAAGAATATTCCCACATCTCCAATCGCTGGAAGGTCCCTATAATAATTTTAATAGCCAATGTGATGGTAGCCCTGTAGATGGCAATACCTGCTTAATGATGATGAAAATATTTGTATGATCAGAAATGTTTATAATAAGTATGAGACTGTACCCAGGCAGATGCCGCCAACTATGTTGTAAAGATATATAAATCTGATTGGGAACAAATAATGCTTGATAAGATTTAGACTGTAGAGGGTGCTACTTGCTGAATGAAGATGAAAATATTCATATGATAAAGATATTATGCTTTTTTAGCTCAGCTGACTATAAGTCATCTGAGCTATAGTCGTGGTCCATTGTCCGTCGTCCGTCCGTCTGTCCGTCCGTCCGTCCGTCCGTAGATGTGGCACGTTTTGAAACCGTAAGACCTAGGAATCCAAAATTCGGCATAATGTTAGATGTCCCCAAGATCTCCTACCAAGCCGAAAACTGGGTCTTTGCAACTTCGTTCCTTTTAGAAATTAAGGAAAAACCTCATTTTTTTCTTAAAAACCTATTTTTACACTTCAGGACTGCCTAATATCAAAACCACTCATCTGTTTTTCATCATATTTACCATAATTATTCCTCTATATAGTTCCTATGTACATGCCAGAAATTATGTCTGTATTATGTAAATTTAAAAAGTTATGGGGCCAAACATAATGCATTGTGTAAAAAATCAGGAAAGATATTTGATCACTTAACACAAAATATGTTTAAGCTATAAACTTTTTTTCCAGTAATATAACTTTAATTAATCAAAATTAAATTGTATACCCAAAATTAGATCAAAATCTTTTAAAATTTTTAAAATATTAACAAAAATAAAAAATTGGTACCTTAAATTTTGCCAAACTTTGACTATGGCACGTTTTTTTCCTGTAAGTACTGTGGATTTAATTTTCTAAGCATGTTTTTTTTAGCATTTTGTCTGTAAAAACCAAAAATTTGAAACCAGTTGATCAAAAACTGTAGATTTTATTCAAGTTTTCAAGCACCATGTAACATATTTTTTACATCAAGCTAGTGTCATGCAGTTTGCAAGTGCTCAGCTCCCCAGCTTCAGCTCTCAGTTCCTAAAATTTGGCATGCAATTAGATGTCTCAAAAATCCCCTACCATGCCAAGAATTTGGTCACTAGGACTTAATACCTTCGAGATATTAATGAAAAACGTCATTTTTCCATTAAAAACCCATTGTTACACTTCAAGACTGCCTAATATCAAAACCACTGATCTGACTTTAATCATATATAATATACATATTTTTCTATACATTCTCTATGAACATGCCAGAAATGATGTCAGTATTGCGTAATTGTTTTAAGTTATGGGCCCAAACATAATGCACTTTGTAAAAAATCAAGAAAAATATTTACTCCCTTAACAAGAGGATTGCTGAAGCTAGAGATTTTTTGTCAGAGATGGAACATTATTTAATCAAGATTCAATTGAATACCCAAAATTTGTTCTGAATTTTTCAAATTTTATAAGTTATTAGTATAAATATAAAATTAGTACCTTAAATTTTGCCCAACTTTGACCATGGCATGTTTGTTTCATGTGAGCAATGTTGATATAATTTTCATATCATGCACACATAAAGATTTCAACTTTTTAGTTTAAAAAGCTGAAAGAAATTGGCCAAAAATTGTAGCTTTTATTAATGTTTTTATGAGACCATGTCAGACCTTGGCTCTCTGGAGCACCTCTTGAGTCACCTGTATGTTGACCTTGTTGAACTTTCAGCAAATTATGCATGCTTGAGGCGAGTCATAAACTGGGGCTCCAGGCAGCTTATTATATAATGGCCAGCCACAGTTGATCCAGGTGTCCAACCCAACTCATCTAGTAGTTTTAACAAACAACATAACAATAAACAATAAATTTTTATTGGTTTTTAATAACAAATTAAAGAAAAATAGAAAAGGAATTTGTTAGTTGATAATACAGGAAATTAACTTGCAGTTACTGATGATATAAGAATCTTGTATCGATGTGTAGAATGTCACGTATTCCAAATAACACCATGCAGTCACCTATGGTATTTTTCAGTTCAGTTTTAATGATAAAAAAGTAAATTATATTATTCATTACTAATCATTAGGGATCATATGAAGGAAATTAATGATAGACAATGATGCAGTTGATAATATTATTATTTAGATTCCTACTGTGTCTATAGTTAGTACATTGATGTGAAATTAGTCCAAAGTGAATATATTACATTTTTTTTTAATATAAATAAAAGCCATAAAACCAGGTACTTATGATCATTATTTAAATGTGTGAATTTTGTATATTCTGGATTCTCAACATCATTGTTTGGTGAAAACTGAATAAATACCAGACATGGTGCGAATACTTTGCAATTGTATTTAAACATGAATATGAATATGTACTCCATTATAAAATTTCTTTCATAAGAATGGGAATTCAGGTAAAAATGAAAGTATATGAATACCAGTGCAAATACTTTCAAAATGTATTAATGAATGCATTCATGAATATATTCTTTAATATTATTTTAATAATCATTTCAGTCATATTTTATTTGAAAAAATCATAATATTCTCTTATATTTGGGACAATATTTGTAATTTTTAATAAATAGTTAAACTCTTATATTATATGTTCTGCTTATAAGTTATATGGCCAAGTCAAAATCTGTGTGACAGTTGCACTCCATTTTTTAATAAAATAAATTAAATTAATCCTCTTTCCTGTCTCCAAAGTACTATCAAAATCATACATAAGCTAAACAACAACAAATCATAATACAGCTTATTTTTGTTACCACATAAAACCAGCATGTGCCTCATTTCTAAATCATACTTTTTTATCATATATAACAGCTGAGCGCCGTGACCCATAGGTCCCTTGTTTTTTTACCTCATAATCATCTGTAGCTGGCTTTGTGTGTTGAATCAGGATGTACCAGTAGTGAATTAAATATAAATTATTCATACTTTTTGAACCTTTAGCATATTACCAGTTCTTACATAAAGACTTCAGCAAGGTTCCTCTGGGACAGGTTTTCAAAGGACCGAGTTTACATGGGCCAAGTTCACTGTGTTTATTTTTAATGGATGGTGATAAAATCCCCTCAGAGAAATTTCCAAAATAATGTCAAATTCCTTAAGAGTTATGGGAAAATATTGAAAATGGAAAAATATTGAGTACTTCCCTGGCATCTTTTCCAAAAAGGGGACTTTTCAAATGCATAACCACAGAAATGTGCGACAAAGACTAGATCCATCCTAAATTGTAACATAGATTTAACATCAGCTTATATATTGGGCTGCCTTATAAATTGGGATGAAAATATTCTTATAATAAAAAAATTAAAAACAAGATTTTAGCCTAGATATAGCCCTTGTGGCTGCCTGTTTAATAGACATGAAATATGGTAATGGATGTTGCATAATTGTTGCACACTTTAATTTACCACAGTTTTGGATTGCTTATTTACATGGTTAAACAAAAAATAATAAATTATTTAAAGACACAGGATATGAGTTGTCAATAAGATGACTCATTATGTTTCAGTAGTAATTAACTGTGGTAAAGAATTTAGATATCAAAGCTAATAAAGTCATGTGATTACCACGTTGAGCTGTAATCCAGTTACATTGTTTTAATAACTAGTGTGATCATATTCATTATTATGTTCACTCCATATATAGAAGATCTGAAACCCAGGTGCACAGAGTCTTACGTTGTCATGTACACAGGTGTACCTTTCTTCTTGGGATTCAGCTGATAGCGCCACCTACCTGCCATAGTCCTAAAACATTCCTCTTTATTTAAATGAAATGTATCGTATCAGTTTGTTTAAAGCCGCTGACAAAAATGGCACAAATGTTTAATCTTCATGGAAAATTTCACCCTATGTCATACAGGATATTGAAAGTTTGGTTAAATGGACAAAATGACTCGGGACAAAATGTGCCCAGAAAAAATGTCACATAATAATATGATGTCACACAAGATATTGTATGCTCTGATAAATGGTGAAAATGATTTTGGACAAAATGAGCCTTGGCAAACTGTCACAGGATAGGATAATGTCATGCAGAATATATATATATATATATACCTGCAAAGAATGGACAAAAAGATTTGGAACAAAATGATTTGAGACAGATGTACCCAGACATGTCACAGGATGGATAATGTCAAACAAAATTTATCTGTTTATCAAAGTAAAATTTCTGATAACATTTTTTTTTTTTTGTTTCCAAATCTTTGATAAAACTCAAAGGCACCATGTTTTAAAAAATTTTTTAATTATTCTTTAAACCAGGATATTTTAACCACTGCATTGGCCACTCAACTGACCAAAAGCCAAGAACTGAACACTTAACGTACATGGTACGGAGGCTGAATAGTTGGTTTTAATGAGGATGCAAAGTAATGGTTTGTTACATAGATGAGAGAGCTGTTGACAGGGTGCCATCTGCCTCCCGTTTATGTGACATGGACTTTCCTGGGAGCTGGTAACGATAAAAGACAATTACAAAACCACTGCATGTGTTAGGAGGAGATACTTTTATCCGTCATCAACCAAAATCAGATGATATGGGTCAATTAATTGATAGAAAAGGAATTATTAAATGACTGTTTCTCCATAACCATAAAAGCAATTAAGATTTAATTGAACTGACAGGAAACGAGTTTAATTAGAATGTTTACAGGCTAACTCGCTGTTTGGTCTTAATTCCAAGTCAATAACACTAATTGCCCCCAGCAGCAAATGTTCGGTAATTTTTTAAAAGTTCTTCCACAGTCACTGTGTGTAATCTGAAGGTTTCGTTTTCCCGGTAATCCATGCTTCATTGGTTTTCAACCATTGCTGGAGTTTGTGTTTGAGCACCGTTTTATGACAGCTATACGGTAGTCGCTGACTGCCACATCAAAGATTCTGAATTCATGCCCTGTGTAGCTTAGCGGTTAATTTCACTCAGTCTGAAAGAGTTTATCGTTCACATTCATGGCTGTATGACAGCATTGTGGGAAGACTGGCCTGCATCATCGAGCCAGTTTATGTGCATACTCAGGGAACTCAGCTCTCTAAACTACAGGAAATTTTCAGTTTTGTTGCCATCACAACTCCCGTTCCGCTGATTAACAGTGCGGCTGTTGGCCCAATTAGCCGGAATAAATATGTTTAAATCCTCCGAAGCAGGAAATGTTCACGTTGACAACCAGTCAAATTGGAATATTTAGATTCAGGAAATTTCTGAACATTATGTGCTTGGAGCTAAATCAGGGGAACCCCCCTACCGAGGCAATTTCCTGAGCGCTGCATCATATTTATCATAAATCTACCATAAAGTTTTACAGGCTTTTCTGTTTATTGAGGTTGACAAATTTACAAGGTTAATTCTTCGGTGCATTCCAGAATCATTAAAGTTGTGTAATAACTCTGCTACATCTGCGTGTCGGTCTGTGCTGGGGGGAATAAAGTGGACCTGACATTCCGAGAATAGTACTTTCTCACCTGGTGTTACCCATTATTGGCTTGAAAAAGGCTCTGAGTACCTAGTCTGCGCTCGGATAGAGCATTAGGAGAGCCTGGTGGTTTCTGAATAAACTACTAGCACACTCCTGTTTATGCCTTTAGTTCTTTCTCAACTGAGCCCTCAAAGGTCAGAAGTTATAAAATTGAGTGAAATAGCCGAAAAAAATACAAAGAAATTCCTTTGATAGGTCAGTAATGTTAAAGAACTCCTGATGTTTCGGTGTTTTTATTTGAAACTTAGAGGTGTATGTAGAGACAATGTCTACTTCTACATGTAGAATAGTGTTAGTAGTTTTGTATGTAAAGCACAGAACACCTGTCTGAAACAGAAATAAATTCAAATGAAATAAAGAGAATGATGGGCGCTGGGACCACGCCCCCCGCTAGATCACAATGCTGTTAAATGACAATAAGTTTTTATGCTCCCTTGCTTTGAAAGCAATATCATTTCCAATACTCATTTCCTGTAATGTCAGTAGCTTATAACATATAGTCTTTTTCTTATTTTTATTGTTTTGTTCCATGGCTTATGAGTGGAGCTTCTGATATACAGACCTTTTATGCAAACACAATTATTACTTTAATATAACAACAGATTTTAATATTTTTTTCTTATTATCAAAATTTCGTGTAAGTTAAATGTTACGTTAATTTATTATTTTCTTTATATTATTCATTTTCTATTTAATTTAATTATTTTCTATCAATACAGCATGCAACAACTTTTGAAATATTCTAGTTATTTCACTGAATTAATAATCTATTGTCAGCTGTGAGTTAAAAATAAAAATTATGTGATAGTTATACAAAATCCTTTGTTATATTATCACAAGGGTGACTTTATCTATACAGCATTTATCTACTGCAGTAATCTTATTCATTATTAGAAGGCACAAGCTTGTTCATTCATTCAAAGCACATAAAGCCATTGCAAGCAACACCAGAAAGACATTTTCCTGCAGTGGGCATTTCCCATGGGATTTTTTTTTGGGGGGTGTTACGATGTTTTAACCCCCTGTAAATCAGTCCGGGTACTGGAGACCTGTTGTAGGTGTTTGCCCTCGTCAATACCCTCCCTGACAATAAGCCCCGGGGCTTTTTTATTGGGTACGGAAGTTGCTTGTGACACCATGCAACTTAAGATGCTCCCATCAGATGCTGGGGAGCATCCCCTTATCCCTGTCACAGCAGCCTTCGTTATTAACTTGTCCATAAAGCAGGAAACAAGCCAGCCGTCAGTACTGCAAAGCTGCAGCAGCCCAGCCGCTGGGACAGGAAGAAATATCATCCCTGGAGCCCTTTATCATAACATTCTAATTTGTGACCAGGCTTTGTCTTATATATCTGTAATATGACTGGCAACTCCCCCTTTATATACTGCAGTATTACTGTTTATGGCCTGTGATTTATATGTGTTTGGTTTATTATATCAATTGACTTGCTGATAATCAAGTTATCATTGCAGGTACTTGTTGTAGCCAGTTAAGTATGTGATAAATGATAATGTTATCATAGCTTTTTAATTTATCATTAGTCCACTCCTTCATCATCTGTAATTTATGTACATGTAATTCATAACACCCCCACCCACCCTAACGCATAAACTGTTGTTTACACAATGATCTGTGAATTTAATTATATATATTAAGCTTTAATGATAACCTGACAAGCTTATAATTAACTGGGTCATTATATCATAGTTATTACTTGGAGGGTAGTTATTACATAGCACAAAGACATTACAAATATTTATAATGTCATTACCATAAATTCTAACTTTCCCTCATCTTTTATTTTTGATGTGGCTGCTACCTCCCTTGCAGAATTCAATTACACAATACCAATAAAACAATTACACAAATTACCTCATGGTCTTTAATTATTTGTCAGTAGTTTGTAATAAATTTACAAACATGTATTGAACTGCTACATTGTGTATTACTGATACATACAGATAACTACTAATATATGTTAAATGAACAAAATTTAAGATTTAATTCATGTCTTAATAGTCTTCTTCCATGCAGACCTTTTCTGAAGAATTATGCGATTTCCTTTTTTTTAATTTTATTTGGTTGGAGGTAACTGCCTCCAGTTTTTTAATGCAAGCTAATAAATTAAGTATATGTATCTCTACAGAATTCCATTCCTGTTTCGGACTCTGTGACAGGGCAGTATCACATTTTAAATCCTGGTGTTAACTAGGCCAGGTGACTACTGCACCTGAAGGGCATGTTTATGTAATTGTTCCCATTACTGGGTCATACCTTTGAGGAACCCCCAAAAGGCCACTTGTGTGTGAGTGAAGCACGGCAGTTAGGCACAGCCTTCCTTTTGAGCCTGTAAAGAACTCACCCTGGATTGGGGCAGACCGTGAAAAAACTCACCATCCCGGCTGAGATTCAAACTGACAATCTCCCAGCTTTGAGTCCGGTGCTCTACCCCTGAGCCACTGAAGCTGGTCATGATGTTTGTTTGTTTGTTTGTTTGATTTCTTGTTTACTGTCTTACATATTAATTTACTGTTCAGAAAAGTTTTATGACACCTCTGTGATGGATGTAAAAGCTTGTTAATCTATAAGCTGTTAATCATTGAACGTGGGCCATTGTTGACAAACATTAAACCCATGTAATCTGAGGTGGTTGGTTGTACATATTTCAGAAGTTAAAAAGTTACTAGTTGCAAAACAACCTTTACAAAACTCTGGTTTGTCTGAATTGCCACCAGATGTCCTTGTTGAATGCTTTTGTGTCATGAAATTTTATTTTTTGTTCTGTTTGGATCATTTATCTTGTTTTTAAATTCAGAATTTGTATCTTTGTCAAATATTTTTTCTGCTCATATTTATTTGTAATTTATAGACTACTTTTGAATCTGAAGATGGGAAATTTTATATTTCATTTCACAAAAATATATTTAAAATATCAGTATTAAAAGTTGTATGGAAATAGATGAAATAACAAATTTTGAAGTCTCTTAATTGTGCAAACTGCTCTAAGACCATACAGAATATATAAGATTAAAAGCCTAATCAGAGCTTTTCTTATTATACGTCCGTTTCATCCCCTCATGTCCACCTGTTTTTTGCTATGAAAATTTTTATTAGGTACATTTCAAGGGAAACAATTATAGTGTAGAGGAGAGGATTACAGAACCTAATTTTCAACAAGGTACCTAAATTCCTACCTTATTCCTTATTTGAGTAACAGAATTTTCTGAAAATATGAGAAATCAGTCTAAATTTTACAACATATCTAACCCACTTATGGCGGTCAAGGTCATTGGTCACATGCAAAAGCAGACTCAACTGACAGCTGCTGATTGGATGATCTCACGTAAACACTCTAAAAAATATAACCAGCTAGAACAAAGATGGCTACTTATGGAGGGACACACCATATCTGCCAGATCATGATAAAGAGACTAAAATGTTGTGAAACATAAACGGGGGATTTATTGTCAAATTCTTAACTGCCATATTAGGTGGTCACTTCCATATGTTGTTTACTTTGAAAATATTGGAAAATATAAACTTTTAAATAAATCATCTACAAAAAACAGGTGGACAGCAGGTGGTGAAATTGACTATAATATCTCATCAGGATGAAAATGTTTTTTTTATATTAAAAAATATGATTGAACTTCATGTGATAGTTGTTAGTCTGTTATTGTTTATGTCATATATTTTTTGTTTTAAAATGACAGCTTTGCAGTTAAGTTTTTTTTGTGTGTCATTTCACTATTAAATGAATGATTGAGAAGAAGTATTGAAGATAATACACAGATACTGGTGTGTGTGCATTATTATTATGAGTAGTAGTAGTAATAGTATTTTATTATTATTATTATCAACAAATGGTATAGAAGAAGTGCTCTTTTCAGATTTTGAGACATTGTGTCTGGTTTGTATCTCAATGTTTAATTTGCTACTTTGTTATAAAATAAGTTTCTTTTTTTTAATTAAGTGAGAATTAAATACAGCTGTTAGAAAACATATGATCATATTTTTAAATAATCTACCCCAGTGACATTATACTGTACAGTACCTTACATATATGTATATGTGAAGATATATAAATTACCTGCATCTTCTCTGCCCATGATAAATAATTTGTTCAGTTCTGTTTGTTTGCGTTCACATGTTTAAGATCTTTAGATTGGAGCAAAATAGAAAATTGATATGTACCAAATGTTAGGGTTAAAATAACCGCAATAGGGTGTTTAGAACCTGTGGGTATATTTACGTATATAAGTACGTCAGCTTCCGTTGTAAAGTTCAGTTAGTGCAAAAGTCAGTTGCGAGCTTGTTTTCTTACGTTAGCACATGGTCCACCAAACATTAATTGCCGTTATCAGGAAACTCCTATAGCAAAGGTCGTTAAGTACAGATGTATTGCTCCGATCATGTGTCTCTAAATCAGGATTTGTTGCCTTTACGCGCCCAGCAGCAGGGAGTGTTGGTAGCCTTGTAAAAACATATTTGCATTGTTCAATGATGGCTGTCAGCCTGTTGGGTTTGATGTTTATCTAACATACACCAGCCCCAGAGAACTTGCCCAAAGCAAGCGATTCAATGCGGACCTTCCTCAGACCAGTTCCCACAAAATTTTCACATGGATATTTCTGCCTAATTTCAGTAGAAATTTTCAGCCCGCTTTGTGCTGTGAGCTTTGTTTGTATGTAGCCTCATGGTTTTACGCAAAAATGCTGGGTAACAGGAAGCCCTATGCTCTGACCTTTACTGTGTCTGAAGGTTCTGTCAACTTCTGCTGTTGGCAGTTCATGTCTCTTTTTTTAATTTTGTACTCTGCATGTGCTGCCCAGTCATATGAAATTTCACTGTGCATATATATATATATATATATATATATATATATATATATATATATATATATATATATATATATATATATATATATATACAAATATACTTTTGGAACAACAATTCTTACAATATAAATATTTTATTATTTCATGCGCCATATTGCATGCTGATGATGTGTTTGATATTTACTGATATTTACAAATGTGAAATTAAGGGAACATTGCAATGACTGCAGAGGTTGTAGTCATCCTTGCTGATAAACAAACTTAGGAAAGAACATAATCCTCCACACAGTTGTTTAAGATGATCATCAATGTTTCATATTTTTTAATCTTGATTGAACCACCCAGTGAAACGGCTTTTGTAGCTCAGGGGTAGAGCACAGTACCTGAGCCAGGAAATTGTGAGTCAAAATCTCAGCTGAGGCTGTGAGATATATGTTACGTTTGGCTCCCACCCAGGGTTAGCGATCTGCAGGCTTAATGGGAAGGCCATGCCCAACGGCTTGTTTCACTCACAAACGAGTTCACCCATTTGGGGTTCCTCAGTGGTATGACCCAGATGATTACACTCCCATGACCTGCAGGTGCAGTTATCACTGGGCCTGGTTAACACCAGGATGAGAGGAAGCATGTGATACTGCCGAGTCATGGAGTCTGAAAGTGGAATGGAATTCTGCAGATGTACATATACTTAGTTAAAGGTGCCCATTCACCTACCTTTTGAAAAAGAATTTATGTGATTTCTGGGCACCTCTGTATATATATTAATGATCTAAGGGTAATTTTGGATGTGAAAATTTGTATAACGCCTTTCCAAAGGATGAATGAACTTGTTTATCAACATGTTTGTAAAAACAGCAATGTTGTCTAGAGGGAAAAACATATTACCTAAGGTGTTAGGTTACATTTATTTGGAGGTAGAAAGGTCACTTGTTGCAAAATGCCATATTCAAAGCTCCAGCTTATCTGACTTGCTACCAGATGCCCTTGTTGAATTTGTTTTGATTATTTTGGCTGGCCCCCACATATAATAAACATGTTGATATTAACAAAACAAGCAGCCTGTAATATCCACGTTTTCTGGCCTATCTTTATAAAAGCTCAAAGAGATTACCTATAGCTTATAAAGGGCAGATAGGTGATTGGGCCCCTTTAAGCTAGCAGTGAAAAATGGAGGTGTTTACCTCCAACAAAAAATGTTTTTAAAAAATGAGCGATACCCTGGTACTGTAATTCTTTAATACAGTTAATGACTTCTGGATGATTCCAAGCCTTTTGCAGGTAGCTTTTCTCTAAATAACCGGCTGCTAAAAGATGGCTGGACCAGACCAGAGCCAGACCACTCTCATATGCACCTCTAGTCATATGACCACGTTATAACTCCTAGAATTATACAAAGCTGTCAACCTAAAATGTAACTTTCCTAGGTTATTTACATTAGTATTTAAACCAAACTAAAATAATTTTTAAATATTCACACACCTGACCTAGCTGTTATCTTTCATTTAAATTTGTAAAACCACTAGCAGACACACACACACACAACTTAAAACAATAATGTTCATTTTGTGGAGGTTAATAATCCTGTATTGTGGTGATTACGCATGTAAGCACACAAGCACTATTTGTACATTCAAAATGAAATAAACCTGTTTGAACCCCTGTTATCTAGACAATAAAATGTAGTGTATCACTGGCTTTACACTGCTATTTCAGGCTCTGACTGAATGTGGGTGTGTTAGTAGGTTTTACTGTACTATCTTCTTAACAGTCCACTGGGTTTAATTAAATTAATTTGCTGCTCTCTTAATTACAGTCTGGGCGGGATTCTAAAGCCGGCAAGCCTGGCACTGGAAACAAACGACCAGCCACGAGGGAAAAAACACCCCCAACAAGTGGGCCACAGAGTCCGATGCCAGACGCTGACCCCATCCTCGATGAAAAATACGGGGATAAACTTTATACGCAGGTCAGTTGTTCCTCGAAACCCCAGTGACTCCAATTCAAAGGTTGATTGTGATCAGGTCTTCCCCAAATTAATTATCATTTAATGTTTTGTTTAACAAAAGAAAGCTTTAAAAAACAATATAATGACAGAAATAAAATTCAGTAAACTGTCATTAATTAACAGTTTTAATTAGTTTTGACATTTGAAACCTGCTGCAAAGATTATGTTTAATTTAGATGTAATGAAAGCTGGATTAATTGCTTAAAATGTGGTTTTATTGCCATTCTTTAAGCAAGTTGTAATAGGTTTTAAAATAATAATGTTCCTCATTAAATGCTTCAATATTACAAATCTGTATGAAGCTGATGTTAAGTATTATTTTCTTAATATTAATTTTTTATGGATCATTATTATAGATTATTTCCTGAGAGTGATCATTAAATATCATCTTATTTTTCAGACCTATATGCTGGTTACTAAAATGGTTGACAAGATGACATCTGTGTTTGAGACGATTCAGCAAGCAGAAGGAGGCCCCAAACTGCCAAAGCTCTACTAGTAGACAGTGCTGCCCCCTGGGATGCAGTGCCTGTGACCTTTGTTTTCACGTTTTCCCTTTCCCTCAGACATCAACATTTCAGTGGTACCATCAGAGTATTAATATTCACCATCACATCAGAATAAAATAAAATCAATAATATCATCAGCTACTGTAAAATCAAGAGATATTGTTCTAATATTAAATATCCATGTTTCAGTTGGTTTCAGCATCACAGAAGCATTAAAAATTTAATATCATCTTTATACAATAGAATCTTTCAGATGGGTTATTTGATTTAAACTGAGTTATGTAATAATTGTTCATTTTCTGGTAATTAATTTTCTGCTGTCTGCGGTATTTATGTCCCTTCTTCTATCTTTTAGTATTGAACATACACACATATATTATCTACTCATCTTGGAGTGATATTATCTAGCATGCTTTATTATTGATCAATTTTGACAGAGAAATATTGATGTTACACTTTCACCAAGAGCGATGTTTAGTTCAAGCTCCAGTGTTATTTACTGTATATACCTGTGCAGTATTATTGCTACACCTTTTGTTTATCACATTTGATGACCACTAAGGTTGTGCTGTCTTTCCATGTGAGTACAACTGTGGTCACAGGTGTTTGGACCAAACTATGTATTTGTTGAAATATTAAAATACACCTTACAGTTTATTTCATCTGCTAAGGAGGTTGTGTTTTCACTCATGTTCAGTTGTTTGTTAGTCTGTTAGGAGAATTGTGTAAACTCTGCTGAACCAGAGCAGAGTTCATACCTCAACCAAGGCATTACAATCGGATTGGTTCAGACTCATTAACTGGATCTGAACAAATATTAAATAGATTCTTCCCTGGCACATGTCAGACACCCACACAGGGTTTCATTAAAGGGACCAAATCACCTATATGGCCTCTATAAACTAAAGGTAATCCCTTGGAGCTTTTATAAAAATAGGCCAGAAAACATTGATATCAATGGAGACAGGCTTCTTGGTTTGTTTATATCAACATTTTTATTATATGTGGGGGCCCGCAAGAATAATCTAACTTAATTCAACAAAGGCATCTAGCGACAAGTCCGATAACCCAGAGCTTTGCAAATGGCGTTTTGCAACATATGACCTTTCTACCTCCTCATACATGCAACCCACCACCTTAGGTTACATGTTTTCCCCGTTTGTCAACATTGCTATGTTTACAAACATGTTGTTTACAAACATGTTGTTGATAAACAATTCACACATCCTTCACGGAGGCGTTATAAAAACTTTACAACACCAAACTTACCCTTGCATCATTAATTTAAAGACAGAGGAAGCCAGAAATCAAAAATTCTTTTTCAAAAGATAAGTGAATGGGCACCTTTAAAGAAAGTTCCATGATTTTGTTTAATCATGCTAACAAACAAACAGACTAACAAACAGACACAAATGAAAACATAACCACCTACACAGAAGTAAATGAAAACATAACCACCTACACAGAGGTAATTATTTTTTTTTTACTTATGCAGTCAAAGGTGCTGGACTGACTTTTTATGTACACATGGTGTTCCAAATTTTCAAATAATTTAGGTCAGTACAAACTTTATACTGTGCTTGCTTCATAATTTCAAACCCTGTTAATTTAATATAAAACCAAAATGGCTGCTTTATGCCAACCAAGTTTGCATACATTTTTTATGGCTGGTCTGCAGGCTTTTTTGCTAGATTTATGATGCATTAATATTTGTACATCAATTTACTACAGGCCTTGGAAGTAATATGGGACATCATGTGATGTTAATGAACAATCAGAGTAATTAAGTCTGTCTTTAGGAATGGAAAGTCGCTTACAGATAATTAATGGACATCATATTTGTTGAAAGAGGTCATCAGGTCAAGCTACATCTGTAATTGTAATTGCCTGATATAAGTCAAAGTCTGAGAGACATGTGACATACATGTTATACAACTAATGATATACATCCATCTAGTATTCTTTGTTTTCAATATATACAAGCATGGTATATTAACAGGATCATTTCATATTTGTTATTAAATACTGGTATTTTGTACAACTTCATATGTGATATTTCACTTTTGTTGAATATTCCATATATTTTTCTGGGAATGGCATCAAAAGAATTCCATACAGCGTTTCCATGTTATAATTTTATTTCACATTTGTTAAATATTCCATCCAGTTTTTAATAGGTAATAAATTCTTTTTCTAAAATAAATATTTTGTGTTTAATGTATTTTATATGAGACCGACAGCTTGAATGTTTCACTGTATGTAAAAAAAATGTGCGAAATAGTGTGACAGTCCAGTTTATTTATCATGTGACACTAACCAGCCCAGTTATCTTTTTCAGTTCAGTGTCATTGTGTATGCAGAACACATCACAGTACTGATAAATAATATATTTTTATGGTGCTGAGAAAACACAAGTTTTCGTAAATAGGGACGACTTTCTTGAAGTGTGTACACCCCAGGGGGATTAGCACTGAAAAATGCAGCATATATGCCAAGGTGTCACAAAATACAGCTTTTGCCCTCTTTGCCTTGGTTTTCAAACCAGCATCTTTTGTGTATTCTTTGTCCATCGGCTCTCATCTGGTCCCCATCACTGATTCCTCTCACTCGAACCGATGCTGCAAAAAGTTGGATGTACTGATGAGCTGGGTTCAAGTGATTTTCTGGTAATTGGTATGATTACTTCAAGGGTGCTCGGTGGATGTGAAATAGCGTTACTCGCTGATCCCTAGAGGTCTGACACTAAGAGGTGGATTATATCCTTGTCAGCAGAAATACTAAGTGTGGGACGTGGGATCTGATGGTTTGGCTGCATTTGACTATAGAGCTTAATGCCACTTGTTTGATACCTATCTGATCCTTGAAGATAAAACAGTTGGATTTCTAAGATTTGTCACTACAGCTTAACTATGAGCCCTGAACAGGTCTACCAAATCACTCTTTATAAGAGTCATTCTTTTATTTGAAGATTTACTGGAAATAATGCTTAACAATTTTTATTTCACTCCTTTTTTTCAACTGCAGTCGTATTCTATCAAAGTATTATTGAAACTCTAGTGAGAACATCAAAGGAACTCGCAGTTTTTCTGTGTTCAGGCAACCAGCATATATTGCATAATGTTCAAAAATGCCTTCATCTTCATATATATCAGAGACGGATCATTTTTTTCCAACTTTTGCAACTATATATATTTATGTGTTGTATGAGAACCACATCTTTATTCAACCTTTGATAAATAGAATTGATAGATGAACAGTGTTGTTGCTGATTTTACTCCTTTTTTTTCAAAGCAGGCGGCTTCTTTTTTTTAGCTCAGCTGACTGAAAGTCATCTGAGCTATAGCGATCACCCTTCGTCCCTCATCCGTCCGGCTGTCCGGCCTTCCGGCCGTCTGTTAACAGGGCACAAATCATAACCGCTGGACCTAGAATCTTCTCACTTGATATCCAGGGAGGTCCATGAAATATCTCCTTGAAAACCTGAAATTAGGTCTCTGTTACCCATATCCTTCGAGCTATGGCGCTCCAAAGTACCCCGCAGAATAATGCAAAATTTGATACAAAAGCTCAAGTATCTGAATAACCACTGCATTGATCACCATGATTCTTTGCATGAATATTGATCATGGGATGTTCAATCACTTCCTGCAGACTGGTGGTGCCACCTGTATTTTTTTCCAATTTTTTTCGAATTTTTTTCTCTTTTTTCCAGATCTGCAATTAAACTGTCATCTGTTAACAGGGCACAAATCGTAACCACTGGACTTGGAATCTTAAAACTTAACATCCAGGGAGGTCTATGAAAAATCTCCTTGAAAACGTGAAATTAGGTCTCTGTTACCCATATCCTTAGAGCTATGGCGCTCCAAAGTACCCCCCAGAATAATGCAAAATTTGATACAAAAGCTCAAGTATCTGAATAACTACTGCATTGATCACCATGATTCTTTGCATGAATATTGATCATGGGATGTTCTATCACTTCCTGCAGACTGGTGGTGCCACCTGTATTTTTTCCAATTTTTTTCTCTTTTTTTCAGATCTGCAATGAAACTGTCATCTGTTAACAGGGCATAAATCGTAACCACTGGACCTGGAATCTTCAAACTTAAAAAAACCAGGGAGGTCTATGAAAAATCTCCTTGAAAACGTGAAATCAGGTTTCTGTTACCCATATCCTTTGAGCTATGGCACTCCGAAATACCCCCAAGAATAATGCAAAATTTGATACAAAAGCTCAAGTATCTGAATAACTACTACATTGATCACCATGATTCTTTGCATGAATATTGATCATGGGATGTTCCATCACTTCCTGCAGACTGGTGGCGCCTTCTATATTTTTTCCAATTTTTTCGAATTTTTTCTCTTTTTTCAGATCTGCAATGAAACTGTCATCTGTTAACAGGGCACAAATCTTAACCACTGGACCTGTAATCTTCAAACTTAATATGCAGCGAGGTCCATGAAAAATCTCCTTGAAAACTTGAAATTAGGTCTCTGTTACCCATATCCTTCGAGCTATGGTGCTCCAAAGTACCCCCCAGAATAATGCAAAATTTGATACAAAAGCTCAAGTATCTGAATAACTACTGCATTGATCACCATGATTTTTTGCATGAATATTGATCATGGGATGTTCCATCACTTCCTGCAGACTGGTGGCGCCACCTGTATTTTTTCCAATTTTTTCGAATTTTGTTCTCTTTTTTTCAGATCTGCAATGAAACTGTCATCTGTTAACAGGGCACAAATCTTAACCACTGGACCTGGAATCTTCAAACTTAATATCCAGGGAGATCCATGAAAAATCTCAGTGAAAACATGAAATTAGGTCTCTGTTACCCATATCCTTGGAGCTATGGGGCTCCAAAGTACCCCCCCAGAATAATGCAAAATTTGATACAAAAGCTCAAGTATCTGAATAACTACTGCATTGAACACCATGATTCTTTGCATGAATATTGATCATGGGATGTTCCATTACTTTCTGTAGACTGGTGGTGCCACCTATTTTTTCAAAATTTTTACGAATTTTTTTCTCTTTTTTACAGACCTGCAATGAAACTGTCATCTGTTAGCAGGGCACAAATCGTAACCACTGGACCTGGAATCTTCAAACGTAAAATCCAGGGAGGTCCATGAAAAATCTCCTTGAAAACCTGAAATTAGGTCTCTGTTACCCATATCCTTGGAGCTATGGGGCTCCGAAGTACCCCCCCCCCCCCAAATAATGCAAAATTTGATACAAAAGCTCAAGTATCTGAATAATTACTGCATTGATCACCATGATTCTTTGCATGAATATTGATCATGGGATGTTCCATCACTTTCTGTAGACTGGTGGTGCCACCTATATTTTTTTCCAATTTTTACGAATTTTTTTCTCTTTTTTTTCAGACCTGCAATGAAACTCATCTGTTAACAGGGCACAAATCGTAACCACTGGACCTGGAATCTTAAAACTTAACATCCAGGGAGGTCTATGAAAAATCTCCTTGAAAACGTGAAATTAGGTCTCTGTTACCCATATCCTTAGAGCTATGGCGCTCCAAAGTACCCCCCAGAATAATGCAAAATTTGATACAAAAGCTCAAGTATCTGAATAACTACTGCATTGATCACCATGATTCTTTGCATGAATATTGATCATGGGATGTTCCATCACTTCCTGCAGACTGGTGGCGCCTTCTGTATTTTTTCCAATTTTTTCGAATTTTTTTCTCTTTTTTCAGATCTGCAATGAAACTGTCATCTGTTAACAGGGCACAAATCTTAACCACTGGACCTGTAATCTTCAAACTTGATATGCAGCGAGGTCCATGAAAAATCTCCTTGAAAACTTGAAATTAGGTCTCTGTTACCCATATCCTTCGAGCTATGGTGCTACGAAGTCCCCCCCAGAATAATGCAAAATTTGATACAAAAGCTCAAGTATCTGAATAACTACTGCATTGAACACCATGATTCTTTGCATGAATATTGATCATGGGATGTTCCATAACTTTCTGTAGACTGGTGGTGCCACCTATTTTTTCAAAATTTTTACGAATTTTTTTCTCTTTTTTTCAGACCTGCAATGAAACTGTCATCTGTTAGCAGGGCACAAATTGTAACCACTGGACCTGGAATCTTCAAACGTAAACTCCAGGGAGGTCCATGAAAAATCTCCTTGAAAACGTGAAATTAGGTCTCTGTTACCCATATCCTTGGAGCTATGGGGCTCCAAAGTACCCCCCCCCCCCAGAATAATGCAAAATTTGATACAAAAGCTCAAGTATCTGAATAATTACTGCATTGATCACCATGATTCTTTGCATGAATATTGATCATGGGATGTTCCATCACTTTCTGTAGACTGGTGGTGCCACCTATATTTTTTCCAATTTTTACGAATTTTTTTCTCTTTTTTTTTCAGACCTGCAATGAAACTCATCTGTTAACAGGGCACAAATAGTAACCACTGGACCTGGAATCTTCAAACTTAACATCCAGGGAGGTCTATGAAAAATCTCCTCGAAAACATGAAATTAGGTCTCTGTTACCCATATCCTTCGAGCTATGGTGCTCCGAAGTACCCCCCCAGAATAATGCAAAATTTGATACAAAAGCTCAAGTATCTGAATAACTACTGCATTGAACACCATGATTCTTTGCATGAATATTGATCATGGGATGTTCCATTACTTTCTTTAGACTGGTGGTGCCACCTATTTTTTCAAAATTTTTACGAATTTTTTTCTCTTTTTTTTCAGACCTGCAATGAAACTGTCATCTGTTAGCAGGGCACAAATTGTAACCACTGGACCTGGAATCTTCAAACGTAAAATCCAGGGAGGTCGATGAAAAATCTCCTAGAAAACCTGAAATCAGGTCTCTGTTACCCATATCCTTGGTGCTATGGGGCTCCGAAGTACCCCCCCCCCAGAATAATGCAAAATTTGATACAAAAGCTCAAGTATCTGAATAATTACTGCATTGATCACCATGATTCTTTGCATGAATATTGATCATGGGATGTTCCATCACTTTCTGTAGACTGGTGGTGCCACCTATATTTTTTCCAATTTTTACCAATTTTTTTCTCTTTTTTTTCAGACCTGCAATGAAACTGTCATCTGTTAACAGGGCACAAATTGTAACCACTGGACCTGGAATCTTCAAACGTAATATCCAGGGAGGTTCATGAAAAATCTCCTTGAAAACCTGAAATTAGGTCTCTGTTACCCATATCCTTGGAGCTATTGGGCTCCGAAGTACCCCCCAGAATAATGCAAAATTTGATACAAAAGCTCAAGTATCTGAATAACTACTGCATTGAACACCATGATTCTTTGCATGAATATTGATCATGGGATGTTCCATTACTTTCTGTAGACTGGTGGTGCCACCTATTTTTTTTAAATTTTTACGAATTTTTTTCTCTTTTTTTCAGACCTGCAATGAAACTGTCATCTTTTAGCAGGGCGCAAATCGTAACCACTGGACCTGGAATCTTCAAACGAAAAATCCTGGGAGGTCCATGAAAAATCTCCTTGAAAACCTGAAATAAGGTCTCTGTTACCCATATCCTTGGAGCTATGGGGCTCCGAAGTACCCCCCCCCCCCCCCAGAATAATGCAAAATTTGATACAAAAGCTCAAGTATCTGAATAATAAATGCATAGATCACCATGATTCTTTGCATGAATATTGATCATGGGATGTTCCATCTCTTTCTGTAGACTGGTGGTGCCACCTATATTTTTTCCAATTTTTACCAATTTTTTTCTCTTTTTTTTCAGACCTGCAATGAAACTGTCATCTGTTAACAGGGCACAAATCGTAACCACTGGACCTGGAATCTTCAAACGTAATATCCAGGGAGGTTCATGAAAAATCTCCTTGAAGACCTGAAATTAGGTCTCTGTTACCCATATCCTTGGAGCTATGGGGCTCCGAAGTACCCCCCCAGAATAATGCAAAATTTGATACAAAAGCTCAAGTATCTGAATAATTACTGCATTGATCACCATGATTCTTTGCATGAATATTGATCATGGGATGTTCCATCACTTTCTGTAGACTGGTGGTGCCACCTATATTTTTTCCAATTTTTACCAATTTTTTTCTCTTTTTTTTCAGACCTGCAATGAAACTGTCATCTGTTAACAGGGGACAAATCGTAACCACTGGACCTGGAATCTTCAAACGTAATATCCAGGGAGGTCCATGAAAAATCTCCTGGAAAACGTGAAATTGGGTCTCTGTTACCCATATCCTTGGAGCTATGGGGCTCCGAAGTACCCCCCCCCCCCAGAATAATGCAAAATTTGATACAAAAGCTCAAGTATCTGAATAATTACTGCATTGATCACCATGATTCTTTGCATGAATATTGATCATGGGATGTTCCATCACTTTCTGTAGACTGGTGGTGCCACCTATATTTTTTTCCAATTTTTACGAATTTTTTTCTCTTTTTTTTTCAGACCTGCAATGAAACTCATCTGTTAACAGGGCACAAATCGTAACCACTGGACCTGGAATCTTCAAACTTAACATCCAGGGAGGTCTATCAAAAATCTCCTCGAAAACGTGAAATTAGGTCTCTGTTACCCATATCCTTCGAGCTATGGTGCTCCGAAGTACCCCCCCAGAATAATGCAAAATTTGATACAAAAGCTCAAGTATCTAAATAACTACTGCATTGAACACCATGATTCTTTGCATGAATATTGATCATGGGATGTTCCATTACTTTCTTTAGACTGGTGGTGCCACCTATTTTTTCAAAATTTTTACGAATTTTTTTCTCTTTTTTTCAGACCTGCAATGAAACTGTCATCTGTTAGCAGGGCACAAATTGTAACCACTGGACCTGGAATCTTCAAAAGTAAAATCCAGGGAGGTCCATGAAAAATCTCCTAGAAAACCTGAAATCAGGTCTCTGTTACCTATATCCTTGGTGCTATGGGGCTCCGAAGTACCCCCCCCCCCCCCCAGAATAATGCAAAATTTGATACAAAAGCTCAAGTATCTGAATAATTACTGCATTGATCACCATGATTCTTTGCATGAATATTGATCATGGGATGTTCCATCACTTTCTGTAGACTGGTGGTGCCACCTATATTTTTTCCAATTTTTACCAATTTTTTTCTCTTTTTTTTCAGACCTGCAATGAAACTGTCATCTGTTAACAGGGCACAAATTGTAACCACTGGACCTGGAATCTTCAAACATAATATCCAGGGAGGTTCATGAAAAATCTCCTTGAAAACCTGAAATTAGGTCTCTGTTACCCATATCCTTGGAGCTATTGGGCTCCGAAGTACCCCCCAGAATAATGCAAAATTTGATACAAAAGCTCAAGTATCTGAATAACTACTGCATTGAACACCATGATTCTTTGCATGAATATTGATCATGGGATGTTCCATTACTTTCTGTAGACTGGTGGTGCCACCTATTTTTTTTAAATTTTTACGAATTTTTTTCTCTTTTTTTCAGACCTGCAATGAAACTGTCATCTTTTAGCAGGGCGCAAATCGTAACCACTGGACCTGGAATCTTCAAACGAAAAATCCTGGGAGGTCCATGAAAAATCTCCTTGAAAACCTGAAATAAGGTCTCTGTTACCCATATCCTTGGAGCTATGGGGCTCCGAAGTACCCCCCCCCCCCTGAATAATGCAAAATTTGATACAAAAGCTCAAGTATCTGAATAATTAATGCATAGATCACCATGATTCTTTGCATGAATATTGATCATGGGATGTTCCATCACTTTCTGTAGACTGGTGGTGCCACCTATATTTTTTCCAATTTTTACCAATTTTTTTCTCTTTTTTTTCAGACCTGCAATGAAACTGTCATCTGTTAACAGGGCACAAATCGTAACCACTGGACCTGGAATCTTCAAACGTAATATCCAGGGAGGTTCATGAAAAATCTCCTTGAAGACCTGAAATTAGATCTCTGTTACCCATATCCTTGGAGCTATGGGGCTCCGAAGTACCCCCCAGAATAATGCAAAATTTGATACAAAAGCTCAAGTATCTGAATAATTACTGCATTGATCACCATGATTCTTTGCATGAATATTGATCATGGGATGTTCCATCACTTTCTGTAGACTGGTGGTGCCACCTATATTTTTTCCAATTTTTACCAATTTTTTTCTCTTTTTTTTTCAGACCTGCAATGAAACTGTCATCTGTTAACAGGGCACAAATCGTAACCACTGGACCTGGAATCTTCAAACGTAATATCCAGGGAGGTCCATGAAAAATCTCCTTGAAAACCTGAAATTAGGTATCTGTTACCCATATCCTTGGAGCTATGGGGCTCCGAAGTACCCCCCCCCCCCCCCCCCAGAATAATGCAAAATTTGATACAAAAGCTCAAGTATCTGAATAACTACTGCATTGATCACCATGATTCTTTGCATGAATATTGATCATGGGATGTTCCATCACTTTCTGTAGACTGGTGGTGCCACCTATATTTTTTCCAATTTTTACCAATTTTTTTCTCTTTTTTTTCAGACCTGCAATGAAACTGTCATCTGTTAACAGGGCACAAATCGTAACCACTGGACCTGGAATCTTCAAACGTAATATCCAGGGAGGTTCATGAAAAATCTCCTTGAAGACCTGAAATTAGGTCTCTGTTACCCATATCCTTGGAGCTATGGGGCTCCGAAGTACCCCCCAGAATAATGCAAAATTTGATACAAAAGCTCAAGTATCTGAATAATTACTGCATTGATCACCATGATTCTTTGCATGAATATTGATCATGGGATGTTCCATCACTTTCTGTAGACTGGTGGTGCCACCTATATTTTTTCCAATTTTTACGAATTTTTTTCTCTTTTTTTTCAGACCTGCAATGAAACTCATCTGTTAACAGGGCACAAATCGTAACCACTGGACCTGGAATCTTCAAACTTAACATCCAGGGAGGTCTATGAAAAATCTCCTTGAAAACGTGAAATTAGGTCTCTGTTATCCATATCCTTAAAGCTAACGCGCTCCAAAGTACCCCCCAGAATAATGCAAAATTTGATACAAAAGCTCAAGTATCTGAATAACTACTGCATTGATCACCATGATTCTTTGCATGAATATTGATCATGGGATGTTCCATCACTTCCTGCAGACTGGTGGCGCCTTCTGTATTTTTTCCAATTTTTTCGAATTTTTTTCTCTTTTTTTCAGATCTGCAATGAAACTGTCATCTGTTAGCAGGGCACACATTGTAACCACTGGACCTGGAATCTTCAAACGTAAAATCCAGGGAGGTCCATGAAAAATCTCCTTGAAAACCTGAAATTAGGTCTCTGTTACCCATATCCTTGGAGCTATTGGGCTCCGAAGTACCCCCCAGAATAATGCAAAATTTGATACAAAAGCTCAAGTATCTGAATAACTACTGCATTGATCACCATGATTCTTTGCATGAATATTGATCATGGGATGTTCCATCACTTTCTGTAGACTGGTGGTGCCACCTATATTTTTTTCCAATTTTTACGAATTTTTTTTTCTCTTTTTTTTCAGACCTGCAATGAAACTCATCTGTTAACAGGGCACAAATCGTAACCACTGGACCTGGAATCTTCAATCTTAATATCCAGGGAGGTCCAAGAAAAATCTCCTTGTAAACCTGAAATTAGGTCTCTGTTACCCATATCCTTCGAGCTATGGTGCTCAAAAGTACCCCCCCCCCCCCAGAATAATGCAAAATTTGATACAAAAGCTCAAGTATCTGAATAACTACTGCATTGATCACCATGATTCTTTGCATGAATATTGATCATTGGATGTTCCATCAGTTCCAGCAAACTGGTGGCGCTACCTGTATTTTTTCCATTTTTTTCCAATTTTTTTTTTCTTTATTTTTGAGACCTTCAAAGAAGGTGTCATCTCTTCACAGGGCTCAAATCGTTACCGCTTGACCTAGATTCTTCTAACTTGACATTAAGTGTGGTCCATGAAAAGTCTGTGTGAAAACATGTAATTAGGTCTCTGTTATCCATATCCTTCGTAGTAAGTACCCCTCAGGATTATTAAGAATTTGATACAAAAGCTCCAGTATATCTGAATAACCAATGCATTGATCTCCATGATTCTTTGCAGGTATATTGATCATGGAGTGTTCCTTCAGTTCCTGGAAACTGGTGGCGCCACCTGTATTTTTTTCAATTTTGTAGGCATTTTTTCTCTAAAAAACAAGAAAGAAGAAAAATGCCCAGCTAATGTTTCCCCACATGACCTGACTGTAGCCTGATTTCCAAGAGCTATATAATGTACACCTGTATCATATTCTTCTATGGAAAATTGCTTCCTAATAGTGTTAGTTATGAACATTTCTATAATGCAAAACTCTGGTTTATCTGACCAGCCCTAAGATGTCCTTGGTGCCCTAAGATCCTTTGAGAAAACTAGAGACATTCAACATAACGATAACATAATGCTGCGCGTCATACTGTAATACGATCCGGAGATGAAAACGAGGCCATGGGTGAGGCCACTCGGGCCTGCTGGACAGCTAGCCAGTCAAGCCAGCACAGTGAAACTATACACTTGCACTATGACACAAAGTGACATCTCTATAAATAATATGGAACTTGTATTATGTGTTTTGTGCTAATTCCCCTCATCCGGAGCACATGGTGGAGAATCCGGGTAACGATCCCGGTACCTCTCACATTATATCTGCTAAAATGTGTCGTATTCATCATAAATCGGAACACATATTTCCCGAAAGCATATGTAAAACACACATGGGCAGTGTTTATCACTTTACATATCGTTTGACTAGCACTGATCTGTGGTGATAAGCGGCAAACAATATCTGCACCAAGCTACACCTTACTGTCCATGGTTCATTGCTTTACACCTCGGCAAGACGGCAAATGTGTCAAACTGGAAAAAGGTTGAAACAACTATTAATTTAATGTGACTAGATATGCGCAAAAATTCTGGTATTGTTTTGTATAAATCGACCCTCACTTTAAAGACTTTCCATGTTTGTTTTTATTCCAGGACCAGTTTTTTCGACTAAACACGACAATAATTGCTTTGGACTTTTTGAAATCTCAAGGAAATCAGGGAATCTTGTTTTCAGGAAAAGCTGCAAACCCAGCCTGATTGAAAAAGTAATTTTTTCTCTATTGTTCAGAGGCACAAAGGATATATATATATATATATATATATATATATATATATATATATATATATATATATATATATATATATATATATATATATATATATATAGACACATCCGGAGATCGACACAAGCGGGTTTTATTTGGTAATAATTTAATTAGAGTTGTCGGGAATATCGAGTCTGTAACTTCGACATAAGCTGGGTATTCGACTTAAGCGAGTTCGACACAACGAGGTTTCACTGTATATATATATATACTGATACTTGACAATAAACATTTCAGTTTTTTTTTCTTTTTTACTCTTAAGTGTATTGTTTAAGAAAAACACAAAATTTATGAATATGTGAACACTTCGACCATGCCCTGGTGATATATGGGATTAACTGCCCAGGATTTCCTGATGTAGGACATGTTACAGGTGTTCCCTCTTACCCTTGTGTCATGCTATATACTGTATGTGGTTGGCTCCATATTCGAGAGGTTAAATTTCACGAGTTTGCATTTTCAGTGGTTCCGTTTTCGCGATTTTATTATTACGGTAATGTATAGACACATGTATAATCTATGATTATGTGAATTATTCAATATGCGCGCAATATATTAATTTGAAGAGGACCTAGGAGAACATTGAATGAATAAATAGGAATTCTTATCATTTCACAAATAATATATCTAATAAAAGTCACATACTGACAGGTTGGTTGACTGTTCACGTCTGTGGATCGGCGCCTTATTTTCTCGGTAATTACCAATTCGCGAATTTCAAACCCTCGCGAACAAAAAGGCAACCACAGTTTCACTCCGTGCTACTTTATTCGGAGATGCGGCCATAATGATTTTTTTTTTTTTTTTGACACTCTGGCACAGGGTTCCCAATCAATATGTCACTTCCGTATGCAGCATAATGCACAGTGTTTAATTCGATTGACAGAGACTTGAGGGTTTCCTCTGAAAACCTTCACGTTACAATGGATCTCGGACATGGCCATGGTAATGAGGGGTTGGCCGCGGGACGTTACAGTGCTACATCGATAATCACACAATATCATAATGGACCGATTCATACTACACACGTACACGTACATACGTCATCAATAACTAGTATTTATAACAATGGCGCAGGATGCAGGATGGCGATAATGATGACAACTGATGATGAGTATATCGTTTTCAGTTTGCAGGGACTGACATATATATAAAGCTAATTTATTCTGGAACTTGCATGAGAACTTTTCTTTCATGTATAAAACATATTTTGTTTATATTTATTCATATTAAAGGACTGTTAATTTAGAAATCGTATGAAAAAAGACGAAATGTGAATTTAGTAAAAACTGCATGGACAAAAGAAGGAAAAGTAGGATAATGAAGGAATATAAATTTAGAAAAAGTAGGAAAAAGAATGGGTGTAAATTCAGAAAAAAATATGACAAATTTAAAAAAAGGACTGTAAATTAAGAAAGTGTAACAAAGTGTTATAGGTAAACACAAAGAAAAAAGCAGGACCAAAGTGTGAATGAAATCTCCCAATTGATGTTCAGTCTTATCCATGCTCATCTTTAACAAAAGTATTTAAGGTCAAAAGAATAATATAGTTAAGAAGAAATTTAATCAATTTCAATGGTGCTCATGCAGTTTGTACCTGCATTTTCTGATAACGTGGTGCTCCGAATGGCCTATAGACATATACTATGATTTATTTATGATAACACAATCAAATTTCACAGTAATTCATGGCATTTTAAAAATGTATGTTACAAAGAAACACCAAACGTGAGGGAAAATATTTTGAAGAAATAAAACCAGGAAAAAACCGGATATAGTGAAATAAAAGTATAGGAAAATGAAGGAAAGTATTATCAACCGACAGCCCTCCATGTGTTACTCTAAACATTGCCCATGCATGTATAACGTCTTTATGAAGGCGTCTGTTACTTTACCAGATATCAGTTGGGGTAGCAATCCACAACGGTCACTGAACCCAGGAACAGTGTATATATATGACATGTGCAAACTCATGTTTGACACAAAGATGACACTGAAAGGTGTATCTGTTTAAGTGTTGCCTGTGTGTCTCAGTGTTTTGGTATATGTGACTGCAGTCCCCCGAAACGTCCGGTTTAAGGTGACATTTGAGAGTATCACAAGTCGAGGAGGGGATAGGGTTTTCGGTTAAAACAGTCCAGTATGTACCTGTCTTGATTGTCGGGCACGTTGTATAGGCCTATAGGAAGATGTCCATATGGGACACACCTGTTTCAGCAACCTGAGAATCCTTTGTACCGTTTACCCATGTACCAAATATCACCCCCCCCCCCCCCCTCTCTCTCTCTCTCTCTCTCTCTCTCTCTCTCTCTCTCTCTCCTAAGACAAAATTAGAATATAGGTTAAACCAATAATTGTAAGTTAAGTAGGAAAAGGGATTTATAAAAATATAGGTGGCGCCACCATACATAACCAAATTTCTGCACAGTTTGCCGAAAATGCACCAAACATACACTCTATAAGGATCCCTTGAAATTGACTGTAAATACAGAGAAACGGTTCACCTTAAAGAATACCTCACAGACAAGTTATGGATAAGATTAAAATAATTCAATTATAAATAGAAGCGTTTGCCAGAAAACGTTCTCCCTGCTTATAAAAGACAAAGCATGGCGGTTTGTGCATGGTTCTTTCACTGGATAATTAATCAACGCCTAATATGATTCACAAAGATTTATGTGTGACAGACAAATGATACAGGTTCATCAGCTAAGTAGCTGATTATCAAATTCAGTCTTTCATAATAGAAATTTATCAGTCTTTCATGGATAAAGCCGAGATGAATGGCCACTCCAGGAAAAAGCGATAAAGTATGGAAGACCATCTCGAAACAAGGGCCGAAGCACCAATAAAAAGTGCCAAATTCAATTGTGCTGACTGGCCAGAAACACAGGATTGGATGACACAAAATGACACGGTTGACAGGCGTTGACAATAGCGGGGCCGGAGCTGCGACGTGTGTTTTGACCCGTGAGGACTGGCGCCCAATGCATGTCGTCTGCTGTCTCCTGATTGGCTGGCGGATTGCTGGATCGATATCTGCCATGTTTCCGCCTTGTCCTTATGGGGGTTCCGTTTCATGCAAGATTTATAAGAGTCCATTATCACCGATACAGCCTGCGCAGCTTATTTAATATCGAGGATGGCTTTATTGGCGGTATACCCCGAGGACTGCGAGCAGCCTCTTAAACTTGAGCCAACAAGTGACCACGCAGCAACAGGTCAACAGGGACCTTCTACTCTGCTGGACCCCAGGAAAACCCTTCGTGATGTTTCGTGACTGAAGTCGTCCAAGAGTGCACGTCGGTTTGGCGAAATCCGCGCGGGCATCATCCAGTCGCCTTGAATAATTAAATAAAAATCTGTCCTGGTTTGTTTATACACCTAGCGAACTTGTGCACAAATAAACACTTCAATAGATTTCTCTAACTTGCGGTCGTTGCTCTCTCTTTCTGTCTCTCTCTCTCTCTCTCTCTCTCTCTCTCTCACACACACACACACTATTTCATTTTACAGACAGATCTATATAAAAGCACATTTTCGTGACGTGTGTTTTTTTTTGGGTGATTTTAATCTGTTACCTGTCACCGTACATATGACACCGCGATGCGTGTTTATTAACAATGACTTTTGCTATCTGAGAAACAATTATAATATAATGCTTAACATGGATCGAAATTATTTAATTTTTATACCTCTTCAGGTCTGTTTTGAATTAAACGTTACAGTACCTAGCCAGACTGGTAGTTTTCTGTTTTCATACACTACAACATGTGTGAAGGCTGTGGTCTGAACTTGAACATTTGTTATTTCATATGTATAATTATTAACTGAATGATTTGATATGGCTAAAGCAGTTCATTTACCATCAACATGCTTAAGAAACGCATAGAAAGAACATAGTCTCGATGAGCGATTTACATCGTCAGTCAGCAGTCCATGTTAAATATATACTATAATTATATTAAATTCAAAGTCTTGTGTAATAAATTATTAATTTGTGAAGTTTAAACAAAAAATAAAATGAGATCAATAACTCGAAGTGTCCGTGCATGCAAGCTAACATGCACATTTGTATTTTCAGTTTGTTCACTTGACGTGTTTGCGAAACATGAAAACTTATGATGGGCCTTGGCGTGGTTTATTCCCTGCCTGTAACACCGGGACGATCGAGCGAAGGCAATTGAGCGCAACAGTCAGTAATTAGCGCGGGATATTGGGCGTTTATCGAGCCACGTAAATCCCGGCCCCGTCAAGTGGCGGTCGATAGTCGCTGTAAGGCCCGCCTTTACTTAAACCGCCGTTCGATATTTCAGCTCTCGCCTCGCCACGTCGGCTGCAGAAAGGGAACTGTTGCTTGCACAATTAGCCGGCGCATGCCAGGCGCTTGCTCTTCAGTTAATTACACATCTTTGTTTTCCCGGCGCATTTAATTTTACTTTTTCTGCCGTTCATTAAATGTTTCATAAATGCAGGCGATCACTTTGGATAATTAAGCCTATCCGCTTCGCCAGAAAACGATGCCCCAAGCAAGCGTACGGTTGACCGTTTGTTTACCTTTGATATTCATTAAGCTAATTAGCTCAAGAACATTTTCCTGGAAGAACAAATTCTAATTTTTCCGAGTGGCTTTCTCTATAAATGGTATATTCAGTATGTTTCCTCCGGCGTTGGGGTGTCCAGTGACACAATAAAATCACTCCAACTTGCTTATTGTTATAATATGATTCATAGCACGAAATAAATCTTGGGCATTCATTCTATCGTGCGAGGACTAAATTAATAAGCACACACCTTGGTATTAATGCATTTGTATCAACGAGAACGGGTTCTCTTCTCTCTCTCTCTCTCTCTCTCTCTCTCTCTCTCTCTCTCTCTCATATATATATATATATTTATATATATATATATATATATATATATATATGAGAGAGAGAGAGTTAGGTATATCATACATACACAGAAACTATATTAACCAGTAATATTTTGACCAATAATAATTGTTTTGTTTACAACATTTAATCAAATGGAACATTTCATAGAATAACACCTGTAAGAAATGCTTGTTAAGCTTAGTAGGTCATTGCCAATTTGGACAATATCTTGTCCTTTGATTAGAGAAAGGACAATTACATTTGTTAAAGTTTTGTTTTAAAAAATGTGTGTGTGGGGGGGGGGGGGAGGGGCTTATATCTAGCCCTCCTTATATTTTGAGGCCTCCGATTTTAACTTGCCAGGAATAAACAATTAAGGTTTTCACCACACGACGTGTAAGCTCGCACGCTTGCGGCTTGCAAGGTACACGTTTATAGATCTATGTGCACTGGACTTGGCATCTATTGATGAGAGATGCCGTGCACATCGCGAGCTGCAGTGTTTATGTATCAGAGGGCAAACACTGTTTCTTTGGGTGACATCCCCTCCCTCTCTCGTGAACATTAGTCATACCAGATGAGTAATGGCACGGAGAGGAGAGGCCAGAGATCGTTGTCGTCGTAATTAAGTTAATGATATGGACGGACCACGAGTTTACGTCATAGTTATCTAAACAGTTTCGAGAGCGTTTTTCATCAAGCATATGTGATATTTATATACATTAAAACAGCATCTCAGCTTCAGCCACCTGAAAAAAAAACAACTGTCAAACTCTGAATGATAATGGCTGAATGGGACATGCAGATAACATTTTAAACTCATGGTTAATTCTGTCTTAACTCTGCATGTTGTAACAACATTTCAGCCATTGTGAGAAATGGAAACATCCGAGAAGTTTAGTTTTAAGGTTAGGGAAATGGCCGCTAGATGGCGCTGTATGATGATTTCGTAGGATGTAAAGTGCTATGACAAGGTCTTTCAAACAAATGGGGCTGGATATGAACTTAGGCCTGTGTCTATACCTGGTGGTAGACTGGAGAGAGTAGTAATGGTTTGGCCAGCTCTGGTTGGCACTAGCAATTAAGCTAGGCCTTTAAAAAAACTAATGTTTTATTTTATGTATGTTGAGCATAATCTCAAACAAAATTGATACCAGTATCAGTCAAAATTTTTAATCTGTGGCCAATCAAGGACGTGTTGTCCAAATGGTTGTTTTGAACAGCTTGGAGGGGTAATTTTGGCTTCACTGCATTCGGGCCAGGATTGTGTAAAAAAAGAGATACACAAGTTCTGATTTTCTTAGCCTGCTTGACGGTAGAAGCAACAAATTCTCGGGTTAAAAAAACTTAAAAAGGATTTAGTATCAGCCTTTATTTTGAATTTTTTTTGAAGAGGACCAAACTTCAGGAGTTTTGTATATGCTAGATAGGTAAAATAAATACAGCCATGTATCCTATAACGAATTATCGACCGATGCAGATGAAACGATATGATAATCAATGGCTCTGTCAAAGATGCAATGTTTATGATGCGGTACAACACACAGAGCACATTTTGTTATTTATAATATTTATTGTATGAAAATCATTCAAATGAGCACATTAAGTGAACATCGAGCTATTTGAAAAAAACTTAAATGTATTTAAAACGTAAAGGTTAGCTTTATAATCTGGGTTGAATGAAGAGCGTGGTGGCGTAATGGTATAAGGGCGCTGGACTTGTGACCGCAAGGTTGTGGGTTCGCTTCCCGTTATGACCGCCGTCTACTCCGAGACTCCTAGCCAAAGTCTATACCCCAACGGAGCGCCCTTCCGACCCTGGAGTGAATGGGTACTGGTCATGAGCAGCAGGCAAATGTAGAACGAATAACCTTCCAGCGTCTGTTATGGCTGCTTGGGTTGCATGCTCCCCAGGAAGCCGAAAAAAGCTACCAGAATAACCAGGTCTGAGAGACCAGGAAGGCAAAGTGTAAAGTTGGATGAGACAAATATCGTCGGTGATGTCAAATCAAGTAATAAACCTCCAACCCTAACTTCTTTTTAAACAAATGAAAGAAAAGCACACTCCAGTGCAGCGTGCCAGATGACGGTAAATGTACAGCTGAAGTTCAACTATGTAGGGTAACAGTCATCCATGCATACACATAGTTGTTATTAAAGACCATAGATTTTAAATATAGATTTATAAAAAATCAACGACATGGAGATATAAATATAGAACCCATATAATGAAGCCTATGTACAGACTTAAAAATTAAATTTACCTATATGACGTCATCATATCAACGGTCAAACTTATCCTTCGGCACTAGACATGCTTTTTTTCACCAAGATTCCAGGTAAGTTAATGTGTTGTCATAATGTAAGGTAAAGTAATGGAACACAAGAAATAACATCTATTTATTAGATGAAGGGGCCTGCGGATATAATATCTCTTGGAATTTATTTAAAGCGGCCTATTTCGATAGGACGTCTATAAAACTAAAGTTAAACCCTTGTACCTTAAATAAAAAAATAAACAGAAAACGCCGATCCCACCGCACACAGGCTGTTCGTTTTTTTTTAAATCTACCTCATTAACACATGCGGGGGACTCGCCAAAATAAACACATTCATCAGTGACATCTGGCGGCAATTCTGACAAACCAGAGTTTTGCAACGGACGTTGTTTTGCAACGGACGTTTTGCAATAAGTGACCTATCAACCTTCGCATATATGCAACCAGCCGCCTTAGGTTACATGGTTATTCTTTTGTCAATATTGGCACAGGAGCCATATTCAATAATCAAGCATGTGCGGAAATTGTAAGGTTCTTAGTTGTTGTTTTTTTTCAGAATATATGAAGACTTTGTTGTCAGTTGCAAATCTCTGGTTCCTCTTATTTTCCACCATGTGTCCTTGTTGGACGTGGTTTGGTAACGACCGGCGATTTTTTTGTTAGGACCCCCACATGTTATAAACACGTGGATATAAACCAAACGAGCAGTCTGTAAGTGTGAACTTGGCTTTTTGGCTTATTCTTTTAATAAAAGTTCATAGGAAGTTCAGATATCTGAATATGCCCCTTTAACAAGTACGGAAAGGCTTTCAGGACCTGGAATATCTGGAACGATGAGTGTTGACAGGTCCAGACTCACAGGAAGGAAGAGTTTGAACGGAAGGACAGATGTTGTGAAACGAGCAGGTTCATGCGTCACACTCTGTGACCCGTAAGAAGGATCGTAATCCTTGAGGACTGTACAGACAGTTCACGGTGACATTACTGACGCCAAGAACCACGACAAGCATGTCCAATATATAGGTCACAGACAGCTGCAAGGTTAAATTGCTTTTACCATTAACAGAAATCGGCAAAAGAGTGGTTTTTCGTCCATGGTACATCATAGTGGTGGATCAAGATGGATGGCGAGGAGGGTCCATGGGGTCCTTTTGAGCTGCAACAACTTTTTTTAGGGTTTTAAGCCATTTTCTTCCGCCTGGATCCCTCCCATTGTGGACCAGAGGACCCTTTTTAGGTTTACTTATTATTTTTTCCCGTGTTAAAACCTCCCCTTTCCAATACCCTGGATCCTCCCCTGCATCATGTATCTGATCGAACACGACAAAGTCTTGTACCTATAAGAACGTATTAATACTAAAAACTAGAAATATGCATTCTAATGAATACAAGCCTTCGCAATCACTTATTCGGCCCATATTCCCAGGTTCATTCGTGCATATAAGTGACTACATTTGTGAATATTCCTATACTGTTCCAGGACCCGGATCTTGTGCCGGATCCACACCAAAATCTTATTGATTCTTCAATGGCCCTTTCCTGAAATATCCTGAAAATTTCCTGATATTCCTTTCAAGATTGCGCAAGTTATGTTGTGAACAAATACACGAACTGGAATGAAAGCATACCTTACGGGCTATAAATGCCAACCACCGAAAAGTGATAGAAGAACATTCACCATAAAAAGAAGAAAGTTAAATTATTGGAAACTGCAAACATAGCAATGCTCATATGACAATGGATTAAAAGTGCATATTTGACATTGTTTCTATTTAAAACTTATATAATGCAACTGATTGAGATGGTCCTCTTAAATTGTTATATTTTGCCACTGTTAACACACACTGTGCAGAATAGGACTCACAAGAGTTCAACTCTGCTGGTTATAGGTCTATGGGCTTCAATATATGCCACCCACAATGCAACGGGGCTTCTAAATACACCAGTGGCGTAGGTATAAATGTAATGAAGAGATTATGTTATTTGATCAATATATGTTGGATAAGTATTGTTTCAAGGAAAATTACATAAACATGTTTTTTTTTGTGATAAGGACTTAACGGAATAAATAATATTTTAAGCAACGCATGTGATATGTAAACAAAAGGGGTTTCCTTAAAATGTTATCAATTTTTATATTACAGTTTAACAGTTTGGACAAGTAGTCCACGCCGACCCACACTTTCGCTCCTCACGCAACAGTTATATACACTGCAGTCGTTGTATCCTTTTTTTGCTTAAACCGTTGTTTTGTACAGCAAAAGAGCAAAGAATTGAAATCAGACCAATGAGATGTGCATGGTATCGCATTGTGCATCCAGCTCCAAATTTTAAACATGCAACACCCGCTCTTGGTGATCTGATTCATTTCTTAAATCGGTATTGTTTTAGCGCTTGCAAGATAGAATCTGTGAGGAATGGTATTGTCTATATACAAAATACTTTGAGATACAGCGCACAACAGGTATGCAGTTGAACTGGCCTTTGCCTTGCCTTGCCGGGATACTATTCATGGCTGCCAGAAGTCAGCGGATTATGCCGTGGTTTTCCGAGTGGTCTCCTCTATAGATGTCGCTCCATGAAAAGACATCCAGAAATGTTGTGGAGATAAAGGAAAAAGTGTTATACAAATATTTATTTCTCTATATCACCGGGATGCCCAAATTGTTCTGTTATTGTCACATATTCATCAGAAAAACGAGTATTTCATCAGCATTTCAACTTGTTTACCAGCACCTCTGAAGCCAAACGCACTTTTGTGGCCAACCTCACTTTTGTTGGTTTCATTATTTGGAATATTTACGAGACGAGCATCCAATTCTCGTGTGTCATTGATTATTTATTCATGAAACAAACGTCCTTGATACCGTCACTGGCGTCAGCATCGTAAAAATCCTCCGATAACGAATTTCTCATGCAACTACATATTTTTCATTTTAAGTACATCTTTCTTTCTTAATTCTTCATTTAATATTGGCCAGTTTCTCATTCATTTAATTTCAGCATATATTTCTCCAATGAATTGTTCATTTGTAAATAAATATTTCCATATGTCATTGGAAAGTCCCTAACTGTGGGACAAACTGTTCCTAAGCTGATCGCGAAAACTTTATTCTGTCAAGTAAAGGAGGGGGAACGCAGCAGACGACACGCTCTCACAGACACGAACATGAGGCCAGCATACTTTATATGCAGAAATCCGGGCCACAAATAAAAACTTTATAAATTCGAGCATGGAAACAAGGCAGATTGGCAAGGTGTAAAATGACTAGCGGGCATGTAACAAAAAGCAGTACAAAGATACGCGTAAAACCCTAATTCGGTGATCGCGTTACATTCGTTCGATCACGTCTTCCACTAAACTTCTGCTTCCAAACTGAAATTTCAGACCTGCTTTACCCAACTCTCATCGGTCGGAATATTTTTCGAATCCAATATCACATAAACGGATTTGTGCCATACATTTTTGTACACCAACGGGAGGACACAGAGTAAAAATATGTAAGTTTTGGTTTGACTGTGATAACGCCTATATTACTTTGTCCGTTCCGAGAGCCACATTGATTCATTTGTATAAGGGCCTTTAGGGGTTGTTTTTTTCTCCGTAGATTACTTGTGATCTGGGCTGATGTACAGTGACGCTGTGTACATAGGAACACACGAACGTTTTATTAGGATTCCGGCGGAGGTATGTAGGCTCCGACTTCACGTCTGTAATTCTCGATTCTTGTATGTCGATCCCTAAATAGCTAAAAACATCAGCTCTTACAAAACAAATGTTTTGGAAAGGTTGCCGTTGCGAGATGTCTGCATCATTGTTTATTTACTCAAATTTACTTCAACATGTGCCATACAAGTCATTTGTATACCAACATTGCATTTTCTCAAGCCTTAATTTATTTTGGCTGAAAACAAAAGGGTGATTGCAACACCATTTAATCACAGTGATTAACTATCTCCAACAGACAATAAATGTCAGTCAGGTTCAGAGGACAACGTTATCAAAATACGTTCCGTCACCAAATATGTGCATCACAGAAATCGCGGAGACCAGAGGTTCGATCTTACGCAAGCGCAACAACTCCAAAACAAGGAAAAGTAGTACGAAAGAAGAAACACAGAAGCTTAAAACTTCTTGAAGTCGGTACCTCCGCCAGGTGATGTATGCACCATAATTTTATTTTTTTGCACCACTGGTCGCGCCCGGTGCAAGATTTTTTCCACTTGTGTACAGAATTAAGCAAACGGTTTCAGAACGTAATATTGACAGGTTCAGTCATATTAGAAGAGGAAACAGTGTATTTTGACTATATTTTATCTAACACAGCTGGAATGCGAATAGGCCCCTTTAATTTCTTGAGTTAGATACAGAAATTTCTCCTGGGTGCCAGCTGTTTTCAGGTTCCAGAGCCTTTCGTCACCGGACACAATGGATATAGCTTTGTTGTACTAATATGTGATATAAACGGTAAGAACTTGCAAATGCAATATCTTCAATGGAGACCTTTTTTCAAATTTTTTAACACCGCTTAGCAAATGGAATTGATTTGTAAATGGCCAAGTCACAACAGCAACGTTGTGCCATTTAGGGACAAAAAGCATATACAAAGAACTGAAGGTACAGATTGATCGTTATTGAGAGAGATTGGTATATTTTCTTTCTGCTCTGTTGTTTCGATTAGTGTTGTGATTAGTGCCGCCCTGTGCCAGCAGCCCGCAGTACTTATATGTTACTCCCACATTTAAAGTGCTTGTCAATGCAAGGATTTGCTGTGCTCTTGTAAAGATCTAGTGCTTGCAGGTCACTCAAGTACGAAGGCTTGGTCCCCTGATCCGTCAAGCACTTAGTTCATAAGGTTTAATCAGGTTTGTGCATGTCTCAAAACTGGAAGATGTCTATATGCTTACGTCATCATCATCGTTCTCTCTCTCTCTCTCTCTCTCTCTCTCTCTCTCTCTCTCTCTGTGTGTGTGTGTGTGTGTGTGTGTGTGTGTGTGTGTGTACAGACCCCATCTTCTAATCAAAATGGGTTTTCAAAACTGTAAGACTATTTAAGAATAATTTATTGTTTTGATCCTTTTCTGGTTCCCTTTTGCATGACTCAAAATGTTCAAAAAATCAAATTATAAGGTCTTCTATGCCAGTACATAACAATTACACGGAATTTAAATTATCTACTATATATATTAGAAAAAAATTGTCAGATAACTGACAGGCAATTGACTATGCATAAATAAGCAAGCATAGTTTTAGTCAAATGGTTAGCTTATAGAAGCCTTAATACCAGCGACCAGATCCTCCGCAATCTATATGTGTATACACCATCTAAAGACCATATGCCACCTATACACCACCTGTACACCATATACCACCTATAAACACCACCTTTACACCATTTACCACCTATAATAAACACCACCTATACACCATATATCATCTATAAACACCACCTATATACACCATATACCACCTACAGTAAACACCACCTTTACACCATGCATATATCACCTTTATATATACATCACCTTAACACCTGTACACATTCTATACATATCCTATATACATCATATATCACCTATACACCCCCTATACTCCTATACGCATACAATACCCCCACTATATACCACCCATAGTATACCAGCAATACTAGCAATACACCATATACATAAATTGTATACAACAATGCAAGGATCTATGTATAGGTGTGGATCCATTAACGGAAAACGTTAATTCTTGAAAGTATATAAATTGTAAATGATGACATATATATTTATTTATTTATATGTATATCCGAAACCTGCGTACCTGTATCCGCGTGAACCTGCGTTTAAAAGGGAAAAAAAACATATCATCGCTGAACAAGTATATAAGACCAACATATCTTTATATTTAAGTTTGGGTCAATGAGAAAATCATGCCATGGACATGCCATGCAGATATATTTTTCAAGATTTCCGAGGTAGGTCTGCCACAACATGAAGAAATGCCCAGTCTCCAAAATATATATGTGCACTTAAATAGGAACCTCTATATATGTAAATACGTACACAGACGATGTTTAGTAAAAAAAATATATTTATCGTGTGATTGAAGAAAGACTATATATATAAGGTTCACAAATACAGATTTCTAGGATTCCGAGGTAGCTTTTAGACAAATTGAGGAAAAAATAGTCACATCTCTAATGTCGGTGCAATATTTAGGAAACCAAATATATTTCGAGGTATATGTATGTGGAGAAGATTTAGAAGACACGGATATCTTTATATAGTGGTTAGCGGCAGACAAAGGTTGACAAATATCAGACAGGGAGGCTGTATATACCTGTCTCTTCTGATCCGGACCAGCTGATGCCTAACTGGCTACTGAGAAACAATAAATTACCGCCGATCACGTTTCCCCTCAAATGATATTTTATCCCCAATGCTTTGGATCATCTTTCAGTTGCTCTTCATATCTGCTTTCTCCTGCATGCAAGGTCTCCTCAGCCTGCCAGGTAAGTCATGATCTTGCTTCTAACTAGCGATAATCGGGATGGGTAACTATTGATTTTTGCATTGTTACGCCCCAAATTTGCCCATTCCTTAACTGTTCAATGACTGCATTTTACAGTTGCCGCTTGTCTGGCGGTTTCTCTCGTCCGCTCTATGCCATTAGTTTCTCTAATGCCGTTTCTTCTCTGCAGATGGCCTTCTCCTTCCAGGGCTAATACCAAAGTCCCCCGTCTTGTGTAGAGTGTACGCAATACGATTGTTATAACTGAATAAACAGTATACCTTGAAACCCTTGCATGCATATATATGCACTTACATCCTATACGGGCAGCAATACCTCATTAAGACATGATCTAGAAAACGAAGAGAAACACTGATGTGATGCTCATATGACGCGTGATGCGACTGTTTTTCAAAAGGCTTATCTAAAGGTGTGCCACTAACAGTAGCTTTCAACAAGCATTTCTGTGAATGGCTTGTTGGTAACCCTTACTTCATGTGTAGCATTTAATTTATATTCCACGTTGTAATGGCATCTTTTATTACATTGAGTGTAGCCTTTAACATCGTATATCTCCATGACTACAGACTGTCATTGATACACTTTTTTACGATATCATGATGAGAGTATTTATATTTTAATTACAATAGGAATAATTGATATATCACAAAGGAATGTCCGTGTTAAGTATTATATTTCTTTATTTATGTTTGCATTTAACAAAATTTCTTTTTCTCTTATCCAATGATCGCTGAGTGTACATAAAAATATTTGTTTAAAAGGAACAACGTTGATATGTTTATTTAGGTCAACGTCTGAGTTTAATAAAGTAGGCTACCTATAATCTTTTTGGGGAAATCTCTCATTCTGCATATATTGCTTTATATTTATATTTACAGCTAGGTTTAAAGAGAGTGTTCTTTTCCTGTTTTACATTATTTTATAAAATAAAAAAAAAACTTTTTTTATCATAGGTTTAAACGAATCTAATTATACCGAAGCGTTCAACTTGCAATAGTTGCATGTTTGTATACGTGTGTTAGAATTTAATCTTTTTGCCATACTTTTGTTTTATTAGGAAGGATCCATCAAAGTTTTCCGGTAAACAGTTATGTTTGAGATATTTTTTACCTTCAACACACCCATGAAGGACTTACTTAATTATAATTTGGGTCAGACATATTCTAAGCAACATGCAATATTCTAAGTAACATGAATATAAGAAAACATTTGCGTGCGGGCTAACTCTAAATGCTAAACAATATATACTTGAGATGTTGAGTTTACCTGAAATTAGACTCCGTAAAACCAATGAAATGTACAGAAAAAAGTTGAATTTAAATAATCGACCAATGCACTAAACCTTTGCAGTAATAATAATAAAAAAAACTTTAAAATCAACCTCATAAATTTTAAGTGCGTCTCTAGATTATAGGAAATCACCGGAACATGCAAAACTTCCTTCCCATTATTTTGAAATCAGAATTCAGAATTAAATACCCATGCATAAGAAAATGTTACCTATCCAAAACAAAGGTCCTTCATATCTGAAACATGCAGATTTGTTACGAGAGTATATGTTTTACCTTTGGTTATTTGGTTTGTCTGTCAGCAATCTTACGTATAAAAAATTGATCAACAGAATAGTCCATTGGACTGAATAACTGAATCTGAATAACTATGATAAATGTTTAACTAAAAGTATTCCATCCCACATAGACATATACGGGTACTTCTTTATTACATAAATGTTCATTGATATTAGTAGGCGGTTTTGTTCTGGAGGAGCCCTTGGATCGATTTATTAAGTCGTGATTGCTGTGTACAGTTTTATGGGAATTATTTATATTGCACATAAAGAAGCGTTTCAAGAATATGCCATGCGTGCACATGCATGAATGTATAATCATGGTACCTGTAAGTGTTTTCGGTATACATATTTGATATATGGGTACTAAAAAAGTGATGGGAAACGATATACATGAAGAGAGCATACTAACGCGCCATGCATAATACTTTGCCATGCATTTATATTATATACCTGGAATTACATATAAGTGTCTGTTAGAAAATAAATTGTTTTTACTCACAAACTGTATGTTATACAAAATACGCCAGCAAAATTTAGGACAGTTTGAGTCTACAAAGGAAGAGAAAACTTTAGTTATTTTAGATGCTCATTCATCTATCTTTTAAAAAGAATTTATGTGATTTCTGACTTCCTCTGTGTATATATATATTAATGATGTAAGGGAAATTCCGGTTTTGAAAAGTTCCTATATCGCCTCCGTGAAGGATGTATGAAGTTGTTTATCAACATCGTGTTTGTAAAACGCCATTTGCAAAGCTCTGGCTGATCAGACTTGCCGCCAGATGCCCTTGTTGAATTTGTTTTGATATTTTTGCTGGGCCCCCTCATATTATATAAACACATTGATATAAGCAAAGCGAGCAGCCTTAGTGTGGTGATATCCACGTTTTCCGGCCTATTTTTATTTAATCTCCAAGGGATTACCTTTAGATTATAAAGGTCAGATAGGTGATTGGGCCCCTTTAAGAATATTTCCGATAATGCATTGAATCAGACAATTAGAAAAACTGTATTATGAAGGTCACACACAAAACTGTATTGTTCTGCGAAGTCTTGGAACAAACAATATGGTCCTTTTTCTTCTTTATTTTCTTTTCCGGTCGAGACACAATACATGGAATTTCCACTTTGGGGGATTTCCACTTTCATACAGTTCCTATAGTCAGTGCAAAACCGTCTTTTCTTTGTTATAATCAGAGGAATAGTCTAAAATATGGGCACAACATTAGTCCTGATCACAGATGTGCACCTGATATTAATTGTTGACCTTGACCTTGGTACCAATGCAGCCAGTCGAGAGAGGATTCTCCATTATCGCCCACTTCCCTCTCTGTTTGCGCTGGGTCTCGAGCATTGCTGATTTGGAAATAGTTGAAGTTAAGGGAATATCTTAATTCTCATACACAAATTTGCACTTGATATTTATTGTTGACCTTGACCTTATTCGCAATGCCGAACTTATTTAAGAGCAGTTTATCTATTATCGCCCATTACTTATGTAAATAAAGGTAAATCATTGTTATACTATCAGTTTATTGTATCATTATATTATTTATACACGTGCTTTTTTCTAAATCGGGAAATTCCGCTAGACCATTAAGATAACACCAGTGACGTTTTGATGTCGCTGCATATTGAACGATATGTTGAAAGTAAACATGCAGTATGATAAGGCGTGACAATGGTTTGAATATAATTTATTTCTAAATTTTTGAAAGAGTGGTGAGTGTACCAGAAACTGTAATTAATAATCATTGCAGATACTAATTCTTAATCAAGAATCTCTGTTAAAAATTTGAAAAAAAATTTGGTCACGTGTTACTTATGTCTCTATAACCCTTTAGTATAGCTTAAGTCTCATTGCCCAATGGACTGAACTAATAACACCATGGTTGATAGACAAAACTAAATAGTCCAACGCGCAGCAATACAATGCAAAGAAAAAACTATATAGGTGATCAATGGTGTAGAAAAGATTGCGTAAAAGGCAAAAGATGTGGGTGTACGAACAAACTCTGATGAAATACTCATTAAAGATTCCAGTTGACGTTTACCTGGTCCAAGTAATACTAATAAAGGAAATGGTGAAATTATTATATGCAGATATATTTCAGACTGTTACATCTGTATTCGTTTGGCTTTGTTTAAGTTTGATATGTTCAGAACAGATGCAAGTTGTCATCTCGCGGTGTCATTGCATAATCATTAATAATTAAGCAGTGTGGATGCTACAAAATGCAAAATGCATGCTATAAATCATTATAAGAAATTTTCTATGGAAGGGATAAAAGAAACACTGTTCATTCTTCAATACTGCGTGGGTGAATCTTAGACAAAGTGAATCCGTCAGGGGACAAATTTTGATATGAGCTATAAATAGTTGACTACAATCAATTAATCAAGTTGCACACGGTGTTCCCCGATGATAGTTTATATAAGGGGCCCCTAAATCTATTGTCCGGTAGAGTTGCTGACATAGTCATTCGGGCCGGTGGCCTTTGCAGGGTCTGGCACCATCTCCAGATAATAGCGATCAATTAGGGTGGGTAGAAGGCGGCTCCCGAGGCATCACTGGTAATAGAGCTTCCATTAGGGACCATGGGGCGTTCTTCGTCTCCTGCGGAGCCAGTAAATGCCCTACCCAACGGCGCTCTTTTGGCCTGGCCTTGCGGCAAGTAGACTGCCTGGAAATCGAAAGCATCCCTGTCCGACAGACGAACGTCCGGACTCAACTTGTCTAGACAACCAAGAAATACTTCGTCTGCCTCGGACTTCTTTCAGTATATCTCCGGCTTTTCCAGCGCCTTCCCACTTGTTTCTAGAAACCAGGACTGAGTTAATACCCCATTAAAGAGTAATTTTGATTTCGAATATTAGTCGTCCTAATTCAGAAAAAATTTTTTTTAAATGAATGTTTCTTTTGCATAAAAACCGGATTGTTAATGGTTCCAGATGAAGATGAATCCATACTTCTTATTATTTTATTGTCCTTTTCATGCACCAATGCCCGAAATTTGAACGTTTGCAGTACATAACATGTACTTGACCTATACTTTTTAGTAAGTACATTTTGCAGTGCATAAGTAGTATATAGGATATTATTATCATTCTGTTTTCAATATATACATTTGCCTGTGTGTGTTCAAAAATGCAATCTTTCAGGATTTTAGTGTGAAATTGTACAACATGTTTATATATAGTTTTAACATACATTAAAATGATGCATTATATTGCATGTACACTGACTGAAAATTAGCATCAATTCGAATTTAGGAGATAATTAAGAAAAAATTAATCAGATGATTAACCAGCCATATAAAAGGACCATTTCTCCATCGTATATACATGCAGATGTATATGAGTGTGAATTTTGCAGTGTTGAAGTGACAAAGTGATCAGTTGTGTGGGGCATTATCTGGATAAGCGCTCAATTCTTTTGTTGGAGTTTTATATGACCTTCCGTTTATATATATATATATATAAATATATATATATATATATATATATATATATATATATATATATATATATATATATATATATATATATCAGATACAGATAAAAACAGCTGTATGATTATTTAAGATAAGCTTATACCAATGAGGCGGAGAGAAATTACCAACGTTTAAAGGACTTTACAAGTTGACTCAGTTTCTGTGTGGAGATTTATCACCAAATCTGATTACCAAATAACCTGGCCATGCAGAGACAAAGAGACCATGGGACAAGGGTAGCGGTTAGAGATAACATAATGGATAAGAGAAGAGATAACAATGGTCGTTTGTTGCTCTGGGTGTTACTGATACCCTCACAAGTCTTGATCTATATATGTTTTTTATCGGTGTATATGATCCAAAGCTCAATATTCCATTGGTAATTCAAATAAAGAAAGATTTATCTAATGAGTGCGATCATGTGTCCGAAAAGTAAAAAGAAAGACATCTTCCTATAGGTTAAAAATATATTTCAGTCTTAAAGTCTTTTTTTATATGTTCTCATGCATGCATGATGTAGCCTTTATTAACTATAAAGCACCTTCGTTTTTACATTCTAACTAGACTAACTAAAATGCGATTGCCATTAGAAAAATGGCCCATTTCCATTACAGCCACCGATAACTCTGCATTTGTATTTGTATTTGAGTAAGGAAAGCAAGTTAAATGCGCATCCAGGAAGTCCATGTAATAATCCATTAATCTGAGAACTGCATGTTGCCAATGTATATATCACTACAACAATTTAACTCATATTTATGGATATTATTATAAGTAAAGTTTAGGTAAATATGAGTATTGTATATAACCACCTACCGCAAGTGTATTTTAAATATATCTTTGCATTGCATTTGAATTTTTTTTTCAAACATTTGCACTTAAATGGAAACGTACCTTAATTTCGACAACAAGTATAAGACAATCTAGAATAAAAACATTGTATAGTTGTCTTTTTTCTGGATTTACATGTCGCAAATTGAATACACACAGTAGGGTTTATTATATAAGCACTGTCAATATATATATATTCACGTATTCGGTTCTTCTTTTGATATAAATCATTTCTCACGTCTTCCATTTACATTACAATATTTTATCCATCAATATATACGTTACGTAAACACACACTATAATTGAGCAACGATACATTTCACTAAAACTAGAAAATTCAACAAAATCTTTATTATTTATTTTCTTTTCATCAGCCATAAACTGCGTTTTGTGTGGAAAAATCAAAAGCCATCGCTCATCTTTAATCATGCGTGATCTTGTATAAATATCACTTACTAATTATCTTGTCGAGGAACATCTGCTCCTTGCGTAAGTATACGATGATTCGCCCCAAAAAACTTTATTTTCAGCTCCCTATAATAACGCACACTTTTGCATATTGTCAATATTAAAATGCTAAAAACAGAAGATAAGTATTTCAATGTTTGATTTGTAGTATTGTTGTATGAGTTAATTACAATTGAATCAAAATACTCTAATATGAACACATTTTATATTTAACTGTTTTAAGCTCCGGTTGAAAAATTGACAGATATTAAAAAATGAAATGAAACGAACAAAATCGACAGACATTAATTGTTCTTTTTCCATCAAAAGATCATATTTCCTTATTTCCTTGACGTATTGATAGTTTTGCAGTTTGGTGAATATGTTATTAGGCTTGTCTGCCGATACACTTTACATATACTTGAATTATGGAGTTAGAATTTTAACTCCATGCATACTTTGATCCCAATCAGCTCTACTTTTCTTAATTAGGTGCTTATTATTCTTAGAATAAAACATCAATTTCCATTTTATGGCATTTCCATTTATGCGAAATTACTTTTTTTAGTTAAAAATTTTAATTTGAAAACGCTACTTTCAGGTTGAGTGTCTAATATATATATTTTAAGATTTACTACGACATATTTTACATTTCAAAGAAATTATGTTTTTCTAATTTATATTTTGCATCATTAAAATTTTTTATTTCATTGTGAAACTGAAAACAGCATCATATATATTGTGTAGGTTGGTCTTCAGCTCACAGATACGGTGAATTTTTTATCTTCTAACAAAATAGAATTCATAAAAACCTTCAAAGAAATCGACGTATATATCTTCTTTTGTAAATTCCGATTGGTTGTTGTTTCCTATCTTATCATTTCAACACCCTCTCGCGATTCTTTGACTTACCGTGTAGGCATGCAATATTCCGGGAATGGCAGCTGAAATGTGGTGCAATGGCTACCTGTACGTGGCGTATATACACTATGCATATAGTTGTCTTTTTTTCGCGAGGGTTTCGAATTCGTGATAAGTAATCCTTCAGTGAATAAGAGGCTTTATCGTCGGAGGCAGGTCCAAATGAAACATTTTGCTATTATTATTCATTTCAAATCTTTCAAATTATATCTGCCAATAATGAAGAGTAATTTCTACTCGTTTAATTTTCACTTTTGTCCCAGGAATCATCACAGTTGGAAAAATAGCAGATGTATTGATATATTTGCCAAAAAAACTTGAAAATATGAATTTATTAACAATCTTCGAAAACAGAATATCTGCATGCTTATAGTTAGTGAAGCCATGGAAAGATAGGTTACTTAATAAAGAAAACTGGTTTACAGAAATTAATAACAAGCCAAAAGTAAGGATGTTAAAATTGTTTAAAACAAATATGGAAAAAGAATCATATTTAAAAATGAATCTTTCTAGGCGAAAGTGGTCTCTGATTGGTCAATTTATATGTGGGTTACTCATGGGATTCAATGTGGGAAAACTTTTAACGTTTACGATTCTGTCTATGGTTAAATTTCAAAAACTTAAGGTAAACGAAATATTTTGTCAATATTGCAATAATATAGCGAAGTTGAAGATGAGATCCAATTTGTATATGTAAATGCCAATTTTATAATGTGCCCCATGCACAACTATATATAGCAATTTTTGTTACGGAAATAGTGATTTCACTAAAAATGGCAGTACAGGAAAAATGTATATTTATAATAGTTAATCATGCCAAAGATATAGGTGAATATTTAGTGGCAGCTATATTAAATCACACGTAAGTATCACTAAATAGGTGGATACTTATGGATTGTCTTATTAAACCCGCTGGTTGGATATATATACCATGCATGCATGTGATTTGCAATTTTTTTCTGTTTAAAGGATATATTGTACAAAATATCATAATAAATAAACTATTTATATTTTAAACTTTATCTTTATGTTAAAATAAACGACAATCATCAATTAATTTTTTAGGAAAAAAATGTTCTTTCTATGGATATGGGTGTTCTGTATAAACAATACTATTATTGTACACTAAAATACTCCTTACAGGTTTAAAGACGACCATTTTTGCCTTCAATCCTTATTTGAATATTCACACCGTTAATTATTTTCCTTTTAATGTTTATATTGTTTTAAGAAATACTGATATTCCTTATTCACATCATTCTGAGTGTATACGTTTTTAAGGATTAATTTAGGATTAATTAAAGTTTTTCACGTCATAGTATATACATATAGTCAATTTCACCGAGGGGTGACCATGGAAATTCAGTAATATTGGTATAATTTAGCAAACCGGTTCCTTAATTCTGCTGCTGTATGAAGGAATGAGGCATAGTCCTTATTAACTAGATTTGGACCAAAACCATATCTTTCAGACTAGTTTAAAATTATCTGAAGTAAACAAACTAATTTTGACAAAACCTCAAATACGTTGATTTGGTTTAATTAAAGTCAGTGGTCACATGCTAAAAAAACTACATATAAGATCTGCAGAATGGATGTTTAATGTCATTAACATTCTAAAAAAATAAAAATACATGTCTAAAGTGACGCTGGCAACATATATGACAAAAGCAATGTCAGTTGACCTCAAGATGCAGAAGAAACAGAAGGGTTGTAAAATATAAAAGTCGGTATACTTGTTATAAAGGTTTTCATCTCATATTAGGCCTAAAGTTTCTAATTCGTTTTAGTTTTGCAGTGTGTGATAAGATTTAAGAAAATTAGGCCGAATTCCAATGGGAATCCACTTTGTGCGTGGTGCATGGAACACACTAATGTTGGACTCGAGTCCACTTTTTTATGGACTCCGGCTTGGACTCGATGATGCTGGACTTGTACTCGACCTCGGAGGTAAGGACTCAAGAAATCAGGCCAAGTCCATCTGGAGTCCAATACAAAACTGTCACATATTACAAAGATTTATGTATATATACATGTGGAAACTGCTCACAGATTATTACAAAACAATAACACTATATACCAATTATACTTTGCCAGCATCGAGAACTATATAAGGTGTACCTGATAATCTGAAATTTACATTTTAAATCGCTTTTTAAGGATATTTGTTTTTTGGACTTGGACTCGGGTCCATATGACTAGGACTTGGAATAGATAGACTTGGACTTGATCCTTTTAGGGAATTGACTTCCAAGGAGTGGCCTGCATGGACTTGCACGGTGTACTGTGGTTGGCTTTATTTTCGGGAGGCTGAAATTTCACGATTTCTTTATTTTGAACGTTTCGCGAGGGTTTCATTTTCGCGAATGCACCAGAACCTGTAACATCTAAGTATAGTAGGATCTGTATTGATTAAAAGTTAGAAAAAAAATCCTACAATACCTAACTAATATCTAGTTCAGTCATAAAATTAAGACTTGTATCACAGTCGATATATATCTCAGTCTGTGTGTACGGCTCATGCATTGGACAGTTTCGAAACTAAATTAGGTTGCTGATGAAGTTGTTTTTCAAAGGTCATCTTAGTAGATGGGGCATCTTATTCCCGAGGGTTTCATGTTCGGGATTATATCACATTCGCGAATATCGCGAAATTAAAACCATCGGGAATAAAAAGGCAACCACAGTATATACATATAGACTCGACTATACATCATCCATGCATATACACTGGTGGAACAAGCAGACAATCAAGCATGGCCTTTTTTTCTGTTTCACTTTAACTGGTCTCTGGCTCGGGTGAGCAGGTGCCGATTCAGATTTTCAGGACCTGATGAAGCTGTGAATCTGGTGATAACATTCCGGAGGATGGGGACAATCAGGTGGCTTTGGCTGACAGGAGAATCTGTCTGTTTGATCGCAAGGTGTCCCAGAACATTTGTCCCAATCTGTTACCATTACGCCCCGCACAAATTGACCCACGAGGTCTTCATTGGTTAAAAATATTGGTCATAAACGCTTTCTGACCCCAATAAAGACTAGCTTTGTTTTTAGAGGTTAAATATTGTACAAAACTTGACTCACAAACGATACAACAATTCTAAAATGGTCTCTGTCCCAGATACAGACTATAGTTTTGCAAATCAATGAGATAAAATTGGAAATGGTTGATATTATAACCGCTCTTTATATAATATATATTGCCGTATATACAGAGATAGAAAATTGTAAAAATTATTAATACGTAATCTCATTATGCACTGAAACAATATTTATACCGTTTCATTTAAATGCAGATTTTGTTAGAGACTATATTGTCATTATAACGTTAAGGATGAAATGTGACTGATGGATTATATGGCTGAATTAGAATTAACTTACAGGATTCTATAGATTCTGTTTGGAAAGGGATTTAGTTAACTACAATATTTTCTTGTTCTTGTGTTGTTAATATCTAAATTTATATATTGAAGCTTATGTATTCTCAATATATAAAAAGCGGGGTTTCTACATGAAAACTATTGTCATATATTTCACAAACGTTCTTGTAATCGTTCCAAGAAAAAAATTACCTTAATATATAAAATATACATAAAATGCAATATTTCAGCAAAAGTATATTTTTACTGATGCAAATTTTCATTATATAATCGTATATGTTTTCATCACATCCAGTTGATAGACTCTTTCGCTGATGCGTTGAGTGTATATGCACAAGCTTATGGTCACGCGGTGAATTCAAAATCAAACCCTCACGATCATTCCTTTAACGGAATATGTCTGGTTTCACAATGTTAGATCATGGAATTTTGAAAATGTATTGAAATACAGAGAGTATCCGTTTTGATTCATGTATGTTGAATGTATTTATGGTGTGATATACACGATTTAAAATATTCGTCATATCTGAATTGACTATTTTTCTTCAAATATGAAATCTTGTCGTGTCATATAACAATATACTGCATGGTTAACGTTATTTGTTATCAGTACATAATAATCCCATGACGGGAATTTTCGAAAAAGATCGATCTATTCTCACGCAATTAAAGCACTGCATGCTTATTATTAAATTGGGTCTTAATCTATAGTTCTTTAACATCGAAGAAACCATGCATCAAACGGAACATCAGTATGAAAAAATCATGAATTATTCGCTTTGGAACCTATGGCCATGTCTTATATATTCCAAAGAATTGTATGTAAACGTAAAGTCCACCAATTGAGTTATATATTGAAGACAAAGTCTGTTTCCATCAAGGGAAACACAAAAAATCCCTTCTGTATAATTTTAGAGAAATATATCTTGCGTGTTCTTGTATATATGTGCATGCATGATATGTGTATTTGCAAGGTTCCTTATAAGAATAATATTAACGTCTGACGTCATTTTAAGCTCACGTTTGTACACCGAGACATTTATTGTTAAGCAGTAAAATGAATGAACGCTCCGGTATAACTTAAACCATAGCCTTCGTTTTAACCAAGCTATCCGTTTGGTGCATGCTTATGAGAAATTCGAACTCAAAATAATTTGTCAGTTTTGGGTTGACAGATCTTTGCATGGTTCCTCTCAACCTTACACCATATAAATGCTTTTGTCATCGCAATTTAAGAGGACAATTATGAAACAATATCTGCATGCGATTATTTCATGAAGTTATGAAATTACAAATAAGAAGTATTCAGTTATTGGCCATACTAAATATTTTCAAAAAAGAATTTGTTTGATGAAATACATGTATATTCCTTAATGTTAGAATGATTCCTTGCAAGTCTTGCTTGTAAATTAATTTCTATATTTGAATTTAAAAGTTTTCTTTTAGACAATTTAAGGCATTTTTTTAAAAGAATTTTTATTCTTTCCGTCCATTTATAAAAATGAAACGTTCATCAGTCTGTATATACGAAGAACCAGATGCCTACGATTTGTCTATCAAATCCATGCAGTTTGTAATCGCAAGAGTACACTGTATATTATAATCAACCTTTCACTGCATCGGGTACATCATTACAGTAACTTTTCAATTGTTGTGTTACCGGTAATTCAATATTTGCAATGTTTGAGATATTATCCCATGCATGCCATCATGCATTATTGTGCTGCCAAGGAATGTCTGATTGTGGTTGTTTTCCACTATAATGCACGATAGGTATCTATACATTTTTCACGTTGATACCTAGCATTGATTTTTTTAAGAAAAAAAATGACGCACAAATATTTGCAATATGGTCAAAAATGCACTTGCCTAATACAATATACTCCGGTTCCCTCGATGGGTGATTACAGTTATCTTTAGGTAACAAAACCACTAAACGCAAGGATTCTCGTGACTACTTAACCAGATTTTTTGTGGTAAGATAATGCTCCCGATGGAGTCTTCTGTTTGCATGGCAACATGGCTCGAGCTCAGCACAGAAAACGAGATTTCCTCCAAATATAATGTGGTCTGTTAGAAAAATATCATGGAATAAGTGCTTCTTCTTCTGATGATGATGATGATGGTGATGATGGTGATGATAAATATATATTGATTGCGATGACTTTATATTAATGATGGTGTATATATATGTACATACGTATAACAATGCATGTGTCATGTAAATACAATATTTCATGTAAATCTCGTATCCCTTTTCATTATTCTTTGCTACAAACCCTTCTTGCTCACATTGGTGAGGGTTTCAGTCATATGTATTGTTTTGTCTTGGCTTATTCATTTTAAAAAAATAAGGGAAGCAAAACTTGTTCGCAAGATATATATAATGTCTGGACAGCAACCCAGGTGGCGCTTCAAAACCTTCCAGCGGAAAGTTCTGCCATACATTGTGTACTCTTCCTCTTGATCTTCAAGCACGAAGGTAAAAACTCCTTTACAGAAACATTATTCCACTGTCCCATTTGAATACACCAGTTATTATTGTGGGCACATTTACAATAAAACGTTTATATAGCTTTTATATTGCACCATAAAGTTTAGGAAGTAAATGTCACTGAAGGTAGGAGTGTGGAATAACATATGAATAAGATAAAGATTTAACACATGATATTTTAATATATGTTCAATTTTTCTTAACTTTCCTTGTATATTAACCTTGCAGTATGCACTATGGCCAATCAAAGATAAATCCCATTTATGACAATAAACACTTGATTGATAAATAATAACCTAGCTTTCTTTGGCTACTGCTAAAAAATTTCCTGGGCAGATTGACAAATACAGCAATTCTGATTGGTTTGTTTTTAAAAATGGATGACGTCACACTTTAGGGAATATAATCATTGTCCTTTTTTATGTATATGCCTCAGTTTAAAAAGGCAAACGCAAAGCCAGATGTATATATATGTGTATACATGTATATATATAAATATATATATATATATATTTATATTTATATACATATATATACTTTATTGTAAAACACGCTAAACCTGTAACGTAAAACCTAACAGAAATTGCCATGGTAATGAATACATTGTTCCATAGTATACTAGTAAACTATTTTAGACAATATATCAAACCACGCATAATAAAAAAAAGAAAAGTTTTATTTATCGTTTAGGTATAGCGATAATTGTTCCAAAGGCGATTTCAGTAATGGACTGATACATTATAAGTGTATAAGGACAGTTCAGGCAGACCAGAAGTATCTTCTTGTGTGACGTAACATGAAAGCACCTGCGTCATGTAACAAAATATGTATGTATAGACGCCTGTAACTGCTGCCCCAGCCAGACATATGCTTTCAGAAGACAACTAAGGTCGGCTGGCTTGTGTCCGCGCACCTGCAAGAAATGCCTATATACAGACTGCGCGTTCGGTCTGTCACCTGCACAGGCCCGTCGTTTACCGGAGGTGAGGCACCACCTGTGAAGTTGACCAAGCCAACTGCCTTTGGTTCCTTCTTCATCACCGATTCCCAATGCTCAACAGCGGGGACATATCCTTGTAAATTCACATATGTAGTGTCTTTTTATAGGGAGTTCGACGTATTTATTTCAGGGTGTTAGACATATTTACTGGGGTTTGTATTCGTTCATCTTTGTCTCACTTCCGCTATAAGACGGCACTGGTGTTTGAGGACATAACTTCATATACCACTCACATACCAGGTGTGTTAAATTTATATGATATACAGAGTGTTTTCCTTAAAATACCAAGATATCTCCCAATATTTAGTTCTAGGACCATTTGCTTATTCCTGTACACTGTATTAGTTTGTACCGGACGCGATCACTGGAGCAAAGCTCAAACATAGCGCACGCTACCTGGTGGCCGTACGGTGCAACTTTAAAATTCAAGATTTCTTCAACCATATTATATACATGTGGTGTTTCCCCATGTGTTTCGTGCTACATGTTCTTAATTCTCCTGGCTTGATAGATGTCGCGCATGCGCAAGATCGGTTCCCTGGCCATGCAGTTTATTTTATGGTACATTGACACAAGTGGACTGTATTTACTCACAGCCGGAACCATATAACAACGTATAAAATAGGTGACCTGGAGATCGAAAGTCGGTGTGTCTGATTGTATCGTTGCGAAACTTTAGAATTCGGCCAAAATGAACTGAAGACATTATATAATTGACATATTATTGCTAGTATTTGTGGTTGAGAGAATAAACCCTTAAGGGTAGAGGAAATATACATAAGGCATGCGACTGTTGGATATGAAATGTCAACGTAAGCACTGCCGGTTTTTTTTTTTTTTTTTTTTTTTTTTAGTCTTCAAAGAAAATAGCAATTTGTGATTGCAAGACCAATAATGTTTATAGATTTCGATAAAGAAGTATGTATCTATAACCATGCATTGCAAATTCGCAGCATGTGTTAAATATGGAAAGACTGATTGTGAAACACGTGACAGCGTTCCTGTTGGTGCCACCCAGATAATTCGGATTCTGCTTGGGTCACTCGATTTGTATTGAAAAAAAAGGCTAGTAATGATTTATGCAGATGTGAAAAAAATATAAAATGTTTCCTGCTGTCAGCTACAAACTGAATGTCCTCTGTGGTCATTTTATCAGTTTTGCCAGAAACTATAAATATACAACAGATCTGCTGAACGTTACATTATACATTTTTTACTTATATATTTTTTCACATATATTACAGTTCAATTCAATTTTTACTTAGTGCTATGCTATCAATTCTCTCTGTGAAAGTATATCATGTGTCACTCTTCTCTTCTATAAACTATATATATATATATATATATATATATATATATATATATATATGCACACAATAAAATCCCGTCTGATTACCACCTTAGCAACAAGGTCACCTCGATATAATGACCACCTTTCCGGTCCTGGGTGTAAACGTGTCTAATGCAACCACATGTGGCCATGTTGGTGAAGGCGTTGTTGTGGAGAGTTAACAAACAGGAAAACCTCTCATTACGGAAACCACTCTGTTCCAGACAACACTCTGGTGATATCATTATTAGGGAGATTTAATATTTCCCTCAGGAAAGTCTTTTGTCACGCATACCTCTCTTTTTGGATCCGTGAGTTTACCGTATTTTATCACAAGATGAAATTTTCTTATCGTTTTTTTACTGTCATCTATTTGTATAATCCTTCCGTTAAATTATCCTTTTTAAAGCATATGTGTGTATCTATGTAAGTACATGTATATGTATATATGTATGTATGACCTTTTACAAGCATGTGCGTGTTTCTATATATATGTATATGTACTATATGGATATATAATATATATGCATGTATATATGTTTGCCGGTATATATGTATGTAAATGTGTATATATATGGACGTATGTATTTATAAATGTATGTAAAAACTGCATGTTTATATACATATATGTGTGTGTGTGTGTGTGTGTGTACGCGACGCTTTCCATCTATAAATGATTTTTTTTTTCGTTTTACGCTGAGATTTACGGTCCACACCCCTAGATGGTTCAATAAGAAAGGCCAATCCTAGAGGTTAGGAAGACGAGAGGTTAGACATGCCGGGAAGATTTTAGGTTTGCCGCTAAAACACCTGCTGAAGGCTGGGATCTGTCGCAGCGGCGCGGCAGCTGTGACTAGCGAAGACTCTTGAACATCATACTGCAATAAATGCCAATGCTACTAAAGAACTTGTAAAACTCCTCAATGGTGGTCGGTTGGCCGGTTCGGCATTTGCCGCTATGAGGCAATAACCCGGCAGCAGGGCTCGCCACTTCCTCTGAACATCGTGTTTATTTACCAGTCAGTCGAGTACAAGTTTTTATCAGTTCCAGCCAAATAACTGCGGCGGCAGTGTTTCATCCATACAACAACGAAGAAGGGCCATGCATTATTGATACCTTCCCATGGGGCGGATCGCTAAAGATTGCTTACATTTCTCTGATCTAACAAATAGCATAATATAACATCAATAATAAATGGTGTGAGCCTAATTATTCTATTGAAGCGACCCTCGTGGGATTCTACACAGCAGATAGAGAGACAATAGAAAATGGGATTTTACATGCATTCAGATTAATAGAAGCTCCATCATCCTGCAGGAAAACGAGTCTTCAGACACAGTCAGACTGTTCTGAGCTGTGAAGTACTGTTTACCTGGGGTGTGCTTCTCCTATACGCTGGCCACATTATGGCCATTAATACATGGTTATTAAATGTTTCAGAATTTAACACCTGTGCTTCTGCTTAAGGCCGCTTATGTTCTTGATGAAATAAACTACTTCCGGCAAGCCTCGTTCACGATTATGCCTTTCTCGTTACGGGGCAATGGGAAAAGCACCTGGACTTCTCAGTTTTAAAGCACTTTCAGAAATCACGGGTTAATGTGAATTTAAAGTCGTCATTATAAACTATAATTACATTTATTCTCGTAATACCATATTGTCTTATCGTACTGATATGCTAACTGCTATAAGTATTCAATAAGTCCTTTTTTAAGATTGCCTGTTAATAGCGTTCTGTAAAACTGACAAGACCAAAACTCTGATCTGTGGTATGAGGCCGTTGTAGAAACAAAGGAAATGTTTTCTTTTAATGTTATCATTAATGACTGAAGTCGAAAGCGACAGCTGATCTTAGTTCCCAATTATCTCTCTGAATTTTGGCAGATTCAAAAAAGGCATTTTATCAGTGTTACATAGTGTGCGTTCTTTTGCGAAGGTGTAGTAATATACGTATATATGTGTGTGTATATACACACTCACATATATATATATATATATATATATATATATATATATAGAGAGAGAGAGAGAGAGAGAGAGAGGACGGATTGGAAATGTGTGGATAAGATACAAAAATATCGTTTGCTTCTTAATAAAATCAAAGGATCATCGAATATTGAAACTATTGATATATTTACATAGACTACACTGTGATAAATAAAACGTATCTTCATTTGATATATTTGTGAAAATAAACATAACGTTACGCAAAATTTCACTTTCCTGACTCAAGTATCCTATTCACCAAGATGTCCATGTTGTAGATTGTCAATTTGTACATTATGGTTTCATCTGTAGCAATCTGCTGCAATCGCATAAGAACTGACGTTTCCGGTTAGAATTGAATTAGTGATGTCAGGCGGCGTAATCTATTACATGTATCATGCGCTCGTGAAAACGGGATCGCCGGAGCTAATGAAATAAAGTGATAATGGAATGAAATCTAAATTGAAGCAAACGACCGCTCTCGCCTTCCTTCATTTGCATAATTAGACGCTTGGCGGAGAGCGCGGGCAAAACAATTGCGCTTGACCATCAATGGGCATTGAAGAGCCATTTTTCGGTTGTCGCAAAGTGGTGCTTAGATGGAAATTAATATAAGAGATGACCCATTGAGCAGAAAACAAGCGAACCCTCTCTCAATTTACCATGTAATAAAGCCAAGAGAGCCAAGCTAAATCGCATATGCACTGACCCGGCACAATTAACTAAGGGCCTGGTCCCGCCGACTGGAGATGGTAAATGATGCCTTGGTTTCTCAGTAATCGGTCGAGGTCTTCCGTTGATGAAGAAGATTAAGTTTCTGACAAGACTAGGCCCCTATGATCAAATAACCTCCCCGACCGACGCCCCGGGTATCTGGTCTATTCTTCAACCCCCTGGCTTTAACACAAGATTACCACCGGGTTAATTAACATTAATTTCCCACGGAAAACGTTTTGCCTGAGGAAGGGGTTCGTTTGTTTTGTCTCAAGTTGCCGGCCTGCTATTCCAACTTAACTACTCCCTGTGCAGTTCTTTACAAATTATTAAATAAGATTTAGAAATTATAGAAAAGAACTTTCACACAAGCATTATATATATATATATATATATATATATATATATATATATAGAGAGAGAGAGAGAGAGAGAGAGAGAGACTCAGAGACGTGTGGATTACTTATTGTGTATAGCATTAGATACCTAGTAATAAATATAAATGGTTTGGATTTGGCATTCATATAAATATTGTTTTGCATGCCGACATATATAGCTTGGTACAAATGAAATAACCTACAAGACCTTTCACAGCACCAATATCTTTATAAATCGGTTTCTATATTCGGTTTCTGGACAATCCCGAAATATTATTTCTACTTGTACGTAAGAATTGATTAACATATAAATAGTTATCAAAAGATAAAAAGTTTGATAGATAAAGTAGATAAACAATTCTTAATTCGGTATTACACGGTAAATCAACTTTTTACAATTTCTGAAGATGCTTCAAGACACAATTCAGATGTTTTTGTTACCGCTGGTGCCTTGAAGCATGAAACAAAGAGCAAGCCCGAGGCCTGCTGATTTAAGGCGACCTCTTGTGATACATCAGTAGGTGCTACTAAGTGTGAGAGTCAAGTTGATGTGTCGTGCACAAACACGGCCGTGCGAGCGAGGCGGTCGCTACGTGATCAGGCAACTTCCGACAACATCCGGCGCGCTCTTAAACAATGGCGGCCTGTCAACAAAGGGCATGCGTGGGGACTTAAGTTTCACCCTACGATTTCATGCGTTCTGCATTTTAGATTCGTCGGCCGTATCCATGCAGTAACGAACAATTAATTTATCAAGTAACCTAAAAAATTTAGTATGGTTTAGGTTTTACAGTCTGTTTCATGTTTGGATGCCAGTTCAAATTTCGCAATATTTTCATGAACGAGCAAATTTTTTCCATATGGTTTTGTTGTAATGAAGGAATGGAGCACTGGCCTAATTATCTTTAATAAAATTAAAACCATACCTTGCAAAATATAATAATGAAATAAATCAATATCTTAGAAAACAAGACTATTTTTTTTACAACATCTCAATCCCATTTATGAAGGTCAAGGTCATTGCCTCATTGGTCACATGTATAAACAGCTGCGGGTTTATTTTTAAATATTTGATATAGATATATTTTATAGAAATATTCACTCTTGTATATTCAACATATGTTTAAAAATCCCAGATGGAAGCAATTTCAGGGTATGCTACATTTTCATTTACACTTTTGTAGTCTGGGAATTACGTTCATCAAACTAGATTTACAATCCAATTAATCCGTTTATTTTCACGATATATGTTGTCATGGATTTCTTAATCTGTGTGTAAAATTAATTAATTAAATGTTCGCATTGTTTTGGAAGATGTGAAACCGGGATGCTTTTATCGCGAACGTCTTTTCTTAAATCATTATCTCTTAACAACCATTTAGGAAGTAAATCTACATAAAAGCATGCAAGTCTAGTAGGTTCGTACAGTGAACAGCGCGACCCGCCACATACAGCTTTAATCCCAGAAACGATTGATTATATACTTCCGCAGGTGACGCGGTATTTTATATATATATGTGTTTATATATATATATATATATATATATATATATATATATATGTATTGGTTACTTAGTTGGTTTGTCTGAGCAACCTTACGGATTTTGACAAAATTTATGCTGAAAGTTATCCATTGGATTTTTTATGTGTGCAATATTGATCATCATAACATGTTTTTATTCGAATGAAAATTTTTTTAAGTCATGAGATAGGACCATTTGTTTATCCAAACTGAGTCATTTAGTAGGGGTCGCCTTAGTTCCGACGCGCAAATCTGATCTGTAAAGCAAACATTAAGTTGGTGAACGGTGAATGGCATCGATTCATAAATTTTCTGTGTGTGCAGCATGCACACAGCAAAATTTTAATCAGGACCCTGGCGTAGGTTCATATCTATGTGGTCCCTGACTATACTTCCATATAGTTCACACTATTTTTTTTCTTTTACATCCGCCTGCGTTGGTTTACATCCTTTGCTGTAGGAAATATTTGTTTCCTCTCTATAGCTATAATGTATTGTAACAGTTCAAATGACGAACAAAATATTTCAAAGTAGGCGAGTATCCAATATAGGTCAGAGTTCACCTACAAACCAACCAAATGACATTCGAGAAAACAAAACTGGGCTTATTTTGAAATAGATTTGGTACATGGCAGGGTCAGGTTCACAACTTTCAGTGAATTGCTTATTCTTTATTCTTGCCTTAACTGCCATGCATCTGTTGACACAGAATTGTTCCTTACGTTTTGTTGATTAAAATAGATAACGAAAAAGCCTTGGAAACAAACTAGTTCTAAGGATTACTTCTAAAAGGCAGACGCGGAAATCATTATCCCTGTATTTAATTCCGGAAAACACACACAATAGTTTGTGACGAAGCTTCCATCCAATGGACGCATCCCAGGACGCAGTTCCTTTATAATGAGCGCAGAGGCATACACTGGTTATAGGCTAAGAGGTGTCAATACAGTTGGGGGGGGGGGGGGCACATTTTGGCAAAGGGTATGATAAATGTAATCAACCCCTGTTATTGAGAGAGTAAGTTTTTATATACTTGAAATTAAATATATCAATAATTAGAATGAATGACTTTTGTTACATTTCTGTCCATCTGCTTGACCATATATTTTTATTTAATAAACTTGGTTATAATATCTAAAATATATAAAGGTTCTTATATATTGTATATATATATACAATCATGTGTTTCATTATTCGTATAAGCTTACAAAAAAAAAGTTTCTCAAACCTATATACCTTTGAGTCATCCTCCCAGACTTAAAGATAAATTGACGCCACTGGTTAAAGTTCCGGACTTGTGACCACTTCCGGATCGTCTTCCGCGCAAAGGTTCATGACCAAAGAGTTTATCACATTGGTGCGCCCTCTCCACCCAAAAGTCGGCGGCAGAAAACGTAGGAAGATATATAACATTGAAGCGCCTGTTATGACTTTTCGTGTTAAATGCTCCAAATGCATGCAGGGACTGAGATAAACGACAAGAATGTGAACAAAATCGAAAGTACATTGAGGTAAAATCGGATGAGACTGACGTTGTCAATGAAAGCGGACTATATATTATTGTATACCTAACATTTCCCCCTTTTTTTTATTTAAATCGGAACGAATCAAATAATCCATGCAGTCAATTATGTTAACACTGTAATGAAAGTGACCCTTAAATTTCATTATAATCAAATAATCATATATTGACACAATATCCAATCATTATAGGCTATAATGATACATTTATGATGTAATATAATACATTATAGGCTATAATGATACATTTATGATGTAATATATAAAAAAAATATTTAACATACAAAATACCAAATTTACACAGATCTCTTCGCTTAGAACTCCCCTAAATGGCATGTGACCCTTCAAATTTTGCAATGAGCGTCCTGGACTCTCCGACTATATTTTCTATATTTGAAAGCCCTGAAAATGTATAACACCGCCGAAACGTTCCTACTGATGTCATGTCTAGTTCAACCATTATCTCTATAATATACTGGTTATCAAATGTTTGAACTCAACCAGTTATACTTTGGTTGGGAATAACCAAAGTATTTTGGTTAAAATTGACCAACGTTACGTAAACCGGCTTCTGTGGCACAGGGGTAGAGCACAGAGCTTAAAGCCGGGAGAGCGCTCTGCAGGCCTAATGGGAAGGCCGTGCCCAATGGCCGTGTTTTACACACAAACGAGTGGGCCTTTTTGGGGTACCTATAGGCAGTTACCCGGTATGATCCAGCAATGCAGACGATTACACACCCAGCTAGGTCCCACAGGTGCAGTTTTCACCGAGCCTGGTAAACACCAGATATAAAATGAGAGGAAGCGGTATTTAAACAACCTTTCTTTAGAGTGTATATTACGGAATCCGAGGTTACCACGGATCAAAGGTTTATATACATATATATTACATTATGCACAGACATAAAATTTAGTGGAAACATTAATAAAACCATATATACTAAAATATATCTGTATGAAATAATTAGTTTTCCCTATATACAAGCAGATGAAGTTTTAGCAAAAATAACCTATTATTATAGACTATGACCTGAAGGAGTAAAATATAAAAATCTATTGCTGGAATGTGCGTCATTCTTCAGGTTTATAAAACGATACATTAAGACCAGATTTATTGAACGTTTTGCTTCTACTATTTGCCACATTCTTGCATGACCTATATATGGTAAAGAGAGTGAGTTTTTTATCCCTTTAATTCTGTTATCTTGTTAATTAAATCCCATCTTGGTAATCAAGAATGCTGATTCAGCAGAGTAATCAAGTAAGAGTTTCATCAATTTCAGATTACAAAATGTGCACACCTATATGTTGTAATTATATAAAAACAAAGAAAGACATATAATACGACCGTTGTCACATGTCACTTGACCTCTGTCAAGAAAGGTTGGTTTATGTATACAGACAGATTTATATATATATGTATGTAAAAGCTTCCTCGAGGCATACATGGAACCACATGTGAGGCAATACAACATACATTAATGCAAGCGTGCACCCAAAGCCCGGCTTTCGTTTTCGGTTCAGGTCGCGAACGGGGTTTGGAGAATGCGAGAACTGATGAGATTTCCAGATACCCCGGGCCGCCAACAAACGTCAAGGACTGCCGCTCACCCTGACGTGCCTAGTTTCTGCTCCAGGTCATCTCGTGGGCCCTGCCGGATCTTAATGAAGATGACTTTACCAGATACGCTCTACATATGTCTCTCTAAATCTAGAATTAACGACAACTCGATTTCTTTTGTTCTTTATATATGCATACATATTCTGTTTTCCTGCTGTAATATCTCTAGTTTATAGCTTATATATATATATATATATATATATATAATGTATATATAGGCCTATATATATTTATATACCTTTAAACAACGATCATTCTGAAATGTTCAGAGTTTCTTTTATTTTTTAAACAAATTTAACATAATTCATTAGGTAATATATATATATATATATATATATATATATATATATATATATATATATATATATAATGTATATATAGGCCTATATATATATTTATATACCTTTAAACAACGATCATTCTGAAATGTCCAGAGTTTTTTTTTATTTTTTAAACAATATTTAACATAATTCATTAGGTAATTCATTGGTGTGGGGCTTATTGGAATTCAGATATGAAAACTGACAGGCGATATTTAAATTCTTGTCATGTGTAAAAAATTACACTTCATAGCGTTTGAGCGATAATGCATTTATTTAACCCATGATGGGTACATCATAGATACGATTTTTTTATCTGTTAGTGATTCAATTTAATAAGAAGCATGGTCAACATATCACATACCTTTGCTACATAAAAATCCAACTTGAGTGGTATAATGGTAGTTTCCAATGATGAAAATAACGGTACATCTCTGGGTAAAATAAGGGGAGCTTTACCTGAAGAAGATGAGTTTTCGCACAGCAAAGTCCGGCACAGCTTTGTATAACAGAAGCAAACGTATATGTATAAAAAGTATATATATATATATATATGTATATATATATATATATATATATATATGTTTGTGTGTGTGTGTGTGTGTGTGTGTGTGTCTTTCAGTATATAACGTGATATTTTTGGAAAATAAGTACTCATTGATATTGGTCTGATTATATTGGATATTCGACTTGATTATACTTAATGAAAAAGGATTTCCTTATTTGTATGTGGCAAGGGACGTGGAAGGGGGGGGGAGGGTTATATGTCCTATTGAAATATCATTGGATCTTTTCATCTATATCTTTGTATGTGGGTTTGCTTTGTATAGAAAGTCATATTTACTGCGTGTAAATGTACGCTAGTGGATTTGTGTATGTGTATTTGTGTGTATGTGTGCGAGAGAGAGAGAGAGAGAGAGAGAGAGAGAGAGAGAGAGAGAGAGAGAGAGCATTCATGCGTGTGCTCGTGCGGTAGCGTGTATACTATATTACAATGACTTAAAAGAACCATGCATGTATACTATATACTCTGTCAGAATATAACGGTCGCAGGTACTTTCACGATGTTGCCAATAAACTGTCCTCCTTATCATCTCTACGTTGATATTCCGCTCTCAGCACAGGCAAAGATAAACATTAGTTATACAATAGGCACAACTGGTGGTTAGTATATTAGGTTCGATTATACAAAGGCAATTTATAAGCAAACTTGATGAATGCGGAGCGCGGCATGAAAAAGGTAAATATCTCACTTTATCATTCGGCATGATAATGTATATCTTTTCTGCTATCGCACAAATGCCATTTGTGGACAAAAAAGTAGAGACGCAACTATAAAGCGGGCCTAGCAGAGTGAAATGTCACAGTGAAATTCTAGATCATTTGTTCTTATGAAGACACAGTTACGTACTACGACTGGCGCGAACATAAAAGGATGCCATCTATTCAACGGAGCTGACCCACGCCAAGCGAGGCGGCATGTCCAAGTTGGCTGCAGTGTTTTTGGTCCCATTCATGTTTGCAATTATCTATTCGTCTTACTGCTCATCACGGAGACGCGATGAAAAATGCGAGCACTTCCATGATGGTCGGCGTCATGTTGCAAACCACCACAGCCAGTTCGGTTGCCGTTTTCTTTGCCGCAACACTTAAAAGATTTGACGTTTCTTAGTGAGCACACGGCACCAGGTATTTCAGTTATGGATGATTTAATGGATAAATCTACGCAGGAATGATAATTTAATTTGTTGCGGCCGTTGATGAAGTTCTTAATGGATGAATTCTTGGATGGCTTAATGTGGAGGAATTAAATGCCTGCTTAGATACGTACATCCGTTGTTATGAACATAAGCGACTTTGTTGTGGGTTTTGGGTGCCACAGAAAACACTTTGAACCCTGCGGACTTCGTATCAAATATTCATAGTGATGTCACGCCAACCGATTCAATCAGTGCGCTTTAGATTTTCTTGGATATTCTTACCACAATATGCTTAAATGTTAGTACGTAAAACCATATTTGGTCAGAGTTTCGTAAATGGAGAACAAACAAATGTCATAAAATTGTTTGATCCTTAAGTGCATCGAGAACTGTAGGTAAACATGGTCAGAGTACATGGTATGGACGTACACAAAGTGCATTTTTAAATGTTTTCATGAACACTTATATACAGTTTTTTTTTTGTAAACCCAAATATCCTTTGGACGATTTAACATTTTTATATTCAAAGTCGATTTTTTTATCTGATTGCGAGTCTACGGTTATCATTTTTTCTGACTTTTAAAAATTATAAAAACAATATATATAACGTTGGTCGTCAGTGATATAAACAAAAAAAAATAATATCTTACCTACTCTCAATGGTGCAAATAACTAATAAATTTGGTTGTAAATCTCATGATAAAGTTTTGTGTAGGTTTATAAATGTAAGAGAATACAGATAATTCAAGTATATGTAACTTGTATAAAGGGTACAAATGAGGAATCTTAACGATAATATATAGGGGCTACTCTCACCAAACATAAATAGACTGGCAGATTTATGTTTTACTACATTGCAAATTAAACCCTTAAATTTTCGAAAAGTATTGCGAATTTGACAGATTGTATGGATTTTTATGGGGAGGTGGTGCATACTCTTTTTATTACTAGTACCACAAATTATAAAAAAAAATATATAATGTTCAACATTAATCTCTTCTTATTACGTCAGCTTTTATAGGTGGCGCCACCCATCTTATAGGTCTCACATAAATAACTTAGATGACTGAGCATGCCATATTTAGAACAATTTATACAACCGTCAGTGATTTCCTGTTGCAACGTAAACGGTTTTATAAGGACATTTGAAGTAGAAATTTGCCAGCTATATATATTTTCCTGAAAGATCTAGAAGACAAGGTGGGGATGTTTTCCCATTTCGTTTTGCAAGTGCATTAATAAATATGCAGAAATGATGCACGTGCAGTCAATCTTATGAGGTTACAGTTTGTAAAGTTTCAATAAAACCTAAACAGAAAAAAGTATGAAATGTGACAATATAGGTGGCGGCAATGTGCTCTTCTTAAATAGTGCACAATGGGTTGAATCGCAAGTGACTGAAGCTTCAGGCGATGAATCGGTTTATAACAAGTCTTGCGTCCGAGTAATACTCTGTTCACATATTAAGTCCTCGCATATCCCCCGTAAAGGTGATGTAGAACCCGAGTCCACTTTTTCTGGGACTCGGACTCAAAGGTCCTATAGACTCGGACTTGTACTCGAAGGTAAAGACTCGAGAAATCATACCGAGTCCATCTCGAGTCCAGTAGGAAGAAGCTCTGCAAAATAATGTATATAAAGACTTATTTACATGCGCGAACTACCAACGTAATGTTAGGCCTATAAAAAGACTATATTAACGGAACTTTAGTTCGGCATCGGGGGCTATATGTAATTGAAATGATAATCTCAAATTTCCATTTAAATTTCTTTTAAACGGAAAATTTATATTTGACTTGGATATTAAACATGTGACTCGGAATCGAAGAGGTTGGACTTGGACTGGAACCTCAAGAATTCGGGACTTGTACTCGAACTCGAGTGGCATGGACTTGGACTCGGATATTGCAGATTCCACTGCATTACCGGCTTCTATTTATGGCTCAGGGGTAGAGCACATATCTCAAAGACGGGAGGTCGTGAGTTCAAATCTCAGCCGAAGAGTGGTGAGTTTTTCCAAGGTCGGCACGGACCTAGGGTGAACGCTCTGCAGGCTTAATGGGAAGGCTGTGCCCACAGTCGTGTATCACTCAAAAACGAGTGCGTCTTTGGAGGGTCCTCGATGTTATGACCCAGCAATGGGGATGATTTCAAACCCAGGACCTGTATAGGTGCGGTAGACACCAGGTCTGGGTGACACCAGGATATAGAATAAAAATGATAGGAAGCGATTGATACCGCCCTGTTATGCAGTCCCAACCCGAAATGGAACTCTGCAGATGTAAATACATGTACTAAGAGAAAGGACTAGAAAAGTCAGCATTAAAAATAATCTAAAAAAAGACTCCCCTGCATCACTGCACCATAGACGATATACACAGGCATGCGTAGACACGCAAAAGCACGGAGATTAGTATTTAAAAACACTGATGAAGTATGCCATTCACTGAATTTCTCAGAAAAAAATGTCAATATAAGGTAACGTAGATGTCAGAATATCTACGCTTGTGGCTACCATAAGAGGCACCGGCATGTTCCTGTAACACTTCAAGTGTTCATACACGCTGGTTTTGTTTACACCATCCTTGCATTCAAAAGATGGTAGTTCTGTATCTACCGCGAGGTGGCGATAGTGAATAATGCTAGCATTTATATTTGCATAACAACATATAAAATAAATCTAATATTAAACCTTTTGTTTTTATGCCTTCCCGATCATCTTTGTCTGATATACATAACATGCATAAGGTCTCTTACAGAGTTCACTTATTTGTATGTCAAACCCTTTTTCTGAGGGAAGAACTTTGCCAGGGGTCTAAGTGTACGAGAACGGTTCGAAAACGACACCGCCATTCTCTGTGTGGGTATTTCCCTCATAACCATGCTTGCCTTTATTCGCTCATATAGAACGCAGAAAAGGCTGCATTTTACAACTTTATCTAAAGAGAACATTTCACAATATGACTAGTGCTGTACCTGCATGGGAAGTTATATTTTCACTGTATTCTCATGGTTTGTTAAAATATGTTTATTTAATATCTATCCGACAGGATTATATATATATATATATATATATATATATATATATATATATATATATATATATATATATATATATATATATGCTTCAATAGCTGACCGTGAGTCACTGGCACCCTATTTATGACATCATTTATAAATTAAAGAAAATTGCAACATAACACAAGCAAACAAAACGATTTTAAAAATTAGTGAACACATGCATAGGGCGAAGCGGTAAAATTTACAGGTTTTGCTGTTTGTCCACTAAGTGATGACCTCTTGACCCCGGAAATGTCAACCACTTGACGCTATCGGAGTGGACAGGTTGGCAAAGACGAGCAGCTTTTGAGTAAAGTTTGCTTGTAGATAATTTATTCATGAATATTTATCTATAGGCACCGAACTTTAACTTCAAGTAGACGTTACTTCGACACACACTCACATATTATATATGTGTGTGCGCGTGTTTGTGTAGAGAGAGACTTCTAGATGAGAAATATGATGCATGTGCATGCACTGTATAAATATACCTATCAGCCTAGATCAAATTTTATTTGCATTTGAGTAAATATACCTGTCGCTTACCAAACACACGTTAGGCTGCGCGTATATGCAAACATTAGGACTATATAGGGAGAGACAGGTACATGTATATCACAAAAACCTAAGTTTCATCGTTTACGGGTACCGGGTGCACACTGACGATATATGCGTATCGACTGCTTGACATAGAGTACATCCTCAAGGCACTCAACGCATCAAGTGACAGCGACGTATACACCTATACATAAAGTACACAACGGACTTTGTAATATATCCTTTATCAGTCTATATAAACGGGGTCGCATACGCAACCCTCGACTCACTTCTGAAGTATTGAGAGGGTGCCATCCGACAACATTAACTAAAGTGGCGTCTGCGAGGCGCGTGACAAATGCCCAAACGCGTGCCATGATTGGCCAACGCGGGCAGGTGCACGTTCCACGCCCGTGACTCCCTCGCTCCCTGATAAAAACGTCTTGCCTCTGGGCTCCCCGTACATTGTCTCTGCCCAGCTGATTTATAAATATAAACTTTTAACTTTCATGGGTTGCTGGACCAACGTGTCATGTTACCAGTGTATTAAGGGTACAATCTATTAAATGTACGATTGTACAGACTTGCTTGCTGACACACGTTCACCGAGCCCATGAAATGCTTTACTTATTGTTCGCCCACAATAAATATTCTGACCTTGTACGACGTTTATACTTAGTGGTAAATAATGCCATTCACGATCGTGAATATGACCTTCCCTCACAAAGCTTATTTCTTAGTTGATGTTAAGTTGCACGTTTTTCGTAATATATACAATATATAGTTTCTGTATGAATGGAAAAAAAAATTATTAACTTTTTTTTCTTGTTGTGTGAACATTTATATTAATAAATGTATTGGTGGCAAAATTATGCGGGAGGAGGAGGGGGGGGGGGGGTCTTAATAAAACCCTTGCAGTACCAGTTAATTCAATCTGTGAAATTTTGGTATTAACTTTAGCTTCTTTTCAGCGAATCATATAGTCTGTATTTCAAATTTGGCCTGAGACTTATAACACCAAATAATGTCAAACCAGACTGCTTCAAATACGTTCATAGCCTGCACTGAATCGGGGTTGGGGCACCTTTTGAACTAAAAGTTGGCGTAGTAACAATTTATATTTGCAGTTTGGGCACTATGTCTTTTGATAATTTTCTATATAAAAATAAAGTTATAAACCAAAAATACTTCAGTTTTACTCCATTTTTATGCCCAAGCTTTTAAATGCTCAAGTTTCTTTACCGTCGGGGAGAACCCCCCCCCCCCCCCCCCGCATCCCCCCCGCGCCACATGTGTACACATCTACCTCCCCCCCCCCCCCCCCCACACACACACACCTCGGGCGTAAATTGAGTACCCATAACCTTCAATACGTCAAGTGCCATTACAAATAAGAAAAGCAGTTGAAACAATAACAGTTTGAACTAGGATTGTTGTGTGTGTGAAATTTGAAAAGTTTATATATAGTGAATTCAATTTCGTTAATTGGTAAAATGAGCTCGAAATTTTGTAGGCCTGGCTATTTTTATTATGAATATTCTGTTTAAACTTATTGTAAGTATTTTAAAAGTTCTATTAATTACTGAGCATTTTGTATACAGACAGTCTTGCCCTGTTCTACCCTATTAGCCTAAGCTTTAAACCGCGCGTGTATATTATTATTAATCATCTAAGCTCTAGCTTATCTAACAGATTATCATCGAGCTATAATTCCAGTTCCAGAGTGAGCACTTCGTGTAACGTATCAGTGATATTGGAAGAAGGTTAATAATATTTGTTGATCAAGTGAACGTTTTCGTCAGAGGTCAACACAAATTATCATAATGGGTCCGTACGGCACGCGAGTTTGACACCTACCCGCGTGTGACTTTGTCTCTGATTGGCCGGGCAAGTTGGACCTGTCAATCACCCAGTCCCAGTCCATTTTACCTGTTGTTGAATGGCCGCGGAGTAACACGGAATTAGTGCGCGTAGACGCACATGCTGCATGGCTGGTATACACAAAGTAGTACCAGATTTCACTTGACTAATCAATACCAGTATCAACAACAAATCTCACTCATTCCTCGTGTGATAAGAATATGATTGAGGACAAACAAGGGAATTGGGAATTGTAAACTAAAGGAGACAATTTGAATGATTGTTTACGTCCTGAAGTGCCCGGATCTTGTAGCGGAAGTACACAACTTCCATCTGAGGCAGTGAGAGTTTCACAAAGAAGATGTCGGTACTGTCTTGAGAGTTGTCTGTTCGAAAATCTTTTCTGGAAACTTGGAAAGTAGCTGAAAGAGGCGCACACAAACTAACCCAAGGATTATCACAGAGTTATGTATACTGCTGGCCACCGGGTGTGGTTCACAGTTGCTCGTTTACGCAGTGAAGTGAGGTAAGATTGGACTACCGTGCCACATTTCCTTTAGCGGTCGCCATTTTTACCAAGACCAGTCTCCTTTTGTGTCTAGGAATCTGGAGCCAGCTCATCCCATATGCTGTTTCATCCATATTTTAAGATATGCATCACTTAATTAAGACTGACAAGCACACCTTGTGTCTGCCAAAGACTCCAAACGTAGTGTCAATTTCGAATGGTGTTTGAAAATGTGCGGAGGCTTGCTAGCTTGCTGCAAGGGAAATCCCTTTCGGCCTTTGCCTCTCAGTTGACAGTTGGGCCTTTGCTAGGTTACTGTTGTAAAATGCCTTTCAGGGTTGCTTGTGAAGTTTGTAACTTTGAAATATTCGTAAACCTAGTGCCCATGTATACCTCAAATTAATCGCAGATACAAACATTTCGAGTATAACCCATGCTTGTGCAGACCAATATTGCCCACAACACTAGAGTACTTCGCATCACTGCCATCCGCATCAATTGGATCAGATGTATTGGTTCATAATTTTATATATGGATGATTTAGTTTCTGTTGGCTAGCTCAGGTTATTTAGTTGCAGAAGAACAGTAATAATACGTTAGTATTTACCCAAACAAACTTTTACTCCTGCCAAAGCCAAGCAGTTCTGTAAATTTTGCCATTGGCATTGAATGGACCATGTTTGATGTTTACTAATGGTGCCTCCCAAGAAAATGCAACAATAACCAGTTGTACACTGTTCTTTCAAGTTTTGTTAAGTTTTTTATTTATATTTCAATGAATACCTGGTTCATATCTTGCATATCAAACTTTCATGTTTATACGTCTTGCAGTTCTCTCAATGTGTCTTTTTTTATGTGAAAATGGTTGATGACCTGTTTTAACCAATTCAGGGTATAATTATATTATTCTTGTAACAATCGACCTCTATCATAAGATGCAAAATACTTTCAGTTCAGTCAGACTATCAAAAAATCTACAACTTTTTTAGGTTCAATGAAATTTTATTTTCTAAGGTATGGTATATTGTTGCCTTGGTGCAAGGCTGAGAATTACACACCAGGTGACCCGGGCTCCATACTCAGCCTTGTATATGTTCTTACGAAATATCATAGCGGTCTATCTGATTTATCAGAAGGAAAGAATAAAAGAGTAATTAAGAATAAGATGCAGCTTAAACTATGTTCACTTTACCTATATATCCTTTATATATCAGTTTCCATACATGTGGAGTCTTCTGTTTATGTTATATATGATATAACAGCATTTTATCATGAAGAGAAGTACAGAAGACCATCACTGACACAGCAATGTTGCTGAGGCATGAACTCTGGTCACCCCTGACCTGTGACCTTACCTCTGGTGTACCAGAGTAATTTATTGCTAATAAATCTATTTAAAAAAATCTTATTTCATGAATAATACTTATGAGTAAATGATAATATATGGCTACAATAAGTCCTTTATAAGTTTATGGCTATATCTTTTAAGGTTTTAACAAATTTGCCTATGGAAGTTATGGAAACAATATTTACTATCATTTATTTGGGACAATAATCAGAGGACAACTTTTCTCATATCAATAAGGTCAAGGACAGGGTCATGTGACAAAAGATAAACATGACAGCATGGAAGGCTAAAAAAACCAACAGGAGTTGAAATCTTAACAATTTCCTTATAAGGGCATTTCTACATAATTTATTTTTACTCCAGAACAGTTTATTAGCCATTATTGGTAAGAAATTTGCTTAATTGCCTCCCATTTTCTCTGTTTATTTTGCTAATATCCCAATATACCCTTGCTACGCTTTTCCATAAGAGGATCCCCATAACTGAAATCTCATTTCAGTAATGAACCCATAACAAGGTATATCGCATGTTGCTTTCTGTTTGAAATGATCACCTGAATTAAGCTGTGTTTCCATGTATCCGCAAAAAACGTATCCCCAAAAGACGAACGTACCTTCTATAGTGCGCAATCCGCAAAAACTGTTTCCATAAGTACGTACGTTTTACCGTTTAACATGCCTCTTTTAAAACTGCAAGGACGACAGGCAGGAAGAAGGTCAATATGTCTCATCACACCTGGCGCAGGGCACTGTTGGAAAATGTAGGCATTTTTGCCATCCATAAAACGGATGAATCGCTCACCGATTCATTTCGATGCTGTCCGTTTTTGTGGATACGCATGCGGAGCATGTTAATACGGACATATGGAAACAGTTCATCACAAAAAGAGGGATATTTTTTGCGTACGAGAGGTACCAGATTTACTGATGAATAGAAACACAGCTTTAATATCTGGACAGGATATTTTAAAATTTAAACAGGACCAAGTAGTTCACAAGACAGATATGGGCATATATATGCAACTAGGGAGCAATATTAGTTTTAAGGAGTCTAGTACAAATTTGGACTTTTGCTTCTTGTCTATTACAAGTGCCCATTTCTGTAAAATTATAAGTGTGAGATTGTGGTCATCATTCTGTGAATTTTGAGAGATTCCATTATCCCATAAGAAGTAAAAAAAATCATGATATCGTCACAGTAAAATAATACCATGGACATTATCTGGTACAGTGTCAGTGTGATGTATCAATCATTGATAAATGGCAAGAATACTACAAGGACTGAAGATTTGGTTTATATATTTATATATATATATATATGTATATACCAGATCTCTTGTCAGTTTTTTTACCCAGGTAGCTGGCCAGGCATGGTCATTAGTTTTGGATTCAGGACATAGGCTGTAGTATTAAGAAATCAGTCTGAGGATAGTGTTCACATGTTGTATAGAAGTTAGGGAGGGGTTGAGTATTGGTAACACATAACTGACAAGTATGGCAGAATATTAGAGGAAATTACCTGGGCTTTGCAATATCTGGGACATGCCAACTACTTTCTGCAACAGGTAGTAATATTGTAGATATGAGTTTTCCCACCAACACAGAAAACACAGTGTTATTGGTTTGAGTTTTTGTTATCATTGGAGACTACCAAGGTTCACAGTTATTGATGACTCTGATATAGAATAATAAATGCTAGACTGCTCCTTAAACAATACAAAACATAATCCCTAATTCACATACTGCACTAATACTTCAGTGTTATAAAAGCAACCAAATTATACTTATGAAGTTAAAACACCTGGCCATAATTCGAGCCCAAAATCATACCTATATCCTTCACGAGAAAAGCCCTGGCCACTGAATCTTTAGTTTTGCATAAAACTTCATAATTTTATGTCTATGCTCATGTTTGATCATGTGGCCTGTCAGTAGTGCATATGCATAGCAGTCTTGTAGATCTAACCTTGGGTACATCTGGGCCCACATTGTTTAAAGTTTTGAAACTTTCAAACCCTGTATAAATTGATAGCTGCCTGTTGATGGTGCATGGCATTTGAATGAGACCAAGTTTTGATGGTGCTTGGGTGGATGGATGGTCTTGAGATAGCACGATGTTGCCTTAAGGCTTGTGATGTGACAGAAAACCCTCTAAAAACCATGTTGATAGGATCTGAGGAATGAACCGCAGGAACCAGGTCACTGATATTGAATCCTTGTACAAATTTCATTCACTTCTGAGACTCAGGTCTGGAGGCTGCTTGACCATATTCTTAAAGTAAAGATATACCTTGAACTCCCTCAACAACTGAAATTGTTTTTCGTTATGACTTATGAGCAGTTCTTGAAAGCAAGTTTTCTACAAATGTGTATCATTCGACAACTCACATAAGCAAAATTAAATTCTGTAGAGATTTCAGTCTTGACTATGACATACATTTATTTTGTGTTTCAAAACACAAAAAAAATATATAGAAATACACAACTGATAATGTTTTTAATACTTGACAGTTAGTTATATGCTGGTGTAATCTTTTGAGTTTTTCATGTTCAAAGATTCTTATCACCAATTACAAAGGGATGCAGTGGTAAACAACTGGTTCTTTCACCCTCTGAGATAGAGAATTAAATATACACTGTCATCAGTGGTCCATTTTAATAGCTTTGAATGCCTGTTAACATAACATTTTTTACCCCAGTAAGTTTACACTTTTATTGTGACCTTATATAAATAATATGATTGACAGGGTCCCATTTTTTATAAATTGATGAGTGTTCATTTTTTGCACTTGCTTAATCAGTGATTCTATCAGTACCAGTTACCTTTAGTTTTTGTAAACATGAGGATTTAAAACTATTCGTAAGGCTGTTAATGGAAAATTAATATTGTAAAACTAAAATATGTGAGGGTAAAGAACAGGCAATTGTAGAGATGTGATCACATAATAAATGATTATATATACAAAAGTCTGAATACTGAGAATTGGAAAAAAAGTTTTAAATAGCGACTTTGGTCTTCTCTTTTTAAATAGTTTAAGTTTGTTTTGAACAGTTATGCATTATTTTATAACAAAGAAAAAAAATATTCATTCTGCGTCATAGGAGGCCCAATTCTTACATCAGCATCATTTATATATTTGCAAACACTGGGCACAGCACTGCAGTCAGTTTCAGCCTTTTCAACAGCCTCTGAACACAAGATATAGTAGCTTAACTGGGTAATCATTGTCATGTACACATACTAGAGTGATTTGGATAATTATATCCAGCACAACTATCAGCAAACTAGCTATTCCAGAAAACTATTTGTATCATTTTTGCAGGTATTTTTCCTTCAGTCTGTTTTCATTTTCACTTCTGGTATTCCTTGTTCTTTGACATTTGTGAACTAATGCAGGCTGTTGTTAGTTGTGGGCTTCTTCGAACTCATTCTAGGTTGTCATGTTACAGTTACTCAGAGGAAGTATTCAGTTTTCAACAGAGCTGGGATGAATCATGTGCTACGTCTTTCACTTGTGACCATCCTTCAGCAGTTTGTTCAGATGTTTTTCCTGACTTTTTCCGCAAAAGTTCATTCACCACTTTGGCCTAACATTTCTTGCATCTCATGCTGTAATTGGTTTAATTTCTGTTGCACTTCAAGAGCTGGCTTTTTTCCTCTTATTCAAGTTATTGAATATTTGCAGTTGTGCATCCATAAAATCTTCTTTGTCATCATGTTTAATCATTATGACAATAAAGTAGCCTGTTCAGTGTTTCTTCTTGATAATGTATAATACAGTACAACACCATTTAACCGACAAGCTCATTGGACAGGGTTTATGTTTGGATAAATGATTGTTCAGATAAACAATACTGCAAGATTCACCATAACTGCCATTCTGCCTCCTAGCACTGGACTTAACCAGATATCAGAAACAGCATTTTGTTAGGTTTTTCATCAAATGCATTGATTTATTGTATAGAATTCATTGAAAGAATTACTCATTGTCCTAGACAATCAGAATTTTGGATAAACTCAAAATTTCTCAGTTTTCATTTTAGGATAAACAGGTACCTGCTGTACAAGTTTTGTAACCTCTGCCAGGGAGGTCATGTTTTCACCGGGATCTGGTCTAGGTCTGTTATCTTGATAATGCAAAAATTACTGAAGCACTTCCATTAAACGTTTAGAGAGGTTGGACATGGGTCAGACTCCTTACAGACCTTATTATTGCTCCCATATTTGGTTTCATCTGCTGCAAATACAAACCATTCATGTTCAATGTTGGTGCAAATAAAGTGGGCATCCAAGAGGATAGTTTTGTCTTTTAAATCCTATTAATATCTTCTGTATTTCCATTTAATTATTAATTGTAATTTTTGATGATTCATAGAAGCCCCGTGGCTAATACCCATCCGTTTAGTGTCCAGTGATGTAATGCTCACAGTTTGTTGAGAATCTAGAGATCACTTGTCTGGTATATTCTGTAAGCCTGTTTCAGTCATGGAATCATGGTGTTGATAATATTAAGCAAATCAAGCTAATACAAATTTTGGGAAATTATATAGAAGGCATCATGAAATGTTTCTTATTACAACAAGGTAGACCCCTCCCCCCATAAAAAACAAAAAGAAAAGAACTTTGTTTTCATGATGCTACTTTTGAACAATATTCGCCATTTTAATCAAAAGTATTTGATGTTGTAGTGTAATGGTTCTAAAGTACCCTTTTTTTGACACATTTACTATTATTGCAAAACCCATTGAATAGTCACTTGATTGCACTTTGTTTGTTCAAGAGGGAGGTCAATTGGACAACTTTTTGAATATGATGGTTTGAGTGAAGGATTTAAAAACAAAAAAGTATTGGAAAAACTAATTAAATTCAGCTAACCTTTTTAGCTCAGCTGACTATAAGTCATCTGAGCTATAGTCGTGGTCCATTGTCCGTCGTCTGTCCGTCCGTCCGTCCGTCCGTAGATGTGGCACGTTTTGAAACCGTAAGACCTAGGAATAAAAAATTTGGCATAATGTTAGATGTCCCCAAGATCTCCTGCCAAGCAGAAAACTGGGTCTTTTCGACTTCGTTCCTTTGAGAAATTAAGGAAAAACCTTAATTTTTTATTAAAAACCTATTTTCACACTTCAGGACTGCCTAATATCCAAACCACTCATCTGTTTTACCTCATATTTACCATAAATATTCCTCTATATAGTTCCTATGTACATTCAAGAAATTATGTCTGTATTATATAATTTAAAAAAGTTATGGACCCAAACATAATGCATTTTGTAAAAAATCAGGAAAGATATTTGATCACTTAACACAAAACATGTTAAAGCTATGGACCTTTTTTCCAGTAATATAATTTTAATTAATCAAAATTAAATTGTATACACAAAATTAGATGAAAATCTTTTAAATTTTTTAAAATATTAATAAAAATAAAAAATTGGTACCTTAAATTTTGGCCAATTTTGACCATGGCACGTTTTTTTCCTGTAAGTACTGTGGATTAAATTTTCACAGCATGTTTTTGTTAGCTTTTCAACTGTTAACACCAAAAATTTGAAACCAGTTGATCAAATACTGTAGATTTTATTCAAGTTTTCAAGCACCATGTAACATGCATTGTTTACATCAAGCTAGTGTTATGCAGTTTGCAAGAGCTCAGCTCCCCAGCTTCAGCTCTTAGTTCCTTAAATTCGGCATACAGTTAGATGTCTCCAAAATCCCTTACCATGCCAAGAATTTGGTCACTAGGACTTAATACCTTCAAGATATTAATGAAAAACTTCATTTTTCATTAAAAACCCATTGTTACACTTCAAGACTGCCTAATATCAAAACCACTGATCTGACTTTAGTCATAAATAATATACATATTTTTCATTCTCTATGCACATGCCAGAATGATGTCAGTATTGCGTAATTGTTTTAAGTTATGGGCCCAAACATAATGCACTTTGTAAAAAATCAAGAAATATATTTACTCCCTTAACAAGGGGATTGCTGAAGCTAGAGATTTTTTGTCAGGGATGTAACATAATTTAATCAAGATTCAATTGAATACCCAAAATTAGTTATGAATTTATCAAATTTTATAGGTTATTAGTATTAATGTAAAATTAGAAACTTAAATTTTGCCCAACTTTGACCATGGCACGTTTGTTTCCTGTGAGCACTGTTGATATAATTTTCATATCATGCACACATAAGGATTTCAGCTTTTAAGTTTAGAAAGCTGAAAGAAATTGGCCAAAAATTGTAGCTTTTATTAATGTTTTTATGAGATCCATTAGGGATCATATGAAGGAAATTAATGATAGACAAAGATGCAGTTGATAATATTAATCTAGATTCCTACTGTGTCTAGTGTGTACATTGTTGTGAAATTAGTCCAAAATGAATTTATTACAGTTATTTTTTAATATAAATAAAAGCCATAAAACCAGGTACTTATGTTCATTAGTTAAATGTGTGAATTTTGTATATTCTGGATTCTCAACATCATTGTTTAGTGAAAACTGAATAAACACCAGACATGGTGCGAATACTTTGTAATTGTATTTAAATACGAATATGATTATGTACTCCATTATAAAATTTCTTGCATAAAGAATGGGAATTCAGGTAAAAATGAAAGTATATGAATACCAGTGCAAATACTTTCAAAATGTATTCATGAATGCATTCATGAATATATTCTTTAATATTATTTTAATAATCATTTCAGTTATATTTCATTTTAAAAAATCACATGATTCTCTTATTATTTTTAATAAAAATTATATTTGGGACAATATTTGTAATTTTTTTTAAATTAATAGTTAAACCCTTATATATTCTGCTTATAAGTTATATGGCCAAGTCAAAATCTGTGTGACAATAGTACTCCATTTGTTAATAAAATAAATGAAATCAATCCTCTTCCCTGTCTCCAACGGTACTATCAAAATCATACATAAGCTAAACAACAACAACTCATAATACAGCTTATATTTATTACCACACAAAACCAGCATGTGCCTCATTTCTAAATAATATTTTTTTATCATATATAACAGCTGAGCGTCGTGACCCATAGGTCCCTTGTTTAATTCACTGAATCTGAATATTTCCTCATTTCAGTGTGTAAAGCTTCATGTCTCTGTCAAATCATGTCAAACCATTACCTTTTTTGGACTTCACATATATTTATATTAAACTGGTTGTATTGGTCCATTCAAACTGACAGTGACTCCCCTTAATGTATATATAAATTAAATGGTAACCAGTCTGACTGTCTCTTTGGGGGACTATGTATAGTCACACTTTGAAGGCTTGAGCATCCATTACTTTGTGAGTATTGGTCAAAAAGGAATATAACCTAATTTTGCTGTAATATAATGATCTAATTATAACCCAAGCTTACAGGGCTACCTGAATTATGGGTCATTTAACAGGGTTAATCAAACAGGCTTTCTTTTATCCACGCCTTATCTAGGGCCGTTTTGGAAACAACTGGGTTGGGCAAGCTAATTTGTGGTTCAGACATCTTTTTTTTTATTCTTCATTAAGCTAGGCGTACTGATGGTAACCAGAGTGGTAAGGATGAAAGGTCATTACTACAATCCTATATTACGCTGTTAATAGTGGGCTGAGTACAGGGGACAGTCCCTCGGGACCCCTGTAAAACATGGTCTAATCCAGAAAATGACTGCAAATTGAGTTACATCAGGGCTGGGAAGCAGCCCACCATTTTTTGCGGTCCTCTTTCATCAGTCAGTAAAGGGTAGATGGTTGCGTAGTCTTGTCTGCTGGTTCAAAATATCGGCTCTCACGATGCACACCTAATTGTTTTCCTGTAATGAAATATCTGAATTTGGTTGGGGGTTTATTATGAAACTTGTCTCATGTTTTTTCCCAGGCATTATTGTCAGCATCAGTGATTTCCATGGTTGTTTTTCAGTTTGGAAAGAGTTCTTCTCTCAACAGGTGTGATATACAAATGGATATCTTCTGGGGTTTTTATTTGGGGGGTTATTTCTTCCATTCAGCAGGAAAGGCCAACTCTCAGTCTAACTCTTAGTCTGTTTATTATGAAAAATGTTAAATTGAGTCAGGTTTACTTAAAATTTTTGTTGAGAGGATCCTATAGTTTATTTGCAATAAGTCAGTTGCTTTATTTCATGTATGTAAAAGCTATTCACTACAGCACAGAGTTTAATCGAATTAATGTATTGTATATATATGTTTATTTTGTTTCACTCTGTTTTGTTATCAAATGATCTGTTTGATCATGAAAATATTGATATATCTCCGAGTCATACTACCACTAGTCATTGTACAGTCTCTTTGAAAAAAAAAGAAAATTGAGTATATCCATTTTTCACTCTGATGGTATTTATATGAGTTGTCAGTTAGCTTGCAGTCAGTGCCAATCACATGTAATAAGTTAATACTCTTCCTATATTTTCCACCTAACTTGTTCATTATACTTTTCTGCCCAAAAAATTAATTATACAGTTTGTGTGCACTTTGTTCTTTCATATATTATTTTACTCATAAAAGTGAAAATTTTGGACTGAACATGACAAGTTTGTACTTTGTTAGCATAAAAATGAGAACATAAGTCTTGGACAGTAAAGGCTATTTCTCTTAATCTAAGATACAAACACATGTCTCCTTAGGTTATAATTTCAACATTTACCAAGGCAGGATTAAGAGATGTAAAAAATACATATTGCGCAGTGCCACTTGTATGTAATGATACAAAGAAATCCATTAAAATATTGAAATATTTAACTTTTAAAAATACAATATTTAAGAAAAATAATGTATAGGTGTCATGAGATGTCCGGTAGACATTGACAACATTTAATTATCCAATGGTGATGCTGATGACTTTGTTTCGGTGCCACTTCTACATATTAATGACATTTGATTGGTTAAATGCTGCTAGATTAAATAAAAAAAAAGCTGTTTCAGAGACATTCACGATCATCCCTGATATGCACAGGGTGTACATTGAAACACGAGAGGAAGTATATTTATATAAATCAATCTCAGATCAAGGAAGATCATTGGCTCGGAATCTAAAAAAAATATACCTCTGTTTCATGTTGTGTATTGTATCGTGAGAGAAGCGTTAAGAGTAGACTCGTGCCTGTGCTTGCGATTTTTTGGTTTGAGTCTGTTTGGCAAATGGCAGCCTCTGAAAGGGGCCATGTGGAATAATTTCGAGGTTTGATAAATGTGCGGGATGCAACACAAGAATATTTCGAGAATTTTAAGGAGTGTATCGTTCAGGCAGGAATGTAGCTGCAGAGAGAGTATTGGGGCAGTTTCGTTTATTTTGGCAGACTTGAGAGGGGAATAACGCTTTTTGAGACCACATCCAAATCCAATAATTGTAGTTGGATTCATCAACAGTATCATTATAGCCTTGATTATGCATTTATGAATTCCCCATCCCTCTACTTTTACTGTTGATTTCTTTTAAATGTATCTGAAAAGACTAGGTATCTGCCAACACATTCAAGGATTCAATGAACGATCTGACAAAATAGGAAATCTTTTCCGATCAGAAGACAAGGGGAGAGGAAATAGTCATGCATCATGGTATTACAGGATTAGCCTGGCGTGCTATTGTCCTTATGTACAAGTTTTCGCTTGATGGAGTGAGGGCCTTATATCTGTCACATCGAATAGCATCCATCTAAAGGAACCATTCATTAAATTGGCATGGCTAATGCCATGGGCAGACATGCAAAGATTGGGTTGCAGGTTATACCCTTGCTAAGGATGTGAGCTTCTTTATTTTTTCTTCACATTCTTTGCCTGATTACCTGTTTGTATCTACAGAGTAATAATATGTGCAACTATTTGCTTTTGAAAACTCCCATTCTAAATTATATAGTCAGATGGATAGGATTACATTGGCTGCATAAAATTCCCCTGAAAAAGGGTGGTCTATATTTTAAGATACATTTCTTAAGTTAGATAGAATCAAGGGATTCTTTTACGTCATGTAGACAGTTTTCTGCATAATCTGCAATGGGTTACATCTCACTGTTTGTTCATGTACAGGTACACATATATTGTGAACTCATCTGTTTTCATGAGCAGAATTTCTTCAATTTCTTTGGCACCAGTGTCAAATTGACATTGTGTCATGTACGGCTAACATATACTAATTTGCTATGCAGAATTTAATATAATTTACCTTTTTTTTACCAGCTGGCAGTTATTCCTAACTTTGCCAGCTTCTCTTATTTAAAATAACCTGTGTTTTCTTATGAAGTCAGTCAGTGTTAAGTGGACCTCAACTTGCAAGAGCATTCTTATCAGCTTGATAAGAGACTTCAGATATCATTAAAGACATTAAACAGTGTTTGTACATCTGCTTGGGGTGACTTAGTTCAAGGGAATGGTAAATTTAGTGCAAAAAAAGTTTTTTTTAGCTCAGCTGTATTTTTATTTTTTAAGAATTTTTCTCTATTTTTGAGACTTCAAAAGATGCAGTCATCTGATAATAGGGCACAAATCGTAATGACTAGACCTAGAATCTTCTTTCTTGACATGCTGGGAAATCACAAATCATAACCTTGGGGCCAAGAATCTTCTAACTTGACATCCTGAGAGTTCCTCAAAAGTTCTCCCCAGAAACCTGAAATTTGGTCACAGTGATCAATATTCTCAGATTTTTGGGATATGTTTGAGCACCCTAGAAATAATACGAAATACACACAAAATTGCCAGATTCCTCATGACAGGCTGGTTGGATTGTCATCAGATTCGTTGTGCTTATGGGTCTTGATGAACTTAAGCTAATATGCATGAACCATGATGCCACCTATCATAATTGGTTATCTGTGCAAGGACATATTATCAACATGTCAGTCGGCTGAGCATCATGACCCACGGGTCACTTGTTTGTACATGAACCAGGGTGTAATGATAAAACTTTGTCTTCTTGTACAAAGATGCATGGTATGAGTCCACCTCACGTATAGTAAGTTTTTGTGTCCTGAATTATTTGGATATTAGATTTAATATTAAAGGTCATTTTCTCCATAACTGTAACAGAGGTTGCAGTATGTGTAGCAACGCAGTCGTCAGGATAGGCACAACTAGTGATAATAATTAAGTAACAATAATTTATTATTTTTGAATGTAAATGATCCAGTGTTCCATCTTGCAGTGCCATTATTGATTACAAAGTTTTGCACATGACTGAGGATTAACTATGAAGAAAATATTGCTTTCATATAATTTATGTAAGCAAACTCAGGAAAAGTCTGTGTTTACTAATATATGCAAACCTAAGTTTACATTATACAATTGTAGACTTGAATTCTTAGCTATTCTTGAATAAAGCTATATTTGGTCAGTTATTTCATACCCCTGAAGGCTGAACTTCCCATTGATTCTGATGATCAGTTAGTAGAGGTCAGCTGATCTTAATTGTTGATCAGCTGTAAAATTACAACCCAATCCCCAACATTGTAAACAGCTGTAAATTTCAATTTCCCAAAACAAGAAAACACTGGAAGCCTTCATATATACCTGTGTGTAAACATGTAATTACTCACCTCATGAAAAAATCACTATGGTAATCATGCCCTTACTCACCCTACTAAAAAGTTTCCATTATATGTATCCCACTCACTGCATTTAAATGCCACTAGGGTCAGTATGTAACTTCTCACCTCACAGGCTCACAAAAAAGTTACCTTGATATACATGGGCCCTACTCACCTCATGTCACTAGGGTAAACATGTACCTACAAACCTCACCGAAAAAAATCACTGGGGTAAACTTGTACCTACTCACCTCATTGAAGAGTATCTTGTATGTACACATGCCTACTCACTTCACAAAAAATGTCACTATGATTATAAACATGAAACCTAATCTCTTCACAGAAAAAAGTCATTTATTGGGATATACATTTAACATGAATGCTTGGCAGACAGATTGGTCAGTGGAATAAACCTGTTGCCTAACGATTGGCTCTTGCATTCAATGGGTTGGGAGCACACCTACATTATTTAATGAACATCAAGTAGACTAATTCAACATAACCTGCTCAACTGGTGATACCTGGTGTAAACAAAGTCACCAGTGCCTGTCATATCAATTTGAAACTTCAGTGCACATCTCTTACTGTGGTAGGTCTTTGTGTACAAGACAAAGCCCTGTATTCATATAAATATTCTTCAAGGTAACACCTGGCATAAGTTGTTTTGTTAAAGATGATAAATTTCATCTCGGATGATGAATTTCATCTGGAATATTCTGAACTTCTGTAAGGTGTGGGTGTTGATTTAACCGTTAGAGATATACTGCCATAATGTGACGTAGGTCTTGTATATCTAAATCCAATAAATCATCTTAGAAAAGGTTAAAGGATGATCTACGACACATGGGACCTAGACCACACATGAAAGTTCCATTATAAAATAATTAAGTATCAGGTATGTTTCAGATAATTATTTAATGTAACTGTTGAAACGAGCAGAATTATGGAAAAACAGGCCTCTTGTACAAAGTTCTATTAGGTGAGCTTATTGCAATTATATCATGAAGTTTATCATGTTATCAGTACCAGTGTACTTAACTGATAAGCAGATGAGTGGATCAAAATTATTAGTGTTACAAATTGCCAACTTTTGTCAAAGTTGTTTATCTATTAGACATACAGTTAAATTACCTGAACAAGTCTACCCTCACAATTTGTTGTTGCACGGTGAGTAAACATTACCCAGACCATGAAGAAACAGAATGGATGGTCATTTAAGTGGCCTTAAGTTACTGTTACTGAGAATATATAAAAATAATATATATTTATGTTAATATCAAGGAGAAAATGTTTTATAATGTATTCTGGTTAAGAAAAAAAATTGTATGTTTTCATGATCTATTGTTGATGACATATTTGAGGGTACTGAAGAAAGTGGATGTACTGGTGCCAATCTGACATTACACGGGTCACTGCACACATTGCGTAGACTTGGGCTCTGTATGAACAGAGTAGGGGGTTCCCACCTGATGTTGAACCAGTCTTGTTTTAGGCTGGACCCTGCTGTCAGTCTTTATTATACAAAATCTCTTAAGATGAAGGAATACCAACAGCTCTCGCACAAAATATGGGATATTGGGTGTGAAACTTTCCCCCCTGAGTGGGAACCTGGGGAAAACAGTACAGCTGGTAAGTTTGTATGAATGATTTGTGTACCACAAGGTCTTCACACCTGTTGAAACCATTTCTTATAACTTAAAACTGACAGAGGTAAAATGGAGAGGAGAGCAAGTTTCAATACAGCGATGCATCTTTTTGTGGAGTTATAGTGCTCCGGATTACAGATAAGTGTGGCAGTGTCAATTTTGAATGTAAATTACAGTTTTATTTCATGCTACATAATCAATTCACTTCAAGATGCAATGTGTATATTATTAGTTTTGGGAGATTTCTTAAGAGAACTCATGACAGTTTTAATGTTCTCATAGGTTTGTTGTCCAATCCATAAAACACCTGTTTGAGAAATATGTCTAGAAGTAAGTGTGCTGGTGTTGATCAATTCTCAGATTCTGTATCAACAACATCTGGCCCCTCCATCTCCCTATCACACTATCTTGCAGTCTCCCAGTTTTGTGCTCTTATGAATTCTTGAGAATGAATACTTAATATTGTCATAGTAAACAATCTTTAGATATATATATATATATATATATATATACTAAGATGCCATTTTAAATGTTGCTCATCCTAGCTGAACCATTTATTTTGTAGTATGCAAATATTTGTGCTTGGATATAGATTGAACTCTCCGGAATTCAAATGTTTGTTACAGCTCTACTTAAATTGCTTAAATCATGGCACATCAGTGAAAGTGACTTGAATAATTATCAGGTGAAATATAAAATCTTAATTTGATATCATACATAGGTGATCTGAATGAACTGTGATGATACAGCCAGGTATCAGGTGTAGGGCTACTTCTTAACATTAAACAAGCCATATCATATCTAGCTATTGCTGTGTTCAGTGGTTGTAACATTACAGTTTAAATTAACACAACTACTGCATGACTCATTAAGAAGATACAGTGAATCACCAGATGACGAGTTGTTATATAATTAGGCTTTGAATTACTGTAATATCAACCAAAGACTAGTTTGTTCTGATGTCAAGTTCTCTACAGAAACTAATCCCGTTTCATATGTGTTTGCTCTTGAAATTAAGAAGTTCTGATCAATTAACTTGTATTAATCAATATTTTTCTTACTGATGCCACTTGCCACAGGATTGTGAAGCTCTGTCAACAGGGTATTATTTATAATGACAAATATTTAATAAGAATCAATAACATTAAAATGAGAATAGAAACTGAGATGTGCTAACATTTAGACAATATACAGAAGGTCTGCTTTAGTTTTTCCTGTGTAAATTGTATTATATATTAATGATAATTGTCCCATCTTTAAGATGTTATTTACAATTGAATCTTTATGTCATAAATATTTCAAAATTCTTTTTGTTATTGAAGCAGTGCTCATATAACATCCAGTGAATTATGTAGTTGAGGTTGTACGTTGTTCAGTGTATAAACATGGTGAACAGACTGCATGTTTGGGTCACTTGACTTTATAAATAACTGCTGTTGTCACTATGGTCATGTTGAGTGGGAGGATGTAATTATTCACTGGTCCCCAAAATTCATCATGATACAAAATGAAATTATATCAGTTCCACAAGATGTCCTTTAAATAGACAATATTTCCTTAAAACAACAAAAGTTTGTTCTGCCATTTAAAAGTATTCCAGTTGTATGTTATTTATTTCCGAGTGTATATGACACCATAATGTTTGCTGTACAGTGAAACCTGTGTTATAGGATCAGCCATGGGACTGGCCAAAACTGGTCTCACATCATGGGTGGTCTTATGTGACCGGGAATTTTTAACCAATATGAATGCTTTTGGTTCACCTATAGGTGGTCTTAATAGACATGTGGTCTTGTAAGCACAGGTGGTCTTTCAAACAGGTTCACTTTAACTGTTTTTTAGGCAATAAATTTCATTAAAGGTTTCAAAATCAGAAAATTGATTTTTTTTTTTTCAGTAGTAGAAATACACTCAAAGTAGCTGATATTTTTTTCTGTTTGCATGTCAACAATTGTTCTTGTACAAGTCCAGATTGCATTAGTGAAGTATTGTGATGTACTTTTTTGAAACTATAATATTTTTGTCATAAACTTTTAATTAAATTATTAATTATTACCATAGATCCTGACTGAAATAGATTGAAAAAAAGGTGATATACATCAAGTTGATGCTCCACTTGACAACACTTACACAATTTTAACAAGAGTTATCAATTAATGTTTACCTTGTATACCTTGCACCATATAGAAGCCAAGTTGAACATATTGGTAATTTGTTATACACATAAATGACTTTGCATCAATAAATGTTGAACAGCAAATTCAGTATAAAAGATCACAGTCTCAGAGCCATTACTTATTCAAGTCTAATATTTGGATGGCTGGTGGATTTCTTGCTGGGCCTGTAAAACAGGTATTTAGCATGTCTGGGCATCCCTTCAGAATGTTGCAGGTAGATTAGAGCCCATGTATATACACAGAGCGATGAGGTCCGGCAGACAAACATGTGCTGAGCCTGTTTTATTTTGTTCGTTGCAGGTTCCTCGTTGTGTGACAACATGAACTCCATCGGGACTGACAAGGAATTAAGTGACTTGCTGGATTTCTCTGCTGTAAGTGACATCTCCCTCCAGGGGGCATACCAGTCTAATCACACCTACACAAAGGCGCTATCAGGCTTCACAATGGTCAGGCAAATCTCCACCCTTCCAGGATCTCTGTACCTGTGGGATCGCATTTTTTCCGCCAGAACCCACCGTGACCTTTGATATTTAGCTAACTAGAAATTTTTTCTTACATTTACAAAAAAGCTGCTGATTAAAAGAGTAAGGTCTACCTGTTATTGAACCTGTCTCTGTAGTTTGAAGAATCTTATTAACAGCTTGGCCCCCTCATATTCTGACGGAAAATGGATCATTTCAGCTCCCGGGTAACCTGTTTGACCCACACAGTTATTTCAGAGCAACTGGCCATTTTATGATCTTGATTTTGTATTCTGTTTGATTTATTGCCTGAACTTTGACCTGGGAGATATTGGAAAATCCTTTCTGCAAAACTAGGTATGGATAGTGTTTATAATTATGAATACTCTCCAAAAGGGATGGGTAAAAAAAGAGAAATTATGGGTATCCACCAGGCATGGAAGAGTGTGTCAGACACTATTTCTTTAAATGTAGCCATATTTCAGTTTATTCCACAAGTGAAGTCACTGATGCATAAAATTATTAAGTAAAGTTTTGATATGTTTACCCATAATGGTATGTTAATATTTGTGACACAAAGGGATCATATCGAATTCAGTTGGCTTAGATGGAAGATAGACACCATATACATTACAAAAAAGTCCTTAATACAACCTGGCACACACAAAATCTGTCCAGCAACTACAGCTTATCTTCAGAGTGACATCAAGGTGAGGCCTTAGATAACCTCTTGTTCTTTCTTACAAGTACAGTTTTAGACTGTCATATTTTGGTGTTTCTAGGCTCTATTAATAAACAGATATAAGTAAAAAATATTGACTCATGGAACCACAGATTTATGCTTAAAATCTTTGTTTTTAGTTCTACAGACTGAAAGTCACCTGAGCCATAGTGATGGATCTTTGCCCGTTGTCTGTCTGGGCATCTGGTTATCTTGTTATCTGTTAACATGGCACAAATCATAACCTTTAGACCTAGAAACTTTTAACACTACATCTATGGTAATGGAGGTCCCAGGCAAATCTCCTTGGAAACCTGAAATTATGTCCTTACACAAGTGACCTTATCTGTTAGCAGTTGGATGACATGATTTGAGCACCCTAAAAATAAGATGGGCACAGATTGTTACCATTGGACCTAGAAACTCCACATGTGCTATCCAGGGAGATCCTTGTAATCTCCTGTGAAACCTGAGATAAGGTCACTGTGACCTTTTTTCTGTGGATGATGGCCAGTAAATGGTATATTTAGCACCCCAATTGTCAGAGCACAAATAGATAATCTTTGGACTTTTGGAAATTTCATACTTCATACTGATTAAGTCTCCTTGAAAACCTGAAATTAAGTCATTGTGACCTAGATATCCTACTAGCCATGGAGGTAAAACATGATTTGAGCACCCTGAAAATCAGATGAACATGCATTTGGAGCCCATACAAATTTCATACATACACTGATATTCCAGTGTTTAATTCATAATTCCCCTTATGTCAAATTCAGCTGATCGTAATGGCCCATGGGCCACATATTATCTTATTCAGGTATCTGTTTAGAATATACATATACTTGATTTAGGTGAATGTTTCTATTTCAAATGTGCACAAATATGATATCATAGAGCATAAGGGGAAAAAATAAATGGTACAAACTCTCAGAAAACAAGTTCAGTATGATAAGTACATTTGCAGAGAAATAGGTACAACATTCTCTGTAAGAATGAAAGAAAGTGAATGTTTAGTTGTGATACTTATATGTTAGGACTATATTATAAGAATAGCATGTCCTAAACAGATATGGCAAAGTTTTACTACCTTATATGGGGATACCCTTTCAATTAGTACCTACATATACCCACATCATAATTCATTATCCATAGTCAGATTGGTTATGTTTATGACATTATATCACCTGTGTCTTCATGGCTGTATAGTAATTGTCTATTAGAAGGGTAAGAAGCTCTTTTAAATGATCAGTTCATAAAATGGTTATTTTATGGATTAGCTACCAATTCTTAGGATTATTAAACACTAGTAACCCTAATTTATTCCCTAGCAGAATCGATGCAAGCTGAACTATGACCACATAATCCCTGTCAGACCAGGATTTCTTGGAGATGTGTTTAGGTAGACATATAAGTACTTAACGGCAATCAACAATGACCCAGAGATGTCAGAGCACCATGGGGTCACTGGAGTCTGATGGGCTCAGAAACGTTGGAACAAAAAATCCCGCATGACCCATAAAGTTGCGTGGCCAGGGCAGACATGGTCCTTACATGGCTGCTTTATTTGTGCCCCGAGACTTCTGCCATCCTTAACTTAAAGCAACAGTAGTATAATATAACAGTAGTTTGACCCTTTTTCACAAAGGTTGCCATTTTGCAGCCTGAGCACCGGAAGCCGCCTTGAGAACTACATGCTGCAGTGTTCTTGCTGTGCCTAATTGGCTGACGGCACATACAAATCCCGGACTGTGTCGCCAGCGACTACATAAATTGTGCCTGGAGGAAGTACCACAAGCACACAGCAATAATTGCCTCATTGGTTTTGGTTCCCTGAATGAGAGAATTTTCCTTTTCACCAAAGTAATACACTTATATTCTAGAAACATTCACTTTCTGTTTTGCCTGTCTGTCATTTATTAAGATATACTGGAAATTGTATGTACATGACTTTGCCATATCAGTTTCTTGATCCCATGGTTTTTTTGGCTGCTAATAATACCTCTTTTTAAGCCTTTTATATGTCTAATTCTTGTAAAACATTGAAGAAAATTGAAACAGTGAAGAAATTCAAGAGAAAGATCATCTTGCTTGCTGCAGTAGGTTATCCACAGGAAAACTGCCAGGGTAAAATGATGGTGTGAAATAGTTGGTCATGTAAAGACACTTTTGCATCTGATTTGGTAATGTTTGTGTATTTAAAAACTTAATCATTTTTAATGGAAATTATGGAAATTTTTAAAATATATACAGCCCTGCTTTACCTTTACAAAAAAGCAGAAAACCATTATCTAGCTTAACCCATTTATTGATTCTTTTCAAGTGAAAATCTTCACCCAAGAATTTAAAAAAAAAAAAAAAAAAAATTCCCATGAAAATGGCATCTCATTGTCAGTTCACATCAGCTGCAGGGTTGGTTCAGTTCTTGCAGAATAGCTCATGTACTTGGTCAGCCACTAGTACCATGGTCAAACATACTCCGTTAGTGGCTTGTATAATAATGCACATATATATTCTGTCAGTGGCTAGTATCATGCTTATGTATCATTGTACTCAAACAGTGGTTGGTATCATGGTCATGTTCACTGTCACTGCATAGTATCATACTCATGTACTTTGCCAGTCACCAGAATCATGCTCTTATACTCAACAGAGGCTAGTATCATACTTATGTACAGTGGCTAGTATCATGTGCCAGTCACAAGTACCATGCTCTAATACTCCACAGAGGCTATTATCATACTTATGTACAGTGGCTAGTATCATGTGCCAGTCACAAGTATCATGCTCTCATACTCCACAGAGGCTAGTTTCATAGTTATGTTCTATGTCAGTAGCTATAGTCCGTTCCAGTACCCGTGTCCACCTGTTTTTTTGCGATTATTTATCTGTGAATCAAAGAACGCCAAAACTGATTAACCTTAGGGAAGAAAGAGTAAAAAGCGTAATTAACTAATATGGAAATAATAGCCTACCTTATATAATTTTGCTGTAAACAATTTAAAACCATTTTATGAGTAACTAGTCTATTCTTTAGTGACATCTTGCCACTAATCTGTTAAATGGGCATATCAGTGGATAGTGATGACGTCATAATAGACGTGACGTACTAAAGAGGCACCAACATTCACGGAACCAATAATCAAGAGCTGCTGACCTCTGCTTACAGCAAGACTTGTATTCTCCGCGTGCACATGCTTTACTGTTACGTCACATTACTTTATATCCATATCCAAATAGGATGAACAATGGCTGCATATAAGGGACGCCATGAACCACGGATATATTTGAGACATGTCAAATAGGCCGTAAAGTAAATAATATTCATATTGTGAGTAGGTAAGGTACCAAAAATTACGCTTTTGCCTCTTTATGCCAATGGTGGAAATTTTGTTTGCCAAGTTTGTCTTATGTAGAGATAATCGCGAAAAATCAGGTGGACAGGGGTACAGGAACAGACTATGGTATCATGTGCCAGTCACCAGTATCATGCTCATGTACTTCACAGAAGCTAGTATCATAGTTATGTACTATGTCAATAGCTATTATCACAGTCATACATATACTCTGGTCAGGGGCTTGAATTGTGTATAATGTTAGTGGCTAGTTTCATGGTCCTGTACTCAGCTATCCCTGGTGTAATGCTCATGTACTCTGTCTGTGGCTAGGATTTATGCTCTTTTCTCTGTCACTGGTGTCAGTGGCTTGTTCAAGTTAATGTTATATATCATTGGAGGCCTTTGTGTACAGAGCAGTACTCCCCCATGCCTTTAACTTTAAGGAGAAGTGCTCAGTCAACACTAGAGTATGTAAACTAATGTTCTGAATGCTAGAGATGTAGATCATTGATAAGAATATATATATATTGAAGTTTTTTGAAGTGCATGATGTTAATTTAAGGTTCCTTATTACAGGGACGGTTGATCATAATATGTTCAGAGAGTAAGGAGCCCTGTAACTTTACTTATTTACATCATTATGGCTGCATGTTCTTGCAGGACAAATATATTCTGGTTGCTTAATCCTATCTAGTGATAAAAAAAAAGTGTGATAAAACAAACTTGCTTCCTCCCTTTTCGGTTCTTGTTCATACTTAAAATTTGTAGTCCCCCTGTGTAGTCCAACGTATTGTTTAGGTGTTGAACAACCTACCCTTGATATACATTGCTTCGAGTGAGGCTGCTCAAGCTGTGACAGTCTCAGTAAATTGTGCATTTGTTCATTCTGGGAAAATCTTAACTGTCATTAAAAAAAAATCTATGAAAAAGAAATGATCATGTGGTTGTAGTTTAATATTCTAACATTGAAAGTTGCATGAACAGGTCTACATCAGAAATATTTATAAATGTGCATCTTTGCTTTATGGTTACATGGGGTACAAGTATGTTTCTGCAGTTAGGCCTTGGTAAGAGTCCCCTTTGTCGTTATTACAGGAACATTTAATTGGTAACATGTTTAGTGTGGTGCTGCATACATGTCACACTTGAGACTCAATCACAGCCTGTTTTCCGAGGTACATTGAGAGCTGTACAGTGGTAGCTTTCATTAGTTTGACAGATCTTTCAGAACAGCACACATTGAACATGCCCTGTACTGAGGACTCTTGTGCTGAGTGTGCTGTGCTGGGCTGTTGACCTGTAGGGCCAGGGAAAACTGGTCCATTGCAGTCAGTTTAGGGCATGTTCATTCATGCTTGCTTGGCAGCAAACTGGGTGCCCATTTAGCAGGGGCGCCAGTGACTGGTGATGGGTACAAGGGGCAACCATTATTCACCCCGGGCTTGCTGCTTCAGCTCAGATCATTTACTCATAAAACAAGGCCTGTGCACATTTTCCGGGCCCTACTGCCAAGTTGAACAAGAAGAAGAAAACTGGGTAACTTGATACAGCTCATCATGCTTGGAGCCTGAGCCCGCTCTGACAAGTCCCAAGCACACCATCCTGGTCTTGCATTGAAGGGACAATAGTGGGGCTTTGTAGGGCACCTCATATGTTAAGTGCATCATGGTCCAGCCAGGCAAAAAGGCAAATTATCTTATTGCCTGATAGAGAGTAATTCGACACCATGCTGTGAACAGCGATTGCTGTTTTTCTTCTTATATGGGCGTGTTCTTTTTGTTTTGTTTTTTTCCCTTCCAGGCCTTTGGGGATTTGTAGACCATGCTGTCAACACTGGTTGATGTATTACCAGTTACATACTCATCAACATAGCTTTGATTTGGACAAATCAATTTTTACCTATCAGCTTGAGTACTAATTTGCCTGTGGTTTTCACGCAAAGCCTGTTTCCGCTTTATCATGTTAGTACCAACAAACAGGGCTACAAATGGCACAGAGAAGAATAATAATTTCAGAATAAGCTTGGTCCAAATTACAGCTTCTTCTTGTTATAGAGGGGTTTCATTTGCACAGTAGTGTGTGACAGCTTTTTTGTCATATTTGCTGCATTGCACATTAAAGTTCCTGTATGCAGAGACCTGTATTTATTATTGTGCTGAAAGCAAATTGTCCCTAGCCGTATCCCTAGGTTGAATAATGCTATGAATATGGTTCTGCTACCCCCATGTATATTGTATGAGTGACAGTTGTTATGAACACTACATATACACATGATACTAAAACTCCAGCCAACAGTGGATTTATGTTTGGGCAGATTGTGATATAATTTACATTATTGTCTAGATAAGCCTTTGGTAAACATACCATCCAAGTCAAGATCAGCTTATTAGAACATCTGTTCTTTCAATTTCCAGGCAGCCCACTTGAATTCCATCATTATCAAGTTACACAAATGAAGTCCTCTTTCATCCCTGTATGTCTGTTTGAACATTTGTACATGCAGATGTAGGCTGATGTGGTGTATGATATATTTATATACTGATTGGTGATCGATGCACGCATACTGATGTGATAATTGATTGCTCTGACAAGATTCAATATGATAATTGATGGCCCTGACAAGAACCAAGATGAATAACAATATTTCTGACAAGAATCATTATCATTACCGTGGTATCAGTATCTCTGGCAAGTATCAGTATGATAATTGATTGCCCTGACAAGAAACAATATGAATAAATTATCTCTGATAAGTATCATTAATCATTACCGTGGTATCAGGATATCTGGCAAGTATCAATATGATAATTGATGGCCCTGACAAGAACCAATATGGTAACCCAATGGCTCTGACAAGAAACAAAATAAATAAATACAATCTTTACACACTTGCAGAGAAACTGAATGTTCAAGGTACTTGGAAAACATTGAAACATAGTGTAAGAGAATCCATAAAAGATTTATTTCAAGGGAACATAGATGTGGCCTGTTAGTTAGGTTTATCATACAAAGTCCATACTTCTGCTACTATTGGACAACCATAGGTATGTTGTAGTTATTAAGATTAATTTACTGACTCATTGTTTGTTGTTTATAAATTTTAAGATATCTACTGATTATCAGGTCTAATTTTACTGATAAACAGTTGCTGAAGCACCCTGGCTGTTTAAATATTGATATTGAAATTTTTGCCAGCCATACTTAATACTCCCAAAAAGTCCTGTTGAAACTGCACAGAGAAGAGACTTGAGTCGAAGAGGGGTGGATGTAACCTTATCAGTAGCAACTTGTGGATCCATACAGTCCTCATATTTTTTGTCCGGTAGTACGTCTGTCTGGTTATAAATATGTTCACCACATACTTCAAAGATTTTTTTTGTAATTATAGTTTCAGAAATCTTTGCAAGCACATCCTGCTATTTTTAATAAAGCTGTCTCTAATTTTACTCTAGTTTATATATTTAACATTTTCATGTCCATTTTAGCCTTTTATAGTGGTAGTACTGTTTTGAGATAATCATAATGCTTTTGTCAAATATAAAATGTTCACTGGTGAAACATTAGTACTGTAGTCCCTATTTTCTTTCACTAGTGGAGGCATGTCATGAAAACACGAGAACTTCCAAATGAGGGGCCTTGGGGCAAGATGACTTCACAGGTATGAAGCTAGGGCATTTTGTCGTATTTGCAGCAAGTCTAGTGTGGCCTTTTAATTAATGATTAATTAGATAGTGACACTTGACACACATATATAACACCACTGGAGTAAGAGTAAAATTTTACTTGTATGTACCTCTGTCTGGGCTATGAGAGACCACAGAATCAAATTGTGTAAAAAGTGATCAGCCCGAGGAATCATGCTATATAATCACATTATAATCATACTATAATTCACCAGTTTATTCAGCTTTTTTTCTGCCGCTGCAGGCCTTATTGCCACCATTCTTTCTGTAGATGGATTTGTGCTTTTAGACTGTCATTCAGTTATGTTGTGTCATATTTCTGTGCCATTTTCAAACCCTTACTTATTTTTTCCTCACAACCATTTCATACTGGTGTATGTGTGTGTGTTTTGGGGGGGGGGGGGGGAGGGGGGCTAAGCACTTAACACTAGGTCATGGCTACCTTAGGGCAGTGTTTTACAGTTCTTGTCATACTTGCTATAGGTAAATTGTCAATTATGCCATTTCAAAGGATGAGGTAAATTGTCAGTTATGCCATTTCAAATATTGCGTTCTGGGATGAGGGAAAGCATTGAATGGAAGGGATCATTGCACCTGAGGTATTGCAATTTACATTTAACCTGATAAGCCCAACAATACCAAGCTGTGGTGTGAATTTGTATATTTGTATTGTATTTCTTCATTTATCTAGAGATGTCTCAGTGTGGCAGATTGGTATATTATGTATTAATTAGTGTGTATTGCAATTAGATCTTACCTGGAGGGGCTACAATACCTGGTCCTAGTGTAATTTGCATTATTTGACCATTGTTCTTTGAGAGAATACCTAACCTCCCTGCCCCCCCCCCCCTCCATTCTGTCTTACCATACCACCCCCTCCCCTTCCAAGTCCTAATCCATCATAATGGATCCTATTCTAATCAGGCTAATGTATCATTTAAATCTTATAACTTTGTTAAGCAAGACGGGCTGATTCTTTTGATCTACTGAAACTGCCCAGTTCAAATTATTGTTCAAGATACTAATAGCATTACTCCAGTCATGAACAGATTTGACAGTAAAACATTGAAAAAAAATGGTTGTGTATTTGTTAGCGGCCGTTTAAATATCTAATGTTTAATGCTTTTAGAATACAAGATAACACAGTGTTCAATTAATTTGAGTGAAGTTAGTTCTCGCAGACTTACGTCAGTGTGATTTTAACAAAAGACTCAGAATTCCAATTTAACAGATTGTGTACAAATGATCTGATACAAATGTACTTTTAAAGTTTTAGGTACTTTGTGTATCATTTAAGTGAGATTTAATGTTGTCAGCTCTATTAATAGTGTTCTTGCATGTCTGGGGAGAGAAGTAGTTGAAAATCTCATGTTCTATTAATTGATTTGAATTAAACATAAATGCCTAGTTGATTCAGGTTCCCCTGGTTCTGCATTGTCCATCAATTAATATAATTGATTTCAATAAAAGACCGTTTGATAAACTGAAGTAATAGGAGCTTAAACATTCTCACGTTTGTTAATGAAAGCTGGATACAATTACATCAAGGTTTATTTAACATTCTGAATTGTAATAATTCTTGAATAAGCTGTATTATCTAGATGACTCAATAACTAATGGATTGTTTTGACATGTCCTTATGGACATATGTATAGCATATGTCTTCTCATATGTGGTGCAGTGTGTCCATGTGTGCATATTTGTGGATGTGTAAACTATAGAAATATATAGTGGTATATTAGGTCTAGCAGACCTTCCAAGAAAGATGAGATAGTGATGTCATCCAGTTCACACAGACGCTGTGCATAAAGCTCCCTCCTTGGACATTTTTTATGCATATTTACGCACATACCATACGTGACAAATGCTATCTGACATGGAAATACCACAGTTTAAAAATCATATGAGTGATTTTTCTCATATGTAAGCATAATTGTGTAGGTACACACAGTTTTAGCATGGATTTTGGACTTCTTTAGGCTATTTAATGAATAAAAGTAATAAGATATATTAGGTAAAGGAAATATGTTAATCAAGCCTATTTTAAGTAAGCAGAAACTTTCTAAATATGGTAAATATTGAATAAAATTTTTAATGGCATTCTCATAAAGATAATTTCATTATTATTTGTAAAGGATAGTAATAAAAGAAAATTGTTGGGTTAAATTGTCGGATTAATAAGATACAAATAAGATACAAAGCAAGACATGTTGCTGAAATAAGTTCAAATATTCAGTCACTGTCTGTGACATGCTGTGTGGGGAGCCCCTGTACCTGTGTTTACCTTACAGACTCCATTGATTTTCATGTGCAGATGTTCAAATTAACCAGTTTGTGCTATGGCCCATTCACATTATAACTCAAATTAAGGCTTGTTACAGATGCCTGAGAAAATTTGACATGTTTACTCTGAAGTGGTGTGGCATTTGTCTTTATGCATCATGCAGTATAGAATTTCTGATTGGGACATTGGTCCTGTGTATTATGGAAAAAGGGAAAAGACTGTTCATGTTTTGGGGGAATATATCACACTGGCTATGGCTCAGGGGATCTTTGCTGACAGACAAATGGCCCGTTCAAGGAAAACAAAGGGTTGGATGCCACACTACGTTGTGAAGGATAGTTATTGGCAGTGCGTGGGTTGTATATATGTTTGTTGGTCTAGAGACAGGTGTATTAGTGCCGCCTTTGACAATGTTATGCTCAATGATCAATTAAAATGGGCCCTAATATCAAGTGAGCGATTCCCGACATGTGCTGTCAGGTGCTTTAAATATATAATGGTGCATCTCTCATCATGCAGCTGTATCCTTTTATGTAATTTATTATGCATTCTTAACCTAATATGTCTCTTGGTTCTTTTTTAACCAAGTATACATCACAACACAAGCAATCACATGATATTTGAAACATCAGTCCTCTAAAATTATATATATTTATATATACTACCTATATACCAAGTATTCTGCCAAAACAAAACAATCATATGATATTTGATACAACACTAAATATTTTGATTTTTGTCCCCCCCGCTTCAGCGGAACAAGGGACATTGATTTAGGATTGTCTGTCTGTCGACCCCTCTGCCTGTCCCTTCGTCAGGTTTTCATTTCCATGCAATAACTTTCCTAAACATCTGATTTCATTCAGGTTTGGGTCAGTGATTGCTCTCATGCATACATTGGTTGGGTTTGGTTTTGGAGTGTCTGTCTCAAAATCACCAGCTCCAAAACAGAAAAATTTTCCTATTTGTTCCCACTTTACATCAATAATTATGTGGAGTCATCTTCAGGGGACAATGAAAACTAAAACACAAGTACTTTGACATGTGGAGGGCAAAATAAAAACTAAAATATATTGACAAGCCAAGCATGAAGATCACAGGAAGCTGAAATTACAAGAGGTGGAAGTGGGGAACATAAATTCCACGAATTTGGTTGTTATATATATATTTTAGCATTGAGTAAATGCAAGTCATGCCTTGCCTTTGAGATGGACTTGAAATTAGTTTTTTGCTTGGTCTTTATTATATTTTTTGTGTCCTCTGTTTTGAATATATTCAAGTTTAGGATTAAGTTCTTTATAAATATGGATGTCAGTTCTGTATCTTGAAATTGCGATCAAGTTCATTAACATATTTAGCAAAAAAGCCTGGTAACAATCATGGCCCTGGGTGTCCAGTGACTTGATTAAAGAACAGAAAATTCAGCTGAATGTCATTGCCCATGGGCTTCCTTGTTGTTGCCACTTAGTGTGGTAAAATATATCCCTGTTACGCACAAAACAGTAAAAAAATCACTTTTTTTACAATGCAGATAGATCAGATTGGATTCTGAATTTTGATGCATGTGAACACACTGCATTCAGTATGGATTATAACTGTTTTCAATTTGTCATGTTAAAGGGATTTTATATTCCAGTGGGCTGTCCAAAGTGTTTTCACTAATTTCAGTTTGAATATACATTGTTTGTAATCCTTTTTAGTTATATTTTGACTGGAACATGCCGAGGATAACTGTCACTATGTCTGTTGTGTTTCATGGCAGAGGTGGCATGTTTCCACCTTGAACTGTCCTTGTGCCTGTTTGAATGCATGTATGAAGTGTATTGAAAAAGTTTCATTAATTAACTTGTTTGAAACAGATATGTGTGTTAGAGGTGAAGTAACTGTAAAAATGTCAGCTTACTGTCATGGCTCATGGGTCAGCTTGGTGATTCCAGTGTTACCTGGTGGTGTTTTAAAACCAAAACCAAAAATGAGCGCAATTAATGTCTACAGGGTTCAAACTGCATCATGGTCCAAAAGAGACTTACCCTGGGAAGATGTTAAAACATCCCTCGCAAAATGGTGTCACTAATTTGTTGTGCAGCCTCTTTTTGAGGTGGAACACCAACTGTGTCAAGAAAACCGGAGGTCTTAATTATCACTGCACAGTACTCGGTAGTGAAACAAAGAGCTACTGACAAGAGCTACTGAGCATAAAAAATGTCAAAGAACTTGTGTTTTGGTGTTATAAAAAGCATGTAGATTTTTTTTACAAGGAGGTAGTTCTTCCTCTTGTTAATAAATCAAGCTAGGTGCCATTGGGATGATGATTGCGGTATATAAATGCACGGACATGGCCATGTTTTGGTGCCTGTTAGATCAGCCATCCACAGGATTGGCGAGATTTTCACCACTCCGTTCAGGCATTTTTGTTACGGAATAGTTTATTGCCGCTGGATGGCTTCCCAAAGGATTAAAGTGTTTCTGGAAAACACAAGCACAGTGCGATAATACCAAATACTGACTGACCCCAGAGGGTAGACTTAACAAAAGCTTTCTTGTCTCATGCACCTGGTTTTGAAGTGATTTGGAATTTATTTTCAGCTGTGATGTTTTTGGACACCCGATAATTACTGGGTTGTTGGGTCATTCGTTATATGCTGCTAATGATGCTGTATTGTACCAAGTTTTGAAATTGGCTTTTAGTGATATTTCCGTCTTTGTGCATTTACACAAAGAAAAAACAACACAAGGTAAAATGTTAGTTTAATATTACCCCTGGTAAAGGACTGGAATATTGAAATTTATAATGGACATTTATCAGTCCCCTTGATAAATGTAAATTAAACAGGAAAATGTGAAAGAATATTAATGTTTTGGCTGTTTTTCGAAAAATTATATAAATGCCTGTTTTTTACTTTAGATGTTACTTAACTAAACTTGTTAGATTTATGTGCTTAAATGAATTCCTGTGTTAAACAGTTTTTTAACATGATTAAATTTTAATTGCTGATCAAGTATTGCAGCATCTTATGTTGAATTTTCAGCCTGTGGGGTTGTGAGTATTTCAGACAGTGCGTATAGCACTCATAGCTCAGCTGTTCATTGATGTTTACACTCGACTAATCCAGAATTAACCTGAACATTGATTGTCATTTCAGATGTTTTCACCTCCCGTGCCAGGCGGAGGGAGTCGGAATGAGAATTTTACACAGTACAAACCAGGTAGGACAACACATGTAGTTCTCGTATTGTCAGAAATATATTTGGTCCATCAGTAAATTTTACACAGCACCATATTGCAGGTCAATAGTTGACTTGTCGCTGTTGCTTGCTGCTCTAATCAAAGTGTCCTTTTGTTTTAGCTCATTTATATGAAATCCAAAGTTTCATTTTCCTTTTATAAAATTCTCACTATATTGGCTCGTACTGTTACATAAACAGCAGGTGCAGTGACAGCATTCATTTGACTGACCCTGAAATTAACCTGGCGTTATCAGTTGTCAAACTTTGACTGCAAGACAGTTGAATGCATAGACAGTTCTGAGCTCTAGGATCAAATGTTCATTTCAGTAAATGACTCTTTGCCTCTGTTTGTCCTAATAGTTTTTCCCTAAATGATGCATTCCCAAAATGAGGTTTTTCTGTTAGGAAGTAAATATTACAATGAGTATTAAGCAATCTAACACTGGTGAAGCTTGGATATATAACTTACTAAAGATGTGGACATATTTGCTAGAGAAATCTGGTGAAGACCAGTCTCTATTTACGCCCACACAAATGTTTTCATAGATTAGGGAGAATCTTATCTTTCACAATTATAGGGTTTCATCAAGTATATTATTTTAAATAATTAAATCTGTTCAGTGATATTAGCTTGTTTTAGTGGAAACAATGTAAAAGTCCATAAAATATTATTCCTTCTTATTTACACCAAAGATGTATAAATGAAAAAAAAAAAAAGGTAAATTTTAATTCCAGGAATCATAAATGGATGTCTTAGTGTATTTACATGATAAAAAGTATAAATTATAATCTCAAAATGTGTGCCATTTATAGACAATATGGATGAGAATTCTACCCCTGTGGTGACAGTGCCTGTCTAAACAAGCTGGTGTTACTACAGAGACAAATGAAATATATAAAATAAGCAGTACAAGTCCAGTCATAACATCTAGAAGCACTCAATCCTTTATCACTAAATACACGTCATTTGTATCACTCCTTTAATGATATGGATTCATGTATGCTGTCTTTGAGTGCTAAATATAACTTCCATCTATTATACAGATATTGTCTCCAGCTGATACTCAAGTCTCCTTTGTAGTCTCCATTTCCTTAATACAGAAAATATACTTAATTCTTATAATGCAACGCAAATAGCTGATAGTGTCATAGAGTGACTTATAAATATACTCTGTAGATCTGTATTTGTTCTTTAAGTTGTATAGAAATGTGTGTGATAGCAGATTTTGATACCTATATTGCACTCCTGAATTGGTAGTGAAAGGGATTGATTTGTTGAAAAATAATAATTCACTGTGGTACAATCCTGTTAAATGATGTGACCATTACTGAGGCTTGTGTACATATATGATAACTATGGATGTTATAGGTTTTAGGCTGTCTTGGTTGGTACAGGTTAATGACCATGAGCTTACCATGAGGACTGATCCCCTAAGAATTTTTGCAGTGGTTGACACAGTGGATCAATCAAGTTTAGATTAAACTCTTCTCCCGCGTGTGAACAACAAGATGTTCTTTTTGTATTCCTGTTAATTTGGCGTATTCAGTTGTGACGCCTCAACACATGTAATTATGAAAGCTTGTTGGGAAGGTGATATATCAGCCTATGTCTTGTACGTTTTCATGTCTGCCATTTCATTCGCACCCATAGTAACACACACCTGAGCCACTGTAGAATATTGCATGTACCCCAGTCAGAATTAACTTTCTTAAGGCTCCTTTTCATGGTATTTTAGTTAGATACCGCAAAACCCTTCTAACATTGTAACCATTAGGCCTACCTGGTTGTGTCGTCGTGCCGGTCATGTTAGGGCTTCAAATAGTGTCAATGGCTTTTTGTTCAAAAGGGTTTCAGATGCATGATAATTGTGATTATAAATCACAAAAATAAAACTGGTGTTGTGTCTTGTTATTCAGGATATAAGCCACTTAAAGTTGACAAAAAATCGAGCTGAAAGGCAAAGATTGATATGATAAATGATAGATCTTTTGTTTTACCCATAAATCAGACTGATTTAATAAAAAGTATTCATATCATCTTCCAATATGAACAAAAATTTCAAATCTTTCAATGTGCTCTGGGGTCCTTGTAAAAAATTGTAAAGATTTTGTGTGAATGTTAAATAATAAACATACCAATAGATACACTCTTTGTAGGTTCCTGTAACAATGTGTATGGTAAAATCTTAAAAATTGAAACACCAAAAACGTGAAAAACGTGAAAATTTAACCCGATGGATATGCACCAAACCATAGTGTCAAGTCATATTCTATTTTAGTGGTTCATATTTTCTGAGTGGTTATATTTTTGTTCTGGTTTTGTTTTAGGGTAGTGTTTTAAATAAAATCCCAATAAGCTCTACATCCACTATAGGGATATTCAGGGATACTACAGGGGAGACTTATGAGGGTCTTGCTTGAAAAGAGGTGCCCTATAGTGATGCCTTATAAATATATATGTTTTAATGCCTGATGAACCTTTTTGAGTGGGATGTCTGATGCATGTCACCTATAACTTCTGGTATACGTAAGTATACTGAAAACCCATGTTAAATTGTAGACAGGAAGGCTGTACAACACCCAAACATGTCAGAATACAATGATACTTTGTATTGTGGGGTTACTATGACTGGCTGGCTGTAAAATGTTTTGCAATGTGTAGTGTTAGTGTCAGGATGCAGTACTGTATTATGTTACAGACTCTAAATGTGTTCATTAACCGTTAACCTTATAGGAAACAACCTACACTGTCCAGACAACTAAAGTAGACAAGATTGTTTAGCCTACAGATACCTGAAACCTCACATGAAGAAGGATATGCAAAAATAGCTGTACAATTGAATAACATAAGCACATCAGTTAACTTTCCTAGCTTCAATGGTATAATTTTTTTTGGTATTATAAATGTATCAGTTTACCACCATGTCATAGAGCTGTCAGTTTTCTGTTTAGTTGATATAAATATAAATAGATTTTCATACAATGAAGATGAACATATTTTTATTTACAGATGTGATTTTTTTTTGTCACTGTGTCCTTTATTTACTTACTTAGCTTAAACGTAAAATGTATAGTCTTTTAGAATTAAAAGTCTTGTCAGTTAGTGATGTATTGAGCTATAAAAAAATTTGGTATAGGATGCTTGGTCTGAAATATCTATGTACGGTACTAGTTCTGTAAGGTAACGGGTCTCCATATGCTGAGGGCCCACGGCTACCATCACTTATATATCAATAATTGAAAATGGCATGGGGAGCTAGCTTGGGCTCAAATTTCCATTAATTGTTGCTTGCGGCGTCAAGGTGAGACAACTGAAACTGAGGTGGCGCCACGTGGTTGCCTGTTGTGAGCTGACCTTCTTTGTTTGCCTGTTGAACTGAGGTTGGTCAACAAAGGGTCTTTAAAGGAGACGCCTTCAGTTTAATTCTCTTCCCCAAGGGTACAACTCTCTAATGCTAGTTGCCTAATTGAGCCCTTGAACAAGCTATTCAATGAAGTGAATCTAATGCTGTTGTGATCATACAAGGTTTTCAGACACACATTTTGAAGAAAAAAATACCACCTTGTGCGAGGAAAATCAATATTAGTAAGAGAGAATCAAGGCACATTGATTGCTGATTGAATCTTGAGGCATTTATTGACTCACTCTTTACCAAAAGATATACTACAGTTAAACCACCAGAAAATAAAACAAGGAAAATTAGGTCAATATGACCTCTTTTATGAGAATAATGGTTATTAGTCTCATATACTTATCTCACTGGAAAGCAGTTTAATATGATCTAATCATGCAGATATTACATAAGTGTGTCTCATGAATTTGTCTGATGAATATTTTAATTAATATTTCAGTTGAAGATCCAGAATTCTTCTTTTAATAATGATTGATCAGGACAAACCGTGCCATGCAGTAGAGCAAAAAAAAAAAATACTTAAAAGATTAATGATTTTCAGAAATTTCAATATTTATTTATACCATTTAAGTATTATGCAAGTATGTGACCAATATTGTGTCTTATAGGGTCTTTTGTGTTTTTCTGAATGGATGAGGTGAGCAAAGGTGCAAAAATTAGGGGGGGGGGGGGCTGTTCAAAAATTTATTTTAAATGTTAGAGTTTGCAAAGTATTAAATATTTCCTGACTGCCTCTTGTATGCTTGTCCAGACCATGCAGTGCATGAAACTGTGGAAAGAATAATAGCGCCACATGAATCTTGTGTCCTATGTTTTATATATGATATCACATACACTATTCCAGTCCAGTAAAGAGCAGATTACATAAATTATTTATTTGAATTCTTTCTTCAAAGCACAACATAAATGGTCAAGCCGTAATCTGATTATGCCATCTTTTCATGGTTTATTTGGATTGTTTCAGTTAATTCCTTTGTGGCTGTTAAATGAACATATTGAAATCTATTACTCTCGTGGGACAACAGGCACTAAAGCTCTATATCTATTTGACAGATTTGTGTAAATTGAGCATAGCGGTCTTGTTGAGCCAGTGTTTGTCGTTTTCATGTATTGAACCAGTTGTAACAGAGTTGTCAGAGAGTGCTACTTTTTCAACAATGATGATAGATTACGCTGTCAATAGAGGCATCACGCACAGCCTAGTGTTGGACAGATCTGCTTGTCACGGAAAATGTGTTTGTCCCAGTAAAGACGGCAACAGGGCACTCGTGGCAAGTTATTTAATTTCCCGGGGAAGCAGCAGACAAATAGATTTTACAAGGCAGCCTGGTGTTACTGAAAGGAAGTGCTGATGACCCCAATGCATGTACAGAGAGCACGCTTCGGTGTGCTGATCGATAATTTGACAAAATCAATGCGAGGTAGGCAGATACCTTTTGTTAACCGCCCTTGTCAGAATTGAATCACGCTGAAGGGGCCTAACCTATTCGCCGCCGCCCTGTGGGCAACTCAAGCCAGAGTGTTCTCTCTATTATCCCACCATCTCATTGCTCAGAGCTCCCGTTATCACGCTAGTTTCCTACTGAGCTGCTGTTTGAAATTAGCTCTTTCATGCAAGTTACATTGTATCTAAACTGCAAGTTCACATGACAGCTCAATACTCTGGTGCGTTGAGCATTTTATTTCTCCTGGTTCATGAGCACCGCAATCACGTCAATGTACTTATAAAAAAATCCACCTTGTTCTGATTGCTCTGATAGGGAATGCAGACCTACGTTAATTTGGTTACGAGCCAGTTATGCTGGTATTTCAATTTGCGGCCCTGATAGCCAGTACTCAATCAGTACAGTAATTGATCCCGGATTTAATTATACTGCACAGTGATGTATTATTTGCCATGAAAATTTGGACGGTGGCCAGATAACTTTGAACCTATTTTATCATTCTAAAACAAAAGTTTACATACACTGCTCAAAATATTTGAATTATTTTAGATATATTATTGCCAATGATTCAGATATTTTACAAACCATTAGGTTATCATTTCATGTACTTTTTGGTTTTAGTGTCTGTGTGGTAAATTGACATTCTTGGTATTGGTGAATTTCAGAATAAAGTATCTCTTTACTAGCTTGAAAGCCGGCCAGCATATGATAGACAAACATAGCTCACAGAAAATGACCATTGTAAATAGTCTGTGTGAATAACAAATAGGGCTGATAGAGTTTTGTCTGATGACAAGCTCTCGTGGGCTTTGATGTGCCAATTTGTTTATGATTACATAAATAAACCCATAAAGCATTTACGTCTTTTAAGTGGTCATATCCAAAAATTGTTTTCCTGCCCAGGGTTGTTCAGATACAAGAGACGACTATCAGATCGCATTGGCTGTGATTGGTCGCAGTTGATTTTAACGATTATGTTGGTGTCAGATATGAATTATAGTACTGAGTAGTTACCAGATTGGGCCATTTGTTGTTGATGTCAGTGGTATGGCATAGCCTCCAGGGATGATATTAAACTGATCTATTTGTGCCTCCGTAGTTATATAAAAATCAGTTTTGCGCCATTAGCTGCAAATTTAACAGAGAGGCCCTTTTATTTCCAGTGTAAGCCCATTCAGGTTATATTTCCGGATTGTTTGCAGGTTCGCTGATAAATTTATCTGTGCATTTACAACCATTTACGTTTCATAGAGAATTGATGGCCATAATTAACATTGCTACAGTTCCGCTTCATGTAGTGGTCTAATGGCAACTCACCCATATTTTGAATGGCTTTTTCATGTTCTAGTGTTTTATGTTAGTTTGTTTTATAGGGATATATAGATCACTGGTTTATTGTCTCGCCAGAAAGCTATTGCGGAGCCAGCCAGTGCTGCACTGCTTGATTCCTGCTGCTGCCAATATAAAAGCCAGCCAGTCTTGAGAAACTCTCGAGCAATGCTTGTAAATCAAGTTGTACAAAATTATTTTAGGATTTAAAATTTGTTACACATATTTATATGTTGTAAGGTGGACAATTTTAAGTGTTTATGTGCAAATATGTATATGTATATATATATATGGAAAATAACCCATTCCCATTAAGATTTTAAACATGCATAATTTTGGGATTGTCTTGTTGATATTAACAAATATGAAAATGTTTGCTCTCACAAAAATACTATTCACAGTTATAAATTGTTTACATAGTTATAAATATTTAAATATCTGAATATAAGGAACAGGGTTTAGCCTTGTGGTTCTTGGCTTTTAAAGTAAAGTCTTTGGTTCAAGTAATATCACTGGGACTTCTTCTGATAATCTGTTAATAGCTGAATTAAGGCTGGCTATCACTATTAGTTTCACGTCAAATATCATTCCTGCTTCAGAGCTTTATGATAGATAAAATATCAATATTTTCTTAATGTTATTTGTAGTATTAAATGAAATTTGTTATTTGTAGCATCAGTTTGTAAAGGCTCATTCCAGAGCTATTTAAAATCATATTGGTCAATATGCATTGAACAAATTTGTGATAAATTGTTCCAGTCATAACTGAATTCTAGATTGCCATCAACATCTTGTTAAAGCCAGCTATTCACTTGCCGTTCCTGTAAAACTTCTGGTTTACTCTTTGTATATATTAATGATTTGTAGGTTATTCCTTTTAAAAAGTTTGTATAATCTCTGCCAGATTTTTTAGCTTGTTTATCTACACACAGTTTATAAACACAGCAATGTTGACAAACAAAAATTAAGTCACCTTAAGTGGTTGGTCACATATGTGCGGAAGTTGAAAGGTTACTTGTTGCAAAAGGATGCCTTTTGCAAAACTCTGGTTAGTCTGACTTGCCACCAGATGTCCTTGTTGAATGTGTTTGGGTTATTTGGGCTGATACCCCACATGTTATAAACACAGGATTGTAAACAAAATGAAAAATCTGTGTGTGGTGGGATCAGTGTTTTCTGGCCTAGATTTATAAAGGATTCAAGGGATTATCTTGAATAGACGTCAGATATCAGAATAGGAACCTTTAAAAAAAAATATAAATCTTAGATGCCTTCATGATACATACTTGTATTAGCTGCCTTCAGTGTACTTGGTTAAAGTGCCAATCGATATGATCCCTAACTATAAAATTAAAAAGCATCTTAATTGATAAATCTTCATTGAAGGCCTGACACAAGTAAGGTCATGGTCGTTCATTCACCTGTGATTTTATTGTAACTATCAGTTTAAATATGGCCGAGAGCAAGTGGACCTGTATGAAATATTAAAAGTGAGCAGTTTATATTTAGGCACACTTGCACATGCTTGGATTGAACTGTATATGGTAAAAGCTAGGGAGGTGTTTGATAATTTATAGTAGAAGATAAAACATGTCAAAGTTTACTTCTTTCTGAACTACATTGACACAAGAGTTTGTTAATAACTTTGGATATCTGAATTGCCACTTGGTGATAACTGCACACCTGTTTCCGACAGTATTTTCCCAGACTTCACTTGAGGTGTGCTACATGTGGACAGGTGTAATATATAAACGTGGGAGTCTAAGTGCGTTGAATGCCTCTTTTTAGTTATAGCAAATAGCCGGTGTCCTTATCATGCCTTACATGGGGTTTGTTAATTAAAACATCTGTATAGATATGTTGTTTGTATATCATGCCATATCTTCATACATTATGCTCCATTTAATACACATCACTATAACGGTTCTTAGATCTGACAGCTGATTTTCCTTGTTGTGATTTGCATTGACTACCTTCTTAACCCCCCCCCCCCCCCCCCAGCCCTCTTCCCGCCAGAAAAAGTAAGATACAAAACAAAATAAAAGCTAGACTATCTTTTGTTACCTATTATCAGAGATTATAATTATAATTTTATTAATGTTGCCAATGAGTAGTTAATGACAATTTGTACATTAACATACAGGTTTGGGTAATTTAAGGACAGTTTATAATATTTGATTTAAGAAGCCAAGTTTGTATCAGTAAGACTCTTGGTATTTCTGACCATTAAAATATAAATGTCTTGTCCAGTTTAGCAAGTTTTCATATTCCACTTATATGTAAGAGAGATGTGCAGCTAAATATCTTTTGTGAGAACTAACTTCAGGTATAGAAGATTTTAATTTAAGGAAAAATCATGAAATTGCTCAGTATGTAAAATGACACCAGTTTTTCCATGGATCAACTTGGCTGTGCAACCAATTATTCCCTGGTACACTTATGGTAAGCTTAATTAGCTGGTTTAATTAGTCGCTATTCATTCACTCAGTGGGTCCCAGGTGCTTTTAGAACTAATGTAGTCCATGTTTTGTTTTGAGTCTTTTCACACTAATTGATAAATACATTGTTTCTACAATATCATGTGATCTCTAGTCTCTACTGTGTCCTATATCAAAGTCAGGTATTTTTAACGGTCTTGGTGCATAGGTACACATGTTGAATCATATTTGTGCACTCCATCTAGTATTGTCAGATTCAGCTAATTTGAAACAGATTAATATATATCAACAGAGCTTTGATTAAGTTGGTGCTTGAACAGTAGCCTGTGCTTGGGGTTATTGCTTTTTGGATAGATGCTGGTAGTGTAGTGGAATGGTCCAGTAGTAATTAAAAATGCTTTGGTGCAATAAATAGTCTTTCTGTTATTTGCTCTTGATGTTACTACCTGCGTAAATTTTGTAACAAATGGGCAATTTAGCTTTAAACTATGATGCAGGCAAGGATTTGAGATATGTTTTATTAAGGCATGCCTAAATACATGCCTGATACAACCCCAAACAACAGAATCTGGGTACTTATACTAAAACAGAAAACATCCTTACTATTTGGGATTGCCGCTAGAGAAACAGAGAGAGACCATTGCCCTTTCTCCATAAACAAGAGAAGTTTTAAATTGAATTGATGAAGTTTGAAGTGATGTTGCCTTGCTGCAGAAGCCTGTGACACACCTCCAATGTAAACACACTGCTGGGATAGCATATCTGACCTCTGACCCCTGTATGTTATTGGAAGAGCCAGGGTTTTACGTTTCTGTCTGTCCCTGGGGTAGTTAAAACATTCTGCATTGCGTACTGAGTCACCCTAAGTCAATGTTGGGCTTTTCTTGAAATCTGTAGTTTGCCACCACAATATGTTAAATGTCCATCCATATAAGCACTGGTAAGGGTGAAAAATGTTTGCCAAATACTGTAATATAATTGACATTTAGTATTTTGTGAATTCTTCCCTCTTGGTGTTATTTTAACATTAAATATGAACAAGTTCCAGTATTTAACCTATTTAAAATCCATCCAAATATTTGTTGTAGAATGGAAGTTGTTTCAAGGCTCTAGTCATATTAAAATTAATTCTGATGTTTGTAGACCTTGATATATGACTCATGTCACAAATTAAATTAGAATCTAAATATGGTACTACTGTCTAAGCATATGCCATTTTATCATATAGTCCAAACTTGGTATATTCTTTTTGTAACAGTGAATCAACCTGGTGTGACCAGTGGTATACCCTTAAATTTGATTTGACATGCGACCTGTGAAAGAGTTCTGTTGTGTAATCAGAATGCCAGCCCCATGAGTTTTGAGAAACAAAGAAAAATAACCTGTCAGGGTTTGAAAAGGGTGCAAGGATGTGACACAAAGTAAGGATGGTGTCTAGACAAGGATCTATTAAAGTTTTGAGCAGAATGATGCTTTTTCTTGACCACAGCCAAATCTTCCTGCCATTGCTGCACTCACCATACTCCAAATTCACAACTAGGCATTTATTTAGTTGATATTTGGTAAGATCATGTTGGTTCAGTGCATGCAGTTTTAAAAAAAATCATGTAGACACATATTCCTTGGTACAAGTGTTGTAGAGTAATCCCCCAGGACTGTGTGAAGTAATCATCAATGGTAATTATAATCATAACATAGAGCAGCAGGAAGGTTGTCAGGTTTAAGCAATGCCTGGCTTTAGTTGACACAAAAGGTCACATTGAAATGAGAGTGGTATCACTGCTCATTGTAAAACTGTTACAAATGCATGATGATGATCTGGGAAATATTCTTCAAACAGTTTTAGTATTTAAGCTCATTTTGTAAGAAGCATGCCTGTTATAGTGATCCATGAATGTTTTACTCAGTCAAATAACTTGGTCAGATGTTATGAATGTTTCATTAACTGTGTTAGGCTGTAAAGTGAGAGAGCAGGCTGAACTACCATGGTTACAATTGTGATGTCATAATGGTTGCCATTGGTTGGCAGGTAACCATAGTGCCTTAAGTAAAATGACTGAAGTCCTCATGTCTGAGGCATTTAACATTACAAAACAAAGGAATGACATGGTTCTCAACTTTTCATGAACATACATTAATTGTAATTATATTGTCATAACATGTTTTAAATGAGGAAATAATTTTTTTGTTTTGCAGATTAAGTCAGACATTGCCTGTAAAGTTCATCACAAATATATGGTTATGACAGTTGAATCTATTTTACTGTATTAAAATTTTTTGTCAAAAACAATGATCATGAATCACTTTACAGTAGTTCCACAAATCACCAACAGGTGTCTCACTAGTAAGCTATGATAATGAGGCATCCCAGTCTTGTGCAGATTTCCATAAATAATGTGTGGCTTAAATCCATTGTCATATCAGTCATTTTAGTTTTTAATTTATTGTTTACATCATAAAAAGAGGAACAAGGATGCATTTTAAATAGGCTTACTTAAAAAAAAACCTCAGATTTTCTTAAAAAATTTAAAGAATTACAACCAAGGCTGCATGCGGATTGAATAAATCTGGTTTAATTAAAGTCATTTACCGAGGTGCACTGATGCCAATGCCATGTGAGACCCTAAAGGGGAATCCCCGCCAGCTGATGGCAGGTGTCTGGGACATCCCCAGATGTTCAGCATCAGGCTGAGCCAACTTGCAGGTTGGGAATTCTCAAAGGGGATTCCCCCTGTAGGGGTTTATGGGATACACAGGTTTGTGCATGATGACAGGTGGGGGAGTCAGGCTTCTGCTGGAATGTTGTTGATTTCATGCAGCTGACTAGCAATAGTGGATTTCCATGAATCTGGCTCGAAATTAAGTTTAACGAAATTTTTTTTTGTTCGGTGTAGGATTGTTACCTTTTACCTGAATAACAAAATCTGTTTTAAAGTTGTGCACTAGTAATTGTTGCGAGATGCAATGGATTATTATTTACTTAAAAACCTTACATTAGTCACATGTAAATATTGAAACAATTTTTTTTTTTCAATTTATGTTATTTAGATAAGTATGGTTAATGCTATAAAGTTTACAAGGATCTCATAAAAACTGAATTAATAAATTATTCCCATGAGTGTTTTTCTTTTACAAATTTCTTTCCTTATTTAAAATCACTGTTGGTAATCATAGGTTCAAAGATATTATCACTTAATAAAAATGAATGCATTAAAGATAAGTCTGAAATTCAGATGATGATAGGTCATGTTATGAGCAGCATTGAGGTGTTGGAAAAAGAAAAATTTTTTCGGGAAAAAAGTTAAATTTTCCCTATTAGTGATAATATCAACACAATATTTCCCTGGTGGTCTTGTAGTCAACACATGGAGACGATTTAACCATCTGGAACAAGTTTTGTGTACTAGATGAGCTCACAGCTCAAGGCTGTCTTCCTAAATGAACAATTACAGTTACGCTGTTTGTAAACTGCTCATTCTTTGTGTGTGTAGACATAAACACATACACAGCCTTGGGGGATAAATTATGAACATGTGAGTGTTGATGACTTTTGGCCACAGGTGGTTTCCAGACATTCCATACCAGGAAGGCTTGTTAGATTTGTTAAGTACAGGGAAGAACAGGTAAAAGAAATAGAAGGCAGGTCCTAATGCCTGGTCACCACTTGTTTAAATAAGAAATCATGTTCCTATCAAATAACAAATTGTATACAAGCTTCTTTACAAAAAAAAACCCAGAAAGGTTGGCAGTGGTGATAAATAGCGGAGTAACTCGCATCTCATCATGACAACTCGTTGAAATAAAATTAATACCCTGGTTGTATAAGTGATGTTTGTTTATAGAGTAGGGTTAACACATGTGTGAGGCCCTAGTATTTCCCTGTCACCACGTTCTTGGTGTTGTAACCGCTGACTTCTCAAACTCTTGAGAGATGTGCCTCCCCCCCCCCCCCCCACATCAGGCCACCACATGGGGACACAGGACGACTCACTTGGTGCGATGCCTGGAGCATCTTCCAGCCCTGATGGCTCATTATGGGTGGTCTCCTGGACTGGAACAGGGCTCCCCGTGCTGAGAATCCTGTTAACCTTGCTGTTGGAGCATCGCTTTTTGCTGGATGATATCTGCCGAAAAAAGCCTATTGTTTGTGCTAGGATGATAGGCCTTTAATGGAAGTGACTGCTCGACCAGGGTAGCCACAACAGTTCCAGGTCAAACTCTGGGATCACAGATTTGGTTCAAAGGAAATTTCTTGTGAAAGACCACCCTGTTCTCTCTTCCGATAATGATTTGAAAAGCTGGTGATAGCCTTGTCTTTGTTTATCCTTTGGGACAAACATAAATTGAGAAATGGTTTGTTAAGCTGCTTCAACCTTGGGCTTTCTGATGGCAATAAAACTGATTGCTGGAAAGCAACTGTTGATGTCAGTGTTATATTATATTATGTCCTGGGGCAGTTTTCATTCAAAGGAGCAGTTTTGTTAAGCATTTCTTTTTTGGGTAATGTAACTTAGGGAAAAACAGCCTAGAAATTTACATACCAGAACTACACTGATACATTGACTAGAAATTAACACTTATGTAAAAAGGATTTCCTTGAAATACATATTTCAGAAGTGTTAATACATAACTTAGGAATAAACATTTGAGATCATTTTTGATGAATTGGTGAAATTTACCTTTCAGATCATTTGTGGTTCAGAGCCTTGAAATCAAAATTACAAAACCTTTGTAATGCCCACGCTTCAATTTATTGACATTTTAGAATCTCAGAAACACATGGCCTTGAAATAAACACATCAGCCTCAGGAATGCATACCCTTGAAGTTACAGTAATGCACATTATGAAATTTACTTTTCTGAATCGCCATATGTAGATTAAGATTAACGTTTCAGGGCTTCATTAATGCACACCTTTGAAACCAATTTTTCAGACTAAAATTGATGCATAGCTCCCTAAAACTTTTGATTCAGGATCATGTTGCATTATATAAATATATATTATGAATGTTTGTAATTCCATCTTCAGGTTAATGTTTTATTTAATTTGACATTCTAATTTTTGATAATGTTGGGATGCTTTATGACAATGATTAAAATTTGTCTAAGTATTCACAGAGTTAACTTGCTAGGATATTATTGATATATTCATACAAAGAGCCTCAACCATGTAAAAATATTACGAGTCTCCAAAGTCTAGTTCTTTCATTGGTTGATATGATTTTTAACCAAGTCATGCACATTGACCAAGTGAAATAGATGGCCAGGGATATCAGGTTGAGTTATATTATGCTGTAGTACTTTCATTTCCCACCAGATGTCCCCAAGGGGGTCTTTTGGATAAATAGCCTGGCATATTATTGAGAAAAGTTGCTCCACTTGTGGGACAGTTAGCACACAGGGTATTCAAGTGCCTACCGGATATTCAGCGAGAGGCTTTGTGCTTGTTTTTGTATAATGCATGTATAGGTGTGGCTGATGATCGGATCATGATACGGCAGTTGCGTGCACTTGAGAAAATAGTCCATTGGTTTAATAGGTTGAATATTAACCCGCTTAAATTTTATAAACTTATATGGGCATTTTTTGTGTTGAAACTGATTTACTTATTGTATTTACTGTTATTTACTGTATATGACTGGATGTTTGTAGCATAAATAACAATTGAAACAATTGGGTGTTTGAAGTTTCTTGAGTGTTCATGTTTTATTCTTATATGAGATCATAATGATCATATAAATGAAGTTAATAGGAAATTTAGTAAATTAATGAAAAAAAACTTGCATTTCTAATCAAATTTGTGTGATTTAAATTTGTGTAATCAGTAATTGTGTTTATTTTTATTTTCTTTTTTTTTGTGTTTATTTTTATTTGAATACTGTTACCAATAATTGTAATTAGATTGCTTAAATACTTAAATGTTCACCATGATGTTTAGTCTCACAAGATCAAAATGAATCAACAATGCTTAAATCTTTAAAAATCTAAAATACATCTTCTTGAAAATTAATGCCAGTCAACACAATTTTATAATAATTACTTTGTTGTAATGCATGTACACAGTGCCTGACTTAAATAATAACAGAACTTGATGTAGTCTGTCTGCATGTTAGAGTTTACGCAAATATATTGGTCAGTGAGTGGGTGGAAGAATGAGACTTGTTTCTGGACCTATTGAACCCGGATGTCTATATGATTTGCACCAAGATGGCTGCGTCTTGGGCAGATTATACTTGTAATTCTCACGTAGTCTTGTCATTTTGAGAGTTATTGGTGTGGCACTTCAGGTAATATTAGCTTGGCATCTTTGAGGGCTTTTTCAACTTGTTTGCTTACTTAGTTCACTTTGACCACACACGCTCATCAAAGCTTACATACCCCCACCCAAACAATCATCTAAAAAGCTTTTGTATTGTTGACCAGATAATTTTACTCTTATAATCACTTTAATTCTAGTCCATACTGTGTCTATAAAGCATTGTAGTTCTGTCGTTATACATTTTCCATAGATCATGTGATTTTATATGAAATGTTTTCATTCAGTTTGCTTTTACAAAGCTGGATCTCAGGTACTCTCATACTAGTTGTTACCTAGGCTATGATTTACTTCATATCTATAAAATCAGCTGCATATTGTTCTAAAATAGGTTACATCATTTAATGTGGCAGAAAATCCCAGACAATCGTAGTATTGTTGCATTTGAGGAATGGTCACAGACAATCAAAAGACAATTACAGATGAACATAAGCTACTGTCATATATGTTAAATGTCAGACAGTCTGTGAAAGGAGGTCGCAGCATCTAAAATTACCATAGAACACATGTCAAAAGTTTTGAACTCAGTTTGATCATAACTTTATCATGCATATAATTGATTCTAAAATCAGAATGCAAATTTTTTCCAAGTTGGATCATCAATTATAATTAAACAGAAGTGAAACTGAACTATTGTACATATGATATTAATAATAATTCATGATAATCTCTATCTGCTGCATAGCAGTGGCTGACTGTAGAAGAACACATCCCTGCATGATCTGCACTTTGACTGAGGAAACAGGTTTCACAGCTGTTGGTTCTACATTACTGGATCTTAAGGGGGATGTGTTAGTAAAGAACTAGAATCAATATCATCTATTACAAGTATAAACATGGGATGGCTGCTTGTTGCTAGCGTCAACATGTTTTTTGACATATGCGGTACATTTGTGGAACTAGGTCAGATGTTAAATGTTGCCAGGCAGCAGAGGGACCAGTTGTGGTGTACCACCTGGACAGTGCTGAGCCAGGGCTGCGACAGCTGTCCGCCTGAATTGCATTTTCTGAAGCTTGTGTCAGTAGCACCTGTATTCAGTCGCCAGGAAACTGACTAGATTTCCCTGAAAGATGGCCACCTGTATCCAACTTAAATCTCATTTTAAAATACTTTGTATTTACGTAAATGAAAAAAAAATCATAAGTATTTTTTCATGCATGCATGTGTATGTGTATGTATTTGTCCTTAAATTGGGCCTGTTGACATGATGTGCACCTGTTGACCTTCAGAACTGGCACTGAGGTCCAGCACCTGTGCTACTACAACTTCTATAGTAAATTTGGCCTTGAAATGTACAAGGTGTTGGTATTTTGCTGACATTGAAATATACCACAAGGCTGTAGCATCTGTTGCACTCAGTAGTACTCACTGAAATGATATGAACACCGGCCTGCTGGCACATGAAATGTACATGCTGGAATGTGACACCTGTTTCATTCTGGTAGATAATATTAAGTCCTGCTGTATGGACTGTTGTTTAACCTGCAGCAGGTCTAGGTTCTGCCTGCCACATGGCTGCTGTGCTGTGCAGGTGTGGAGCTAGTGTCTGCCAGTGCATAATACACCTGGCCCACAACTTTGTTTACAAATAAACGGGTGTAAACATAACTGTATGAATATAAACAAATAATTCAATTTACCTCAGTCAAATGTTTTTGCTATCATTGATGTTTATATCCTACATCCTACTATTATTCTTTTACTGGTGTTTAAAAAACTTAAAAATCCTCTGAATTATTTGTAATGTATCTAAAGATATTTATTTTTTTAATATTAACTAAAGATTATTGTATTTAGTAAATAGTCATAAAAATTTATGGGTTTACTTCATAGTTTTTCATGTGAATTATTCATATTCTGCAACATATGAATGAATAGGAAGATTTTTTCCCCTCAAAGAGGCCTTTGATTGAGGTTGTATACAGTCCTGTTGAAATGTATTTTATCTGACAACTTTGAGACTATATATAGACTCTTATAAATATGTCAGTGAGGTTGCTGAAAATTGTAGAGATTTAGGCTAATATGAAAGAGTCTGACGCTAAATACAAATTTGTAATATGAAGGCTTTCACCCCCAATAATTATAATGGAACATCACATTCATGTTGTGTTTAAAGAACCAAGTCAAGGATTAACTGAGGGGTTCAATTATTGCGATATAGTGTGTGGGGTGGAGGGAGGTTTAGATATGTGCAGACATGCCTGGCCAGGTCCTGTTGTATATAAGCTTTGTGACCTTACGAGGTCCTGTTACCCCTGGGGCAGGGTGAACCCTACTGAGCCAGCACCTGCAGTTCCCTGTTGGAAGGTGCTGGCTGTTTACAAACATGGCCTTAGCCCCATAGGCCTCAAACCAACTCCAACAGTTTGTGAAAGCCCTAGCACTCCCATGCTGAACTGTGCTGATGCAATGAACACAATGCTGCAGACTCTTCCAGCACTGTCTTGTTCCTGTGACTGGTCTGCAGTGTTGTCAATGATTATGCTATAGTTTTTGCTGCTGAAGACGTTTGGTCAAGGCTTTGGCCATGTTGGGAGAAGTTGAAACTTCAACATGGGGTTCTATATTATTATGTATTACTTATATTTAAATATATCTATTGCAAAATCAACCTTTATTCTTTGTTATGTTATTACATTGGAAATAATCATTAATATTAATTGTTAATATACCTTATGTTGTGTGCATTATGAATATATCTTATATTAGCTTGTCAGTATAGAATAGTTTTGAAAATATTGCATTGAAAAAGAATATGACAAACCTCCCCAGCACTGACAATAAAACCTGATGAAATATATCAACGATAACTGTCTTTGGAACCAGTATATTTAATCTGTCAGTCATAAGCAATGAATTATTTTCTTTAAAGGAATATTATACATGAATTCATGTCAAACCATTATCCCTTCATTTCTCAATAACACTGTACTAAGCTAAGATGAGCATTGTTGAATGATATTTCTGTTACAAAACCCTTTTAGAAATAGAATAACAATATAATTCATAAACACATGTTCTTTTCTTAGTAGCTCTGATCAGGATATATGTGCCAAAGGAATATTACAAATAACCAAAAAGGTATCCTTAATAAAAAAAAAAATAATATTATGGTGACCGGTAAACGATATTGATGTAATTTTTGCAGGAACTCTGAACACTTAAGTTTGAGAATTATGATGAATAGTAACTGAAATTATAATTGCATTAATTGTTTTGATCAATTATTAATGATTATTCCTGTAACAAAAACACACTGTCAATATTTACAAACTGTCTTGGATGGAATTATATAAGTTAATATTCTGGGCTCTGAACAGGCTTCGTGGCAGTCAGAACGATCACGGCCAGACATGGCGTACGTGTAATCACCAGGGTGAAATTTAATATAATCACAGGACCATGCCTAACTGTATGTAATTACGCTGGGTACCATATGGGTAATTTTCAGTGATGAAGGTTTGCTGCATGACCCACATTAAAAAGCAATGATGGGCATTCATCTAGGCAATCAAGTGAATGATATTAAAGACTTAAATCATAGACCTGAGTATTTTTAGCACTGGAAGAGCATCCATGGGTAGATCTTGATTAAGAAAGGACCAAAAGGAGCTTTCCTTTCTTCAGTGACATTTATAAAATCTATTTGGTCGTACACAATATTATTTTTCAAGGCTGTTTATCCTTTGGTGACCCAAGACGATTTATATAATCAATTGTTTTTTACCCCTCATGCTTGTTTGCAAATTATTTCTGATTTTTTTGCATATTTATGGTGACAGTGTAGCTATTTATAATATCTTGTGGGTTCTTAGGATAGACCATACTAATTATCTTAATTTACAAATTAAAATAGTGTTAATGTTTAATACAAATTTCTTAAATTTGATTATATTAGATCCGAGTTTTTGTATGCCTGTCATATAAAAGTATGCTACATTCAGTGTTTTTCCGTATATTAGTTTGTCCTTTTGTGTCTCCTTGATAATGAACCAGGAATTTGCATTATCATGACTTTGGATATAAAAAAAAACTATTTATATAATACAGATGCATTCATATTGTTTAACCATACCTATATATAGATTTTTTAAAAAATTGTCTTAAATAAGACATTACAAATTGTACTTAATAAACTCTGCAAACACCAGCAAGTGTAGTAATCACTGGAAACCATCAACTGTGGCAGTGAGTGCAAAAGTGCTCATTAGTTTTCATACCTTTAAGTAAGGAATTGTTTTATATTAATTATACTGATTTGCTTATATAATCTTGTATATGATATGATCATATATTATTTTTTCCCAGAAGGTCCACAGTGGCTTATACAGGCCTGCTTGCCCTCAAAATAAATTTTAGCCATAATTTTAGCCACATTCATGTAAATTTAGTCATAGTATTATTTTAGTTTAATTAAAATTGTAATCCATCATGAAAAAATTACTTGTTTCGTGTGTTCATGTCCCATAATTGTATTAATGAAATATTCATAATCTATTACCTGATCAAATGATACTGTTTCATAGTGTTTTCTAAGTGACCACAAGCAGGCAGTTATTCCACAGTCAGCCAGATTCACCAAAATTATGTCCTAAGTCTTTTATACTTTGAATTTATATAGTATTAAATTTAAAGTGGGCACAAGCTTTAAGTCAGCCGTAATTTTGTCACTTGATATGTTCCCTACCATTCTGGTTGATCTTTTGTTTTTGGTTGAAGGTTATATATATAAGGTGCATGGGTGCTGCTTAAATCTTGTGTTATTGTGCACAAGCTCAATATAAATGTATGTTGGCCAGTGAGGTCAGAGGCTCTGTGCAGGTTCGAGTACAAGGCGTTTCCGGTCTAGTTGGCCCACCAGGGGGTGGGATGTAGCTGCTTTATGATCATACAAGAGCTTGATATGTGACTATGAGAATGGAGCTGGTCCTAAAATAAACACATGTAGTTTGCCTACTTCCTAACTATCAAATGTTACAGCTTTGCTCTGTGTGTATAGTGGAGGCAATTGTGTTTTGCCAAGAAATAAAAGCTGCAATATAAAGTGCATTCCCAAGTAAGAAAAAAGCAAAATGATGGAAACTCACCAGATTTGTTTATTTAAAGGTGATACATATGCTAAAGCTTAAAAGGTGATGATTTTCAAATTTTGTTGTTTCTGTATGCCAGACGACTCAGACTTCTTAGGTTATTTTGGTCCAGAACCAGTTAGCCTCCAAACCAGTTGGGACTAAAACTGATCTGTCTCCTAAGCTGTTTGGAATAAAACTGGATAGTCTCCAGAGCAGTTCAACTAATACTTGTCAGTCTACAAGTCGCTAAGTCGAGCAGACCTCTCTCAAAGAGGTTGTAATAAACATATATACTAACAAACAATAACAGGTAATAAACAAATATACTAATAAACAATAACAGCTAATAAACATATATACTAACAAACAAATACAGTGAACTGATCTTTCTTCACAGCTTGTAATCCAGATCTAAACAATTTCCAAAACTTAATTCCTTTTAAATCACCTCAGCCAGGTCTTTCTCTTGATCACATTAGCCAGAACTGGTTATTATGCAAATCACCTTAGCCAGAACTAATCTTTCTCCATGGTACTTAAAACATGCACTGGATTCTGCTTCTGAACTGAAATGATCATACTGCAAATCACTTACACCAGAACTGATCATTCTCGTAATCACTTTAGAAATAACTACAATTTAACTGGCAGAAATGGCAGGCCTCAAACATTATGTTGATTATATCTCCATTTATCCTTTTCCTTCGTAACATGTAAATTGGCTGGTAGTTACTGCGTTGTTGATACCAATTGCTGGAAATTTAACAATTCTGGTCTTAATCACCATTGTTGATGTAATTGGTCCATCATGGTCTCATTGGAGTACAGGTTTAATGGATTGATAAAAAATAATGCACAAATTCTCTTAAGTCATGATTGATTTAAATGCTTGTGGATTTTTTGTGGATTTTAATTTTTGCTTCGGTGTAATAAACATATATGCTTATGCAGCGGAACTTACTTTGCAAGGATTAATTTCTGACAGGAAATGTTCAGCTTAAAAATTTAATTAATATTATCAGTCAGTTCACCCCCCCCCCCCCCCATTGGAAACAAAACAAGCTATGTGTGTTTGAGAAACCAAATCAACCTGTGCTGTCTTCCTTGGCAGGATTCAGCTCACAGTGCAAAATACAAATATAATAGGATATAAGTGAAAAGAAAACCCTGTGTTATATTTTCAGTGCAGTACACTAAAAATGACCTCGAAGACTGATATAAGATAACTTGCATTTAGTGCAGAACTGAGAAAAAAAAACGAACTCCCAAGATGGATCAAGTGCGAGACTAGAGCCATGTTGTATCTTGTTTCTGTCACCATAACTATTACAAGTTTCTTTTTCGTACTTTTTGAGACTGTCTTTGATTGTGCGTATTACTCCTCAGGGATGCAACAGCCTATTCTAGTCATGCAAAATGCTCCCCAAGAGAGCGTATTGCTGATTTTCTTATAGGAAGGACAGCCAGGCGGCAAGAGGTGTGCGGCGATTTATTGAATCATAGCGTCACAGCTAGTGTGAACATAAGTGACAGAATAAACTCAAGTGAATTCCCCCGGGGACGACAAAAAATAGGCTCGTTGGCTTGAATGTTTAACCAATTATTGGGTTTCCAATTTAGTGGAGCTACTATATGAGCGCCCTGAGAAGTAGGTTTGCAAGTAGTACAGAGTAGTTTTTGTGTGCATGGCTATCGAGGAGCTCTAGCGCTGCATTTAGAGCCCTCCATTGGGTATTTATTGAATTTGCTGGGACAACATTGTACCTCAGAGGTGTGAACACGGTGATAAAGGTGTGACCTGCTGATAAGGGTGTTGCGTTACACGCAGAAACCTTGTTGTGACTCTTGTCACATGCCTGCCCTTGTCACTCACTGCTGATCCCCTTGCTATTACTTTGCTCGCCTTATCACAGATCAGTCTTTATTTCATTAATCATATATCATTTGTCATTCTTAATCCCAAATACCATTGTACTGGGCATCGGTGTAATGGAGGGCACTGCCTCCATGAGACTCCTGCCGTCCCCCATACTGAAACCATCCTGCATACTTGGTATCCGCAACAGGCTTTATCCTATCATTTGGTATTGTAAACTGTGGAGGCTGGGACAGACTGGATTAAGTTTATTGATCATCTGAAATGCCCCAGCAATCATTTTCACTGATCCACTATCTGCTTGCCCTACTAATTGATATATATGTAGACACTTGATGAACGACCAGGCTGGATTAATTGTTGATTTACTGTGAATGAGAATCAAGTGTTATCACTCCGTTCTGAAAGGAAATGCCTGCGCTAATTTATAGTGACGGCTATGACACTTTGACAAAGCATTTACCTGCAACCCTACCTAGGTTTACCAAGACAGTGATTTGTATCTTTCCAAAATTCCAGGACTACATAACACACTCTCAAAGACTGGAGACTTTGAAATTAATAAATACCTTGAAATTGACAACAAAAACAAGTGTGGGTGTGGCATAAATTTCACCCTTGGATTCTCTAACTGAAACAGGTCTTTGGACTTTTCATTATCTGGTGCCTGTGTTCTTAAAAATTATATAAATTTACCTTTGATTCTCCAAATTCCAAAAAAAATTATTAGCAAGCATTTGATGCATACAGTTTAAATTTTTGTAATATTAAGCTTTCCTTGGGGAAATTTCTTTTATTATTTTTTTTAGTTTGGATAGTAAGTTCTGCATTTTGGATTGTTACTGAGAACATAAGGGGCAAAGTTAAATATTAGGCCTGCTTTCGTGCCCTATGCTTAAAACAGTGGCACATGAAAAAAATTTTTTTTTAAAGTTATGACTTCAACAGGAAGCTTATGAACTTGGAACAGTTCCTACCCAGCATGCAAATGTAGGGTACTTCATAAAGCGTAAGGGATTGTCTTTAGAAGTGCTGATAGCTCAAGTATCCTGGAGATTTAAGAGTGTTGCCGCTTAGTTACAGGGACAGATCAGGACCTTGCATTTAGTCACATGTTGACTGAACAAGCTTTTTGTGTGGGAGATTGTTTGGATCATGGTCCCGTGAGGTGTCAAAAACCCCTTGACACCTGACCTCGTCGGTTTCAAGCTGGATACAAAAATATGCTTGCTCCCAAAATGGACAAACTAGCTGTAAACTTTCCTCATGCACTCAAGTTTGACTCAAGTTTTTTTTTGCTCCCTCGGGGCAAAGTCTGTTTGTTGCATTGTTTGTTGCCTTAAGTGATACAAAATGGCCCTTCCCACAATCCCTCCCTCCTGTTGGAGGTCACATCCAGAGAATTTTTACATGGATTTTCTGTGTGTTTAGTTATTCTGCAATTTTTTTTTGGCAAGTTTATAAATGCACATTTCCGGCAGCTTCACCTACTGCAACAAGTTTAGCTATAAGGGTGGTACCTTCATGCATTTGCATTGCTAGAACTAGAATAATTAGTTTTGATTGAATCTCAGACATATAGCCAGTGACTGTGACTAGAAAATGACCTGTTCTCATGTTGGACAGATCTTGGCAAAGTTTGCTAGGTATGTCCTGGCTGGGTTTTCCATGGGTCCAGTTGGGATACACTGGCTTAGTTTCAGATTGATGGTTCTGTGATAGACCCTTCACAGTCTTTTAAAAATTATTGAAAATGACCCCCTTAGGACACATTTGGCATCATTCCTAGACCTAGCATTCCTCTGGCATTGCCCCAGATGAATTCCATGCCAGTGATTTGGTATAACTGTCAGGTATAATATCCTAGTTTAATACTGATCTTAAGTCTGATTCAACTTTCATCTAATGCAGACTTGGATATACTGAAGATTAATTTCCATTTGCATTACCTTGTAGTTAACTTCTTTACCAATGTTGTATTGATTATGAAATGGATCCAATAATAACTTCTGAACTTTTCTGTACATCTGAGCAGATATGGAGCATATATTACACTACTGGACTTGTCAGCAAGGAGTTTGGTATCCCTGCTTATATATGCTTTTTCAACATTTAATGGAATTGATGGAAGAGCTTTAGTCTCGCAGAATATGGTGGATTAGGGGTTATGGATGTGCAGGACTTGATATGCTACAGTGTCCGTAGATCCAGAAATGTGCTTATAATCGTTATCTGACATCTGGGATTGTGTATTAATTTTGACTTAATTAAGGAATTATGTTTTATTTTATCATAAATGATGTATGATTTTGTTTGAAACAGATTTTATTTAAAAGAAAAAAACTATTTATGACTGTAGAGACTTTACAGGCTCAAAATATGTGACTTTCCATATAAAAATTCTATATCTTCAGTTGTAGAGTGAGCAATCCCTCATTCTGTAATTAAATGCTTTTACACATGTCTCTTCAAGTTCAGTTGAATTAATGTTAATGTTAGCCATTTCATAAAAGCTAAAAATATATTATATACTTACATTGGGAATGGTCAAAGGCACTGCCTGCTGTATTAAGATAATTGTAGTCTAAAGTTTAGTATCCAACACTAGAAGTATTGTCACTGAAGTATTGCAAGTTCTTATTGATTTGTCCATAGTCTTCCCTTAAAACTTAAAATTTGAAAAAGGTGTAAAAATGTTTCTAATGAAACGTAACACTAAACGTTCACAGTACTTCAAATGTCACAATGCACTTGAACGTTCACAGTACTTCAAATGTCACAATGCACTTGGACTTCAGAAACAAGTTTATTTACCATATTTGTTTGAGCAAACTTTGAGCTAAACGCCCCAGCCTTTGTCCTTTGTTTTGATGACTGTCAGATATTTGCAGTGTGTCAGTTTTCTTCTTTGAGATTCTTGAAACTTTTGAAGGTTTATGTAAAAAGCAAAATACAGGTGAGTTTGTCCAAACAAACTCATGCTTTTGGTTTCTACTTGCGATTTCTGTTATGACGTATTTACTGAAAAAAATGATGCCTCAGTTCAGTCTTTAGTTCCCTTAGTTGTGATCTCTCTTATACTTTCTTGTCCAGTTTTGTATTCATATATTAGTTACTGAATTTTACAAATTAGATAGTTTTAGGTTTTAATGTATGGTGCATCTTAAGATCAAAATCTAAAAGATCAGTGAAAAATTCTGGTATGAATAACAGACATTACATCTGGTAGTGTTCCTGTTTCCACATAATCACATTATGTGTTCTCTGGACTTCCTAAAGAAATATTTCTTTCAGTTTAGTTCTTTTAACACACAGGAGTTTTTTATCATTCTTTATTTCCTGATCAGAGTACGCTGTTCTTTTAAGTTGCGCTTTCCGCAAGTTTGACACTTTAAAGACTATGTCAGCCCAGCTGCAAGGAAGGCCCACAGCGTACAATTATGACTTGAGTATTGAATGTGACTGACTAAGCAGTTTTCTGCTTTGACAAGTTGGAGTCATAGGTTAACTTGGGCAAGATTACTTTTAATCACAGTTATTAACCTGTGCTGTGTTACCACATGCTTCTAGTTTAATTGGGTGTTAAGTTACAGTGAGGGGTGGTTTGTGTTTGTCAACATTTGCGGTGGTAATTCATTTGACCCGTTCAGGTATGGAGCAAGTGAGATGTGGTTGATAGAATTGGTAAATACCAAATTGCTTATACCTACAAGTGATTATGGCAGTTCAAAGGCACAGGCACCATAGAATTGGGCTGTGGAGAAGTGGGAAATAAAGCAGCAAGTGGAATTAACTTCGCTGTACGTGCCACTTGCTTGTGAATTTGTATGAACAAAAGAGAGGTGTCAGAGAGATCCAGAGGGGCCCCATTCATTCACAGTCCAAGACTGTGAGGTAACAGCAAAAACCAAAACCTCTCCCATGTCACCCCTTGGCCTGGGTGCTTTTACAGCTTGGGCCATGCATTGAGAGGTGTTTCAAGTTGCTAGAGCATGTTGGGAATTCCTTACACCGCAGAGGGGATTTAACAAACAGCTGAGGGGGTAGCCGGTGCAGGCGCCACTCTGTCTGGCGGAGGAATGGGGTCACGCTTGGTGACTCATGGGTAATTTGTTGACATGATCGGGGAGCGAGCGGCCCAGACATACTGGCACCGGGGAAGCCTCCTAGAGGTGATAAGCTGCTTTGGGAAGGAAATCCCTCAGATTCACCTGTGATCCCGCTCAATTTTGCTGCCAAATGAGGCCCTGCCGCTTCTATAGGCCGCCAGCCCCGCAGTATCCTCCTCCAGGATACTTTTGGCCAGGTAAGTGAAGTTTGAGCGAAGTTTGAAAAGTTGGATGCTAAAGCTCAGGTAGAGGCTCCCGGGCGTGTGCTATATTTAGCTCAGAGCAGAGCCCGAGTGGGATACCATTCTCAAGCCCTGTAATGTCATTTACTATCATGCATGGGTGTCCCTGGTTGCTAACGGTTAGCAACCAGGCTGCTATGGAATGCTGCTTGTCATGCCCCGACTCTGGCCGATACACTCAACTGGTGATGGCAAGGTGATAAGGCACCTCGGACCACAGTCTCATTGAGGATAAATGTGTCAGACCCTTGATAGCTGGCAATGAAATATTAAAACTCAAGTTTGATTGGTAAACATTAGGTAGGGTGCCCCACTGACGATTGCCTTTGTCAGGGAGCGCAACGATTTGCGCCCAGAACTTGTGATTGTTCATTCGCCCTGCAAAAGCATATAATGGGACTGAACTTGAAAGCACCTCCATGTTATTGATGCCGTAAAACAATTTCAAGTGTACTTTTTCACGCCAACGGGCCAGGGGGGCAATGTATAATGGCATGAGTCTAAGACATTTCACACCTTGTGGTTGTTAGACGCCTGTATTTGCAGTACCCCAGAGAGAGAACTTGATAAGAATAAGTAAAAGCTGCATATATATTTTATATGCTAAAGCTCTCTGTTCCCTTTATGCTATTCTCATTTGATTAGAAGAAAACATCTCTCTTTTAAACAGATGGATGGCATTTAAGATGTTTCATCAAACCATCAACATATATATCATCATGTTACTCTTTGCATCTTCAGGAAACTGAATAATTAAGATTTATACATATTAATCCCAGTTCACATAAACCTGTTCATAAACCAATTATGCCAGAAAGGCAAGCAAAATCTGCTAACAAAAAGTTGTAATGTGAGAGATAAAAGGAAATTATTCTTGGTATATAAACTATACATAACATTACAGGTGATTTTTTTTTCTGTTCTTATAACCATACTAAACATTTTATCAACTTGTGAAATAAAAGCCAATAACAAACATATTCATGACTTTGTAGGACTATTTAACACACCCTATGGACAGGATGAAAATTTAGTTTTCAGTTTTTAGTACATAATATTACTAATATACCAAGGCTGCTAATGCATGAGTACCTCTGTGCTTCAAATAAGATTTTGGAGAAATAAAAGCAGAGTTATAATATATAAATAAAAATGTCAACCTTATAAAGGATGTGTCATGTTAAAAACCTTTTAAATAATTGAAATTCAGGTCCCATTTGGATTTTTCCCATGTGTGCGTTTTATTGATTAGTAGGTAGTTGTGTCACGTACCAGTCACAATTTAATTCTGATTAATTTTCTTTGGAAAATATATAACATTTTTAAAGGAAAAGTTTGTGAATGTATACAGTTTAAGCCACATAAATTTTGGAACAGAACCTCACTAGGACTTTCATCATAAGTGAATGGACAGGTCCAGATGTACAGCAACACTTGTACAACTGAACTTAAATGAAAAAGCACATTGATTTATATATAAGATAGAGGATTATAATATATAAGGTAGTGAAGTTGTTCAATTTGTGCCACATTATCAGTTCACCAGAACTTAATAATATAGCATTCAGTATAAAACTGTTCAAGTGAGTAATGGAGTCCAAAATAGTCCACACACTGAGGGACAACAACATTTAACTAACTGCACTGTACAGTTGCATATAGACTAGTTAAATCCATAACATTTCCATAATAGTGACAATTAAGCCACAGTTCTTGAACAAAAAAAACTTTACAGAACACTTAATATGGAGTTCTGTCTCTAAGATGGTGTTAAATTTTGGTCAAAATACAAGTGTATCCTTAGAACTGTTGAAATCAACAGTGTTTGAGTCCACATTAATTGAAATACAAAACTTAAAATAAAATTGTATCTCTTCTAGTTTGTCCAGATGAGCTACCATGATTCTTCTACCCCTGAACTTGACCATAGAATTGTATCCCAGTTTATGGTGAAGTCCAAATGAGCCACCATACATGTAGTACAGAATTTTACTGTACAGTTGTATCTTAGTTAGTGGATGTCCAAGTGAGTTCCACAATAACCAGAAGACTAACTGGGCAGTAAGTGGCACACCTTGTTAAGTGTACCATAGGGTACCCCTGTGAAACTCAAGTAGTGTAGGGGCAGGTAGCGTGAATTCTTGTCACCGTACCAGAGCCAGGATACTATACACTAGATAGCATGAATGCTCTCTATTGTGCCGCTGGCAAATACTACCCCATACAAGCCCTGTCAACCGTGACAACCATTTGCTCACATCGGTCAGCCGCTAACAGTCCTATTTTGTGCTTCATCGAAACCTTATTAGACCTTATTGCTTGCAATTAATAAGCGACTTGCAAGTGGTGTGATGTATTGCCTGATACATTTATTAATACTGATCTGCTTGAATAAACCTGATCAAATCATTCAGGTGTAAATATCAGTTTGTTAAATGTGACCAGCATGGTGGCTTTTGGGACACTCAGGACATGTTAGCTTTAGGCTAAGTTGGCGTGTTGACATAGCGCAGTTGGAGGACTGTATAGTACTGTATGTCCTTCTTCCTCAAATGACCCCCTCTATAGGGACACAGCTGACCATTGGTCAGTTTACTACATAGCTCATATATGCCAAAGCTTCTATCTACCTTTGGGTTTTCTAATTTATTTAAAAAGCTTTTTTGAACAGAGTATTTTCCTGCATTACAAGTTTCTCTGAATTTTATAAGAATACATGATGAATATGTCACAATATACAGCCTCTTGAAAGTATATAAGATATCCTTTTAACAATATTTTATAGGTTGTTTCAATAGTAGTCATCATTTGAATATGTCACAATATAGAGTTTTTGAAGATAAATAAGTATATTTATAGCAATACTTTAATTGGATGATTTATAGAGGTAACAGTCACTATTTTTGGTCTGTGGTTTTTCAATATTTTTAAATTAAGTAATAAGTATAATTAATTGATTATTAAATAAGATAATAAAGTCTTGAAAACTTGCCTTTTAAATCCTCATAGTTTAACCAGCTGGCTTACTGTATATAAGTATATATATTTAATGGGTATATACAATGCACAGATCTATAGATATTTACTAATTAACTGAAATTTTAATTTTGGCATGAGCAGGATTAAACACTGGTTGATGACATGGCCGAGTTCCCTAAAAAATTGTCATTTCCTTTCTCCAGTTATTTCTCTAGTCAACTTTTATTTTCTATCAGTGTCACTAACTGTTTATTTTCACATCTTAAATATCCAGCATTTGTATTTGTCAGTAGAAATATTACTCTTTGACTGTAGAAGTGATAAAAAAAATGACAAATTATGTTCTCTTTTATCAAAACAACATTACTAATGACACTTTTGTAAAGCTTGAAAAATTATCAACCCTGCCTGATGCTAAGTTTACTAATATCGCAGTCATAATATCACCTGCGGTGTAAAAACCACGCCAGGCACTGAGCCCTCATTCATAAATATGCTGTCATGGCATACATTGCTGTGTATGGATTACTCAGGCTGGAATTCCAGCACATAAAAAAAATTACAAAGGATAATGAGATACATCATTCTTGTGGGGATTCATGGAGAGGTATTTTTTGTCCATTTTATAAAATAAAAAAATGAATAACCCTCTTCTGTTGTGTGAAAATTGATAATTTTGTGAAAAAAGTATAATGAAAAAAGAATAAAGTAATATTTTTGTATTTGATTATATCTTTTGACAACTAACCTATTATGCTACATTTTAAGCAGGCAGTGGTCTTGTCGATTTTTACTCTAACTCTTGTAGTCTGTATTTATTTCCTATCATCCAAATTTCTGAGTGATTTGGTGTTCTGTAGCCATGTATACTCATGTATATTGTTGGTTTGTTTAAAAGATATTTCTTTCCAATATAGAGAGAAAAAAGATTACTTAAGATTATTTTTTATCAATTTATTTGCACAAGGATATGCTCAACTGAATAATTTGATACTTATCCAATTTGTTAATTGATAATTAATGACCATCTTTAGATCATTACTGGCAAATTTAACACATTAGTTATATGTTAAAAAAAGATTTAATCTGCAAAATCCACAGAAAAAAGTACATCCTGAATGGATTATGTAGATACCGTTCTCTTTGTGGTTGCTTAGTATGACAAGATCTTAATTGATATGTACACCAAACACCTGTACGAGTGGTATAAAGAAAAACTTGGTGTGTGAGTGGTGCAGCGGATCATTAACTAGTACTCATTGTCACTGAGGGTGTCAGCACCTGTGGTTACGAACACCCTGGTACCACCACCTCATATCCCAAGTAGGACTTATTACCGTCAGATCAAGGGCCTGCTATCGTTTACTCATGCCCTTGCTGCGATATTTGCAGTCATTGTCTTGCATTTATTTTTCATACTCATTGCCTTTCAGTGTATTTTAGTTGCGCATTTCATAATTCATAAAGTATTTTTAGACGTTTCACAAGTCAGCTTCAGAAACATCCCAGAAACATTTCACAACTGGCTTGTATTCAGGCAATATTCCAGGTCTTTCTCTCAGAGTGTCTTTCTCTTTGTTTCGAAAGTGCCACTGTAATCATGCGTGTTCCATGTGAAAAAAAAAATTTCATAATTTTTCATAAATCACTTTTAGAATCTTATGGTGCCTTTAGTCATGTTTCAAATATGTCTCTTAGTTATTGAATATATTATGTTCTGGTTATTGTTTTTCTTACCTTCACAGTCACATATAGAATTTTGTTCATGTTGAACTTTTTTCAATAATTTATTGTTTTAATGGCTTGATAAGGTTACTTGCCCCCTATGTGTACCCTAAATATTAGGAAAATATTCTGTAGAAGTAAAAAAAAAAACTAAAAGGGCACCTTATTCAAGGTAAGAATGCAACCTTAAACACAAAAAAAAGTCATAAATGGATTTTACATAGTTATTACTATATGATTAATTAAACAAAACCGTGCATACACTTTTTGGATACATTATACTTGATATATGGATGAACTGACTTTAATACATATTCCTCAGTGACACATTACGGCATTTGTATAAGGATATTTGTATCTGAATATAATATTGAACAGATTGATACAGGAGAATTGCTCAGTGTGGCTGCCTAGCATTCTCACGAAGCTCTCATTTTAATGTCAGTAGCTCAATATTTTTTTATCTCAGGTCACGGAGGTCAAATATTTTAGCACCTGCCTGACGTAGGTGCATTTGATAACAGCCATAATATGCCAGTTAGAAGTATTATGTCGTGCCCAGATATAGGTGTTGGGAGAGCTCCAGGAGTGTTTTGTATTTCCATTGTTGTTATGTACTTTGACGTGAAGGGCTTTATATTGCCATATTTGAAGAGCTAGTGATGGAAATGACTTGGGGTGTTAAAATTAGGGGGGGTCTCATTATGTTGATGGGATCACTTGTTACGGGTACTTAGTCCTTAGCCTGAGGATCTGCCCATTTTTTTTTTTGTCGTTATGAAAAGTTCTTCAAAAGTACTATAATGTGTTTAAAGAACATCGCTGCCTGGTGTAAAAATACACTGCCAAGTCTGGACTTGAACACTGTTTGCATGAAATAATCACCATTGATAATGTCTTCTTATCATTAATGGAAGGGGCCAAGGTCTTGTTAAGGGCGAATACAGGTGTAATCAGATACTGTGATTTAACACAACTTAATTGACAGCTGTGACATTAGCCAAGGACAAATTGCTATATACTGATGGAATTATTATTATCAAGATGGCCTATATTCATGTTTGGCTATATTTAGCAGTAAAGGTGTGATTATTAATTACTTGAAGTTCAGGTTTTCCTCCCATTTCCCAGTGACTGGAAGACCTGGAATTCCAGACTGCGAAGACCCTCACATCACTACATACATATCCATTCTGAAATTTCTTCTCAGGTGGTTTAAAAGAGCAAACTTTATTAAAAATGTTTTTGATCAGTTGATCCATATATTGAGAATAATCATACATATATAAAATAAGATAATCATACAACTACCGATACAGCCGGGTTACACAATACATATTGTGATACATTTGATTTCCCAAGTGTTTATAAGCACTTGTTGTCTTTATCAACAGATGCATGATCAGTCAGAGAACTGAAAAAAGGGGCTGCTCAAAGCAGACTAAAATCAAATAAAATAATCATTGTTCCTTCTTCATTTATGAAAATTTGCTCTTCAAACATGATGTTATTTTTTGTGTAGTTTAAAACATAATCTACATCTTCTTAATTTTCATGCTTTGCACATTTTGGTGTGTCAGACATTATCAATACTTGTGTTCCTGTATTGATACATGTATTGTCAATGCATAGATGAATTGATCCAACTTTAGTTTGATAATTTACAGCATACTTTATCATGCCTTTTAGACTTTTTGTGTATTCACACATGTATTTTTAAGGTTACATATATATTAAAGTGATATATGCTTTACATAATTGTATACCATTAAAAGAACACTCACCACAATTCAAAACTCCTTTCAGTATATTTTCCAAGCTGTCATAACTTTAACAGTTACATCCCAAACCAGACTGCTTTAATTCTGTTGTGGAATTAATCAGAAGCCTAGGTCTTCAGGGTAAATCTGTGTTCCCCATGATCTGTCACAAGCTAGGTTTCTGGGAGCAGGGTAACCTGATATGACCAGGGTTACAAGCTGGGGTAGATTGCACTCTTTGTTACCACAATGTTTCTTTTGGGTGAAACAGAAGCTTATGTAACCAGAAGTCACTTCATGGGGGCTGTTTCCTGGTTCTGGTACTGTTTTTTACAGCGTCACTCCATACAGTACAGCCTGTCCTCACCAGTGCTGATACAACGCTGTGCTGTGCTGGCTGTCCCCCTCAGTAGGGTGTCAGGGTTTTGTGCGTTTCTGTTCAAGGTCCACACTATCACATCAGTTATTGAATACCTCAATAAACAAAAGCTTTATTTGGATTAAAATGGTCAGGTATAAGATTTCTATTATATACTTCAGCCTGTTTGAGTAAAAGAAACTGTAAAAAACCATAGTTTTAAAAAAAGGAGAAGGCACCTTAATCTTATCCATATATTCATATTTACCTATGTGGGCATGGATACAAATTTACCTGTATGTCTTCATATTTACCTGCATATATGTACATATTTACCTATATATCATTCATGTTTAGATATATATGTTTACCTGCAAATCCAAACATGTTAACATATATATCTATACTTACCTGTAGATTTACGTATTTACCTTATATTTGATTATTTGTAGGAGTGGAAGACACAGGGGGAGGTATGGGATACAACAGCCAGACAAGCCCTAGTTATAATTCCAGGGTAAGTATTTGTGTCAGAGGAACAGATTTAAGTGTTTCTAGTAAATTCTACCCATGTTTTCCCTGAAATGTGGGTATAGACACAGGCACCAATGTATTTAGTGGCTTTAATCTTATATGAAAAATTATGTTATCATGGTGATACCTGTGCAGAACTTTATTTGGCACTGCATGTGTGTCCTGATCTTAAAAGTGGAAAGACTTTTCTGTTTTATCATATTATAGTTCCGACAGTTTTTGTGTCCATTTGTATATCTATATTGATGTCCCAAAATGAGGTAACAGCTTTATCCTCTTCCCTTATTCTATATTGCTGTTTCATCAGCTTCATCAAATTTATACATTTTCTTGGACAGATAAAGAGTTGAAAATAATAAAAATTAATGACTATAAGGATGTTTTTGCAAGACATATATTATAAGCCAGTGATTCCTATTTTATTGGGAAAGTTTTGCAATTGAATGGGTTGTAATTACTCATTAAACACACCCTCATTAGCAGTGCAAGATAATGTCACATGCAGTGTAGAGATTTAAAGGCAGGAAATTTATCATGAAATTTATCATGCTTTATTTCAGATGTACGATAACCAGAATTTTAATGGACAGATGCCCGAGAATATGCATCCGTTCGTCAGAAACAGTGACATGCCATCACTCATCAGTAAGTGCAGTCTCTATCATCCCACAAGTGTTATGTTGTGAAACAAAGGATTGCTGTATGTCAGCAAATCAACAGTGTTCCTGCAGATCCTTGAAACCCATAAAATTGTGGGCTTTAAAACCTAAAATTCAAGGGCTTGAAAGTCCTTTAAATATTATTTTTGTCCCCTCCGGTCATTAAAAGTCAGGAAATGGTCGATTTTGACATTAAGGGAGATTAAATCTACAACCTTCTAGCATTCATAACAGGCTTATTTATTGCAAAATGATGCCATCCCCAAATAAGTTCTTCAGTTGTTAGAGAAACTGTGGACTAAGCGTCTATTTTTGCCATTTGCTTGCCCACCATGCCCAAAAACTGAATGGTATTAGTCATCATTAAGTCATGTAGTTAGTCATTTATTCCTTGCATTTAGGACCTGCCAGTGATTATTGTCTCTTACAAAAATCAATAGGATTATCAATGGCTTTGACCAGAATCAATAAGATTATTTGTGGCTCTGACAAGAATCAATAGGTTTATCAATGGCTCTGACCAGAATCAATAGAATAATCAATGGCTCTGACCAGAATGAATAGGATTATCAATGGCTCTGACCAGAATTAATAGGATTATCAATGGCTCTGACCAGAATGAATAAGATTATCATTGGCTCTGACAAGAATCAGTAAAATATAAGTACAGTTTCACATGCTGGTTTGGCAAACTGTACAAGTTTTCAGATGAATCAAATTTCTGTTGCCTGGAAGTTATTAAAGAAAGATTGTGCTACTCTGTTAAGATATTTCAAGGCAAATTATGTGCAGTTGAAACTGAAGCATTTAGTCTTTTGGGTCCAACAAAGACAGTGCATTTCTGCTACAAATATTGTTGCCAGGCATTACAATTATAATAAATTCTCATGCTATAAAAATTATTTCTCAATAATTTTGTGTTGATAATATATGACAGTGTTCATGAAACTCATTCCTTATAAAACTGATAAAGGATCTCTGATCCCTTGCTGATAGTTGATGGTAACATTTCTCAGAACCATCCCTTGTGGTTTATCTAGTTAAATTGTGATTTGCTAACACGGCAGTTATTAGTAAAAAGATCAGAAGCCATACATATGAGCATCCCTGAGTCTGACATACTAATTAAAACTGTACAGCATATTCTGCTTCAGGATGTTGGGAAATTTCACACCCATTTCACAGTAATCAACGCTTTATGTTACTTCCTTTGCTGAACCAGTGTCAAGTCTTAGGATATTTATATTTGCAGAGTGACCCTGAGAGTAGGAAACTAGCTGTGTTGCTAAGGTTGTTTTGAAGTATTTGTTTTGTTCATGTAATATTACCTTGATCTATCTGTATTTATAACACGTTAAACCATTCACAACGTATCATATGAAAAATTGCTCCCACTTCAACAGTTCATGCATTAAATTGATGTTGTTATGTATATAATAGTTCAAGTATTTATTAGATGTATAAATAAACTAGAAATCTGCAGTCTACTGAATGCAAGCCTCAGCTGTTCACTTATTCGGCCTAATTTCCCAGGTTCATTTGTGACTGTACATTTGTAAATATTTATCGATGATGTTCTTCTATCCATATCATTTGACGCATCTACAGCAAAATCTAACCAATTCTTCATTGGCCAATTCCAGAAATGCCCTTAAGCTTTCATAAGATTCCATTCACGATTGTGTGTTTTGTTGTAAACAAACACTCATACACAACCACACAAATAGGAATGGACCTTACCCTCCTTGCGGAGGCAATTATATATATATATATATATATATATATATATATATATATATATATATATATTATAATATATATATATGTATAAATTTAATATATATATATATATATATATATATATATATATATATATAGTTATGTATTTAGTTATACATATACACACGTTGTAATCTCTAATGAACCAATAAAAGAGCAGTCTTTATTCCATTGTTCTAGTGCTATTGTCAAGGCTTTTCAAGTGACCGAGTCACCAGTTTGTTATTTCATTTCGGCAAAATGGCAAACAAATGAATTGAATTGAAAAGTGAGAGTACATTATGTTGGAAGCAGGAATTTAAAAGTGAATAAATAAGATTTATTATGTCATTACATCCCGCACTCAGGTGTTACCGCTTTTTCTGACCTGGGCTAATAAGGTTGTGTAAGCTGTGACAAGTTGTGTTTTTGTCAGGCCTGCAAGAGTGTCATTTTGGTTACATCAAATAGCTGAAAGGAGGGAGCTTCAACCTTGCTGTAGAATAACCGCTGATTTACAGGCAGCCTGCGATTGTGGCATTGAGGGTATGATGTACAGAAATTGTCCACCACAGGGCCATGATTGACACATGCACATCACAATAAGCTGCTAGGCACGACTGGGGCCTAGGGCTGCAGGCTACCTAAGGACTGCAAGCAGCTCATACCAGCTACCATCACAGCCACATAGAGCAGCCAGCTCTGTCATGGTCGTTCCTATATTGGCTGGCCACTTCCCATCCTCTGGCTGTTATCTGACAGCCAGCGCTGAAATACAGCAAAGCCATTCAGCGCCCCTCGTTTATCTATAATGAAGAACCCCTTACAGGTCGCCAGCCAATCTGACGGACTGGCACAACATGTTCTGTAGTCACTGCTGAGGAAAATTGAATCAATTTGCCTTCATCCATAATTTTCAGCCAAGGAGCTAATCTGTCTAAATGGCCTTTTCATATGACGACCGGCATGAAAAATTCATACACCCTGGTGAATTGCAAATTATAAACATGATATAAACTGTCCCCCGACGCAGGCAGTTTTCCCAATTAGCCTCAATGGGGCTTTTCAAAAAGTGGGATGTTCATTCCCAGTGTCATCACACGGGGACGATCGTGTAAATCAAATAGTGGCTCCGCAGCTCGGCGGGAATAAGAGCAGAGCCTGGAAGCTGTTAGGATGCAGTAGGCCACATCGCGCCCGACAGCCCATGTTGTTTTATGCCTGATTGGCCAGGATGGGGCAAGCAGAAAACCCGAATGGATTCACGGAGCCTTCATTGCCAGGTCTAGCCCTTTTGCATTATGGATGACTTTGGATTAGCCCCTACATAATTGGGCACAAATTGAGAAATCATCCTTTTTATCCATGCCTAGCATCCCCAAATGTCCCAGCTTCGGCCACAAAGATGTAGCCATGTTTTGCGGGTGAATGGCAGGAATTATATACCGAAGACCAGAGACCCTTAAAAATGAAACATACTTAATGTATGATTTTCTGCCTGACTTGATGGTCGAATTTGCTAAAGAAGGCCGCAGAAACACACGTTTTGGGAGTGTTCATTTGTTTTAAGGCTTATAACGCTAACATGTTAGGATTTCTTTTGCCTGTCTCTGTTTGTTACATTCCCCATGTATATCAGTTAAGGATCAAACTCTTTGGGGCTTTAGAGTTTTTTACAGTATTAACCTTGTCCCAGATAAAAGGGACGGATCGAGTCCCAGCGGGCTGAAGATTGTATGAAATGTCCGAGGCTGCATTTGGCCCAATAAAAGATTGTGGCTCAAAGATTGCGGTGATCTGTGAACTTGGGAGTTATATAGACTTGTTTCTGGCATACTATTGTTGTCAAATGTCTCTTTAATGTCTGTTTAACAATAAGTTCTGGATAAGTTTTTCTTGAAGATGTTAATCTTGTCATTGTTTGTAAAAAAAAACCATTACACTTAATTTTATCATGCTGATGTAATGCTGACAACAGCATTTCCAATAAAAAATGTTCTAAAGTTAAATAAAATCTAATACTACATCTCTTATCTCCCTGTGCTCCTTTTCTCTCCTGGTTTAGGTCTTTTCTCTTTTTTTTTTCTTCTTTTCTCCTTTGCTTTTCTTTTCTTTTGCTTTGTTCTAAAACTAACTTGATTTGAAATTTAAAAATCAATAATCAAAGGATATTTATATTATTTTATTGAAAATTCTTACACTGTATTTTACATGTATTTAACCAAAATTATTTGTTGTGGATTTTTTTAATTGAGAATATGTATTCGTTAAAGAAGATGCATGATGTTATGTTGTTTAAAAAAAGGGGGGGGGGGGGAGTTGGGGATAGGACATGCAGAATTGATCGACATAAATGAATCTGTCACAAGATGAGCGATCACTTGGGCAAATCTTCACCCTTACAGGTTAGCGGTGCCCTGGCACAGGAGACCACCCTAGCGTGTATACAATCACCGATAAGTGTAACTTACACACATTCACCAGGCCAGATAATTTACGTGGTAACCAAACAGTGGCGCTCACTTGGGAGCCTGTTTCTGCCATGACTTACCTGAGATGAACAATACCTTACCTTTATGCTCCATCTCGGTGATCAGGGAGACTGACAATGTGCCGAACTCCCTCGAGGGATCACTGATTTCAGAGATGTGTAACAAAGGATGATAGCTGTCCTATTTAATACAGCAATCTGTAACAACATTTGCTTGTACATGGTATTGATTTAATTTTATATTAATAACACTTGCTTTCATTGCTTGTATTGTAATGTTAAAGTGGTCCAGTTAATTTTAAAACTCTGGTAAAGAGAGATTTGCACACATCACACGTTTTGGTAGTACTGCCAAACAGCTTATGGTGCTGCCACCTTGTGGTGGGGTCTGGCACAATTTGCACAAAGGCCTCCCTTGATCACATTGTTTTCATGGACTTGTGTATACCGTGAAATGTTTATTTACATCATGGTAATTTGTTGGTTCTTTATAACTGTAAATAATGAGAATTGGACTATATAATTATTCACTATTTATATGTTTGAAGTTAAATTTGATAATAAACCATACATCGTCCTTGTGGAAGCAAGAAATGCACTCTTACTTCACATACAAGTAAAGTAACATAAACATTAAAAATCATCACTGGTACAAATTATGGTTCTGAGAGACCAGAATTTCACATGCTTACTTGCTGGGTCACTATATGTAGTGTAACAGTAAATGTTTTTATTGTGTAACAGTTTTGAGCTTGTTCTGTTTTTGTTTCAGATAAAAATAGTGAGCTGCCTTACTCCTCTCAGTCGTATCCTTCCAGAGAAAGGACCCCTCAGGTAAGTCCTCTCATCTGCTCCCAGGTGTTATTTACTCATTTTATAATATCTCTGATGTTTAGAAACCTTTCTTGTAGAAGCTTAGGTGTCTATTGCTCAATTTGCCATTATTTATATATTGTGTGCATGTATGGTGTCAGTTTGTTAATGTGGTATGTTTATGTATTCATCAGAGAAAAATATATTTTTTTTATTCATGGGGAAAATAATATATAAATATAATTGTTTTCTTAGATTTTAGATTTTTATTTGAAAGGTCTTGCAGATCACATAATTATGACTGACAGATTATATTAGCAATTAATAATTAGAATTTTGTGGTCACATAATTGTGACCAACAGATGTAATTAACAATTAGTAATTAAATTCAAAAGTACAACCAGAAAGCCAGAGAGGACATTGACAAGCATGCCATGGTTAGTTTCATTTTCTGCCACTAGGGGGCAGTAGAGGGTGGGTTACAGACAATATGCTTTGAAGGTTGGCTATTAAATGGTGGTGATGAGTAGTGTGGAGCCACAGGCAGTATAAACTGAATATACTGACTTGTAAACAAACCTAGAAAATAGATTATTTTTCCTTCCAAAATACACAGAGCACATGGGCATGGCTAAAAAGATTTTTAACTGGAATTGTAAAAGTTTTCTTCAAAAGGGAAGGGGGGGGGGGGGTGAGGGAGGGGAGCTTATTTATTGTAACATTTATCTTTTAAAAGGGGGTGGATTATATAAATAGAAATTGGAGGTGTTACATGAAGGATTGATCATCTTCATTTTGGTTAAAAAAGGAGGAAATAGATGGACCATATTTCACACTAAAATTAAAAACACATTGGGAGCACATTGGGAGACAGCATGTAGAGCTGTCAATATTTTGTTTGTCTCATTACATATCCGTCACTTTAGTTGGTAAGTTTTCATAATGGTGGAACGTGAAGGTTTGGTTAAGTTTGGCGAACTGAAGTGATCACTCATACAGTAATCAGATGGGACGAGGATGGCCACTTGTGACTGGGTAATAATGTCTTGATGGGTTTGTCCTCCCGTGAGGGGTTTGGTTGGCAGGAATAAGGCAGAGTTTAAGGTAAACTAATCAGATTATGGGCACCAATCCACCTGAGCAGTTTTGGGCGGAAAGCAAGCCCACTTCTGAAAGCAGATTACGCGGCGGCTTGTGTCTGACCTGTCTGCCTTTGCAGCTCCTGAGGGAGGGGTAATTATTAGCTTTCCTTTCGATGTACTCCACTTGCGCTCTCTGATCTTGACATCACTACAATTATGATCGGTCTGTGATAGCTGCAATGAGGATATATGGTACAAGCTTAACAATCGGTCGATTATCAAGGACTTGCATAGGATTAACTGTTACAAAGTGATTCATGTGGATTGTTTTCTTTTGTCTAATGGCTAGAGTAAAGTGCTCGTCATTTCAGTTGTCTCTGTTAACTCCTGTTAATCTTGTATTTAGGATGTCCGTTGTCCACAATTAATGTGTCTCAGACCCTTGGACAGACAGACATTGGACAGATGTCCTTCATATGTATAATTTGCTAAAAACACAAAAATGGAGATTTATATGTCTTTATCAGTTCAGTACTTGTGTTACTGCAGAAACTTTATAAACTATATAAATTCAGAAAGTATATATCCCTGAAATAAATATTTGATAGGAAAAAAACATAGAATTTGGAATTGTTGGCACAAAATTATTAAATTTGATAACATATTATTTGGATCAACTGTTACTAAGTAACAATTAAATAATCCAGAAATTCTATATATTATTATTTTTATACCAAATTTATTTGATTTTGTAAAATAACATTTGGATTAATCTTTATTTGATAATATTTAAAAAAATCTGGATATTTCAAGATGTTACAATGAAAAGCGCATGGCCATTTGTGAATAAGTGTCATTGTTGTTGAACCAAAATTATTTTATTTGGTAATATGCTCTTGGATTAACCATAATTAGATAAAGATTAGATTATTCAGAAATTCCAAGTTATAATAAATATTTGGTGGATATTGTCCATATATGTTTATTCAAAATCTGTAAATGAAAATAATTTTTTTAGCTAATATATTTCATAATTCCTTTTTTGTTAACAAAATATTTTCATTACCTTGGGTATAAACCAGAAAATAAATATAATTTTGTAGTTAGCTGTTCCCAACACAAAGTGAAATAGTCATGCATACCTTTTTAGGCATTCTAACTAAATAAGGCATTGATGCCCTGTTGCAATAAAAAAAGGTCTCCAGCTTTCATCAAGGTCACCATGGTAATAATGTTATTTTCTTTCATGTGCAATTTCATTATTGAGAAAATAAATTTTTTTTATTTGAATTATTGTATGACATTAATGATATATGTTAGGTTGAAACTTCCTTCAAAACAGATGGCAAAATTGATATGACATAAGACTTCCACAGTAATACTCTTTGAGACAACCCAGAAACCAAGTCAGATAAGAGATAGAGGATTATGTATGTGAAGATTAAGTCCTGCAGACAGCCACCTGTCTGAAGGATGGTGTCAGTGCCACCAGGTGCTGCCAGCACCAGCTCTGCTAGGAAACCCTGACCACGTGTGGACAGTCAGCACAGGACTGGTCCTGTTTGTAATCATTACAAATATAAGGGTGCTTGCTGGTGTTTTTACAAGTGGCTGGTGCATTATGGGCCTCTAATTAGCATGTTATGGGCAAACACACCCCCACAACAAAGCTGGAAACAGTTTACCTAATTATTTTGCTACGGTCTTCATTATCTTTTGATCTGCGACGGGAGCCATGCGTCCAGCGTGTGTTGAACGTATCTACAAAAACATGAGCGAGAACGGGGATACCAGTGCTGAGAGCCTGATCCTTCAGTGCCTGGTCAGTGATGCAGCTTTTGCAGACAGCGCCATCCCAGATTGTTGACCTGTTACATAAACAAAAAGCATGGCTGGCCAGTCACAGTTGACTTTTTAGTGGATGTTCTAATCCTTTGATGTTTGTATTAAAACACATTCAGATGGATGACTGTTAATATACTGCTAGGCCACCTTTGATCTTCAGTTGAGTGTCAGAAAAGCATCTTCCATTAAATCATTACACAATTAAAGTATGTCCCCATATTGATTTGTCTGAATGAATAAAAACTTTATTCAATTCCACCATATGGTAATTTCAATCCATTAGGAAATCAGCATGTGCAAATGCATTTTGTTCTTCGAAAAGGGGGACATTAAATAGTCTGTGGTGACACACATACATTAATGTTTTAGTGGTGGTCTGTTAGTATAATCATCTCTGAAAAGACACCACCCAAAGGAATGTCAATTAATATTTAATTAATTAAAATAAGCAATGGTGTTATGGTTTCAGAACTATGTTTATTTATGAAAATATAAAAACTAAGATAAATATATTAGAAAACTATTGAAATGTATTTGGGGGGGGGGGGGGGGGTAGAGGGGTGCAAATACATTAATATGGGTTAATAAAGGCTTAATATGCAAATACTATGCTGATATAGTCAAGCTGCAGTTGAAAGTCTATATGAAAGCCTCAAATTTTAAGTTTCTTACAGCAAAATATAAATGCCAGATAAGGTTTCATATCAGCAATATAATTTTAAACTTAATCACCTTTGAACCAAAAAAAAAACCAGGTTCATTGGGGATTAAAAGAGATGATTAATTTACTTTTTAGATCAGTTGAACTCGTGAAAAAGGTTCGTGAGGATCTCTTGTGTTCTTTGGTGATTTGAATTCAATTCAGAGTTAATACGAGTATACAAAACATAATACTATAGGTTTACGATTTAGGGTCCGCTTCACCATGTCATGCGATGATAGAAAGAGAATCGTTCTCAGCAGATGATGTTCATTGATTTTGTTGAAAAGTAACGTTATTCGTTATTATTTCCTCAATCATGTTAGAGAACCACTGTGACATACCAACATATTCTCCAGCTGTGCCCCAGTTAAGGTCAGACCCACTCCACAAACACAAAAAGATCCTCTTTTATTCATTAAGATCAAGTGCCACAGAATATTAAAGTCTATCAGCCGAAAAAATACTGCAGAAGAAAAAAATAAGCAAATATGTTTTGTTTGAAAAATGCTTGCATTTAGGATAAGTAAAAAAATTCTCATCCTTAAAGTTCATATATATGAGTTTTTGTGAGTTGAACAGAATTATAAAACCACACTACCTGTGATATTTTGGGGTTCACAGAGGGCGTGTCTGTTGGATAGAGAGAAAGAATGAGGGGATGTGAAGTATTAGTGATTGGGACCCGATGACTGGTGGGGGTGCTTCAGTCAGACTTCCTGCACCTGAGACCAGCTGGCCGGAGCTCGAGAGACCTGTTCCCTCGGTCTCAGGTGATCAGCTCTGATCCGCAAAGATCCGGATGCCCAATTACCTGGCTTGTCTCAGACAGGGACAGTCTCCAAAATGCCGCCTCAGATTTTGTCAGAAAATATCTGAAATAAATCTATTCAGAATTTATCTGTTTTATCTGTTAAAAATTTATGCTTTTGAAAGTCATATTTGAATATAACTATATTTAAAAATAGTAATAATTATATCTGATTTTATCTTATCATCATTTTTGTATCATTAAAGTGAAAAATATAATATTCTTAATATTTTTAATATTATTACTTTTAAGATAAAGTTATTAAATTTGTAATGATATATTTTAATGGATACATAAGATAAAGAAGTAAGTGATAATAAATGATATAAAGTATATTTAAGAGAACATGCAATTACATAATGATCATATTAATACATTAAGAAAAATTTATTATATACATAGTAATTAATAGACATTAAGATAATGAAATATAACATAGAAAAAAATAAAGATAAATAAATTTATAGTGACTTTTATAAGGGAATGACTTGTTTAATAAATAAATGAAGGAAATAATCATGTACCAGGAGAATTTTTTATGTTATTGTGTATTTTAAAAATTATATACTTTAATTAATTGAAAGATGAGAAACCCCCCAAAAACTTACTCAGTCACAGACAATTTATATGTCTTTGCAAGTTGGTAATCTTTTGATTAGACCAACTGTCAAACTTTAACTTTGGTATAATTGTTTATTATATAAGTATAATATTTGACTTAATAGTCTGTTATCATTTCTCAGCCCAGCTGTTCACTGCAAGTCTTAATCCTAAAAGGAAAACAAAAATTAAATATAGTTTGTGTTATGGATATATTAGAATAACAGTAAAGTTTTCAAACAATAATACGATATGATTAAACATGAGTATCACACTTTGTATACGACCCCCAGGTGGCTAGCTGTCTATTGTGATTATTTTTATGACGATGCCTCGAGAAATGAAAATGACGAGGTTTTGAAGTATTCATGGGCTTGGTGATCTCGGCGGTCTAATGAAATCTGTACGGCAACCTGCTCCCTCTATCTTCCTTAGCGTCCGGTGGCGGCACGCCGGCCTTCCACTGCACCACTTTGTCACACTCTCGGCTGACACTGAGGCGAGATTTGTACACCTTAAAGCTGCCACTGTAGTCGCTGTCTTAGCCTCATGTCCAGCATGTTCCCAGTGGCAGCTTTCTACAATAATTGGATCTATTTTTATCCACAGTTTTACATCAGCCAAGTAAGCTATTGTCTAGCAAACTGTTTGTGGTCATTGTTTATGTGTATGCTTGCTTTTTTGCCTGGATAATGATGTTATAGGTGTATAAACAATAAGTATATTGGTGCCTTTGAAGTTTTACCCATAGCATAGTGTTAATTCTTTATTTTCTGTTTGGGAGAGGTATAATAATAGCTTTCTTGTGCCGATGGTTTATATAAAAATTGAAATGTGTGTTATATTAAAGTATTTGCAAAGAGTGGTTGATGTGTTGGCTGTGTCTGTATGGGTAATATATCATGACATCGTGTATGTATCATTTAAAACATTGTATTCTTCTTGTCTTACCATATGTAGATTAGTGTTTGGCTGCCTGTCAGTGTCATATTAATACCATGATATTTAAAAGTTGTGACGTTTATTTAGTATGAGTGATTGTGTGTTTTGTGATATTTTCCTTTTTTGTGATAACTGTACTTTCATTCAACTCTTACCTGATTAAACTAATTTGAAACATTTCAATCAAGAAAACACAGTGATATTTTCTGGGTGTAATATCAGCTTTTGTCAATTTTTGCCTACTACCAACTTTAAAATAATATGGAAACTTGACATGTGAAATAACAGTACACCAATCAAATCAAATGTTTTCTGATGCAGTTATCACCTTTTTTACAGCTGTGAGATATTTCAGTGTTACTGTCATTTGATAAAGAAGGCATGAGAATAAAAATGAATTTACACCTTTTCCAAATTTGAAAAGATTGTATGACCTATGATATGTCATGAATCTGTTATCTGGCCAAACTGCACGTACAGCTCCCTAACCTTTACATTAAATTGTACTGTGCAACTTTCCATTGTTCTGAAACTTAAACCAAGAAAATTTTTAAATGTTTCAGAAAAAAGAGAGCTAATAATATACAGGCGGGTAGCGTCTTTGCATCAAAATATTATTGTACCAGTATCTATGAACTGGTCAAATGAGATCATATGGTTTTGATCACAGTGTCCAATTGCTGTTTTATATAATTAGCCTAATTTGATTTTGCTTTATTTTTCAGGGGATGTTAGGGAACAATTTATCAATGACACCTCCAGATCCAATGTCACCTACAGGTAAATGATCCTTGTATTTCTGTTTTACACTTTATATTCTGCAGTACACTCTAATACACTGAACAAACTTGTAATACCTGCTTTGCAGCATGTATGTGTACTCCCCCAAGTCTTTCCATGTAATAAAAGGGTGCCTTTGTACATTCACTGAATAAAATGTGATTTTCTATTATTAAATTTAGTTTGATTATAGTTGAGTCTCATTTAAATCATTAATTAAACTTAATTGTATGTACCAGGCAGTAAAAACGTTGCATATATTTATCATTTTTATTTTTTTTAATATAAGCTTATCATTTATGTAATACCAGTTTAAAAAATGGTATTTGTAAATAATTTTATCAGTTGCTTTTTTAAGAAACTTCAAATCTGTCTGAAAATTTATATATAGTGATAAGATTGATATCATTATATTATAAGATTGATACAGTACTAGAAAAAGTATTGATAACATTGAAAAATCATGGGTAAACAAGATTTAAATATAACAGGAATATTTGGATGAATTCTGCAGTGATTGTTTACTGATGCAACTTGAGCATAATCCAGATATAGTATATGCTGCCAATATGATATTATAAGATAGATATTGATAATTAGTTAATTGGTAATTATTAATTTATTTCACCCTCAGCGGGGAGAGGAGGCTCCAGCAAATACCCCACAGCACCACCAAAGAGAAGTAAAAGACCAGGCGCGGTAAGTCTCTGGGATTTCTCTCATTCTCTCTGTGTTTTGTGCAGCTGTCCAGTCAAGTCATGCAAATTGTGTGCACGGATTTTGGTAGTCAGTAAATTAAGAATTCCCCATATTGAAGTTTTCCAATAAGTAAATAAGTTGCGTGTTTATAACCACAAGTAATAGAAATAAAAGTATTCGTTTTCTCAGTAATATAAATAGTATGAGATTGCTTTACTTATGCATGAAATGTAACAATTCATATTTTGTAATATCTCCTGGTCCACCACTTCAGCATCAGTTGTTCAGGAAGAGTCTAAAAAAAACCCCTAGATTTCTCAATTTGTGCACAAGGGAATCACCCAGTTGGATAGGTTTTGGAGCACTTTGCATAACCTTGAAACTTGAAAATACCATTTGCACAACCTGACTGGAATCCAGCATTGGTATTCCAGCCTTTTCCATTGCATTTTTAATACACAGTAGTTTTAGTCAAATGATCCTAGACACTTTTTCAAGGATTTATTTGGAAAAAACAGTGACCAAACCATTGTAAGTAGAGGAATATTATATTGTGAAGCCACATATCTAACTTGGCCTTTTGAGGAAGATGGCCCCTTTAAAAACTAAAAATTTTATTTCATTAATGTTTTCCCAACTGGTCTCAATACCAGCTTAAAAAAACGAAATCCCTGTTATTCAGATATCTTTATGGTTATAAAATATATATGATGATTACTAATATAATTCTTTTATTTGTTGAATATTAAAAAAAAACATTTAAAAACAAATATCTATATATATATATATATATATATATATATATATATATATATATATATATATATTAATTATTGAAAATAATTTACAAAATTGTTGAAAATTGTTAAAGGAAATTTACAGATTTTTTGCCAGATGTTGCAAGATTTTCTTTTTAGAAATCCACTTTTGTTATCTGTCGACTTTTCCCTCATTTCTGTCAGTGTCAAGAACCCTACTTAATATAACAGTCTGTATGCTTTTGTCAGTGATTTTAGGTTTTCAAAAAAAAAAAAAAACTACTTTGCTTACAGACTTTGTTTTCTGCTGTCAGTTTAAATGCTGCTCTTTATTAATATTGATTAATATACTCTTATGTTTAGGGTCAGTTTCCTGTGTGTTTTTGTAGTTATATTGTGTGTTCATGTTGTTGTAGTCTCATTTTAATATAAATCTTTTCAACTGCTCATCCGACCAGTAAATGACATGGCAAGCAGTGTCCATTGGGACATCCATTGACAATTTCAAAATCCTTCTTCCCCTAAATTTCTCGATTAATTTTGTTTCTGTTTGTTTTATCTGTTAGGGCTATAGATGGGGCTTTTTAAACTTCAGCCAGTTAATTATGCAAAATTATGTAAATTTATATAAAATTGCAAAAAGGGCTTCTCCTTAATTTCTTTTCTTATTTCGTATGTGGTTGTAACCTGCTGGTGGTGTCAACTTAGGGGACCCACTTTCTGTGATTCAATGCGTATAATGCATAAATGTGAAATTGCATAGAATTTTATGATGTGGGGGCACTGAATGAACACTCATATCATTGACATTTTTGTTTTTCTTTAGCATAGTACAGTTAAGAAAAGATAAAAGAAGTATCATTAATTACTACATTTATAAAAGTAAGGAAATGAAAATTAAGGTTCATGTTGAATTCACTTGACCCGTCAGACTTTTATCAAAATTGTATGTTATGCTGATTCAGATGCTACAACTATGGTGGCAGCCAAACTGTTATCAGGTTTGAGTGTTTGAATGTTTAAAGTTTCAGCTGTTCTTGTTGAGTTTGTGCCTGTTGAGGTACATTATCTGTTCTGACATGTTACACAACACTGTCCTTTTTTTTGATGTTGAAATTTTCAGATCTCCTATACATGGTACAAACAACTATTTAGAGTGAGCATATATTAAATATTAAATGAAATTATCTTAAATTAGCAAATAATTAATATTAAATGATATATTCTCATAAATTAGCATATATTGATGGCTCAGGCATCATTTGTGTAAACCTTGAAACCTTCACATCCAAATTAACATCCCAATGATTGCCACAAAGTGTTTGCTTTTCAATGAAATTGCAATTAAAAAGCTGAGAACTAATTGTTTATGCATTGATTTACAGGTGTCTTCAATAATTCTACCTTACGTTTGTTCAATTCAAACTTTGAAATGAAAAAAAACTACTGACATTTAAAAAAAAAATAATAATATAATTACAGGAAATAATTGATTGAACAAGAAGAGTTATGTTTGTTTAGTGGATTTCAGGATAATGATAGTGGGCCAAGAGAGTAGCTAGCAGCTGTTGCTGATCTTGATATTAAAAGTTATTCTTTGGCAGTAACAAAGCAGGTTTACTGTTGACTGTTGTTTCATCTGTGTTGAATGGTTAGAATGATCAGAGTGATCTCAAATGTTGCTTTTATTTGAAACTTGAGAAAAGAAATGAATGTGTATGTGTACATTATCCTGAATACAAGTTTTATTTGTGCTGGCTTTTTTTTTATTATAATAGTTTTTTAATAACAAAGTGAAATCAAAAGTTCCTTTAAAGTCTTCCCCCCCCAAAAAAATAATATTTTCTTATGATTTTTAACGTTCCATTACCTATGGCTAAGGACATATTTAGGTTTTAATTTTGACATTTTTTTTAGGATTTTTTAGGTTTTTTATTTAGTAGTTTTAATTTTTAACATATTTTAGAAACGCTTGCATATTCCAGTTCAATTCTTGGTACCCCCTTGTGGATATTCAGTCATAATTTGATAATTAATATGACATTAGTATTTACTCTTCATGAGTGGGGGGATATACGTTTTTGGCCGTACAGCACACAGACACTTTAATTGATTCTCTCAGCTTCCGCATACCACGTTTCTGTGTTTATGCAAAAGTGGATGTATGCATGCATGGGATGAATTTAGATGAAACGTTATTGATGAATTGATTTCACCGGAGGGCTTATATTGCGCTGTAGGTGTATTTATTTTATTCCACTGTTTGCACATGTGTGGATGCGAGCCTTCATGCTAAACATTCACCCAAGCTTATTTACAAAGACCTCTGTGGAGACCGGATTTTGATATGTGTAGAACAGTGTGTAGCGTTCAGACCAATCGATAGCCTTTTCATCCTGTATTGATTAACAATTTGTACATGTTTTCTGCTGTATTTCCCATTTTATAAGCTAAGAGTGCTCCAAGGTTAAAATATATGTAGCAGCTGTGCTTTCATTATTGTACATTATACCCATAAGGAATGTAAAATGTACTTTTTTTGCTATGTTCTGAAAGTGTTGAAACAGGTTTTATATTTTCATATCAACAAAAATTTTAAAAATTTACCAAGCAATACAAATTACAATTAATAATGCAATACAATAATTATGATATATCATAAGGTCATAAGTTCTTTAACATATAATTTCATATTGTGGTAAAGTGGAGCGATAATGATAATTATATTATATTATATTATATTATATTATATTATATTCCATGTCATGCTGTGTCAGCAGAAACATTGTATGGTTTCCACTGAGTCAGGATCAGGCAACATTTCCAGATCCAGAGTTTTATGGTTGATGGACTGGGGCTGCCCTGACTGTCGCCTGGTCATTGAGATAACACTGGCAGGTATTTAACAGTCACATTCAGGGCTGAGGCAGCAGCCCAACAGTCAGACAGTAAGACTTGTTGAGCTGTGATTAGATCTGTTTCCCTTATGCCTACAGGCATGGACGTCTGGGAAGTCATTGTGTACAGGATAAACTTGGGATGTGAGAAATTAGCTTGCTCATTGGGGATCCATTTCTATTGGAAGAGCAGGCCAGGGGAAGATTTCTGGCTATTATTAGTTTGAACTGTAGATTCAACATTTACCTGCCATTTTGCCAATTGTTCTGATTTGTGACATGCGGGGTTTGTTCAGCAGTTAGGCAAGCTATTTTTGCGTGCCAGTTATGGGTGGTTGCAATCGCCAGTTGGATCAATTGGATGACAAAGGCTATGTGTAATTGGGTCATGGTGTTGTGGGCTGCATGGCTATTGTTGCATAGCCAAGCCACTTGGAGGATTTAGTTAGTCAGGGTTGGTGGTGGTCACACACAAAGGCTCCCCAAGGGCAAGGAAAAGGGGGAGGTTACAGGGTGATTTTGATGGATAGGGTTTGCTGCTGATGAGGCAAGCTGATAAGGAAACTGGAGCTCTAACCATGCCAAGCTCACAACATGTACACAGGAGGGCATGTCACATGGACCCCTGAGTCTGTGTTGTGGGGCTTCCTGGAAGGAAACTACAGTTGACCTCTAAGCCCAGAATTACCGGAGCCCTCTAGCTGTAGGAGAGTAACCTGATATCTTTGGTAGCACTTTCCGTGCACATACACAAACCCTGACTGTACTAGTGTTTACTAGGCAACTGGCATGATAGTAACCAAAATGTGGGTTAGAGACAGTAGCAGCTACACAGAGCTTACACCCCTTCAGGTAACTTTACTATATAATACTGGTGATGGTAGACTTGGGTTTTGTCTTCTGGCTTGGCTGCCAGGTGCTGTGGCTGTCAGCAAATCTGCAGCCTGTGAACATGTGCAGCAGAGACTAATGGCTAGCACGTGGGAAGCAGGAATGGTGTTTATATATTTCGTACTTTGTGGGCTGTACTTGTTGTGACACAAAATGGCAAGCTGCCCCTTAAGGTGACACAATATGGCCTGGTCTCCCCTATTATCATTTGTGGTATATGACTAGCAATTATTATTCATAAATCCTTAGTATTTAACACAGGTTTGCCCCTCAGGACTTTGTCTTGGGAACAATAGATTGCTTTGGATTGTCCTAAAATAAGCCTCTTATTTCATGTTATAGCTATAGTAATGAGTAAACATTGCACAAAGTCACTAAATTGTTGGGTACCGTACCCCTGAATTACAAGAAATCTTGGATCAGGGCAGTATGGGTATAACTGAGCACAGGAGGGTAACTAGTTGCTGTATTAAGAAGATTGTTTAACCGTTATTTTTTGCCTGTACGGTTTACCAAGCTCACCATGAAAACACATATGTAAGGATTAATAAATTAATGAAGGTGATAAAATTATATGATCTTTATAAGTGGTGGGAGTCGGTTCCTTTTTCATAATCGATCATCGGTTTGAGCAAACCGATCGATGATCGATTATTAATCGGTTCAGATAAATATAAAGAAATATGCAATTATCTGTGAAACTGTACTTCATTTAACCCAGCTCACATGTCTGAGTAATTCTACCTTAAGAATATGAATTCTTGCCTTTTTAATTTTCCTTTTAATACTTAGTTATGCTTTTCCAAGTATTATTTTAATTAATTATAATAATCAAGAATTAAACCAAAATTTATTAAGTTCTCCATTCTTGCATCTACTGTGTTATGCTAAGTTACAAATGGAAGTTATTTGGGAACAAAGACTCATTATATGAAGTGCGAAATTATGTAAAAAATTAATCTTGTCTCTAACATTAAGGCATTCTGGAAAAAAGTTATGATTATGGTGTAATCGATAGTTGCCTTTGGTAATCGAGCGCTTGAATGTGGCAGCAAAGCGACTGACTTTCGATAAAACTCGATGATCAGCCCATCAGTAATCTTTATAATGAATTAATATTTTTTATCGCAAATTTGGTCCGTGACATTATGGATATTATTTAATGGTACATACATATAGGTTTAATATGCATTGACATATTTGATTTTCTAAAGAAAAATAATAAGAATAAGTAGCAAAGGTTTCAGAACCTGTCATTCACAAATGTCATAATGAATTATGTTAACAAGTAACTTAATTTAAATACAGTTTTAAAATATTACTTGAGTTAAGTAAACATTTAAAAAATACAATTACTAAATAACTCATTTTTCATGCAGGTTTTAAATTTGTCAAAAATACCTGAACTTGACCTTTGCAAATGGCTTAGCCCTATTTTCTATTTTTTTTCCTATTGACATTAATTTTGAATATTATGAATTTATGATTTTGTAACATGTAGCTTGTTCTAGCTTTGTCTAATGTGACCGTACAGTTTTGCTGGGCCTGGTTCCTAACACATCTTGATTTTATTGGTTGCCTGCCTGTGTACACAGAGTGATTATGTTTGGTAACAAGGGTTTTATGTTCCTAAATGTTCCATATTCCATATCCCCATGTATAACTGCAACAGCAGGACAAATGATGGCTTTAACAGACGCAGCCAACCAGATGGTATCTCAATCAAGCCACAGTGAAGGTCGCTCCATGACCTCTGTTCATACACTGGTACCTCAAGTTGGCAGTGCAAATCCTTCTTTATGCGACAGTAAAAATACAAGTTTATATCGTGAGTTTGTCCAGATGGATGATATACACAGCCTCAGTTTGAAAATGTCATATTGATGTCTGCTGCAGCATCTTCCTGGGAAAAAAATGACAAATATGTGAAGTATTTCCTTTAGGGGCAGTATATACCTGAGATGAGCCAGATAATCCTGTTGATGCATTACATGTAGTTCCAATACTCCTGAAGCTGAAAGCCTGAAACAATTTATGGAAATGTTGTAATTAACTCTTTTTTTTTTTTTGGTCACTTGAGGCCAATTAAATGCTTTGGAAGGGGGGGGGGGGGGCTGAATATATCCAATAATCTTGACATTGGTATGAAAGTGACCATTTGAAAACAGTTCTGTTTTGACATTTTAAACTGATTCAGTGAAAGTTTCTGCCATTATTATGATATGTTTACAGCAAAGGTGCGTGTATGTATCTAGCTATATTTAAAATTATCAGTTGAAATTTGAATACAGTGAAACCTGTCTATAAATACCATCTATCTGGACCGTGGACAGAGAGCAGTCACATTGGTTATTATTGACCTGTCTAATAATCCCCCTTTGCATTAAGACCACTTTTGGCCAGTCTCACATATAGTCTTGTTATAGTGGTTTCATAGTATATGCTATGAAGGGCTACTGGTGTTGGTCACAGAACTAGTGAAATTTTTACTTCCCTGGCTTCTTTGCTGAGTGCAACCTGGAACTTAATGGTTATGGAGGACATACTTTTTTTGTTGACTGCACTAGTGAAATATTTGCTTTACTGGACCCTTTGGCTAGTGTTACTTTTCCGTCATATTCAGCCCTTGATTATTTATACACTTTTGAGTGGAGTGTGATACAGTGATCACAGGCAGCACAGGGAGGGGATGCCCTCAGAGTGCCTTTTACCAGACAAAGGCGTGGAGTACATTCAACAGGTCAGGACAGATCAATGATTTTGCACAGGGCAAGAGAGCTTGCTCAGATCGATGGCTTCCCGGATGGAGCGGCCAGGGTCTGACGTGTTTACTTTAATCTCCGTATTGATTTCTGTCCCACTTGGCCTTGCTGGAATATTAACAATAATCCCTGAACATGGCAGATATTCATTAAAACCCCTTCAGTCATTTGTATTTTCACTCACACAGGAAAACTGTATAGCTTTCAGCCACTTTTGATTATCTATGATGTCAAATAGATATTTATTTTTAGAAATATACTGTCAGTGATAATGCTTGCTTGTTAGGTTTGACATGATAACTCTACACTATTAGTTCCACAGAAGTTAACTTGTTATGAAAACTTATATAATTTTAGAATCAACTCCTCCATGTACCATACTTTGTTTACCTATAGTAGTACTACTCCTAGCAAACACCCAATTCAGGTAGACACCCTACCATGATAGACCAAGAATAATATATGGAATTTTGCAACATTATATCCTTTAGAAATTTGTAATGTCATAATTATCAATTAATTAAGAGCTTCCCTCATTTCCTCTGTCTCTACTTCCTCTCTCTCTCAATCACACATTTGCTCTCTGTTATGCATATATACCCAACAAGCACACAAATCATTATGATGAATAAGGAAATGATCATGCTTGAAAAAAAATCTCTCTCTGTTGTGTCTCTCTTTCTTTCTGTCTCTTTCTCTCTCTCTCTCTCTCCCTCTTTCTCTCTCTCTCTCTCTCTCTCTCTCTCTATATATATATATATATGTTTGCATGATATTTGGTATGTTTTATAAACCACTTCCTATGAAAACAGCAGTGGTAACATCATCCAAACAAGTAATATAAATACACAGTTAAAATGCTATAAATACTATCTGACAATGGTCTGAATATTTGCCTGCTTTGAACATGTACTGAGGGAGGGGGTTCACGATAGTCTTGGCCGGGATCCAGGGAGGGGCAGCAGGATTAAAAAAATAGGCCTAGAAATCGGAGGTGACTAAGATATCTGATTTTGATCGTGGGTGTAGATTGTTTTGATCTGGAGTCCGGAGCATGGGGGCTCGCTAGGCGCACATTGGCTTGTATTAATGTGAACATCCCAGGTAATCAAGCGACTGGCATCTGGTGAAAAGTGAAAACATATGCCTCTCATCACCAGTGCCCCCTACCCAAGAACAACAGTATCAGTTTTCATGAAGAGGCATCAGTGAGGCTGCTCCAGGCTTCAAGGGGGCAGGGTTGGAGAAATGAGGAAATGTATACAGGCAGCATGGGTTTTTTTTAGATCCAAGGTTATTATTAGGAAATTTAGTTAAACATTCATGGAATTAGTTAATTTGAACTTTTCCACTGTGGATAATCTAAATTTGATTTAGGGTATGAAACTCATAAAGAATGCATAATTATCCTAGAAGTTGGTAACTTTATGATCATGTTGGTATTAATTCATTATATTTATTATATTTTATCTAAATGATATAAGTTCTCAGTTAAATGTATAAATAATAGAATGGAGGACTATCAGGTTAGAAGGCCAGGTGTGGCTGCTCAGTTTAACATTTGGGATTAGTTTGTCGTGGCCTGTCAGTACATAGCCCAAGTGGTGTTGTTTATTTGTATATTTGTCGTGACCACTTTCTGCTGTAATTGGGGGACAAAAACGTTACAGCTGTCCACAAGCCACTGGTCAAGGAACACCAGCTGACCGGCCTGAAGGCATGTTTGTGCTTATTGCTGGTAAAGCACTGCTGCAGCATTGAATGCTGTGAGTGATGCAACAGCCTGCTTAATCATTTCCACATACACCTACAAGGAGTCTTCTTATGGGGTTTCCACAGCTCACTTCCCCCACGGGGTCCCCCACTCAGTCCTGGACCTGCAGTACACTGAGTGGGTAGCCATAGCCAACTCTTTTCAACTTTTGACAGGCTGTACCCCTGACATGGCTAGGCTGTTGCTGTGCTTATGTATGAACCTCACCATCATTGGCTATACTACAATCCAAAGCTAACGTTTTAAAGGAGTTTTAAAAGTTCAAGTAGGAGAAGTTGATACTGTGATCTGCTGGTGTTATTAGCACTGTGGGCTTCTGATGTGATACAGCTTGTGTTGAACGTTTTCACCTACGCCAGCTTTCTGCACGAGGTGCACCATAACAACTGAGCCTGGCTGCTGTTCCACGTTTGTCACTGATGTTTTACTTTCCGCGGCCACGGTACCAGGTGGGCAAACTTTATGCTGACTTGTTTGTTTCACATCCCCTCGAGTTGTTTTACCATCTCTCTATTGGTGAAAATCTGGCTCCTTTTCTTATGCAGTTATCAAGTTTTGAAATATCTTGAGAACAAAGGATAAGAGAGTGGGTGCAGTATCCAAAATATGATTTTACCTTTGTGTGTGGGTGTGTATACATACATATATAGTGTACTGTATGTATATATAAACACAATATAAATATTACATGTATACTAAATATATAAATATAAATATATTGTTTTCTTGTATGTATATACATGCATTCTTGTATATATGTGCTTTCATGAACTATTGCAAAATATTGGTAAACTTTTGATTGATTTTTCTATGCTGGTATGGGGTATATAAAATACTTAAATTATGAAGTTTTGTAGTATGATAGACAACATTATGCATATATTAGTCTGCTAATAATGCTAAAAACAATAATATAGCATGTAGCAACCATTGTGGTACTTCTGTATAAAGATAACCAGTATTTTTTTGTGTTTGTATTTTGGTATAACGGTAATATGTATTAATGATACAGTATTTGTTGACATTCAAGTGATGTAATAACAGTTCCTGGTCACCACTCTTGACCTCTTGTGGAAAGTATGTTCAGTGCAAGATGATTGTATGTGAAAAATTTGTGAAAGCAAGCTAACCCAAATCCTGTGCAGTTCCGGCGAAAAAACCACACATGCGCAATTCATTGCTGAATGTCACCACAAAAAGGGGACCCTTCCTAGATCCAGGATGGTGTGCTTCTGCTCGTCTTGAGACACTTTTTGCGGTGTCGGTTGGGGGGGGGGGGGGGGGATAGGTGGGTTGAATATTATACAAGTGTTTTATCATACATCATCTATGATCTAAATTTGGAATATTTTTGTATTTAATTACTTTAAATTAGAACTGAATTGATAATAGATTATCTTGGTTACATTTAAATTGTTGTCCTTTCCTGTACCTTATATATTTATTTAGGTATATATTTTAACAGAAATATTGAGATTCTTTTATGAAAGTAATTTATATGTGCAGCTGGTCTAAGAGTCAGGTGTTACAGTTATTTTTCTGATAATCATTAAAAATCTTAATATCTTCTCTGAGATAAAAAAAAATGTATCCATTATTTAATTAATGCCATCTGCATCCTCAAAGCAAAAATTACATAAAATAAAATGTAAAAAAAAATGATATATTGGAAATTCTGCTTCCAATATTTCTTTTTATGAAAAGTTTATAATAAAGTTGGAGAAAAACTTTAGACATTTGAAATATGAAAGCAGTCCTGTTGATTCAGTTGACTTTAAATTGAAATTTGAAATTGCTTGATAAAATAAATACAACAGGGGAAAAAATGAATATAATTGGTTATGAAAAAAATGAATAGCAGCTTAATTACAGAGAATAAAGTTAATTAATAGACCATCATAAGCCGGGTCCTGTTTAGTGCACCATGTAATAAACCAGGACCTTGACTAATAGGTGTTTTTCTGGAACATGTCAGGGAAAAGAGGGACAGCATAAAACCCTAAGGGTGTTCAAGAATGGGGTTGTCAGCAAGTCCTCTAAGCTACTGGAATGTATCCCTTTATGTCCTGTAGTCTCGTCTAGTTTTGGTTAGACTAACTGCTTTCAAGGTTCTCTGTATACCAGTAAATTAGGAAACATGTACACAGTGTAAACCTAAACCAGAGACTGGTATCAGAGGTGGAAAGAGTTAACCTCTTTGTCAAAGTGTATTATTATGAGAACCTCTGTGGCTGGTCCACATGTTATGATACCAGCATGATTATTTATTAAAGACACAGCTTAAGTATATAGGTAGTGTAGGGATTCTTTATTATTGTGCTATTTTGTACACACTCCTACTACTAACTGTGTACTGTATAATATTTAAAAAAAAAATTAATTTAGCAGCATGCTTAAGAATGTCTTTCTTTTATAGGTATAGTCTGCTCATTTAGCTAGAATATTAATTTATAATTCAGACAATAAATATCACTCTCGTAAAATCATTTGTGCTTATTTCACCCAGTCAACTGAATTTAATATAAAGAATTATTGAGAGAATGAGAAAAATATACAAGTAAGGAAAGGGAAAGCTAAATTATAAATATAGTGTCTTAAATTTACTTGCTTAAGATATCACACACTTAGGTCATGGTATGTTGTTTTTCTTTTGAAATTAAAGTTGCAAATTTTTTGCTTTAAAAAGCAAATGTCTTTTACATGTTTTTAAATTACTGAAACATAGTAAAATGCATTTCTATGCAATATGCAAAATAAGAAGGTTAATAATGAAAATTAGATGGCTGATTCATAAGAAATCATGAGGTACATTTACATCATCATCGTATTACATAATTTTAACAAGTGTATACATCCCATAATTGTAATGTAAACATCGCAGGGTGTGCGTTGACAAAACCAGGAAATCAGGAGACTCCCTGAATTTGCAGGGATGGGTTGGTTTATTTGTCTTCTTCATCCCTGATACGGCAGCAGAGGCTAACATTATATAAGATGTCATTACACTGTTACTATGAACTGTAGCAGGTCCCCATGCATATCAACTACAATTTGGGTGGTCCCAGCAATGGGATAGACCTTTTTTCCTGTAGGGCTAACTTCAGGGTCTGCTAGCTCTTGATTTTCTCTTTTCACTTCCTTTATTAAAACTTTTTTGGCCATTGTGCTGCGTGTTAAGGAACTGCAAATGTGTGACTGTGTTTAAATGTTGTGTGGGTCTTGCTTGATATGTAATCCTGGACATTTAGCAGTTTTCTCAGACCAGCCCAGGTTTTTTCAAGCATCTAATTTTTATGGAAAGCTCAGACCTGCATTGGGTTTCATGCATATGTAATTTCAGTGTTGTCTGACCTGAAGATAGGTCTTTTCCTGGCATAAATTGAATTACTGCTAAAACAGAAACAAAATGACTGGTGTATCTAATCCTGTGATATTAAATTACAGTACATAGTAGCATTAATGGCAGCTGTATCACCTATGTAGTCTTAATTTGAAAAAAAAATTGTATGCAGTTGTCTTTACTGTAAGGCCTTCATACAAAAATTTATATTTTGAATAATTAGTGATTGATCTTATGACAGATCCATTAAAACCACATGAAACTTAAAAAAAAAAGGATAGATTCATTATCTGAGGAATTAAGTTTATAGTGTTGATGTGAAAATTAAGTCTCAGATTGTGTAAAATATTATACTTATGTACAGTTTAAAAAAAAAGTTGACCCATCTTCATTATATAATGTGCAGAAACACTGCCAGTTTGCATGTCTAAGGCGATCAACCAGGACTTGAGCCTGTTTAAATGATATCTGGGTCCTAAGCTATAACAGAAGTCTAAAATTTATGGGATTGAATTGGAAATGCTATAAGTGATAAGTTTTCAGGAATATCAACTGGTCATTTAATGTTTCTGTATTGACTAGAGAAAACTGAGGTCAGTAGTCATTTAATAAGCTAGCAAAATCAGATATCCCAGGGAAACAGATTCTGGGTACATGATCTGTGGAGGATAAATCCAGTAAACAATAGATGCTGTCTACAGCTGAAGGCAGCCTGCATTGATGCTGGCATGTGGTCTGATCCTGACCAGTGCTGGACAGACTGCAGAAGCATGCTGTAACAGTCAGGAAGCCTGGCAGGCCAGCACGCTCCAATAACAAACACACTGCACCCACTTGTTTAGATATGTCCTTGTTACACCATACCACCATGTCATAGATCCTGCTCCGGGAATTCTCTGTAGATATCATGAAAAATGTGTATTCACCTGAGAACAGTGATTGGTCTGTTATACCAAATATTCAAAAATAGGTGTAATATCCAGTGTTGCATGATGTACGTTGTATACACAGGCCTCGGTTCAGGTGTTAGTAAGGTGTATCCATTAGTATATTGAGCACATACATTTTCCAGAAGCAGGTCCTTTCTGCATACACAGGTATGGTGTATGCCTTCCATACATTTCATCTATCCTGAATTTTATATTTGTAACATCTAGGTCTCCTCATCAATGATATATATATATAGATTATTTTTCTATCTGAATCATAGGTCCAGTTCACAAGTTATGAGGAATTTGTTGTTGATGAAGCATTGTACAAGAGAGCATCTGATCCATAGCCATATTTAGTAAATTCTTTTGTAGTTGACCTCTGAACTGTTTTACAATTGTGATGTATCAGCATATATTTAAATACAGTATGAATCCTGCACTTTGATGTAGTTTAATTTCTTAATTCCAGGTTTCTGCTGTAAGAGTTGACTAGAGAACACAGAGAATTTCTCGCAGCGTTCTATGATAAATCCTGGGGTTTCCCAAGAACTGTCAGTTTGATGTAGTATTCACTTGTTAACTCCAGATTTCAGCTGGATACTGTATCTGTGTGACGGCAGGGTTTATTTGTTGATTTCAGGTCTTCGCTTGAGTCATGTAGTCAGAAGACTATCAGTAGTGCTGGTACATGGTGTCAGCGATGGCTGTGTACTAGCTGTGTCATTCTGTTGATGTATGAAGCAACTCCCCAGTGTCTGTGGTTATGTAGGCAGTTTGTTCAATGAGGAACACATAAATACAGTAAGAATCCCAGCTGTTGAGAGCTTGCTGTACAGCTGTAGAGTAGACCTACTGCCAGTAGTGGCCATGTGTGCCAGCTCCACCAGCTGGCCATGGTCAAATCCTTGTGTTCAAGTACAGACACACAGCTGTGCTATCATACATACACACTGGTACAGGTGAGATTTACTACTTGTATAATACAGGTGACTGAGCCAAATAAAACACACCAGCACTGGCCTGTTAATGAAATCTACAGGTGTGCTGTTGTTCAGTTGACACCTGGGCTGAGAGATAGTCCAGCCGCTGTAGTAGGTATTTGAATGAACATCTTTATATCATGTTAGTAAAAGGATAGGGCAATAACACAGCTGGGACCTCATAAGTTGCTTGCAGTATATTATGCAGGTGTAACTTAGTTACAGGTGTGAAGGTCATCAGGTGCATTGTTCAGGTGCTGCTGCTGCTGTTTGAGGGTGCTGCTGGCCCCTTCAGGGACAGCAAGGTCCTTATCACCACCTCCAGTCAATGGAGGACTGCTTTGTCAACAGGTGGGGTAGACTGGTTACCAGCTGTCAGCTTCCCTGTGCCAGCCTTTCAGACCTGCAGTACATACTATCTCAGCACCAGTCAATGGTTAGACAGAAGCAGTCTTGCCAGCATCAGACCTTATCTTGCTGCTCTCAACCTGACCACCTGTTTACCTGAGCTGCTGTCTAGACTTATTACAGCACATGATTCTTATTGAAACAGCAAGCAGGCTGACTTTCTGGATATCACATTCCAGTATTTATTGTCCCCTAAACCAAAAGCTACTGGTAGTGTGTATACACTTAATATACAATATACTGTTTATAGAGAGAAGTCTATTTCTGTATGTTGGCCACATTGCTATTCTCATTGATTGCAGGTTCATACACTTTCATTCCTATTTGCAGTTGCTCTTATGGTGTTCCAGTGATGAGTAAGTCCAGGGAAATGAACATGCAGATCTTGATTTCCATATATTTAGAAGCAATTGTAATTTATGCAGTTCATACATTTTCCAATCCATTTAATTTTTTTAGCTGTAAAATACAGCAATAAGCATCCAGAAATATATGTGTAATGACTGGAAGAAATGATGCATATGATGATGCATCATGGTGCTGAGGGGTTGATGCTGAGATACTATGGCAATAGCATTTTGATATTATACACAAATCATTTGCATATACCGAGGCAGGATTGACATTGGTGTAAAGATACCCAAAATTGTAGGTATTGTATTCATTTTAAAAATTAAAATAGACAGTTTATTTAGAAAAAAAGAACAAATTATACAGTGCATTTGAGCCACTGGTAAGAAAAATCATAAGAATTAACAGCATTTTTAAGAATTTATTTTGATATTTAAGATTTTGATGCAGTTAATTGCTGCTATACATAAAATGATGTGTCAGTTGATGTATGAAGAGCTTAGTCAACTGAAAACTATAAAGCTAGTTCTAGACAAGTCCTTCCTGGGTGGGGTGAGGACACACGTTTTACCTTTATGAAGGGAAGTACATTGGGATACAGATGTGAGCGGTTCCCACAGTTGACAGTTCAGCCCTAAGGTTCAAGGGGAAACCAACCAGAAAGAAAGGTGATGGGCTCTGCTGCCGCATCCCAGCAATCAGAAGCAGATGTTGTGGCTGCAGCAGTCAGTTCCCAGGCTGGCTGCATGGGTGCTGCGCTCTTTTCTTAGTAACTTTGATGTAGAACTATGACCAGTCCTTGTTTGTTCTGACAGGCCCCTTAAATGGCCTTGGTTGTATTATAGGACCTCATGTTCCCAGAATGTTTGCCATAGATAATATTACTTCAAGGACTGAATGCTTAAAATATTTTTAAGAAATATTATGGAATATTCCTGATTTGATCGTGGGCCTTGTTATTGAATTTTTGAAGTCTTCATAATTGACCATCTACAGATTCTTAAATAATGAAACTTACATAAGTAAAAATTGATTCCATCAGATTGCCTGCAGCTAGTGCAGGTTATTTTAAAGATGAATATTTGTGAAATTATGACACCAGTGTGTAACTGGTGAAATATTGTTTAATAAAAATCAGTGCTGATACTTTTTGGCAGAAGTAACATTGTAGTAATTTACATAAAAAAAAATGCACACTTGAATTGGGTTATGGCTGGTTCATTTCCTATTTTCCATGCTGCATCCCCCCCCCCCCCCCTCTAGATTCAGATAAGATTAATTTATAAGTCCTCAGAAGTACCTTTAATTAAATAGAAAAAAACAAAAGGTGATACATAAAATAAGAATGTTTATTAAAGTGCTGAATCGGCTGACTGCGTCACTAGACCTGGACTCTTTAAAGAGCTGGTCTTTTTTAGGTAATGCTTTAATTGCTTGCTGTGACATGAGTTTAGAAGAAAAACTAATCTATTGTTTCTGCATTGAGTCAGCTGCAGGGGGACATGTCCAGCTGTACTTGTGACAGGCCCTGAAGCCCACTGCCACTGCAGCGCTGCAGCACTAGCCTGCTACCAGCTGCTGACAGGAACAGGGGAACGACAGCCCCACCTGTAAGGAGTTCCAACTCTTGGCGGGCTCACCTGGAATCTGTCAAGTGGCTCTGTATCAGAATTCCATCAGCGCTGCATTGTAATGGACCTTCCTATCAGGCGATTGTGCTTTCCCCGTTTCCTCTGTCATCCCCTCCATTTATTATTCTGCCGTTTGGTGTTTAGGAACTGATTTAATTGCAGGTTTTTTAAATATCAACTGCTAAAATTGTGTCAGCAAATATAGATAATAGTGGCTCTGAGGTATAAACATATGGCACTGATAACAATTTATCATTGACAGATACAGAAGTTATACTTTTAAATAATTTAAGGTCTTGTCATTTTTGTTCCATTAGAATTGTAGGAAGTTTTCACAATTTAAAGAAAATTTTTAAAAGAAATGTACCATATGCTTCAAGAAATTATTAATATTTGAAATCGACAACTATCTGAAAAGAAAATTTGAAATAATAAAGAATTAATACTAGAACTGTAGCTGGAGCCAACTACTACCTCCGCCAGGATGTAAAATTAAACTTCTCTTGTGTTCCTGTGAACTATGTGTTATGTTTCACAAGCCTTGTAAGCTCTGGAACAAAGCTAGTCCAAAATACTAATGAATAGTTCCACAATTAAAAAGAATCATTTGAATTAAAAAATATATATATTACAGTGATTCAGATTACCTCAAAACTTAAATGAATTTCTTTGTTGTTACCTTAAGAGGCATGGCCTCTGCAAAATTCCATAAAGATTGGTTCAGAACTCCTTGCATAATGTTGCCAACAGACAGACCAACCAACCAGGGGGAAAATGCAATACCTTGCCATTTGGAAAAGGGATAATACATGATCAATTCATATTTCTTTTGTTGTGACATATCAACAGTGCATTATAGATCTCTCTTGAAGCCATATGAAAGTACTGCTTGGCTGAACTGGATTCTGGAAAAATAACACCTGCCTTCATTTCAGCTACTGTAGCAGTAATCAGACTTTGTGACTGATGAATATATTGTTCTCAGCAGGGGTGACACAGAACTAGATTGCACCTTTCTAGGACCTGGGCTGATTCTGTATATGCACAACAGCATGGAGTACCATCTCAGAGAGCTGTACAGCTTGTCTAGACACTTAGAACCAGTCCAGACCACACCTGTGTACCTCCCAGCATATTCTGTAACAGCATCAACAGGCGTTACATTGGCTGTCCTGTGTCTGCCCAGGGTTGTACTGTGGAATCCCCATTAACTACCTGTGATATTACCGACAATCTGAAGGTTACCTTGAAGAATTAATAAGACCCTGTCATACTTTGACATTTTGCAACTGCTAACAGTATGGGCAGATAGTTTAAGATATTTATAAATGTTGTTTACAAGGATTTAGAATGGCACTTGTTTTAACAGTTTAAGCATTAGAATCTTGAGTTGGAGGGTCTGGTTTGACACCCAGAAAATAGGTGCACAGTGAAATTTATATTTGGTCTGAGATATGCAGTGGTGTGAATGTCACCATGACCTTTTTTCCCCATTCAGTGTGCAGAAAACCTTAGTTCCTGCTGGTTTTATCATGACGTCATGAATGAGTTAATGACGTCACTGACATGTGGTCCACACACCATACTTTTCAACTGATGAATATACTGGAATGAAAAATGTTGCCGTTTGCTGAGATTCTACCCTTTTTCAACTGTTAATACATATACATGTTTCTTCTTCTTATAGTTATCATCTTCAAAATCGTGATTTTAAACTCAAAACATCTATTTTGAACTTTGTTAAACTATATGTGATCTGTGTTTCATGCTTTTTATTGACTACTCTTTTGTTATGACCTACCTAGTCATTGAGGAATGACTGAAATATATGTAGCTCTTAGGACTCCCCTTTGCACTGCAGATGCATTCCTGATGCTTATTCTAGAACATTACATACAGAAGTGTTCTACCATCCATTCATACTTTTTTAAATGATATGTTTCATGGAAAAATTTCGTATTTTTTCATGAAATTCAGTGTTGTGCTACCAACATTTATGATTCTTGAGAACTTGGCTGTTAATCGATGTATATTTGCATGAAGATGATTAACTGTAGGCCTGGTGCTGTACTGGGGGACAGCAAGAGCAGCTTAACCCTTAAGTCCTGCCTGATACAGCCTATGTTTATCCTTTTAGTGTGTATTTTTTATAGTGTGTTTTTACTGCTGAAGAAGCAATGTTATGTACATGCTGTTGATAAATGGTTTTCAGCCTGCCTGATTGAAGGGTAGGTCATTGTGTGACAGAAGCACTGGTATAATCAGTTTGCCTCGACAAATGGTTTCCTGGCTGAAGTAGAGGTAAAAACCTCTCGGCCACCTCTAGCTATAACGAAGTGGATTAGCCGTAAGCAGGCATGTACTTGTTCCATCTTGTGTGACGGTATCATATATCCTAGTTCACCTAATGTAAAGCCTTTGTCAGAATAAAACCTGGGGAGAATATGTTCCAATAGAGGTTCGGAGCGACCGAACAATGGATTTAGATGATAAAAACATGCAAGAACAGGTATGTAAAATAATGCCAGAAAGTGGACCTGGAAATTTTCTCTGACGGTCAGGTGCTTTTAATATCCAGGCTTTGTGTCATTCACAACTTTTAGCAGGGAGACCATTGACCTTGTTAGAATTGTCATTGTAGTTGTGATCAATGGGTGTGTCCATCAAATCAACCCCCGTTTTGTGAATTTGTATTTTTGCCCCCAGATGTTAAGAAATATGAAAAGGAACATCTTTGAAGACATTCATGGATTTTCAGCATTAGGGTAATTGACTTTTGTGCCGCCATAGGAATTTTGTCTTTTTCCTTTTATACAAAGGGCTTGTATTTTATTTGTTTTATTGTATTTTGTTCTGGGAAGATTGAGTGGCCAAACATTTTCATAGTTGCATTACACTTAAAGTGAACAACTTTATGGAAGCCTCCAGGCTTGAACAGAAAAAATAAATCAATGGAAAATGTGTAAAAAGCTATTTAATCCCCATTCATAAACAATGTGAAGAAAGATATCTTCTGAGAAAATTTTATATTTAAATAACTTTGAAGTTGAGAAGCTGAATATTTTATGATATTGACATGAGATGAGGATAGATTTTACCTACGTTGTCATCTGAGAAACGTTTGTATTGTAAATGCAGACTACCAAAGAATAAATAACTGTGGCAGCAGGGTTGTTCAGGAAATCACTGTCACAGCTGTTGGGTAACTCAATACAGTAAATGTGAGGATCCACCATTTTGTAATTGAAACTTCCGGAGTAACTGCTTCAGCCTCTTGTGTCCTGCATGGGTGAAGGGATTTAGAGGAATAAAGTAATCCTCTCTCTCTAAACAGAGCACCAGCAGTAAACGATTTTAATGTGAGGACCTTGCACATGCTTCACCCCTGAGTCTGGTAGCTTGGTGTGTGGCTGTTTGGGTAAGAAAGACCAGACGTTTTAGTCGGGAATCACCCAAGTGTTATGTTTATACGTTGAAATTAAGTCTTGTCCATCTGGGTCTGTGGTGGTAGATGTTTATTTCTAACCCTTGTTTGTTTAGAAAGAGTTTTGGAAAAAAACTGACACTGGAGATAAAGAGGTCAAATTCTGATCAGATGTTAGATAGTTGAACCGAAGTTGGTGACAGTTTGAAGAGGAAAAAGAGATAAACTTTGATAGAATAGAAGTTGAGTAAGTTTAGGCTTATTGGTGGTTATGTTGCAATCCTGCATGATTCAATGTCTGCAGGATGATACAGTCCTGGAGGTTCACTTAGCTATGACACAAACTCGGATACCACGTGGCTTGAATCACCGACACCAGGGGCTCATGGGATTGACGGCTTATCTTATGCAGCAAATAAAATGAACTACACAGAGCTGTCACTTGTCTCATTAAACAACATATCCTGAACATACAAAGAACAAGATGCTTCCTGCACATGTGTCTGTCATAAAAAAATCAAGATTCTCTCGTAGTACTTTAGTCAGTCTCGGTGCAAAGGTGTATTTTACACCCCTGTAAACATTCTCCCTTCCGTTTGCTAATTAGTCATATATGGGTTTTAGAACACAAATGAAAATTATAGTATTTGCATAAAATTTACTCACAAATGTATATTAAAAATGTTTTCATCTTTACAGTATTAAGTTTTTGTATTACTGTTAGACTATATGATATTGGTTTTGAGGAAATTAAATGCAAATATATCCCACATATTCAGATAAGGAAAACATTGGATGCTACATGGTTACTGCCATTTAAAAATTATTCAGGAAAATACAGATATCAGTCGCAGGGATGACAATAAAAAAGGATATGAATTGAGTACGGGACTGTAATCATAGGCAGATTCACTACGCTTCCTCATCCAGTTAAAATTTATACAAAATTTAAGGAAAGGATAGGTTGTATTTAATTGCACATCCTCTGGATGATAACATGATAATTTATGGTATCACGATTTTGGGAAGTTTATGGTAGGGCAGCTTACCGGAGGAGACTGACAGGAAGAATGACTCACGGGCCACAGAGCATCTTCCCACGTTATCACCATTGACTTGATGAGCAGGCACAGAGAAGAGTTGGGTTGTTTTTTTGTGTTGAACTGGGGTAATGGCTTTTGTTTGAGGTGTATAAAACGGGGGAGGAGGTGCTGTTCCAGAGGCCGAGGGCGCATCCTGTATATGTTTCAGGCTCAATCAGAGCCGAGCTGGGGCTGATGTGATCCAGATGCGTGGCTCACTACTTGAGTATGTTTGCTGGTGATTTGGAAGGAAGATAGATGGTTGCAGGCCCGGCCGTGATTCCACCAGGCAGTAGCCCGGCTCATTACGGGATTTATTAGCTGTACTACCCTATGTTACCATGCCCCGACCTTCCATACTCCCCTGTGCACACTAAATAGACCTTGCTTTTATATTAGGTTCTACCCCTGTGTACTGACCTTCTCAAACTACATAGACCATCAGAGAGGGTGGTCCATGTTTGGATCAATTACTGAAAAAATTCTGTTGGAAAAATTTCCATCTGGCATTAACCTTTATCATTAAATCAGCATTACTTGAAAATTTATGAAGAAAAAAAATGGTAACATGTCTTATATAAATCATTTTGAACTCTAAGAATAGCATTTTTATTGCCTGTTCAAAAATTATATCACTGGCCATAGAAATGTTAAAATAAAAATAGAAATGATGAAATAATAGAAATGATAAAATACTAATAGAAATGATGGTAATACAATATGTGTGTGTATTGGTAGTATCAATTATTGATGACCTTAAGTCAGGACATGTGGAACATAATTACATGGTAATTGTAGAAGTCATAATAAGCTTTGTGCCTGGCATGTGCCCTGTGTGTATAATTATTTCACCAGCTTGAAGTTATGTGAGTAATACACTACAGATGTTTCGTGGAATGCGCTGAGGCAGCAGAGAAAATAACAAGGATCAACCAGTAAGCAGTACCTTTAACACAGACAGCAGCTCGGTGGGATTAGTGAGCCCTGCCACAGGTGGGGGACATACCCTACCCCAGCTCACCCTAAACAAACAGGCTGCGAACTACCAGCACCTGCAGAGTTCTCATATAATATGTATCAGCAAGATGAGCGTCAGGCTGCAGGTATTACACAGGTGTGACGATAAACATCTAGATCACGGACAGATTGTGGGGCACTAAATCCTAATGGTTTCTCTTAACTCCATTTCAGACGAATGTATAAAACTCGTTGGCTTTATCGAGATCAATTTCCACGGCATCTTAACCTGAAAGCTCCTCAGATACCAAATTTTTTTTTTGCTTAAAGGTTTCACTTTGTTATATAAACACCACAAACCCACTCCAAGCAGTTTTCATCCCCTGTTGATTATACTTCTCCTTTGAAAGAAATGTTCTGAGATTTAATATTCTGTCGAGTTTAGCCTGTGCTGTATTGTAATTGAAAGAACTACTTTGAAGTTAATATTTTTATTTTATACCAAACTCTTAAAACTGTATACTTGTGTTATTATATACAAATCAATGGTAAATGATAATTGCTTTTAAGAAAGTTGCTTAAATATCTCATGGAATAAAAAATCAAACTAATTAAGTTTACATAGAGTAAATTAAACTTTTTTAACTGTTGGTAAGTATTTGATCTTTGAATCTGACCAGGTTTGATTATAAGAGTGCAGATTACATGTCATTATGTAAGATGCTTGATTAATTTACCATGTCTTTTTCTTTAAGTGGTTGGATTATTAAATATTATTAATTGGAAAGTCTAATGAGTAAATATTATAAAAGTTAATTTTATTTGTTGAGGAGGACCTTGTGGTGCAAAAGGTTATTATTCTGTTTAGTCAGTACCAGAAGGCTTTTGTACATTACTTACAGAATATTATGTTAAATTGAAATAAATAGACATACAATTTTTACCTAAAAAATGACAACATACTGTTAAAATGATCTAATGATTAATTTTATCACAAAGTGAAGCATTTTTAAGGTGAAGTGTTTATTGTCCATGCTTATTATTTAATATTTTGAAACCGAAATAAATTGTGTTCACATGTAGTGAAAGTGTACAGAAATAATGGTATTAACCTCTCTTTGAGCACATGTTTGTAAATTTATGCAAATTCAGACTTAAGAATTTCCTTAATTATGAATTAATAAATTATTATTTACAGTTGCAAGGTTAATGCTTCATCGCTTGAGATATCATTTAATATTTTGCAATAATTGGCAAATTGTTGTCATATAATTAATAATAATTAAAATAATCTCTCTTAATTAAGTACTTATTTCTAAAATGGGCAAGTCCAAACTTTTGATTTCCTTTCCGGAGCTTAGCACTGAAGGTAACGAGAACAAAAATTAATTAAAACGTCTGTAATGAGCAAAAGAAACCAGGCACTAGGAAGCTGTCAGTTACGTTGGAACGGGACCCTATTGCTTTGTTTTCCCTGGAAAAAATAATCACTTTCAGACCAGCAGATTGAAAGGCCTTTGGAGCATGTGTTTTATGTAGTTTATTATTTATTATTGCGAGGAGACTGAAGTGAAAGAGGTCAGGCACTCTTGGAGCTTTAAACATTATTGGGGAACCTTTTCTCGGGCGGGGAGAGGCCACAAGGTGTTTTTTTTTAATGCCATTCTTGATATCAGTAAATAGTAATGAGTGTTGTCTGCTTATTTCCTGCAGGTTGGCAGGTCATGCAAAAAGGCACATTAAAAGGTAGAGGTGGGAGCAAAAGGAAAACAGCAAACCAGACTAATTTCCAGGGAGGGTCTGCCAAATGGGCTATAAGCATTAGGAGGCAGGATTACTGTGTTTTAACCGCTGCCACCTTGACGACCCGCATGTCAGCCGGGTGACACGCCTTGCATGGCCTGTCTCAGCCTTGTCACCTGTCAGTTATTCGCAGGAAACGAACAGTCTCTGATATGGTGCAATGTCAGGAAAAGAATTGCATCAATTTGTAGGCCTCCCAATCCCAATCAGAACCTACCTGTCCCGCCCTCCACCAAAAAAATCACGTCACCTATGAAAACAGACTGGTCCCCTGCTCACTTTTCATCTACATTTCCTCTTTAATATTAAAAAGCTGTCAAGGAAGTGTTTTTAATTGTTTTCTTGGGAGTTTTCCTTTTTCCAGATCCTGAAGTTAGATATTTTTTATTGTGACCTTGCTCCTAAAATCATTTGTTTTATTTTGCAAAGATATTTTTAGAAAAAAAAATTTGACAACTCATGCCAAATGGTAAATTGAGTATTTATCTGTAATTATTTATTTTCATTAATTATTAACTATATGGATATTTGACAATGTATTTTATGATAATTCAACACAATTTTAAAGAAACCTATTTATGGATATTCAAAGATAAACTACAACTAATTTTGAGCATAGTTTGAATTTCATTTATTTTATATTTGATATGGTTATATTCACCATTAATGTATCTTGTTGTACGTGATGTTTAAATCCAGTAAGTAAGTCTGCCTTTGAGAGCAGTAAACCTTGTATCGCGCAAGGTCAGTCAAGACAAAAGAAATGGGTCAAAAAAATGCAAGCAGCTTGTCTGCTTTTTTGCTTTACATCAGAGAAGGGAACAATAGCTCAGCAGTCATTTGCTTAACATATCTATAAACTTTATTGCCAGAGCAGTTCTATATACAGCAAGAAAACTGCAGCCATTAAATGAAGTTCAAGCTGCTTTTGCTAATTGGTCATTGTAGGACAAGCTGATTTATCCTAAGGTTTGACGGCACTTTGATTTGGACATAACAGGGGTGTGGACTGTTGCCTTTTTGCGCCTCTGCTCTTGGCCGTAACCCCAGCTGTCTCCTCATTTTGATTACCAAAAAACTCCAAAAACACAGGTGGAACGCGGATTGGCAGCGAGTGATAAAGTTTCATATGTCTCTTAAGCCCTGCTGTCCCCTTTACACTAGTGGCAGTTTTCAACAAATTTGATTGCAAAACTGAACATAAAATGTGTTGTTTTGCCAAATCAATTAGGAAACACTGATACTGATATATAACAAAGAAACTAATATGATATAAATTTAGCTATAAATAAAATAATATTATTTCTTCAATTAATAAAAGTAACATTTTATAAAACTTATGAAGTTTACATATGGTCTTTTTGTTGTTGTTGTGGTATGATAATTTGCCAGAAACTGTAATAGAAACAATAATATGGTCATTATTGATCAATTAGATACCCCTCCCAGCAGGGACCAAACTGCAAAATTTTCAAAGACCAAACTTGACAGTTGATTCTGTTAAGGTTGAGAGTGTCAGGTTTGATTTTCATTGGATTTAATTCAATCATTGAGCTGATGAGGTATATTGAGTGGCACCATGGCGGGGTGATGTAATAAAATTGTCATTGATAAGCCAATAGATCAAGCTTAATCAGTTGGATCTGTTGATAAAAGACCCAGACACCCTACCCATGGCCCTAACCCAGGGGGTGGTACTTAATTCATTATCCAAGGGGTGTTTTTCATGCTCTCTGAAGATGTTACCCCAGCCTGAAAGGGTAATTAGCGAGTGGGTGGCCAATTAAAGATGTGAATGGAGCACAGACCCCATGTTGATTGCCAAAGACCTTGGTGGGTGCTACCACCCCTGCATGAAAGAGTGAGTCTGGTCAAATCCACCTGCTACCACCCCCTTGGGCAGGAATGGGCTTGTCCTGAGGGTGGCCCTGCCTGAGGGATTAAGTCTAGTGCTGAAAGTATTACCTACACCATCTCATCTCTACCTGAAGCTTCACATAGGTACATTGCTGCTGAAGCAAGGGAGATGCTACTTTTGATCTGTATGCTCGGCAGATGCTAGCTGTGGCAGCTTCTACAAAGGACTGACTCAGCCCACTTGGTGCAGGAAAGAAAAATACTGTACAGTACATTGGATACCAGACTTACATACACACTTAATACACATTGGAAAAAGTGTGGGTTTGAATCAAATTACTGACTTTTTATCGTGGAACGTCAGAAGTAGTGAGTGGTCAGTGTCCGGCTGTGTCACTTTAGGGCAAGCCGTGATGTTTTGTACATATCCCTACTACCGCCCGTGGATGTATTTCCCAGGCAAATATCCTGTGAGTACCAAAATGTATATATGTCTTTTCGGTGATGTTGGATTTTGTGAAAAAAAAATGGCCTACCAGTCACTGTAATATAGCATTGTTGTTTTCAAGGTTATCAGTGTTGATATATTATTTGCCACACGTTCAGATATAAATATATATTTAAAAATAATTATGGATATATATTTCCATAAATTATTTAATATTTAGGAGATAAACATATTAAGCATTTGCAGTATAAAATTTTTATTTTGATTGTTCTTTAACATTGTTTTATATGGGTTTTCTTAGAAGTAACTCTTGCAGTTTCACTAGTTTATTCTTCTTTTTTTCTTTTAATAGTAACATATGGTTCTTATTCAAACTTGTCAAATTTTAAATTTGTCAGTCTTGAAATACAATCAGTTGATTGTTACTAAGCATTATCATTTTTAGGGTTCATTTTACCAGGATAAGTTATGAATAATATTCAGTGATTTACAATAACGATAACACTGAGAAAGGAATAAATCATGTATACAGTCAGATAAATAACTTGAATAAAACGAATCAGAAACAACAGACAAACGAATCAGAAACAACAGACAATATAAATGATTTTTTTATGTAAAAGTTTACACTTAAAACAGTTCAATACTGAAAAATATTATTTTAAAATTTAAACCGTTGCATTTTTTTGTGTAAGCTAGTGAAGTCATTTTTGTACCTGATTGAATAACATCATATTTGATAACTGAGAACAGGAAAACAATTTTTATAATGTCTTTGTTGCAGTATAAAATATTGTGAACTATAGGAATGTGTTTATAATTTAATGTATGGCTGTAAATAATAGCCATGAATGTAAAAGAATGTTATAATTGATTGCTATCAGTGATTAATATTACTAACATTCATGAGGTAGTTAAGTAATCTTATGGTTATGATGTTAAATGATAAAAAATTGTTTAGTGGAGAGAAAATGAGGCTGACATTTGACAGGTCATGTGTTTACCAGTTGGGTATGGGTGTACATAACAGAGGTACTGATCTATACATGCACATAACCAGGTGCGGTCTATTTGTTCAGCATCTTCTGGCCAGGGTGGTGTATGGAGGGAGCATTATAGATGAAGAGACTGTGAGTCCATGTGGCTTGCACATGAGAGGAGCATAAGCTGCCTCAGCACTTGTGCAGCACTTCTTCAGTCGGGCAACATGTTGCTTTTTGCCCCCAGGAGACGATGTTGAACCTCGATGTTGAACCTCGTGTGGTCAGGCATCAAGGTTTCATTTGTTACCATGATGCTGTGATTGACAGCTGTATGAGGTTTGATTGACAGGTTGAGGTTGACATCAGCCAGCATAGATTGAATTTAATTTGGATCCATCTGTCAAATCACGCAATGATATTGGACTTTTTCAAGTGTAACAGCTTTTTTGCCAGCTGCATAAAAACATGGTCTGCAAAAATGCACTGCAGACGTGAGAATGAAATGGAGATATGCACAGGGATGACAATTAAATATTGATATTTGATGCTAATCGCCATTTCTTTTAGTTGTTTAATAGAAAATAAGGTCCCAACCACCCGGGGAAGTGCAGTTCAGGAGACTGAGATTTGGTTATTTAGTCATTCAAAGGATGTCTAAAACAAGTCTTTTATTTGTCACAACAAATACAGTTTTTTTTTGTTTGTTTTTTTTTTTTTTAAGTGGAAAAAGAAACTTCAATTTGTAGCTATGTGTATTAAGTGTACATGTAATCTGCTCATGAAAAATGGTGTTGTTTACATATTAAGATGGCAGTTTATGATAATATATAGATGTAGGTCTGACCAGAGAACCTCTATAGTTACTGTAATATATCCATTTTCTTATATCATTTAAATTACATCAGATGTGAAAAGCGACTTTAATGTTTTATGCACACCTGCTGCTATGGCTTTTTATGCATTTGATTGGTATCCAGTGTTTCTACGAACAATATCCGATACCTTCTTCATAATAGGCCGATGATATACATGTCTGGCCATTTTTGGATAAAAAGTAAACACACTTCATTTGTTGGAGAAAATAATTTGTTTTTCTTCAAAAAGAAAGTGCCTGTTACTCCCTCTCCCAGCCAGAAATCAACTTTTCAATCTTGCATTACAAATGGTCTGACATGTAAAGTTGCTTTAAATTGGTTGACACGCATATAAGCAACGCATGAGCAATTTAATTACTTTACTTTAAGATAACCTTTGAGATGATCAGTATAATGTATACCTGGTTATCTTATAATGCTATTCATGTTTTTTATATAGGCATTTTAATGATCTGTAACATTTGATTGACAAATGTTAGAAAGGCTTGAGTTAGTATATTAAATACATTATACTCGATGACCACTATTAAGAAAATGTAATTGATATAAATATTAGAATCACATAATACAGTCAAAACAAATTATTTGCATCACTATCTGACAAATATTATTCCTTTATTGTATGAATAATTCTGTCAGAATTTGTTAAAATAAGTTATAATATCTGATCAAATATATATTAATGGCCTTATTTGTTTCAATATAGGTTAAAGAGGTTTTTTTATATAATTTTAAGCTTAATCAGGTAAAAATATTACCTGATTTAAAAAAAAATGTGTTCGATATAATAACAGAAACATTTGGTAATACATACATCAAATACAGCAAGGTAAGCGATGACGTTTACATGACGTACTTTAGCTTTTCATAGCTTTTCGTGATTTGATTGTTGGAGAATGTGTATTATAGAGGAAAACGGTAATAAAGGTAATGTAAACGGATGCTTATAGTACAGAAACCACATGTGGTCCACATAAAGCAATCACAATGTACTATGGCCAGGACATGGTGATATGGCCTTTATTAACATCAAGTTATAGGTGATACTCAGTGACAGGGGCTGTCGTTTGAACTTTATACTGTTGATAGTAACTTGACCTTTAAGGGTCAGTGAGGGAGGGGATGGTCATGAGAACTGAGACCTGATGGACTTTGCTGTCTTGGTGCTGGGTAAGCCAGTGGATTGACTTTGATACTTGTCCACAGCTGGTACTGTCAATAACAGTCAGGAGATGTATACCCCGGGGATGGTACACTGAGCATAACCTGTATCCACAGCACTGTACCCTGTATCTGACTCTTATTGAAGGGCAGGTCAGAGTGGTTGGTAATTCTGTGATTCATTGCAACCAAAACCACACTGTAGAGCTTAATCATTCTGCTACTTGTGGTCATCATCATGTGATTGTTTTAGTGCCCCTCCTTCCAGTCAATAACTACACATACACCTGCTGCGTTCTTTCATATCATCATTGAGCAACCCCCCCCCCCCCCCCACACACACACACATTGAGGAAGGGTCAATAGCCCTTGCAGTTAACACATTACCATTCTTAGTTTACTAACATTTGTTTAGTTCCCACATAACATATCAGTTATATTAATTATATGTGATAAATTATGTGTGTGTGCTTAAATAATATCTCTGTTTTACTTATAAAAATTAGGTTATCTCTCATTACTGGGCTTGAAATTATTCAGAAACAACTCATAAATGCTTGATATTTATGAGATCATGGAGTCATTGAAAAGGGTATATTGAAAGTTAATGACCTTTGATTTTATCATTTCAGGTGTATTCACCAGGTACAGATGAGTTTGGCCAAGATCCACAAAGGTTTGCGTCCCCTTTTATTGGTAAGTATATGTTCTGGGATTTTCTCAGCTGTATATTCCAGCTGAGATCATTCTTTAAACAATTATTTAAGCACCTTTTGCCTTTGCTTTGAGGCAGTATGCTTTTGGACCATTTATCAATGATTAAGAAAGTACACAGTAAGAGAATTAACTTTTAAGAAACTTGTAAATTTTTGTAACAGTAACCATTTGATCTTTGCTGTATGTAAATATATTTCAAATTTTGTATTGTAAAATCACCTGATTATATTGAAGGAATCACAGACTGAATAAAAAAAAATTAAAAAAAAATTAAAAATATATTAATCTGTATATTTTTTTGGTGCTAAATCAAACTTTACAAATATATTTTATCTTTTGCGAAGGAAAACAGTTTTCATGCTGGTTTATCTTATGAGTGTAATATTAATGAGATATTACATGTCGTTTGACTTGTATTCATGATCTTAATTACAGATGGTGCCTACAGTTCCTCAGACCACTGGTCGTCGTCCAATAATGGTTTGCCGTCGTCCACGTACCACTCCGCCATGCTTCACAACACGAGCGCACATTACTCGCAAGCTTCCTCGTCATATACCAATATGCACCACCCGCACGACACAATGGTGAGTCAGCCATGTTTTTATTGTTTTGCTCAGTACGCAAAAACATACAGTGGAACCTTAAGTAGAGGACACCCCCTAGTCACAGCTACCTCACATTCACTGGCATTGACTGGTGAACCATTTCACTGTACCTTGTACATTTTCTTAGAACCATCTCATAAAAGAGGTGTTTCAGAAGCTTGGCATCATTTGTTCATGGTTTTACAGTGATATTTTATAAATGTTTACCAAATTTACCATTTTCTGCTTGGGTTTGATTGTCAACTTATCTGAACTTTTTCACTGAGGTCAGAGATCACAAGAATTATGACAGATTTATTATGTCTTACTTTGCTCTTTCCTTGGGATCTTTTAATTCAAGAATGAAGCATAAAACAATTTGTCCCAAAAGCGGAACCAGGTAATCTGCACTGGAGTGAAATAATACTTCTCATTCTGCCTCTGGAACAAAAAGTTACCAAGCTTCATTGGCTGTAAAAAAAAGGAAAGATAAGTGAAAAAAGTTGCTTCAAAAGGTTAAAAGGAAGTAAGAGAAACAAAAAAACAATCATTAAATATGGTAATAATTAAAATGATAAAATTAAACCGCGAGAAGGGATGGTGATAATAATAAATGGTTCTTTTACTGTAAAAAAAATTCCTCACATGTTCTCTGTCACTGGAATTATATATCTGCTTGTTTTTGAATAGGCATCATGTGCAAATTTTTTTGTCTGTTTGGATGAGTTTGCCCAAGTAGTTTGGATGTTATACAGTAGTTTCATTTATATAAATGCAGCTCAAAGCAATTTGCAATTCAGTTTTGCATCACTTTTCTTGATTTCATTAAACTAATGTAACATTCCCTGTAGTTAGATTCAATAAACTTAATATTAATGGAATAGGATTGAAAAAAAAGGATGCATAACCCGGTAGAAGTCACTGAAAATAATTACCTAATCTGCATAGTGCATTTAACAGTCTGTTAATAACAAGTTTACCTGTCACCTGAATGTCAGAAATGAATTACAAAATAACATGTATGGAGAGATATAAGAAAATGATTAGTTAATTTAGGTTTTTCAAGTGGAATAATTATAGGAATGCAAAGGCATTTTAATGGATATGCATAGAATGAGAGGGGACTATAGTGTTCTGTGATAGCTTCACCATCTTATAATGATATGAAATGAAATAGCGAGGGATTATAAAGGTGTAATTACCTCAAAAAGAAACTTGAAAGAACTGTAAATAGGTGGGAGCAGATGGGTGAACAATCAAGTAAAAGCCAACATGCTTCAGTATTGTACATCACAGAGACAGAAATGGGCACAGCTCAAACTAAATTCTGTATCCCAAAAGTATTTGCATCACATGTTGTACATTTCACTGATTTATGTGGTCGTAATTCTTGGTTAAATAACACTTGGTGACAAATTAGAACGAAACAGAAGAATGCTCCATGGAAAACTTCCCTTATGTTAACTTTTTTAGATTTATTAAAGTACCGGCCACTCGACAAATAAATTGAGATTAGTTAGTGGTACACAAGTGGAAGAAATATTAACAAGATTGTGCTAGGGAACAAATGAGCACATTGTGAGATGGCTTTTACAATGAGGATCGTGCCGCCAAGCAGCAGGGAGACTTTTCCCATCAAGCCTTCTGGGATAGTGCCACGGGAGGAAAGTAATTTTCAAGTGAATTAGGTGGTGCATTTCTTTCTTTGCCAACTTTTTCCTTTTCCTGAGTAGGTCCCTCCTTTTGTACCCAAAGATCGTGCTACTACCTGGTGAATTTTTCAGGCATCACTGTGCTTTCTCGTGCCACCATTCAGTGAGTTTTTTGTGCTGTTCATTCGCCCGCGTGCCTGTGCATGTTGACGTCGTTGTCGCCTGACAGGCCTAAGTTATCTTTGTGTCTCTCAGTAGGGCTTCTTCCGTTTTACATTATCCGCAAGTTCCTGTAACAGGGTCCAATGACATTTTGGCAGCAGCTTTTCGAGAGGCTAATTCCAGATCTAGCTTTTGTTCATATTTTTTTACCAAAAGTCTTTGAAAAGAGCTGTTTTTCTTTTACTTTCAAGAGGATACAAAGTTTCTCGTAACTCTGTAATTTAAAGAATTTCAAGAAGTCTTTTGTTTAATCTTTTGACAATTAAGAATCAGCAGTTTGCTTTCTATTTGTTTAAATAATAACATTTATTGTCATAGAAGTTTTTAAATTTGTTTGATTCATTTTAATATTGCCTTAAAATTCTCAGCGATTGATCAAGGTCCAGCTTTTCTTGATATCATTTATCATAGTTCCTGTATTAACCTGTTTGGCTTCTCATTTAAAAGAATACAAGTGGTAACGTACACAGTATTTTACACAGGTTTTCTAAATTAAAGTGGTATGATTATTAAGTTGAGATAAGTTGCTTTTTTATAATTTTTGTTGAAATAATGACTGACTTCCTTTTATGTTAGGCTCTATATTAGTGATGTGTCAATTAATCAGTTATATTGATGATTGGTCTTTTACCTTCTTAATCAATTAAATCTCTTTTATTTTTGCATAATTGATCACAAACAATAATGTATGCACATCAAAAGAAGTTGCATTATCTGGATAAAATATTTTTATTCTGATAAGGGTATAAGAAAGATGGGACAAAACTGCAACCATATTTAAAACTTAATTCAAAACATGTCAAACCCTGGCCATTTAATATCTTGACCTTCAGCGTGATGTACAATTAACTTGTATTTGTCAGTATTTTAGGTATTATTCTATACAGTATATTTAACCACAATGCAGATAACACGTAAAATAATATATTAATATTTGATCACCAGTTACTTTTTATATTTCAATCATCGAATATGTTTTTACAACTAATACCTAGCAGTTCAAAATAAAGATATGTCAGCTTTAGATTCTCTCATGGAGCAACTTAAGATGCTGGAACAGAAAAACAACCTAGGATTTAAATACTGAAATAGTCTGAACCATTGAAACATTGACAGTCTGTTTTTGTTGAAATGAGAGAAGTGACCGTAGATAATCCTGATCCCAAAGGATGTATTGCCACTCAGTCCTCCCCAAGTCAATTGAAAACAAACTCTAACACCTGCTGCCTGTGTATTAGTGACATGTCTAGGAAGTATTAAACATGATCATACCAGACCTTATAAGGCTCACCTAAGAACTGTGATTTACAGAAAATATGGAACTTGTATCTGTTTTTCACGGATGGTTTTCCAGACCTTTTGAAAAGTAATCATTACTGTTGAAAGATTGAACGATGGATAACTAAAGTCAGTAGTGCAAACTGAGACATTTGGCATGATAGCAAGTAAACAAAAAATGTATGGTTATGTTGGTGAATGTATGGGGTATTTTAAGGTTACAGTTAAACAGAAAAGGACATTCAAAAAGATATATTTTAATGATGGGAATTTTTGTCGCTTTGATATTTTATTTTTGCTATGATTCAGTGGACACGAAGGTTTTTGTCATCAACCTTACTTCTTTTAAATATCATAATATAAAGTGTCTCATATAACTTTGATATGTTAATGCATATAATAATCATTTCATATATTATAGAGTTGTTTGATATATCCAGCATGTATAACAATATATGCATATCCAAAAATATTAATTAGTCATTAAATTGTTAAAAGTGATTATTAATATAATTTTGTGAACAATTTTGTTCATTATGATAATGAAAAATAATAAAAACAATATAAAATTATATTAGTATAATTATTATTTTGATAAATATTTTACAACAGCATTTATAAAGTGGTTTGTCAGACTGTGCGCAGAAATCCCAACATTTAACTTTCCCACATTTGGATTAATTCACAAGTGACAGAAGTTCATCAGGTTCAGCGTATGAACAAGCCTCTGTGTGGATGAACGGGACCTCACACACTGTCAGATGTGTTTACATATTTTTTCTAATGACCAGATGTACCTGCAGCATTTGCTGCGGGATCCTGCAGGTCTTTTCGCTGCTGAGTCTGTCCTGTGGTAGGCTTACACTGAAGAGATAAGAACAACTGTTAAGTTGCTTATTGTGCAGCCAGCAATATTAAAAAAATATAATAGAGTGTAACATTGAACACAGGCAAAGGAAACATCTTGTCAGCTGCTGACAGCCCTGCCAAGGGTTTCCTTGCATATGTCACAAACTACCCCTATCCCCCCCCCCCCCCACTTTCCAGTCCTCAAGCATCTTATGCTTTGATGCAGTTGCTGTACCATTCCCAGGATCATGGACTCGCTGTTGTGCAGCTTAGATACTTATTGGTTTAATGAGAATATTGCCACAGTATATTTTTTTCTGCTTTCCCTACAAGACAGGTGACAGTAAATTAAAATAATAATATGTGACAGATACATGTTTTGTGGTATCTGCAAAAGTTCCCTCTTTCCCTATATTAGAAGGGTGGTTATATACTTTAAAATCAAAATCTGTATTAGTTGTATGATTATATACTTTAAAAATGATATGGACATCACAATTCATTATAAGGAAATATCAGTTTTAAATGACCAAGTCACTAGTAATCTTGTTGAGTTGTGCTTTGTTAATAGAAATACAGTGTATATTTTATTGGTTGTATATCACTTAGTCTAAATGATGGATTATATTTCCATAAAATCTTTATGTTCTCCGGGTAATATGAAACTTGTTCCCTGATGTCATAATATAAAGTTTTCCTGAAATATTATAACAAGTTTAAGGAATATTGAAACCAGTGCTAACATGAAATTTCCATTTATTTAAATGGTCATTCAGAAGTTCATTACATTTCTTAGCTGCTGTGTATCTTAAAATATACCCAAAAGGAAATCCGTGAATACCAGCCTAAAGTGAATCAGATGAGGAGGCCCTAATTGGTTGATTCCCTGATAGAAGGCGACACTGTATTATTAATGTCAATGATCATTAAAATTTCTTTTAATTCTTTTGTATGATCAGTGTTATAATGAAAAAGATCGTTAATATAATAGTCTAATTATAATATGCCAATCCCTAGTGTAAACTTGTTATAAGTAGACATCTGTCAAACACTTTGTGTGTGAAATACATGATGAGAAATATACAGTGAAATATGTCATATAAAATATGCAGGTTTATAATTTATATATTCATGTATATAATATGGTTTTTTGTCCCATATTTTGTGTTAATTCATTTGTTTGGAAGGATAAATTAATTTATGATTTTTAATTGCAAGCAGAATTTTTAAATAATATATTATATTCCTTTTGTGAAATATTACCCTTCCATTTTACCATGCATATATTTTACTTAAAAATTATGATATCAGAAAGTATTACACGTTTTCCACACAGGATCTTCACAAATAAAATTTAAAATAAAATTTAATAAAGAACTGTGAATTTACATTTTTTTGCATCATTGTGTGATGAAAATTTTGTATCTATGCAAACCAAAGTTACATTTGATATTGATCATGGAAAAAAAAATCATAATTTTTATACAGTAAACAGCACCTAACAGCCACATTCGTTTGGTGACTTCAGTATAATGACCAATTTTTTACAGTCCCAAAAAAGAATTGTCCCAATTCTTTTTTGGTCTTTATATGCGACCTCACTTAGACAACAACCTTGAAAATGTGACAACTTTAACAAGGTCCCATTTGTGGTTATATGGGAGTTTCACTGTATTCAGTTATATTTTATATATATTTTATTCCAAACAGGGATACCATCCTGTGTCACCAAGCCACGACAGCTCTTTGATGGCTCCAGGTCTTCCACCCATGTCCAGCTTCCGCCCAACGGGCGTCCCCCCTACTTCCTCAGCGTACGTCAGCTCATCTACAGTGGTCAACGGTAGCTCCCAGACAGGGGAAACTCTTGGCAAGGCACTCACAGCGGTACGTGACAACTCTCATCCCAAATAGTACCCCTTTCACACACAAAACTGTTTCAAAATGGTTTAGGCACAATGAGGATCAATGTAATTGGTTTTAGTGTGTATTGTGTGTTCACTATAGGGCATGAGGCAAATGCAAATTTTGGGATTTTTATATATTGATAGGCTTTTGTCTGGAAGTAAATACTGACAAATAAATGTGCAATGACCCTATAGCAGGTTATGTTATAAATAGGTCCACACCATTATGGATGGTTCACATGGACCACACAGTTTGATTTGCATGCCAAAAATTTCAAAATCACCTCCTTGTTTGGATTTAAAATGTTTACGCTAAACATAATTAAAACCTTTTGGAAAACTCAACTTGCATTCAAAATGTTTTGAAACCCTTTTGCATTTGCTGTGTAAAATAGATATTATTCTTATGAACATTTTGTATTGTGGAAATTTAGACCCATTTCATTCTTGTCATACAGATTTTGTTCACTTATCAGCTTATTGTTTCACCAGCTACCAAGAATATATTTTACACAAAAAGTTTGTTTTCTTTTATTTTATCAAGATAAAGTTCATGGAATACTAAGGAAATATTGTTGTTTATGGGTTTCAAAAATGCATGAAGAACAGTAAAGAAAATAATTATCTTAATGAACAAGCAGTATGAATATTATAGCAGGTCCAGTTCTGGATGTAACTATACACATATGCTCCTCTGCTTCTCTTCATGAGGTGGTAATATCATGATCCGTGTCATATCACACCTTTGCGCTAAGTCCTGAAGATTGATTGTGGAAAACATATTGCCAGATTAAATGCTGTGATCATGATTGTTTTACATGTCTGGGATGTATTGAATACTAGCAGATTAAAGACCGGGCATTTTTTCACATTAATAGAATAGGAATGATATCATAGACTATGTTTTAACAAGTATTTGTGAAGAAAAGGCAAGGTATTGACTTTGGCTGGCCCCATGAAATTGGTAAAATTAATGTAACTCGAGTCACTCTATCTGTATACATCCACGTGAGCTTTGTGTATGTTATGGAAGCTAACCTCAGGCAAGAGGTCACCTACTGCTCTGGCATTGAAATTAAATGCCAAGATGAACTGCATGGCAGGAGCAGGTTGGGCATATGTGAGCAATCACCTCTGTAGAAAAGACTCTGGTTTGTGTTATACACCTATAAAACTAATGCTCGAGAAGGCCGTGACAAATGACTGAGTGGGGTCATATCTGAACAGCATTGACTTGAGGTATTATGAGTCGTTGAGATCCATAACAGCTGCTGGTGGTCAGGCACTGTACAACGCTGCTCCAGGTCTAGTCTAAGCACAGTCGGTCTGGTCTGAGTTTACAGGCTAGAGGTAGGCCATGAAATCCTTTGCTGGAGTTGGTTCCAATTTGGTTCTACACAATCCCTAGTCATGAAGAGGAGAGCCGTATTAGCTTCGCATGTGTTTACATTGGCGAGCTTTTTGCTGGCCGCAGCCTGTAATCCCTGTAACCCCTGACTTCCGAAGCTGGGGGAAAATAGCACCTTCAGATTGTCTGCTTAAGTCCTTGGACACATTGAAACAGAAAGGGGTGCACAGGAAGTTGGAGGGGCTGCTGGCATCGGTGATGATGTCAGACAGCTGGGGGTAATTACCCTACACCCCCATTGTGTCAAGTTTCACTAAAGCGGGGTATCAGCTCTTGATACTGGGGAGATATGTCTTCGGCAATGGACATGGTTTCTCTTCGGGACACATGGATGTACTGGGCTCAGGTAAGGCAGCACGGGCACCCAGGTAACCTGTCATAAAACTGCTACAGTTGCTTTACAGTAAGCTCTGGGGCATGCCCTTAGTTAGACCTGGATTTGCCTGTGTCATAGTGCTAATTGCGTCTACCTCAGAGGTCTCGCTGTGGTTCTGTAGACGCTCAGCGAGTCTGTTTCTTCTGCAAGCATTTCTGTCAGAGTTGCCGTGCTTGCCGCTCAGATCAGAAGTACCCAGTTTCTGTAGATAACGCTGTTTGTTATGACCTCATATGATCTGAAGGCTGGATGAAAAAGTTAATGGGGTCTCCCTTGTCTCTGTGTAAAATTAACAATATTTTCAGATAAACCAACCTGAAGTAATGGTCTTTTGGGATTACATATGTGTCGATATAATCTTACCAGCAGGTAATATTATTGATTTATATAATAACACAATAGCAGGGCTGATATCAGATCAGAGTTCCAGGGCTTACTTAATTATTGACGAGCATTTTGATGAATGCTGCAGCTGGTTGGCAGTATTATTTGGATGCAGTGAGTGACACATACGTGGGAGAAAGATGCTGTAATAAAGATGTTTTATAGTTGATAACACACAGGGCTGTGTGAATTTGGGACTTCCAATGATGTGCATGTGTATAATAGCAAGCCCTCCGAGGGGCTAGGGGGTTGGTGCTGAAGTCTGATGAATGACCGACAGACCAGCAGGCCTCCATGTTTACTGGTCCAGCCCCAAACATTAGTCTTCCAGCCAGCTCAGCTCCCCTACTGTAGCCAGTCACTGACCAGACACTCATTAGGGTGCTGTCAACAAACTTGTCCTGCTCAATACCTGCAGGCTAGGAAGCCTCTTAACCTTTACTATGTACACGTGTGTGAAAAAGGACAAAAAAGACTACCTTCTTCAGTGAGGAGACCGCACAAACACTTGATATTTTTTACTGGCTGTAAAACTTACCAACCCTAGTTTTATTGTAAATTTTTAAGTTTACTATCAAAGTATCGAGTCCAAGGATATCCAGTTCCCTGTAGTTCCTAGCCTTATACATATATAACCTGGAATCCTGAAAGCCTGATCATTACATTCCTGTCATATGGTTCACTTAATCCTCATTCAGCAGACAGCGCCACATACATTTAGTGTGCCTACTGTAAAAAAAGTTTTTTATCACATTAAATAAAACAAATAGAAAATCTTGACTGAAGATAGTATAAAGAAAGCTTGTGTGTGTTTAGCTGTATGTAGTGTACATGCATACCTCGTTAAGTTTTGGGGTGTCATCCATGTTATTTTTTCACATTTTTTTACAGATATATTCAGAAACTGGGAGTGGCACCAACAACTATGGCTCAAGCCCCTCAACCCCTGTCTCATCACCCCCTCCCATGTCAGGTAAGGCTCCCACCTTATTTGCATATATCTGCATATTTTCACTGACATCCCTTGTGAATAGAACTATATTACATGAATTTTAGTTTGTCATACACAAATAATTCATTTTAAATGTGATTATACTTAGTTTGTAGAGATTTCTTTTTTCAAATGATAGTCATGTAGATTTCATTGTGTTATTATCATTTTGATTATTTATTACTTGTTTGAATACTTACAACAAACCAAGCATTTTCATATTACCAATATTAGCTGTTTTATTAACTCAGTTTCAAAATCAGGTTGTGAAAAAATTAGTTCCGTTGAATGAATCATGCATTGTTTTGTATATTGATTCCCTTTTTCTAAAATTATTTTAAAACTATATTGTGAATGTTTAGATAATTACATTATGTAACATTTCATCCTTAGTAATAAATATTTCCAGGTCAACAGTAACAGTATGACTAAGAGTAGATTGTTCTGAGCAATATTATAATAAATGCACTGAGCATTCAGAAGTATTGTACTATAATTTGAGGATTCGGGTATGATCCAAAAACATGCTATTCTGCTTTTAACTTTGCCAGGACAAGTCCCTTGCCACCCAACTTTCTCCTCACCTGGCCACAATCCTGTCTTTCCAGCTCTTTCATGCCACATCAGTGCAATCTTATAGCACCCTGAGAGTTTTACTTCTCCCAGTTTCTCAAAACCACTCATGAGGGCTGCCATTTTTAGTACACACTAACGCCCAGAAAATATGGGTATACCACTGGTCTTATGGATGAGATTTTTTTTCTTTTCTTACAGCAGGCCCCTCTAGTCAGTGGCCACGACCGGCAACAACTAGCACTACCTCGCCACACTTTGAGAGTCATCTCCATTCTCTGGTAAGTGTCATCTTATAATCGTTACTGCCGACTTTACTCAAACGGATAGCTGGTTTTCCAGGAGTGCATACTGTATATGCGTAGTTTTTATGAGAACTGTTTCCTCGCAGTCTGTATGCAATCATTCCATTTCCATTATCCTTCCCCCTTTGTAGATTTAGTTTGTAATCTTCAGATATTTTATTCATTGCTATATACTTCCAGCACTGTTGGTAAACAGACTGTTTTTGCTGCTATATATACACATTACTCATACAAACAACACATACACAGTTTGCATCTGTGGAAAACTAATTTAACATATATAACAATGTGTACAGTCATTGGTGTGATGGATTCTGCTGGGTTGTACATTTACCGGGGCACTGTACTATAATGGTTTACAAGTTTTGAAGCACATTAGCAGTATTAACTATTATATTAATATAGTAAAACAATGTTTTAATGGTAGCTGTTTGGTGGCATCAGTGATCAGGATGTTAATATACATGATGGCCACTTGGTGACTCTAGTTACGACATAGATATATTTAAGTGCCATAAGGTGGCCCTTTTTTCCATCAAATTACTTATACTTTATAGCACACTTAAAGGTGCAAGTGTGAGAACACCATAATAACATAGATGTGTGTACATAAATATATACATGTTTGTGTGGTATTTCTCAGTACATTATTTTATATCTTACAACGGCACACTCTTAACGTGATAAGCAGGGGTCAGAGAATTCTGGGAAGGTGATAAAATTGTAACTTACTGACACCTGCTGTTTAATTCGTGTACAGCAGAGCCCTATTGAGACAAGGCTGGATGATGCCATAGAAATACTAAGGGATGAGGTCAAGGTAACAGGATGTTTATTCTGTGACGGTAGTGACACCTGGTGGCAGTGTAAGACATTTTGTAAATCACTGGAAGGTTGAATTGCAGACTCGATTAATGCTATTACTTAAATGATCAACTGATTATTTATAGTTCTTTTTCATTTTGTATTCTTGTGAAATATTAAAATTTGTAAATATATAACATAGAGTTGGCGGAAAGACATTTCCTGTAAGGGTTATAAATGCGTTTTTTGTGCAAAAACACCTTTATAACATAGAAAGTAAACTCCATTAGTTACAGATGACTGCTCGGGTGACATTTAATGCCAATAAAGTGAGCACTTGCCTTCCAATGGTTTACTTACATGTTTGCTAATAGAAGGGAAAACAGGTGGTTTTGGACTACTTAGGTGGCTTTTAAAATCCTCTCTATTTGTTATAATCATCACCAGCCAGGCTAGGTTTTTCCCATGTAGTTACAGGGGGGTTATGGTTATATTTCCAAAATACTGACGACTCCATGAGATTCTCTGAGCTTCGTAGATCAGGTTGGTTGTAGTGTAGGAGGGTAGAAGTTCGCGTGCTTCTGACTTGTGCTGTAACAGTGGTGGTGGACAGCGTCTGCTTACTGCTTGCTGCTTACATCACTGGCTGTTAAAGTCAGTTCTACCAGTCAAACCTTCCTGCCTTAAGGTGTCATCATGATGGTATTCTCAATTTCGGGAGCTTTCTGTTTGAATAATGATTGTTCCTGAAACTATTTTCCCAATGAAATCATTGCCAGTGATTTTCTGTGAGATGTTCAAATAAGATCGTTTTGAGGAGATAAATTTGTTATCCTTATGAAATAAAAATTTATGTATTTTTTCATGTAGGAATTAAACCATTAATTTACTTAAATTGAGGAAAAATTACCTTTGATGACAAAATAAAAAAGATCAAACAAGCAAGGAAGAATTAATATAATTCTGCTAGTAATATATAAATTAATTAGAAGATATCTGAAAGAAATTTTTTTAAAAATTTGCATTCACTGCTGAAGAGGAAACTTGAAAAAAAACAAACTAATTTCTCTTAAATTTTATTTGTTGATATATTGAAGCATATGTAGAATAATAAAGGTATTAAATAATGTTTACCCTCTGGATGAAAAATTCTTTCCTTAACAAAGCAGTTAATTGCTGTTTTTAATACGTATTTTATAAACAGTCTTATCAGAAAAATACTGATGTTATCTTGTGTATAGACGTTCTGGCAATGTTTTTACTGGTCCTCTGTTGCGCTACCAGTATGCAAGATACAGTTAGGTTTGAGAGGACGTAAAGTCTCTCTGATCTCAGCTTGACTTTCACAGATACCTCCTGGTTTGACCTTTGTATGTTTGATATTTTGTCGGTGATTGGAAGCAGATGTCAAAGGTCAATTTGTGCTGTAGCTTGTTTTTTTCTGCTGCGTCAAGCACTCAGTAAATACAAGCAGGCTGGAGTGAGAAGTCAGGAAATATTTTATTTCCATGGGGGAGTCAATCAAGAATTTGACATATCTTTGCCAGCCTTTGTTACCTGAAGATTTTAGCTTTGATAGATCTAGACTTTGACTCAGTATCCCCAAATAACATTAAAATCCTTTACAGAGTATTAAGGGTTTTATAAAGTTTTTAAAAAGTATAGTTTAACTTTTGGATCTTTGATTATTTCTGTATTTTCACTGCAGAAGGTCATGAAGATCTGAAGAATCAGATCGAAGCATTATTTGTTATTGTCCTCTGATGTGACCCCGTAGCAGGAAATGGAGACCAAGATATGGTGTTTTGATTTTGGTTTGTTCTTCCTGTCAACATGGACTTGAATTTTATGGTCAGGCTCACCTGATCTGGGCCGCATTTCAATATTTTGCAGGATGTATTGAAAGAGAATACATGCAGGGTTCTTTCTAGCAAGATCAAGCCTCCTCCCAACAGTGAAACGCTTGCTGCATGTTTTATGTTTACACAGCTTGCTGAGTTTGGAAACAGCACTGGCAGCCTCGCACTCTAATTACCAAGCCAGTCCAATTGCTGAGGTTGCCAGCAGCCAACTTGGGTTGGAAGCAGTGTACAGAGCCTTTTTACATCAAGGAACCCCGAATCACTTGTCTCCTTTCATTACAAGAAATTATTTGACAGGCTGGGGCTTGGGAAATGTGAGATCTTGTTTTGGGAAATGAGACCTGTGTTTAGGTTCTGGGGTTTGGCCAGACAAAGGTTTGTTTGGATCTAACCTAGGTTAAACCAGATTAGTGTGATTCCAGCTCATTAAAGGTGTGTCTTTATGGAGAAAGCACCGAGGCTAATGCAGTTCACAGTGCTATCATATTGCAGCCATGTCTTTTAATCATTCGGCTCTTGTCTTCTCTTTGTATCCCCGATTCCTCCTACAAGTCCACACCCTGCCATAATCACTACTTCCCCAGATACTGTAACAGACTTGTACTAAGGGATATGTTAATAAAGTGGCTCCCAAGACTAGTCTTGTATGTGTACGTATAAGCCGCAGTTGCAAATCATCTTCAGGTGCTACTAGTAGGTATAGATATTAGTCTTATATTTCAGGGGCCAATTCGTTAAGGGTAGCTAGGATTTGGATATGTTTTTTTTTAATTTAAAGTTTTTGAGCAAATATTTGATTAGACTGAACATGCTGTTTTGTTTCATATTAATGTTTCAACGAATAAGATATTGTATCGTGCAATTTTCCTTTGCAGCAGAATCGAATGGAAGAACGGCTAGATGATGCAATTCACGTATTGCGAAGCCATGCAGGAGAAGGTCAAGGTATTCCCGGGCATCAAATGGCCATGGGAGGCATGCTGCATCCTTCACATTCCAACGGTGTTATGCCACCGGGCCTGGCAGGTCCGCCGTACCCTGGCATGCCCATGATACCGACTCATCCAGCAGACTCTCATATTGTGAGTTTTCATTTTACAGCGTTGTGCAAGTTCAGATTTGTTCAGTTATCTGGCACAACACCAATTTAAAGTGCTACATATTGCTTATTTTTTCTGCCTTTTCCTGCTGTCACATGTTGCAAATATTACAGCTCAGATATATCACTAGTTAAACGTGGAATACACAACACATTTAACTTGAAAGATTAACTGGAACATTTTAAAACTAGTGTTTTAAATCCTGATTCTTCAATTCACTTTCAAATTCATTTAGAAAATTAATACTAATTCTGATGTGCAAAGGCAGATTTAATAATTGCTTCAAAAGTAGTTCAGAACTACCATTGCTCATTGGTGGATTTTTGGTGAAAATGAAAGGATCCAAGGATACATTGTAAGGTCAGTCTTAGTGTTTGGAAAAACTTGGTTCTGCCAAGACCTTGACCTGTTACCCCTGACCTTGACCTCAGGTGACCTTTTAAGCCAAAAAGGTCACAGGTGCTCCTTCCAATAAAACCTCTGCTAGTGTGACACTAGTGAAAGCATGGATACAGTTAGATAACATGTAAAAAAGAAAAAGAAATGCTGCTGGATGGAAGTGCTGTGTTGAAAGCTTCAAATACTTTTCAAACCAATCTTCATGTTTTTCAGTGCTATGCTACTACATTCTTTTTGCTGTTAGCTCGGTTTCAGCTGGATTTGTTTCTGTTGTCTAAAAAAGATACCCACAGGCAGAGATTTGTTGTGTTAATAAACAGAACCAGCAATGGGGCTTGATAAGAATCACAAATAAAATGGTTATCAGATTCACAGGTAGCTGCTCTGTAGAAAGTTAATACAGTCAAGTGTGCCATGCTAAACACAGGCTTTTTCTTAAGTGATTTGGAAATTGTCTTGCATGCCAGCTACCTGCAGGTGGTGACACATTTTTGTTAGTCACATGCTTTGTGTAAAAATTAGGGTGTAAGATATGGTACTCAACATCAGTAGTCACAAAAAAATGGTAGTGGTATATGATTGTTAAAGGCAATATTCCACAGTTTAACAATGTATTTTGATAAAAATTGTCACCAGTCGCATGTGTCATGTGGTTTTATCATATTTTGGTAACGTTTTTGTGTTCATATGAACCATAGTGACCTCATTTTAATTCCACACTTTTACCATTACAGGGGAGTAGTCAAACGTCGGCACCTGAGGAGCGTGCCAGGAGCAGCCTTAGTAGTTCCTCAACTCAGGAGACGCCTGAGGCATTCAGCAGTAAGTACAGCACATTCTGTAAACCATTGTAACTTTTGCAATACATGTCACTTATAGCAAGGCATCATTTGCTGTTGAAATCATCTTTCTTCACTGTGAAGAGACTTTGCTCTTAAAGGCCAACACACTAGTCATATCCATGAGTTTTGAACAAGGCAATTGAACCATTCAGATTAATAGAATGCGCTCCTTGTACATTTCCAGCAAAACAAATTATTGCTATAATAAAAATGGCATTTTTCAAACTGTTTATGAATGTTTTAAAAAGCGGCATAATTTACTCTGCACAGTTGTGATATTATGAATTGTTTTCTGCAGAAGTAACAGAACAAGGTGGCGAACAAAATGATCCAAAAATCAAGTTAGAGAAACAAGAAAAAGGAGATGATGGCCACAGCAGCTCAGATGAAAGCAACGTCACCAAAGACAGCCTGATGACCCCAGGGGCCCCTGCAGCAAAAAGGTCAAGGTAACATCAAACCTAAGCCTGACCTAGCTAGCTAGACAGGAGTAAAATATCTCAGAGCGCTCGCTGCATCATTGCAGCTATAGTTTTGATGTAAAAGTTTTTGTTTTAACAAATTTGGATAAATCAAAGTACAAAGTTTTTATAGCAATTGTACAGGTTTCACACAAATATTATTTTTTAAATTGTCATTACTTTGGAAAATTCCTGCCATTGTGCCTTTGAGCAGTATTTTTTTCAATTTAGAAATATTTTTTCTCTTTATTCTTTAGAAAAAATTTGTGAATTTATTTTTTATTTTTGAAAACTTATTCATTGTTTTTCTCTTAATGAAAAAACATTTAGGGATACTTCTATTTATTTTAAAATGTTTTGAAAAAGCTTAAGCTCAAAAACAGCGCACCTAATGAGATGGTTTAATCCTTGACCCCAGACCTCTGTAGCTAAAACACGAATGTGATGTCAGTAACTGTTCACGCATGATAACACCTGCTTGCTCATGTTGTACATGATATAGTAACTGTGTCAAGAAACTGTGATTTAGTGAGAGCTTCATAAAACATGTTTAGGAGAACAGAAGTTAAAAAAAAAACCTTCCTGCTGAAATTATGTTAATGATTGCTGAATGTAAAAAGGATAATTTCCCACGAAAACTCCACACTGATGAAATGATGGAAATGATAGCTTAAAATAATCCTGAGTGGAGGTCACTGGTGCAGGAAATCCCGGTTTCTCAGGCTGTGTTTCCTGAATGTTTGATTGCGAAGCAACTTCCTGAAATGGAAACTAAAGGCAGTGATTTCCGACTAAGGAAGTTAGGGGGCAGGATTGATTGGTTCCTACTCACCTTCACTTTATACCTAAGTGCGTGGGAACCAGTCTACATTTGATGATTCCCAGCAAATTACATATTCCTGAAAAGGGAAAAACTGCATGTTACTTGAATGCATGAATCTTAATCTCACAGTTTGCATCAGACTTGTCACTGTATTCATACCTGCACTGCCCCTTTCCACAAGCTCAATAGGATTGTGTCAGTGTGCATGAAAGTGTCTTCTTATTGTTATGTATGAATGTTAGCATGCCAATATTTACAGTTAAATGGTGTATTGTTCTTTGATCTTATCAGGGTGTAAAGTAATTAAAAGTAAGGTGCTCATGAATCTTAGATTTACTGGAAAACTGTAGATTTTATTTCCTGGAATGTCTGGAATCTTCTTTGGAATTTTAGGAAATTTCCAGGAAAATTCTTTCTATAAGGGATGATTAAAATACAAGCCAGAACACCAGTTGTAAAACCACCTCTTAAATTCTCACTTGGACCTTAAAATGCTTTGATCATCTCTAATATGCCACACTGAGAGCCTTCAAGGTGAGATGCAGATATAGTTGTGTCAGGTTGCAGAAATATCCCTTCTAAGTCAAAGAACAAGTTTTATAATATCTACCATGAACATTGTCATATGGAAACAAATACTGATTTTCATCTTTGTTATTCATTAAAGAAGTGAGCAAGGCGATGAGGATGAGAGTCCTGAAACCAAGGCAGAACGTGAAAGACTTCGGAGACAAGCAAATAACGCACGGGAAAGGTGTGTACAGATCCTTGATATAAATGTAAATGGCTGGTCAGTACGATAGTTCTGTCTGTGTGTTATCATAAGGGGATAGTGTTTTTTTATCAGGTGCATGTGATTGGTAAGAGTATTATTATATAACTTAAACATTTGGGTTGGGGTGTAAAAAAATATAATATTATAAAATTAATTAAACCAGCCTTTTTAATGCTGTTTTGATTATATTATAGTTATCACTAAAATTGATTTTACTTGTATGACAACTTTTGATATTTTCTTATATATATTAATACTGTAAAATGAGTGTAATATTGAGTATGTTATATCTTGGTCTGTATAGTTTCGAGGCTATAATTAGTTGTATTTAAAGCTGTTGACAACTATTGTTTGCCTGTGTGTATTGCTACTTACAGGAATACCAGCCATTTTGATAATAACTGTTCCTTATGTCGCCATCTTTGTTCTTTTCCTCTTTGTCTTGTGAACTTATTTGGTGCCAGTGGAAACTACTGTCTGTCTCCACATTCTTTGTATCTTCAAAGTATCAGTGGGAGATGATTTTGTGGCGTTGTGCTCTGTAGATTACGAGTACGGGATATAAACGAGGCCTTCAAAGAACTGGGTCACATGGTCACTATACACCTGGGTAGTGCCCAGCCCATGACCAAGTTGATGGTATTGCAGCAAGCGGTTAATGTCATATCATCGCTCGAGCAGCAAGTGCGAGGTAAATTGCACTGGAATGACGGGTCACCACGCATGACTGCCATTTACATATTTTTTATTATTATCTCCTTATCTTATCTCCCCTGCTTGACCTATTTGTCTCCTTATTTGGCCGCATGGTGTAACCTCTTTGGTAATGGGGTCACGCAGAAGTCCGTGGCATTATGTTGCGTACATGTGATCCGTGTTACCAAAATAAAACATTGCTTGCCAAACCTTGCCAAGTATTTGATGCAGCTCTTACATGACACGAAATGTGACGTGATGGCGGCTGATGCGCATGTTCCTAGCGTAGCATTCTGCATGATGCCAAGCCCATTAGGGCTCTTAACGTATAAATCACTAACCATTACTACTGCACTTGTTATGCAATAGCTGGTCTGTAAGTTAGATATGCTTCACTGCTAGCTGCTCCAGTCAATTTGTAGAGAATTGTATAATTATCGAAAGGAAAAGGGGTGGGACTGTTTAGGGAGATTTAATCTGAGTATATTGTTGCTGATACTTGGTAAGGTTTTCGCAACAGACCATTGTGTGGTGTGTTTGCATATAGTTTTGCCACCTGGTGGTCAGTAGGTGCAATTTCAGGTGTCATGACTATCGTATAAAATGTGCAAATGCCACATGATCAGTTTGGAGGCAAGGTATTGTTCACAAGGCAACTTTCATTTCTTTCTCCCCTACTTGGTCCTCTCCATCCATCCTCTTCAGTGCACAGGCTTGCAATTGCAGGGCAGCGTTTCCCTCTACACGTGTTGTTCAGTGTACATAGCAGGTGTAGTTTGTGAATATGAATCTTCACTCCCCAGTGTGTGTGCGTGATAAAGCGTTATATGTCAAGCACATCAGGAAATAGGCTGGATTTGTTTACTGCGTATGTGAGCTGAGACGCCACAAAATAAATCGTGATCTGAAGGAGGTTGTGTTAATCACAGAGACAACCACACTGTACAACGCTGAAATTTTGGAAAGAAATGAATGTATGTGTGTGTGTGTGTGAGGCATCGACTTCTCTGCAAAGGGTTGAATTGAAAGTTCTGCAAAGAGGGCCCAGGTCAGTTCACTATGTGGAGTCTTGGTTCATGTATTTGGAGGATAATCACTGCATTCTTGGTAAGGTTTACACAACTCATCATTTTGCATTGTTTGCTTACTTGGGTTTGCAAAAATGGTGAACAGTGCTTTCAGGTGAAATCTGAGGTGTCTTGGTGGACATCACATAAGTCGTTTTTGCCACAACAACAGTTCGGAAGCAAGGCACTGGCATTCTGTTCACGAACAACGAGTTCTCTATCAAACCTGTTCATTCTTCCTTCACAATACACCAGCATGAATGGTGCAGGGAAGTGGTCCCCAGCACGTGGTGCCCTGCCATGCACCACACGGTGTGGTGCTCTGCGATACACCATCAGGATTTTGGCGGGGGTTCCCTGATTGTGGTGCTCTGAGTAGTTAGTGAATCTGAATTTTCTCTCCAGGGTACGTGTACGGGATATAAACGAAGCGTTCAAGGAGCTGGGCCGGATGTGCTCGGTACATCTTGGGGCTGACAAACCACAGACAAAATTAACAATCCTGCAAGAAGCAGTCACTATAATCACACAGCTAGAGCAACAGGTTCGAGGTAGGCATGTGCTCAAATATTGCAACCCGTGTGTGTGTGGGTGGGTGTGTGTACAGCTGCTTTTGTATGTCACCCCTTTGTCATATTTTCAGCCTTGGGCATGTTTTTTTTTCATAGTGGGATGACTGAACTTGTTTTAGTGCAGTTACAAAATCTAACAATTTAGAGTTTTATTAAAATATCTGGTTTTATTGCTAGTAATTTTGTAACTGATACATAAATTAATGTGTTTGTGAAGTCACATTTTTTGCATGAACAATACTTGCATTGAGTTACAAATATATGGTATAGAAAAAATGTGATTCTCTTCCATTCAAATTGACTTTTTATTCGTTTAGAGTAATTTTCACATGGTTAATTATTTAAAAAAGAATAGATGTCTAGCATATGAAATAACTTTTTTGAATGTTTGAAAGAGCAGAGGGTTTATACAGAGGGATGGGGGGGGGGGGGTGTTGCACAATGATGCACAGCATGTTCCCCCCTGTGCATCATATACCACCAGTTTTCATCACCCCCTGAGCATGGTATAGCAAACAGTTTTCAGCATGATAAGTACGGTGAACCACTATATGATGTACCATTGCTTTGCATTTGCCAATTTTTTATGTAACATGTATGCAGCGTGTTACATCAGTCTGTAGTCGACTCTCAACTGTTATCATCAACTGTTGAACACTTTAAGAATGAATAAATCATTGTTTGTAAACATAAGTCTTACATCAGCAAAAACAAACAAAAATATTAACTATTTATAAGTGTGAGCCCTTGAATCAGTGAAATGAGGTTTTATCATGAATTTATAATATATCAACTTGATATATACTTATATAAATGCAATATAGTCATCATAACCATGAAAACAATATAAAAGTTAAAGGTATTTCAGTTAATATTGAAATTAATATTAACATTACCAGTTAAAAAATAATACAGGTGAGAATCAACTAGGTAATGAAGCTGCATTATTAGACCACTGGGACATGAGTATTTGGATTAATGTTACAGAGCGCAACTTGAACCCAAAAGCTGCGTGTTTGAAGCGACGGGAGGAGGAGAAATCAGAAGAACTGCCAGGTTCTCGACTGGGTGCTGATGACCTGGCCCAGCAGGCAGCCCTGGCAGGTAAGGTAAGATTCCCCGCTTCTACCCTCTGCCCCGCCCCCCAGTGTCAGCTCACACAAACCACTACCATCTGAGCAACACAAAAAATCTGAACAGCCTTCACTCAAGTTCCCAGTCTCTGCCTAAAAGTAAGGCCACATGAGTCAATAAATATCTTGTGTCTCTGACTCTGCCAACAAGAGTCAATAATTATCTTGTGCCTCTTGATTCCGCGCGCTGGAGTCAGTGAATAACTTGTGCCTCTGACTCTGATCATTTCAGTCAGTAAATTTTTTTGTGCCTCTGACTCTGCCTGTATGAGTCAGTAAATATCTCGGCCTCTAACTGTGGCCACAAGAATCGGTAAATATCTTGTGCCTCTTGATTGTTCCCGCTGGAGGCAGTAAATATCTTGTGCCTCTGACTCTGCCCACAAGAACTTGTTAATATCTTATGCCTCTTGACTATGCCCTCTCAAATCAGTAAATATCTTGTGCCTTTTGACACTGCCGGCATGAGTCTGTAAATACCGTATTTATTCCAATTTGGCGATCCCTTTTATTTCTCGACCCCAAAAAATATTTTGAAAGCATAATTTCTAAAATGACTCTAATTTCGCGACTGCCGACGATGTTTTCTGTCGACTATGTTAAGGTGTTACGCCTCCGTCTCTCACGGGCACCGCAGTTTGTATCTGACTAGATTCTTATTACACTGAGCATCCACATCAAACTTGTTTGCAATAAAATTTTAGAAGATACAAAGATGCGTTTTTCATAATATATAAACATGATAAAGTGTTCAAGTTCCAAATGGGTGTCCGTGACAAAGCAAACTCGTGTACCATTCCTGGTATGCACGTGTCTCGTGTGCGATTCACGTGGGATAATTAGCAATAATATTTACCAAGTGTGGGGAAGCACGCGTGGTGGAACAACTGTGACACAGTTAGACCGGTCATCTTAGTTAAGTTTAAACGACCCCGGTTAGTTTTTGGATGGGTGACCGCGTATACAAAACTGGGCCCGATAGAGGGCACGCCAGCTAGGACCATTTCCGGTCATACATATTTTAACGTGCCTTTACTTTCCTGTATTTATTACGTATTATGCAAATAAAATTTATCTGATAATTTGCAGTTATTTTTTATAAAGTCTTCTTCCAAATTTGGTGCAGCTGCTTGTCCCTTTATATCACCGCTTGGTGGGTTAACTTGAAACAACTGGTAGTTGCATGAGTTGCCGTCTATGTCATCGTACCTATACGCGAAGTAGTGATCATTTTGTAAAGTGATTGAGCTAAGTTTTATTAATCATTTGCGGACACTGTAATTCATGTGACGGTTGGAAGCCCGTTTGTAGGAAGTACTGTTTAGCTAACAAAACAAACAACCAAATTATCACTCATTTCATATGACCGCTCGAGTGTCAGAGCAGCTCTGCGGCTCTAGGGAAGGTTATTAAACCGCGTGCCTCTAAAATCTCGACCACCTCAAATTCTGCAGGAAGATAATTTTCAAATATCCTCTATTGTCTCGACCTCTGAGAAAATTAATTATTTTTAAGTGGTCGCCAAATTAGAATAAATACGGTAGCTTGTGCCTCTTGACTCTGGAGTCAGTAAATAGCTTGAACCTTAAAAAAATAATATTGTGGTGATTGATTTGTGTGAGCTGACCATCCCAATGATTTGGTATTATCTGTTGATTTGATTAGCACTGATGCAAATGAATAATTTATTTACCTTAAAATTATTTATATTATTTGATTTGATTATCCTTCTGCATTCTTCCAAGGGCAGAGGTAACCGTAGCTCAGTGGTGTTAAAAGTAACACGTGCACAAGTAACGTGCACGTGCACAACGTAAGTTTTGGTTTGGGGTGGGATAAGTCGGAGTTTTAAAGACAACAGTTTTCACAAACTAGTGCCACCTAGGAACAAACATGGAAACAACCACTTTATTGTAACGCAGGTCGGCTAAAAAATCTTTGTTAAAAATTCATACCTGATAGATCATATCAAAATACCTGTTGAAGGTGTCTTCAGTTGCTTCTTACAAAGACTCCAAAATGGCCTAGATTAATTGTATCCTGGATGTTACAGATAAAGCAGTCCATACACTTCATTCTATTTTTTTGTTTTGTGTCCTATCGTTTTATTGTCCTTTTCAGTTTGAAACTTGATATTGAAAGGATGAAATTTCTGTACATATAATGCAACAGGCATACTTTAGTACCTTCTCAAAGAAAAAAACTTTTCAAGATCTTTGGTTTATTAAATATTCAGGAAGAGCCAATAAGATAAAAATTATTAAATTTGTGGCACTAGGGTGCTGAAATGGTCATATTTGGAAATCACATATATGGTGTGTAGGGAGGGACAGTTTGTTCCAGCTATGTGAATAATTAGGAGTATTAAATAAAACAATAGTCGTGTGTTGTCTGTATAAGTGAAAGTACTGAAACCGGGTTCATATGGGGTGGGGAAAGGTTCAAAGACAGGAGGCATGTTTTGATAAGTATATTGAGTGTAATCTGGCTCAGAAAATTCTGAAATTTCACCATTAACATCTGATATCTAAATAAAAACCTATCACTTTTGTGTACATGTATCTTAGCTTATCCTGAAAAGGTTATTGGGTTCTCAAGATATTTGATACACATGGCTAAAACAAGACTGTGCTTTCCTTGTGGTTGTGGCCCCCAAAGAGGTTCTGGTTGGGTGTCTGGGTATGTTAAATGTATGAGTTTTAAGTAAATAATAATTTTTTAAAACATGCTTGAGATATTAATCATCGAAACCATTAAGTAGGACACCAGATTGTGGGGCCACACAGCTAACCATTGTATGATATGCTACTAACTGTTGTAATGTTAATCTCTGTGAGCCCCATGGTAAACATTATGCTGGTGTGTGGTTTCTTGCAGGGTCCAGACAATAGACCGCCTTTTACGATGGACATGAACCATCTGTGATCATGAAGCCTAAAAGAGCCTTTCTTTTGATGCTAGGTAGTATAAACATGGGACATCTCGGTCATCAGGGCAGCTATGGTAGATCGGTCTTGTTCACTCCTGATCCGGGGTTGGCAGGTTCCGTCTTGTCCGGGGCTGAGCAGGGGATGGCGGATGGCATATGTACGCTAACTCCTCTGGATGTGTACCAAACGGGGGTCGGGGTAAAGGACGCGGGCAGCGTGGGTGGGGCGATGATTCCAATGGCAATCATGGACATGCAAGGTTACTCCTACACTGCAACAATGACGACGCCAAGCGAATCGTTTTCACAAGCTCTGCTCAGCCCAGCCCAAAACACGCAAGCTGTCACTGCCACAGATTCTAAAACTACGGAAACAGACCCCGCCCCCACCCCTGCCAGCCCCGCCCATCATATGGCATGTCCGATGAATGAAGAATTGATGCCGGTGATGACCACCCCCCAACAGGACTCCTCTACAGAATATCCTTGACCAGGACGCGCTGAAATACACATAATACATAGGATGACGCAAATACTTGATAAATATTCATGAGTATGGAAATGACCCATGCTACCGCTGGATTTATGTACAATATTCTCGCAGCTCATGAATATTTAACAGTTACAAGCAACCAATCGTTAATCAGATTCATGCACCTGGCCCCAGATGGATTTTCCGAGATAATTTGCATATCAAAATGAGAGCAGTGGATCTGAGCTAGGGTTGACACAGTGATCTCGGATCTATTATCACAGGTATTCTCGTGAATGGGACGTACCACTTGGTGTTGTAAAATATTCTTAAATTTGTCTCAAGAGTGTTGTGTACATTTTTGTTACTCTTAGCGAAGCATTTAAGTTATTCTAGGTTCATATGGCATACCAGTACCCATATTATTATCATAATTTATGAAGGTATGCAGGTGCATGCATACTTTGTATCACTATTATTAAGTTAACTTGTAAGTGTTTTGAGAGGCATCTGATTGCTGACTTGCTGTATTTTAGTTTGTTTTTGTTTATATTTTCCTGTATTTTACTTGTACAGTTGGCATTGCAGGGCAAGGGCAGAGTTAGCATAAATTGTACAAATAAGCATTAGTAGTCTTGTATCTATGTTCTTACTGTTTGCACCAAAAAACTGGGTTGAACCCATGTGTACATTATTATTAAATAATTCTGTTCCAACAAATTTGTGTGCTGGAATAGCTTAGTTGGTCACCAAATGCAGAAACATCACAAGAACTGTCTCCATGGGCTGTCTCCATGGTGTGTTTATGGTAACATGGGGGGACATTACCATAAGTCATCTTGGGTAAAGGATATATACACATGAACTATATTTTTACAAAGTAGTCTGTGACAAATATGGGGTAGGTTAAGGAAATTATTATTATATTTGTTATGTAAAATAGGGGTGTTAGAATATGGAAGTATTATAATGTAAGACAGTTTGAACAAAATAAGATAGCATGACAACTATTTTAAACATTATTTTTGGACACCTACATTTTTAATATATAGTAATATATAATAGCCTAGAGTGTTGATTGCAATTCTATATTTGGATGTGTTTTAAATGTAGGGAGAAGAAAGATGTAGAACCCAAGGATATGAGGACTGCTGTAAGGTTGCCACTTTAAAATGGGCTCTTTCCAGCAGTACCTAAATTCTTGTATAAATCAATCATTAGTCCCAAGTACAGGATTTCTTTATATCTGGTGACCAGGAGTGCCCTCAGGTTCAGATATATCTATGTACAACACAGTTATTGTTTAATTAATACCAACACAGTTACTGTTGAATTAAAGCCAGCTATTCACTTTCCTTATCTATAGAATTGATGGGATTTCCAACTTACCCCGCATAAATATTAATGATCTCCAAGTAATTACTGTTAAGAAAACATAAAACACCTCTATGAATGACCGATTGATGTGCTTTTTTATCTACAAGCTGTTACACAGCAGTGTTGACAAACAGACAAACCATGTAACCTAAGGGGGGTTGGTATCGTATGTACAGATGTTGAAAGCTCACTGGTTGTAAAAGGCCCTTTGCAAAACTCTGGTTAGTCTGCTTTGCTGTCTTGTGTCCTTGTTAAATGTGTTTGGATTATTTTGGCCGGCCCCCCATGTGGATATAAACTAAACAAACAGCCAGTGTGGATGGGACTGGTGTTTTCAGGCCAATTTTTATAAAAAGGTCAAGGGATAATCTTTAGTTATTCGACATCAGATATCGGAATACGCCCCTTTAAGGTTTATCAACCATTTAAGGGATACTCCATTTGCCCCCTAGAGGTACAACATATCATTGACCAGGAATCAGACGGCTGAGATGGGAGTGAATTTTACGGATCGTTCTTCATCAGTGCATACTAAGCATAATTTTCCATTTTCTTCACAATTTCGAGTCATTTTTTGGGGTTGTTTCACACCTGGAGACAGTCCGTGCGAGATAAATTTGGGTCCAATCGTTAACACCAAATAATGTAGTGCGAGTGTTTCAGAAGGGCCCACACATGCATGATACACTGTTGTTATATGTTTTGACCAGCATATGGTTCAAGACGGCTCACGATTTAAGCATTGTATGTTTTAATACACCGTGCATCCCAGGGGCATATAATCATTATGATATTTGTTTAGTTCCACAGCCTTTTATGGGTTGTCAGGATCGTTGGCATTCGGTAAACATACTTTCAACCCCTACTGCAGATAAAGGAGATCATATCATAGGATACAAGCAGAGGGTGTTCTTGTACACAGGACTCCTGCAAAGCTGCCTTTCCGTATCTCTGTTAATGCCAGTCTCCACCCCGTATCGTCCGTTGTTCATCAGATGCCTTTGGGTCAGTATGAGAGCATCAGCATTTAAGTTATCTGATATTGACTACAACATCTGATGTTAAATTATATATTTATATATAATTATATTTTGTAAAACCACAGATGCACTAAACTGGGGTTCCATTTTGTTTAAGGGAAAGATTGGAGGGGGGGGGGGGGCTTTAATGTCTTTAATATGATAAAGTGGAATATTTATTTAAAACTGGATTTCCATTTTAATATTATTATCCACCCATCATTAAGAAATATTGATCCTACCAGTCTCAATGCATGTGGCTTCCTAAATATATCCCCTTTAGTTATTTAAAGGAACTTGTTCTGAGAGGAAAGGGTGTGGTTGGTTAAGTGGTATCTAATCCATGGAATTAACCTTTCCCACCTCACCAGTGACCCCCAGTGGCAAATGACACTGAGCAGTTGGGGCTGATCTATCTATAATGAAATACCACTTAAAGTCTCTATAGAAGTAAAATGATGCTTAATCATCGATGGTGTGGTTACTTGTGGAGCTTCCCTCTTTAATCAGATTTCACACGAAAAAGCTGATGCTGCAGAATTCCACATTCTGGTTGCAGAGGGGTATTTTTTTTTCGGATTGGTTTCATTTATGTGGTGGAGTGCGGGAGGTGGAAAAAAAAAATTAACAGATACTGAAAGTGCAGCTTTGGCCAAAGATGTTACCTTGTGTATGTTTATATTTTGGGCATAGCAAAACCAGGCTTCATTAAGATAGATGTCAGAGTTAATTCAGCAGGATTCACCTCGTCTGAAATGTAATTTTCTTGTCTGTTAAGTTTCCCTGATATTTTTGATGGTTAGAGGATGATCTTTTAAGGATAACTGATAAAACAATTGTGGCATTTGTTATGTCATCCAATGAATTGATATCTATCAGGATTTTATCACGTGTGTGTATTTTCTTCTGTTAAGACAGGATTATTTTTAAAAGAAATTGGATCTATTTAACCGTTGATAGCTGTAATGGGCATATTAGAAATACAGTAATTGAGAGTGATTTGACCCTCTTTGTTGACAAGGAGGGGGTATTATGCCAACTGTGTTCAAAGACAGGAGCTCAGTTATTCAGTTTCACCATCTGGGCTCATACGTAATTCTTATGAAGTCATATAATTCAAGACAACCAAAAGTTTGTACAGAAACACTGAAGATTAAAGATTGTGAATAGATGATACTTCGGTGGCGGGGAGCATTTTACATATGTTAGATAGTGCTGCCCAGAAAGTAGTTCTCAATTGTAGTTCTTGCGGCCGCCGCGGTGGTACGGTGGCGTGGTTGACTGTTAGTTTTGATTGTTGGAGCAGCACCGTTACTGATATCACACAAAACCCTGACTATTTGTATAAAGACTGCATGTTGGACATATCTGTTGATGAGAAGGAAGGGGACTAGCTTGTGATTTTTCTACCTTTATTTTGCAAATAATGAAAATTTCTGATGTTTGAAGGCAAATGTTTCTCCTGTACATAGCTTTTCTCTAGTGAGGAAATAAAAACGTGCCATTTTTACACTGTCTTGTGTTTTTTTTTATTTAGAAATTGACCAAAATTTACAATTTATACTAAAATATTGATACAGGGCCCAGAAATGATAAGTGCATATACATATATGATGCAAAGATATAGAGGTCAGTCCAGGCCACTTGTAATAAATATATACACCAATATATCGAAATATTATATACTACATATACATGCTTAGATAATGTATATGAGATGTCAATGAGACTACGGTTAAAATGAATGGTCAATTGTGTAGTTTGGGTGTCTTAATTCATGAAGGTTTTATTTTCGCGAAAATTTTCCTTTCACGAATATTGCAGATTTTGAAAGCTTCGCGAATATGAAGCCCAGCAGTATATAAAAAATAAGAACCTAGAACAGCCCTCTGCCTAATCAAAGCTTTATTACTACATCTATTTAACGGATGTACATTCTGCAACACGAAGTGAGGTCTTCCCTGCATCCATATCAAACTCGTTTATCACAATTTATAGAAATCGTTTCCATAGTTTTTGCTTAATCCTGGTAACCAACCAACAATAAAATTTATTATTCTTGAAATTCATAGAAGGGACAATGAATTTACGGAGCAAAATTCAAATAAACGAAAATACCTCTAAATAAATTAGAACCAAACATTTTGAAAAAGTCGCACAATTCTCTGTGGCTGTTGTTTCCGGATATATTTTACCTCTATTTTACCTCAGTTTTTGGCAAACTGCTTTAGAAGCAGACGTTCACGGGTGAATACATCACCTCCTTGGAACTGGAAAATTAAAAAAAAAATGCCTGGAAGTTTCAATGGGCCAATGCTTTACAGGAAAAGTTTCCCCGATAATTTTTGTTGGTTAAAGGATGGACTTTTATGGATAATTGATAAAACAATAGTGGCATATTTATTTAGTAGTTTGTACATATACATAAGTTTTTATAATAAGTGACATATAATTGTCCGTCGTCCGTCCGTCTGTAGATGTGGCACGTTTTGAAACCGTAAGACCTAGGAATCCTAAATTCGGCATAATGTTAGATGTCCCCAAGATCTCCTACCAAGCCGAAAACTGGGTCTTTGCGACTACGTTACTTTGAGAAATTCAGGAAAAACCTCAATTTTTTTTATTAAAACCTATTTTCACACTTCAAGACTGCCTAATATCAAAACCACTCATCTGTTTTACCTCATATTTACCATAACTCTATGTAGTTCCTATGTTCATGCCAGAAATTAGGTCTGTATTATATAATTTAAAAAAGTAATGGGCTCAAACATAATGCATTTTGTAAAAATCAGGAAAGATAGTTGATCACTTAACATAAAACATGTGAAAGCGAAGGACTTTTTTCCAGTAATATATCTTTAATTAGTCAAAATTAAATTGTATATCCAAAATGAGATCAAAATCTTTTAAATTTTTAAAAATTGTTAGCAAAAATAAAAAATTGGTACCTTAAATTTTGCCTAACTTTTGCCACGGCACATTTTTTCCCCTGTAAGTACTGTAGATTTAATTTTCACAGCATGTACACATTGATTTAATCTGTTAAAATCTGAAATTCGAAAATAAAAGCTGCAAAATTAGGCTAGTTATTGAATTTTTTTAGGCTCTTGTTGTATTCCCTTGCATTGTCAAGCAGTCCACTTTGGTCAATGTAGGTCATTCAGTGCAGCTCTCTATGCTCCCCAGGCTGATGTTATGTAATCCCATCACTAGGGCAAGCCCTCTCTCCACCGAGTTGAGCTTGATCAGGCTGTCTGCAGTAAATACCACAGGAAGCCTTTTTCTCTCTCTCTCCCCCCCCCCCCCCCCCCCCCCCCCCCCCATTCTGTTGACAGACCTGTACTATGAACTAGATGAATCTTATAATTAACACTTTTTTCAGCAACGAGCAGTAACAACAGAGACCCCTCCCCCCACCCATCCCTTCAATACACAGGACTTATAAACAAGATGAATCTTATAATTTTAATGTTAAATAAATTCTCTTTGTTGAGACTTGGACAATTTTAATTTTTTTAAGAAAAAAAAATGTTCAGGAATTTAATCAAATATGATAAAATATTAGGATCTAATGTAAGTGCTAACTGACTATAAGTGCCATACTTTGTAGTATTTCATTCAAATCTCTTAAAGTTGGCGGGGCCTATAGGTGTGATAAACACATTTAACTTAGTATTAAAATTAGGAATATTGGTCAAACTTTGTGAGATTAATTTTTAACTCATGACCATATATTTAACTTTTGAAAACTTAATTACCTTCAAACATTATTTGTTTATGAAATGTTACTTTTATATAACACTTACCCTAGGCCCATTTTTCCCTTGGTGCATCACTAAATGGTTTAGCTCATGTCCATTATTCTATAATTTACAGTTTCATTTTAGCAGGGCCATTTTCTCATTTTTCCAAAGATAATATACATGAAAAACAAAAGAAATATTTTGCATATACTAATAATTTTCAAAATTCAGCTGAGCGCCGTGACCCATGGGTCCCTTGTTTTTCTATTAGAGTCAATAAAAAAAGTGGACTCGAGTCTAACATAACTGCTTTTTTCACTTTCGGTGGTCCGTGTAAGAGAGAATTAATGATGAAACTTTATTCTAACTTTGATTTCTTGAACTTTAGCGCCACGTTAAACTTTTTTCTAAAGGAAATATGACATTAGATGGTGAAATTGTTATCTCTTTCCACAATGTTGATAGCGTTAAGCGTTTTAGCGGTAAAGGCACTTGACTTTTGACTGCAGGGTTGTGGGTTTGCGTCCCGAGTGAATGGGTTTACTGGTTATCTGTGGCATGCAAATGTAGAAAGAAAAAAAGCTTCTAGCGCCTGTTATTGTTGCTTGGGTTGTATGCTCTCTTATGTATCTCCTCTATTTAGGGATGACAAAATGATAAATAAAAGTAATGAATTCACTTAAAGGTGGCAAATGATAAATAATAATGTAGTGAATTCCATTTAGGGGTGGAAAAATGATAAAAAAAATAATAATTTCCATTTTGGAGCGTCAGATGATAAATAATAATGATAGTGATTTCCATTTAGGAGTGGCAAAATGATGAATAATAATGATAATAATTTCCATTTAGGAGTGGCAAAATGATGAATAATAATGATTATAATTTCCATTTAGGAGTGGCAAAATGATGAATAATAATGATAATAATTTCCATTTAGGAGTGGCAAAATGATGAATAATAATGATAATAATGTCCATTTAGGAGTGGCAAAATGATAAAAAATAATGATAATAATGTCCATTTAGGAGTGGCAAAATGATGAATAATAATGATTATAATTTCCATTTAGGAGTGGCAAAATGATAAAAAATAATGATAATAATTTCCATGTAGGAGTGGCAAAATGATGAATAATAATGATTATAATTTCCATTTAGGAGTGGCAAAATGATGAATAATAATGATTATAATTTCCATTTAGGAGTGGCAAAATGATGAATAATAATGATTATAATTTCCATTTAGGAGTGGCAAAATGATGAATAATAATGATAATAATTTCCATTTAGGAGTGGCAAAATGATGAATAATAATGATAATAATTTCCATTTAGGAGTGGCAAAATGATAAATAATAATGATAATAATTTCCATTTAGGAGTGGCAAAATGATAAAAAATAATGATAATAATTTCCATTTAGGAGTGGCAAAATGATGAATAATAATGATAATAATTTCCATTTAGGAGTGGCAAAATGATGAATAATAATGATAATAATTTCCATTTAGGAGTGGCAAAATGATGAATAATAATGATAATAATTTCCATTTAGGAGTGGCAAAATGATGAATAATAATGATAATAATTTCCATTTAGGAGTGGCAAAATGATGAATAATAATGATAATTATTTCCATTTAGGAGTGGCAAAATGATGAATAATAATGATAATTATTTCCATTTAGGAGTGGCAAAATGATGAATAATAATGATAATTATTTCCATTTAGGAGTGGCAAAATGATGAATAATAATGATAATAATTTCCATTTAGGAGTGGCAAAATGATGAATAATAACGATAATAATTTCCATTTAGGAGTGGCAAATTGATGAATAATAACGATAATTATTTCCATTTAGGAGTGGCAAAATGATGAATAATAATGATAATAATTTCCATTTAGGAGGGGCAAAATGATAAAAAATAATGATAATAATTTCCATTTAGGAGTGGCAAAATGATGAATAATAATGATAATAATTTCCATTTAGGAGTGGCAAAATGATGAATAATAATGATAATAATTTCCATTTAGGAGTGGCAAAATGATGAATAATAATGATAATAATTTCCATTTAGGAGTGGCAAAATGATGAATAATAATGATAATAATTTCCATTTAGGAGTGGCAAAATGATGAATAATAATGATAATTATTTCCATTTAGGAGTGGCAAAATGATGAATAATAATGATAATTATTTCCATTTAGGAGTGGCAAAATGATGAATAATAATGATAATTATTTCCATTTAGGAGTGGCAAAATGATGAATAATAATGATAATTATTTCCATTTAGGAGTGGCAAAATGATGAATAATAATGATAATAATTTCCATTTAGGAGTGGCAAAATGATGAATAATAACGATAATAATTTCCATTTAGGAGTGGCAAAATGATGAATAATAATGATAATTATTTCCATTTAGGAGTGGCAAAATGATGAATAATAATGATAATAATTTCCATTTAGGAGTGGCAAAATGATGAATAATAATGATAATAATTTCCATTTAGGAGTGGCAAAATGATGAATAATAATGATAATTATCTCCATTTAGGAGTGGCAAAATGATGAATAATAATGATAATAATTTCCATTTAGGAGTGGCAAAATGATGAATAATAATGATTATAATTTCCATTTAGGAGTGGCAAAATGATGAATAATAATGATTATAATTTCCATTTAGGAGTGGCAAAATGATAAAAAATAATGATAATTATTTCCATTTAGGAGTGGCAAAATGATGAATAATAATGATAATTATTTCCATTTAGGAGTCGCAAAATGATGAATAATAATGATAATTATTTCCATTTAGGAGTGGCAAAATGATGAATAATAATGATAATTATTTCCATTTAGGAGTGGCAAAATGATAAAAAATAATGATTATAATTTCCATTTAGGAGTGGCAAAATGATGAATAATAATGATAATAATTTCCATTTAGGAGTGGCAAAATGATGAATAATAATGATAATTATTTCCATTTAGGAGTGGCAAAATGATGAATAATAATGATAATTATTTCCATTTAGGAGTGGCAAAATGATGAATAATAATGATAATAATTTCCATTTAGGAGTGGCAAAATGATGAATAATAATGATAATAATTTCCATTTAGGAGTGGCAAAATGATGAATAATAATGATAATAATTTCCATTCAGGACTGGCAAAATGATGAATAATAATGATAATAATTTCCATTCAGGACTGGCAAAATGATAAATAATTATGATAATAATTTCCATTTAGGAGTGGCAAAATGATGAATAATAATGATAATAATTTCCATTTAGGAGTGGCAAAATGACGAATAATAAAGATTATAATTTCCATTTAGGAGTGGCAAAATGATGAATAATAATGATAATAATTTCCATTTAGGAGTGGCAAAATGATGAATAATAATGATAATAATTTCCATTTAGGAGTGGCAAAATGATGAATAATAATGTTACTGTTTTCCATTAAGGGGTGGCAAAAAGATAAATAATAATGATAATAATATCCATTAAGGAGTGGCAAAGTAATAAACAATAATTATAATGATTTCTGTTAAGGGATGGCGTCCTCTCGTGCAGCAGTTTCACTGTAGCAGGGCAAATTCATATCTTTTTTGACTAAAGAAAACTGTTTTATTGGAAAACCCAAATCTGATATCTTTGGAAATCCAAAATCAACTTGCTGACAAATATTCCTCACATAATGCCGACGAAAACACCATTGCTTTTTCAAATATCAATGTATTTTTCTAAATAATGGCTGCAGGACTGCCATAAAATTTGAAATGATAATTGATGGCATACTCCGTTAAAAAAACTGGTGGCGCTGCCTAAAATGAATTCACGCGCACGCAAAAAATAATTGTATATTTGTACTTTCATAAACCAGAGATTGACTCTACATTTAAATTATTTGCATTGTTTCATGAAATTTGAATAATGCTTTCATGCGGACGAGAATCCGTTACAATAATTGATTAATTTGAGTGAAAATTAAAAAAAAAATACTGTTTCTCATTGATCCAATTAATTCAGCTTATCAGTGTATATTTATACTGATTATACTCTCAAGTTTCCGTACCAAGTGACAGTTCCCCGCAAATTCCATGCATATTTAATGAGGTCAGAGGTCACCAGACCGGGGTCAGAGGTCATCATGCAGGCTACTTTGTGGTGCCGCCATCAGTCCGTAAAGTTTAAGTGTCGCCACGTAAAAATTACCAGACTTCTTGTCTCAACTGTCAAACTTTACAATCAAAATTTACACATTTCATACAATAACCTTCTTTTTACATTCCTGATATATATATATATATATTTATATATATATATATATGTGTGTGTGTGTGTGTGTGTGTGTGATATGCGCATGCTTACAAGTACAAAATATTACTGATTCCGTTAGGGCTTTATCACAAAAATGTAATTTGCCTTTAAACAATTTTATCCAACACACTTGAACGGACTACATTGTCCTCTTCACTACATTTATATCTACGCCGCTGGTGTATTTAGAAGCCCAAGTGCATCATGGTGGTCAGATTATGACTGCAACAAACCCTAAACAGCCGAGTCTGCGCAGTGCGGGTAATTTATTTTGGCGCCATGATATCTACACAACCGGTGTCGTCTGCTACAGCTTGTCTTCACTGGAGCGGAGGGTGACGTGGTGATCAAGTGCAGGTTTGAAAACTATACTTCGTCCATAAAAAAGTTAATAATAATAATCTGCAGAGCAATTTTCATATAAGTTAAGATTATAGATTTTATAAGATTATATAATCTGGCACCTTGACAAAAGATTTTTGAAACCTGAAATAAGGACACTATGACCCATTTTCTTGGTACGAAGAACCGAAACCCCACATTCAGTATAAAAGTAGACTAACGAGCATAATTAACGACCGGAAAAGAGTCGTTCAAGTTATCTTCTAGTTGAGCTCACCAAAGGATTTCCTTGAAGACCAGCTATATAAAGTCAACATATATGTATAATTTACAGACTGCAGTGCCACTGCGTGTGCCATCGGTACATATTTACACGTACACACACATGTGAACAGCTATACTACGTTGAACCAGGATTCTAATAACGTGTAGGTGTTTAATGGAAAACTCTTTACCCCACGTACATAAAAATAAGTTTCTTGAGAATAAATCTTAATTTATACGTTGCTACTCCGAATGCATAGGTTTTCACCCATGCCCACGAGAAGGGAGGTATACTATAAAATGCTAAAACGACCACATCAAAGCATGAAGCCCTTTTAGTCTATATAACTTCAACGTATGGGCCTGATTTTAACCTGTGAAACATAAGATGAAAATAAAAACTTAAAACTGCATAACCTTTTACTCAGCCTGATCTAGGAAAGTCTCCACAGAAACACGAAATTCTGCGAACAATTGATAAAACCCCACTTTCATCAGAAAATAAACTTCCCAACAAAGAGTGGCACGGGGTCCATTTTTCATTTAACACACTTATATAACCACGGTTCTCTTTCACATAAGTAATTATGACATATTGAGTTAATTCGCAGAAACAAAGACTAAAGTGCACATGTCCTTTGCTCATAAGAGATAAACAGATATAATTTATTTCCTTAGCTATGAAAATGTGGACTTGTTGAACCTGAATTATTATGATTTGCTCGATGTGTGATGTGACCTTCTTCCAAACCAACCGGCATTGAAAAAGTTATCCAGAATCAGGCCAAGCAAAAGAATTCTCTTTTTTTTTTTTTTTTTCTTTTTTTTTTTTTTGCAAAGGAAGACAAGGTCCTATGTTGTAATCTGTGTAATGGCACAGTTTTATGAAAAGAGGTGTGAAAGATAAGGAAAACGTACTAAATTTTGTGTTGATCATAGAACTTTTCAAGAACTGGAACAAGCTAGCAAAATTTCACTTATTGTGTCCCCACAGAAAAAAAAATTGGCCTGCTCGCACCAATTTTTTTTGTTCCACGAGTCCGTAGCGTATAGAACAATATTTTTTTTTTTGTGTGGCCTTAGTGATCACACTTCACAAGAATCCTCCAAGTCCATGAAAGAGAAATAATTACACAATGATATAAATATACATTAATACAAGTTTATTATAATGAAAAAAGCCTCAGATCTTAAAAATGCATGGTTTGCAGTGTGTTAATCCTTTTAAATTAAGATCAAGAACTTTAAGGTAGCATTCCTGCTACAACCTTTTCAATGAAAATTAACCAGAACATGGAACTCATTTTAAACGGATCTTAAGTCTTAAGAGGTAAAGATAAAAAATATATTAAATGTGACACTCGCGGCAATTTTACCTTATGGTTCAAATGAGTTTACCGCGCAGCTTTGTATTGAAACAACAGACCCAGAGCCTGAGAATGTAATGAGAAAATAAGTGTATGGGATCCATATGGACCAATCCTGTGCTCTGCGTTTAGAGGCTGTCACGCCCACCATAAAACTAAATTCCAGTAATTATATTCTAGGGCCCATCTTTTTCGATGGTTAAGGCTACCCATGCAGTTTTCGAACTTTTCTCACTTTTTGTTTTTATCTTATTTCCCTCATTTTTTTCTGCGTGAAAACATCCTAACATTTTTACCTAACTGCAATTTCCTACTACGAGATGATCTTCAATCGTTCCTGGCCTTGTGAGATGTGAAATAATAACTTTAAAAATTCACTTAAAATATTTACCCTGTTAGATATTGTAGTGACTGATTTTCCAACATTAAATTTTTTTAACGACTGTGCCAGATCGAACTCTCGTTTGTATCCCGTTTTGTTAGAGATCTACAGGCCGGAATACCAACAAAGTGATAATTCAATAGCTCAATCGGTAATTTTAAGAAGTGGGTACCAGTTTCCTGTGCGTTCCTTGAATATTTCTATTATTTTTTTTTATCAAAGATAGGATTAAATTAAATTTGTCTGTAGGCCTATACTAGTGCCTATATATTGTACACAGAGTGGCAAGTATTTTTTGTATGACAAAGGATTTTATATATGTTTTCGTGTATTTATGTAACTACGTGTATCTTTTAGCAGCTTAAATTAGGAATGATATAGGACAAAGTTTCACGACTGTTTTGCACTTTTATATCATAGTGGAAGTTTACGAGCTGTGATGCTGGTGGCACCTGAAACATTTATTTCCTGTTATTTTTCTCCTTTTTTGTATTTTCTAATTGTTAAGCTTAATACTCAGCAATGGATTGGCGAATTTTCGGCACGTAAATAATAGCAAATGTCTTAAACAATTATAATAACATTACATATGGTTCTTTATAGAAGAGCTGTTGAGCCACCCGCAAAGTTATTGTTATCATATTCATGGGACCTCATTTAGTATGAAGATAACTTTGCCAGATTGGGCGTGGTCCTAGAAAAGCGTTATTCCTCTCCAAAGTCATCTGATATACGTCCCATTGCGATATGATAGTACTTCAAAGATACATCCCATCACGGAGTAAACTTTCATATCGCACCCCGCGCTTTAATCGAACACTCACCCAATTATCCATACATACTATAATACCCGCTTGTCGGAAGCCGAGTGACAGACGTCAGTTTTTTATTATTAAGCATCTCATATCACTTGCAGGATCCATATAGATTTTTTTTCTTCCGTCTCTGCATCAGCAGCAATAAATGGTTGAGCTTATATAGTGTATAAGTGAAATGTCAAGGGCATGGCCTTGGATTTTGTCTGAAGTTAAAATTTCCTTCGGAAACATAAGCCTTGTGTGAAATTTAATATTGTAAAATAGCTGATGTTATATATACATATGTGCGCTGGTATTGTTTATTTACTAAATGACGGTATAACTATAAATGAATGCTTGTTAATGTATACCTATGAAAGAAAAGAAACGCTATATAGAGATTTGAAACTGGAAGTCTCTTATGAAATGTAAACCAAGGTTGTGTGATGATTTCTTATATCGTAAAAATTTCTGGGATTATATATCTCTTATCTGGTATTGTATACCTGTTATAGTATTCCATCATACTAGGGATCATTTATGATATGTTATTCCAGATTGCGCGATAAAATACCAAGGCTATAAAATCACTTAAGTATTGGATATCTGATCAGTCGATATGTCACTGACCTGCATGATTTTTATTTGTTTTCGCTTTCAAGTCTGATAAATGTCAAGTCCTTAACCAGGATTCAAATATTCCGGAGGGAAAAGTACCGGGACAAAATAATTTACATACTCCTTTTTTTTCGGTATAAATATAAAAAAATATCATTGTAATATCAGTGCATTTATACTTTTAATGCAAATACAGAAAGTCAGAGGAAAAATATAGTTGCTGCTACTATTACTGCCACTACTACTACTACTACTACTACTACTACTACTACTACTACTACTACTACTACTACTGCCAAGTGTGTCCTTAGCGGTTGGATCATTTGCATGAATACCCATACATATTGAATGATGTGAAATTGTTTCGCGAAGGTTCTGTAGTGGGGGCATCTCTCAGAAACTACTCCACTAAATTCGGCTAATATCAACTCATAGATAACCCGTCCTGCACAAATCCCGCCGTAGTCCCGAAGACCTGTCAAAACGTAATTTATAGGTAATATAGGATAGGTAATATACTAATCCTTTATTTAATGATATAAATTATAACATTCCCTTGATTTCTTTAGAAATAAGTGGATTGCTAGCTGGGAATCGGCTCTTCGACCATAATATTGGTAAAGTTGAACCTCCAAAAAAATCTTTTGAAATTTCCCCTGTGAATCTCCTATTTTGCTCATTATAGCATCACAGTTATCCTAGATATTACCGGTTCTGGAATCAAGTTCTGTTTGTTTCAGTCAGCTGGTTAGTACACTGGGATATATACCTTCCAATGGACAAAGTGTCTGCAAATTTATTAACAGATAAACCAGCCAACGCAATATAAACACGGGTCAGAAGCAAAATGTTTAAGAGTGATATTCAGAAATAATATATTACTGCCTATAGCAGACGTTGCCACCGCGAAAAGGTCAATACTTTAAGCTCTGGAATTTTGTTTACCAATCTGCCGCCAGATGTCGCAAACGATCGATCATTGGCAGATTAAATGCCATCGGCTCGTTACAAAATACGTTTCAGTTATCAAAATCCATTTTATCACATGACGACATTTAATCAATTGCAAACGTGGACTCTAAAAAATACGATAACAAAGTTCAAACAACAAAACACAGGGAAACCTGTATAATATGGACATCCTTGGGACTAGACCAAACTGACCCCTTTGTAAAAGTGTCTACTATAATTATGGAGGTAATGGCCATAATAAAAACAATAAATAGGAGATAGATAAGACTGCGAAAAAAACTGTCCATAATATAGAGGTGGTCATTTTTTCGGGGTGCTAACTAGGAGAGGTTCCAATATATTACAGGTCAATCTTCAAATATTGAAAGACAGACGCCCTTCCTTTTCTTGATCACTTATACCGTAAAGATAATTGCCTCCGCCTTGAGGGTATCCCCGTTCATGTGTGTGTGTGTGTGTGTGTGTGTGTGTGTGTGTGTGTGTGTGTGTATGTTCACAACAAAACTCATGATCATGAAATCATGAACGGAATCTCATGAAATTTTCAGGGCATTTCCGGAAAGGGCCAAGGAAGAACCGATTATATTTCGGTGTGGATCCGGCTCATGATCCGGATTCAGGAATGCCATCAAGAATATTCACAAATGTATGGTCACTTTGGCACGTATGAACCTTTGAGTATGGGCCGAATAAGTGAATGCAAACACGGTTTTCTGGGAGAATCCAACAATAGGGACTTCCACATGGCGGAGGCTTGCATTTCTTAGAATGCAAATTTCTAGTTATATTTATTTTACTATAGAAACGAACCTTAAACATACATTATAATATATTTACAAAGGTTAAAAATTATCTTTGTTCTATTAGAAATATACATGTATCTCACCACAGGGCCTCATTCCCTGAATTAGAGAATGGTGCATTTGCAATTGTTGTATATAAGCGATAACTCATGAAGCAGCAATATAGAATAATGTAACGGGTGTATACTGATGAATCAATGGGATAATTGGATATTTCGCTTTGTACAGACGCTGAATCTGTGATCCTGGAGTGTGTGTAGCCTTATGGTGATGGCTTTTTATGGCCTTGACCAAGTATTAAAAGGGCAGTTGTTTTTTAAACAAGTTCATGCTAGTGATCCTTACCGGGGTCGGCGTTTTAAATTAATGTTACTGTATATACAAAAGCCCTTGTTTATGCTTAGCCAATTATGCGAAGCGCGGTATGAGAGGAAAACAACTATCACCTTTATCACAGACATCACAGCTACCTACCTCCCCTCTGTGACTATAGTGGACTAGCCCATTGGTCCCCTTTATCACACAATAGTCTGCCCTGGAGATCAGGAGGAGTTAGGCTGATAACTTGTTCACCAGGCGGCCGAGTGTCTGGGTGGGCTACGGTCTATAGCTATGACGAGATTCCGCTATAAGTCAGTTGGTCGCTATAGGGTGCCAGTGTAATAAGAAGACATATGAAATTTAACATCTTCCAAGCTAAGTAGACAACTCCCCGTATTCTTAAACGTTTACCCAAGGACTGGCTGTATGATCATTTTTGACATATAATCAATAATCCTAATTCGGACAGATCTTTCGGCCATTTTGGTGATGTAAAACAAATTTTAAGTGTTATTCTATTTATCGGTAGGAAAAATCCTACAAGCTGACCTGATGAACTGGTGGCCTTTCATCATGGTGATCTTTACTCTAATCTCATGTTTACTCTGCTGGTAGCTGACACCTTAACAAGAGTCGAGGTAAATGGTCCAGAGTTCACAAGATTTCAAATCTGGTGGTTGTGTTACATTCTTTATTGCTGAGGCAATGATGCTGTAGGTTGCTGCTTTATCATCGTGATGTACTTTGCTATAATGAAGTTTTTTTTATGTATAAGGTCTTTCTTTTTCTAAGAGCCGACAAGGTTAATTTTTCACAGTTATTAGCAGTTTTGTGATTACAACGCTAGTTAATATTTTTTCTTCGCCTGGACACGGGCAACAGAAACTTAGTGTATTTGGACTGTTTTCAATTTAATAAAACTCTGAACTCAGTGAAAACTCTTATGATATACTATCACATGTGATAAACGTGTAATTTTTGTGTAGTTCGATGCCATCATGGCAGGGGACGCAAGGCATGGAAGGCATTCTTTGCTATATGTACATTTCTTGTTACGGTTTTGTAACAATTGTCTCAATATAGGGTGCGCAATTTTGTACAATTTTACAGCATGCGATACTTCTAAACAAACCTCAGGTTTGAAAGAACATATAAACATATATATATACATACATACATACATATATATATATATATATATATATATTCCAGTATTCCATATATCATGTTTTTGTAAAACCTTGGCAAGATCGCAGAAAAAAGTTATCACTATGAATTACATTACTGTGAAATATTGATATTGACAGAGAATGTCTACTGCACTCAATTGATTCAGGTAAACAGCCTATAATCACCACCCGAAGCTAATGATTTTAGAAAAAAAAAGTATAAAAAAGTATTAACCCCTGAAAAAGTATGAAAATAGTATAAAAAGAGTCCTGAAAAAAGTATGTCTGAAAAAATTTGCCTGAATAAAAGTATGTTAATTTTAAAATATATGGTGGCATCACTGTTAACAGCGTCATTTCTTTTTCTTATGTTTTTAATGTTAAAAAATACCCAACATTTAACTCGTCTATACAGCACAAGGCTGGCGCATCGTACAGGAGACATTTTCTTTGCATATGCCCGATTCTAACCCTTGTGAAACCATAAACACATTTGAAAACATAAGAATTATAAGAAAATGTAGGTCTTATAATATCAATACATTAAAGCAACAAAGGAATATATCTGCACAAGTAAGGAATAAATTCGAAAGTGTAAATCAATTCCAGTTTTTGCAAAAGTCTTCGATAAAATAACCGGGCTCAGTTTGCCCATGTGGTCGCTTGACCTGAACGAATCCTCCTTAAAAGCGTCTATTAAAAATATATTCTTGGACAAGAGTGGACTGTTATACATACGACACGGGTACATCAGCTAATCAACATATACATTTATTTTAATAAGACGTTGTGAATACTGCATTCACATTCAGATATTTATTTTAATAAAACTTCCCATATATATCTACAAATTCTTCCAGAACCTTTTTCATAATGTTTGGATTTTTATGCAATTTCTCAACCTCATATGGTCCTTTTAACAATCATAAGGGACATTAATAAACGTAACTGATTTCTTGAAAATTGTTTCAGATTTCTGTGTTCTATCACGCATGCGTCAGGACATAAGGTATTTCATGTTCATCGGGGTGAATTTTCGCGATATAAATGGAACTTTTTCGGTAATTTTACCAGCCGCGCAAAAATCTCATGAATCTAAAGAGGACCCAAGAAAAAAAGGAACGAATATTTTTTTTTTATTATTGAGGACAATATAAAAAATCTCATTTTTTACAATATCCATCTTTGATTTACTTGTGTGATAGATTTTGATAGGTTTCAATTTAAGCTCAGCTGACTATAAGTCATCTGAGCTATAGCCGTGGTCCATTGTCCGTCCGGCCGTTAACAGGGCACGTTTTGAAACCGTTAGACCTACGACTCCAAAATCGGCATGCTGTTAGATGTCCCAACGATCTCTTACCAGACTGAAAACTGGGTCACTGCGACCTCGTTCCTTCGAGAAATTAAGGAACACCCTAAATTTTTCCATTAAAAACCTGTTATCACACTTCAGGACTGACTTTTATCAAAATCACTCGTTTATTTTCTTCATATTAACCATACCGTAAATTTTCCTCTATATAGTACCTATGTACTTGCCAGAAATTAGATCAGTAACCACAAATTAAAAACCAGGACCTTAAATTTTGCCCACCTTTGACCATGGCACTTTTTTCCTGTTAGTACATTTGATTTAATTTCCACAGCAGGAACACATAAGGATTGAATCTGTTAAATTTTTAAATTTAAAATGAAAGCTAAAAAATTATGCTAGTTGTTGAAGTTTTTTTCAGAGGCTCTATTGTATTCACTTGCATAATGTCCAGCTGCAGGCAGGTCACTTCTGGTCACTGGGGGTCATGCAGCTATGTCAGGGTACCTTATTCATTAGAGCTCACTGGTGAGATCCCCTGCGGTGATAGGTGTACAGTTATATTCATATCTATCTCGAAATAGAAATTCAAGGAGTGATCCAGAAGATGCAATGTTGTGGTAGTATACTATTTGTAAGGAAATCAATTTTCTGTTAAATAATTTTAGCAAATTAAAATATTACTTAACCCATCAGTATGCATAGAATTTTACCTACAAGGTCAACTTCAGCTGAGCACAGTGACCCATGGGTCCCTTGTTGTTTTGCATTTCGATATTCGAGCATTTTGCAATGATATCTGAGATACGGTTACTAGTTGCTAGGTCTCTTCACCCGTTTCGAATCTGAAACACTTTTGAATATGCAGCCAACCACAGGATGAGCCTTATGAGGATAAAGAAAATTAAGAAAAAAAAGGGCAAGGACTAAGGCAAGAGTCATTTTTACCTGTATAGTTGTATTGTTAGACATTACAAGTACCTACCACCCCTCTTTAACCAAAGTGGACCAATCCGCTGTTACCCCAAATCACGTAATAGGCTGCACTTGAGATCAGGAGGAATTAGGGTCATCAAATGTCCACTAGCCGATCTACTGGGCAGGGGGGTGTTTCATTAACATGTAAATGACTTAAGTCCAAACCCGGGACTAAAGCCCTAAAACCGACTTGCCTAAGTCCGAGAGTTAAGTCCGATTCAATAACGCTGGTTTAACAAAGCCCGACTTAAGCCTGGGGAATCCCCTTTTCAGCGCCACCTAACGGCCGGCAGAACGCGGGAACGGAACAGAAGGGAACACATTAATTTAGGGCTATATATAGTGTCACTTCTTTTATATGGATGCAGGATTTTAACCTCAATGGTTGTGGATTAGAAAAATTAGGCCTAGTAACATTTGTCTGACTGGATATTTGAAGTGACATGTCATGGAAACTTGTACAACCACGTACTATTAATAGTATTATTATATAATTATTTATAATTCCTTTTAATAGTTTTATACCATTAATGGCATTATTGGCATTAGCTCACGAGTACGAGTGCGTCTTTTTTCTATCAAGGTGGGGGGATGACTTGCACACAAACACACACATATTACAATTAATTATAAGGTTTGGGAAAATAAGGTATTAATAATACCTTAAAATTAATAAAACATAATACTATCATGTTTCCGGTATAAGATAATTCTATGCCGGGTTTAGATATATTTCATAGTTAACTCATAAATGGTACAAAAGTCTATAAATATATTTTTGTAAATGTTTTTCTTTGCAATATATAAATATTATTCTCTGAATAGTGCCCCCCCCCCCCTATATTGACGCCCCTGTTCTATGAAGTATGATGTTAAGTGTTAAAGTCTAAGATTCTAGAAATTCATTTCAATGAAAGCTGTTAATTTTTATTTTAAATCATATCGATTATTATTCGTGACAGAGACCATGCAGTAGCTAACAAAAAATAAAAAACGTGTTTTAAACACTTTCTCCACTTGTGATGGACATAATTAATTTCACTTCATTGTTATATTTATATCATATGGCAGTCAGGATGGATAGTCAGATCAAAGATATTAGTACAGTGAAATATTTATAATAATCAGTATACAGTGTAATTGTATGATATAAATCATCTGTATATTGATCATTATGCATGTAGCTATAAAAATGCTACTAGTACTATAGTAAAGGAATGACAGCTCAGGAGAAATTTGTTTCGTTCAGGTTCTCACACGAATGTCAAGGACGCTACACTTTTATTTAGCAAGCTTCCTTGGTAATAGCAAATAGGCTACCTAGCTGTCAGTTTCGCTAATTAACTAGTCATTTGCAACTGTTTTTAAGTGCTGATTTACGCCTCTTTAATATCTATTTTGTACCTCGCCCGCTCGGCCCCGCATCGAGGGGATGAGTACCGTGGCCAGCTGCACAAGGAGCATCAAAGTGACCGTTCTGGGAAACCAGCAACAGGCAGTCACCTCCCTGTCATCATATATGCCGATAGGCTTGCTCTGTGTCCATATAACACGCTAATCAAGTTGAATTTTGTGCCGGACATGCCTCCAAACAGTGTGTCATGTGGCCATGTTTTCTGGACTTAAGCCTGCTACCTGACAGGCTTGAGGTTTAAGCCCCCATTTTTGTTATTTTTATTGAATCAGGCTTAACTCTTCAGCTGGGTAGTGCTACAAGTACCTGCTCGCCTCCGGACCAGAGTGAACAGCCGTGTAGCAGCTACAGCTGGGTGGCTTAAGTGGAAATCGGTCATTTTCGGGCTTAAGTCAGTTTATTGAAACACCCCCCAGGACTGTCCTCTTTCAGATATGACAAGCCTGAAAAACCTATGGCTCTTAGGCAAGTCATTACGTTTGCAGTTTGGGTTCCAGCGTTATAAATAGAAGATTAGATTTAAGGAATATTTAAATAGTGAATCTACGTAGCAGAAGCGACTCTCCGTTTCTTTAGCTAACTGCCAACCAAGGACTGGCAGTATGATCAGTTTTGGCCTAATAATATTTATTCCAAATTTCGACAGATCTTTAAGCCATTTGGTGATTTAAAACTACATTTCGGTGGTGTCTTTCTTTATCTATGAAGACACTTAACCATGTACCGTACCCCAGCACCTGAAATGTTTGATTTTATGTTTTTTTTGCATATTATCAGAAAAACAAATCATGGGTTAAATATTGTTTCCTATCAGGCCCTCAGGGACCAGTTTAACATAAGGTGCTAATTAAGTAGTTTGAGGCCACATAGGCGGCCCTCGCATTTTGACTCATTTATACGCATTTTCCAACGGAAAAGTTTTTAATCAGAATGTATGTAGTCGTAAAAGCTGCCCAAAATAATAATCACATATTCTCTATATTTTACATGCTTTTAAATGTTAATGGAAGCCAGTGACATTAAATTTAATTTATCAGTTGTCAATGGACCGTTTCCACCACACTAACGTCATCTGTTGGGGACTACTGATATCAGGTGTTCGGGTCCATTATTTCGACAACGAAAGACCCTTTTATATATCTTAAATTCTAATGATTAAAAAACTGTATTTGAGTGCCAATTGGAATCATTTTCTTAAATAAATTGTCCAATTAAACAACATAAGTAATCCAAACGTTAAGCTCGGTGTGCATGCTCCTAGTCTATAATGACTGTTCTGTAAAGTGTCCTTAATATATAAAAGTGACGACAAAATAATAGCAATACAAAACATTACTTTTAATTACGGATGTGCATAAGAAGGTGACAGGCATTAGTAGAGAGTACATTCATTGAGATTAAATAAAATGAAAATCTGAAAAAAATGAGGGCTAGCTTGATTTAAAAATTAGGTAAATGTATACAAAATATAACCCTCAGACTATTTAACTAGGTATATGATGACAATAATGTACAAATTACAATATATAACAATACAATATTTAATTATTTTGTACCTGATTTTTTAGGGCAATTACGGCATGTTTTATTTCAACAGTACGAAATATTACATGGCAAACATGACGGCTAAAGTTCGAGATAAAAACAACATGTAATATCATGTATATACACCCCTGACATAGGGTAATTATATAATAATTCCATGTGTATCATCAATGATTTAAATTATCATGGAAGTTAACAGCCGTGAGCAATTTATTTAAATGTTGCTCAAGGTTTCACAAGAGTCCAGTAAACCGGGATGAACTATATAACAGCTCATTCGTTTTCTTGTATACAGGTATCCATGATAAAAATCTCAATTACTAAAACATAAATTCATCTGCCTGAATATTTAAAAATTACAACTTTGATATATATTATAAAATATCTTGGAGTCGCTATAATAAATTATATAATAATCGGTCCCCTGAATCATTATTATTTGTTATATCAATTTATACTTATGTACATGGCTTTTGGTGAAATAATTTCACTGAATATTATAATATTACTTTGTTGGTTTTAATATACTACATGTACAAATGGCCGGCTCTTGTTTCTATGTTTGTCGACTGATCGCGTCCCTCAACCACGACGCCACCTGGTGTTGGTATCTGTTCCTCCATCTTACGTTGTATTGGGCGTTTCTTAGAATACCCTGGTACGTAGATTCCCATATATGAGCGTCATTTGCTTGTCTCAGATTATTGATGAAAGTCTCAAGCTGAAAAAAAAAAATAAATGATTTGATCTATAATTCACTGACAACATAAGTTATAAACAATCATATATATACGACAAACAAAGAAAGCGAGTAAACCATATTGAGTAAATAGAACCGACATCCCTTGTTGTGTATGTATGTGTATATATATATATATATATATATATATATATATATATATATATAAGAGTAAAAAACGCTTTGTAAAGTGGTTAGTGGGAACGTGTAGAGAGTTGTTTATATATGGTAGAGTGACAATGTATAAAGACAATAATGCAAAAAACAGTGTATTTACATTCTGATATCTTTCTCTTGACCTACATTTCGACTACAGACTATCACGGATGCACCATTAATTATTATTATTATTAAATGCAGACTTTATATCGTATATTCTAGTCCGTATAAATGTATAGTTTATTGCACAGTGGCTGTCTAAGCAATTAATTGTTTCATTTACGTTCTTTGTTCATGTGGTTTTCTTCTAAACAATTTCAGGTTTACCCGATTCATTCACAGGCAATCAACTTGCTTCACGAGAAAATATCTAAAGCACTGTTTAGCTTCCTTCGGAGGAAATAGACGATAATTTTAAAATGGCGCGTTTTTCTTTTACTTTTAACTTTTGACAAATATGGCTTTCATTTAAATAAAAATGTAGATTCGGAGTTGACATATATCTCCCTCTCTCTCTTTATATATATATATATATATATATATATATATATATATATATATATATATATATATATATATATATATATGGGCGTGTATAAATATTACTTGTTACTGGCTTATGGACAAACTTTGCCACAAATGCCTCCTTAATTGCTGACTGATACAAATATAAATCAATTAATTCTAATACCATTTTATGACTTTTTCTAGTAGTACTTTATAGTCTAGTAATGCTTACCTGGTTGTATTCGTACTCAGATGAGAAACGATCCCCAACAGTTCTCAAAACAACGTACTTGGTGTTAGTTCTGCAAATTAAAGAAGAACAAAACATGTTCTAGCAGCATTTAGACATATACATAATACATGTATATCAGTAAGCAAAATATATATGTTAAAAGATGTACAGAGATCTTTTTAATACATCATATATGAACACCATATGTAAAATGTTATATAACAAGAAGTCGGAGACATAAAACCCCTCCATTATAATTCTCATGAAATTTTGAGATGCAAGTCTACACGCCTGACAGGTAACCTCAAGGGGAAAGCCAGCCACTAATACTGATCTACAGATTTATTATAATGAAATCTCCATAATGAGACAGTGTTCTTTAAATAATTTTTTTCTGAGGATCCAGATTACAAAAAAAATTAATGGATTTGTTCGTTTCGTGTTTTCCTATTTCTCAACAAAATTAAAAAAAAAAGAAAATCTGTCCATGCAGTACATTTTGTGTAAATTTGCTGAAAGACAAAAAAAGCGGCGGAGGTATAATCAGCACCAGTATGTTTGGGCATACATTAACATAAATCAATAAAAATATTATGTACATATTCATAAACTAATGTACGATAAAGTCAATTTAATAATCCAAATTTATATTATTATCTAGTTGTAAAACAGAATGAAAGAGCAGCAAGCATTAATAGGTATTTATTAACGGAATATGTGGCACTGCTTTGAAGTGGTGATATAATAAAGAATTTATAATTAGTATAAGCAAAAATATAAATGAAATGCTTTCGAGTAAAAAATGCGACATTTTCTTTTATTTTTTAAAGGAATATTAAACGGATATCTGTCCAGCATTTGTCCATTGATCTCTAAACGAGACTCTTATAGTAGCCCTAGTTTCGTCATGTATGAACTTTGTACTCTAACGTACATATATATCCACCTGGAGACTGCATGGACCAAGCTTATATTCAAAAGGTTTTCTTTGTTGACCTGCCCCTGCTACATTTAATGTGTCTTATTTGATGCGACAGTTGGTGCTGAGAACACAGGACGTACGGAAAAATGACATTTTGTAAACGTTATATATATTTTTTTCATTAAGAATACCCATGTGGCATTCCCAGGTCCAGGTATATTAGCCTTTACAGAATGCCATTATGAGAGGAAGAGTGTTTGTTCACCAATGTAAATCTGGACGAGAAACATTTTGAAGTAGTACACCTTTCTGCTACCAGATGTCTACACCTATCAATGACGAACCTGCGCAAAAACGTGATTTGGCAGATAATCGGTTCTTCTTTTGCACCAGTGGAAGTTTGATCTTCTCTAATTTACATTCACCAAAAAACCACGGCATTAACTATATTCAGTCTGAAATAATTTAGACACTGAAGAAAATTTGTATTCTAAGTTTAAAAAATTAACAACTCACAGATTTCCCCAGTATTCCCGTATGAACTCCCAGGCCACGTAACGCCCTGGGTTCGTGCCGGCCACGTCAACCATCAGCGTGTCACTGATCTCGTTGTCAAACGCAGCCAGGTGCATCAGTCTGAAGGGAGAAATCATTATAATTTTTCTTCGCTGAAAATGTATAACAGATCTAATAAAAAATAAGGGTCTAACCAAGGAACACTCTTTAAAAGTAAACGTATATTTCAAGTACAAAATATTCCAGTCAATCGACACTTTCCGGGTGGCCGTGTAATTCGTGCAAGAATAAATGCCTTTTTTGTTCGCGAAGGTTTCAAATTCGAGATATTCGCGAATTTGCAATTATCGCTAAAATGGTACCTACGTGAAATAAGAGGTTTCAGAGTCGAAGGGAGGTCGAAAAGCAAAGTATTGAAAGATGAATAATAATAAAATCTTGTGTATCACCCTTAAATCAAAGATTGCTGTTAAAAATTATATAAAATCTTTCAAATAAAGTCTGTATTTGTTTAATACATGTTCCGACTATCTCACCTGTTTAGAAGCCACGCCTCCGTTGTGCACGACAGCGCCCCCTGGAGTCTCTGTTTTTCAGACGGTTGCTCCTCCTTCTTGAACTGCTCCAGAACAAAGTCCCAGTTACTGCTACCTCCGCCCCGAACACCGTTACAGAACACCACGTCACGTATGTCCGTCCAAGGCTTATAACTGTGTGGAGATAATAATAACAGAACACCACGTCACGTATGTCCGTCCAAGGCTTATAACTGTGTGGAGATAATAAAAACAGAACATCACGTCACGTATGTCCGTCCAAGGCTTATAACTGTGTGGAGATAATAAAAACAGAACATCACGTCACGTATGTCCGTCCAAGGCTTATTACTGTGTGGAGATAATAATAACAGAACACCGCGTCACGTATGTCCGTCCAAGGCTTATAACTGTGTGGAGATAATAATAACAGAACAGCACGTCACGTATGTCCGTTAAAAGGCTTATAACCTTGTGGAGATAATAATAACAGAACACCGCGTCACGTATGTCCGTCCAAGGCTTAATACTGTGTGGAGATAATAATAACAGAACACCACGTCACGTATGTCCGTCCAAGGCTTATAACTGTGTGGAGATAATAATAACAGAACAGCACGTCACGTATGTCCGTTAAAAGGCTTATAACCTTGTGGAGATAATAATAACAGAACACCGCGTCACGTATGTCCGTCCAAGGCTTAATACTGTGTGGAGATAATAATAACAGAACACCACGTCACGTATGTCCGTCCAAGGCTTATAACGGTGTGGAGAAAATAATAACAGAACACCGCGTCACGTATGTGCGTCCAAGGCTTATGACTGTGTGGAGATAATAATAGCAGAACACCGCGTCACGTATGTCCGTCCAAGGCTTATGACTGTGTGGAGATAATAATAACAGAACACCGCGTCACGTATGTCCGTCCAAGGCTTATAACTGTGTGGAGATAAAAATAACAGAACACCGCGTCACGTATGTCCGTCCAAGGCTTATAACTGTGTGGAGATAATAATAACAGAACACCGCGTCACGTATGTCCGTCCAAGGCTTATAACTGTGTGGAGATAATAATAACAGAACAGCACGTCACGTATGTCCGTTAAAAGGCTTATAACCTTGTGGAGATAATAATAACAGAACACCGCGTCACGTATGTCCGTCCAAGGCTTAATACTGTGTGGAGATAATAATAACAGAACACCACGTCACGTATGTCCGTCCAAGGCTTATAACTGTGTGGAGATAATAATAACAGAACAGCACGTCACGTATGTCCGTTAAAAGGCTTATAACCTTGTGGAGATAATAATAACAGAACACCGCGTCACGTATGTCCGTCCAAGGCTTAATACTGTGTGGAGATAATAATAACAGAACACCACGTCACGTATGTCCGTCCAAGGCTTATAACGGTGTGGAGAAAATAATAACAGAACACCGCGTCACGTATGTGCGTCCAAGGCTTATGACTGTGTGGAGATAATAATAGCAGAACACCGCGTCACGTATGTCCGTCCAAGGCTTATGACTGTGTGGAGATAATAATAACAGAACACCGCGTCACGTATGTCCGTCCAAGGCTTATAACTGTGTGGAGATAAAAATAACAGAACACCGCGTCACGTATGTCCGTCCAAGGCTTATAACTGTGTGGAGATAATAATAACAGAACACCGCGTCACGTATGTCCGTCCAAGGCTTATGACTGTGTGGAGATAATAATAACAGAACACCGCGTCACGTATGTCCGTCCAAGGCTTATAACTGTGTGGAGATAAAAATAACAGAACACCGCGTCACGTATGTCCGTCCAAGGCTTATAACTGTGTGGAGATAATAATAACAGAACACCGCGTCACGTATGTCCGTCCAAGGCTTATGACTGTGTGGAGATAAAAATAACAGAACACCGCGTCACGTATGTCCGTCCAAGGCTTATAACTGTGTGGAGATAATAATAACAGAACACCGCGTCACGTATGTCCGTCCAAGGCTTATGACTGTGTGGAGATAAAAATAACAGAACACCGCGTCACGTATGTTCGTCCAAGGCTTATGACTGTGTGGAGATAATAATAATACATTGTAATATTAAGCATGCTGTACCTATACAAAAGGTTTCTCAGTTATAATGACTATATTTTGGGTAGTAACTTTAGAATGGTAAAAGCGTTGCTATATAAGAAAATGTGTCTGATATAATTATTCTAATAAGTAAGACCTGGTACTGTCAGGGAAAAGTTGACGTGTGCCGTTCCCCTCAGCAACAAGTGACATCTAGTGGCAGACGGGGGCATAAGAAGGGACAGAGGAGCAACAACTTTACCGAGCAATCACCCTTTCACTTGTGTGTGTGTGTGTGTGTGTCTGTGAAATGTGTTCCAATACTTACGTGGCATTCGATGGATCTGGAGAGGTCTTCCATCGTGCAAATTCATTAGTAGCCTGGGTCAGACAATCCTCGTTGCCATAGTAACATGATCTAGCTAAGGTCAGCACCCGTAAATAACTGCAAAGTAATCGAAATACCAGTATACAGCTATACATTTTATGCTATGGTATTTCATGCATATGTATGTGTTAAAGAAATAAATTTACCCTTTTTTCGGTTGGAATGAAAATACGAACTTTTGTCCTAGCCATACATGATATGCATAATTGGCCAATCAATGGTGTCTGTGCCGCTATATGCTATTTGATTTATTGCGCTAACATTGTTTTAGCAAGAATGCACCTTGAAAAACGGTCATCCATTTATATATATATATATATATATATATATATATATATATATATATATATATATATATATGTATATATATAAACGTCAAGGTTATCCATATTCAAAATTAATTTAGCGCTTCAAGGGATGCATCAATGGCGCCATTATGGTGACAGTATGTCGATTTATTCCACAAAATTTCGGACGGACGGACAGACGGACGGACGGACGGATGGATGGAAGGACGGACGAACGCTTACCGTTTTATTGGTTCCTCCCGAAGGCCAACCCCCCCCCCCCAAATAAATATCACCAGATCATTAAGAATATTTGGGAATATCAACACAGTGGAGTTTCAGAATGATATTGAATGATTTTCACTTTTCTGACAAACAGTATATATTTGAACAAGAAATGATTGTACAATAAAATGAAGTGTTGTCTCATATTTTGGATAAACATACTACGTTGAGACATAAAACACTTGTGGTCAGGAGTGAAATACCCTGGTCTAACGATAATTAATATCCAGAGCGAAAAACAAAGACCACGGAGGCTTGATATCAAATGGCGTAAAGCCGGTTGCAGGTAATTTGGGTGTCATCTTTGATGATCATTTATCAATAACTCATAATATCAATTCCTTCGTGGAGATTGTATATTTCCATCTAAGAATGATGCTAAAATAAGGCGTTATCTTTCTCTTAGAACGACTCAAATGCTTGTTTACGTTTGGACATGTGCAATTCTTTGCTTGTTCGACTGCCATCTTACCTACTAGACTAATAAGTCTGTTCAAAATAGCGCAGCTCGTGTTATATATGGTGCAAAGAGGTTTCACCATATAAAAACACTTTTTATTGATTTACACTCGTTATACCAATTGCACAATCTGTTTTATTACGTACCGTTCATTGCATGTTCTAGCTCAAAAATACATCACTGAACTGGTTTCATCATATCAATCATCTTACGCTCTCAGACCTTCCAATCAATTCTTACTCGTTAAGCCAGCCGTAAATTTATTCACGTTTGGTGGCAGGGCTTTTGCAAATGTTTCCGCAGAAATTTGGAACAAGATCGCTGTTCCTTCAGACACATCGAGTTATTTTAGGAGTCGTTTCAAAGATTCGTCTATTTAGGGAAGTATATTTTTAGTGGTTTCTGGTATTGTCGGGGATGCTTATAATTAATTAATTTTTTTAAAAATCTATTTTATTCATTTTAATGTTGGAGTGTATGTACTGCGCCTTGATTAAGCAAACATGCTTAGATATATTGCGCTTTAAAAATTTTATAATAATAATAGGGGGGGGGGGGGGAGTCCAAATTTTTTTCCGCGAATGAGTCCATGGAAAGCCCTTTACTGATGTGGTTTTGGGATGATGAATTTCCTAAGGTAAATAGATATGTACATAACTTTCTCACTTACTTGTTCATGAGTCTCTCGCCTGCAGTCTGATTCCATGTGAGCCGGGCATAGTTATTTTTCAACAGGTTTGTCAAGTAGGTCTGGTCATTTTGGAATAACATGGTACATATATGTACATACACGTACACTATTCATACTTAACTTTCAGCTTTAACTAGTCATATTTTCTTGTAATTTCACATATATAATATAAATTTAAGATAATATATATTAGACTGAATACCAGATATATTTTGTTATACCAGTCTTACAAGTTAGCTTAAATTTCAATATTATTTCTATTCTTTAATGTACTACATATACATAATAACTTTAACATTTAACTAAAGATAAATTATAGTACTTTTACATATCCTAATACGTTCAAAATGATTGAGATATAAAGCTTATTGCTCAGTATAGCCCTCAACGTACCCTGAAGAGTGCATAGTACGGTGATGAATAGAGCTTAAAATCCACACTGAGGAGATGATAGTCCGCGTCACTCCACGGGAGGTATTCTGTCTCATTAGACAAGTACTCTGTAAGTCGTATGCCAATCATCTGGTCAAGCTCATCTGTCCTGGAGTTAGAAAAAGCTAAATGTGTAAGTCAGCTCGGATATGTACGGTATATCTTCCGAAAGTGTAACACATAATTAGACGTGTTGTTTTAATTTTAATGAATTTTTCAAATACTATACAAATACTACAAATATATATTTTATTTTTTTATTATTTACACATATTAGAATTTATTCTTTATAAATCAATAAATTCCTGGAATGCTGAATGCTTGTCTATTCTAACAGAGAGAGAGAGAGAGAGGGGGGGGGGGGATCTATGAAACGAGTCTACAATTATGACATGTTTCATTATAGCATGCAATATATGAACGAGGCTAAAGAAATCTGTGTCATATATACAAGTACTAGTATGTGCCAACTGTGAAACTATCAGTGTTTCCCCTAGAGGACGTACCTTACAATCTCGTTGGCGTCATCAATTAATTGGGCCCTGTTAATTACATCAATAACCTGGAAGAAAATCAGACATTTTGAGAAAAGTACAATCTTGTAATTGATTTCATTTCAATTAGGCAGAGCATTGGAAATGTAAATTTCCAACCCCCTCCCCTTGCATGTCATTATTATAGGTTATTAATTCAAATAACATTTTCTTTTCAATTTTAATCTCTAAAACCCTACAGCTCATTTATATCATAAGTAAGTGACAAACCAAATATCATGTCCATTTAAAAAAAAAGGTAGAATGTCTGAAAACTGAAGGCCTGACAGGTCAAGCACTAGTAGTTCAACGTTATACCAATCCCTTATTTTCCTTCAGAATCTGTCTCTGGTTTGGTTATCAATCGGTCACGGTTTGTTGTTTCTGTTCATACATTTGTGCTCTTTCCTTTCCTAATCATTACCCCACGTGCTTACGGGTTGTCTGCGACATCGAAATTTCGCAAGAGGGACTTGCGTGGCACGTGAGGTACTGGACATAATTTGGACGCAAACAGGTCGTAGGACACCGTAGGTCGATTGTGACCAAAACTTATCCACTACCTCTTCGACCTCCACAGCCTCCATGCAGCCCAGAATTCGCAGGGGATGTACGATCCTAAAATTAGTGCGTCCAGTTGGTACCAAGGTTGGTCACTAGAGGGACTGCCGTCCGCATTTGACACCCAAAATCGGTTTCATTCATGGTATCAGGAGGTGCACATTTCTGTACTAGGGGCTACATTCTGTCCTGTCCTTTGAATATTGGGCCCCTAAAGACCTTACACTTCCATTCACATCTCCCTACAGAATTCAGTGAATCATAGAGTGAACCATGAGACCAAGTTTTGAGCGTCGCAATCAGAACACCCATTGCAAGGGCTCGGATCAAAATATTTGCTTTGTGGGAGTATTTGACATCAGAGGCTTATAGAGGCTTATATGGTCGTGTTTTATTGGCCAAATAATAAAAAAAAGTTTTTACACAAAATTTGTGGCGGTTAGCCTGGCGTCGTGAACTGAAGTTGGAAGAATTTCGGCTGCTGAAGTTTCCGTTCTCAAGCGGTCTTCACGGACGGAGAGAAAAACTTTCCGAGTAAAACCAGCCTCGATATCAATAACTTCAGCGTGAATTCACGTAAGTTTACCGTGAATATAATATTTATTTATTTTCATACAGAATGTCATTGTTGTCTTCTCTCCAGTAAATGACAGTTCAAAAACAGATGAAAATGAAAAAGTACTGTTAGAAATGGCGTCCCCATCTACTTATACTAGAATTGATACGAACCCTAAAGCTTGCCACCTCGTCGTCTTCAGTTAATTAAAAATCCATGTTTTGGGGCAAGCTGCCGCTGAAGCGTTACTGTGACCTCAGATAGAATAATTGTGTGCACAATATAAGCTTTCAGTGCGCACATTTACTTCTTCTTAAAGCCCCCATCACACGAGAAGGAGACCTGACGGCGACCATGGCGACCTAGCAGATCGGCGTTGATCGCCATGAACATGGAAAAAACCGTCCATGTGTGACGGCTATGCCGCTGTCAATAGGCTTGCACGACGTGTACAACTGCAATTTTCGGCCGTTTAATGCCGTTCCTAGCATGTTGTATGGCGCTGATACACCGTCGTTTATGATCAAACTGCGTTCCCTTTACGTCCGCATGAGGTCCCTACTACCCACTGAAGAGCTCAGTCCACGACAGGGCTGCGATCATGATGATCCCGCAGCAACCGGCCCCCGATCCGTCTCGGTAGCAGCGTTGTATGCGCCAGGGCAGCGAAGCAAAACGGATAGACCGATGCTATCATGTTTACTGGCGATCGACCTGCGCTGTCAGAAGGCTGGTACTGCGCTGCTGGAACTTTGATGGCGATCGAATTCCGATCTGACTGCGCTTTTAATCCACGGCGACCCCGCGGCGGAAATTTTGTCCATGTTCAAAACTGGTCGCCACTCATGGCGTTTCTTGGTGACCATATGACGACCCAAGGAAACACAATCACGCTCCTACGAAGCTCATGAAAACGTAAGGCAACTCTGGCTGCGCTCTACGGCGATCTGCCCAAATTCGGTGATCGCAGCGAGATCGCCTTCTCGTGTGACGGGGGTTTAAGGTGACTAACACGCCGCTAGTAAGTCCCCGACATCATGGCACATTGCGTTATATAAATATATATTGAGTAATCATGGATTCAAAAGTGCACTCAAAAGCTGGTATATATATATATAAATATAAATATAAATATATATATATATATATATATATATATATATATATACACGGCTATATTAAACGATGTTTAATTATATGAACTTACTGAATGATTGCTGTTGAACTGGTCTATAATCGTATTCCAGCTGCTGACATCGTAGTTCATCCGGAAGTACCCAAGCTGACGTATATTGGCGATAAACAGTCCGGTTGGTACACTCTGTATCGTAACTAACAGAAAGAATCATTTAAAAAAGAATGATCTAATACATAAAAAGTGTGATAATAAAGTACACATTGTAAATCTTAACCTTTCGATGCCCCAAGACAAAGTGAAAATTTATGATATTATACCACCAGAGTCCAACCTAAGTAATATTACATAATGATATTACAAAGGTTATGATGTCATTATATTATATAATCTCCTACAATGGACATTTATTATTCGTAAATAATTCTGATATCTTCAAGTTACATTATAATTCATTGTCAACAAAAAGTATTTTATATGAATGATTCTTTCCCTATAATCAGTGAAACATGTAATACACATTATAAACTAATATTTAACATTTAATATCACACACCAACATAGTTATAAGCAGTTTACAGATTGGATTTAAGACCATGAGGCTAAAAATGGCAGACTTCCGCTTACCATCTTGGCCATTTTTAAGCAGCCAAGTTACATCCGGGTTATCCCACTGTTGTGAGTCACTTTTTATGTACCAAACAGGTATATCCCAGGTATAACTAAAAATCACAAACAACGATTAAAATACTCTACAAGGGCTGACCATGAAAACTAACTAGAGCTGATTTATATTTAAACTTTTCTCAATATTATAATGGAAAAAGATTAACATTTAAGAAAACATACATTTTTCATCATTATTTAAAAAATAAAATCATACATTATTTATCATTATGAAATATACGGTCATACATGTGCACCATAAAAAAGCACAAATTGTTCATCATTATTAAAAATACACAAATTGTTCATCATTTATATAAGACAAACGCTGTTCATCATTATTAAAAATAAATAAACTGTTCAGCATTATAAAAATACAACCGTCCCTCATTATTCAAAATACATAAACTTTTCAACATGATTAAAATACAAACGTTCATCATTATAAAAGATACACAAATTGTTTATCATTTATATAGGACAAACGTTGTTCATCATTATTAAAAATACATAAACTGTTCAACATTATTAAAATACAAACGTTGTTCATCACTATTAAAAAACACTATTAAAACACATTATTAAAAAAGGCACATTCTTCAAAATTATTTAAATCAAAACAGTATACAGAAGGTCATGCGCAGAAGTAAGAAAGTACTTCAGGTTGTGTGATTTCATATAATGTCATTAGAGAGCGGTCAGAGCCCACAATTACTACATAAAGGAATTAAAACGTACTTATAAGGTGAAGGGTATCGTTCTTGTATTTCCCCTCGTGGGATGAGCAGGAAGTACTTCTGACTGAGAGTGATTGTATTTCCGTTTCTCGTGGCCGTCACCAGGGGGTAGCCCATCTGTTTGATCCACGTGTACATGATCTCGTTCACGGTGTCATGGAGACCAAGGCTGTCGTTCAAAGCGGCCTGTAATAAGAGCAAGAAAACCTATCACTTACATTTTTTGCACTAAATTATATTTACCGTGATATCAGCACAGATTGGTAGACATTTTTATTTGACCCTTTTTGGAAATATTAAAGGATACATAAGTGCTTGTAACACGTAGATGATCCTACCACATTAAATATACAGTGGAACCTCTCTTAGTGGGCACCTCCATAAAGTGGGCACATCTGTATAGTGGGCATTTTAATACAGTCCCGTTTCTCTCTTCATTATTATTTTGTCCAATCATAACCTCCATAAAGGGGACACTTTGTCCAAGTTCCCAGGGAGCCAATGTTATAGTGGTTTCACTCTTTATTTTGATTTACAAACCTTTTTACGCCACAAGCAAAAAATATATTTTACGCCGTCTCTCGTAGTATTCTCTGTCTACATACACTGATTTACTGTACAATATGTACTTCCGTGTTGTAAATGTACTTACATATACTCAAGTTACTTACGTCATTCAAAGCATCAAACAGGTGGTCATGTTTGGCACTGTTGTACTTTCTTCTTTGGACATATTCCTGAAAGTAAACTGATGTCATCACCAATTTCTTTTCCTACATAACTAACTTGAACTTTACGAGTAGAATGTAGTTGATATATATATATATATATATATATATATATATATATATATATATATATATATATATATATATATATAATTATTCAGCGTCTGTTAGACACATTTCGAATATATAATGTTTCAGAAAATAGGATATTTTTCGAGTGTAAGTTAATTCTAAACCAGGTTTAGATATAATATTTCATAGTAAATTATAATTATTAATATGTTATTTGCAATAAATAAATGTTATTCTCTGAACAGTGGGGGGATGATAATATTGACCATCCCTCTCTTGCAAAAAGGGGCGGGGATATAAACCCCTATCTCCTTATATTATCGCCCTTGCACCTCTCTGCTGTCACGTCAGCGTCCTTAGTTCAGAGGTTCTACTGTACACATGTATATATACGTGTGTGTATACGTATACGATAGAACCCCCGAATTACTGACACTGTATATATGTTAATTTATATTCAAACTAGAATAACTAATTATCAGAGACAGATAAAACATTATTTAGGTGAATGTGTACTTTACCTGTTATTTGATTGGCTGTTATTTTACCTGTTATTTGATATATATCAGTCCAAATTATTTTAACCAATTAGATGAAGAGATGCATGATAAACTAAACTAATGTATATATATATATATATATATATATTAAAGTAAACGGTACCCGCATTCCTTTTCTGAATGTGCTGTTACCAAGGAACGTCGCCATCATTCTGATTATAGATCCTCCCTGAAATTAAAGGGAACATCAAAGAAATAAATAACTATTTATAAATTAAAGTGGTCTATTCTGGTATCTGACGTCCATTAACTAAATATAATCCTTTGATTCTTTCATGAAAATAAGACAGAAAACGTCGATCCGACCACACAAAGGCTATTCGTTTTGTTTATATCCACTTGTTTATAACATATGGGGCGTCCGTAAAAATAATCTAAATACATTCAACAAGGACATCTGGCGGCAATTCAGACGAACCAGAGTTTTGCAAAGGGCGTTTTGCAACTAGTTACCTTTTATCTTCCGCATATATGCAACCAACCAACTTAGGTAACGTCGTTTTTCCGTTTGTCAATACAGGTGTGTTTACTAACAGCTTGTAGGTAAACAAGCTCTTACAACCATAACAGGGGCTTAATAAATAACTCTGACAAGAATAAATTACAGTTCATTAATATGTACGCAGAGAAAGCGATAACTTACATATATTCTATATAAAATGTAGGCGAATAGCTGGCTTTAGCCAGAGGGAGTCAAGCTTTGATAAGGGCCAGGAAATACAACAGTAGAGTACACCGAAGGCAGTCTCATAGTGGGACTCTATCTGCGCAGAGTTTTTGGTGGCCATTTGACCCGTATCTTCGAGGTAGAAGCTGGAGAAACGCTTTTGGGATGACACCCCTCCCCTCTTTCCTCTGTACAGGGATATATTTTTTTTTTCATAAGCGATACAGACTGGTACCGTATACATGAAGTATAGTCTGTAATTTTTTTTTTCAAATCACATTTACCTTGTCGTAGGTGTACACTGAGAACATGCCCTGTATTTCCCGTGGAGTCTCTACTGGCGTGTACACAGGCTGACCATTCCCCCTGGCATCCAGGCGGAGGACACGGCGAAAGGCTTGGAGAATAAAAATGTGTTCCTGAAAAAGTAACAAAACCGGAAATAATCCAGTATTATCCTGTTTACAGTGATGCTATTCTTGCTTTTGTGAAGAAAAAAAATAATAAAAAGAATGAAAAATTAGGCTAAAATGTACAACTTTAAAGAAATATTACTGCATGTGATTCTTAAACACTTCAATGAATGTCTTAAGTAATGTGAGGGTTTAAGGCTCATGAATTCCTAGTCTGGCCTATTTTCATGCTTTTGTCATGCTTGTTGAAAACATTTTTTCCGAGTTAAATGCCTGCTTCTAGTTCAATAACACAAAAATAGCATATCTGTTATTTGTCTAAAGACTTAAACATGTCATGAAAGGGTATTTAAAGGAATTCACCATAACAAACGTTTAAAAGGTATAAAAATAGTCTATCATGAATGTGTATTTGTGAATATTCAAGGCGGAATCTACACAGTGGGCTTTACGCTTTTTCACCCACGCATATTCATATGTTATTAACCATTTTGAGTGATATTACATTCATATTGCATGGCTTGTGTTCAAGTCACTGCTTTTTCTATCTTAACACTTACTTAATATATGGTCTGTTTTTATAATTTTGTATATGTGATATGCCTGGGGCGTCATCTAGTAATGTGGTGTTCATGCATTGGGACGTAGCTCGTCGATTTCATGAAATGACACAGCGCGTTTGACCCTAGTGCACTCTTAAAGCGACCTGATAGAGACTTGCCGTGCCGATATATCCATATTAACCGGCCGCGACATGGACAAAGCATTGTATCGCGTGGGCCGAGTTATTTGTACCCGGTTGGCAATATGCGTGGTAGCATAATAAAAGTGAATATATGGTATACGGGATATTAAGCTTAACAGTATGCAAGTATTTAATTCCCTTTAATAGGACCCACCAGATCCCAGTTTCTACGGACGCTGTCCACTCCCAGGTGCTGGTAGTAACGGGCCATTCCCTCCTGGAGCCAGATGTCATCCCACCAATCACACGTCACCATGTTACCCAACCACTGGTAAAGAGAAAGATTTAATATCCTTTTATAATAACATTATTAATGATATTTAAATTCTAAAGATGCAAAGACTAAAAAGAGAGCCTGGACACAATATTCAAAACGCCTTGTGATACATTCCTTAAATTGGTGTCGCCATGGATTGTGCCGTTAAAATAAGAGAATTATCATTAATATGCATGTATTAATCATCACATTATCATAATATACACCAAAAGTTTGCGTCGAAACTTTCGCTTAATGGTGTATTTGTAAGGCCCTCTTGCGCAAAACGGATGATAAAACGTTTACCTTGAAATATTTAAGACTTCGGTGAAAATCGGGCTCTTAACGCCAAATAAAGTTTTGTTACTTGATATACTGGCAGTGCAATTATATTGCTGAAATCTCATAGAGGTACCATGAAAAAGACCTAATGCGACAGCTGAAAAATTTAAATTCAATGTATCTACGGCTGTCCTTTGCTCTCTCTCACCTGGTGTAGCAGTTCATGGGAGATTGTACCTGACGCCCTCTGACGGGTATAGTAGGAATCATAATTGGAGTCATACAGAAGTCTGGTTGGTCGGTAAGTGATCAGGCCCCAGTTCTCCATGGCACCAGAAGCAAAGTTCGGCACAGAAATCTGATCTGTTTGTATAATAAATAGCAAAGATATGTATATTTTATAATTTGTTCCTCCGACATGTAAATATTTATCATCACGGAGGAATATCATATGATAATGATAAATTACTGAAATTCAATATATATGTGTACATATTAATTTTCTTTTTCCCACACGACATGTATACCCATAGGTCACAGAGCCTTATTAATATTAAAAGGCAAATAGCTGTGAACACATTTCCAGGGAATAAAAAGTCTGACGTGCTCTTATTGGTTGTGGATACATGGCCTCATATTTCAGAAACCAAAATACATACACTTCAGTGTACAGTTCCTAGTTTGAGGTGAATTAGGAGTAAGCAGGGGCGTCAATACAGGTGTATGGGGTGTATATCCTCCGACTGTTCAGCGCGGCGGGGGGGGGGGGGGGGGGGGGGGGGGGTCAATATAATCATCCCCCCTGCCATTCAGAGAATAATATTTAAATATTGAAATGAAATATCTTAATAATTAGAACTAAAGATTTCGGTTCCATTTCTGAGTTTATTTTGAATATAACCTATACTAGAAACATAATAAATTATTTTTAAAAATTTTGTATCTACTTCTAATATAATTGATGACCTGTGACATGACAATAACATGACCTGTGACATCCCCCCCGCCACACATTGTCGATAAATTGACGCAACTGGGAGTAACGTTTATTGATGATAAGCCAGAAATAAATACAGTGAACTTCAGATAAGAACACGCATGATGGTATAAGGAATTGAATGCAAACCAATGGCGAAAAAGACAATTTGGAAACATTTTCTTTTCATTGACAGGTCCCTGAGGAAGCCACGACTGAGTAATATCAGCAGAAATATTATGGATTTGATAGATAATGAATTATAGTTTTGCCCTTCAACATGATTCATTTGATAAACAAATTCTCAAAAACAACAGACAGACACTTAAGGCAAAGAGAACATAGACAACATTATTTTAAGACTATGAAACAGCTCATATTTTATATATTAAACATGTTTACATTGGATTGATTATCTAGATAAAAATTGATTATCACCTTATCCCAACTTGTAATTTGTTTTTGCCATCAACATTTCACGTAAGCAGGTCCAGTGTGTATGTTGGAGGTCCAAGGGGTACTGCCCCCACCCCACCCCGTATCAGCTGACGCAACCTTTTCAAGGGTTTCAGACCACTTTCTCTGGCCTGGAGCCCCCCTTTTTAGGACTTGGGGACCTTATTTTTAGGCTTATCATTAGTCCTCCTGGGTTGGACCCCTCCTTTTCCTAAATCATTGATCCGCCCCTGTTCACTGTCTGAATACTTGTGGTACATGGCAGCTCACTTTTATCTTCCTTTTTATTCGTAAATTAAGGGACCATTTGGTGGTTCTATGACCAAATAATTTTAATATTTTGTTTCATAGGAAGGGCTAATTATTATTGAGGGGCAGTTTAACCGAAAAGACTTAGTTTATCGTATTCTATTTATTTCAACTTAACTGAAACTTAATAAGATGGTTTTTACATCTACCTTATTTTGGGACAGAAAAACTACATCCATTTTATTAAGACAGATTGGAAGACAGTGGACAACCAACCTACCCGTTTTCGGCCATGTGTAAGGCTCATTAAACTCGATCTCAAACCACTCCAAGATGGCGCCACTGATGTTCCGGGCGTGGTCAAGGAAGTCAACTTGGTGCGGAGGAGCCCAGTAGCCCATCTGAAGTAGGGATTGACTGACATAACAGTTGCCGGAATGAATATTTTGTTCAAATATCACAATTTATAATTTGATATACATTTTCGTTGGCATTATTACAACACATAAGGCAAACATAATAAGAGTGGACACTTGTAAATATTAATATAAATAGTTTCTGTGTACTTAAAACTGCCGATTATAATTAGCACATACCCATTTCAGTTAATTCACAATACCAGGTAAGTTTAGTTGGTTCATGAACGATATGAAGTCCAATTGATTCTGACCATTCTGAGCAGAGACGGATGGGCTTTTGCCGGGTTTTGTTTCTGTAAGTTCTCCTTTAGATTCCCCCCCCCCCCCCTGCCACACACACACACACACACACACACATTTTCTCGGCAAACAAGGTTCGGAAGTCTGCCACCAACTACTCGCAAATATTGTTTACTCATTATACACACACAGGCTTACATATTCTTTAAAATACTGACATCTACAGATATTTTAATATATACTAACCAAGAAATTCTTTGTCGGCGATAGGTCATAATGATAGCCGTACTGACAGAACGCAAAAGCCACCAGGTACGTGGGCATAGTTTCTGTCGTCGTCTCATACGTAGTGGCGATCCAGTCAGCGTTTCTGTGTTGGAAAACGTATATGTGGAATATGTGTAATGTTATCAGGTAAAAATGAACTGTAATTATGAAAGAAATGATTTCTGAAGTAACAAGAAATAACACCTGGAATATGGCATGGGTAAGTTTCTCTTATTAAATAATAGGTCGAATTTTGCTCCTCTGCGTTCCCGCCTCATCAACGTTTTATGACATTATCTCTTGTCTTGGGATCGATATTATGGTATCAAAGATCTATATGAACAGGAAAATTTCAGGACAATACATCTAACTACTCCTGAAATATATGCTATAATCACTAAAAACGGCACAAAGAGGAACAACACCCGAAATGGACAGCATGTGGCGCAACAAAACATTGTTTTTGGCGCAAATTCACACGCGACCGGTTTTCAGATGTGACACCAAGTTTCAGACAGACCCGTCCGGAGGTCATAGAGGAGTAGAGGCGGCGAAACATTGTATCTTGTGTTTTGGTGTTTCCTATGCATTGTTGTAGCGTTTGTCGTGTTGGCCAGTGTATGTACTGCGTTCCCCCTGATGTGTTGTAGCGTTTGACTGGTTGGCCTGTTTATGTATTGCGTTACCTCCGATTTGTTGTAGCGTTGGGCATGTTGGCCTGTTTATGTATTGCGTTACATCTGATTTGTTGTAGCGTTTGGCATGTTGGCCTGTTTATGTATTGCGTTACCCCTGTATTGTTGCAGCGTCGAACATCTTGGCCTGTTTATGTTTTGCATTACCTCCGATTTGTTGTAGCGTTGGGCATGTTGGCCTGTTTATGTATTGCGTTACATCTGTATTGTTGCATAGTAGGGTATTTTTGCCTATGTATGATGTATTGCATTATCTCTGAAATCTTGTAGGGTCGAGCATGTTGACCTATGTTTGCAACGTGTTACCTCTGTATTGTTGTAACGTTGGGCATGTTGACCTGTGTATGTATTACTCGACTTCTGCATTGTTGTAGAGTTTGTCATGTTCGCTTGTTTATCACAATATTGCATTACCTTTGTATCGTTGTAGCGTTGGGTATGTTGGCCAGTATACGCATTGATTTGCTTCTATATTGATGTAGCGTTTGTAGTACTGGCCTGTTTATGGCGTTACCTCTGTATTGCTGTGTGTATTGGTCTGTGTGAGGGCTGTAATACCTTTGCATGGTTGTAGCGTTGGGCATGTTGGCCAGTGCTATCCAACCATCCTTCCTGATCATGGTCATGTTAAATGTAGCTCTCAGAGCCGGCTCGTCAAGACAAGGGAAGGTCTGACGGGCGTACGTTGATTCCAGCTGTGTCGCTAACATGTAACTAAAATAAAAATTCCAACTTTATTTTCGAGAATAAATAAAAAAATAACAATTTCATATTTTCTTAATTTGCAAATATATTAATGGCTTTATTTGTCGTTAATGGCTTTATTTCTTTGTACTCATGTGCTTTAATAACTCTCGACAGAAAGACCTTGTAAGTTTTTTATTAAGCTTATGCTCAAACACAAATAATGTATCGTTAGTAAAGCAGTTTCTAGCATTACATAATTTTCTCGTTGAAATTTGGAACTTGGTAATTTTAAATGGTAAGAGTAAAAGCAAATATCAGGGGCGGATCCAGGAGAAAAGGAGGGGTCAAATCCAGGAGGACTAATAAAACCCCTGAAAAAAGGTCCAAATGTCCAGAAAAGGGGGGTCCAGGCCGCAAAAATTGGTCTGAAACCTTTAAAAAAGGTTGCGGCGGCTTAAAAAAAAAAAAAGGGGGGGGGGGGGTCCTGGACCCCTCCCCTGGATCCGCTTCTGAATATCATGAGACAAATGACGTTTTCATAGGAAATCAGCATTAAGTATAAGTGAAAACCTGCATAGACGTATACGCATTATTACCTGTACCACGTGACTTTTTGTATACTCACTGAGTGGCATTGTTGTACTTGTAACTAGTAGAGAACAGCCCGCGGAAGTTCTGGTAAACTTTCCCGGTGTAGTTCATAGATACCTTAATTTTTGTGCCGAGTGTAGGCAGCGGATTGGCCAGGTGGATTTTGTAAAACTCTCTCGGAATATCCAGAGAAATCCCTGTGTAAGGTATGTAGGCGCCATTGTCTGCGTTCGTAACAGTCACGGAGCTGTTGTTTATTTCGAGATCTCTGATATGTATGAAGATAACCCCGTTGTCTGTTACATTTCTGCATTCAATGAATATATCTGTTTTGCCTTCGAGGTAAAAATCGGCCGCCGGCCCGCTGTAGAAGTGTGGCTTTATCTCCAAGTTATAATGGTAAGGTTTGTATGTGTTCGGCAGACGGAGTCCGGTCAATGTAGGTGGCGCTGGCGTCGTCGGAGCCGGGGTTGTCGTAGGACAGTCACAACCTGGCAGACCTGATAAAAAAAACAATAGAAACAAGACAATCAGAGACTGCAGACGCCCGCCCTGCTGCCACCTTGGAAGTGAGGAGTGAACTACACTTTATTGCCTCAGCCAGGAGGGTTTGCGTTCATTCCCGTTCGTGTGTGTGTGCTTGTTCACAACACAACTCACACAATCATTGGACGAAATCCAATGAAATATTCAGGGCATCTCGGAAATGGGCCAATCAAGAATCGATTAGATTTTTGTGTGGGTCCGCTCCATGACGATCTAGATCCATTTTAAGCATAAAGCCAAGCCCAGTAGGGTCTTCAGGTTAAACCCGAGTTTTATGGGTTTACGGTTTTATCCACAAGTCAGTTTAAAGACTTATTGCCGAACCCTTTCTCATTTTTTTACTCATAAGAAAACTAGAATGCAGACCTCCGTCCTGTGGGCGGTTCTGAATGTGGGGGTTTCATTAATTTATTGACCCCATATTCCCAGGTTTATTTGTGCAAATATTTCCCAACAGGCTAATTGTTTGCATTCACTTATTCCTAAGTTCAATTGTGCACTTGTAACTGCACTTTTTTCCCCGAGATGCTGGAGACACCTAGCTTGTGTACAAATAGAAATGTACTGGAGTGTTTTAGTTACAGATTCGGATATACATACACACAGACAGACAAAACTACTAATATGCCATAATATAAATGACAGTATGGCAAAAAAAAAATGGATATTCATCGGAATTCAGTGAAGTCAAATTCACTTAAGTTCGTGATGTCTTCGCATCAATTTACAAATTCTGTGAAATAATAACGAGAAAATGTAAACGTATGCAGACAAAATACGATCTGCATTATATCCGATCCCTAGTTCAAACTCAAATCTATATATTCGTTTGGAGCATTTGAGCTCTTGTATTCTTTCCATCAATCCATGTTCCACAGGGTGTCACGGAGGATAACATTCCCAGTTAATAATTTATAATTTTGTAAGATTTCATAGAAAATTGAGAACGGAACCTAATTTATTTATAAAATCCAAAATGTACTATTATTTACCTCTCTTCCTTGATCTGACAAATTAAATTTGTACTTTGAATGTCATTGTATATGTATGTCAAACAGGAAAAAATCTGGGTAAGAATTTTTTATTAGATAAAGTCGGGATATAACCGTAGGGGAAACGACGGTATTTAATCTAGAACGACTTGTCCTGTGACATTTAATTCATATACATGCAACGTTCATCAGAACAATAATTAAGAGACTGTCTTAGGGTTCTCTAGTGAGGCGTTACACACAGAGCAAGAAAGTAGGAAACATAGTGATGGTCTTTTAACTCCAGTCCGTTAAACACAAATATTCTACCTACAACCAACCATGTACAGTCCGCTCCATGTGCTAAGGGATCAGTTCCCGTTCTTTTATTGGTATGCCAAATAAATGCTTGATTTATCAAACAAAATATATGAAAACCCGTTATTATTAGCAAGCGGGTCTCAGCAGTACTTTATGTTTCGTTATATTAAATATTGCGGCAACTGTTAAGAAGTTCATGTATGCATGCTGAGACTAGAGGACTGCTGGAACACTTTCATTTCCAGCTTGATGATTAATATTTACTAAAAACCGTAGAAATTAAGTCATAAATATTAAAAGGCTTTCCGAATACGCATCTGCTGACAAGCTAGCTCCAGTAGAACAAATAAAGTTAAAAACCTTGAGGGCAATAAAGAAAGTGTCCCGGGCAAATCTCCTGCCAGCCAATACGATTACCCAACAGAAATGCAACCAAACGTCCACTTTTTCTCGCCTAGGGGTGTAATTACCAAGCGACATGGAGGTTTACTAACACAATTGTGGGGACAACCGTGCGACTGAAACTGGTTTTAGATTGATCGCTAATAGCACAGTCCTAGTCAAGAGCAAGCTGTTAACTTCTAGTGCAAAATTTGCAGATTTCTCAAACGCTAGATGTTTAGTAAAGGGGATTTATTACTTTTAAGCAGGACATGCTTATACGCCCTCAGGAATTAACAAAGAATGGACATTGATGCTCGTTTAATGGTGAGATTGGGTTTAAAAATATGGATGCCCGGTTGGTTTAGGACAGGTCAGGAGGTCAAAACATCTCGTCCTTAGTCCTCGTCATATTTAGTGGTCTTTGCAGAGAGATTATTCAGTAGAATTCATGTCATGCCGGTCCTCAAAGAGCCCGTGATTAAGCTGTGTAGGCCTGGAGAAGGTCAGGGCAGTCCCACCGGCAGCTCTGGGATGACCTACAAGCGATGAAGCCTTATTTGGTGTCGGGGTTCTATGTGATCTGCGTACGCATGATTTTACACTGAAGTCGCCTTGTCCTTTACCTCTAGCTGTATCATCGTGTCCATACAATAACCGACACTTACAGAATGGTGGTGACAAATCTGTCTCTTCACACACCTGATATATTAAGCCAATGGGCTACCCCTAAAAGGCCTAATATAAAGCCGTCGATCTTTACCAACTGGATTTACGTTCAGAGTTTACAAATGCTCCTGACTTGAGAGACCTACCTTTTTTTACCAATTTGGTAATAATCTACGAACGTCAAAGGCTACTTATAAAACAACCATCTGGCAAACAGGAGAGGCTACTGGGGCCTGATGATTTTATATTTATATTGGTATTTGGCTGCAAATTTTTAAAGAAAGGAATTTAAAGTGTTTACCCTTGAACTAATACTCTTATAAGATTCATAACTCAAGTAAATGTCGGTGGGTGGGGTTAACCTTAACATTTTAGGAAAGCTGCAATACAGGTAATTTCTACCGGCAAGGGGTAAGGGGTTAAACCCCATAATCCGCTGCCGTCAGAAACCGCCCTTTTCTGTTTTTTTTTTGTCTGTTCACCAGGGTTACAAATACGTTAAATCATGCCGAAGCCAACCAGTCCGCCCTAAAACAAACCCGTATATCGCACCTGTTATCGCTCGGAAGATTTCAATACGCAAGTCGGTTTTACGGGGTTTCAGGTCATAAATAGAGGGCTAATTTATATTTACATATATCGCCAAATTTTAATATGCATTATTTTGACACTTATTACACGACAACACAAAATTGATCATTAATTATCTCAAATTTCAAAATATCTTATCAGTTGTCCTGCCTTAATACCTGCGAAATAATACCAATTTACTGCTGTTAACGGCAGGGCAACGGTCTCAATAGCTTAAACAGATTTAGAATCGAACTGCAGTTTCAATTTTGGAACTGCAATTTCATGCCGATAGCATCTCGTGTGGTATAAAGGATACAGCCAAATCTGAAGCTCAATTAACAAAACTTTCAGTATTATTATTCGTCTTTATTGAGCACAAATGTAGTCGTAACTTTGGCTGTCGCAAGAAAAAAAAATAATTACGTTTGGTTTGGTTTCAAACAGGCTAGCCGTTCGCCTTCAGCACTGTGCGATTGAATACAAGGGATTCTCCATTCTCTCAAATCCTCAACAAAGCAGGTTCAATGGAGTTTTCACGATCACGGAAGAAAGAGTAAATCCCAATGGATTTAGGCAATCTGTGAGGACCGTGTGAACGTGCCAAACATGGCGGCAATTATTTCCAAATGTTAAGGGTTTCTGTGCACAGTACTGAGTGAAACACCCATTTCAACTTCAATGGCGCCTCAAGAAGAATCAAGACCGTTATCTGGCTACAAATCCCTCCCGTCCCCGCTGCCTTATTTTGACACATACACAACCCATAAAAATGAGCCATTATATGGCTCGTGTGACCGGTCTTATGGCGATCTTTGCAAAAATGGAATTGGTATGTTGTATTTACCGGAAAGTCTGTACAGTTATGAGAGAGAGAGAGAATGAGAGAGAAATAGAGAATGAAAGCGAGAGCCTATTAAGTTAAAGTTGAGAGGAAATTCTACATAATCTACGCTACGATATATTTGAGTAAATAAAAAAAATAACGAAAATGGAAAATTGAATATAAACTAAGAATGCGGTTGTAAACTAAGAACAGAATTTTAGTGAGTGACTTAGCCCTTAACCGCCTTATTTTTGATTGTCTACCTGTAAAAACCATTAACAAAACGCTTAATTATATGGATAAATATGGGTGAAAGTATTTAACGGCCAAGAGTATTCCATTAACTTTTTAGCTCAGCTGACTGAAAGTCATCTGAGCTATAGCGATCACTCTTTGTCCGTCGTCCGTCTGTCCGTCTGTCTGTCTGTCTGTCCGTCTGTCCGTTAACCAGGCACAAATCGTAACCGCTAGAACTGGAATCTTCTTACTTGACATCCTGGGAGGTCCATGAAAAATCTCCTTGGAAACCAGAAATTAGGTCTCTGTTACCCATATCCTTCGAGCTATGGGGCCCCAAACTACCCCCCAGAAAAGTCCAAAATTTCATACAAAAACTTCAATATCTCATTAACTACTTGACTGATGGTCATGATTTTTGGCATACATATTGATCATGAGAGGTTCCATCATTTCCTGAAGACTGGTGGCGCCACCTGTAATTTTCGATTTTTTTTCGAATTTTTTTCTCTATTTTTGAGACCTTTCAAAATGTAAACATCTGTTAACAAGGCACAAATCGTAAAGACTGGACCTAGAATCTTCATTCTTGACACACTGAGAGACCTATGAAAAGTCTCCATGGAAACCAGAAATGAGGTCTCTGTTACCCATATTCTTCGAGCTATGGAGCCCCAAAGTACCCCCAAGAAAAGTAAAAATTTTCATACAAAAACTTCAATATCTCATTAACTACTTGACTGATGGTCATGATTTGTGGCATAACTATTGATCATGAGATGTGTCATCACTTCCCGCAGACTGGTGGTGCCACCTTTATTCGATTTTTTACGATTTTTTCCTCTATTTTTGAGACCTTTAAGGATGCTGTCATCTGTTAGCATGGCACAAATCGTAACGACTGGACCTAGAATCTTCATTCTTGACACACTGAGAGGTCCATGAAAAATATCCTTGGAAACCAGAAATTAGGTCTCTGTTAACCATATCCTTCGAGCTACGGGGCCCCAAAGTACCCCCTCCCCCCCCCCCCCCCCGAGTAGTCAAAAATTTCATACAAAAACTTCAATATCTCAATAACTACATCACTGATGGTCATGATTTTTGGCATACATATTGATTATGAAATGTTCCATCAGTTCCTGCAGACTTGAGGCGCCACCTGTATTGTTTGATTTTTTACGATTTTTTCCTCTATTTTTGAGACCTTTAAGGATGCTGTCATCTGTTAACGTGGCACAAATCATAACGACTGGACCTAGAATCTTCATTCTCGACACACTGAGAGACCTATGAAAAGTCTCCATGGAAACCAAAATTAGGTCTCTGTTACCCATATTCTTCGAGCTATGGAGCCCTAAAGTACCCCCAAGAAAAGTAAAAAAATTTCATACAAAAACTTCAATATCTCATTAACTACTTGAATGATGGTCATGATTTGTGGCATAACTATTGATCATGAGATGTGTCATCTGTTCCTGCAGACTGGTGGCGCCACCTGTATCGTTCGATTTTTTACGATTTTTTCCTCTATTTTTGAGACCTTTAAGGATGCTGTCATCCGTAGCATGGCACAAATAGTAACGACTGGACCTAGAATCTTCATTCTCAACACACTAGAAGACCTATGAAAAGTCTCCATGGAAACCAGAAATTAAGTCTCTGTTACCCATATCCTTCGAGCTATGGGGCCCCAAAGTACCCCCCAAGAGTAGTCAAAAATTTCATACAAAAACTTCAATATCTCAATAACTACATCACTGATGGTCATGATTTTTGGCATACATATTGATTATGAGATGTTCCATCAGTTCCTGCAGACTGGTGGCGCCACCTATGTTATCTATCAAGAGGGTACAAATTGCAACAACTGGACCTAGAAACTTCATTCTTGTCATGCAAGGAGGCCCATGAAGATTGCCTGTGGAAACTTGAAATTAGGTCTCTGTTACCCATATCCTTCAAGCTATAGGTCTCTGAAGTATCCCTCAGAATAATGGACAATTTGATACAAAAGCTGAAGTATCTGAACAACTAATACGGAGATCATCATGATTCTTTGCATGGATATTGACCATTAAGTGTTTTTAGCTCAGCTGACTGTAAGTCATCTGAAGTATCCCTCAGAATAATGGACAATTTGATACAAAAGCTCAAGTATCTAAACAACTATTGCAGTGATCACCATGATTCTTTGCATGGATATTGATCATGGAATATGTCATCAGTTTCTGCAGTATGGTGGCGCCACCCATATTTTTTTTTATTTTTACGAATTTTTTTCTCTATTTTTGAGACCTCATAAGATGCGGTCATCTGTTAACATGGCACAAATCGTAACAACTGGACCTAGAATCTTCTCTCTTGACATGCTGAGAGGCCCATGAAAAGTTTCCTTAAAAACTTGAAATTAGGTCTCTCTTACCCATAACCTCTGAGCTATGGGGCTCCGAAGTACCCCCCAGAATAATGGAAAATTTGATACAAAAGTTCAAGTATCTGAACAATTATTATATTGATCACCATGATTCTTTGCATGGATATTGATCATGAAATGTTTCATCAGTTTCTGAATTCTGGTGGAGCCACCTGTATTTTTTCAATTTTTAGCTCAGCTGACTGAAAGTCATCTGAGCTGTAGGGATCACCTTTTGTCCGTCGTCCGTCCGGCCATCCAGGCGTCTGTCTGTTATCAGGGCACAAATTGTAACCGCTAGACCGGGAATCTTCTTACTTGAAATCCTGGGAGGTCTATGGAAATTCTCCTTTTAAACCTGAAATTAGGTCACTGTGACCTATATTCTTCGAGCTATGGGGTTCTGAAGTACCCCCCAGAATAATGCAAAATTTAATACAAAAGCTCAAGTATCTGAACAACTAATGCATTAATCACCATGATTCTTTGCATGGATATTGATCATGGAGTGTTTCATCAATTTCTGGAGATTGGTGGCGCCACCTATATTTTTTTTTATTTTTTACGATTTTTTTCTCTACTTTTGTGATCTTTAAACATTTGGTCATCTGTAAACAGGGCACAAATCATAATGACTGGACCTAGAATCTTCTGTCCTCACCTCCAGGGAAGCCCATAAAAGGTCTACATGGAAACCCGAAATAAGGTCCCTGTTACCCTTATTCTGTGAGCCATGGGGCTCTGAAGTACCCCCCAGAATAAAGATTTGGTCATATATTAACAGGGCACAAATCATAATGACTGGACCTAGAATCTTCTGTCCTCACCTCCAGGGAAGCCCATAAAAGGTCTACATGGAAACCCGAAATAAGGTCCCTGTTACCCATATCCTTCATGCTCTGGGGCTCCGAAGTACTCCCCAGAATAAAGATTTGGTCATCTGTTAACAGAGCACAAATTATAATGACTTGACCTAGAATCTCCTTTCTTGATATGCTGGGAGGCCCCCGAAAAGTCTCCTTGTGCACCTGAAATTACATCTCTGTTACCCATATCCTTCATCCTATGTGGCTTTGAAATACCCCCCAGAATAAACATTTGGATTTGTTAACAGGGCACAAATCATAATAACTGGACCTAGAATTTTATTTTTTGACATGCTGGGAGACCCCTGAAAAGTCATCTTGTAAACCTTGAAAATAGGTGTCTGTTACCCATATCCTTCATGCTACAGAGCTCCATAGTACCCCAATGAATATTGGATGATTTTATACAAAAGGTCAAGTTTGGAAAAAGTATTTCATTCAAATTTGACATTCAGATGATAAAATTACTTTTGTCAATGTCTTCCTGGTCAGCTGAGCGTCATGACCCCTGGGTCACTTGTTTTTCATTATTGATTGAGTAACACATTTCTTAAGATCAATACAGTTTATACTGCTTTATATGGACAAGCTGTAAACAAAACATATCAGTTATGATTTATCTAGCCTTGGCGACTGGAGTGTATTATAAAGCAGCTTATATTATCTTATATGTTATATATCTATATAAATCTTATATGTTATCTAAAATATGAATAAATGTTCACTGAAATATATGCGAGTTCGGGAATCAGGATGAACAACTTTATCTTCTTTATACCAATAAAAAGAAGACAATCAGTTTTTCATTAATTCGTTTATTATAGTGTTGTATTGAAGTTAAACGTGTATTTTAACCTTGCCGAGTCTTTGCAAAGCAGACTTTATAAATACCGTATATCATCGAATATTTCACTTTGAGCAATATTTGAATAAACTGGAAGAATAGAATGTTATTGACATTGCTCAGCACACATGCACCAGGAGTGTCAAGGTTCATAGAGCAGGCAGCAGTTTTGTTTCTGAACTGTCCATCAATTTATTATCACTTAGTTCAATATACGAATAAGGATGATTAGCACGTGAATATCACGTGATTCACATTACCTATGCACATTAACATCACGTGATTCACGTTATCTCCACATTTTATCTTATGCCCGTCCTCCTTCCTGGACATATCTTTAAAAATTATAGCCCACACGTAATTCTTTTTTTTTTGGTTATATATACTAGTGGTACACCCATAATGTCGACATGTTGCCGGTGACGTCCGGATTTTAGTGATTGCGTAAAATAACACAACAAAGGAAGATAGTTTGGTGGCAAGAGGGACGTGAAGGCTATTGGCAAAGTTAACAGCGGAATAATGCTTTTTGACCACGCCCAAATCCTCAGATTATAATAGGGCTTAATTCAATCAGTATACCAGTATCCAAATGTTGTATTTAAACACTGTAACACGTCAACAATTAAATTTTATAAACCGTTACCGTGGGACATTTTATTCTTTTTGATACACTATTATAAAGTCAATATTTAATATTTATTGTTTGTTACTGTCAGTTTAATATGTTTAATACAATCTATCTTTGACTACTATGCCTTCAAGCTTAAAAGACTTTTTTTTATTCATAACAAAACATTTATCAAACATTATGTAGAATGTAATAATTTACATTAATTCTCAGATATCCGGTCATAATTACCTTAAGGGCTTTTGCTCATTCTGTTATTTGGATGTAGATGGATTTCACAACATGATAACTCAACTTAGGATCATTCTCGCAAACTCGTGTTCCATTACTTAGCAGATGGAATGACGTAAAATAAATAAACAAAATTATAACCAAGAGAGTATTCATAATTAATAAAACAATTTTACAGATGACCAGAATCGGATTATCTGTGAGCGATAATTTACAATATTTGCCTTTACAACACGTCAACAGGAACAACTATCCCAGAAATCCTTTTAGTGGCCTCATATTTTGCGACATAATCATATCATAGTTCTATTAAAGGATATTTGTAGGTTGTTGATGGACCTTGATAGCCCATTCCCGTTAAGTGTCCTCCATTCGAGATTAAAATGTTCCCAAGTGAGCTAATAGTCTGTTTTTATTTAAGAATTCGATGAACTTTGTAAGGGCCATATTCTGACAAGAACACCAGTGAACCTATATTATAAACTATAACGGTTAAATCCCTTTTCATATACAACCTACAATGTTTTTGACGTACGATTTAAGCAGTGCTATGTTATGAGAGACTGACGTAGAATTTGCGAGTAGCAGTCACATGCATGTAAAGCATGTGTTGTGCAGTTGTCGTATATAGGTCAAGGCTGTTAAAGTCAAAATCTCTGATGGCTTTACCTTTTCTGTGGAATTTATGTGATTTCTGTACTACACTGAGCACAGATTAATTAAATGTAGGTGATTTCTGTTTAGAAAAAGTTCTTATAACGCCGGTTTGTCTAATGAATGAGCTTGTTTTAGTTACCAGTTGTTACTAACCACTTTACATGCGCTATGTATTATAATCCCTTGAACCTTGTATAAAATTGGGCAGAAAACGCCGATACAACCACACACAGTTTTTTTTATAACATGTGTGTGTGGGGGGGGGGGGGGCGGAGGGGTAGTTACCAAAATAGTCCAAGTACATTCAACGAGGACATCTGCCGGCAAGTAAGAGTTTTGCAACTATAGTGACCATTTGCAACCAACCAACTTAGGTTACATGGTTTTTCAACAGTGGAGCATGTAAAGTGTTTATAAACTGCTTGTAGATTTACAACTGAGGGAATCAAACTAAATCCCATCTAATATTAGAAACGACTTGTTTATAGTTGGAATATAATCAGATCTCAAGCCGCAAATGATAGTAGGGCCTAATACATAAATATGACTTGATTCTTAAATGTTTACGGGGTTATTTTTGTTTCAATCGCAATATACGTTTAAGTTTGCAAAATCTGCTATAAATCTTTAATTAAAACCATTTTAATCGAGACTTTCTCCCTTCATATATCTTAATTTACATGAGGTCTTCAACGACCAGTAAAATAATCTTAATTCAGTTAACAAAAATAGCAAGTTTAGATTGGATAGAAATCAAAACGCCAATTCCACGCTGAGCTTGTGTTAAAAACAGCCACGGCGTTTTCGTGTCTATTTGACACGGGGCAGTGCGTCTGGAGGGAAATTAAAATCTGTACATCAACCATAGAAAACTGTGATATTATGGAGAGTCGGCGCTTGCTGTAATTTATTGCGGTTTTTCATGAATGGCCTGAAATAATTAATCCTGAAATGAATACCCACGGCACTCAGAACCTCAAGTCTCGGAGGACCGGGTACCAGTGTCAGGGGCACGTAAGTTCCAAGAATGCCTGTGCTTCTGTCACTCTAAGCTAAATATTGACGCTATTTGCATTAATCATTAATTATCACATCAAACTCGCCGCCCAAATAGGGATCTGTTTTTTAAAGAACTGGTTCTCCCTTTGGACTTTCTGTATCACCAGACAATTTTCTATTGACGAACTTATTTGCACTATCTGGGTCATAGAGAGTAAGCTCCTTTAGGAAACCATCCTACAACTATATTATATTAACATAATTTGAAGTCCATCGATTCTGTAAACACATTTTCATTAAACATGCTGTAAAATTTAAATCAATGTCTTTTCGCTAAATATCTATCTATCCGATGTACCAATACTTTTATGGTATTTTTTTATCAATTTATTTGTAATATTTAGACAGCTGCGGCCTCTGGACAGAGTATCAGCTTAAACAAATCTAAAGGCTTTTCTAACAGTGATAGTGTTAATTGCTTGACGGAAATCTTCGATTTCGGCAAGCATGTTGGTCACTTGCGTTTGGGTGTTTGTGTGTGTGTTTGTTGGTTTGTTAGTACTCTCTAGACCACAATTTTGTAGCAATCAATCTGAAACTTACAGGGTTGATTAAAAGTAAAAAATCCTGGAAGCCTGTTGGTTTTATTCATCATAAGTCAAAGTCAAGTTCAAGGTCATAGAAAAATTCCGAAACATTATTTTCATCATAACTTTGTCAATATTGGTCCTATCTTCACAAACTTTGTCTCATTTTCTTCCTCTGCGTCTTCTTCAAAATATGGTTTTGTCATATTGTCTCAACTTTATGTCGCTTTTTCAGTATTTCTGTCTGTCTGTCAGTTGTCTTCAATTTCACTTTCTTGCTGGTTCTTTTGTCTTACATATAGCATTCTACAGGTTTTGAAACTTGTACATCATATGTCATACACTTATATCTCGAAGGTGATTTTTAATTTTCGGGATGAGGCCGCTAGCGGTTGCTGCACTCGAAACACTATAACGTATACAATTTTTGGGCCATATCTCCGAAACTATAAACTTGAATTACATAAACTATAGCTTATTTTCTTCCTCTGGATCTTCTTCATAACGTGATCAAGTCATCTGGTCTCAACTTTGTGTTACTTTGTCAGTATGTCTGTCACTTCAAAACATTTCAAAATGTTATTTTCTCGAAACATTGTCAACTCTGGTCCTATCCTACCACTGTTATCTAAATTCATCAACATATTGTACACCTGTTTCTGATATCTATGTTCTGGCGTATGCAAAAGTTTAATCCAATACTTGATACAACGCAATAAGCAAGTTACAAACAAAGGAAATCTGGCACATTCTCCTAATGCTGCTGCATTTGGAGTATTCTGACCTACATTTAAAAAGTGTTTGCAGAATTTGTACTGTACTCTCACTATAGTTCCTGATTTTTTTAAAACCCCACAACTCACATCCATATGTTAGTATTGGCACTACCATTTGATCAAACAAATAAAAGAGATGTTTTGTACTTACATATTTACACTTTTTGCTGAATGTTTTAATCATGCATACAGCTTTGTTTGCTTGTAAAACCTGCTGTTGTTGTGTTTTTGACCAAGACAATTTTGTGGAGAGAATAATACCAAGATATTTGTAGTATGGAACCACTTCTAACTGTTTACCTTTTAAATACCATTTTTCTACTTTTCGTAAGGGACCACCTTTCCTAAAAACCATAATCTTAGTTTTAGCTGTATTAATTTTGAAACCATAATTTTCACAAAACTTTTGTAAGAGATCAATCTGTTGCTGAAGTCTACCTACAGTTGTAATTATTAGCTTTATAACATGTGAATTTATTATATACGATATACGTGTTTAACAGACACGTAAAGAATCAGTCATTCATTAAAATAATTTTATTAATCAATGGGGTTGTGCGGATTTTCCAATGGTATTTAGTACCGCAACTATCATATATACACCATAGGTTCAATAATTTTAATGCTAAGTCAAATGAGTGGAAGGATGGGGTTGTTAAAATCTCCATTTTATGGTGATTACTTAAGATAAACCGTGAGGTTTTTCGAACGCCTATAGTCCTGAAATTTAACCTATTAAAACTAAGATTTTTTTCCACCTGTCTAAATCACCATTTAGAATGTAATCATACATCTTTTTATGTAATATATCGAATGGAACACAACACAGTATGTAAACTGGGTCAGGAAATTGAATTGTGAGAGCATGCCTGTAAAGTTTAACAAACACTTAACGCTACATGGCACGAAAACAGAATGGCCTTTTTATAAACTTTAAGGTGATAGGTTTATCTTTGATCGATTTACAGTTCTAAGAACAATGAAGCTATCGTGGTGGGCCCTGACAAGGATGCTTGTTTAAAATCACTCATACACTTAAATTACTCTGTATCTATGCACCGTGTTATCCGTATAATACGACTGTTTATACATGCAATCGTGAGATATTAACGGCCAGGACTAAGATATAAAGGCTTAGTCTACTGATGTCCACAGAACGTCACGTGTTCTAGGTCAAACGGTGCATCACTGGGCTATCGGTGCACTTAGAAACAACAGGGAGCAGATTTAAGTATTGATTGAACAGTCAAGTCTCGAATAGTGGTAGTAGTAATAGTGTTAGTCATAACAGTAGTGAAAGAAATAAGCTTAGAAATCTGCGTTCTAACAAATGCAAGCCTCCACCATGCTGGGGTTTCCTTCCTATTGACGGATTCTCAAAAAAGTGTGTTGGCTTTCACTTATTCGGCCCATATTCGCAGGTGCATAAGTAACTCCAAATTTTGACATTCCCGAAATGTCCTGTGAGCCGTTCGTGATTGCGTGAATTATGTTATGAACAAGAGACAAAGGCGGTGCGGTTATCAAGGTGCCTCTAGTTCAGTTTAAAATCTGCAGCAAACAAAATATGTGGTGTAGTGGCCTTATTTTCCAAATAACGGTTGGTCAGGATTCTAAATATTTGGCAACTATTTAATCAATCTTAAGTTTAAAAGCCTTGTATGCTTCTTTCTATGCACCAGCCAAAACAAAGAATTTTTAATATCTAGTAAAGATCTGACTAAAGCAATTCAATTTACGGCATAAGAACAAATACATCATGATAATTTATATTTTTCTCTGCTTTCCTGTTGTAGTTGCAGGAAGTGCCTTTCCGATGTCCTTAAATTCTCAGTTTTATTAATTTAAATCATTCTTAATCCGATTAATACAGATTTATATCTTTTATGGGCTCTGAGACACATTATAGAATTGACCAGAAAGTCCCGTTCACACATTCACGGATAGCAACCTGTAACATCCCGGACTATGATCCGTGGTGTTCAAGGGACGGCAGCGCGATTAAGGAACCCTTTTTCAAAAATATATGATCACTTGTACTGCATACTGGTGCTCGTGCGGGCAGTCTTACGGTGACTCTGTCCGCGACAGTCAGACACTGAACCCTTCAAACCAGATCGAAGTTTGACAGGTGACTCCACTACATGACACCCCCGTAGTCTGTGATCTGCCGATGTTTTGATGATGCCCTACTTTTATGACGCGCCCACAAATCATGACTTTATGTCTTTAATTCCCCGAGGACAGCAGAAGCAACTAATGCCCCAATAAGTTTTGATTTCAAAATGTTTATCAAATTAATATAAATTAAGTATCCCTGCAGGAAAAAGCAAGAGTCTGCGTCTCTGACATAAACGAGTCAATCGAGATGTCAGAGTGGCATGTCCTTTCATGTCGACAATCGCAGCATAAATCTGGATTAGGCTGCAGATAATTTCGCCTTATAAACTACAAGTAAGGTGTCCCTTAAGATAAATATGTCCGGCCGTTAGATAAGTTTGTGTACTTTCTTACAATACCCACCGCGCGAGAAAAAGATTGCATTTTAATTCAGCATATTGGTTAAACTTTGACCGCATACAAGCATATATCCCACGGTTTATGTAAACGACAGCCGAGATATGAGATGCACAGGAAATGACGACGGTTACTATAGCGATGTGATTTACACTTTGGTTTGCACGTTCACGTGTACGCTTTTGTGTAAATTTTTGGCTGATGTTAAGATTAACGGCTGTTTACGGTTTTATACATGTCCATTGCAATGTAGTTTTCCGTATGACTTATATCATGACTCAAATTAGGCCCTATCGGACCTTTATGTCAAATAAGTATTCACGGCTACGCAGGATATTCCATGAATAGAAAAGTTGTAAAATAAGGTTAAGACGTAGTCTTGTTGCAGTTCTGAGCGGGTCCAAGGTTATATCACCGTATAGAGTTTCAATTAAGGTCTATCTATATAACCCCATTATAATCCTATGTTTAGCTCTTCTGTCTTAACTGACACTTTTTTCTAATGAATGACCGGTTATTACTCCTCTCCCTGTGCAAGGGGGGGGGGGGGGCTCCACTTTTTTTGACAAGGCAGGCAAAGGCTGTGAAACATTTAGTTAACTTGCAGTTTGTTCAGAGAAGAGCTCCTACGTGGATTTTGTCTGAAATTGTCATATATATATCTATAAGGTTAAAATATCCAGTGTCTCTATAATGACGAAGGCAAGAATTGTGCCCATTTGTTTTATGCAGACGATTGAAATGTACTACATATTTGTGAAAATGGTGGGAAATACATACTTAATGTTAAATATCTAAATTGGTCACCTTATAGACGGGTCTGCATTGGAATATAACAATTTCAGAATTTAGGACAATATGTAATTATATAGTATAATTATATATGAATTCTGACCAGTGTTGCATAAATGGATCATGTCCATATTGATTTGATAATTACATCTTAAATTTCATCTACAAGTGTTAATTCATCCCCCCCCCCCCCCCACCTGCCCCTCGAGGGAGCATGCTCGGGCGCTTATGCGCCCTCGACTTTGTGGACATTTGGCTCTTACCCCTTTCAAAATCGCTCAAAAGCCTATGGCAAACTAATAACATAATGTTCATATTTTATTTTCTTTTTTATTTATCCTCATTCAAAGACAGACCATTTAAGTACCAATGCATTAAAAAGATACAGAATAAAGAATTCCTCTGCGAAAAGAGACCCAAAACCAACTGCCTTGGAAATGCTTACAAATACATCCTGAATACATGTATAAAAAAATGATGCAAAAACCCATCTCTATTACTCGAGAATATAAACCCATCATGCTAACTCTTGCTTGTAATTAAGTTACATGAGGCACTTTTTTGTGGCCAAAGAGTGCAGTTCTAGACAGGGAGACGACTTTCTCTTAAATCCTCCATAAAGCTATATGCAAAGTGGCTGCTCTTAGCGCTTACTCATAACTTATTCCTGCGAATGTTTTGCAGTTTAAAGTTTTTTACTGTGTATATCTGACGTTTCTTTTTAGTTTTGACCAAAAAAAAATCATAAGGCTGCGTAAAGACGGTAATTATTTACAGCCAGTCGTTTTAAATATGACAACAGAGAGGACTGATGTGGCAACACCATTGAATATGACTTTTTATAACAAAAGGAAAAATGCACGATATGTAAATTGAAACTATTTAAGCCAATGTCTTTGTCAACGAGAGATGTGATACTATGCACACACTGGAAATAATATAAACATGGTAAAGAACAAAATATATAAAAAAACACATGCAAAGTTGCAATGAAATATGCTACTTTTTTAGAACAATTTGTATACTCCAAACCACTGTTTATATGTATACCTGTTCTTTTCGGGTTATTTATATTTCAAATGGAATCGTTTATTTATATTTTAATGGAATCGTTTAAAACTCATAATCAGCACACACAAACTTATAAGAAATTTCATAATTTTAGTTCTAATATCACAGTAACATATAAGAAATACCTAGTTCATTGACCATCTTTTGTAGTCAACGCAGGGGTCTTATAATAACGCCTTTCCGCCAGTCTCAGACAGGCAAACACGTGCACGGAAAGGCATTTCCATTTTGAACCATTCTGTTGGCAAAGTGAACACCTAGATCAAGGATCGTAATACTTGGATATTTTCACCTTTTCAACGGAAACAGCTTTGCCTTTCCGTAGAAGAAAATTGCCTTTCCCCCAAAGATGCGTCCTGTCAGCATATATCTACGCTCTTTACACAGCGCTTTAACCATAGGCCTACTACCAAATGGTCAGTTGCTTCTTTAGAAGCGTAAGATTTCCGCTGCCTCGGGAGCGTAGCATATATCAAAATTTCAATCACATTTCGCTCAGTGTAAACCTGATTCTGCCATCCTACATGCACACTTACATGCAAATCAACTGAATTTTTTTAATAGTTACACTAATATATATCACGAAACACGATTGTGCTGTGAAAAAAGGAAAATATTGGAGAGAATATGACAACATTTCATTAAATATAAAACATTATGGACCATGAAGAAAATATAGGAAATATAAGGAGTCGGTGGAACACCGCTTGTAAAAGAGTTCTCTGTTTTCCATATTTAGTTATACTTTTCATGGCAGTCATCGAAACATTTTTGCGTTTTCTGAAACTAATGTGGCTTGAATCCGTGCCGTCAATGGCTATTTACGGCTGTTCACCTACAATGCACATATGTGCACTTTCTATGACAGCGCTAATCTGGACTTACGGTTTATATATAAATCCCATGGCTACAAACCATGCGTGATCGTAACACGCCAGCACTAGGAAGACCACAAGGTTAACCTTTGACCTTAAAAGTGTCAAATGACCTCAGCTGGTCTCGGTGTCAGAAGATCCCGTTAAAAGCATCAAGTCCCGCCAAAACACGACGTGACAGCTGGGAGCCGGGGCAGATGGGAAGATGGTGTATTGAGGGGAGTGGTATAATTGGAATTCACGTACCAGAAGGGGTCCCGTCAGACAGATATGTCACTGGGCGTCAGAAAAGGGGCCAAGGGGATACGGGATTATATATTTAGACGATATGGGGGAGTGGACATAGGTGGGAAAAGTAATGCCCACAGATTACAGAAAAAAACCCCAATAAAAACGGGAACGAGGGCAGATACTTAGTGACTTCGTTGAACTTGACATTGAGGACCCTAATTTTTTTATGAATGAAAAAATACATATACAGTAATACCTCAGTACTACGACCATCTAAGGAACCATTAACAGTAGGGTTTACAAAACTGGTCGGCTGTGTTAGAAAAGTCATGACATCATATACTCTTGAAGTGCACAGGTCGTCATCGTCGTCCCGGAGTGGTCAGATTGACCAATTTCATTCCAAGGAAACACATACGACAGAATTGATCAAATTTGATAATTTTGCCATGAAATAATAATCAAAATTTAGAGTGGTCATAATGATAATTATAAAATCTGATGGAACAGAAGTCAAGCGACAATAATCAATAACTGTGTGACTGTTGCTTGGTTTTTTACCATTTTATTTACCCGCACAGCTGCGACGCGCATCTAAAAATTTAACAAAGGCGATCGATTTTAATCAAACCGATTGGAGAATATTACAACCTAATTAAGGATTCTAAGTTCACATCATAAATGTCTAATGTGAAATATTCATAAAATGTTTGCAATGGCAGTCGTTAAACTCGCCATTTTTTCCAACTGATCAGTAAGTTGTAATAGTTTTCTTTGACTGGTGATTAAAAACACATTAACTACCGGTTCGGTGATATCATCACTAATCTTGTGCCTTTTTATATCATATTTGAGTATTCCAAGTCTTTGAGATGTCCTTTTAGGGAATATATATATATATATATATATATATATATATATATATATATATATATATATATATATATATATACTGAGAAAATGAAATCATTATACACAAACGAAGGACCAACGGGTCACGGCGCTCAGCTGTTATCCATTATCATGAAATATGATTTGGAAGAAGGGGTAGACAAATGTTGGTATTGTGTGGTAATATAAGATGATTTATGAGGATGATGGCGTTTAACTAAAGTTATGTAAAGATTTTGATAAACTTCTTGGAGAGGGAAGAGGACTGATGTCATTTTTATTATTTACTTTTGGAGAAGTGCTATTGTCACAGAGGTTTTGACTTGGCCTAATAACTTTATCTACATTGCAGAAGAAGTATTTTAAAAAATGTCCACCACAAGTTATTAATAATATCAATTATTGGGCCAAATATAAATTTAATTTTAAAAAATATTATCATCTGCAAAGTTTTTTTTATTCTAAAAATATAATTGAAATAAATGATTATTAAAATAAGATTATAAATTGTATTCATGAATGCATCACGAATTCATTTTGAAAGTATTTGCACTTGCATTCAAATAATTTCTTTTTTAACTGTATTAAAATTTGTATTCATTTTCATGATCGAACTATTGAGTATTTGTATTAATATTCAAATACAATTATAAAGTTTTCCCTCAATGTCTCGTATTTATTCAGATTCAGTCATACGAAACTGTTGAGAATCTAGGATATACAAATTTCACAAATTTAAGTAACGATCATAAGTACCTGGTTTTAAAAAACTATTATATTCACCTTTGAATACTGTCTCGTCACAGTCTACACACATGAGAACTTGTCTAAGATAAGATTTTTTATCACATTTGAATATTTTTATTTTTTTTAACATGTATCAGAAAAAAAAAATAAAAGTAATCTCAGCTATGAAACTAATACATGCGTTAAAATAACCCAAGAATCAAAACACCTAATATATATTATACAAGGAGCAAACTGGAGATGGGAATGTTTAATTTTATTAACTGAAATAAAGGAATCACTACTATAAATTTTGATTATTTACCTAGTTTCATGTAACAGCTGATCCAGCCACGAGTCTTAATGTCATAAGTCAAACATATTTACATCTTTAATGAGCACTTGTCTGAGTAACATTTTAATTTTTTGACATATTTCATTTATTAAAATTTTGTAATAAAATTAAACCAACAAATTAAACATCTGGAAAAGACCTGGAAATTTATATTAATTTAATATAATCAACTGCATCCCTGTCTATCAATGATTTTCCTCATATAATCCCTAATAGTAAAAAAGCAATTTTATTTTATTTAATTATTTATTTTTCATTTTTATGATTGAAATAAAAAAAATACCAAATGGTGACTGCAAGGTGTCATTTGGAATACATTTTCAGCCATCCATGAAAACATCAGTAATTGCAAGGTAATTTCCCGGTTACTCATTAACTATAAAATTCCGTTTCCATAAAATTTTCTTAAATTTGTTATTAGAAAACAATACATTTTTTAATTATTGTTTATTTTTATGTTTTTGGCCAAAACAACTATTAGAGAAGGAGGTTGGAAAGTTAAACCCAGCTGAAGCCACCAAAGAGCTGTCTGGCTGCAGAGTATGCCTCGCTTCAAGCATGCATAATTGGCCTGAAAGGTCAACAAGGGGACATATAGAGGGGCTTCAGTATAGCCTAGGTGTGACATGGTCTCATAAATACTTAAATAAAAGCTACCGTTTTTGGTCAATTCTTTCAAATTTTAGAACTGAAATCCTTATGTGTGCATGATATGAAAATTATATTAACAGTGCTTACAGGGGAAAAAACGTGCCATGGCCAAAGTTGAGTAAAATTTAAGGTACTGATTTTATATTTATGCGATTAACTTAAAAAATTTGAAAGTTTCAGATAAAATTATCGGTATCGAATTGAATCTTGATCGAATGAATTTATATATCTGAAGAAGTGTCCAGCTTCAACAGTTCTTATGTTTGCTGAGTAAATATATTTCCTGATATTTTACTAGGTTCTTTATGTTCGGACCCGTAACTTCAAGAAAATTACGAAATACTGACCTAATTTTTTGTGTGTACGTAGGAAAATGTATGAAATAATATGCATACTAAACATGATAAAAAACAGATCGATGGTTTTGATATGAGGCAGTCTTGAAGTATAAAAATGGATTTTTACCAGAAAACGGAGGTTTTTCCTTAATATCTCGAAGGAACGAAGTCCTAGTGACCCAATTTTCGGTATTGAAGGAGATTTTGGGGACATCTAACTGTATGTGTAGTTTCAGGTTCCTAGTTCCAACGGTTTCAAAACGTCCCAGTTTAACGGACAGACAGACGGACGGACAGCCGACGGACAAAGGACCACGACTATAGCTAAGATGACTTATATAGTCATCTGAGCTAAAAACTGTAATTTACATGTGCAAACCGTTTCGAATGAAGGATATGGCAAATGTATGACCTCCATGATGTATTTTGTCTGATGGTCATAGTATACATGATTTGACTGACTGATTGAGATTTTTTTTTTAATTTGTGATGCGTTTTCTCCTTGGTTGGTTGGTTGGTTGTCTGTTGGCAACTTAATAGAGAAAATTAATGAAAATGACATTCTGGAGGTAATCAGGATCATCTTAATATATTGCTTACCACTATAAAACAGGGCGATTTCTTTATCCCCGATATAATCTGCCCATTCACAGATATTAGAGACACAGTTTGTTCCGCCACTCACCAGGTGACCCAGTGTTACTGAAGCGTAGCACTGTGTGCATTATATGAAAGTCTGACTAAGAGGTTTCTGCGGAGGTATGTAGGTTCCAACTATACTATCTAATTGTTATTAAAACTCAACCATGCGGTCACCGATGGCCGGGCACAATGTGCTGATAAGGTTCTGGTCTCAAAGTTTAATCTGTCATTTCATCATTGAAAAGGCACTATCTTGACAAGATTGCAATTGACATTGATTTATATCTGCTGTCGTTTTCCTATACTTCTTTATACCTTATCAGAGGCATGCGACACAATGTGCTCCTCCGTGCCGAGGACAGATTGGTAACCTGCTCATTTTTTAATTTTAACCATCTCTGTATGATAAGTTTGATAACATTCTGTTGTACATGTATTTAGATTTATGCGTTGTCCCAGCCTTGCTTCGTTTTATCTGACAATAACAGGTTGAATATATTTTCCCCTTTAATGTTAAATCAACTTTAAGTACTGTGAGGTTCTGCTAAAATAGATGTCTCTTTGGACTTTTATCATTATATAGGGTATTCATAGCATTATCAGTGTACATATAAAAAACCTCTCACTCCTCACATGACTTAGGTCCAGGTTTGATAGAAAATGTATTTCACTGCACTTAGGGCATGAGGCCTGTGTCTGTTTTGTGTTAAATATTACTAAAGCCGTCGAAGGCCTGAACAATCTGTGTATAAGTAGCTTTATACTTGATGGAAAGAAAGCGAATTCCAGTGTGGGTAATTCATGGTCATTACCGGAGTTAAGATTGGTTTATCTAAGTTGTTAATTCGATGCGTAACTAAGATTGTCTAAACGACAGGATAATAGAAGCTGTCTGTAGTTTACATGGCCATTAAGACTAACCCTGTCACCAATAAATCGCCTATTAAGTATTGATTATGTAAACTCCTTGTCTTTTTTAAGGACGACCCCATTCCTCTTTTTTATATCAGCTATAGGCCTCACGTAAGTAATAGGTAAATCGATGGCATGTATCACAGACGAGGCGCAACAGAAACAAAATCTGAGATACAAACATATATGCCTCTAACAACTTACAGTGAAACTTCTACTTGCGGACAGCTCAGTAAGGCGGACAACTCACTTATGCGGACTAATGCGGTTTATATTCATTTTTCTGCCGGGAGATAGCTCCGAGGTTATGACCTTGTATGACCTGTTTTGGTCAAAGCGAGGAAATGCGTAATTTCGTGAACTATCGTGATGTTACATGTGAATATACTGTCGAAATCGTTGTTTATTTCACAAATCTCGCAACTGTGAGTAGACTTCACAACTATTATTTAATAAGGATTGACCAGGCAACCAAAAAAAAATTACTGTAGAGTCTCATCCCGCTTTTAATTCAACTAGACTACCACCATAGACTACCGTTCGTGCCTTGTGATTAGCGTCATGCTCGGTTAGCATTAATTAGTCAGAGACAGTTTGCACTTTGGTGAGGCGAATGCGTGGTGCGTCGTTTCTCATATGATTCATTAATTAGCTCATTAACCTATTTGTATCGTTGCTTTTCAACTCCAAGGCTGTTGATTTTTGCAGTTGAACCTACCTATCCCGGGTAGCGGCATTTGCTAAAGGAATTTGTCAACACATACCACACTTAAAAGGAAGGTTAATTTGCATATGGAGTATATAAAAAAGTGAACTATCGGAGAGTCATTCATTCTATGCTTTATGATCACAACAACCAGAGCTCAAGATTCTTATTCACGTTCATCGTTTTGTACAATATATATATATATATATATATATATATATATATATATATATATATATATATATATATATATATATTCAAACTTTTTGGAATACATCTTAAATATAATTCATAAATTTCAAATTAAACGTACAATAAATTAAAATACCAGTATAAATAAATTACGAATTAACACAACTCTAACATTACTCTAATCAGGATAACTCACTAATCAGGACAAAATCTGACTAATCAGGACAAAATCCTCCAGTCCCTTAAGTGCCCCACTTAGAGGAGTTTCACTGTATATTATACTTTATGTAAATACTTATTTTATGCTTTAAAACAACTTATATTTATATTAACAAAACTATTATACTTAATGAACCGAATGTGAAGAATACATCCATTATGATTCCTTATTGGTAATACCTATTTCTTCCCGTAGATATCAGCACCGGTAGTTGTTTAGGGGAGATAGTTGTACAAAAATCCCAATCAAAATAAATAAAGTCCTGCATATCCTAGAAGGTAAAATTAAAAATCTGTTACTTTGCACATCTCTGCACACCATGTTGAATGTGATCAATATTTTATATTTCATGCATGTAACCAAACGTACATGAAGTAGACAGACAAAGAGACAAACATGGTAAACATAACCTAGGTTATAACTAAAGGTAAAACTTTGATCCTTTTTGTGTCTTGTCTTTAAAATTATACGATATATTTATCAAATATAGGTTCACATATGACCATTTCAGACGCAGTAGCCTACCGAGAAGGAGACACTCACCTCCGGGGCTAGAATATCGTACACAGTGATGTCTTGTGGTATCACGTGTATCACGTGGTATTGGACTGTCGGACTAAGTAAGCCTTGCTCGGGGGCATAACAGATGAGGTTTACCGAGTCACCGGGAGATGTAATATCCCCGGATAAGCACATTTAGTGGCTTTGCGAGGAACCACCAATTATTTCAGTAAACGAATGACTTCGGTTGGACAAAAATGTTATCAAAGGTTTCTCATCTGAAATGGATTCATTCATGGTCTCTTAGTGCACAAATAAAACTCCACGCGATTCCACTCATGGCAGAGTGTCATTTTCACCCCAAATCTAAGATGGCCGCCATTATAAGGGGTGATATATTTAAATGGCCATAATTCCATAATAAATAACATAGAAACACATTTAAGGTGTCATTCCCAACTAACAGTACGATACCCGTTATTTTATGGACACTTTTGAGGTCATAAATGGTACACTTCCGGTATTAGGTCAAATTTCGATTGTTATGGCATTTTTCAACCAAATGTTTTAAAAACATATCTCAAGTAGTATTTCCATTTGACATTAGGCTGTCCATTCATTTTGTGATACCTCTGAGGTAAAAAAAGGTACATATCATGCATTAAGGTCAAGATCAATGTCATACTTCTAAGAGAAAAAGCAACAATTGCCATGATATAACAAGTTTTTGCAGGAAGTGACATAGAAATACATTTAAGTTGTCACTAAGAATGCCCATGCATTTGGCGGCACTTCTGAGTTCTGAAAATGCATATATCACGCATCAAGGTCATAGTCAAATTCAAATTTGGAAGAAAAAAGTTACACTCGTTATGGTTTTGTACTTTTTCCAACGTGTTACAGAAACATATTTTAAGTGTCGTTTCCGCTTGACGCCAGGATGTTGAGGATGCCCGTTCATTTGTTAATACAACAAGGTCATAAAAGGTACCTATCGAGCAATAAGGTCAAGGTCAAAGCAAAACTTGGATGAGAAATAGTATCAATCGCCGTTATATAGCTGGTTTTTGCAGGGAAGTGACAAAGAAACACATTCAAATGGTCATTCAAACTAAATTTACAATGCATACATCATTTGGTGATGGTTTTGAGACCAGGAAAGGTTCATATCATGCATTAAGGTCAAGGGCAAGTTCTTAGGAAAACTGCAAACTGTCGATGATATGGGATGTTTTTGCATGAAAATGACATAGAAAAACATTAAGGGCATCACTTCCAGCTAACAATATAATTCCCATTCATTTGGTGATATTGCTTAAATCATGATTTGAACATATCATGCATTATGTTCCAGTTTAATATCAAATTTGGCAGGGGAAATAAGCCAAACTCGCTATTTTGGAAAAAAATATGATACTAATGGGATGTATGTTGGCCTATTAACTTGTCACTGTGACTATTTTGAATATGCCTAATCATCGAAAACGAAAACAAATTTCACATGCGCATGTTATAATACGTTTAAATAACAGATTAATATGAATCTATCGTACCATATATATCAATTGTTCATTTACATTCCATGAAGTTGGGAACCCCTACGCATTATCTTCTTCAAGCGTATCCCTAATCTTAGTTTGTGTTTTAGTCATGCGAGCAATTTCTTAGCATTAGCTAATGCTGTTTAAAACAGTAGTTTATCAGGTTAACGCTTATGAGATCAGGGCCCCCCTACATATTTTGATATGTTCCGGTGCTGATGGTTGTGTAACCCTGATAGGCAATGGGGCAAGGGGGAATAATTTAAAACCCCACACCTATAGGGTGTTCTTCTAGATGATTCCTGTAACGCGTGTTTACTGTGTTGTGTAAGTTCTTTTAGACTTTCGAGAAGTGGAAAATTCTCGGCTTGGGGTGTGAAGGTATATAAAGGGGCTGTGTTTTAGAGCCGAGAGAGAGAGAGCAGCAGAGCAGATTCCAGCGGACGCAGAAGCGTGTGACAGTTTCTAGGACCTTATCCGACGAGTGCGGCAATTATAGATTTTCTTTTGGACTTCAGTTTACTTTCTGGATTGTTACAAGAGCTTTACACTGGACTTTCATTCTATGAGAGTATACATTTAAAGAACTTATCGTTGTGACGGTGGTGGTATCCAGGTACTGTTCACATTGTTTATTTTATTGTGTGATTGTATTTATTTGTTGTTATACCGCTGTTTTACTGTATAATTGTATTGCTTTAATGTATTGTAATGTTAGGATTGTTTTAAGAATAATATATAGTTATTTGTTAACAAAAAAACACTGAACTTTTATTCATTCCCTTAGACATTTCACGCTGCCTAGTGTTACAGAATCTGATTTTTTTATCTCCATTACAAAATTTGTGTTCATCACGCATACGTGATCTGTTTATATTAGGTTCCATAACAATACAGCAGAGTTGACATCTGTCAGGATAAGCCCGCTGATAAGGACACAGAAAATCCATCAGAATTCTTACCCTGATGCATTCTTGACAGGGTAAAAAAAAGAGTTATTGTTAATGGCATATTCTTTTTGGCATCAGTGATATGCTTTGTAGAAGAGAACGTCAGAGTAAACATTTCTGATGAGCACGCAGAAGTAAATGCAGAATGCAGAATCTGCGCCACAGCTTATGTAACCTTTATTTCTGCAACTAAAAAGCCAATATCTGTTGTTGCTAAGGTCGCTGATGCATTGTATAACACAGAAACTATTTGATACCACAGGTAAGATGATGTAGTTTAAACCTGTTTATGAAAACATCAAAACGGACAAGTTGTGTGACTACATGGAAGAGTAGTTAGACTTAGACTTCACGAAATGACTACTCCGTCTGCATTCTTAAGATAAATGCGATACCAACTGAAGCCCATGTGGCATTGAAAAAGTTCAGTCTTCCATAGTAAGCGCATATATCATCCGGCCTAAGCATCGTGATGCACATTTTTGTTGGTGGAAGTCGAAGAACATTACCTGTAGAAGTTGACACTCTGAGTGGTGGCAGTTTAAGAACATACCCTGTTGAAATTGAGATTCTGGGTTGTAACTTTGCAACTCGAGCAGATGTGGTGTTTGGATTGGGGGGGGGGGGGGGGGGGGTCCCTACATCATAAGTAGAACTTTCTTGATCTACAAGCTTGCTTTTCTAATATGTTGGTTAATTTGGAGACATAAAGTTAGCAGCTGGCTTTTTTGGGCGCTGCATACTGTGTGTCCTTGAAAGGTATCATTTCCAATTACAAGCTCATAAATTAGATTTTTGTGGAGGCTCCTTCAGGGTAGTTATACAAACTGACTGTTTTGATGTTATCATGAATAGGTTAAAAATAATACCTGTGATGTCAGCATGGTGTGTGTTACTTAAATATATCAGAACAATATGCAACAACTTTTTGGAACTTTAGCAGAGAAATACGCAACAGAGATATTTGCTTTGACCATCCCTTCTGCAAAGAACCTGTCAGAACCAGCCGCTGATATGAAAGTTATGGTTTAACCTTGTCATGTATGTTTTTGGGGAACGGTTTCCATCTTCACTTTGTTCTTTGTCTATCAGAGTAACATAACAAGCATCACCTGAATATTTTAAAATAATCAAGTGCAACTGTAGCGGTTACGTGATAAAATAAACATGTACCTATCGTAGGGAGGAGCTGAAAATACTTTACCAGTATGTTGCCAATGAAATGAACACAAACTAAGAGCAGAGATACGGATAATGATATGATTATGATTGTAATCATGATGATGAAGAAGATAATGATGATATTCTACATGATGAATAGGTTTACAACTTCATGGGTTGTAGATATACATGAATGATATGAAATGATGGATTTATACCAAATTATTAATTACATGTACTGTTACAAGCACATATCAAGTTTGTTTTCAATGTTTGGTGCCATGTTAACCAAATCAAGGGGATGGACATTTTCCTATAAAGTTTGGCCTTGACTTTGTTGCATGGTATGTGCCTTTCCTGACCTCAGGAGAACTACCGAATCAATTTGCATTCTGCTGTTAGCTAGAAGTTACACATTAAATGTCACTTTATTGCAAAAACATGTCATATCATGGACAGTACTGGTGTTTTTCAATTAAACCTGACCATGACCTTGATGCATGATATAAACCATTCCTCGCTTAAAAACTGCCAATAAAAGAATGAGCAATCTCAGTTTAGATGGAAATGACCCTTTGAATGTGCTTCTATGTTACGTTCTTGCAAAACACATGCTACATATCATGACGATTATTACTTTTTTCTTTCAAGTTTTACTTTGACCTTGACCTTCAAGCACGGTATGTACCTTTCCTGACCTTAGAAGAACCGTATCATTCAAATGCATGAGCATTAAACTGTTAGTTAGAATTGACAACTTAAAATGCATTTATATGTATTTTCCTGCAAAAACATGCCACCTCATGGCGATTGTTACTTTAACTCTTCCAAGTTTGACCTTGACCTTACAGCATGATATATAGACCTCATTTTGACCTCAGCTGTATAAACTAATAAATAGACAGACTAATGCCAAATGGAAATAATACTTGAGATATGTTTCTATAACATTTGGTTGAAAAATTGCCATAGCATGGCGATTTTGGCTTTTTATCTGCTAAATATAACCTTGACCTTTATGCATGATTTATACCTTTTATGGCCTCAGAACTGTTACCAAATGAACGGGCATCCTAATAGTAATTCGAAATGACACCTTAAAGTGTTTCTATGACAGTTAGTTATTGAATTATGGCCATTAAAATATTTAACCCCTTATAATGGCGGCCATTTTAGATCTGGGGTGAAAATGACACTTTGCCATGGGTGGAATCGGGTGAGGTTTTATTTTTGCACTTAGACACCATAAATGAATCAATTTCAGTTGAGAAACCTTTGATAACATTTATGTCCAACCTCCATTGATAAAAGTTCGGTTTATCAAACTGGCATTAATAATGCCGTTTTGGGTGCATACGCCTAAGTACAAGAATCAGAAAAAGTGTTGTGAGAGATGGAACTGAGACTTTTTTAAAGTCCCTAACTGTAACATATACACATGTACATAAAGTATTTAACCTCACGTGTCCCTGCTAAGTTCGTTTTGGCCGATGAACTTATCTCGAACGGTATGCGCACTGTAATATCTTTTACCCCTCCAAAGACGCAAGTTAGAATACTCCATGTATACATATGTTACAATAACTAGAAATCTGCATTCTAAGGAATGCAAGCCTCCGCCATGAGGAATTTCCTATTGTGGGATGCATTGACTTATTCGGCAAATATTCAGAAGTTCATCCATGCATAAGTGACTTTACATTTGTAAATATTTTTGATGACGTTTCTGAATCCGGTTCATGTGCCGGATCTACAATAAAATCAAATCGATTCTTCTTGCCAATTCCCAAAATGTCCTGAAAAGTTCATGAGATTTCGTTCAAGATTGAGATGAATGCAAAATTCCTGGCGGAGATGACAATCATGAGAATTTTGGAAATATTGCACACGAAAGTAAAATATAATATTTAAATAAATTAGTTGTCCTACTCACAATGCCCCTGGTCGTTTCCGATAGCACAGCAGGTTTCCCAGGTGGCGTTAAGGTCTGGTTGTGGAGAAGCTGAACTCGTAGGGACGACAACTGACGGGGTGCACTGGCACTGCTGATGGCGTGCTGGATGTGCGAAATGAACAATAAGTCCAACAGCCGCTGCGACGGCTGCAGCCACCAGCACACCAATAAAAATGTTCACGTACGAACAGAATGTCCCCTGCTTTGACTTTGCGGGTTCCATGGAGCTTACGTCAGAGTCCAAGGTTAGGAACTGACGTGAGGTATTGTTAGTTTCTGACGTCATCGAGCCTCGTTTTCAGCTGCCCCTGCAAAATAAAGCTCAGATCAAGGAAAGGCTCAATATCGGTGATTAACTTCCTCAATTTTGTAGTATAAATTAAAGCCAGCGTGAAATTGAGACTCTGAAATCACTGAACTCAATTTTGACGCCAACAGTTGTGATTTTAGATGTTTGCCGGAGTGACGTCAAACCACTTACAAATACTGCGAGCTATGTTTGCTCACTCACAGATGTCTGTGGTGTCGCATCTAAACAAATTTGATATGCAGACTAGACTAGACAGGTCCAAAGATAAACGATGCGTGCTAACGTTAACAGTTTTTATGAGCTGTGACAATTGACCCATTTCATATCCGTACAACGACTTCTATACATACAGCTGGAGAGCGCAGTCACGTAGTAAACTAATTACGGTGCAAAGATAAAGACAAACAAAGAAAAGTTGACAAAGATCACATATACCTCCGCCAAAATCTGCAATATGCTACAATGAAGGTAATTTATAGAAGAAGTACAGAGAGTGTCGTAAGCTGTTCCCTGAGTTGTATTTTCTTGACCGTGGCCGGCTATTGTAGTATACAGTTTCCCCATTTATCTGGACACTTTGTTCAGTTTAAGATCGATCTCCCTTAGCTGGGCGTAAGCCACCAACAGACCTGATATTTTTTATGATTCTAGAAATTATCAGATAATTCACAAAATGAATTCAGAAAAGCAACTGGGCCCTGATGCGGCTGGATGGTGCAATATGTGACGTTAAGAATATATTCCTTTTAGAAATTACTTAAACCTATCAATAAAAGTTGTTTTTATTTTTCTCCTTTTCCTGTACACTCCTTTTTGAAGGTCTTAAATTTTTTTTCACCAGACAGGAGGTTCTGACTTATACCCGAGAGTAGTCTGACACATATCTTTCTAAATCATAAATTAAAGGTACTACACAGAAAGCAATGCGTTGGATGGTCCACCAACTGAATGGTTGGATCACAGGTAAGCTCTGCTGGCTAGAACAAAGGGGTCCTCTAGTTCCAGTGAATGGTGTGGCCCATGTGCGGGATAAATAAATCTCATTGTGGTAAAAATCCACATTATGGTGATTTAGAAAACACCAAATTGGGACAAAAACATATACCGAATCTCCAACTGGCGGAAGTTTAATACACAAGAATATTTAATAATACAGTTGCGCGTTTTTATCCGAAAAACGATTCCGCAAGATTACCAACCTGTAATGAAATCTGCCGAGTTATATTTTTGAAAGATTATAATACTGAATACACTCCATGGGCAACGATCTAACCAAGCAGGAGGTTAATTGAATATTGTCAACTCCTACTATACTAGACAAACAAAGCTGCCTATTGTAAACACATTAATAACTAAAAATCTGCATTCTAATGAATACCAGCCTCTGCCATTCACTTTTTCGGCCCATATTCCCAGGTTCATCTGTACATAAATGACTGTATACTTTTGTGAATATGTCTTGATAACGTTCCTGTATCTGGATCATGTTCCGGATCCAAACAAAAAACTTATTTACTTTTATAGGCCCATTCCCGAAATGCTCTGAAAATTTAATTGGCCAGGGAATATGGGCCGAATAAGTGAACACACATACGGTTTTGGTAGCACTGGGGATGCATGCATTCCTTTGAATGCAAATTTTAAGATTCCTATTATTTTCCTATCAAGAATTTGTCTTCCATAATTTCCAATATTATCCAGCATATAGACCACAACCCTGTATATTCTCCAGTTTCCAATATAACTGTTATCACAGAACAATTATTGTTACACAAGCCTGTGAAAACACACAGCTCTTTTAAAGAACTCATTTAAGTATTGAAATCATGCAAGTGTAGCCATCTAAACGGACCTTTGAAAGGATAAATGTTTGGAGGATATATGTTTATTCACCGTGCTAACCTTGATATTGAAAATTCCTATATTTTTCCTATACATTTTGCATAAAAAAACCTATAAACTGCTATATTTATCTCTCAAGTCCTATAAATTCATATATTTCCTCTGGAGCCTACATGGGGGAGACTACCTTCCCGCTCCTTTACGCTCAGTAGTCCAACGTTTTAAAAAATAGACTGGTTCCTACCTCTAGAATGTTGTATATAACTATGCATGGACGTAAAATTGACTGATTGAGTGTCTGTCATACCGTCAGACAAATGAGAATAGATTACCATCGTATTGCCATCTCAGACATATTACAGCTCGAGCTGAAATACGGGGCCTAATTTGCACAGAACCAGAACTGATGTGTCTGACGGCAAAATGAGGCCACTTAATTGTAGATCAAGAACCCCAAAACAATCAGGCTAGGCCCAAATGAACTTGACAAAGACCAGTCTTCAAGCACAGCTTTCGTCAGAAAAATAATGAGAAATGAGAACTTTCTCCGCCAATGACTTTTTTCATCAAACACGGACTTCACTTAATCATTTTCTACATTTTAAATTGAATTATTTATTAATTATCATGTTGATTGCTATCTGAATGGTATAAACATGATTTATATTAGAAGAATTATTAAAGAAAACGAAGTTTGTAATTATAATCATGTATGTAATCACCAAAAGGAAAAAAAAGATGTAAACCAGAAGGAATAGGTTAGACAACAGTATAGCTAGAATATTGGCAATCAATTTACAAGCACGATATTATGTATAAAGTCACGACTAATGGACAGTCAACATTTGATTTAATCATACCAGAAACAACATTTAGAAGTTAACTCAAATTTATTAAAAAGGTACAGGAAGAAACAGGTTTGAGATCAGTTAAAATCGAAATAGTTTTCTATCTGAGGACGATATCGGTTGTAAACCCATTTCTATGATTTAAGGATAAGAAACGAGTGATGATCGATTATTAATCAATTATTTTATGTGCCATCTATATAACCATGGAATATGCTGTATAAAATTATACCTTTGATATTGACCGAGTTAATTCAATCTAACTTGCACATCACGCTGAAAGATCAAGGTAATGGCCGAGTGTTGACAATTATTCGGAGCACATGCAGGGTATAGCTTTTAATGCTGTTCACTGTTTTGTGTACCGTCTTTTTTTTTATCTTTGACAGCATAATAATATTTTACCGGGATAATATGACTTCTTGGATGTATACACATAACCATTTATAATCGATTATGTAAAAACGCAATCGAATTAATCGATTTTGAAAGAAAACGACCGATCATCGATATAACCGATAAACTGGTACACCAGTAAAATTAGAAATTATCCATTTACTAGAGACACATATCAGTGAAGGTTAGACATTGATAGTTTGGGTTTTTGTTTATTTGACAAAGAATGACCATTTTAGTTTTCAAACTAGAATTCTGCATTCTCAGGAATGCAAGCCATTAGCCATGTAGGGTCCCTTTATGGAATGCTCCCAAAACCGTATTTGCCTTCAGTTATTGGGGACATATTCAAAGGTGCGTTCGTGCATAAGTCACTGTTCATGTGTGATAATTCCTTGATGACGCTCCTAAATCCGGATCAAAGACCAGAATGAAACAAAAATCGAATCGATTCATTTCATAATTGTTATGTCGTGAACGAACACACACACACACGAACTAGGATAAACGTTTCCCTCCTGGCAGAGACAGCTATATTTTCTTCTATGCTAAATGCATGATAATGGACAGGTTGATCTAAGATCGGTTGGCTGTAACTAACACGACGTTATACACACAGTTCCGGCTCTTTTGACCCGAACACCGCAGACGATGGAAAAGGTTAATTGATGCTTTTATGTTGTATCGTTGTGTTCATAATTCCGTGTTCACTTTCTGAAGTATACTTTAAAACCTCCGTCGACTCAGGTATCTGTCTGCTTGTTTGTCTGTCTTTTATCTGTGTTTTTGTGTGTCAATTTGTCTGTGCACAAGGCATGTTAAAGGTTATAAATTAATTTTGATAAGATTCACTCACTCGACGGCAATATGAGTCAACGCAGGATGTCCTTTTAAACATCTGGCCTTGGCTCGGGTATGGGCTCCGAGTGTAGTTCATTCAATAATTTTCGTGGTTCACTTAATTTCGTCAGACATTTTTCCAACTGTATTTTATTTCGTGTTTTAAAATTGCATTTTAACTCCAGCTAATGTATAAAAAATTACTGTTGCATAGAGCTTCAGTGTCAATTAATTAAACAAATTTATGTACCAAAAAATAAATAAAATGGAACAGTATACATAAGTGTAACCCCTGTCCATCCGCTCCAAAGGTATACGACAATCCTCCATTGTCATTTGTTTATCGTAATCTCTCTCAGGATGCACAGCTCCACCTGTCTTCAAAAGTCAAAATAAGTAGCCCTAGGTGGTAAAATTTTCCTACAGAGATCCATTCCCGACATGACAAACGGACAAATCAAACAATTTATCAAAATTATCTAGAGATCTGGACGCACATAAGCCATTTATTACGCCATATATGATTGGTAACAATGCCAGAAGGAGTGGCAGCGTTTATCTATATTCTCCATGGCACGGGGACACTTAATCAAGAAAGTCTCTGAAGGTTTCCCGGGGATTTTCTGATAAATATGGTTTGCCAAATCTTATTCCTACAAGGAATGGTGATTGCCTATAAGGTTTGATGAAGATAAATCGGAACTGAAAGAATAATTTATCAATTTGATAATTTGATTATTTCCCCCTCTAGTTTCCATGTATTTTGGTACAAAATATGAAATATATGGTAATGGATTTATATAAACGACTCCAACTTATTTAACTGACACCCATAAACACAAGGGAGTTGGTACCAGCTGTATTTTGTAACTGGTGTCAGTTTTTGATTACCAGTCAGAAAAATAACACTATTTGCCATTTTCATACAATAACAATAATCTTTCATTTTTGTCTTCCAATTTGTTCCGATCAATTGATCTGTGCGTTATGGACATTCCAAGGTATAATGTCAAAATTGACAGTTTTTGTTGTTGTTTGTTTAGAAGTTTGCATGAAACGTGAAATAAAAAAGTGAAAACAGTCATATAATAAAATATATCGGGAAAAGTATTTTTCAATATTCGATGCCACTGCACAGAACTAAGGCTTACAGTAATATATGGACATGCATATAATTACCGCGTACATTAGCAAAGGCGGAAGTATCCAGTAATATCTGACTGAGATCAGCTGGTCGAAATGACGCGGAGTATCAGTCTCGTAAACCAGGGAATGTACATTACAGAATCAGATATATATCCAAATGCTTGGCTTAACAGCCTTATTAATGGGAGCTATAGTTAGGAATAGTCGCATTACGGGGCCACCTGTTCCTTGTGAGGTCTGCCCAAGTGTGGCCTTGGGGTTATATGCTATCCTGCAACGGCCAAGGTCTAACGAGAGCCCTCCTTCAGATATTTAGCCAAACTATTATTTTCCTGTGTTTTTGGCAAAATAATTTGCTGTGATAATTAATTAACTAGATTAACATGTCTCCGCTTAAGGGGTTGTCCTTAATGTGCAGTTCATCAATACCTGTGTTTTATTCCCCTTTTCCCTTGTATATCTTCCAACAATTGTTTGAATTCACTTATTCGGTCCATATTCCTATGTTCAATTGATCATATGTGACTGTACATTTGTGAATATTCCACGACGTCCTTCCTTGATCCAGATCAAGAGCCCGACCCACACGAAAATCGTTTCTTCATTGGCTCATCCCGAGGAGCGCTAAAAATTACATAGGATTCCGTTCATGACTGCGTGAGTTATGTTGTGAACAAACACACACACACAGACACACACACGAACAGGAAGGAATGCATAGAGACAATGACAATGAGACAATGAGAGAGGGAGAGAGAGAGAGAGAGAGAGAGAGAGAGAGAGAGCATTTTACACCTTTATTTACTTTATCATAACTAGGTTGATTTGTAGTGGTAGAGACTAGACCTTGTATTCAGAAATATGCAATTTTCCCAAACCAAGTTAAGGCTGCGTTCCGGTGTCATTTAAACTTGAACATCAGTCGTCCCAGTACATTTTTTCAGGTATTCATTTTGAGCGAGTTACAAATTACTCGAAAGCAAAAATCTCCTGGGATTGGACCAATCACTATACATTTATTTATATATTTGACTTGGTGACACTTAACTTTCTAACTAACGAAGGAACAGACGTAAACACAGTAGACATTCACAACAAGGCATATTACACAAATACATTTAGTTCCTTTCCAAACAATGTGTTTATAATGTACATGTTATATATAAATCTACTGACACATATTAACAATCGACGGTAATAGTTTGTAATACCAATCAGATACATGAATGAACCCACACGTATACGAGTCTAGGTTGTGGGCTTAAGTACTCGGTGAGTATTACCCGGCCTGGGATACTCGAGTATTCCTTTCAGCACTACCGGAAGTTCGACTTAAAATAGACTATTTCCATGAGCATTCGCACTGCAAGTAACAGTTTTCTGCTGGGTCTGGGGTCCTCTAAGCTAGAATTGCGGGTTTAGATAAATGAAAGATGAATGAAAGCAGAAACGTATCATAGACACAAACAGAGCCCCTGCTGTAACGATGAGACATAATTCTATTACTTTCATAATTTGAGATATGTCAAACAGTCTGTACATTATTCATCTAACGGACCCGAAATGTCACCGTCAACCGTGGCCAATAGATGTCGCTAGTGTGGCGTAAATGTCGATTATACTAATAAATTTTTGAGCAAATGTGATAGGAGTCAGATATAAGTTCATAAAAAGATAAATTCCCTTTCTCCTGACTAATTAATTCATGAAACATAACATATATCGGTTCAGAACATTCAGGGTGTAAAACATAGGACTACAGCTCTGTATCAATAAACTACTATTACAGTAATCAGAGTGTTCAATGCCGCATGCATTTAAGGGGTGGATCAAAGACTTTGAAAGGGGAGTGTCTAACCCAGAAGACATAAAAACGAAATCATAAAAATGTCCTCTGACTCAGAAAAGTTGGGGCCCAAAAATTGGTTTAGCCCGCTCAAAAAAGGTTGCGGCGGCTCAAAAGGAGGAGGGCCAGACGCTCTGAATGTTCTGTTCCTGCGCCTGAAGAAAGCTTAATGCTTTACTCAGACAATTAATTGTTCCTGAAAATGTGAGATGACTGTATCATTCGTAAGTGGGTTTAATTTTCAGTTTAGTTTATCCTGCTCTTTCATGGAACACACGTTCTGATGGCATTCTTTCATGCACAGAGATCGCTAATTAAATTGGTCTGATTACTCTGCTGATCTAATTAGCAACAAATTAGAAACCAATTAATCATTCATAGTACAAGCGAAATTTGTTATGCTTTACATTTGTGAGATCATTTTGAAGGAACGAAAATAAGAAATGAATAGCACATACTGAGAATAAAGAACAAAAAAAGAAAGTGTTCTTTCTGACTACAGAAGAAAATGAAATAGAAAATGAAAATGAAAGCGAATAAGTACATTAACATGTAAAAGAAATATAGGGCTGTTTTGGTCTTAGCTCGTTTTCGTACGATATCCAACATGCGACATCAAGGTTACGTGCAAACAAGATGCATACATGGCGGCACGTGAACGCTTTCTAAATATGTGTTAGGAATTGGCACAGTTTAAGCACAGAACTTTACTATATAAAAGGTTGTTGATGATATTTGCCAAGATATAAAACAACAAACACACTTAGGAATTTAACCAGCGCAATACTGTAAATTCTTGATAAAATTAATTTAACTGAGACCGAAAATATGTGTTTCATCTTGTAAAAGATGTAACCACAGCATACCTGAATTACGTATTGACATGTTAGGAATCTTATTATCATAAGAATCATTAAGTTTTTCGAGATTATAGAGCAAGAGAGAGTATTCCGCTACATTGTTCGTTATAGGCAATTCAAGTAGTTAATTTCAGTGCACTAACTATAGAGAGCAGTCATCAGCCGCATATATATAAACCTCCGCCAACATTCAGGATAACCACATCCGGGATAATACCATGACCATGATGGTTTTATCACAGGTCAGAATCAACGCTACCGACCAGAACAAAGGCGGATAATAATATCCGTAAAGTATCCTTTTAAAAGACTTTTTCTGAGCCAGATTACCTCCAAAATGTCAGGATTTCTAACCCTGGCCTTTCACAAAAGTGTATTAAATCCTTTTATAACATTTTAGTTAAATTGCTTGCTGACAAACCAACCGAATAAATAAACAGCCACCTATCATAAAAGCATTACACCTACTGGCGGATGTTTGATGAATTATTCTTAATTTCTACCGAGTTTACACTTGTTTATATAATTTTTATCCTAACACGTGTGTCTGATTGAGCATCAGAGAACAAACAGACAAACATACAGAAACAGTGATGATAACTTAACCTCCGCGACTACTTAACCTCCCTTATCGTAGGAAAAAAGTGCCCATACATAAATACAAAATGTATATTGAAATTATATATGTCTTTGAGGTAATTTGTTAGTGATATCTTCAATTCTAATATAACTTGCAATGGGCCTATTTTTTTTTAAATTAATAAATAAAATGTTTCATTTTTTTAAATATTTTTATGCATTATATATTATTACGTCCATTGATGACAGACAGTTTGTCAACTGACAAAAAGGCAGAAATTATTTTCTTCACCACCTGAACGCTAATTAGCCGGCGTCTTTGAATATTTAACATCGTTTTAGACTGGAGGGCTTTGAGTGACATCCATACTTCATGAGGCTGAGATCTTTATGAGGAAGGTGCATGAAAAAACGCGGGAAACAACAGACGGTGAAGAACTAACCACTCAGACGATAGATGTCTCTGTAATCGAATTATAAACCTGGCTGTTATGGAAGTACCATATAAAGGATAATGGTGCGTTTAAGTGGATTTTCCCAAGATGGCACCCCTACTTGAGCTGTGTCCCTCAATTGGAGAAATTACATGAAGGCACTTTAGATAACCTTATGTTTTAACCAATCAAACAAAGCAACACAAAAACGCATTTTTTTCAGGATAAATGCTAAAATTAATAAATACCGTAAAGTATATTTAATACTGATAAAGGGATATTGAATCAGTTAAAACATACTGATACAGTTCGTGTCGTTTAATTAAATACATAAGAATGAATTTCAAAATGCTAAAAACAGAAATGGTTAGTTATAGCAGAAGTTTGAAATAAAAAGAAGGATACAGTAAAACCTTTTGATATCTGATTGTGAATGTGTATTATACAAAGAAAAGATCGTCTGCAAACGTAACCATGATGATGTACGTGACCTGAATTTATTTCACTTTTAGTGCATACCTTTTTGTATCTTGAAAATATACGTAAACTACAAATATAGCATGAGTTACTACTTTTTTTCTGTAAAAATGTCGACAGAAGCAAAATCACCTGGTCACAACATGAATGTATCAGTAAGGTCATTTACAAGTCACGTGACATGGTCCGCGCAGTACACTGCTTGCATTCAAGACAATAGCAAGTCTGAAACAATATTTAATATAATATATCACTCACGCTAAACACTAAATATAATTATGCTATGAATAATTGATAGTGGCGAATGTCTTAGACTCACACACTTTCAAATATTGACTCCTGTCGTTTATTTAATATATAATATATAAAACATTTAAATCCTCAATGGACAGACAGCTGGCAGTTAAGAGTGTTTTAGGGGTATTGGGTTACGTAAGAGTTGAACCAGAAGACATATCACACGGTGCATACTTCTCGCAATTACACTGCTGACCCTAGACGATTAGGAAAACGGTAGAACTAGATAATCCACTATATCCGTGTTTTCTTTCCCGCCAATACAGCTGACGGACGTCAAATGTCAATCCCTGTTTGAGCGTCTTATGTTTGTCATTTATGTTTAGGTTTTAATAAATAAAAATAAATGGATGGATAAAAGCAACATTTTATTGAGAAATGGGTGCTTGGACCAAGGAGGGTTTCTTCAACTTCGATCTGCATGAAGATGCGCATGAATAATTTTGGATAATGAATATGATGTTTCTATGTTTACACATCTATCTGCCCATCTCTTTTGCCGAAACAGCTTAAATGAATTTCAGTATGAAAAATACATATACATGTAGAACCCTTCAAAATCTTTAGAGCAGAGTCAGTGAGGAACCCTTAGAGGTTCCAGGGAGAACCCTCTTGTCAGGGTTCTTCATGGAACCCTCTCCAAGCTTAAGAGTACTTTATGTAACCCTCATAATGGGTGCTTCTAAGAACCCTTATAAGGTATAGATACAGAAGATATATATATCCGCCAGAAAACCAGATGTGGATATCTTTCTGCAGGGGATCTGCATGGACAGAAAATCGGCCCTAGGCGGGGGTATGAACTCCTTAAGTTCTGTCAAGTTCTTTAATATTTTGTGATTTGAAATAAATATTTTTTTTTATGAAACAATATGGCGTAACATCTAGGAGAAGCGTGGTGGCGTAATGGTTAGTGCGCAGGATATGTGACCGCAAGGTTGTGGGTTCGCGTCCCGTTCTGACCGCAATCTGCGCAAAGACTCCTGGCCAAAGTCTTTACCACAAAGGTGCGCTCTCTCAACCAATGAGAGTTATGTACATGTGCTGGGCGGCAGGCAAATATAGTACGAATTACCTTTTTTCGGCTGCCTCGGTCGTATGCCCCCCAGGAAGCTGAGAAAAGTTACATGAATGAACAGGCCTGAAAGACCAGGAAGGCAAAGTGTAAAGTCGGATCAGACTGACATCGTCGGTGATATCAGATTATAAACCCCAACCTTTAATTGAATTGTGCAGTAAACTCTACTATTATGGTACTTTTAAATCTATGCTCACTCTAGAAAAATATGTTGATTGTATCCCAAATAAACAACACCGTACAGCACTTGCTAAACTTCGATGTTCAAATCATGAATTAGCTATAGAAATGGGCCGCCATAAAAACATTTCTCGTGAAGAAAGGATCTGTAAATATTGTTTATGCTATGGATTCAATATTGTTGAGGATGAAGCTCACTTTATGCAAGAGTGTAAATTATATCACGATTTGAGGTTAAAATATATTAGACAAGACTTGCATAATCCAAGTGAACAAAATTTTATAAAATTATTTAATTTAGATAATCCATTTGAAATATCAAAAGTTGCTGTATATGTGTTTAATTCGTTTTTGAGGAGACGGAAAATGATAGATGGTTGAATTATGTATTTTAAACAGTACTCACTGTTGACAGCACAATAGATTCATTGTGTACTAAGGTGTGCAATAATGTTACATGTGTTTATGGCACGATTGATTAGTCATTTTAAGACTGTTACTTAACATTATATTGTCGTAATTTTTTAACTGACTGTTTATTGAAATGTAATTATGTTTATCCTCACAGATGATGGCAAAACAGATTTATATGTATGTAGGTATGCAGTTCTTTTACTTGTGTAAATGGCAGTGTTTACTAGAAAATATAAGACTGCTACCTTCCATTGGATTTTTGTACTTTTTAAATTGAATATTTATTGAAATGTTTGGAACTTTGGGCCTGAGGCCTTTTTCCTGAATAAAGTTCTGTTCTGTTCTGTTCTGTTCAAAACCCCAACCATTAACATTACTTTAACGTTAACTAAGAAATATTTTGTTATTCTTTATGAGATAGGCCTCTCATCATAACATTAGGCTAACCGTTGTGAGATACATGTTAAGCAAACGTAATCCCTAATGATTTCTTTCACGTGACTGGAGGACTGAGCTATGTACAAAGCCAAAGAGAGGCCTGATGAGATTGGCCGATGTATGACGTCATGGATTGCATTAAGAAATTACCCTGAAACTCATGAACTCACAATTGTATCAAGGGTTGGATTTGAGATCTGGAATTTCATCAAATAATGGGGTATGGGGATCACTAACGGAAGTATTAACGGCTCCTTAACCAATAACACAACATTTAGCTTTCTGTGGAGAAGTATCGGCCAACAATTTGTTTGTAAAGAAATAATCTACAGCCATATATGCTATGTGCATAAATCTAAGATTTTTTAACCGGGAAAGATCGGGAGATTATTCGTGTGATCGAAGCCAATCATCGACGTGCCCCCCTACAGCCAGATGTCGTTGCGACTCAAAACGAACCTCTTTCACTTCGGAATTGTGGGACGGCCGGAACTACTTTTTTCAACTGTCAAACCCCAAGATTAAAATTTGTCACAGCTCTACCTTCTGCACAGGGGCATGCTTACAAAATATCATTTATTCGATGAACTCCTCACAGAGACATCCGTGATCATGTGATTTACTTTGAAACAATTCTTATCCGACATATTTAACGGACTATACTATACCTCTTCTTTACATTGTATTTAGAAGCGCCTGTGCACTTTGTGTACCCACAATCCCTACAATTCCCAGTCACATCACGTCAACGAGCCCTTACCGAGGTTTTTTATTTTTTTATTTTTTTCTGCTACGGCCGGACATTGTTTACTCGGCGAGTCTCCTCAGTATTTTAATAGCTCGTTCGGGAGCTAGTCGCTCTTTATCGCGGAGTTAAAGAGCGTCGAGGTCTCGCTGGAAATTCGGCGAATGTTTGCTCGGTGGCACCTTAGGAAGAGATCGAAGGGCCCCAAAGGAGCACCGCTGGGGAATCTTGGGATCGTTCTACTGAGGAGCCTCCGATCACTGAGGAGCCTTGGTATGGTCAGAGGAAAGACCGTCCGACGAGATTTGAACGATGTTCGGAGGAGACTCGGACGTGCTTCCAACGACGTCCTGTCGGGCCCCTCCACATTTCAGGTGCAGAACAATCATTGAACTCGGACGGGCCTCGATTAGTCATTCACTAGTGTGACAACATTCTATAAAAATCGACGGATGTCGGCAGGGTTTAAAATTGGGCGAGGAGCTCGCTGCTCGGTCGTTTTTTAAAATCCACCGGAGCTCGGCCAGTAATGTGACTTCAGCTTAACATACAAAGACATCTACTTTTAAGAGGTCGATTCTGCGCAGTGCACTAGTGTATTACGCCCAGCAGGGGAGGATGAATACATGAGGCTGGCTGGTACTAGAACTCTAAAAAGCATTAAAACGCGAGAGCGCTCATATTTTCTTGCAAACAATATACCAATGTGGTATTTTTTTCTATTTTCCACTTGTAAAGTTCAAAATACTTTTATCCGTGCGTCATCTCATTTTTCCTTTACTGTATTTATATGTATTTTTATCTGGATTTTTACGTTCTCATAAACATTTCAGTTTTATCTTTTTTAAACGATACGGCACGTTACAACATTTTCAATCAAACTTTCTTTTATATATTAAGCAACTGTGTTGCATACTGTTCGATATACGTTACTCTAATATATATTTGAACCTCGATTTTAGCTGTAATTTTATGCTCTGATTTTACGTCATTTTTAGTAGGATAGTCCTATATGTAGTACATTTTATTTTATTGTAATTTCTCTATGTATTTCGAGACCCATATGTAAACAATTCTTTTATACAGGCTTTTCTGGAAGATGTAATAAATAAATAACTTATACATTTGAACATACACATACCTGCTGTTCTGTTTGTAGTGAGGGACGTTCAGCAATGACGGATTATCGGAGAAAAATGTATACGGGGTTTTATATCGTGAAAAAATTCGGTTTATATACATGTACTCAAATAATTCCTCTGTGTCGAAAATTTGCCTTTATCCATCGGCTGGTCGGGAAGAAATATTCGTCAAAATCGGGAGCTTTGAGAGGTATATGTGTGATACTATATAAGGATTATGAACAAACGTGTTTTGACCTACAATGTATGTAAGCGAAAATAAAGAAAGTGCAGGTGTGGTGATTTTGTTAAGGGACGACTTTGTATTCGACGCCACGTTTTATCTGTACTTTTGATAGACCAATTTATTCATCTAGAATGACTTTAACCTGTCATAGGACATTTGATAAGCGTGATTCAGGAAAAAAAGTCCAAAGCCCAGGCATCTGCCGTCAATTTTACAGGTAAAATCTGAACAATATACACCATCAAACCAAAATGGCCGTTTTCCTCCAAATATTATCTCAAAACAGCACAGAGGCGTTAAAAGCGTGTCAAAAATGAAATAAACAGGCTATTACCCCGAGGGTTCAAAGATGGGATAACACGTGCAATATATGCATGATTTATGTTGCCTCCCTTTAATCATTGGTGCTATTAGATTAGGCTAGCCAGTAACCAACGTATTTATTGTAGTTCTGCCGGTGATCAAGTACTAAGTCGCTTGGAGCTGTTATTTATGTGGTCGGACCGGACTCTGTTCCAAGTTGGCTCATTAAGGAGTCTTATAAAATACAGCTGAATAATTGGCTTGAGTTATATCAACCGCTTAAGTTAACATGCGGTTGTACAAATTAATGATATCGCATGCATCTTGTATCTCACGCCCCCGTTTATTAAGAGAGATTAGATAATATACAGCACACATCAGTGCATTTGTGCCCTAGATTATGGATTCCCGTGCGATATCACATTTCAGGGTGATGTATATGTTCTATTTTTCTTTTTTGTTTACACGTATCGCGATGAACCCTTTACATTTACAACCCACAGTAGGTATGATATAAAGTTAGGTTAAAAATCAATGAAGTCTAATCCAGCACCTTTGTTACGATCGACCAGGAGCGACCCGGGGGGGGGGGGAATCCATAGGCATACCTTCATATAAATGTACCTATATTAACTAATTCAGCGATACAAGGTAGTTAAGTGTTTTAATATTGTGGTGAACAGCAAAGAGGTTATTTTGCTAGTCTCAGTGTATTTTGTTATATTGTATTCATCTGCCAAACCCCGCTAACACGAATGCATGTGAGATCAGCACAATTGGTTGTTTTAGTGAGGCGGTCATTTCGGGGCATTGGTAGCAAAGCGGGTTTTACTGTATGATATTATATAATATAATATATTATATTATATTATATTATATTATAATAAAATATAATATAATATAATATAATATGCACTCGATTCTTTAAACTGGGAAGTGAAGTAACGTTAAAGTTTATTAACAATTTTGAGTGACCCATTAACAACGTTTTAATGAAACAGTTGTCAAATAATTTAAGGTGTGAACAAGCCAACTTTAAAGCAAACGAATTCAGAAGAAAATATATTCCTATTTGAAGTACTCCTAATTAAATCCTTAAAATATCAGTCTGTCAGACGACACATTGTTTACGTTCAAGGCTCGTGTGACTGGTATAATGGCGCTCTATGCAAAAATTGTATGTGTCTTGTATTTATTAGGCAGTCATAATTTTAGAGAAAAAGCAAGTCCTACAGAAGATGATTATCGGGGGGGGGGGGGGGGGGGTCTTCATAGCCCCCTTTTCGAGACTTAAGGTCCTTTCTGAGGGATCTTGTTAGTCTTTCTGCATGGGTTGAACCCCCCCCCCCCTTCTCCAAAATCCTGATTCACTCCCTGTTCCAAAATAGAATAATAATGGTGACGTCACGTTTTCGTAATTTTCATATTTTTATATACCTTTTAAAGATATCAATACCAAACTTGCTACGGCAATCCTACATTGTTCATGGCACATGTCTGTTAATCTTTCAACTTTCTAACACGACCTATCTGAAAAGTGCTTAGTCAACAATCTCATTATTTTTCTGCGTTTTGAATTCAAAATTGTAATATGGTCATGTACCTGTAATAGGTTAGGATATAGTCATTATTAATAATATATATATTTTTTTAGCCTTGTGTCCTTAAAAAAAATATGTAAAGGTCACTGGAACTAGGTCAAAGTAATTAGACCATAATAAGATACAACCAGAATAAAAATCGATTAAATCGGATAGAAAAGTGACATAATCATAGTAAGAATAATAACGACAAAAACTATACCCCAACCCAAGTTGGACATAATATTAAGACAAACAGATTGGATGGGGGCAGTTCCAGATATTCATATTATCTTCATTAACGGTACGGCTCAAATCTCTTAACCGTTAGATGACAAAATAGTCGTTTGAGGCACTATCGGAAACGTTGTGAGTTGTAAAGTCAAGGTTAAGATGGATTTCATGAGACCGACTGAACAACAACATAAAAAAAGAACCTAAAAAAGGCTCTACATATATCGTTAGGCAGAATGTTTCGAGGGCACGAGCTCTCTAATGTGTGTCCAGGTCAGTTTTAATCAATATGAAGGCTTTTGGTTCACTCAAGGTTTCAATAGACAGGAAGTCTTTCTGACAGATTCCGCTGTGCATGTATATTTTTTTTATATCTGAGTGTCGGGTATATACACACGATGGAGTTCAATATGCAGCCTGAATATATACGAGTTATTCTGCGCACATTTGTAAGTAAATATTTGGACATCCTTGCTCTTAAATCAACTTGGGTACGCTTGGGCGGGTATAAGAAAGGAGTGTTGTATCAGCCAGCCTGATTCAAATTTACAATACTTGTAACATCGATGAAGGCCTGGCTTGTTGGAAATGTACAGGACATACATCCAGTGCCTTTGGAGTATTAGATCAACCTTTGGCCAGACCTTAGTTTTAGAAGATGTCTGAGCGCTCTGTGATGTTATTTTGAAGTTAATGCGGAGAGACAGAGGGAGGGGATGTCAGATGTGTAAAGGGGTGGAACCCGCAAACAGGGGCTGATATTGGACTCCACATCATGATCAGAGCATTTCAGTGGCGTCAGTTTTATCTTCAAGGGTGGGGGCAGTGAATCGTAGGCGTCAGGGTAATCAAAATTGGGACTTTTTTTTAAAAACACACACATATATATATATATATATATATATATATATATATATATATATATACTTTTTATTTGTGTAGCACATATGTTGTAGCGGTCCTGGGTCTTTTGTGTGGGGAAATTAGCTAAACACAAACAGTAAGTCCTCAAGTGACAGAGTCGGTGTATTCAGTAAATATATGTACACAGCATGCTGGTCATTTCATTTTCAGACATCTTGCAGCCTCATTAGAGATAAACCTGCCGCTACCTGCATGAAGCTGATTGGTTCCTCATTAAGGCTGGAAGCATCATGTAGGAATACAGTTTCATAAACTGTGACTGCAGTAAACCTAAATTTGTGTTTCTTCATGTAACTGACTTTCTATTTTATACAAAAACTACTTAATGAAATTAAATGAAACTTCACATATACATGAAATGTGGCCAAATGATTATACATGCAGGAAATTGTATTAAACTAAAATAAAGTTATTTCTTACTGTAGAATTGATAACAAAGTTAAGAACTTAAACAATCGCAGAAAATCCACTTGAATCATAATGTAGCATTACTAAATAAGGCACAATGATGAAAGCTTCAAAGTGAATCAATGGTGTAGCAATCTGGCTGTGTTAAAAATACGAAGCCAATATGTATCATACTGGGTGATTTAAAGAAGAATTATTATTGCCCAACAAACACACTGGGGGTGTCTGTCCAGTGGGTTGACCACATAGTGTTACACAAAGGAACAGACTGGCCCACATATAAAGTTAATAGTACAGCTTGAACATATACAATTAATTAGTATCACTATATTATGCTCTACCATTCAAATATATTCAAATATATTACAATTAAGTATAAGCCTTTAAAAAATATGATTCCAGTATAGTTTAATTCAAATCCAGGTTTAGATATATGTTTCATAATAAACTCAAATATTTCACATATATGGAAATGAATATACAAAGTCTGTAACCCTAATCATTAATATATTGAATTTCTAATATATAAATATTATTTTCTGAATAACAGGGGGATAATTACATTGAACTCCCCCCCCCCCCCAACTATAACACTGCTAAAAAGTGGGCTGAGTGCATGTGTCCTCACCCCCCCCCCCCCCCCGGGAAACAAGGCCCATGTTTTTTTCTGTGTTCTTACACATATTCAACAGTGCACTTGAAGGTATAATAATATATAGCATTTAACTGATCGTTAAATGAATGGAAGATTGGAGAATTTGAAGGGGTTAATTTGCAATGATATATGCTGCTTGCAAAATTTTATTAGTCGGCAAACTACTTAATGTTAAAATGTAGAAATTGACATGTAAATTTGAAATGACTGTTAGGGGATTCCGATTTTTGTGTTATATTGAAACCCGGACACTGTAAGTAAATTGCACGTTTAATCTGTAACAATTAGTGTGTTTTAATCTTTGGTTTGATATGCATGAATTCTTATCCCCGGGTCCTTAGTCAACTCGTGACAAATTAAGAAATAGGAAGTGTGTAGGCAGCCGACAATGTCACCTGCGGTGTGTCAGCATCAGGGCACATTGAGCAGCCGACTGTGTTGGCTGCCTAGACTTTACACACTCTAGACCCTGCGTATAGCCGACAGTGCTTTAGCTGGTATAAGAATTACTTGTATTGTCTAGTTACACATGCACACTCATATGATATAATATTCATACACTACAAACTGTAAATGAATTTCGTCGTCCGAGAGAACGTGATTGTTATGAGAACTGGTCAACCTGGTCATTTTTTACACGGTGAGGACGTGGGACGACCGGAATTTTCGAGCTCTGTATTATTGCGTGTTTCATTTACAGTACCAGTATGTCAGCATCTTTTATTCTAGTCATATCACTATTAAATCATGATTGACAATATTTTCATAACTCCGTATATTTGAACCTTTAATGTTCAAAGTACATCACTTTTTCAGGATTGGCATACATGACACTGAACAGATATTCATATCAAATCTAAAAAAAGTTTACAAGATTAAATTTTGAACGTGAAAAGCACTATACATGCAGCATCACAGCTGAACAGATACTTCCAAAGAAATAAATGCCCCCGGGTTAGACCTCTAATAATACATTGTTGCAGGTTAAAGTCACTTATTGTACAGTAATGAGACTACTGATTCTTTCAAGTTTTTTTAAAAATAATTTTCATACTATACATTTCCAAACTATTGTTAAGTTTACAGGCTCAATATTACATTGCAAAGTCAAATGGGGTGGGGGTGGGGGGTATTTGGTGGCCCTCTGCGGCGCCTCCCTAGCTACTCTCTCAGTGTAAACGTCAATATAATTGTGGAAGAAACGAAAACTTATGGGGTATTTGTTGGCAGGTCAAGACAAGTCAAAAGCATTAAAGTCAGCATAACGTGGACCTAACAGTCCAGACGAGTGCTGCTGTGTCCCGGTTGCAAAAGTACACCGTAAATAAAGACTCACCTCTTATAGAACACTTGGATGACAACTTGTCTAAGGATGTTCACGGGAGCTGGGGCATCAATGAACGCTATTAAAGCCAGCAAGCGTGTGTGTATACTGTATACATGTAGCAAAGCTGCCGTTGACAGGCAGGCGCAGTGTTGACTTTTAACCCCTGCTTCGGTCGTCCCAAACGGTCAGCAGTCCACCCAACCCTTAATTTGAGGATAAAACTCTCCTTGGCTGCCCGGCAAATTAAACTGTCTGTAGTTTGACACGCCGGGGATGACTTCGCCCGCTGGCCGTTAGCTCAGGTTTCGCCCTCAGTAGCCAGGCGAGTAACGATTATGACGAGGCTCCGATCTAGTGCACTGCACGGTATTCCCAAATGTTCTTCCTTTGGCCACGGAGTGCGATAAAAGACCAACATATGTTGGTTGTCTTCTTTAAGAGATGGTCACAGCACCAAAGTTAGGCCACATGGATATTACGTTTTGTTTATCACCTTACACGGTGTGTATCTAGATAACTGGCCCATATGCTGATTTGACAACTACGCTATGTAAATTGGCTCTGCTGGCGCTTGGCGCGCGATAATCTCATCTAAACCGCGGCGGGCTAAAGGGACCACCGGGTCTGCATAGCATAGTATACATGTATCTGACATTACATGTGCGATCACGCTCAGTTAGTGATATCTTATCACGGTCCATGTATCACTAACACGAAGTGCTACCTTACACACAAATAATTAACACTGCCTTTCACTGATATCAATTACGCACACATTGATGAAGAAGCCGCCCCATGTTCAATATAAAGATAAAAATTTACCCCTTTTTTCTTGTCTGATGTAATATGAATATCACCTTTCTGCAGGCTGAAATTTGCATCATAAGATTCTGTGACGTCTTACACTTAGTTTTCGGCGTCATAATGTGTAATTCATTTTTGCCCTCTGGTGGAAAAAATGGAAACTACACAACCAAAAAGTTAAAAAATGACTTAAGGTGTTTTTAGTACGGATTAGAAGGTTCCTTTTGTTGAATTAAATTTCATTAAGTATTTCTTCAGAACTTGTATATACACACACAGACACACCCATAGACACACACATAAATTTAAATATATATTAGTGGTAGGAATTGGTTTTAAAATTATAATCGATGATTTAAAAATAAAAATTATTAAAAGATTATTTTATGAACTTTCTTTATTACCTTGACATCTGCTGTATAATAGTACCTTAAATACTAACCACAGTAAATAGTCTGACACGTGTATCGGTATTCATTATGAAACATCAATCCAACCTCAACTTGATGCTATTCGTTACTTCGTGTTAATATATCTCTGACAGAATTAGATTCTTTACATGTGCATTCATAATTTTTTTTTATCGATTATGCAAAAATCAATCGATTTAATTTGAAAGAAAACGACCAATCATCGATTAATCGGCACACCAATGTAGAGATTTATGACAGATCTGTGTCCTGCTTCAGCGTAAACTTGTTACTGCGCACCAAAACTCCGGATATGGGTTACCTGATGTAAAATACATATTTTATGAGTGTTTCCTCCTTAAAGAAAATGGAGGGAAAATGATTCTCCGGCATACATATATTACTAAAATGGCATTTCCCGTTTTCTATAATGATTGTAAGTGAAACGCAACATGGCACCGTTCTTTAGTGGTGTAGAGTTAATCTTTGGACACGCTTTTAGAAATTGAGCTTCCATTGTGCACAGCACTGATGTGGACAACCTGGATGTACGCAATAAAAAACGAAAATAAGAATTTTAGGACTCTCATACGTCGGCGATTAATTAATTTTAACCCACGATAGTACAGCAGTATACTCAACAAAATACGTCACATAAGTTTTTTTTATGCCGAAACAATATATGCAGATGCAGAAAGAGAGAAGGAGTTGGGGAAAGAAAGAGAGAGAGAAAAAAAAAGAGACAGATTGGGAGAGAGACAGGAAGAGTCAGAGAGAGACAGACAGGCAGAAAACATGGTAGACAAGCAGAGAGAGAGAGACAGAGACACAGAGAGACAGAGACACAGAGAGAGAGAGAGAGAGAGAGAGAGAGAGAGAGAGAGAGAGAGAGAGAGAGAGAGAGAGAGAGAGAGACTGACAGACAGACAGACTTGCAGAGAGACAGGAACAGATAGGGAGACAGACAGTCAGAGAGAGAGAAAGAGAGAGACAGTCACAGAGAGAGAGAGAGAGAGAGAGAGAGAGAGAGAGAGAGAGAAGAGAGAGAGGACCATTAACACTACTTCAATCTCACTTCAGAGCAGATTCCTTTGGGAGTTTATCACAGTTCCTTGGCACGTTCAGAGGAAACTTAGTGATAAAGTTGACGAGAAATAGAATAAGTGGACGTTAAAAAAGCACATTAATTTTTTTTATCGTTTTCAAATTTCTTCTATTTCTTTTTATTCTCACAGGAATGAGAATACATAAATTATGTCAGTAATAGTCAGTAATAATATTCTCTTTAACTATATATCTTATAACAGGAAAAACTTACTACTGTCTTCCAAAATGATATTTTTCCCTTGGGCCTATCAAATACATATTTTTTAAATATTTAATTGTGTTTGTCTTGAGAATATTCGTTGTAGGGCCATGCAGGGGAGGTCAAGCCAGACACTTGCATGGTGCTCTTATATAGATTAGAAAAAAGAACAAAAAACACATAGCCGATATTGTCTTAATTTACTTATCCAAAGTGATATAGTCGGCACAAATGTTTTCAGAGAATAAACACTCTTTTCAACGCTATTTATTACGTAGCCGTGAATACACGACTATGAAGACATTTATATTAGGCTGGTAAGCCTAACTTGAGTCGTTATACAAGCCATATACGGAGGAACTCATGTATTACAGTGATTTTCCATCCTGTTGCATTGATATGGTGGTAAACAGCCAATATTCTTAACATATACGAAAGATGAATTAACATAAAAGAATACCTATGAACACACATCCCAAACTGAAAATCCGTCTCTATGGTTTCTTGTATCGCTTACAAGTTGGTTCTTGTCCAGTAACCCGTGAGAGCCATGCAGAAATTCAACAAACATGCAGAGGGATTAATCAATATGTTGACTTATAATAACATTTTTCTCGCGCATGATAGGTGTTGTTATAAAGTATAGTAGGACAGCTAAGAATGGTCTGATCCGCGATATAGGTTGTAACGTCACTCTGACGCCAGACCGCTGGTCGTAGACTCTCTAATGTTAGAGGTCCGAAATGGCGCTAGCCCGAACGTCGGTGAAAGATTCCTCGCGTGTGAAAGCTAAGCAGGTATGTTTTAACTCATTGTTTTGTTGGTGTCCAACACGGAAGATATGGTCAAAATGAAGTTGGCCGTTTCATGTGTGACGTTATGTATTAGAATAATAAATAAACGGAAGGACAGTAAAATAATAGAGTATTAATATTTTCCCTTCCTGTCATATTTGTGTGAATTGTTTCCTGATGTGAGAAAAATAAAATTATCATATAGGATTTTACTTCTGCCTAATAAATATACAGAAACAAGATCTCGTATTGAGATAAGTAAGCTATGAAAGTTATGTAATATATATATATATATATATATATATATATATTATTTTGCTTTATAATAAAGTAAAAAAATAAAATATAATATCACATGGCATTATTGGCGATTGTGGATGTGTGTTTGAAGGATCGATTAGATTTTTATTTGGATCAGGCACAAGGTCAGGCACGTCGTCAATGGATATTCACAAATGTAAACTCAGTTATGCACGTATATGCACAGGGACTATGAGCCGAATAAGTGAAAGCAAACACGGTTTTGGGAGAATACCATGCAAGAAAGGGACCCCTACAAGGCGGAGGTGTGTATTCCTTAGAATGCAGATTTCTTGTTTACATTATATCATAGCCTATTACTATATATATATATATATATATATATATATATATATATATATATATATATATATATATATATATGATACACAAACAGATGCATGGTTGAGTCAAGTTATCCAAAATGTACCTAACAGTGCCAACATGAATTCACTATTAATCTACCACTACAACACGTGTAAGCATACATGTGTGTACATGATTAGATATCCCCAGATCATAAAGACCTTCTTGACTTGCTTTGTCCGTATTTAGACGTATTGTCACACATAATTATGTGCACAACCTTAAGAGTGAAGCATGAATAGCTAGGTTGGTTGTCAGGTGACAGTTCAGGGTATTGTTTTATAAGACACTACCCTCCGCAGATAATCCTCGCTGTGTATACATGTACATGTACTTAAGCACCACTTCCAATTGTCTCGACACGTTATGCAGAGCATCATCGAGAATTCTTTTATGTGGTCAGACTAAATTTTGATGTGTGGTCACGTTGATGGTTATTAATTTAGTTTACAAAAGAGCCTAGAAATCACCCGGCAGTTCAGAAGATAATGTTAAATGAATTATTTCCCCCTTAGTGGCGACACCTCTTGGCGATGACTAGGATGTGGATAGGTTTCCCTAATGTTAACCTAAACAGACATCATATTTAATGCATATGCCTCAAAACATATTCCCTTAATTACATGCCTGATCTGTAAAGACTATCCTATTTTATTTATTATGTTTTGGTCAGGGGTTGAATTTTCTCTTTTTGTACTCGACAACTTCAGCGATGCTGTTTTAGCTGACTGTCACAGAAGACTCTCTGCTCGTTTATATGGCTGAGTGGTTGATATTTGTTTTATGTGTTTTATAATATTTAATTGTATATAAGGCAAATTTTAGGGAAAACATTTTTTATGAGACATCGGATAAATCATGGAGCAGATTTGTAAAGGGATTTAGAGCTTAGGAATTTATTGGGATGATCAGTTAGCGACTGTAAAGCGTTTTTATCGGAAGCTTTTATAGCTAACGGTCAATTTTATAATGTTTTACCCGAGTCGGCCCAGACCTGTGTAGGTCCCTATAATTTTGTAGATCCTGATGTTACATAAATATCACAAAAGTAAAAGCAACCCCTATACAGTTACTCTGTTGACCCTGTGTCATGCTGCCCTGTTGCTGCCATGGCCAGCTCCAGTTATCACTACAGTTGGCATCCATGTGCTTAATTTTAGTGACAGTGGGGCCACCTGGAGAAAGAAAGTAAACGATTTGTACCCCACGGAGGAGCCAATACATGAATTATAAAATGATCACTGAACATTAATAAACGTGATAAAAATGAAAACAAAAAATATTCTTCGACCTGTTGCAGGTCTAGGGTCAGCCACGAAGGGCCTATAGCTAGTGCATTGTGTTATGTCTGGGAAATAATGTGCCGATGGCAAGTTGACCGGATGACTGGGTCGGGGCCAATTAGAATAGGTGTTTTTCTGAAGATTTATTTTTATTCATGAGTAGCATGAACCGTTAGGAAAACCTGGGGTTTCTGAGTGGATCGACGCTAATGAGTGTCCAGCTGAATCACGTTTGCCCGCATAAAAGGGCTTCCGGCTCTGCATGCCAGTCGAATTTCTCCTCCGAATTTCTCCTCCGAGAAGCTGCATGAGCGTTATCCTGTATTTAACTGGCTGCAAGAGAATTTACATTCACTTCAGCTAAACGTTGGACATTGCCGGCGATAACTTATATGTTTATGGTTCCCGGGATCCCCCACTGTGTAATTCGCACCTTTGCACCAAGACATGCGATATGTAAAAAAATAATATAACCGCATCTAATCAACAGCTACCAAACAAAGTTACTGTTTGCATTCAGTGACTGAATCCAAACAAGCCTGATCACTATATCATTGCATTCTGTTGTGTTGACAGGTCTACAGTATTACTAAAAATCCCTTTGTCGTTTCTCAAAGATTATCCGAGAAGTTATTTATCCCACAAATCGTGTAAGAACGCATCATATTTAACACTTTACAATTCGGATTTAGTTGGTAAATATGACCGATGTACATGGTAATTGTAACGACTAATTTAAAAACCTGGGCATAAATGGAAAAAACACAGCCTCTGTCACGCTTAATTACACATCAACAGGTGGTGTCCTCTAATTAACTCAGGGTAGAACTGACTACCATTGTACCTGGAGATTGTCGTTCACATATGGATTTCTTGGTTTGTCGGCAATGTTTATGTTCACATAAAGCATGCATTCATTTAAATAAGGGGACTGTGTACTTAATTAATAGTGTAAACGTTAGACATTGCAAAAATCGATATATTGAAACTGTAAAGAATTTCATACTACCTTAACAACCGATCAACTCCGATTCTCGGTCTGTAAAGTAAACCAATTTTTACTGATGATAATTAAGCGAAATAACAACTGATTCCCAACGCCAGTAAACTTACACCTGATCTCTCTGCATCCTAATGTAATAACTTTGTAAAACCTTAAAAGTGTATCATGCTTATAATAGTACAATTGCAAATGGATATTCACACAGAGATCATTTATGCAGTCTTGATATATATATCTGTAAGTCTCATGGTCATAAATAAAAAAACTCATTACAAGGAAATAATATTGCGTTACTTTCATTTTAACGCAATATACACTGCGTGAAAGAAAGAGAGAAAGAGAGAGAGAGAGAGAGAGCTACCCGCGCCTGGTTCTTCGACGTTCTCGTTATGAGGGCAATGAGCGCTATATCAAAGGGACGCTATGGGAAGCTTCACGGATTAATCACGTGTTGTAATTAACTCCCCAGTCCCATGATGTAAATCTAGGACACCGCTGTTTCAAATAATTTACGAACCCTCCCAAACATATATAGCAAGTAATATACTTGCCGATTACACCCCCTTATAGAACATTTGTCTCCCTCTGTTTCTTGTGCACTTACTTTATAACATTTCAAGGATATCAGGATTAAGCCATGAACAATACCTGAAGTTCTGAAGCATACCTATTTTTTTTTCTTTTTTTTTTTTGCAGACAATACAGGTGACCCTTTCTACCGCAAAGTAATTTCTCTCTCTTTGCGAGTGTTCGCGACTTACGTGCGCAGATGTGATGAGTGGCGTGCGTTGATATGTATATATAAACATATGTCCTATTTACTCACGTGTAATTACTCATTTCAAGGTGGAACTTCTTAACAGTGCTTCATTCAAATGACACAGAGTGCCTGATGTACGATATATAGAGCTCCGCAGTGTTTGTGTGTGTTCATCACCATTCAGACACCGGATCCACACTGCAGACACACAATTTGACGCGCACATGTAGTTTTGGACTTCCATTATATTATAGAATTGAACTCTATGCGCACTACGTTAAAATTGAGCATCACCCATCAACCTGACACAATCAGATACATATTACTTGTAATATAGTGAAAAGTACCACAAGTTTAATATAAATTTATCATACCAGAAACACTGAAGTGTCAGACAATCATATACCTATATATATATATATATATATATATATATATATATATATATATATATATATATATATATATATCAGAAACTCTGTATTACAAAAGAAAGACATATTCGTATGAGGTAGAGACCCACGTATACCGTATACCTAGGTTTCCACAAAGAACCTTTAAAGGTTCTTCACTCAGTCCACTGTCAAGAACCTTGAAGGGTTCCTCCATGTGTTTAATCTTCCAGTTAGAACCCTTAAAGGTTCCCAACTCAGTCCACTGCTTTTTGGTTCTACCTGAAACCCTTTTTTTCTTAGAGTGTAGGTCGGTCACAGACTCGGATAGTGACTCAGACCCGTCGACGATCAGGCAAAATTCAAGGAAATAGGTGAATTTGCGAATGCAGTGTAACGTCAAACGAAGTGTGACAGGTTATCATCTACTAGCCGAGATTACATGACCCATGAAACAAGTGCGTCAGCGGGGCCAAATGCCGCTAAGTATAAAGAATAAATCCCAAGACAAAGTACTCGAAATATAAGGGTGATGCACGCTTATCTTACCTGATTTTTTTCTTAAATAAATGATTTAAATTGTTTGTAAAGTGTGACCCCTTTTTTCGCCAAAACAGTCAAGGTCAGTTGGAATCTTAGGCGGTATAGGTCAGGCTTGCAGATGACCGCGGGTATAAAAATGACCAATTATGACATATTTTGTAGAGTCATATTAAAAACAACTCTACAAAAACAGGAAATATACACCAGTAAAGACCAGTGCGTGAAGTCTTTTATAACAAAGTATTTTGAGCACTGAACCTAAATATTGTTAAGGGATAAGGTATTTTAAGACTACACAACACTCGATGGTTAGTGGAGAACTAGCTTGGTGAACAAAAGTAAAGGATATAACATAGAAAAAGCATTATAAGGTCCGCATTGAATTGGGCGAATTTAGATGGGGCGTCCAAAAAAGGGAAATAGAATATTATACGCTTAATACCAATTAGCAGCGCCGGATTATGCGTGTAGATCCGTTTTGTTGCTATATTTGTGCATGCGAGAGTTATATATAAGTCAGCTAGCAATCACGGCACACTTGTTCACTTGTGCCTGGATGATGGCGATAACTGAGGTTGGCAAATTAAAGAGTGGCAATTGACAGAGATCAAAATGTATATATTGTTATTCGAAAAGAGGGACGTTGATGGGCAGCCTTTATGAAATGCCGTATGACATCATTAAAAGGCGGTCTTTCATGTCTTGTGATGTCATCTGGAGATAGGAGGATGGCTTTTCATACGTAATGATTTTTTTATTATGTGTTAAGCCGGTCTGTTAGATTTTTTTTAAATATTTTTTTTTTCGGAAAAATCATACAATGCATATTTCACATATAACTGTACACAATCACATCAAATAGAATATATACAATTTATACAAAGCACATTGTTTGGATATTATTCCAACTATACTTCAAATTTTCAATCCTTGTAATTTGCACATCCAGTATATACATATATTCTAATGGTCTTTATATAGAATACATTTTCCCCTTGCTTTTTTTTCAATACTAAAACTACAATGCTACTGAGATATGGTATAAATTTATCCTTATCCCCCCCCCCCCCCCATTTCTCATTTCTCTTATATTTCTGTTTTGCTATTATATGTTCAATTTTCTCTACATATTCCAATCTCCTTAAAAAAATCTGGCATTAAATTACTTGTGTTCTAATTATATTCCTTTCTACTTTGATATACACAAATTTTAAATGTAAGGAGCATCTTATTTATTAAAAGGTTATTCTTGATTGGAAACATTACATACGTAATGACTTCGTTAGGTGACGATTAAGAATTGGCATCAACAAACTAAACATATTTAAAGGGCACCCTACCGCCACAGGCTGTTTCTACTCGAAACGAACCTCTTCCAGTTGTGAATTATGGGGAAAGCCAGGAAACCTTGACTCAACTTTCATACTCAAAAATAAAAATTTCTTAACCTTTCAAGGAAATACCTTCAGTTTGCATTTCATATGCGCGTGCTAACAAAATATTACTTATACCGTGAAATCCTTACCACAAACACACCCATATTTATGTAATTTGTTTGAGTGTACGACCTTGAAAATAAGGTCAAGGTCAAAATAAATTTCAGGTGCAAATCTGTTACCTATGAGTTATCTTGTCCCAGTGAGTCTTTAAAAACAGCCATATTTGAGATCTAGCTCAAACGAATACAGAAAAAAAGAAGAAAATAATGTGGCAATATCATCATCAACCCCCATATAGCCTTACCTTTATACGGAGAAGGCTATAAATTCCTCGACTTGTTCCGTATTTTTGGGTTCAGGGTATTTTTGTGTCACCTTTTTAATTACAACGATCCGTCCCAAAATAATTAATAAGTTATTTGTCCTATAGCCAATCCTGCAAAAAAATGTTTGTCGAAAATCATTGAGAACAATCAGAAAAAATTCTCAGACTAATACACACAAACCACGCTGATTACATAAGCCTACGCCGTCTTCGTTGGCCGAGGTAAATATACGTGTTCCAAGTGGTGCTACCCTATATGTTGTATATACAATTATCTTTATTGTCATACATGAAACCTTTTGCATGATATGCAAAAATTATGGTTTGAAAACGCAGATACGTTAGGGCCACAGTAAAACCTCCAGTGTTATTCAGGTCATTTTATGAAAATAGTAAATATACATGGTACAAAGTTGTCTGGAGATATCTGGCAAAATGTATATCATTTGATGATAATAATGCCATTATTACATTAACTATTTTATATGTAAGAAATGTAACCGTACATTTGGAAAGGTATGCACTTAACAGTGGCGGATCTAGATATTCGAGAACGGGGGGGGGGGGGGGGGGCGCGCGCTAATATTGGATTGGTGGTATATTATTAAAACTAAGTTAATAAAATGTTGTATATATAAACATATATACATATATCTATATATGATTATTATTACGTAACATTTAAGAATATGAAAAATAAAAATATTAAGTTATCTTATTGCTAGGGAACAAAGCAGAAATATGAATTACGAATAAATGGTAAAAGAAATAGATAAAATGAGAGTTGTTTCAGTCCCCTCTGGATCCGCCACTGTTTAAAAGGCAGAAAATAAATTAAAGCTAGTTTTACGGAGGTGTAACAGTTATAAAAGCACAGATCAAAATAAAGTGTGTGGTAATTACATAACGTTTAAGTCAACGGAGTTCATTCTTTTATTTTATTTTTATTTTATTTTACATTTAGCATGCATGTCTGACGCTTCTGTAAGTACAATGTATGTCCATTTTCCACCAGACGTCGCTTCATGCGTTTATTTTTCAGGCCTTTCTTTCAGTATCTTTTTTTACAGGTGCAGGATGTCCCTGGAGATCATGTTACAATACAGGTCAACACCCACGACTTGTCATTATTAGACCAATGAGTTTATACGGATTGTTGTTTAACATAAACACCGTTTATTGTTATGTGTACCAATTTTTCTTCCTTTGGCGTACCTTTATGTACGCCACATCAGTGGGCAAAGACATTTTTCAGAAAGAAAAGTCTCCAGACCTAATTAAACCACATTCTTTTCGGGTGTGGTGGGTCATATCAGGAGACAGGACGGATAAGGTGTGTTATAAGCCACATAATGTATGTTCGTAGTACTGTGTGATGGGGGGGGGAGGGGTTGGCTGGTTGTATCTTAATCTCCCATTTGCCAGCGGAAATGTACATTTGCATATTCAAATTCACATCTGTTGTGCATTATCCTCAATATAAAATCACAAAACAAAATACATAGAGCCACAGAATATGAATATGGGCTATACCAAAAAAAGACAAGAATGGCGATATCTGAGGACATAAATATCCATTTAATGTTTTTCCTCTGGCTTATTGTAATTGTCACTTGCATACAATACGCATCCCATACCTTTTCCCTTGGTATCCACCCAGCCCATAATCAACAGAGCAAAGCTGTCAATAAAAGAACAATTAATGCTGGGGACACATCAACGAAGCCATTGTCTTGCGGTAACTGGAAAGCTGGCAATTAGTTGAATAGTCCCAGTGTAAATGTATTGACAGATGAATTCGGCCTTAAATGCATTACTGGGTTTTGGTTTTTTAAACTAATGTCATACCCGTACCGGGGTTAATATCCTGTGCCCAGCACGAGTTGTCACATGTGTTACAGCTCATGATTATTTGGATGTGCCATGACTAAATTCGTGGAGGTTTTCCTGCTACTGACGTTTCTAGAGAGTGAGACTGTGAGAGTTGACTTCTGCCGTGAGTAACTCAATGAAGGGCGCATGTGCACGTTTGTATGTATATGTATGCCACACTACGCGGATCTGGTGGCAACTAAACGTTTGGTGGTAAATGAGCGTGTGTCCGCAAAGTTTTGAGCATAACATTTTTTTGGGACCACGCCCAAAGTCCCAAATTTAAGTAGGAATTACGCAATTAGGAAACAGTCATGATTTTGTTTTGAAGAACAGAAAAATATCAAGGCTTCCTCATTAATTACGCAAGCCTGTTTAGCTCTGCCTTACACAAGACAAACATATCAAATACGACATATTGTTTATTATATTATTGAAAAAAATTTAAAAGTGAATTATTTTTTGCACTTAGTTAGAAAACGCATTTTTAAGTAGGCTGATTTTACAGTGTATGACAAAATCTTCAAAATTTGTTTCTCCGCCATTTTTAATTTTCTATTTGAAATTTTAATTATAAATTTATATCTGTTCCCATTTGTAAATGAGAAAAAATGTCATAAAAACAACAACACATTTAGGGTATTGTAATGTAGTTTGATAAGCCGATTAAAAAACTGCATGCTCTTACTGGTTTCTTAAATTAATGCATTTAAACATTAGATAATCGAGAACTTCAACAGACGTATATCCTTAGAGAGAACACTGTACCAGGTTTATATGAAATGTTAATGCACTTTATATGGTCGGACATGAAATTAAAACAAATTTTTTTATTAATTTAAATTTTTTATGTGTAAGCGGGTTCTTCATGTTATACAGAGGAGTGGTCGTGTCAGCGGGTAGTCGTGTTACAGGGGTGGTGGGGTTAGGGGGGTTAGTCTTGTTGGAGACGGATATCGGTGTGGGAGGGGGTTATGAATCCTCTAAACAGCACCGTGCCTGAAGATTTGATAATAAAAGAACCTTTTTAACAAAACATATTTAAGTATTTTTAAATTTTTTTTATAGGGGATGTTATGGTCAAGCCCGGAAAGAATTGTAAGTTTAAAAGTTTTGGTCCTTCTGGCTGAATGATACATGAAAGTCGATGTGATTACATCTGATCATGTCGTTATATTTATAGAACCGTGTGTGTGACGAAAATGAAGGATTCTCCTTTACAGAAATATAAGTTTAAACCAGTTTATCTTAAATGCATGTTACAAGTGTTAACAATCCATAAATATTCATATTCCGACTTTCTTATAATTTGTGGTCTTATATTCTTTTTGAACGTTCGTTGAACCTGGTTTTTATTTTACTAATCTGTTTGTGTTTTATGCATGTGGTAAAAACTTCACGGATGAACCGAATGGAATCATAACAAGCCCTGGCTACCCAAACTACATTCCACATGAGCTATATTGCAAGTGGAAAATCGAGGTGCGAGGGAACTACAGAATTCAGCTTATGGCGAAGAACTTGCACGTAGGCAGTGATAACTGCAATGGAGATTACATTGAGGTAAATATAGAGTTTACAGATCCTCCGTGATATTTGTACGACGAGATGCCGAGCCGATATCACATCCCGGTCATTGCAAGTTATGTCGGCTAGGTATGTCAGTATCAGACTATTGCAGTGCACTGGAGAAAAGCCCAATAACCGGGATGAATTCCACGAACTTTATTGCCCTGAATGTATTAAGCTGCTCTGGTCGGCGCACAGTGGCGTCAATTTATCTTCGTGGGTGGGTTGAGGGGTGAGGGGATGACTCCCAGACAAACACACACATATAGGCACACACACACCCATATAAATAAATAAATATATATATATATATATATATATATATATATATATATATATATATATATATTTCAAGCGTTTGTATGACACATTTCTTACGGATGTACTTAATCACATTCCAAATATATTGCAATTAAGTATATAAGGCTTTCAGTAAATAAGGTATTATTTTCCAGTATACGTTAATTCAAAACCAGATAGGATATTTCATTGCTAACTCATAAATAGAACCTAAGTCTATAATTCCATTAATTAATATATTTTAATTGCAATGTATAAATATTATTCTCTGAATGGTTGGGGATGATTACATTGACCTTCCTCACCCGATGCCAAAAAGTGGGGATATATTACCCCCCCCCCCCTTACCCCTTTTATTGACGCCCCTGTGTGCCCTGTATCAGTGACGTTTAAAATAAGTCCATTGTTATTTAAGGGTTTCACGGTTGTAAGAGGCGGATGGTTTCACGGTGCTCCCCCCCCCCCCTCTTTTTTTCTGTGTTATCCTATATGTTCTTTTTTGTGACGTTCTGAAGCGCTCTAAGCCATCATCAACTAAATCAAGCACACAGAAATAAGGCCAAAATAAAAAAAAGGTATGGTTCTCAGGCACCTTTTTTCAGAAATCAATGCGGGCGGGCGCTTTTTTATTTTAAATTTTTTGGTATGTTTCGATAAAAAATGTCAAATGATAAGGGAAAAGCATGAAAATAACAGTTTCATTTTGCTTAATAAGTGAAAGCACTACAAAACTAAGGAAATTGTATGGTTTTATCTTCTTGAAAGAATTATGGGAGCGGCAGCAGCTCAAAATTGGAAAGTTTTTGTTGAAAATCAAAATAAAAAGTTTTGATGCGGGGGTTTAAAATTGATGCGGGCGGTGCCTGAGAACCATACCTTTAATTTTTTTTGGCCTAAGTGAAACAAATATATTGAATAATATGAAACAAAACTTATAATTATATTTGGTCCTGACATTTCCAATAAGTTAAGTCAATATCAAGAATGAATATGCACAATGTTGATTCACTTGAGTAAAGTGTACATTGAACTATAGATGCGCCGAGTCGACTTTCTTGTAGTTGTTGTATGTCAGAAGTTCTAATCAACTTGCAGTTTAGTTGAATTTGTCTTTTCACAAAGATACACCCCTATGTGTTTAAGTATAACACTTGCTGTAGACAGACTTTCTGTTTAAAGACTTTAATCTTTTCTTCTAAATTCTAAAGAATTCCTATAGTAAATGACCTCACAGCGTAAACAGATAGGCAGGACACTTGACCAACAACAATCCAACAAACTTACAGCGTTGATTTCTTTGTTCTACCAAAAAAAAGTGCAACAATGTCCATACCCTAAAGCTAACCCTTGAGAAGAACAATAACTCGTCTCCTCAAACCTAAACAAGAACAGTCTCCTTAAACCGAGATAAAAACACAGTCTCCTCAAATCGAGATAAAAACAGTCTCCTTGAACCTAGACAAGAACAACGTCTCATCAAACCGAGACAAAAACACAGTCTACTCAAACCGAGACATACTGCACTGAATCAGCAACTTTACTAACTCGAACCAAACATTCCTTGTTCTCCGATTATAAACCGCTAATTACTATATCTCCACGTGCATGCTATGACATCATACTCTACCTATGCACTTTGACAAATACGCTGAATGCCAATGACTGAAGCAAGTCTCTTCACCTGAAACCTGCAGTTTTTGATGTACTTACAATGTAATGAAAGTAATCAGCTCGCTCACTGCAAACAAACAGAAAGCAAATACCGCCGTCTGTGAACGGGAGATCAAGCAGCGGTGTGCCAGGGCCAAAATAAGTCCTACACTCACTATAGTGTCCGTATACATAATAATCAAATAATAACTATAATCAAATCAAAATATTCTTAAACTTAGTCACAACTGACTTGTTATATTAAATATTATGAACAGTGAAATATTATTACTCATACCTTCACACGGAGCGGATACACATTTAGGGGGGAAAATGGGGAAGGCCCAACATCCTAGAACAAGTAAACAGGAGTACTAATAGACTTAAAAATAATTTCCGCATTCAGAAATATAGTGAACGGATTATTTTAGTTCAAGCTTTTCAGGTCACCCCCTGCAGCCCCTCTAAATCCACCACTGTTTCATTTTAACATTCGGACAGCCTTCATGCCAATATAAACAGCACTAGTCAAATCGGTAGTTAACATTAAAATAAGGTGAACTACAGTGGTCCGCTCAAGAATAAGATGCGAGTTATGTCGGTAAGGTATGTCAGTATCAGACCACTACAGTGCAAAGGGGACACGCGAGACGAGCAGCGGGATGAAATCGACAAACCGTGCTGTCCTTTTTTATTAAGAACGAATACTCTCTATTCTTATACTCCTAGGTACATGATGGAGACAGTTGTGAGGAAGAGAGTCCGTTTCTGACTTTTTGGTGTGGTCTTCGTCCCCTTGAAGACTTTGTGAGCAGAGGACCAGCGGTATGTCTTGTGTTGTGCACGGATGCCGCCGTACCCAGCAATGGCTTCCAGATGAACTTTTCGGTTGTCCCCGGTATGTTTAATATCTTGAGACCTTTCCTTTCTTATTGAAATTATTTACATATAAGTGTAACGAGCACCAACGGGACCTGGATGAAGTGGTCGCATTTTCGAAGTTTTCGTCTAAGCGGGATCTAATATAAAGAGCACAAAATAAAGTGAGTATAACTGTGAAAACGTGGTCGTCATTTTGAGGTGGTCGCTAATCTAAGGTGGTCGTTAGGCGGGGTTTTAATATATATATATATATATATATATATATATATATATGTATATATATATATATATATATATATATATATATATATATATATATATATATTCAGCCATTGTTCAGCCATTATCTATACACATCATGTTGAATGGCAATCTAGTGAGCTTCGCGTTTCTTGGTGTTACCCGTTTATATGAACAATTAACAAGGTTGCTACAATACGTGCATGCTAGCAATGCTAATTATACAAAGCCATTTATGTATAAGAAAAGCTAAAATAATTTTGCTAGGATTTTAATCTCGCATCCGTAACGCTTCCGTAACTTAATATGAATGCTATCTGAATAACGCTGAGGCACATTATATTAAATATCAACTTGTTATGTGGTCTGTGATGAAGACTGGCAGTTTGTGTTGGTGAATATATTTTTTTTGTTTTATTATGAGAGTAATTTCTGCAGACGTCACCATGCATGTGATAATTCAGCTTCCCTTCGTAAGGAGGTCACAATTTCACTTTTATTGTTTCCGTGACAAATTTCAGTTATATATGGTATAAGGTTTTAAAAAATAAGCTATTATGTTTCCAGTATAGGTTACTTCTCAACCAGTTTTAGATAAATAATATTTCATAGTAAAGTCAGAAATCGAACCAAAGAATGTACCGTTAATACTTTTTTTTTCAAATATTTCATTTCCAATATATGAATAGTATTATCTGAATAGCAGATTGGATGAATACATTTACTCCCCCCCCCCCCCCCTCCCGCCTTGCTAAAAAGAGGGAGGGGGGGGGGAGGGAGGTTATATATCCCTTTTCCCCCGTATTGACGCCTCTGAATGTTTGGGTCAAACTTTTGTTGTTGGTGGATGATATACGTCACATGTGACAGATTTGCACCTGATATTTATTTTTGACCTAATTTCCAAGTTCATACACGCCATAGCAGATTTCCCATTATCGCTCAGCTACGGACGTCGGGGGAGGCTTCCAGTAATCGGATGGAGATTGCAAACATCTTGTTAATATTTTCTTTCTGTTAGGTCCATCATGGGGCCAATGGAGCCCATGGACTTGTCGCAATAACATCTGGATTAGAACAAAGAAATGCTCGTTTCACAATGCGTGTCCTGGAATTGCTCCAACTGAACACAAAAATAGTTGTCAGGGTAGGTCAAGAACTGTCCAATGAGTTGCGCGATATGCCTTGCATTATATATCAAAATATACCGTTGAAATAATATGATAATCGATATAACACGCATCATTCTAAAATGCAAGGATCTAGCTAAGCACCGTCACATGAAAACAGGCTCTGCCAAGCCAACGTGGCTACTATTTAATAAAGTGTTCCAACCCTTTTAGGTAGCAGAACTGGCCAAAACGTTTACATCTAAAAATCAATCAAAATGGATTTAATTTCATTAAAAAACACTATAGTTTACATTACTTTAAACTTGATGCAGTGTTCTTTCTTATGTTAATCATGTTATTGACATTTTTACCTTATTTTTAACATTTGCACTACTTTGCAGGATTTTTCTCAGTGCAGCAGGGTAGAAGAGCAACGCTGAGTCCCATCGCTGTCGCTCCTGTGAGCGGTAATGGTCATTGTGCCTTCATGTGTTACGTCTCTTCCGGTTGTATGGTAGCGGCTCTGGAAACCTCAGGCGTGCAGAGACAGTGTAAGATGTACAGCGAATTCAGTGTAATGACCGACGGTAGCACGGTTGTTTGGTTTTTGCCTCTGTATAAGACCCCTTATCCTTGAAGTGACATGTAACATTAAAGGACCTATTCACGTATACCAGATATTCTAAATATTCTAAATATTCATGAAATATAGTGTTTCTCTTGAAATATCATGGTATCTGCTAATATTTTATTCTAAAAAGTTTGCTTATTGTTTTCTGGTGGACGTACCGCGCATCTTCACAAATAAAAAAATTTCAGGCGTCCAAGCTTCTTCTGTGCGTCTTATTTCCTGTTTCTTATCCTTGTTTGGGAGATGTCGCGCATGCGCAAGATCAGGGCTCTGGTCACACTGCCTTGTTTAGAGTAACAAACATATCAGGGAATTTGTTAACTTACACACAGAACCAAAATAATGGATAAATTAACTGAATTGGAGATTATAAGTCCATGTGCAGGGATTGTGTTGCTGGAAAACTCATGGATTCTGCGAGAATGAACAAACAAAATGAGATAAAACACATATTATTGCAAATGATGTAATTATTTGTAGGGATGTTATTCAATATACACAGTCCAATAATTTTGCGTTATTTTTCTAAGTAACACCACACAGCTATGCCATATCTGATAAACAATAACATTTAAAATCCGATATATTTCAAAAACCTCTTGAATGCTTGATTTGTTTTAGAAATTATGTGCAAGTGTTCCTTGAGGGATGACTCATGTTTCAATCATGTGAAAAAGGGAAAAGTATCACGCCTGTTTAAAAACTGAATACCATGTCTTTGAAAGAAGTTTTCTGACCCGAACTACTCATTGCGAGATTTTCATTAAAGCCACCTATTCACATACCTTTTTATATAGCATTTATGTGATTTCTGGTTCACTCTGTAATATTATTAATGAACTCTAGGTGATCCTGCTAGAACAGTTCTTATTACGTATGTGTGACATATCTGCAAGCCGTTAAACACAGCGTGCAATGTTGATAAACAAAAAAAAAAACATGTTAAATGAGGTGGTTGATTGCTTTTGCAGGAGAGTTGAAAGGTTACTAGATGAAAAACGCCATTTGCCGAACTCTGGTTCCTCTAATTGGCCGGTATATGTCCTTGTTGAGGGTTTGGATTATTTTTTTTATATGTTATAAACACGTGGATTTAAACTCAACGAACAACCTGTGTGCGGTGGGATCAGCGGTTTCTAGTCTGTTAAAGAAAAATAATCTTTAGTTAATTAACGTCAAATATCGGAATGGCTAATTTAAAGGCTGTGTTTAATCACTCTCCCTATTAATTTAGTAGCTGCCCTTTTAACAAAGTTTCTCGCATCAAAACATCCATGCATTTTACAGGTGCGTGCCTACTTTAAAGCTATGGTTGGAAAATTCATTAACCTACGCATATTGTAAAGCAAGACCACAGTACAGATAAAACAGGCTGAATCGAGGAATTTTGGTTGCAATTCAGAAAACCTGTTTAAATTAATATGAATACAGACAATCAATATCGCAGAGGATCTAATCATCCTTCGTAATTAGACAAGGGTGACAAATGAAAACAAAGAAGCTGCAGTATCATTTATTCTTTTGTATTTTTTTTCTCTAACTAATTAAAAATGGGGAAAGCTTTTTGGATACAGACTTTTTTTTTAGAAAACATCTGTTGAATGTTCCTTACTTATCCGTAAAAATATATAGCACACTATTGATTCATCTAATCACCTCTCACTTTGTCATAATTTGCTTTGACAAAGTAAGGAAAACTATTGAGCATTTGTTTGAAAAAGAATGTTCCATTGGTGAATTAAATATTTTAAAGTTAATATGAAACAAGATGAAATGAAAAAAAATTATGTTAATTCAGCAGTACACGTTCCCTAAGTTGTTTATTAAGTCTCCCCCTTAATAAGGGGAGGCCTATACAGGTTCATGAGTTTACTTTTCCCATCCATTTAATTTTTTTTTCTTTCTTCTGCCCGTGAATGTTTGCATGTATGCGCTATATCTCCAATATAGCTGATTAAAAAAAGAATGACCTTTAGGCACAATATTGAATTGGTCCTGGGTGACAGTTTTGCAACAGTTAATTTTTTTTGGCATTGGCCTAACTATCAAGTTTGTCAACTATATACCGATTGCCCATTATCGCTCAGTTGCGGGTGTATGCGTGTGAGTGTGTGTGTGTGTGGGGGGGGGGGGGGGGGTGAGGGGTGTCCAGGCATCTCTCGGTTATTTCTAGTTATTCGTTGAAAATCTGAGTGCATGCATGCATGGGAAACGCTCCGATTGTTGAGTTTAAAACTCACAGTGGTTTAAAGGAATTATAATATTTCATGAATATTTATAAATAAATCCTGTTTAGACACGAACAAAATGTCAATGACACGATATTAATGATTTGATTAAATTTTTTAAATAATTTTTTAGAATAGCGAAATTGGATACAAAAGCTAATATGGATACAAATTTTCTGTGCATTCAAAATAATTGACAACTGTGCATTGAGAATTGAGCTTTTTATGTTGTTATGTAGTCCCAGTCGCGGTGCTTTGTTCGGGTTCTTAATTCCATGAGCAACCTATTCATTTACAGGAGTGACGTTTCTCGCTCTATCAATGAGGATTTTTTTCTTTTGTTTTATGCCAGACAAAAGGATCTGAAGCATAGTAAAATTGAACATGTGTCAGCAGTTCTCTGACAGCTGTATGGTTACAAAAAAAAACCGATTTATATATTTCGGAAGAATCTACCAGCTTGAACATAACATTTTACTAAAACAATAACCGTGTTGCTTGGCAGTAAAATTATCAAAGCTCTTGAAGGAACTCAAATGGTATATGCTTGTGTAGATATACAAGAATTCTTTGCGAACAAGCACAGATTTTAGATGGTTCTATACAATATATTTAAAGACTGATAGCGTAAACGATACATAGTTGCTACTTACCCAAATCGGAAACAATAGTTTCGAAATTCAAATACTCAATCAAATTGATGATTGATGCTTCCTGACTGTGTTTCGATAAACCTACGACTGTCGTACGATATGTTTGGTTATCCGAGGCTATAAGAATCGTAGGACTTTCCTACGACAGAGCAACGACTGCCAAATGTTCTACCAACGAGTGTCTTACGAATGTTTTACCGTTGTAAGTCATTCCTGCGACCGCCGTTGGTTTATCTTAGGACTATAATTCTATCTTACGGCTGTCACAGAAAGAGCGTACGATTAGACTTAGACATCCCTGACCGATTTTCTTACGACCTTCGTACAACATATATTTTATATGTGAACACTTCCACGAAATATTAAAAAAAAAATCAATAATCTATGATGTGTCGATAGGTCGTAGCCATGCTGAAATAGTACGTCGGTCAAAAGCTAGGCTTGTCTGTGATTTAGGCTTAAGGCTAAGTATGCTGCTTCTGGTATTTATTGTAATCACCAGATATCAAGTAGTGCAAAAGAATTGCAATCATTCTGTACCCAACAAAAGGCCCATCGACCGGATGTATAGGTTGTCAAAATAATGAAACAGAAACTAATTAATAATTAGGTTTCATGTGATATTTATTCAATTTTATTTCTCATTTAAAACTATTATGTACGCTAGTAAATATATCGGTTTCATTATTTGATCCCTGGATGCCGGCACTGTCGTTGTTTAAAGTTGGACAAATGTGGTTAAGTAGACCCAGTTAAGTAGCCCGAAGTTGGCTAAAAGTAGCCTTAGTTCGCCAGTGGTGTATACCACTGGGACCACGTGTCGAACGACATTTTCCACTTTTCAACTCGTATTTACCATATAACCCGAAGGTAATGAATGCAGCATTATAGGAAGTGTTGCCTAACAAGAAATCCACATTCTTATAAATGCAAGCCTCCGCCGTTCAATTATTCGGCCCATGTTCCCAGGTTAATTCGTGCATAAATAAATATGCAAGAGTGAATATTCCTTGATGACGTTCTTGAATCCAGATCTAATCATTTCTTCATAGGCCTATTCCAAAAATGAAATATTCCGTTCATGAATTGTTATGTTGTGAGCAAACACAAACACACACACACACAAACATCCTTAAGGGAATTAAAACATACCCTCCAGGCAGAGGCAATTACAATTTAAAACATATATTAGACAAGTAGATTTTTAATTCTTTATTTTAACTAAATATGTAGTGGAAACAACTCAAACGGGTCAAGATCGACTTGGTCAGTCGTTGGACTCTGGGAAATCCATGACGCGTACTTCCGGCGTTCAAATCTTTCGCGCATGAGCGTCACACGTCCTGTGACGTCACTGGTGTAAGTTTCCTGAGCTGATAGCCAGTCCTGCAGGGCGTTTTGGTTCCTTTGTAACCAGTTAATGTTGAATGTGATGATGCTCGTGGTCGAATCGTAAACGCTCTGCTCACACTTCAGACTCAGCGGGGAAGTTGTTGACAAAGAATTCAAACTGTGAATGATAGCGTATTTTAATAAGTATATATAAATATAAATATAAATAAAGAGGAATCAAGTTTCGTCGGACATTTTTACGACTACATACCAGTACAAGTTTGAGAAGTTATTTTTGGTCAATCCTTGATTACATAATTGGTTACAGGATTTTCGGTACGTTTGCTTATTATTACTGAATGACAGAGTACAAGGTGTAGGCAACCGTTAGGTGGATTTAAAAAGGTTCCGAGAACAATGCAGCGGTCTGCAAAAGGAATGGATGTAAAAAGATGTATGGATTATTGAGCAAAAGGGCATATTGTTATTGCACAATAGTTGTCAGAATCCATGTGTGTCAGGTGGTGTGTTTACAGCCCTTAATGTCAATCAGTCTTACCTGAGGAGTGCAACAACATGTTGCACGAAACTAAGTAGGTGAAAAATGTCTGACGAAACTTGATCCTGTTTATTTATATAATTATAAAGCTCTGGTGTAATACCATAGAGCACTCTAGTAGTTGTTTATTGCAGGAAGCCTGTAGATTAAAATATATATATATATTATTTATCTATCTCTTCGTATAAACGAGTTTAACATTTTCACCTTTTCACTGTTTCGCAGGTTCAGTTTTCATTTTCGTCATTTAACCATGCAGTAACCTACACATAATATACCTATCATTTAATAACTTAACTACTTAATTACTTATACTAATTAATATTTGCACAAAAATCTCTTGAGAGTTAATATGGAACGAGCAGAAATTATTTTTCACTGTCGGCAGAAAACTTGAAGGATCTGGTTATTGTGTATTGCTCTCATTAACTGGAATGGCTTTGTTTTCGCAGGCGAATAAAGATATGTGTCAACATCCCCGATGGGGCATCCAAAATGTGAGAGGGAAAAATATGCACTCTTAAAAGTTTTAAGTGATTGTAGGGAAATATAAATAAACAGATTTGACCTTAAAGATTAAGGTCAATGTCACCAGATTTCAAACTGCTCAAAGAACATGGCAAAAAAAGCTGGTGTCTCAAATTAGATGGAAAAAAAACCTTCAGTGCTTTCAAAGTTATAGGAGTCAAAATAATCCTACAATAATCGAGATTTGACCCTGAACATCAAGTTCTAGCTCATCAGTACCCAAACGCTTCCGAGAAACCGGCTGGAACAACTCGGGTGATGTGTATGAAGGGAATATATGCAATACTTCCTAAGTTATCGCGTTCACAAGAAATGCCACTAGAGATGATGAACCACAATTCAAGGTAAAAGTCAACAGTACTTGGTCGAACCATGTGCAATTCTTCAAAAGTTATGGAGCTCACAAAATTATTGCTTTTCCGCAGATTTGACCTTGACGATCAAGGTCAAGGTCACCAAAGTTCGATATTTGTTGAAATGATTTGTTTTTTCGAATTTCAGGGAAAAAGAATATGAGGTGCTTTAAAAGTTATTGCGTTCACAAGAAATCCTTCATACGACGACGATTGACAACAACAGACGACGACAGACGATGACACTGAAAACGATATGTCTCCCCAGAGATTTTCAAAAAGGCTTTAATGGGTACCTCAGCATATGTCGATATATTTAATAACGGTAAACCGCTAATGCATATCAGCGCTATCTTGTGTTCATTTAGTGAATTGTATATTCTTATACATTAGAGTAGATCGCCAACGAGAGTACATAACGTTTCACTGCGTTGAACTGAAATATGATTAAAGTTAACATTTAATCGAAAAGATAGATATCTTAAACATCTAAATCGTTCAACGTTTGAATACTACATGGCGCTTAGACGCAAAGGCGGAAGTAACCGTGAATAACAATAATCTTGTTCTGGGTACTATATTTCCCTTTCGCTTACATGGCGAATTTAAAAAAAAAACAACCAAGAATAAATCCTGCATTTGAAATGAAGTTCATTCCAAAAGAGGCCTTCTTTTACGGACTCTGGCACACAAAATATGGAGCAAAAAGGCTCTCTTTCTTCTTTTTTATTAAGAAATGTATCGGTCAAGACAAAACACAAGAGATTTCGCTAACCTGTGAATGACAAAAAATGTCCGAAATGTTACGCAGGTTTATATGGGCCACATTAAATTAAACAAGGCCTACAGGCCTAATGCGAACCTGTGCATATGGATATACACCAGGTATAACGCTGCAATGCTGAACCACTACTTTTCATATATATGAACAATGCAAGTACTAAACATCTTAACAAGAAACAATACACAAACATCACTGCTGAAATTCTCGCATGGGTGCACACAACACAAAAATTATTGTAGGTGGAACCACCAGTCTTGTATACAACAAAGCTATTTGACATGTATAAATATGCCCAATTTCAGGCTGATATATCAAATTCCTCCGTAGAATTAAGCAGGCACATACACTTTGCAAGAGTCATTGCAGATGGCGACACCTGTCTTGTGAACGAGAAAGCCATTAAAGAGACATATACAGGTCAGAATAACAGGCCAATACATCAAACTTACCTTGAGTCTGATGCATGGGGCTGACCAGGCTTAGGTGAGAAAGGCTGTTGCACCGAGTGTACTGTGACAAATTGCTGGCTCAGGCTACTGCACTGAGTGAACTCTTGACCTGCACCTGGCTAGACTGAGTGAACTTTTGACCTGTACCTGGCTGCACTGAGTGAATTCTTGACCTGTTGCATAATCTGACACAGTTGGCAGTCTGCCAAAGCTATAAATAAATCCAGACTGACCATTTGCCTGTTGCCAAATCTGAAATAGTAGTCACACGATTGCATAAGCTCACAGATTGGCTCCATATGCAGCCCTGAGGGGCATGACACCCATGTGGTGATCACATGATACTCATTATGTGATCACATGCTACCCATGAGATGATCACATGCTGCCCATGAGGTGCTCACATGACACCCATGAGGTGATCACATGCCTTGTGCTTGGCTGCACTGATTGAACTGTGGACCTATATTTGGCTGCACTTAATGAACTCTTGATCTGTTGCCAAACCTGAATCAGTTGGCAGTTTCTCAACCTATTCAAGAAACATACACAATCTTGGCCTGTTATGTAACTCTGCCAAAATTTATCAAACACAAACCATTTGAACAAACTTCAGAGGGCTCACCTCTGGGATCATTTCTTTAAATTTCTGACCGTTTACAAGAAGACTTTTAAAGTTTTTTTCAGCTTTTCCCTGTAAAATCTAAGTAAATGCAGATAGCAAAAATAAGCTGAATCCATCAACATTTATTTTGTGACAGATAATTGCATAAAATTTGGGGATAGTAGCTCCTGCTATTCCTGAGAAATTATGAGTTAGTGTACAGTTATTAGTGTATCTAATATCATAAATCTACATTTTTAAAATCTTTTAAAAGACATTCTTGTCAATATTTTCCATAGATAACCTGAAATCTAAATGTCTAGAGGCATGATGTAATGGATGCTGATAAACTCGTGCTAGGCTAGATGTATCTGCTTCACACAGCTAACATGTACGGTAAAATTACTCAATTCAATCTTTATAAATCAGCCAAAATTCATTCTTTTGAACCATTAGAGACAATTATTATAAGATTTAGTCAGGGAATTATTCTTGCAAAACAAACTGGCCTCAAGATCATCAGTCAAAAAACGTTTTGTAGGTTTATAACTCATATGGGAAAATACAGCAAAATGGCAAAGTTCAGCTTCCCATAATTCAGCCAAAAATCATTGAACCAAAACCATTTGAACAAACTTGAATTATCAACATCTAAGGATAATTAATGTGTGAGATTTAAGAATTTGGCCCAGTGCTTTTTGAGAAGAAGATTTTTTTAGCCACTTAGCTAAAATGGGCTGCTATGTCATATGACTAATTTCAGCTTCCCATAACTCAGCCAAAAGTCACTGAACTGAGACCATTTGAACAAACTTGAATTATCATCATCTAAGAATGATTAATGTGTGAGATTTATAAATTTGGCCCAGTGGTTTTTGAGTAGAAGATTTTTGTAGCCACTAAGCTAAAATGGGCTGTTACGGCATATGACTAAATTCAGCTTCCCATAACTTACCCAAAAGTCACTGAACTGAGACCATTTGAACAAACTTGAATTATCAACATCTAAGGATAATTAATGTGTGAGATTTAAGAATTTGGCCCAGTGCTTTTTGAGAAGAAGATTTTTTTTAGCCACTTAGCTAAAATGGGCTGCTATGTCATATGACTAAATTCAGCTTCCCATAACTTAGCCAAAAGTCACTGAACTGAGACCATTTGAACTAACTTCAGAAAGCACTACCCTAGGATCATTTCTGTGCGATATTAAACAAGTTGGCCATATCGTTTCAGAGAAGAAGTTATTTGTAGACTTCAGTATGATACGAGCACTGATGACCCCCGTACAAAAAAGGCCGATGCAGGTGGCGCCACCAATACCTCAATTTCAGGTTTGACTCATGTGACCAACATTGGAATAAAATTTGGTGATGATAGCTCAAGCCATTTCTGAGATTGTAATTTTAGTATGCTTTTTTGGACAGATGACTAAGTTCAACTTCCTGTAACCGAACTTAAACCATTCGAACAAACTTGAGAGAGATTGTTCCAGAAATCATTTCTATAAAATATTGGACAATTTGGCTGAACAGATTCGGAGAAGAAGATTTTTTAAGCTTTTTTAGCTTTTCCTTATAAAATCTAAGAAAATGCAGTTAGCCAAAAAACAAGGGACCCATGGGTCACGGCGCTCAGCTGATCGTGATTGGACTATAAATGTTTCTCCACTGTGATACTATATCGAGTCGATAAAGCTTATGAATATTATGTACATGTTGGGCTATTATAAAGGAATGTAATGTAATATGTGAGTAAATGATAAATGAAATTACCTGACTGATGGATTAATAGAGTCAAATAAAGTGGTTTATTTTTTATTTATTTAGGAGGGGTTGAAAATTGTGATATATTTGAGCAAATATGAATGCAATGACAGCAGTAATAAGCAGAAGTAGAATGATGATAAGGCTATTTGTTGAAGGATCTAAAGTGTATGGTAGTCTGCAAGCTTTCAATTTGACAGATATGATGTTATGATTAACTATGCTGATGAAGTGATTTATGAATATGTGACTGTATGACACAATATCTCTTTAGTCTTGACAAGGTACATTATTGTGATGCCCACTATGTCTACATATTACACAATTTTGACATAATTTCTGGCATGTAGATAGGTACCTATGGACGAATAGTTATACAAAATATTAAAGTATGAATATATCTGATTCATCTTGTTCTTGCTTACTGAGGCTGACTTTGGGATGGGGTTCGGAGAAGGGAAAAGTGAGGGAAGCACGAAGGTGGATGTAGAAATATTCTATTGTAATGTTTTTCATTTATATGAGAATATGAAAAGCTAAGAGGAACGGGGCCCTCCTACTTGGTTATAGTAAAGTTCTAAATATATGATTGCAAACTAATACTCTGACAAGACTGTCATAAAGAAAAACAGTAAAAGTTTTGAGATACTGTGTTGCATACGAAAATTTACAGATGGACAGGCAAGTGGACAGAATGGACTAATACCTTTATTTCACTTTCAAGAGAATAATGCATTTAAGTTTATATATAATCCTATTTTTTTAAGCAGATCCACTTTTTCCATTAAGAAGTATTTATCTGAATCATTTTTTTATTTACAGGTTTATAAATTTTTAATTAAAAAACCTGAAAATAAAAGTTAAAATATTAGAATTGTTGCAAAAGTTGCAATCATTATATATACAGAGTAAAAAACATTGGGTCATATTATGCATACACATATATTTTATTATTTTTAAATCATAAATGTTTAAACTGATTTTAAAAGAAAATAATGCCACAACATGGCATCTACAAGGATATTCCTTGAATCACTATTAAAAAGTTTTGCACATTGGAGTTTTCATGAAATGCTTAATTTTATTCACCAAAATAAAATAAAAGTAAATTTGATAAAATAAAACATCTTTTCAAATAAAGTATACACACTGTTGGTTGAATGAGGGACAAACAATATCATTGTGCTAATTACTATCCCAGTTTTAATTAATTACTGGAATTAATAGTCAATTTCACACCTGGTGAAGTTTTTACTCTTCTGAAGTAAGGAATTACTTATCTCATGAACATCCACACTTTCACAGCAATACACCACTTTGTGGACACAATTAAATGTACACTTTAATCATTGTAACCCTGGTGGTTCAATACAAAATCTAAAATGTAGCATATCCAAGAATAAAATAAAATACAGAAAAATTATAACATTCATCTAGTTTATGCACCAGCTGGGGGGGATGAGTGCAGGGCAGAGAGGAAGCCTGCTAGTAGTGACCAAGCTGGGCCAAGGTAAGCTGCCTGGGGTGGGTTACATAATGCAAGTGAAGGCTGTACTACTAGGTGGGCTAGATGTAAACAACACTTGACATGGTATATGAAAACATGAATAAAAGCTATTCATTCCAATCAATTTCTTTTGAAAGTTCAGATTTTAAAAGAATAAATCCTTATGCATATATGCTGGGAAAATTAAATCAACAGTGCCAAAGTTGGACAAAATTTAAGGTATTGATTTTTTATTTATGCTAATAACTTGAAAAAAAATTTGCAAAATTCAGATCTAATTTTGGGTAAACAATTGAATCTTGATTAAATAAAGTTATATTCCTGAAAAAAAGTCTCTAGGTTCAGCAATTCTCATGTTAGGTGAGTAAATATATTTCCTGATTTTTAAAAAAAATTGCATTATGTTTTGGCCTATAACTTCAAAATAATACCCAATACTGACCTAATTTTTGGTATGTTCATAGAAAATGTATAAAAGAATGTGAATACTAAATACGATCAAAAACAGATCAGTGGTTTTGATATTAGGCAGCCTTGAAGTGTAACAATGGCTTTTTTTATGGAAAACAGAGTTTTTTTTTCCTTAATATCTCGAAGGAACAAAGTCCTAATGACCCAATTTTCGGTATGGTAGGAGATTTTCGGGACATCTAAAATTATGTCAACAGCCTGGGGAGCATAGAGATGTGCACTGAATGACCTACAGTCATCAAAGTGGACTGCTTGACAATGTAAGGGAATACAACAAGAGCCTCCAAAAAATTCAATAACTAGCCTAATTTTGCAGAGCTTTTTATTTTCAAATTTCAGATTTTAACAGATTAAATCCTTATGTATACATGGTGTGAAAATTAAATCCACAGTACTAACAGGAAAAAAACGTGCCATGGCCAAATTGGGCAAAATTTAAGGTACCAATTTTATATTTTTGCCAATATTTAAAAAAATTTAACAAATTTTTATCTAATTTTTGGTATACAATTAAATTTTGATTAATTAAAGTTGTATAACTGGAAAAAAGTCCCTACCTTTAACACTTTTGGTTTTAAGTGACCAAATATCTTCCTGATTTTTTTACAAACTCCATTATGTTTGGGCCCATAACCTTTTTAAATTATATAATACTGACTTAATATCTGGCATGTACATAGGAACTATATAGAGGAATATTTATGGTAAATATCAAGAAAACCAGATGAGTGGTTTTGATATTAGGCAGTCCTGAAGTGTGAAATTATGATGTCTAATAAAAAATTGAGGTTGTTCCTTAATATCTCAAAGGAACGAAGTCCTATTGACCCAATTTTTGGCATGGTAGGAGATTATGGGGACATCTAACTGTATGCCGAAATTCAGATTCATAGGTCCAACGGTGTCGAAACGTGCCAGTCTTACGGACGGACATCCAGACGGACGGACGGACAGACAGACGGACGGACGACGGACAATGGACCATGACTATAGCTCAGATGACTTATAGTCAGCTGAGCTAATAAGCAAAATCCGATAGAGTTTTTTAGATGACTAATTTTATGCATAAAAATTTGATGACGCTATTTCTTGTCGTTTTCAAGATAGTATGGGTTAATGTACAGACGACGGACGACGGACGCCGGACGACGCCACACCATCGCATAAGCACACAGGTTCGCTTAAAATAGCACAATTAATATACGCAATAATTTCTTACAATATAGGCATGTAAGATGACCTCTACAGCGATGCCGAAAATAAAAGCAATTTTTTCCTTGTTCATCAAATCAATATTCATAAATGTACAGCCACTTAAGCCCAAATGAACCATCGAATAGGGCCCGAGCAAGTGAATGCAAACATGGTTTTGGGAGCATACTGCAAAGGGGATCCCATTTTCTTTGATTTATATAATATAGTTTTGATGTAGACAAAAAAAATTTTCACTAATTTATTCCGATTCGAATGACGGTTTTATTCAGGTTTTGCAGAAATATTCAGTATACAGAGAACAGAAAGTATTCCCATTGCAATCTAACAGGATATATAAGATGTAATATATATATATATATATAATCAACGGTACAGCCAAAGTGTCGGTAAAGAAGAAATAAATGGAGTAAGTTTATCTAAAAGCGTTACCCTTCCTCCTGATAATGTATATATATAGTTATGTGTGTAAATTTATATATCGTGTTTCAATGAGATGTATAGTGTTTTGACATTTGGTCATATACTCACATCACCTCAGCTGCTCTGCTCGTTAAATCCGTAGCTCACCACCTGGAGTATATTGTTCTTGAATGTACTGAAACAAAAACAAACAACACAACGGAAAATCAAAAATAAGAAACGTACTCAGTTTTATTTATGCAGAATGGGAAGAACATACACCTTTCGTTATAAGTGCCGTTGACAAGTTGCTGATGGCATAGAGGGTATACGTTTATCCCCTTCGCCTGTGTGCTGTGTGTGTGTTTGTTCACAGCATATCTCACTCATTCATGGACGGAATTTCATGAAATTTTCTGAACATTTCGGGAATGGGACAAGGAAGAACCGATTAGATTTTGGTGTTGATCCAGAATATGTGCAGATTCAGGAACTTTATCAAGGAATATTCACAAATGTAAAGTCACTTATGCACGACTGAACCTGGGAATATCGGCAGAATAAGTAAATGATAAAATATGGCGAAGGTTTGCATTCCTTAGAATGCAGATTTCTTATTTAAATATTCTAATGCAAGATTTTTTAAGAAGATAAATCTAGCTGGGTAAAGATTTACTCACATACGAAGCTATCACGAAACGCTTGAGATCTAAGAAATAATTCCTGCACCCAACCTCTTTGGACCCCAGGTGCTCAACTGGCCAAATAATGCACGGGTGTAGTATATCTGTGCGTCGGACGCAAGTAATATGTTGTTTACAGACACAGCAGCACATCGGGATCAGCTATGTCATGGCTCAAACAAAGGCACTTGAAAACGAAGAAAAAGCCGTTGAAAATGAGGACGTATTATACGAAAGCCACGAATCCTGTTGCCGCACCACGGTGAATTATCTTGACTAATATTTCATATACAAGGTTTACTAGAGGGTATGAACTAAATCAGATGAAAAACACGCACGTGATGGGTACAGCTGACTTTTCTGCAACCTATTTGGGACAGAATGGGGACCCGGCTTAAACTTGCGCAAAGAATTAAGAAAGGCTAAGGTTTTGTGTACACAATGTCTGCCATCCTCTAGAGGGAAAAGGTCTGGAAATGCACTTACAAACGTTAAAATGAAAACACACAAAAAACATGTCAGGACATGTTTACGAGCAACGCTTTAACCCCGCCTGTGTACAATTGGACGTAGCTTTCTTTGGCCTTGAAGCAATGCTTAGAAGAATAACCTTTGGAGATGATGGGTTTAGAATTTTGTTTATCTGTATGTACATATGCCATTGAATCTCTGATGTGACTATGGAAACAAAATAGGTAGATAAAACAATGTGGGATGATAAAGCTAAATGCTCACCCGAGCATGATAGTTCTCCAATCCGTTTTCAGATGGCGCCACACAACATCTCGCCCAACATCCGTGATGGCGATGAACACTGCCCCGAGCGTTTCAACGTCACCGCTTAGACTGGTACCCCGCTCTATTATGGCACCGCTGCTCTAAGCCAATCATAGAGACGGGCGTACAACGCCATTTTCAGTACTCCCGGCAGACTGGTTCAAACTCAGGTATGTATTACATATGATATAATAAGCATTTCGTGTGACATTATTGATTAGATTAATAGATATTGATAATAAACCAATGCCACGTACAGTGGAATATCAAAGATTCAGTATATCGTATCATCTACACATCCATCAGTCAATTTTTGTGCAACGACTCGTTTTTCAATATTTAGAAAATAAATATTGTAATAAGAAAGTAATTTTATAAGAAATCTTCACGGATAACCAGCCAGGATCGCGTGAACGTCCATGACATTCGGTATGAGCGTGCACACTGGAGTTGGAACCAGTCCTACTTAATCATTAACACCTGTTGTCTTGTACAGGCACTGGTATTTTGCATAGTAGTGTGCTCGTACTCGTTTAACAATTCCCTGCATGCGGTTAATGACTTTAGCCTCATAAGTACTTAAGGAGAAGACCCTCTCTAGACTACATGAACTCAATAAGCTAATTTTAGTTTAAAGTGAATTTTATTAAAAAAATATTTTCAATAAGTATTTTTTTGTAACTATACTGTTTATTATTTACTTTTTTTACTGTCTTTCATGATAATACAGATTTAAAGCATCTCTTTATATCTAGGATCTTGATTTACAATCATTCTTAAACAAATTCAATATTTAAAATAATTATCTGACCCAGTTTTATGGAATTAGATACTTTAATTACAGGAACATGGACTATGTAACTGTTTCTGCGTATAAAGAATTTATCACTCAGATTTTAAATCTCTCTTTAAGTTAGTATAATTATAAAACTGGACATGCACCACTGGTATGTGAATTTTTAAGGTCACGTGTACGACAATGTCACCTTGTGAGTCGGCCATGCGTCTGCATAAGTGACCCCTCCCCACGCCGGTCACCTTGAGACGTGCACGTGCTCATTCCAAAGCAACCCCGGCCGACAGGAACGTGCGGGTCGTTGTTCTAGTGGCGGTCCTGGTCATCAATTTGTGTTCTGCGACTGGTATATTTCTCATACTTCTATTGCTCTTTTAATGTTTATTGTAAATATCTGATAAAACAGATAAAAAATGGTATATTTTAATATGAACAAATTATCTTAATTTTAAATAAAGGAGTTTGAAATAAAGGATATCATTTTATTGGAAACCACTCGTTCTCTGTGTGGTCAATTTGCACTGTTTAAAAATAAAGATTAAAATAATTAAATTTAAAAATTTAAATTTCTTCCCTAAGTGTCTTGGTCATGTGTTAACTTCTCTTTTAAAGTGTTCCTGCAAGTGTACGTTTTCCGATTTTCTTGTAGTTCATAAAAATGCATTGAATTCTCCAGAAGAGCGCGTGCGCAATCAAAGACTTCCGGGTGACCTGGTTCCTTACCACAACCGCGTGGAATTAAAACCGGATATCTACAACGAATTCGGATCCTGTTTCCCAACAGAAGGTTTGGTTGATGTTTACTTTGAATGCAGGACGGCTACCGACCTTATTATCCTAAATATCAATGGATATGAACCGTCCGAAGGTTCTGTCCAGCTCAGCTCGGCAGATGACGCTCCTGGTGTGCCAAGCGTGACCAGTTTCCGGACAACCAGACAGAACAGTTTTTATTCGTCCAGCTGAACTCAGCCCTGACAGCTGGATCCCGTTATAAACTGAGTATGTCTTGGACCGGTCATCTTTCTTCTACTGGCAGAGGCTTCTATTATTTCATTTATGAAGATGGCGGCCAGACGAAGTAAGTGCCCACGTAGGACCACTAAACCTGTATTTTTAATGTGTGCGCTATTAAACCGATGCGAAAAATCATAATTTCCGTGTTTTAAAATTTGTATTTTTAAAAGAAATGTTTTGGTCAACTTAGATAAACAGTATTAATTTAATTAACTAAGTTATTTATGTATAGCCCTGACATCTGTATAATAATATGTTACTTTACAACTGCTCTATTTTATCATTTACTTTTTTTATAATACTTTGATACATTATTTTGGTTTTTATTATTGTGATATACGTATATATTGTCTTCTTTCTCAAAGTGTTTTAATTACTATTGTTTTGTTCCTTTTAATTGTGTCATTTTATCACATTCATTTACTGTTTTTCTCTTTTTTTATTCCATTCCATTTCTATATCACTACATTTTCTAGGGTCATGGCGGCCACACAGTTTGAACCTAGATCCGCCCGCGCCGCCTTAAATTCCCTTGTTTTGATGAACCTGAGTACAAGGCGACCTATGACATCATACTGGTGAGAAAACCGACACACATCGCCCTGTCCAACATGAACAGCATCCGACAGGAGCCCAGGTAGGTACACTTAGCTGACTGACTGGTGATGTATTTAGCCCTCCATGCGCTCCGGTTAGAAGGGCCCTAATTAGACCTAGCTGTTCCCTGCATGGGCGCTACTAGATTTAGATAGGAATCGAAGGTGCAGATGCCACCAAGTCAAGCAAAGAGTCGTTCCAACCACCAGAATGCCCAGGGGAGCAAGGGAGAATAGCTGGGGAGACAGGACAGCAACAGCACCCTCAGGTATAACGCGGATACCGATACATCCGTTTACAGGCGCGAAAGCTTGGACAATGCCCGTCAAGAATCCCCCGCTCATTAACCTTCGGATACGTAAAGCCATTATCGTGCTCAGCACACCTAGCTGTATGAATTATGTTTGCATGATTGATAAAAGATACGGTCAACAGAAATCAGAAAATATTTTTGTCCCCAGCAGATATTTCAAAATTTGTTCTTCTCATGTTATAAGATATTTTAATTCGATGCTTCATGTCTGGTTTATGATGAAAACGGAGGGAAAGAAAAAACACTGATAGTCCTGTTTAAAAAAAGAAAGCATAGAAAAGCATTTGTTACAAAGGATATCTGATATTTAAACAGGAGTAAAATCGGCTTTTGAAGAAGTAAATTATGATATGAAAACACGCACGTAAACTTTATTACTGAAACTGACACTGAAAAAAAAAATCAAGGAATTTGTTTGTAAGGGATAAATGTATATCTTCAGACCTTATCAGAGTTAAGATATATATAATGTCTTTACAAGGCTTCTCGAAAACTAAATGGTTTGAATATATCTCTTGACTGTTTGACTCTGCAATTTTTTTAATATAGTTAACAATCAAGCTTTCCTATTACTATTGGTATAAATGTGCTCACAATGATATTCTTATTTCTGATTGGTCAATAATTAATTGTATAAATGTTAATGTATTTTATGTTGATATGTTAGCATACATCATGCAGCCTATGGCTATTCTGTAATCCTGACAAAATTTATTCAATGTTTTCGGCTTCATTACTTTTCTTGTGACACATGCAGACCCAACAACTACGTGGCTGACCTTTTTAACACCACTGTGAAGATGTCTACATATACCCTGTGTTTCGTGGTTTGTGTTGACTTCGAGTACAGAGTCCGTCAGTGCTAGTGGCGTCGTAGTGAAAACTTAATGATCCGTTTTCTGCTTTGTGAACCTACTTTGTCATTGCACATTAGAAAATACCAAATAATTTTCTGTTTCAATTTGTTTCTTTACTTATAATCTGTGTTGATAAATTACTCTCTCTCGTTTGTAGCCTAGTATATGTGATTTATTCTTTTGATAAATATTAATTTGGCAATTTAAAGTCGGATACATATGTATTAACCTAAAATATATATTATGTTATTATATTATATTAACATTAATAATTATATTGGTTATAGCAGAATTCTCTAAAAATTACCATTAGAAATATCATGATGTCAAATTATCTTCTTTTTTATCTTTTTATATTTGTTAAGACCAGAATCTGTGCGCGATCAGACGCCATCGAGTATGCCAGGTTTGCGAACCAAGTCGCCGCTAAAATTCTTGATTGGCTTGAAGACTTCACAGGCGTTCCATATCCGCTCCCGAAAGTCGGTAAGCGTCATTTTATACAAAGTAGATTAGCGCCATAATCCAACAAATGAAATTGTTCATTTCCTTGAGAGTTTACTCAAAGGGGTGTATTCGTATATCAGGCGTGTATCAAATTAAGATAGGGGGCCTAATCCCTTGAACCTTTTATAAAAACTAGAAGTTCGCACTCAGAGAGTGGAGACCTCCGCCAAGGTTCTTGTCTAGTTGTGTCTTTTGTGATTATGATTGAAAGAAATCTTTAATTTTACCCCGATCCATGCTTCCAAAACTAAAAATAGGCCAAAATCGTAACAAACAAATATAAACAATTGGAAAACATAAAAAAACATAGTTTGTTTATCATCCGTGAATTTTAAAGTTTGTTAAAGCTGAAGTTCCTTAATGGCGATAAGATTTTTGTTTCTGCTAGATCATATAGCGATCCCCCGAACACGTGGTGGAGCAATGGAGAACTGGGGTCTCGTGACGTATGGGGAACCAGCGCTACTCTTCCGCCCAGACCAGTCGAGTACCAGCAGCAAGCAAAGAGTAGGCTTGGTGATCTCTCATGATCTCGGACATGTATATGGTAAACGAATTTACGATATTCATATGAATAGGCCAATAACCGCTATATTAGGAGCATAGAGGTCAAAGTGATAAAACTATGGACTTGCTAAAGATAAAAGTTTTGTTGTTTATGGATATATAATTATTAATCGTCTCATAAACGGAGCCATTTGAATAAAGGTGATTTAAAATTTCTTGAAGGAACTACTTAAAGGAGAAATTTGGTCGTTGATACTTCAAATCAATGCGCAAGCTAAATATTTATATTTTTCATATGTGGAAGCATTTTAGTGTACAAATGTGACATTGTAAAATTGGATGATTAGCTAAACAGCAAGTGCTTTTTTTGTCAGTGGTTTGGAAACCTGGACACGTGCTCCTGGTGTTCCGAGATCTGGATAAACGAAGGCTTTGCTACTTGGTTCAACTTCCCTCCGACAGAGGGCGTGCTTGGCTGGCCGGCTGTGAGTTGAGTTTGTCATGGCGTTCAAAAGAATTCCCGTATATATCATTCACCTGACGTCCACTTTATACATATATTGCTGAAAGAAACATTTGATTAAATTAACATTGTTATGTCATATAATGACCGTCTCTTTAAGGTGAACACGTCTTCGTTCAAGAACAGAAAATGTATGACAATACAAACCAGTAAACAATGTTTTAGGCCTAAAGCCTAATATGCAGAGCACATTCATTGTCTAATTTTGTTGCTGTGAAAATAAAATACTTGTTACGTCACTTGATGAAATTCCTGATGTAAATGTCCATCTTCTTACTCAGCGTGAGCTCCAGGCTCTGGTTACTATGCAGCCTGTGTTGGCAACTGACGTCACCAACACGTCCACTCCTGTCCGGAAGAAGTTCATTACGTCACCGGGACAGGCCGGTCTCGGATTCGGACCTACCACTTATTCCAAGGTTAGTTATTGTTATTGATGTGTATAGCATTGGAAGCAGGTTTTCTGGTATCGGACTATCCCAAATCATATCAAAGCCCCGGGAACTTGAGAGGACAGCCTGCATGTTTTTTTTTTCAGCATATAGTATTGAAAGTATTATTCTTCAAATGTAGTATCTTTTTTATCAGTGACGCTAAAATGTTCATATATAAATGTTCATAAATCCCTGTTATCGTGATATAATGATACGTTTATTTGTCCACAGTTTTGGAACACACACATGCCCTTTTAGGGTCAATACCAAAAGATAGTGACATCACCAGGGTCTTTCTGTGTTCAGAAAAGCATATATTTTTAAGGATAATATTTATTTTGAAATGGGTATGTCGAAAAATAACAGTGGTGGACAAACTGACATAATGACATTCTCTGAAAACTGGTGATCTGCACGCCTATAAGTATTCAGACATGGCATATAGCACTGAATTAGTGATAGGGCGACAAATGCTGGAGTTCTCTTGCCAGATACTAATATTACGATACCATGATATATCGCGATAAATTCTGTTTCATTATCATGATATAGAAAAGTGATATCAACCCAAACCTAACCCGCTTCTCTGTACATTTCATCCAACATGCTTTCATGCTTAAGTTTAATTCACTTCATGTTCTGTCTTTTTCTTCACAGGGTGGGTCAGTCCTGCGCATGATCAGACAGTTTCTATCACCGGAAGTATACCGCAGAGCACTCAACGTAAGATTACAAAACATGAATTGTAATTTTTTAAAGGGACATATTCAGGAGCAATATTATGCTTTTTCTTTCACACTACCAGTTCAGTTTTGCTTTATAAAAAGGTTTCCGGGCAAAACCATCCCAGTACACGGTCTCAGTATAACCTCTTAAGCTTCTTATGGTTCTGCGTGTGAGTAAACATGGTCCACGTGTATCTGTTTACCAACACTAGGCCGCGTGACCGGAGGCCCAATTATGATCCCAAACAAGGAGTCGCCCAAACTGGTTCATACATGTACCTTTTTGTCCTTTGATATATCTCTGCTGGACCGACATTACGGTCCATGCACCGAATGTAAATTCATTTTAGAACCTATCGATTTGTGCGATAGGTCCAGGGGCCTCAGGTAAAATAACACACGCAGCTCGGTGTGTCTCCGTGTATCGAGTACATGAGCCACCGCAACATGCGATGATTCAGCCAGCGGGAACATGTATTACATTTTTTTTTGGGGGGGGGGGGGGAGGCAAAATTAGTCGGTCTATATCGAATTGTGGCCCGAACATAAACGTGCACGGTTGTGAAACATCGGTTGTAAGCTCGAAAAGAATACGGACAACGCGCTATACTCGTATATTGCACTAGCGATCGTACCCGGTCCATTTTTAACACTAGTGCATAGGAGTGAGCCAACTGTTTAAGGGCAATATTTTGGCATGTACCAGTTATGTTTCAAAGAGAAGACGCTGTTTTACATGTTGATTAAACATGCTTAATACATGAATAGGTCCCTTTAACATATTTTGCTAGTTTGATTAAAATTATATGCATAATTTAAGTGATTTTACTTATTATATTAGACTTTTACTATTTCGTCTTTTAATTGAGAGATATGTGTATATCGACTACATGAAGTTACAAATTCAAATGTGCATTCTTTGCCAGTGCTGAGTGGTGTTGGATAATGTCATCATAACAATCGAAGTGGTCACTATTGAAAAGTGATATATTGCGTAATCTAATAGTGTATTATAATATATTTTATTTTACAGCAATTTCTTGAACAGAAGAAGAACGACGTCGCTAACACTGATGATTTATGGGCCGCCGTCCAGGAGGTAAAAAAACTTCTGTTCAAATTTTATAAATAAATAATTATCGATAATAAACAGATGTACGTGATCAGTGAACAGTCAAATAATAAACACGTATGATTTCGATTTGGGGGTGGGGGGGGGGGGGGTGGGGGTGAGGGATTTAATGATATCAATATTTGAATGCCATCCAGATTATTTTCAAAGAAAACTAAAACCATAAAAAAAGTATCGTTCAGGAATTGATGAACGTTTCTGTATCTGTCTTGCCATGACCAGTAAATTAAAAAAAATGCCTTTGTTAAAAATAACTCTTTTTTTGTTGTGGCCTAAACGCACTTAATGTAATTTTATATTCAAATAAAATACAGTATAACTCCCCTAACGACCACCTAATTTTAGCGACCACGTCAAAATAAGGCCCCCTTTTTAGCTCAGCTGACTGAAAGTCATCTGAGCTATACCGATCACCCTTTGTCCGGCGTCCGTCTGTCTGTCCGTCCGTTAACCAAGTAACTGCAGGACCTGGAATCTTCTTATTTGAATTCCAGGGAGGTCCATTAAAAATCTCTTTTGAAACCTGAAATTAGTTCTCTGTTACCCATATCTTCTGAGCTATGGGGCTCAGAAGTATCCCCCAGAAAAAAAATGTTAGAAAAGCTCCAGCGTCTGAACAACTAATGCATTGATTACATGATTCTTTGAACGCATATTCATCATGGTGTTTTTCATCAGTTCCTCCAGACTGGTAGTGCCACCTGGATTTTCACGCATTTTTCTCTATTTTGAGACCTCCAGAGATGTGGTCTTATTTTAACAGGGCACAAATCGTAACCCTTTGACCAAGAAATTTCTTACTTTAAATCCGGTGAGTCCATGAAAAGTCTCCTCTGAAACCTGAAATTAGGTCTCTGTTACCCATATCCTCCGAGCTATTGGGCTTTGTAGTACCTCAACCCCCCCCCCCCCCCCCCCCCCCGCCCCTAGAATAATTAAAAATTTGATACAAAAGCTCCAGTATCTAAACAACTAATGCATAGATCACCATGAATTTTTCCTGCATATTCATCATGAAGTGTTTTATCAATATCTGCAGCCTTTGGCGCCACCTGTCTTTTTTTTTTAATTTTTACGCATTTTTATTTTTTTATTTTTACGATCTTCAAAGATGCAGTCGTCCATTAACACGGCACAAATCGTAACCAGTGGACGTGGAAACTTCTTAATAATCATCCAAATAGGACCATAAAAAATCTTAAAAATCCCAAAAGCTCAAGTATATGATCAACTAATGCATTGATCACTATGATTTGTTGCATGTGTGTTAATCATGGAGTGTTTCATTGGTTCCTGCAGACTGGTGGCACAAACCTGGATTTTTCAAATGTTTACATTTTTTACTCTATTTTTAGATCAGCTGACTGTAAGTCATCTGAGCTATAGGGATCACCTTTTGTCCGTCGTCCGTCCAGCCGACCGGGCGTCTGTCCGTTAAGGTCTAATCATCGTCAAAAATCATGAAAATTACATTTTTCTGAAAAACATCTGGTTTTATAGATGATTGCTATATCAGCGGTGTAAGTTGTTTCTCATTTTAGTTACTTTAGTCCTTAAAACTTCGCAATTTAAATTTATGGAATGTTCACAAATGAATAAAACTTAATACAGACACAAGTGTAAATATTTACTATCGCGGGAAAACCTGGATATCACACAAATCTCACCTTGCGCAAACCTTGCGGGGAGGTGGGGAACTGGGCAAAGGGCTGTTACTATAAGGGTTACTATACTTGTAACTAATTAGTCAGTTCTACCCTGAGTTAATTAGAGGACACCATCTGTTGATGTGTAATTAAGCGTGACTAGGCCTTCAGAGGCTATGTTTTTTCCCCTTATGCCCAGGTTTTTAAATTAGTCGTTACAAATGCAATGTACATCTGTCATATTTACCAACTAAATCCTAATTGTATAGTGTTAAATATGATGCGTTCTACACGATTTGTGGGATAAATAACTTCTCGGATAATCTTTGAGAAACGACAAAGGGATTTTTAGTAATACTGTAGACCTGTCAACACAACAGAATGCAATGATATAGTGATCAGGCTTTTTCGATTCAGTCACTGAATGCAAACAGTAACTTTGTTTGGTAGCTGTTGATTAGATGCGGTTATATTATTTTTTTTACATATCGCATGTCTTGGTGCAAAGGTGCGAATTACGCTCTGGGGGATCCCGGGAACCATAAACATATTAGTTATCGCCGGCAATGTCCAACGTTTAGCTGAAGTAAATGTAAATTCTTTTGCAGCCATGCAGTTAAGGTCTAATCATCGTCAAAAATCATGAAAATTACATTTTTCTGAAAAACATCTGGTTTCAGAGATGATTGCTATATCTATCTCTTCAAAAAAACATGTTCCTGGGGTTATATTGTATCAGTTAGAAAAATAAGTATTTTATTTCAGATGTCAACCCCACGTGGGGTGCAAACAGGACCAACTGTCAGATCGGCGAGAGTTAGCAGCGTGTCAGTTGCTTATTGGTTAACCATGCGGTCGTGGCGTTAGGCAAATGGTTGATTGACAGGCGTGGGGAAGCCGCGGTCAGTCAGCCGGGAAAGAGCTAATCTTTATTACCGACACTTACTAATTGCCACTAATTAATACAAACACGTCCCCCTATACGCCTAACCCAGAAGTAAACTGTACATCGTACTCCTCCAGTCGCCGAATAATGTCTTTGTCACTGCCCTAAAATATGTTAGTGTCACCCAATAATGGTCCTGACACCAAGAATATACCCAGAAATATAAATTTACCGATTGTTATTTCTGTAATATTGACCCTGCTATACAATATAACATTTTCTCCCAGGGTCCATCATTACATCGCCAAAACAATTACCGAATACATCGTTCCTTCTTATATAATATACACTATCCTCAAACTGAACGTCATGGGTCTAAGAAAAAAGAGTAGAATGAGCGAAGATAAAATTAGCTAATTGAACGAGAGACCGTCACATACAGCTGATCACAAGGTTCCTGTGTCCGTAACGTAACTACACAGAGATCACGATTCTGAGTCGTCAAGTGACGAAAACATGGAATCAGTTCAACCGGGAGTTCCAGAATCAGTCACCCACCGTCTGTGGCAGTGCGGCCATCTTGCTATATTGTTGGCTACCGCAGCATTGTGTGCCACATGCCGTGAAGGAATTTATCGTTAGTGGAGGATGAAGATAAACGCCGAGGGTGGTGCAGCAATATGGGACTGCGTTGCACGAATGAATTTTGTGAAAGGAACGCGGCACCAAGTTACACCACCACGTCGCCTGCTAACAAATTTTGCGAAGTGAACCGCGCCGGAGTCTTAGCTATGAGAGCGATCGGTAAAGGAAGAGCGGCCGCAGCACGATTTAGCGCGTTTATGAACATTCCTCCTCCCGTTTTATTCAACAGCTGGTTACAACATTCCAAGGTACTCTCTGAAGTGACAACTGAAGTGTGCGACAAACATCTATATCGGAGGTAGGACGATCATTGAGGGGACAACACGACTCGGCTGACTGCACGGTATCGGGGGTTGCATTTGTGTGTGGTATATATGTGGTATATATTAATGGTGTATATAAATCTAATGAGAGAGAGATATGTGATGTTTCTGCTAGCTATGTAGTGTTTCATGTATAATTGTGAGAGGGAGAGACAAGTTGTTAATTGGATTAGGGCATATGCATGGTAGTTTGAATGAGAGCGCAGAGTAAACAGAGTGATCGTTCTTATCAGTCACTTCACACCTGACGCGTGCCCCGGCGCGGTAGCCAATGACCTGATTACCGATGACCGGCCCCTCGGACCAGTAAGCTCCGCCTACTTTAGTTTGACAGTTCTCCAGTTGTCATGATGCCTAACAAAATCCCTTTTTTAAAATTGATAAACCATTAAATTTTATAATTTATATATTGAAACCTATTCTCATCGGAACATTTAGTGAAAAAATACAACTGTCACTTGCGCTTATATCCCTGTTTTCCACTCAAAACGAACCTTCTCTTCCCAAACAGTTTTTGGCCGTTTTCTCAAAACAGTATTTCAGTAGACTGTACGGTCTTCAGAGCGATATTTCTGAAAAACCATCGAATATAGAGTCTTCAAATTTTGAATATAGGTAAATCAACAAGTATTCTAAAATGCGATTTTTTTCTTTTTCCTATATCGTTTTTAGTATAGTAGAAATATGTTATTAAAACAAAATAAATATTGTAAACATCACACCTTTTTTAAAAATTTAAATTTAATTATAAAAAAAAGACTTTAAATATATAACCAAAAAAACGCCTGGAGATATTTGTATGTTGTTTCAAATTATACTATTTCCACACACATACCCTATGCCAATTTTGAGATATATCCAATTAAAAAAAAATTATTTTAAATCATTTCAAGTTTTAAATTTTCTAAGTGGACACTGGTACACTTTTTAAATATACCTCATCTGATAGAGAATTTTCTGAGGATTCTAAATATATACACATCACTGTGTCTAAAATTATTATTAATATGAATTCTAAAGCTAAATTAACCCAAGGTTGTTTGACGATGATTAGACCTTAACAGGGCACAAATCGTAACCGCTGGACCTGGAATCTTCTTACTTTACATCCAGAGAGGTCCATGAAAAATCTCCTTGGAAACCTAGAAATAGGTCTCTGTTACCCATATCCTTCGAGCTATGGGGCCCCAAAGTACCCCCCCCCCTGAATAGTCAAACATTTCCTACAAAAACTTCAATATCTCATTAACTACATCACTGATAGTCATGATTTTTGGCATACATATTGATCATGAGATGTTCCATCAGTTCCTGCAGACTGGTGGCGCCACCTGTATTTTTCGATTTTTTAAGAATTTTTTTCTCTATTTTTGAGACCTTTAAAAATGTGGACATCTGTAAACAGGGCACAAATCGTAAAGACTGGACCTAGAATCTTCATTCTTGACACACTGAGGGACCTATAAAAAGTCTCCATGGAAACCAGAAATTAGGTATCTGTTACCCATATCCTTTGAGCTATGGGGCCCCAAAGTACCCCCCAGAATAGTGAAATATTTAATCCAAAATTTTAATATCTGATTAACTACATCACTGATGGTCATGATTTTTGGCATATATATTAAACATGAGATGTTTCATCAGTTTCTGCAGACTGGTGGCGCCACCTGTATTTTTCAAATTTTTACAATTTTTTCTCTATTTTTGAGACCTTTAAGGATGTAGTTATCTGTCAACAGGGTTCAAATTGTAAAGACTCGACCTAGAATCTTCATTCTTGACACACAGGGAGACCCATGAAAAGTCTCCTCTCCATGGAAACCTGAAATTAGGTCTCTGTTACCCATATCCTTTGAGCTATGGCAATCCAAAGTAAATCTCAGAATAATGGAAAATTTGATACAAAAGCTATAGTATCTGAACAACTAATGCAGAGATCACCATAATTGTTTGTATGGATATTGGTCATGGAGTGTTTCATCAGTTTCTGCAGCCTGGTGGCACCACATGTATTTGTTCGGGCTTTTTTTTCGATTTTTTTTTCTATTTTTAAGGCATTTAAAGATATGAACATCTGTTAACAGGGCACAAATCATAACAACTGAACATAGAATCTCCATTCTTTACACACAGGGAGACCCATGGAAAATCTCCATGGAAATCTGAAATAAGGTCTCTGTTACTCATATCCATTAAGCTGTATGGCTCCAAAGTACCCCCCAGAATAATGAAAAAATTGATACAAAATCTCCAGTATCTCAATATATACAACACTGATGCTCATGAATTTTTATATACATATTGATGATGACGTGTTCCATCAGTTTCAGCATACTGGGTGCGCCACCTCTATTTTTTTCAAATTTTTACGAATTATTTTCTCTATTATTGAGGCCTTTAAAGATGTTGTTATCTGTCAACAGGGTACAAATTGTAACAACTGGACCTAGAATCTTCATTCTTGTCATGCAAGGAGGCCCATGAAAAGTGTCTGTGGAAACCTGAAATTAGGTCTCTGTTACCCAAAACCTCTGAGCTATAGGACTCCAAAGTATCCCTCAGAAAAATAAAAAATCTGATACAAAAGCTGAAGTATCTGAACAACTAATCCAGAGACCACCATGCTTCTTTGCATGGATATTGACCATTAAGTGTTTTTATTAGTTTCTGCAGACTAGTGAAGCCACCTGTATGTTTTTTAAAGTTAACGCAGTTCGCAGTTTTTCTCTATTTTTGAGATATATTAATACAGACACAATCTCAGCCTGTTGGTTAACCTGTTTGATGCTTCAGTTCAATGGTTATATACTACCATTCAGATGATAAAATTTCCTTTTGCAAATCTCTTCCCAGTCAGCTGAGCGTCATGACCCATGGGTCACTTGTTGAGACTTTCAAGGATATGATGTGGTTGTCTGTTAACAAACTCAAATCGTAACCATTGGACCTAGAAATTTCTAACTTGACATTAAGGGTGGAAGGGATGAACGGTTTTTGTAGGGGTTCTTTCAACAACCTTTGTATTGCAGTCAAAAGGTTCTTGAGGGTTCTTTAAACGGTTCTCTTGATTTCTTTATATGGATTTTTGAGTCCTTTGTAGGGTTCTAAAATTTTGGTTAATTACATATGGGGTTCTTTAAATGGTTCATTTAAATAACACAGGGAATATATTCTGATCAAAGGACTTTTTTTCAGATAGTTTCTGTAGATATATTAAAATATTTATTCAAAATGCAACTTAATGTCTTTATGCTTTCTTATACGTGTAATAAACATGCATGGCATCATCAAAGTACTTCTTCTTAGCCGCTGTGAGACGCCATTCACAAGACTCTGCCTCGTCTCATTTGCGATCAGATAAACTTAATGTGTTTGGAATAACCCCCCCCCCCCCCCCATATTATTCAGAAGTAGGATATAAACAAAAACGAACAGCCTGTATATCATGGGATCAGCAATTTCTGGTTTTTGTAAATAAAAATTCAAAGTTCTGATTGTTTTAAGCTAATATACATCAAATGTCAGAAGGGGTCCCTTTAATCTTATTTTCTTTTTTAATGATTAAAGTTTAAGTTAGATTTTATATATACTGTGTATGTGGAGGGTGGGGGTGCAGAACTGCGAGGGTAGGGGGCATTATCCTATCAGTGAAAAGTTTACTCTAGTAGAACTAAATTATTACGGTTTTTCGGTATACAGATACAAATTCAGACGAACCAAATCTTTTTCAATTATACAAAATATTTAATATACATTTTAAAGATGTAATAATATAACAATTATAATATAAGACAATATAACATAATTAAAGTATAACAAAAGTTTATAACAAATTTTACTTAAAACAGTGTATCGAAAAATGAACATATGCAATCGTGTATTTCAGAATAAACAATCGAGTATTTATGCTGTGGTGTTGTGTGTATATCATTTGTGTCGCATGAACAAAAACTAAGGTTATCTAATGTTGTGAAAGTGTCATGTAATATGTCGCTGTTTGATGACCATATGCTTGTAGTGTCTGTGTTGATGCTGATGTTGTCGACGGATGATGTGGAACTGTTTTTTCTGTCTTGATTTATTTGAATATCTTGCAGTTTCTTCTTTGTGTTTTCTCTTGTTTTTATGTGTCTTTTTGTGCTTGTTTTCACTTCTGTTTTGGTTTTCATGCTTTTGTTTTCTGTGTGACTCTTCTTTTGGTTAAACACTGGAAATATGATAACATCATTTAAGTATTATAATAAAAATGAATCAAAACAAGATAAAACACAAAATTACATTTTAATTTTTCCCCCTATCTTAATATCAAGTTAGGAATGACCAGTTCTTAATAAGTTGAGATTATACAAAGACATGCATGGGAAAGCTTATGTCATGAAGTGTATTTAGCTTTACACAGAGTAAGACTTAAACTGACATTATTAAATTAATAGCCTATGTTAACAATAGGGAAAATCTACCGGTAGACTGTTTATTGATGAAAAATATACACAAGTGGGTCATTTACTGTTACTCCTATATATCCAGTTTCACATTCATTACTTATTACTAATAACGATACCATGATACCTCCATGTCAACTGTTATAATATATATGTGTGTGTGTGTGTGTGTGTGTGTGTGTGTGTGTGGATACTTTTGGATTGTCGTGTAAAATTGCATAGTATTAGTTCAAGGCGAATGACTTATGCTGAGTACAGCAGAGATTCACTATCAAGACAAGGACCAAGACTTTAAAAACTGCATGCTATTTGTACTCACGTGTTAATTTAGCCACCCAGAGGAGAAATCCCCCAATGTTGAAATGCTGAGGCATAAATTTGGTCATCTACAAAGAGTAACAGAAAATTATTATGATAAGTGATATAATAATGATAACCATTATAATAATAATAATAATAATAATAATAATAATAATAATAATAATAATTTATTATTATTATTATTATTATTATTATAATTCATTATAATTATTATAATAAATAATAATAATAATAATAATAATAATAATAGTAATAATATATGGACTATACTGATCACCGACATTGTGTAATAAAAATGTTTATCAGTGTTTCATTTACGTTCGGAACATTTTCCCGAACAGTTAATTTTTGTGTGGACAATACTCCCTCCCCTTCCGAAAATACTCGCTCTGCTCCTATATTCATGGATCTGCCATGCACTGTATATACTGAGATATATTACTGTTATACTAATACTTCTTTTTTTAAGTATATGCCAACCACTCACATCTCCCAAGTGACAGATTTTGAAAGAAAATGTGTGGCCATGCACTTCGTTCTGTATAGGCCAGAACCTAATTTACCTTAAGAGACACTTATTATTATGATTTATATAGTATTATTCATACACTTAGTTATAACGTTAGATTATTGACATTAATTAAATATGGTTCACAACTATGAATACAATATTTATGTCATAATAAGGAAAAATTACAGAAATATATATAACAAAATAATATTATTAATAATTGCAGACTCACACCAGCGGCAGTAATGCCTAATGGTGTACTATACGGCTGTAGTCTAAATATTTATAATTACTAAAACTATCTAGGCCTATATTAAGACCTGGGCTAGTAATACTAATAGCATACTATAAGTCTATTGAGTATTGCCATTGGCTAGCATGATCAAAGTTAAAACATAGTCGAAGATATTAATTATTATGGGACGTTCAAACATGCAGAATCAGCATTACTTACATTTGTTTGGGCTGCGTGTCGTTCCTGCACGTCTTGTTTATCAGATGTATCTCGTGCGAATGACGTGAATCGTTAGAAACCGACTTTTAAATGCGACAGCAAACCCAGCAACAACGTTCGAAAAGTTATGACAGATATATAGCAACGACGTTTAATGATGTAACTTCCGTCCATATTGAAGCCAGTTTGAGAAAGTTTTGGTTGACAGCCAATCAGCTGGCGATTCATTCGATTGTTGAAGTCATGGCAACGACATATTTTTACAGACATTCTGTACCGGGTGACCCATGAGTTCCCTGCACTGCTTAACCCTTTGTTACATTTTATCATATTTTATGCTCCGCAAAGTAAATATTATAGTTTCGGCGGAAAGTATAAACAAAACATATTCATGACCGGATACATAGGACCTATATACCTAAAATACTCCTCTCTCTCTCTCTCTCTCTCTCTCTCTCTCTCTCTCTCTCTCTCTCTCTCTCTCTCTATATATATATATATATATATATATATATATATATATACATATATATACATATATATATATAGGCCCATATAGTAGAATGAATTCGGTCGTTAAAGCATTCGCTGATTAAAAAAGAAAAAAAACCCTAATCGATTATTTATAAGTAGGGGAAATCCGTGTAATTTGGACCACTGTGTAATTTGAAACACCCAAAATTTCCATATTTGGAAAAATAGTACCAACACGAGGCAAGTTCGTCACTGTAGCATCGACCATTTTGAAGCATACAAGAACGATGCAGGAACGCTAGGTGCAAGTTTTGGCGAATATTCAACTTGAAGATGTTAATTTCATAGTTTGTTCTTATTTTCCATGCATATAAATATCGAAATATTCTGACTTTTATTCAATGAAGATCCCATCATGTCCCAACAATACACAGCTTTATAACATGGGTCTAGAACTGGCCAATTTGATTTTGGCTAATAATATGTAAATACGCTCAGGGTCAAAATCTGCATATCGACTTGCTGTGTGTAATATGGACTAGGCTCTTTAATGTAATATGGACCGGTGGTCCAAATTACACACAGGTGGTTCATTTTACACATCAAAGGAAAATATCATTCGCTTTATTTCTTTCTCCTAGATTACATTGATATTGTCTTAAGGGCTGGGTAATTCAATGTGCACGTATATGCGCATATGCGTGAAAAATCACTCATATGATTTTGTTACTGTGGTGTTTCCATGTGTCCGTCAGTGTATATGCGTGAAAATCGCCACAGGATTCGGCGTATAATGACGTTTCTTCAGCTTCTTATTGTGGAAGGCCTGCTCGATCCACTGTACAAATATATAGGCCTACGTCTGCCAGTTCACGCATGTACGCATATACGGGCACATGGAAACACACCTATTGTTTCACGCGAATATACGCTCATAGGCATATACGCGCACATGGAAACATACCTTTACACAAACAAAAGCACATTTAAAGGGCTAGTAGGCCGACTAGCCGACATGACTACGCGGGTATCCAGGAAAGCAAAAGGCAAATATGGCAAGTGGGCATCCGACGGCATATATATATATATATATATATATATATATATATATATATATATATATATATATATATATATATATATTGTTACAGGTGTCTCTTTTATTGTGCGATGTTGACATTCTGATTCGTGTGGCGCAGGCTTAGGGCGTTGCTATGGCGTGTAGAGACACAGCGCTCGGTGTAATCCGTACTAGTTGACCTCTGAGGTGTAGAAACACAGCGTTCTTTGTTCTAGTCTGGAATGATCAGGTCTGTTCTTTTGGGCGCGTGTGTATTATGTATTGTTGTGTTCTTTGGATTGTTCGTGAAATAGAAGTTTCTGGGCTTTGGGTGAAAAAGTTATAAATAAGGTGTGTGTTTAGAGCCGAGGGGAGAGAGAAATATTCCATCGGAGACGGAAGAGTGTGAGTCAGTTTGTGGACCTTTCCGATAATTGCAGCACTGATAGATATTCTTCGAACTTTGTAACAGATTTTATTCAGTCTTCAGTTTGCCTTTGGACTATTACCAGAACTTCACTTTTGGATTACAACAGTTTGAATTCGGGATTGAATTGGACTCTTATTCTCTGAGAAGATTTACGTGAACTGTTCATCTGGATTATATGTTTTAAAGGACTTGTTGAGTTGTGACAGTGGTTGAATCCAGAATCAAAGCCTAGGATCCGGACACTCTGGTACTGTACAATTTATTTATTATACTGTGTAACTGTATTAATTTACTGTTATGTTGTTACACTGTGTAATGGTATTGATTTAGTGTATTGTAATGTTAGGATTGTTTAAAGAATAAATTATAATTATTTGTTAACAAAAAACCACCGACTTCTTTATTCATTCCCCTAGACATATCACACCGCCTATTGTTACAGAATCTGACTTTTATTTATCTCCGTAACAAAATTTATGCTCGTCACGACTACCTGATCTGTTGTTATTAGTTACGTAACAATATATATATATATATATATATATATATATATATATATATATATATATAGACGCATATATGGGGTTGATATTGGGAGGGGGTATAGTCTATTACAGTCCTGTACAGGAGAGTATACTAATTGCACACCCATTGAAGAATAAATAAGAAAACATGTCTGGCTTTTATGTCAGGTGCATGTTCTTCTTCATGCATATATAGGTAAATAAGTGTGTTAAAATAACATTTCCGTTTTTGAAGTGGATTTTAACTTGAAATAAAAATGTTAATTGTAACTGCAGTATTACGTTCAGTCTTGTTTAATTTTTGCCTCCATGAAAGCTGTATTTACAGTGAATATTATCGACGATTTGTGTTTTATAACTCTTTTTCCTTTATGATAAACTGGAAAACATGTTTGGCTTTTATGCCTAGATATGTTTTTCTTCATTATTGGTCACTTAAGAGTATAAAATAATATTTCTGCTTTTGAAGTAGATATTAACTTTATTTGAATCTGTTGAGGTAATGGTCCATATTACACTTTTATGTGGTCCATATTACATTAAGAGTGTGTAATATGGACCAGAATTAATTATTTTTGTCACTGACTTTAAAGTCGGTAATATTAATTTTGCAAGTCTACTTTCACAGTAAAGTGTTCTTGTACCAGGTTCCTCAATAAAAATGATTTTACAATTTTTATATGATTTATATATTTAAAATTTTCAAAGATTTTCTTTAAGGGGTCCAAATTACACGGATTTTCCCTACATTCTCTATATTTTAACCTGAAATAGATGCATGTATATAGATTTAGCCTATCACTGAAATACTGACCGAGCAAATGTAATCTACGCAAACATATGTACATCATGCATGATATCGTGCACGCTGACAGGTCAAGGTAATGGCCGGGTTGTTTAATTGAATGCTGCACGCTGTTTCTTACCCATGCAGTCATTCTTATAGCCCATCTCCGACCGTGAAAAATATCAGTACCACCCGCTCCTCGGCTGTGATTCAAACGATCTCTCGACTTTGTAACAGTTAAGGTGCTTTTCCATAAGTGGGTAGTCAGTATATATATATATATATATATATATATATATATATATATATATATATGATGTCACCAGACAACAGGTGACAATATGTACGGTGTTTTGTATCATAGTTTAACGAAGTCTGTTCTCTATTGATATTGACGTGAAGCGTCATCCTAAAGCGTTGACAGGTCTTGATTGTATATATATATTGTGTATTCTTGTATGAAATCCCATCGGCTATCAGCTGATTTATCCGTGTCACGCATCGTGTGTGGGTCGCCATGGTGACGCTGACAGTCAAACTAGGTCACATATGTCCTTATATGGGACACTTGAGAAATAAGCCAATCAGAGAACCGGATTGCCGTACACAGTGAACAGGCGATTGTGACGTCAGACTTCAAGAAGAGACGCTGAATGTTGATTCAGTTGGGTCTTGAAGCTTGAGGTGGCAGCACGCACGCACGGGAATAGGAACATTGAAACGCCAGGAACGGCATAGAAGCAAGCTTCTACATGAGGCAAGGACCCAGCTCATGAGAACTCAGCCGTGCTGCCGACAGAGCTTCGTATTGGCGATAAAGTGAAAGAGCGCTCGTCACCTGCCGGCCTAGTTCAGCTTGACCTAGATACATAACCGCCGTAAGCCGTGAAACCATTGCTACACGAGCAAGGTCAAGGACTCTAAGCTCTACGTAAACAAAGAGCGCTATTGCATTCATGTGAACGTAAACCTACCCGGGTCGCTGACAAGCAAGATTAGTTGAAGATCGCTAAACTCAGAAAGACTAGATCTATATGGTGCTAACCATACGCTAGATTCTACCCAAAATAGTAACCAGAGATCTCTGAAGGAACTGGACTTTATGGTTTTTATACAAACCATGGACTCAGTAAATATCCTGTAATTTTAATGTGAAGAACTGTCGTATTGACACATCAACGCACACACTCACATTTGTGTCTCTGTAAGTATTGTCTTGAATTATATTTGTGAATTTATCCTGATGTCTCATAGTTTCTATTGATCTGGGTGTATGATTGTCTGGTATTTTAATACACGTCCTTAAAAGAACCTGGAAATGTCACCTGTAATGGCCGGGATCTAATTTCTTGATGAGTGAAATCAAGTGGCGAGCGTAAACCCATCGTATGGTTTTATAGGATATATCCGTTGTAAAGTTTTCACGTTAAGTTAGGGGTGACATATATATATATATATATATACGACCCGACACCTTATATTCTAGAAAATTGAAAATTCAAAAAAGTTTATGTAGCGTGCCTGGCTGCATGCACAATAAACAGCCGATCACAATACAACGGTCACTGAACAGTAATTTAACCAACTCGGCAACATTCGGCAAACTATATAAACCAATTAAGCCTATGAGACCAGGCAGAATATCAGAAAATGTGCATTTATAAAGTTCTGGAGGCAATTTAGTGATAATGCATGGCACACAGTCTATACAGGGGCAATGAAAGGTGCTGAATCCAAATCTGCTGTATGCCCAGCTAATGGACCAAAATGCTTCAAAATTGTTGGTTTCCATGGCAACCTGTGTTTATTATCCAGTAATTCTTATGTGTAAATAAATGGCCATTTATGTTGATTTTAAACATAAAACATTTAAACAAACACTTAAATGTAGCAAATTAATATACTTTTCCAGCAAGATCAGTTTTCTGACACTGCATAATTTACATATACTGTATGCAAAATTATTCAAATTTTATGGATAAATTTAACACTTTGTCCAAAAACTAATCTTCAAATCCCTCCTCCCTACAAAATATTACTTCCTTCAGCTAACATTTTATCCTGGTAAAAGTAAACATTACTGAATAAAAAACTAAAGATTGTTTTAACATTCTTCTAATATTTGCATACTTATGAATATTCATAAGACCATACTTTCTGCTAGTTACAGGCCAGGATATTTCCACATCCCACAAGTATATATTTCCGTATAAAGTTTCCTCAAAATGTACAATGCTCCTAGGTTTTTTATATGTTGATCCAATCCAAAAATTATCTTTTTTTTTAAGTTTTATAGATTTTTTATAATGAAAATGTGCATATTTTGTATAAATTTGCATAATTTTAAAAGAAATTACCCAGCTAATAATGATCAATTTAAACATAATTTTTATAGTGGTTTAAAGAAAAAGTTGCCTGCAAGTGTCTTTCCATTTTCCCCTAAGGTAAATCTAATTGTATATTAAATGTAAAACCTTGTGGATCTGAGAAACAGCATTACAGGGATGGTGTTTTTGTAATTAATTAGTTTAGGTAGCGTGGCTGAAATTACAAATGCTCTTCCATGCATACGACAGACAATATGGACTAAGGCAGATAAAATGTAATTAGTGGCCACAAGAATTTATTCTCAAGGAACTACAAAAGTACACAAAGATACATGCTTTGTCTGATATTACATAAAGTGTATAAATATGTACCTATACGAACCCTAATCTGGCTGTCTAGGTGTTCGTTGGTCCCTATATTCTCAGCTTCCTTTGAAAAGATAAGACTGACCAGAGAGGCTCCGAGCCCGATTGGACAGGCACCACACGTCTACAGTGTTTGGTGTCCAAGAGCAAGGGAGAGGGCTGTACTGGTACATAGTTCATGTATCAGTCATTCTAACATGTATCGGCAGCTATGTCGTCATTGGTCAACCCCAGAGATCTCCCCTGGAACCAATGATGTCATAGGGTATTTCCTTAGTAACACCAGGGTGGAAGGGGGGAGGGGGGGGGGGGGGTGGCATTCGTGCACACAAGGTTGTCATGTGTGTGTGCGCGCCATTGATTCTAGTTGCATACCGACTACATATTTAACAATACGACTTATGTTATGATTAACCATTTTTGCTTTTTTTTTTTTGCATTCCTTATCTACAAAGTTAGCCAATTATGAAAAATCACCTATTAAAGACGCCAACCTGCGCTGTCGCTTCACAAGGAAACGTTTAGAAAGTTGAAAAGCATGCATGTAATAAGCTTAACTAAAATCTTCCATTCTCCCTTACCTCAATGCACATAATTTTCTGTCATTGTAACATAATGGACAAAAATATCAGCATGTCCTTATTCTTACCAAATTCCCATGGCACGGGCGGCCTCTGGTGTAACGGTCTATACTATAGTGCTTAAGTTTGCTTTAAATATTTTCTTTAAACACTCAGTGGGAGTAAAAAGCATATCTCAGATCTTCGCATTATAAATATCGCAACTATTTGTATCCATACGTCTTCCATGAAGATAAACAAAATCACTTTCCTGAGAGTTCCCGCTGTCCATTTAGGAATGTAAGCTAGAGTTTCCTATTTCCAGGTCCGGTCAAAGTATAGGCCCATTGTGTGGCGTCAAGAGTGAGCAGGCACTTAAAAGTTTAAATATTGCAAGGCAGCAGAAAGTTTCAGCAAAAAAATATATGTGAGGGTGCATACAATGTTTATAGCAGTTGGATGATAAACAAACACCTAATAAATAAAATAAATTAATAAAAACAAAATAGCAGGGTTGGCAGTTTTTGTTTATGTTGGAGGCGATTCAAAGTAGGGGCCCACTCGAAAATTCGAAACTTGTTTCCGTCCAGGAAAACCGGTTCTAAATGGTTCGCCTTGTATATATAAGCTGACGGTTTCGGTTTTGAAAAATGGACAAATTCTGATAACATCGCATCTGATTTAATATAATGAAATGAATTAATGAAGATTATCAAAGAATATCAAGAATATTATCAAAGGTTTGAGAAAATCATGACTGGGCTTTATGAGACCAAGTGAGAACTTTATTATTTGCTATTATGATGAAAACAAACTGTTTCTCTGTGTCCTATAACATACCCACGTGTCAAACGACATGGACATACATGATACGTGTGTCACGTCACACCATTTGTCTACAGGGTTAAAGCAGGGAATATTGAATTCAAACACTTTCAAAAGAAGGTTTATACCACAATCATTGCTTATTTAACTCTAAAATGCATCAAAAGTATCCATTAATATAATAAATAGCAAAATTGTTCTACTTTGGGCCTTCACCGCCATGATGCCAGTAAAATCACTACGGAGATGGTTTCGCAGTTTCGCCAAAACCAGTTTCCGTTTCTCAATTATTAAGTGAAAGGTTTCCCGGAAGTGGCCGAAAACAAAACCAGTTCCGAATTTTCGAGTGGGCCCTTGGATATTCGTTTATGGGAAAAGGCTCGACAGGTTGCGACATCTAATGGCCAGTTTTAGAGGCTGCAATATATTCCCATATTCCGTGAAAATGAGATGCCCAACACCCTGTTTTCCTGGAACAAAATAAAAGTGCAGGAGGCGAGCTTCAGTTTGATGTATCGCATGATGCCTAACGCTCGATAGAAAAAAATACAGGGCCCCAACATGTGCACTTTATATGATAAGATAAAAGACCTAGAAATACGCCCCTCTAACCTGAAATATGTTGCTGAGGAGCAAAAGAGGCCTTACTGTTAATTATAAACAATACGTTTTTGAAGTATCCCATCGGTTTTTCGCTATTCTCACGAAATTTACCAAGGAGGATTATACTAAAACAACTGACGTGCAATCATATTTCTATGAGATGTTTACAAATCTTTATGGTAGATAGTACAAATTCCGTTTTAATCAATGAACAGACGACGTTGAAGTGAGTTTCAACCATTTGTTTTATCTCACAAGTATAAGACACATAAACAGATGTACCATTTGTATATTCATATCATTTGCCTTTTTTTACATTAGTTTGATTTTTGTAAAGTTTCCAATTTAACTGGATTTAAACATCTTTCCGTTTGTCTCCTTGATCTCTTGTTTATATGTTATTATGTTTACCTGCTTTCGTCAACGAAAACAAAAACTAGAGACAGTGTTATTGACTAATCAAGGAATTATTTCAATCCCTGCTGTAGGTATTTTGATCGCGTGCTCAGCGGTGACGTAGATTGGTACCCTGCTCTATTATGGCCCTCAGCCAAGCATAGAGACAGGCGTACAACGCCATCTTAAGTACGCCCAGTTGCATTTCCTGACTTACCTGTAGGCCTAAAGATAAACGCAAGTGGTCAGATCTGTCAAGTCCGAGTACAAGTTTTCTCTAAAAGGGGGAAAGACGTGCTGGGGAATTATTGATGAAAAGGCCAACAAAACGTTTTTAACAGAAAAGAAAGATCACAACTCAATTATAACGGTAACAGGTAATTTACTAAATTATAATGTTATAGTTTATCTGAAAGTGATATATTTTATAAAACTGTGCTTGGAGCTTTGTAGAAAAATAATGATTGTTTTCAAGGTTTGTATAAAGGAGATGCATCCCCATAACCCCCCTAATGAATCCAGCCCCGGGAGTGTGTCTTTCAGGGTTGATAGCAGCCAGTTGTTAAAGAATGCCCCCGACTTTCACTAATGACCTTATGAATAAATAAACACGTAAAATAAATAAACGTTGAGTTCAGCTTCCAAAACCTCATTTTAGCTGATCTGAATCTGCCTAAAAAATACAAATGTGATAAAAATGTACAATTAAATCTGCATATACACCAGCAATTGAAATGAAAGGACAATGAATATTGAATATGGATTGATTGAATGCTGGCTATTTCAACTAAGTATATATCAGCTACGTTCGCCAAAGCTATCTCACATAATGTTCCCTAATAAACATGGAATTAAACGCATTCAACTTAAGTTGGCCATATAACAATAAAGCCTGCTAGATGTAAGAGCACACTTCAACTAGACATTTCTTGGCACCGCAGGTGCCAGAGTATCCCCAGACATAGTAGCCCCCCCCCCCCCCTTTAAGAATAGGCTCCTGTGGCCTTGACCTTTGACCTTGTGGCCCCAAAATTGATATTGATCATCCACTTTAATATATAAATCAATAGAGGTCTAGATTTATTGATAGGCCATATATAAGTCAAGTTTGAAATCCATATATTCATCCAAGCTTGAATTATCATCTCGGGAACAAATTTTTGGACAGATGGCTCCTGTGACCTTCACCTTTGACCTTGTGACCTCATAATTGACAGGCGTGTTCCTCTATTGGCAGGGGAAATGTATGTGCAAGATGAAATGTCTAAGATGAAATGTTTGGCTGAAAATGCATCCACAATCTTTTTAAAGCTGTGTCCTGTGATTTTGACCTCTGACCTCATGACCCCAAAATCAATACGGGTCTTGCTTTTCCAATGGGACATATACAAGTCAAGTTTGAAATCTTTACATCAATAAAAGCAGGAATTATCATCCAGATATAAATTTTTGGACAGATGGCTCCTGTGACCTTCACCTTTGACCTCGTGAACTCAAAAGTGATAGGGTTCTTCCTCTCTTGGCAGGTTAACTATATGTGCAAGATGAAAGGTCTGGGATGAAATGTTTGGCTGAAAATGCATCCACATCTTTTTAAAGATGTGTCCTGCGACCTTGATCTTTGACCGCATGACCCCAAAATCTATTCGGGTCTTGCTTTTCCAACGGGACATATACAAGTCAAGTTTGAAATCCATACATCAATAAAAGCAGGAATTATCATCCAGAAACTAATTTTTGGACAGAGGGCTTCTCTGACCTTCACCTTTGACCTTGTGACCTCAAAATTGATAGGGGTCTTCCACTCTTGGCAGGTGAACTATATGTGCAAGATGAAAGATCTGAGTTGAATTGTTCGGCTAAAAATGCATCCACAATCTTTTTAAAGATGTGTCCTGTGACCTTGATCTTTGACCTCATGACCCCAAAATCTATTCGGGTCTTGCTTTTCCAATGGGTCATATACAAGTCAAGTTTGAAATCCACACATGAAAAAAAGCGGGAATTATCATCCTGAAACTAATTTTTGGACAGATGGCTCCTGTGACCTTCACCTTTGACCTTGTGACATCAAAATTATATAGGGGTCTCCCTCTATTGGCAGATGAACTATATGTGCAAGATGAAAGGTCTGAGATGAAATGTTTGGCTGAAAATGCATCCACATCTTTTTAAAGATGCGAGTCCAGTGACCTTGACCTTTGACCTCATGACCCTAGAACCTTTAGGGTTCTTACTTTAGTTGTTGACCATACATAAGTCACGTTTGAAATCCATAGTGCTATCAACACTGGAGATATCATAAGAGGTGTGTGATTTTCACCAAATATGGACACATTAAAGGTCAAGGCCACTCTCATGGTAAAGGTCATGACCCAAATGTAAATAGACCTCATCCCATAACCCATCTCTCTACATGTGCATAATATGAAAGAAATCTGTCCATTAGTTTTTGACTTATACTGCTTACAGTACTGCCAGGTGGCAATTATTGGGTATTAAAAGGCGTAAAAACAAGAAAAGGATAATAGGTGGCGCCACCAGTTTCTGGTATATCACAAGGCTATCCAAGATCTTCGGTCACCTTGATTTTTGGACCAGCCCATGCAAGCTTACTTGAGATATTTAAGAATTTGTGTTATTTTCAGCAAAAATGGACCTAGTCAAGGTCAAGGTCACTCTCCTAGCATAGGTCATGACCCCATTTTAAATAGGCTTTGTCCCCTTACCTATATCTATAAATATGAAAAGTATGAAAAAGATAAATATTTTTTTAGTTATCCCGCTCACAAGGTTTTTCTGCGGCGGCGGCGGCGGTGGCGGCGGCGGCGGGACCGTCGTGAAACCATAGTATCCCGACTTTGTCTGGGGATACAAATAGAAACAAGCATATTCAAGAAATTTACGTCCTCCGCTTCCGCCTTCAAGTCCGGAATGATTTTACTGTCTTTCGTGACTAAGTACAAATAGTTTTAACCACGCTCAAAAGATGGCAGCCCTGGCATTACTGAAAAAAAAATCAAATATTTTATGTCCACCGCCAGCGACACCTGTTGGTGATTAGTAAAACTAAATTTGCTGATTCATCATACAAAAATGAAAAATCATATTGTATTCAATCTTGTGAGACAGACAATCCATAACCAATCATAACAAAGGTATCCGAGCCTATGACCCAAATTTGATTTAAATCGGATAAAAAAATAAGACAGTTATCGCACGGAAACGAAAACCTGACGGACGGACAGACAGACAGACATAGGGATAGACAGACAAACCCAAATCAATGTCCCCCGTTCCTTCCAAGGAAACGGGGGATAATAATTCGGTACCATATTCTATCGTTTCGAGGTTTATTCGATACCTTTCTCGTGCTATGAAATGTTTGCAAGTTAGCGCATGCGCTTATATATAATCCTTGTTTTGCGTGTACACGACACGCATACGGTAAAGGTTATTCTCATTGCGTTGATGGTAATATCGTATAAATTAATTCGGTATCGAAACCACCTACCGATGTGGTTTCTCCAATGCAGATCGAAACGCGAATGATTACGGGTGTAGGGTGAACAGATCTGCTGCCAGGGGCGTCAAAACAGGTAGGGGGGGGGGGGGTACCCCCATCCCATTGAAGAAAAATTGACGCCACTGGAACAGAACGTGCATCCATGGGTTGAGAGACAGTAAATGTACCGGGTTCAGTGCATGAATATATACGGGTGTAATGTGAACCCGGCTTATGAAGGGTGTCGATCTGATCCAGTATTCATGTGCAAGTAAAATTGTGCTTAACTTTGCGAACTAATTTTTTTTTTCAAGTTTGTACTTTCAATATATGAGAAATACATGGCCAAATTGCTGTACTTTCGATCAAACGACGGGCTTCATTATGGTGAGATTACCAGATTACTACATGTAATCGAGGTCCTACAGCATTTTTAAGTACTTTAACCACAGACGAAGCGGTGGGCCCGGGGCTATCAAATATAAAACTTTAGTTCTGTATTTCAACGATTCTATATATAATAAGTTAATCTATTCATCGAGTGTTAATTTTTAAGAGTTATCACTCAAATTTTGTGAGCATTCAGGGGTTAACCTTTTAAAACTATACTCTTGTTTGCGTTTGCATTAAATCTATTTACACATTAAATAAATAGTGATATTGGCATTTTATTTACGAATGTCTCGAGAGCTGAATAAAGAGGGGTGAAGGCAGAGACAAATATGGTCATTACGACAAGGATCATGAAACAAGAGCTGCAGCAGGGCATATTTTAAGGAAATTTTAGAACTGCATAAATTGTGATAAAGCATAAAACGAGGCCTGTAGGACATACCTATAAAGCTAAGGGACCTATGATATCAGAAAGAGAGAAGCCTTTTTAATTCCAGGGTCGCAGTGTTACTGGTTGATTTTGAGTTTGTATATATAGCTTTTTTTTATATAATATGAATATTTTGAATGAATAACGTATAAAAAAGCTGCTAGATAATAATTTCTTGATCAGCCCAGGTATACCTGCTTATATCAATATTCACATTTATATCAAAGTTGTGCACTGAAAAAACTATAGGAAAATATAAAGATTACAGTATAAATTTTGAAAATAAAGGAAATTATAAAAGACAATTTTTCATAAGAAAATACAAAGTCGGCTAAAGCCTTGTCTGTTTTACAAACAATACAATTTCAAATGCAGTTATTTTAATATGACATGTCAATCAAGTTGCATAAAGATAACAAGGCCTATAGGCCTAATGTGAACTTGTGCATTGGGAAATACACAAGGTATAATGCTTCAATGCTGGACCATGACTTCTCATGTATATGAACAATGCAGGTACTAAACATTTTGAGAAACAATTACACAAACATCACTCCTGAAATTCTGGCATGGGTGCACACAACACAACTAGGAACCCACGGGTCTCAACGCTCAGTTGAATTTGTCTATAAGGATATTTTGAAAGAAATTTTCAGAATGACAGTCCTGTGGCCTTAACCAATGACCTTGTAACCAAAAAAAATTAGAACTTAATATCCTGGAACTTGCAGCATAAGGATTATTGTAACAATCTTTTAAAAAGTGACCTTGACCTCTGACCATATAACCTCAAATTCTACAGGTTTCCTCACTTTGGGCAAGTAAGCCATGTGTGAACGTTGGAACGTTCAGGATAAAAAAAGTTTGATTTACAGTGCATTCACAATCTTTTTAAAGATGTCGCTTCTGTGACCTTCAACTAAGATCGCTGGACCCTGAAAATCAAAATGAATTAACATATGTGGTTGGTCATTATTAAATCAAGTTTGAAGCCAGTCTGTCTATCCAAAGCAGAATTATCATCCATAAACTAATTTGTGAATGAATGGGCCCTGTGACCTTGGACCTATGACCCAAAAATCAAACAGAATCTTTCCCTAGTGGCAGGTTAGCAATATCTTGAAGATGGAAGGTTTGCAATGAAATGTTTGGCTTCAAATGCATACACATTCCTTAGTGGTGGGCCATTTATTAGTTAAGTTTGAAACCAATATATCAAACTTAACTGGAGTTATCATCTGGAAACTAATTTGTGTGGATGGACGGATTGACAGACAGACAGACATACAAACAGACAGACTGACAGACAGGGTGATTAGTATAGGGCATCCACTTGTGATCAACAAGGCCTACAGGCCTAATGCGAACATGTGCAAAGTTTAGGAGTATGAATGGGGGTTTATTTTTTAAATTTAATATTGATCCTCTTAAGTCCTGCATATCTACCTTAGTCATTATGATTTCAGCAAAATGGAGGTTTTCGGGCATGTTACAGACTAGAGCATTTTAAAACTAGAATATGGGTATCGACTATATGTATCCGAAGAAATCAGAGTGGGACGGGTGAAATGAGGCATGGATTAAGTGGCAAGGGAATAGAGTGAGGTGTGTTGCATAGTAGCATGGATGTCTGCAGCATAAACGTAAATGTAGGTGGCGCCACCTGACATAAAATCGAGAAAGCTGTCCAGGATATATAAACCTGCAAAATTTCAGGTGGATAAGTCAAACCACTTCTGAGATATGAGTGATTTTATCCCAAGGCAGATGAACAGATGGACGCTGTGCATAAATGGTTGCAGGTGGCGCCACTAGTTTTGCCTATGATGAAGAGCTATGTGAGATCTATACACATGCAAGCTTTCGGCCCAATCGTTCAAATGGTTCCTGAGATATGAGCTTGGATGTCTGCAGAGTAAACCTGAATGTAGGTGGCGCCACCTGTCATAAAATCGAGAAAGCTGTCCAGGATGTATAAACCTGCAAAATTTCAGGTGAATAAGTCAAACTACTGCTGAGATATGAGTGATTTTATCCCAAGGCAGATGAACAGATGGACGCTGTGCATAAATGTTTGCAGGTGGCGCCACCAGTTTTGCCTATGATGAAGAGCTATGTGTGATCTATACACATGCAAAATTTTGGCCCAATCGATCAAACCGTTTCCGAGATATGAGTTTGGATGACTGCAGAGTAAACCTGAATGTAGGTGGCGCCACCAGTCATAAAATCTAGAAAGCTGTCCAGGATGTATAAACCTGCAAAATTTCAGGTGGATAAGTCAAACCACTTCTGAGATATGAGTGATATTATCCCAAGGCAGATGAACAGATTGACGCTGTGCAAAAATGGTTGCAGATGGCACCACCATTTTTAGTGTATGTTATAAAGCTATCAAAGGGCTACATTTGTGTAAAATTTTTAGCCTGATCGGTCAAACGGTTCCCGAGATATTAGGTTTATGTGTGGAAACAGACACACAAATGGACGCTGGGCAGCAAGGAAAGGTCAGAGGTCAACAAAAAATGAGGGTGCAGCAGTTCACATGTGACCTGATGATAAACCCGATTTGCTTAAAATGCAAACCAATTTTTTTCATAAAGATATAGTTCCAATAATCTGGGAATTCTGCATCTAAACATTGTGTCTAGACGTCTAGACGCTTTGTCTAGACGTCAAGACACATTGTCTAGACACCCTTCAGAGCCAGGTCAGTTGCCATGGTGATGTCTGGACCCAACCTGTTTGTACTGAGTGACCCCTTGACTTGGCTGCTGAAACTCAGCATGGGGTCAAATCTGTTTTCAAACACAGAAAGCCTTTTTCAATTGGCTGCAATGCTTTTTTAAAGCTGTATTTACCCAATCTGTTCTTATAAAACTGGCAGAACACTACCATAGAATAATTCTTGTAAAGTTTAAACCAATCAGCTTAACAGTTTCATCATAAATCAGGGTAAAAGCTGGAAGAGTTTAAAATTACATTTTCGCTAGTAAAAAACACATCAATGTAGGTGGCACCACCAATACCTCAATTTCAGATATGACATATGTGACAAACATTGGTATAAAATTTGGTGATGATAGCTCTAGCCGTTTCTGAGATTTTAATTTTAGTCTTCTTTTTTGGACAGATGACTAAGTTCAACCTCCTGTAACTCGGCCAAAAATCTCCAAACTGGAACCATTCGAACAAATTTCAGAGAGGTTGTTTCAGGGATCATTTCTGTGAAATATTGGACAATTTGGCTGGACAGTTTCGGAGAAGAAGATTTTTAAAGCCTTTTTAGCTTTTTCCCTATAAAATCTAAGAAAATGCAGTTAGAAAAAAAATAAACAAAATCCGATAGAGTTTTTCAGATGACTGATTTTTTTGCAAAAAAATTGGTGATGCTAGCTTCTGCCGTTTTTGAAATAGCTATGGTCAATGTACAGACGACGCACGACGCACGACACACGACGGACGACGCCGCACCATCGCATAAGCTCACAGGTTCGCTAATAAACACACAAGGTGTAAATTAATAGTAAATAACTAGAAAAATATTTGTTAAAATAGGAAAACCACCACATTTCAGGAACTGACAAAACTAGTCATGGTCAATATTCAAGGCAAAATTCATGACAATCCATGCATTAATTATCAAGATATTGGAGGTTTTGTATCAATTTTTTTTACTATTCTGGGGGGTACTTTCAAGCCCCATAGCTCGAAGGAAAAAGGTCGCAGTGACCTAATTTCAGGTTTCCAAGGAAATTTTTAATTGACCTCCATGGATGTTCACTTAAAAGTTTCTAGGACCAGCTGTTATGATTTGTGCCCTGCTAACGGACGGCCAGACATCCAGACGGACGAAGGACAAAGCGCCATTCCTATACCTCAGTTGACTTACAGTCAGCTGAGCTAAAAAATGATTGTAGCTGGCACCACCAGTCTTGTATACAAAAAGGTTTCAGAGATATATACATATGCCCAAGTTCAGACTGATATATCAAACCCCTCCTGAGAAATAAGCATGGACACACACTGTGCAAAAAATTATTGTAGGTGGCACCACTAGTCTTGTATACGACAGGTATACGATAATTAAAATATGATAGGTATAAATATGCCCAATTTCAGGATGATATGTCAAATTCCTCTATAGAAATAAGTAGGCACAAAAGTCACACACTGTGCAAATGTCATTGTAGGTGGTGACACCTGTCTTGTGAACGAGAAACCCATCAAAGACACATAGACAGGTCAAAATATTAGGCCAATACATCAAACTTACCTCAAGTCTGATGCATGGGGCTGATCACGCTTAGGTGAGAAAGGCAGTTGCCCCGAGTGAACTGTGACAAATTTGCTGGCTCAGGCTACTGCACTGAGTGAACTCATGACCTGCACCTGGCTAGACTGGGTGAACTTTTGACCTGCACCTGGCTGCACTGAGTGAACTCTTGACCTGTTGCCTAATCTGATACAGTTGGCAGTCTGCCAAAGCTATAAATAGATTTGTTCCACATGCAGCCCTTAGGGGCATGACACCCATGAGGTGATCACATGGTGCCCATGAGGTGTTCACATGTCACCCATGAGGGGATCACATTCCTTGTGCTTGGCTGCACTGACTGAATTCTTGACCTTTATCTGGCTGCACTGAATGAACTCTTGATCTATTGCCAAATCTGAAACAGTTGGCAGTTTCTTAAACTATGTAAATATACAGACACAATCTTGGCCTGTTGGCAAATCTGTTTACACATACTGAAAGACTTTGGCTAAAATGCTTTTTTTCAAGCAAAAATATTCATAAACTTCTTATCAAAATATCTAGAAAAATAAAAGATTCAGTTCTTTCATTGTTAATGGTCCAATAATTCTGCCAAAAATCATTCAAGGAAACTTGAATAAAGGCCACCTAAGGATAATGTTTGTGCCATGTAACAGAAGTTATAATTGAAACAATAATTTTGTAGAAGAACAGTTTTGCAGTCCTCAGTTTGAGTTAGTCATAATAATGGCCATAAGACCAACTTAAGTTTTTCTGATATGATTTAAAGAACCATGTCCTACGATAATTCTTTCGAAAATTGAACGATTCAACTTGACAGTTTCATCATAAACTTTTTAAGCTGAAAGAGGCTAAAATTATGAGGTTTTTGCCCATAAAAAACAGGTCAATGTAGGTGGCACATCAAGATCTGCAACTTCAAGTATGAGTCATGTGACCAACATTTGCACAATACTTGGTAATGCTAGCTTCTGTCATTTCTGAGATAACTATGTCAGTATGCTTACTTGGCCAAATGACCGTTCAAATTCATTTAACTCCACTAAAATTCATCAAATGCAAACCATTTGAACAAACTTGAGAGTGTTTGCCTCTGGGATCATTTCTGTAAAATATTGAATAATTTGGCTGGACCGTTTACAAGAAGACTTTTAAAGGTTTTTCAGCTTTTCCCCTATAAAATCTAAGTAAATGCAGATAGCAAAAAAACATAAGCTGAATTCCACAACATTTGATATGTGACAGATAATTGCATAATATCTCGGGATGGTAGCTCCTACAATTCCTGAGAAATTATGGGCTGATATACAGATGACCAATGACCCCCGTACAAAAAAAGGTCAATGCAGGTGGCGCCACCAATACCTGAATTTCATATTTGACTCATGTGACCAACACTGGCATAAAATCTGGTGATGATAGCTCTGGCCGTTTCTGAGGCTGTAATTTTAGTATGCTTTTTTTGACAGATGACTAGGTTCAACTTCCTGTAATTCGGCCAAAATTCACAGAACTTGAACCATTTGAACAAACTTGAGATAGATGGTATAAAAGATTATTTCTGTGAAATATTGAACAAATTGGCTTGACCGTTTCAGAGGAGAAGATTTTTAAAGGTTTTTTTTTAGCTTTTTCTCTATAAAAAGAAAATGCAGATTTTTTTTCAGATGGCTATTTTTTTGCATTAAATTTCATGATGCTAGCTCCAGTCGTTTTCGAAATAGTATGGGTTAACGTATACCTGTGATTGTAAACATTACCTGGCATGAGGAATATCTAAAATCATAAATCTATATTTTTTTAAAAGTTTTAAAAAACATTCTTGTCAATATTAACCAAAGATAACCTGAAATCTAAATGTCTGGAAGCATGATGTAACGGATGCTGATAAACTGGTTCCAGACTAGATGTTTCTGCTTCACACAGCTAACATATATGGTAAAATGACTCAATTCAATCTTTATTATTCAGCCAAAATTCATTCTTTGGAACCATAAAAGACAATTATTATAAGAATTATTCAGGGGATTATTCTTGTAAAATATTAAACAAATTGGCCTCACTGGGGTCAGTCAAAAAATGTTTTGCAGGTTTATAACTCATATGGGAAAATAAAGCAAAATGGCTAATTTAAGCTTCCAATAACTCAGCCAAAACTCACTGAACCAAAACCATTTGAACAAACTTGAATTATCAACATCTAAGATAATTAATGTGCGAGATTTAAGAATTTGGCCCAGTGGTTTTTGAGAAGATCTTTGTAGCAACTAAACTAAAATGGGCTGTTATGGCATATGACTAAATTCAACTTCCCATAACTCAGCCAAAAGTCACTGAACTGAGACCATTTGAACAAACTTCAGAAAGCATTACCCTAGGATCATTTCTGTGCGATATTAAATAATTTGGCCAAATGGGTTCAGAGAAGAACTTTTTTGTAGCTGTCAGTATGATACGGGCACTGATTACCCCCGTTCAAAAAAGGCCGATCTGGTTGCGCCACCAATTTCAGACATGACTCAAGTGACCAACATTGGCATAAAATTTGGTGATGACAGCTCCAGCCGTTTCAAAGATTGTAATTTTAGTAAGCTTTTTTAAAAAAGGTCAGATGACTAAGTTCAACTAGCTGTAACTCGGCCAAAAATCTCCAAACTGGAACCATTCGAACAAATTTCAGAGAGATTGTTCCAGGGATCATTTCTGTGAAATATTGGACAATTTGGCTGAACAGTTTCGGAGAAGAAGATTTTAAAATTTTTTTAGCTTTTTCTCTATAAAATCTAAGAAAATGCAGTTAGCCAAAAAATAAGCAAAATCCGATAGAGTTTTTTAGATGACTAATATTTTGCAAAAAATTTCTTGATGCTAGCTCTTGCAATTTTCAAGATAGTATGGGTTAACGTACAGATGACGGACGACGGCCGACGGACGCCGCCACACCATCGCAAAAGCTCACAGGTTCGCTAAAAATCAAATACGGAACTGTAGGCAATAACAACATTCACAAAATTGTTTATTTACTTCCTGAAAATCAACATTGAAAAAAATGGAATTATTCACATTTAAGCACATGAATGGACTGTTTGGTGTTACATGGTCAGTACAATTTATTATGGCAGTGCAGTCTTAAACTTATATTTTTTCTATTTCCATTCCTCTGGGTTTATGTCATAGTCAACCATAGCTTTCTCCATCCACAGCCAACGACCTAAAACACCGATGTCCACAACATGCTTATGTAGATCAAGCCAGCCAACTTTTAAATGCTTGCACTGAGCTGCGTACAAGTCCACACCCTTTGCGTAATGATCTTTCCACATTAAGGAGCACACTCCTAAACTCAGTCTACGGATTTGTCCATGGTTATATGACCATTCAATGTCTCTTAAGTATTTCTCTGACGCTGGATTACGGATGGGTTCTCCAACCAATGAAAAGTCATTGGCGTTTTGTCTTAAGCTTTCTTGAAAACTTTTCTCATCTGGATTTTTAGCGACCAAGTATCCAAATGCACCCATCAAACTGAACATGATTCCTGTCTTCACTGGAGCTTGTTTCATGTCCTGCCCAGTTTCCATGACAACCATCTTGTAATCTTCAATGATTATCTTGAGATATTGACCTTGGAAAGAAAAATGGATATTTTAAATAAAACAACCCTATAATAAAATTTTATTATATAAATATATTTTTTTTAATTTTGATAACAAAAACACGTATCAATTACAGTTTATTAAAACAAGGGACCCAAGGGCAACAGTGCTCAGCGGAACTTTGTAAAATTTTAACAAATGCAAAATGTTCTTATTTCTATTTTTGTTATAGCCTTAAGATATGAATGAAATGCTACAAAATATACATACAAATTACAAGTTATATTTTCATACTATAGTTAAAAGTGTTTCATCTAGAACATCAACCTAAATAAAAAAAAACAGGAGATAAAAAATTCAAAAAATTTTAATCATGGCTTAAGTACCTCCTCCCATGGCTTTTATGTATCATTTTAAAGATTGAACATATTACAATTTACAGCTGTATACTCAAAATAAAGCTTGCAGAACACTTGCATTTTTGTCTACCCATAAACAGGGGTCTCAACGCTCAGCTGTATTTGTCTATAAGGATATTTTGAAGAAATTTTCCAGTATGACGGTCCTGTGACCTTCACCTTAGACCTCTGGATCCTGAAGATCAAATGTTTCTTACTTAAATGGTGCGTCATTAATAGATCAAGTTTGAAGCCAATCTGTCTAGCCAATGCAGAATTATCATCCATTAACCAACTAACTTTGTGAATAGATGGGCCCTGTAACCTTGAGCTTTGACCCCAAATCGAAAAGAATCTTCCCCTATTGACAGGTGAGTAATATCTTGAAGATGGATATCTTGAAGATCTGTGACCTTTGGACACCAAAATCGACAGGGTTCTTACTTTAGATGTGAGCCATATATATAAGTAAAGTTTGAAACCAATATGTCAAACTAAACTGGAGTTATTATCTGGAAACTAACTTGTGAACAAATGGCCCCTGTGACGTTGACCTTTGACCTTGTGACCCCAAATCTATTTATGCTATCTCCATACTGGCAAGTCAACTTAATATGCAAGATGGAAAGTTTGGGATGAAAAGCTTGGCTTTAAATGCAGCCATAATCTTTTTAAATATGCGAGTCTTGTGACCCTGACCCTTCCCATATGGTCTAGTGGTTAGGATCCTGGCCTTTCATGACGGTGGCCTGGTGTGGTTTCCTGGTGTGGGAGCTTCAGTATTTATGCTGATGATGAAAAAACTTGCTAAAACTTGCATTACTGGGTAAACTGGTTAATACGGTCCAAATGGCCGAAACTGCAAGTATAAAGGCAATGCGTCTCGAAACAATGTCGTTCACAAGATTGGGTTTGGCTCTCGAATGGCATGGCTGGGTCTGCACTGCTGGGATCAGTAGAGGGAATATAGGTTGCTTCTGCCTTTGCGGCTGTGAATGCTGTAGCTTTCCTAAAAGGTCACTGGTTCGGGATGTACGGTGGCAGCCTCTCGCCGCTCTCTGCTTGGCTTTGTGTGGCATCACCTCTGTTGGCTCAGAGAAGATGCTTAAGGAGCGCGCAGGGCTGAGGTCTTGACCACAGCAACCTGTAGCTGCTCGACGAGCATAAACAGCTGCTGCTGTGACCCTGACCTTTGACCTCATGACCCAAAAATCATACAAGTTCTTTCTTTAGTGATGGACCATTTGTTTGAAATCCATAAGTCAGGTTATCATCTGGAAACAAATTTGTGTGCATAAACAGATGGACAGACGAACAGGCAGACAGACAGGGTGATTACTATCCACCTGTGATCAATAAACACACCAGGTTTTGGGACACTAGATGGAATCACAGCTGAGAAACTGACATGATTGTCATTTTACAGAAAAAAAAATAGATAAATATTAGTTAAATAAGAAAAAATACAGGAGGCGCCACCCTTTTCCGGAACCGACAAAACTAGTCATGGTCAATATTCAAGGCAAGTTTCATGACAATCCATGCATTAATTATCAAGTTTTGTATCAAGTTTTTTATTATTCTGGGGGATACTTACAAGCCCCATAGCTTGAAGGATATAGGTCGAAGTGACCTAATTTCTGGTATCCGAGAAGATATTTTTATAAATCTTCCAAGGTTTTAGGTTACAGGCTTCTAGGTTCAGTGGTTATGATTTGTACCCTGCTAGCGGACGACCGGAAGGACAGACGCCCGGACAGACGATGGACAAAGTGCCATACCTATACCTCAGATGACTGTCAGCTGAACTAAAAAACAGGATTGTTAATGACTACTGACTAGGTCTTTTAATTATGCCATTATTATATCTTAAAATGTGTCAATGAGCACTTGTGTAAAAATCTCATATTTTTTTATAAAATTATTTTTTTTAAATTTAATTAATAGTTTTATTTGGTATTATGTAGAGCATGGGATCGAAGACCTAAAAACAATATTTTTTTTCATAAAACAATTACATAATTTATATCAACAGTATTGAAAATATAAAGAATTATGATTAATCTTGTTCAATTAACCTGTCATTTGGAAGGATGGAGAGGGACAGATAGAGAGACAGAGAGAGGGTGGGGTGGTCTCTGTGGTGGTTACTGCAGGCTGCCTTACATAGAGTTAGCCCTGGCCACACCACCTACACAGTTATCCTTCCTGATTTAAACAGTTATTCATATTTTCTTCTAAAACTTTGAGAAAACTGCAGTTTTTATCAATGGCCAAAGTTATAGCTTGGCCATCCTTGCCACTCAATGCATCCCTGTGCGCTCTGCTGGCTTGTTGTAAACAATACTTGACTTGATCTTCCAAAACTTTATACAAGCTACATTTTAACAATAATTTTCAAATTTCAGATTATAAACGCTTAAAACTTTATCTGAATCATCATGTTAAAAAAAGTGCCATGGTCAAAGTTGGGAAAATTTTAGGTAATGATTTTACATTCAGCTGATAAATAAAAAAAAAAAGCAAAATATGGATCTAATATCTGTTTAACAATTAAATCTTAATAAAACTGGGTTATATGCTTGAAAAAACTCTCCAGCTTCAGCAGTTATCATGCTAATTGAGTAGTATCTTTCCAGATTTTGACAAGGTACATTATGTTCGGCCCGTAACTGCAACAAATTTTGCAATATTGACCTAATTTCTGGCATGCACATAGGAAATAAATGCAGGGATGGTTATGACAAATTTGAACAAAACAAAACAAAACAAGTGCTTTCCAGAGTGGGCAGTCTTGAAGTGTAACAATAGGTTTTTAATGAAAAATGGGTTTTCCTTAATATCTAAAAAAGAACGATTCAAAGTTTTTCTTGCCATATAAACACAGTGGAGCAGATATTAACCCTGTCAAAGTTAAGTCATAATTTCAATTTTGAAGTCAGGTGGTAAATTTTTTGGCATGGTCAAGTTAATTATGATGGTAGCATTTTATAATAATTTATCCTACTAATGCAAATTACTGCATGTCAAAATTTTGAATAACAAAAAAATTAGAGCTTTAGTAAATGTTCAAGCTGATCAAGACCTGCACTGGCTCCTGAATACTCCTGATATAAAACAATCAGTGTGTGGTAGGGACACCAATTAAACTGACTAATAAGCGTGGCCAGCCTGCTGCAGGGTACTCAGGCTGGTCACAGGTTTTCCTTGAATGATGGGTCCCATTTGGTGTTCATTTATTTCAGTAAAATAAAATTGCCATAACTTTGCAAAGAGCAGTCCTATTACTTTCATTTTAAAACTATTCTAATCCTGAAGCAAAAACCAACATGTTGATGTAATTTTCCATCTTAAATTTACAATTTTGAAAAATTGAATTTATGCCCACTTCAGCTATTTGAGTGGCTATGGAATCACTCACACACTGTCTTGACAAGTTATGTGCATATACAGACTGATGAAATGATGATTAAAATTCATGTATTGAATATGTTAAGCGGCAGGTAAGAAATATGTGGCAAAATCAAGACAAGCAGCTGGATAAGTGGATATACAAACATTTTCTGTTCACACAAGTGTCATGTGTCACAGAGGTGCCCGATCTATTCTATGGGCTTGCACAGCCATCTTGCACTCATAAACACAAGAGAACGAACTACACATACATTATACATACAAGTTTATAAAAAAACAAACTGCTGGTACAGACTAGGCATAAAGACTTCATTGAGCTTGTTCAAAATTGGGTCTATTTTTTTTGGAACATGAAAATATAAATAAATTGTCTCTTATCACTTCCTTATTTTTACCTCCTAAGGGTTCCAACATATGTAACTACATTCACTTCACCTATTCTAGAATAAATTACTAGTGAATACTATATATAGAAGTTCCTGGAGTCGGGAATGGAACCTATGATCTCTAGACCAGGAGTCCTACACACTACTAACTGAGCCTTGAAGAAGAGATACACGAGTGGGGGCAAGTTTGGTTCATTTATAGCTCCGAGAGAAGTGCCATCTATCGCGTAGATAAGGAACAACTTTGTCCTTGAACAGCTTAATTTAATATAAGGTTCCCTTGCCCCCTCTTCCCATGATATAATGAACTCCAGGGTCAATATCAAATACAGAAATTTCTCAGGAAAATATGATTAATCAGCCTTTTACTAGTTTTAGAGGAAACAACAATTTATGCGACACCCTTTTTGACCAAGCTGACATGTAGGCCAAATTTTTAAGAACTGCCGACTACACATAGACTACGGATACAGACTATGCACTAATGGAAACCCACCTTCAGACTGTTTAATAATTAATATAATAATAATGATATTTAATAACAATTATAATTAATTAATTTATAAAAATCATACAATACACACGTAAACATGCAGGTTTATTAATTGTCCTCTTAGAATAGTTAAATATATGATATAATACCTATTTTAGCAAGTCTTCCAGTTGATTGCTTGTCAGTTGGTTTGGACTTAAATGGCATTAGTCTGCCAAAGGTCCCTGCAACCCCTCCAACCTTAGTTGCCATGCTTGTCAACTTCACGCCTGTCACCATACGACCTTGACCGAACATTCACTGCGGGCTTCATTTTTTTTATTAAACTTTTTGTGCTTTTAAATGAACACTGTGAATAACCGTAGATAAATTTTTAAAATAAACTGATCAAGCATGATGACTCACTGTATTTTTAGTTATCAGATTTTATAAGAATTCTGTGTTAGCCATTAATCCATTCACTGCTGAATAGTTTTGTGGCATGGCCGACGTAAACAAAACAAGCAGGTGACGTTTTACAATAATTAGTAATTTATCCATCAGCTTAAGTAACTAGATCAATGATACTAAGATGCTAGTGTTCACATGTGCTCTTGTAAAGGAATCTTGGATCAAATTTAATAACCGCATCATTGTTCATGCAATATTTGAAAATATCCCCATTATCGCCCATATATGAAAGCCACGCCCCCTTGTCAGTCACTCTCGGCTGGGATCCTGTCATTCATGCGTCATTGTTTACATATTGACAAACAAACAGTTTACTATGTACTCAAGTGTATGATCCAGTATATGATTTGGTGTGTTCACAGATAAGTCACCAGTTTAAGGAAAGAGGGAGTTGCTGACATTTTAATTGATCATAATTTATTACATAAATATGATTATGACATCATGGTGATATGATTTAGACTCTTGTGACTTGTATATAAAGCCAGTGAAGTGAATAACGCTGAGTAATAACGGTTTGCTTGATCTGTTGTGTACATCCTAGTAAAGGTTCCAGTCCTGATCGAGACAATAATTTCTTAATAGTGACAAACTGGTGTGGAGGTCAAAATGGGATCTTGCGATTGCCAACCAAAAGCTTCTAAGATGTTTAAAAAATTGGGGATCAGGCGTAAAAATCCATATAGATGTCATCAATGTATATTATCTAAAAGGAACTCACTGACAGGCTTTTTTAGGTAAGTTTCCTTCACATCAAGTGAAAGATACTGGTGTTGTCAGATGCCCCTGTATTAAAACATTGATGATATATGATCATCCAACATTGACTGTTGATCTCCTGTATCAAATATAAGTCTTTGGCTTAGGGCATGTAAGGCACACCACCATTGGCCAGATATAAGTTAATCTGCTTCTGACTGATTAACTGCCCCATGATCAAAGTCATCAAACCATTTGAACAGAAGGCAACAGTATGGTGAACTTGAACAAAGAAGAGTAATGACTAGGAACCTGAATTCTAATACTACAGGGCTCGACATTAACTTTTGAAGTACTTGCCAAGTCGGGCAGGTAACATCTAGCTTTTACTTGCCCTTCATGAATTTTTACTTGCCCTTCAAATATTATTGATTGTATTCAAGAACAAAAAGATCCTTTTTCGAGCCTTTGCTTAGGTAAAGGTGTAAGTTGGACCCACTTGCCCAGTCAGGCAAGTAGGAGGAGACTTCTAGTCTAGAACTTTCACTTGCCATAGGCAAGAGGTTAACTGTTAAATTTGAGCCATGTACTAATTTTATATATCGTTTTGTGTATTACAATTAGGCCTGTGAATTTTGAGGACCCTGAGAATCAATTCAACTATTGATTCTTTACCTCTGATTAAATTCTCAGTTCTTACGTACATATAAATTTCAAATTTTTCAGAAAATATAAAGTCAGAATTCCCAAAATGGATGTAAGTACTTTTCAACAAATAAAAGCAAACTGTAGCTTACCCTCTGTTTGTCAAGACCTTTTATGTTTCTATGTGAATAGAGTGGTCCACTAGCGAATGTGTAAAGTAAATTTAGGGCAAATACAATTACATGATAAATAAATTTGACATAGCAAACTGCTCCATCTAATATGAGAGCTCACAGACGACATCTGGATGAAACATGCAAAAAAAGATAAAAATCGAAATGAATCAATTAGGAGATAAATAATTGATTTTAAATTTATTGAGGGCTGGCAATTCAATGCATCAATTCCTTGTTGCATCGTTACATTCTTATTGTGTATCATATCTTGAGTAAAGTATTGTGATATGTATTGTATCATGAAATATTGTCACAGCCCTAGTTATGGGGACATGATGGTTTACAGTGTGAGTGTCATTAATACATTGCCTCTGAGTTTATGAAAGTTGATATTTGCATAGAAATTGACATTGAAGACAAGTGTTGAAGCTGATATTGTGTTTGTTGCCTTGATTGGATGTTTCTAAATATTTTTTTATTAAATACTTATTCCATATAATCAATGAAGTTTATGTGTGATAACAAATATAAGTTTGTTTTCATCTAATATTGGATATAAATTGCTCTTCATCCAGTACAAGAACAAGGAAAGAAATAGACAATACGTAAACAGTGATCCTATCTTGTTGTCATAAATATACATTATAATTAAGCATTATGAGAATTGATTATTTTATAACAAAAGGTTTACTTTAATAAATCAACTCTTATTTGGATTACATAATAAATAAACTACAATATGCATCTGATAAATTATAACAGGGAGACAAGCACAGAACCTTTTGAAGAACTGCAGTATCCCCCCTGCCTTCCAAGTACATATGCCAATATCCCAACAGAAGACAGTGACACCCACCAAGCCAAACCATTATCAAAGGAGGAATTTACAACATTACAAGACTCAGATGGTCGATTAGTCGATGAACACAGACTCAGGAAATTTGTCTTCAGAGGTAGCTGAATTCCTCTCATTTAGTTAGACTTTACAAATACACTGAACAAGATTATCACAGATATTTGTGATTTATTTATTTATTAAAAGTATTAAATATATGGAGTATATAGCACAATTTGTATGTTAGTATCATGAGTAATTTTGAAATATTTGGTAAATCATATCTACCGGTATATAAACTGTATTTGTCTTCTTCATTCAGTTAACTACAGATATTCACTGCTATTGTCACTTATTAGTGGTACAGCTATATATTAACCTTCATCTACCAGCATGTCTCTAGACTATCAATTGCACTTTTATTTCCTGTAATATTTTCATATTAATCATCAATATATACCTATTTATGTGTCTGAAATAAAACATTCATTTATTAATTTCATGTCACACATTATGAAGATATGTCATTATAGCAAGCTGACTTCTCATGCATTTATTTCTTAAAACATTATAACAGATTTTACTCGGTAGGGCTTTTGAGTAGAGTGATCAAATGGCACAGCATGTAGTACAGAAACTTTTGTTAAATTTTGTTTTTATGTATTCATCTGTCATATATTTCAGGTGGGGTTGATCCAGAAATTCGCAGAGAGGTGTGGCAGTTTTTGTTTGGTTTATACCCCTGCATCTCAACAGCCAGGTAAGAGCTCCATTTCTTTAATTATTTTAAAGTATCTGATAGGGATAGGCTGATAATCAATAATAATCAATGATTGGATAGTTGGTGCAAAGCTGTCTGATTATAGGTCTTGCAGTTCCCTAATCAATCACAAAGTTTTGCAAATAACATACACTTTATGATGAGGAAATATATGCTTTCATTTATTCAGTGCAAGCAAACTCTAGAAAAGTCTGTGATTACTTATAACTTTATACCCAAAGTTACCACACACATGTAGGCTATAGAATCATTACATATATTAGCAAACATATAGGTCTGTATATGGGTTGAGATTGTGAAAATTGTTATACTCCTGAACAACTGATTAATTCCAATTACCCTTCAGTAGAGGTCAACTAAATTTTACCAATGATCAATCATGAAATTACAACTGATTTCCAATACAATTATCTAATGTTTATATTCTTGGTTCTCTTTTTGCTCAGCTGACTTTCAGACATACAGAGTGGTAGTTATCAATATACATCAGCCAATCAGGTCCTGTTTGTATGTGTAATTTCAACATTTCAATGATATAATATCAGTTATCATATCGATTATATTACAATATTATATTATGATATCATTTTACGATATCATGTTTCAGGGAAAGGGAAGTGAGGCTGATTGAGTATTATGCCAAGTACAAAGCTCTGAAGGCAAAATGGCAGTCAACACTTGTGAATGGTAAGTTAACAGTCCACCTGTGTCTTTAATTTCGCTAATAATAAGATTGTGTGACAAGAGTATCAATCTTGCACAACAGCTCAAAAACAAGGATAAAAAAGCTTGAAAGTAAAACACAGAAGAAATAATGGTTGTAAGTAAAAAATTGTGATTTATTAAATTGAATAGTAAGGCTTCAAGGTAGCATACACGCTATGTTTATATTTGGCACCACTGATTTCACCTGGTGCAAGCTTATTTCAACATGTGTAGAGGATTGAGCAAACAGATTTTTTAACTAAACTTTTGTTGAACCATATTGTTTTTAGGATAGAACACCATACTTCATGTATTTTTAACACACCATGTATGTTAATAGGCCTTTTTAATAGTGGAGCAATAGATTGCTTTGTAGGCAGTGCTCGTTCAGTCCCACAGTTCAGCTGGATATGTTTTTCATCATTGTATAAACATTACACGGAAATTAGAAAAAAAAATTGGGATCAAGGTAACCACCTCCATGTTTTTATGCTCGCTTAACTTAGTAGTATGTCATCTGTAGTGTTTAATTCTGGTTTTTGAATATATGACAGGTGGGTACAGTCAAGTATCCTGGTGTCAACCAGGCTAGATCAACCTGCAAATCCTGGGTGTACTACACAGATGAACCCCTGAAAGGTGCACTCGTTTTTGAGTGAAACACGACTGTGGGGTACAGTCTCCCCATTAATCCTAAAGAGCACTAACCCTGGATTGGGGTCGACTGTAAAAAATCTCACCACCTTGGCAGAGATTTGAACTCATGACCTCTTGGCTTTAAGCCCTTTGCTTAACCCCAAGACCACAGAAGCCTTTTTAAATAGAAAATGTAAAACTTGGTATTAGTTTCACTGCTACTTATAATATATTATGTGTTTATTTGACAGACCCAACTTGTAGTAAATTGGTGTGTCCCCCCTACCTGAAGAACGATGGGGAGCTGAGCCCCACTGAGGTTGAGATGAAGTCCTTCAGCAGACAGTCAAGTCTCACAGAGCTCCAGAGGGCGCTGGGTAGACCAGTTTCAGAAGATCTCCAAGCCCAGCTCACACATAATGAATTACTGGCCAAGGTGTGTATTAGGGTTGGGGTTAGTACAAGTACTGAAAAGTTAGCAGAGTACTAGTAAAGGCATATTTTCATTTTCTTGCGTAAAAGTACAAGTTCTCATAGTTTGTACTCATTATAGATTAGTTTTGGCCTTGAAAGTACATCACATATACATCTGTTATAGACAGTTATGTATAATAATATTAGCCTTGGAAAACGAGCTCATCTCCACCAAAGCTTTTGTTACCATATAGTATATACCTTGAAATACCACACCTGTATTGCTTATGTAATATACTGCAAAACTGATGTTTATAGTTTCTTTACTACTAATGAAACCCAAAAAAATATTTAAGAATTACTTTAAATGTACTTTATGATCATAAGTACTTTAGTATTTTTGGACAATACCATTTGGGTACCATTACCAGTACTTTGAAATTTGAGTATAATTCCACAATAAAATGTATTGAAATATAAAAGCACCAAATACTTGTACTCACTTTAATCTGGCAAAGTGTCATTGATTTAACTGAGAGTCTGTTAATTAGGATGAAGCTACTTTTTCAAAAATTTGTCATCTGTCTTGCACATTACACATCCAAAAATAGAACATTTGTGTCATGCTGAAAGACTGAGGATCTTTACCAGTGAAAATAAAAGTTGTACATATACATGTATATATGGCTGGATATCGCAAGAAATTTTAATATTTTATTTTTGGCTTGGCCTTATAATTTGGAATCAGCGGAAATATTAATATTAATAATCAGTGAGGAATTTAAAAAAAAATAGGAATATGCAGGCCTCCACCATGTAGGGGGGTCCTTAATGATAGGTACTCTTCAGCCTGTGTTTATTCACTCCTTGCCTATTTCCCAGGTTCATTGGTGCATATGTTCCCCAACCTGACAAGTGTTTGAATTCACTTTATTCAGCCCATATTCCCATGTTCAATCAAGCATATGTGGCTGCACATTTGTGAATATTCCTGAAAGTCCATCCTGGATCCAAACCTGGAACCAAAACCTAATAAATTCTTTATAAGTTATTTCTCAGGTGCCCTAAACACTTCACACAAATGCACACACGTGTGAACAAACACACACACACATGAAAGGGAATGACAGGGAAGCTTGAATTATACACTGATTCCGAGTCATTTAATGTAAGATCATATGAATGCTGTTCTGAAAATATTGTTGACATTCGCTTTATGTTGTACATCAAAGCATAGAAATATATCTGTATTTATTTGCAGGTTAATGCAGGCAGAGAGCACATAGATATGGATATTTTGAAGTCAGCCATAAGGATCATTGATAAAGATGTGCCAAGGACTGACAGAGACACAAAATATTTTGGGTAAGGACACCAAATATTTCTATGGACCATAAGAACAAAAATAGATTCTTTTTAGCGAACCTGTGAGCTTATGCGATGGTGTGGCATCGTCTGTCGTGCGTCATCTGTATGTTAACCATAGCTATCTCAAAAATGGCAGGAGCTAGCATCACCAAATTTTTTGTAAATAATCAGTCATCCAAAAAACTGTATCAGATTTTTATTTTTTTTCTAACTGCATTTTCTTAGATTTTATAGGGAAAAAGCTAAAAAAAGCTTTAAAAATCTTCTTCTCCGAAACTGTCCAGCCATATTGTCCAATATTTCACAGAAATGATCCCTGGAACAATCCTTCTCAAGTTTGTTCGAATGGTTCCAGTTCGGAGATTTTTGGCCAAGATACAGGAGGTTGAACTTTGTAAACTGTGCAAAAAAGCATATTAGAATTTAAATCTCAGAAATGGCTGTAGCTATCATCACCAAATTTTATGCCTATGTTGGTCACATAGGTCATATCTGAAATTGAGGTATTGGTGGCGCCACCTGCATCAGCCTTTTTTGTACAGAAATGATCCTAGGGTAGTGCTTTTCGAAGTTTGTTCAAATGGTCTCTTTTCAGTGACTTTTGGCTAAGTTATGGGAAGCTGAATTTAGTCATATGCCATAACAGCCCATTTTAGCTCAGTGGCTACAAAGATCTTCTTCTCAAAAACGACTGGGCCAAATTCTTTAATCTCACACATCAATTATCCTGAGATGTTGATAATTCAAGTTTGTTCAAATGGTTTTGGTTCAGTGCTTTTTGGCTGAGTTATGGGAAGCTGAACTTAGCCAGTTTGCTGTATCGTCCTATATTAGTTATAAACCTGCAAAACATTTTTTGACTAATGCCACTGAAGCCAGATTGTTAAATATTTTACAAAAATGATTCCTACAATAATTCTTATAATAATTGTCATTAATGGTTCCAAATGAATGATTTTTGGCTGAATTATGGAGATTGAATTGAGTCATTTTTGCCATATATGTTAGCTGTGTGATGCTGTTACATCTAGCCTGGCACAAGTTTATCAGCATCAATTACATCGTGCCACTAGACATTTTGATTTCAGGTTATCTTTGGTTAATATTAACAAGAAAGTTTTTTTAAAAGCTTTTAAAAAATTTAGATTTATGATTTAAGTTATTCATCATACCTGTCAATGTTACAATCATGGATATTCAGCTCTCTGTGGCTATATAAAGACAACTGTACATGGATAATAAATTATTTGTATCCCTGCTCAACTTAATTCAAGAATTTGCCATCAATGAGATATATCTGTATTTTAAATCTGCATTCAGTATGCATCCATAATAATTTTATATATATTCCTGATTTCTTTTTTATAAAAAAGTCAGCTGAAAAGCATTTTGTATTGGGAAAATAAATTTTAAAGTTATTTCAAGTTGGGACCACTTTTGTGTTCAGATGGCAGCACTTGGTTTACCATTGGCAGATTGCCAGTGCCTTAATGTTGGCCATAAGGCCAGACTTTTATAATTCTTTGGTTTACGAACATTTTTTACAAAAGTGATAGGTAGGAGGTAGGAAAAAAAAAACCTGGATACTGGTGTTCGTGAATCCTGTATTGTACAGTTGGGTTATAAATTCATTTTTAAATGGCACTATATAAACCTTTATAAAACATATAAAATAATGTATAATGTATTAAAATATTATCATCATCTTGAGTTTTCCATATGAATCATGCGTGTTCCATGTTATTTCAAGCCATTCAAATCTCATCGAAGGTAAAATAATGACAAATAAAAGTTTGAACAATAAAACTTATATATGATTTCATACACACCTGAAATAATACTTCAGTCATTGTCCCTGCCAAGTGAACTGCCTATTTTATAAAGTTTTACAAATTGAAGACCAGTCAAATACTTAAACAAATACAAAATAATATATTTTTGTCAGATATGCAAGGAGAAAACTAAACATTCACTGCTAGCATGATAGACTGCTGTTTTCATTTTTCAGTCGTGAATGACAATAACAATGAAAATATGCAACTTGCAGTTATTCGCCTATTGTTTATCAAATGTCAACAACATGGAACTTGGGAGTTGTTTGATTCATGGCCATGACCTTTCCTTTTTCGAGTTGTGCATGTTTGATAGTCCTTTGAATATACAACAACTGCTAATAAAGTGAGGTTTCCATTGGAGATCACATTGAATAATTCAACTATTTTAAAAGTTTAAAAAGTATTAATAATCTTTATTTATTTATAAAGATCTGCATTTCTTACCACGGCCGTGACAGTACGTACCGTACTCAGTTGAATATGCCGTCACTTGGCCACTGTCAGTCCGGTATTGCTTTTCGGCATCCATACACGTCAAAGCTTCCATCACATCCATTTGGAACAATTAATTGAATCCTTTCAAAGTTTCTGCATTTTAAATGGCTTTCATTTTAGCTTGCTTTTGTTTTGACTTTAAAAATACCCGCAAAGTCTACGCTTCACATAAACCCGCGCCAGTAAGACTACAGATAGTCGGATATCCTGCAGAAACCCTGAGAATTCCTGGAGTTTTCAAAGAATACATGACGACCTCATGCAGTATATAATTTCATCTGTTCAGTAATTTTCTTTAAAGCGTTACAAGACTACGTTTTTAAGTTTTGACAAGTTATAATATTTTTAAGAGTAAACTTGTGAAACTTAGCCAGTCAGTAGTAATAAATAGACTTTGAGTGCAATAATTAGTCTTAAGTAAATTTGTTTGTATATCCAGCAAGTTATTAACAGTGGCAAGCTAGTAAAGCCACTATGCAACCAAAGTAATTTTTTTTGTAATTCACATCCATCTAAAACCAATATGTTTAACGAGGTAAATATGACATAAACGCTGGTTTAAAAATGAACTGTATTGCAGAAAATGAACTTTGAAAACTCTCCAAGAATTCTCAATTTCCCTGCTGAATCTTTTGACTACTTGATGGCCAATCAGTTGCATTTATGGCCCAAGGATACCCTATTGTGAGTGGCTTAAACCCTCCATCTGTCATCAAGAAGGTGATCTTTTTAGCCAATCATCAGAGTTCTAACGTTTGAGGTGATCTAATACACACGGTCACTGAACATTTCATTTGTCAACAACCGTGTTGGTTTCGGCGACGCAATATAAAAGGAAAAAAGTCAAAATGGCAATTTTTTTTCTGAAATGAGGATATCCGAGGTCGGCGGGTTTGTAAACCGAAAAATTAAAAAAGTCTGGCCTAAGCCAAGATGATGTCAGCTCTATAAATAGTTTTAGCACAGTGCCAGGATTGGAATAAGTGCAGCCAGGTATAGGTCAAGAGTTCACTCAGTGCAGTAGCTGCATTCTATTTATAGCTTTGGCAGACTGCTCACTGCATCATTTGGCAGCGAAGTTCAGCCTGAATCTATTTATAGCTTTGGCAGACTGCCAACTGTGTCAGATTATGCAACAGGTCAAGAGTTCACTCAGTGCAGTAGCTTGAGGCAGCAATTTGTCACAGGCCACTCGGGGGCAACTGCCTTACTCACCTAAGCCTCGTCAGCCCAGTGCATCAAACTCTTGGGAAGTTTGATGTATTGAACTGATATTTTGACCTGTCTATGCTTCTTTGATGGTATTCTCATTTACAAGACAGGTGGTGCCACATACATTGACTTGTGCACAGTGTATGTGCCTGCTTATTTCTACAGAGGAATTTGAAATATCAGCCTGAAATTGAGCATATTTATACATATCGAATAGCTTTGTCGTATACAAGACTGGTCGTGCCACCTACAATAATTTTTGCACAATGTGTGTCCTGCTTATTTCTCAGGAGAGGTTTGATATATCAGTCTGAAATTTGGCCTATGTGTATATCTCTGATAGCTTCCAAGTATACAAGACTGGTGGTGCCAGCTACAATCGTTTTTGTGTTGTGTGCACCCATGCCAGAATTTCAGCATTGATGTTTGTGTAATTGTTTCTTATTCAAAATGTTTAGTACTTGCATTGTTCATATACATGAAAAGTAATGGTCCAGCATTAAAGCATTATACATGGTGTATTTCCCAATGCACAGGTTCGCATTAGGCCTGTAGGCCTCGTTTTTTTTACAATAGTCAGGCCTGTATGGAATATTGCAAGTTTGTCAGGAAAAATAAAAAGAAAGTTGTTTCACTTTTTAAAATGGTGCATATATTCAATTCAGAATTTGTCCATTTCCTATCCCCTTAAGGATTCTTTTAAGGAATTGAGGCAAAAGCACAACTAAGCAACATAACCAGAGACCTGGTACTCATTTAGCAAAAATAAAATTAATCCATGAAAATTGGGAGCAGCAAATGAATCTCAATTATTTTGTGTGTGTCGCCTAATTTGAATTTACTGGAACCACTTATGGCAGTCAAGTTCAGTGGTCCAAAATATGTTCAACAACTCCTGTTTGGAAAAGACATTTGACTATTGCAAATTTGCATTACTTTAAAAGAAAAATGACTGCTGCTTCAGAGAGACATTTGGCATGTCAGATCATAACAAGAATCTAAAAGATAATTGTGGGTTCTTTAAAGGTATATTTTGTTGTTACTCTGAAAGATTTCTGTTACATACAAAAATATTTTTTATTTTTTACAGAAACCCCCCCCCCCTCCCCCCCCCCCCCAAAAAAAAAATAAAATTGTAGACATTAGTGAGACATAGAGTATAAACAGTATAAACTAGACACAGAGTATAATAGAATGATAAACAGTAAACACTCTGCACAGCTATTATGCTCTTGAGGCATTCTAGATCTCCTTCATTTTAACCGCTGTTTTGTTTAGCAAGTTTTTTTGGGTTTCAACACCAGGGTAGGCACAGGGCCAGGAATCAGACAAATGAGAGCAGGCTGTCACAGGGTTTGAAACTTGGAGTGCCAGTAGGATGCATAATGCAATACCACACTCACATTTTTCTGTTTACAACCCTTATTTCTGTGCCAGCCCTGGTGGTGAAACCCAGAGAATCATGCTGTACAAAGCAGCGGTTAAAGCAAAGGAGATATAGAAAGACTGCAGTGTATAACAACTGTGTGAGCAGTGTACAAACAGTAGAGCTCATACCTCCACCAAGGTGATACAATCCTAATGGATTCGCCCCTATGTCTAGATCTGTGACTAAGTTTAACAGTTAATTCTTTTTAACAGACAAACAAACCAACAAACATAGGGGAAAACATAACCTCCTCAGCAATTTAATAATAAGTTATTTATTTACTTTTTGCAGTGGGGTAGACAATCCTCATCTTCACATGCTGAGGAACATTCTGATCACATACGCAGCGTTTCACAGCGACGTCAACTACACGCAGGGGATGAACGATGTTCTCAGCAGGTTCCTCATGACATTCGATAATGAAGTAAGGGTCAAGAAAACAGCTTTCCTTTATCAAGATACTCAACAAGCCACCTTGTATTATAGATTGGCTTAGTTGATAAGCTTTTAATTTCTACTTCTCAGCCAATGAATTATTAGCAAACCTGTGAGCTTATGCGATGGTGCGGCGTCTTCCGTCGTGTGTCGTGCGTTGTACGTCGTGTGTCGTCTGTACGTTAACCATAGCTATCTCAAAAACAGCAGGAGCTAGCATCACCAAATTTTTTGCAAATAATCAGTCTTCCAGAAAACTATATCGGATTTTGTTTATTTTTTAGCTCAGCTGACTATGAGTCATCTGAGCTATAGTCGTGGTCCATTGTCCGTCGTCCGTCCGTCTGTCCGTCCGTCCTTCCGTAGATGTGGCACGTTTTGAAACCGTAAGACCTAGGAATCCAAAATTCAGCATAATGTTAGATGTCCCCAAGATCTCCTACCAAGCCGAAAACTGTGTTTCAAAATCCTATTTTCACACTTCAACCTGCCTAAAAATCAAAACCACTCATCTGTTTTTCCTCATATTTACCATAAATATTCCTCTATATAGTTCCTATGTACATGCCTGAAATTAAGTCTGTAAAGTATAAATTCTTTAAGTTATGGGCCCAAACATAATGGACTTTGTAAAAAATCAGGAAAAATAATAACTCACTTAACATGAAAAATTTTGAAACTAGAGTCTATTTTCTCAAGTATATAACTATGTTTAATTAAGATTCAATTGTTTACCCAAAATTAGATCTGAATTTTGTAAATTTTTTAAGTTATTAGCATTAAAAAAAAATCAGTACCTTAAATTTTGCCCAACTTTGACCATGGCACGTTTTTTTCCTGTAAGCACCATTGATTTAATTTTCACAGCATGTAAACATAAATATTTAGTTTGTCTAAATCTGAAATTTGAAAATAAAAGCTTGAAAATTAAGCTAGTTATTGATTTTTTTTTTCTGTAGTCACTTGCTTTGATTGCAGATGCAGGGTCCCGCTCCAGGTCACTGGAAGTCAGCTATGCCAGGGTTTCTGTTTGTTACAGTCACTGGGGGAGATCCCCTGCTGTGACAGGTGTACAGTTATTCTCAAATCACCACCCCAATCACCCCCCCCCCCCCCACGCAAACCCAACCCACCAAGTGTTATGCAGTAATTGTTATTGTTTTCACTGTATCTCCTTAATTGTAATGCTGTTTCCACTCCGATATGCAAAAACTTTCATTGAAAAAAATAATCCAAGGTGTAATCCAGAAGATGCAATGTTGTGTAATGTAGCATTTTTAAAGAAATCAATTTTCTTTTAAATGATTTTAACAAATATAAATGAACCCATCAGTATGCTTAAATTATTATAAAATAATAAGCACATTATGGATAAATAAAGACACAATTAAAAATTGTGAAATCTAAATCAAGTATTATTTTTAGATATTTATTGTTTTGCAGATTTAAAAGATATATTTTTGTGGTAAAAAATAAATAAACATTTGTATGCATGATGTGGTGTTATCTGACAAGATTTAGATTTATGATGATGCAATTGGGAATTATGAATCAACTTTTATATTCAGATATATATGTTAAATTGGAAATGTATAGAAATATAAACTTAAATTAGAAAATAATTGATGTGATAAAAAAATCAGGATTTAATACAAACATTTGTTCATTATTTTCCTGCCTCAGCAGAATTTGAGATCAGGCTTTGTTTGCCCTGTTTTATGTTGTTAAATAGCTATATTTCAACTGTATACATTTCATTAAAAAAAAATACATATATATTTAATAATATATATTATACAAAAAAAATAGATGCAATTGAACAAATGTGTAAACTACTGAAATGTCAACAGTTAATCGAAAAACCAACTAATGATCATGGTAATAGTACAGATCATTTGTTCACAAACTGCTCACATGCTTTAGTTTCAACATTAGGAAACACATGGTCAGGTCACAAAATATTTTTTGCAACATTTCTTGCTCATCAATACAAACCAATCATATAAACCAACCATGGCCTTTATTACCTCTTCCTCTTACACTTTATCTCCATTAGATATTATTTTAGATTTTTACCTTCAAGGTTAACGTCAGCTGAGGACAGTGACCCATAGGTCCCTTGTTTCTAACTGCATTTTCTTAGATTTTATAGGGAAAAAGCTAAAAAAACTTTAAAAATCTCCTTCTCCAAAACTGTCCAGCCAAATTGTCCAATATTTCACAGAAATGATCCCTGGAACAATCCTTCTCAAGTTTGTTTGAATGGTTCCAGTTCGGAGATTTTTGGCCAAGATACAGGAGGTTGAACTTTGTTAACTGGTCAAAAAAGCATATTAAAATTTAAATCTCAGAAACGGCTGGAACTATCATCACCAAATTTTATGCCAATGTTGGTCACATAGGTCATATCTGAAATTGAGGTATTGGTGGCGCCATCTGCATTGGCCTTTTTTGTACGGGGTCATTAGTGCCTGTATCAGACTGAGGGCTACAAAAAACTTCATCTCTGAAACCATATGGCCAAAATGTTTAATATCGCACAGAAATGATCCTAGGGTAGTGCTTTCTGAAGTTTGTTCAAATGGTCTCTTTTCAGTGACTTTTGGCTAAGTTATGGGAAGCTGAATTTAGTCATATGCCATAACAGCCCGTTTTAGCTCAGTGACTATAAAGATCTTCTCCTCAAAAACCACTGGGCCAAATTCTTAAATCTCACACATTAATTATCCTGAGATGTTGATAATTCAAGTTTGTTCAAATGGTTTTGGTTCAGTGCTTTTTGGCGGAGTTATGGGAAGCTGAACTTAGCCAGTTTGCTGTATATTCCTATATGAGGGATAAACTTGCGAAACATTTTTCGACTGATGCCACTGAAGCCAGTTTGATAAATATTTTACAAGAATAATCCCTACAATAATTCTTATAATAATTGTCATTAATGGTTCCACATGAATGATTTTTGGCTGAATTATGGAGATTGAATTGAGTCATTTTGCCATATATATTAGCTGTGTGATGCTGTTACATCAAGCCTGGCACCAGTTTATCAGCATCTATTACATCATGCTACTAGACATTTAGTTTTCAGGTTATATTTGGTTAATGTTGACAAGAAAGTTTTTTTAAAAGCTTTTAAAAAATTTAGATTTATGATTTAAGTTATTCATCATACCAGGCAGTGTTACAATCATGGATAATCAGTTCTCTGTGGCTATATAAATACAACTGTACGTGGATTATAAATTATTGGTATCCCTACTCAACTTAATTCAAGAATATGCCATCAGTGATATATATCTGTATTTTAATTTTGCATTCAATATGCATCCGTAATAATTTTAAATGTATTCCTGATTTCTTTTTAAAAAAAGTCAGCTGAAAAGCATTCTGTATTGGGAAAATAAATTTCAAAGTTATTTCAAGTAGGGACCCTTTTTGTGTACAGATGGCAGCACTTGGTTTACCATTGGCAGATTGCCAGTGCCTTGATGTTGGCCAATAGCCAAGATGATGTCAGCTCTATAAATAGTTTTGGCACAGTGCCAGGATTGGAAGAAGTGCAGCCAGGTATAGATCAAGAGTTCACTCAGTGCAGTAGCTGCATTCTATTTATAGCTTTGGCAGACTGCTCACTGCATCATATTTGGCACCAAAGTTCAGCCTGAATCTATTTATAGCTTTGGCAGACTGCCATTTGTGTCATATTGTGCAACAGGTCAAGAGTTCACTCAGTGCAGCCAGGTACAGGTCAGAAGTTCACTCAGTCTAGCCAGGTGCAGGTCAAGAGTTCACTCAATGTAGTAGCTTGAGGCAGCAATTTGTCACAGGTCACTCAGGGGCAACTGCCTTACTCACCTAAGCCTTGTCAGCCCAGTGCATCAAACTCTGGGGAAGTTTGATGAATTGGACTGATACCTGTCTATGCGTCTTTGATGGTTTTCTCATTTACAAGACAGTTTGTGCCACCTACATTGACTTTGGCAGTGTATGGTCCTGCTTATTTCTACAGAGGAATTTGAGCCTAAAATTGGGTATGTTTATACATATCGGGTAGCTTTATAGTGTACAAGACTGGTGGCACCACCTACAATAATTTTTGCACAGTGTATGTCCCTGCTTATTTCACAGGAGGGATTTGACATATCAGTCTGACATTGGGCATATGTATATATCTCTTCGTTGTATATAAAACTGGTTGTGCCAGCTACAATCATTGTATCCATAGTAACACAGGGTTTTGCGGATACTATGTTTTCAGTCAGACGCCGACACTACCGCCATCGCCGCATAGGTTTCCGGAGAACTCCTCCGTAACCACTGGGCAGAATTTTTTCAAATTCAGAATTATGATCGGTCAAATGTGAACTGTTGCACCCTCATTTTTGGTTGACCTCTGACCTTTCCTCTCTGCCAAGCATCCATTTGTGCATCTGTTTCCAAACATAAACCCACATATCTCGGGAACCGTTTGACCGATAAGGCTAAAGATATTGCACAAATGTAGCCCTTGGAAAGCTTTATAACATACACTAAAATTGGTGGCACCACCTGCAACCATTTTTGTACAGCGTCCATCTGTTCATCTGCCTTGGGATAAAAACACTCATATCTCTGCATTGGTTGGACTATTTTCACCTGAAATTTTGCATGTGTATACATCCTGGACTACGTGTTTGATTTTATGACAGGTGGGGCCACCTACATTCAGGTTTAAGCTGCAGACATCCAAGCTTATATCTCGGGAACCTTTTGACCAGTTGGGCAAAAATTTTGCATTTTTATAGATCTCCCATAGCTCTTTATCATACGCAAAACTGGTGGCGCCACCTGCGATCATATTTGCACGGTGTCCTGTTTACCTGCCATGGGATAAAATCACATATATCTCGGCAGTGGTTTGACTTATCCACCTGATATTTTGCAGGTTGATACATCCTTGACAGCGTTCTTGATTTTATGACAGGTGGCCCCACCTTCATTCAAATTTATGCTGCAGACATCCAAGCTCATATCTCAGGAACCATTTGACCGATTGGGCAAAAATTTTGCATGTTTATAGATCTCACAGCTCTTTATCATACCCAAAACTGGTGGCGCCACCTGCAATAATTTAGCACGGTGTCCTTCTGTTTGTTTGCCATGGGATAAAATCACTCATATCTCGGCAGTATTTTGACATATCTGCCTAAAATTTTGCATGTTTATACATCTTGGATAGCTTTCTGGATTTTGTGTCAGGTGGCGCTACCTACATTTATGTATACGCTGCAGACATTCAGGCTTATATCTCAGGACTGGTTTGACATATCCCCCTGAAATTGTGCATGTGTATAGATCTCACATAGCTCTTATTCATACACAAAATTGGTGGTGCCACCTGCCACCATTTTTGCACAGCGTCCGTCTGTTTTTCTGCGGTGGGCTTAAATCACACATATCTCAGTAGCGGTTTGACTTATCTGCCTAAAAGTTTGCATGTTTATACATCTTGGACAGCTTTTCTGGATTTTGTGGTAGGTGGCACAACCTACATACACATTTTGGCTGCAGACATCCAGGCTATTATGCAACACACCTCACTCTATTTCCCCTTGCCACTCAATCCAAGCCTCGCTTCACCTTTCCTACTCTGATTTTTGCGAATACACATAGTCGCTTGTTGACTACCCATATTCTAGATTTTGTGTTGTGTGCACCCATGCCAGAATTGCAGCAGTGATGTTTGTTTAATTGTTTCTTGTTCTAAGTGTTTAGTGCTTGCATTGTTCATATACATGTTACACATGTTCTTGAAAAGTAATGGTCCAGCATTGAAGCATTATACCTGGTGTAATCTCATTGCACAGGTTCGCATTAGGCCTGTAGGCCTTGTATTTATAACTCCCCATAAATGGCGGCACCTGAGGTTATGTCTCGTGTCATATATACCACATGGCATACTGACTGGACTGATAGAAAACGGGATATCACAAATGCAGCTTCTCTTGTAGATGGGGGAGAAAAAATATTATGATTCCCTGTGATGTTAGTTACTGCTTTTGATAGGTAGATAGGATCGCATGATTTAGGGATCATTGTGCAGATCTACCATATGTGGGCATAAAGATAAGACGCCTCACTTGTTATCCCACCTTGCAGGGCTGGATATCAACAGTTAATCACTTGCCTAGAGCAAGTAAAATTTCTTGAAAATGGTGGTAGGGCAACCAAAAGTTGGCTCCTACCTGGCCAACATATACCTAAACCTGATGGCCTGAATCTTCAGTTATTGAACTAGTTTTCTTTATTAGAGAAATAAACTCATGTGAGATAATACTTCTTCATCTTAAGTTATCTGAACATATTTCTGTTCAAATACTAAAGGGAAATATAAACAAACAAATATTTTAATGACTTTTGTCTGACATGCAATAGAACAATTAAAATAAATCATGTGGAAATTACTTTCTGTTCATGGCTGAGAATACTGCTTTTTGTAGGGCAAGTAAAAATTCAGGTAGGGCAAGTAAAAGCTAGAAGTTACTTGCCCAGTCAGGGAAGTAGGGCAAGTTTTTTCAAATGTTCATTTTGTTCCCTGCCATACCCAGAGGAAAAGTGGAGAAACTTATGGATAACCTGTCATTTATCCCGTTATTTATTAACCATGTTATGACCTGCTGCTTATGATATTGCTGAACTACATATTTTAAAATTGTTATTTTTTATTACATACAGACTGAGGCATACTGGTGTTTCACTGAATACCTAGAGCAATTCAAGACAGATTTCATGGAAGATGGCCTCAACAATAAACTCGGTAAGCTATTGTACAACTCAACTTTTTAGATTGTGTTGAATATAGTTACTTACAGATTTTGATTTAAACAGGGATTCCACTGATGCCTTTATTTCTCATATATGCCTACATTTTCCTCTGAAAAAAAAAGTCTCCTTTAGTATCCTATATTTTCCAGTATTTACGTTATACTGGTAATCTCCCCTATTTTCCTCTGTTTTAGTTTAATGCCTAGTTATGTTTTCAATATAACAGTGTTATTATTGAAAACATACAGCTATTTTAAATATTTGTGCGTGTACACGTTGCTGTTATATCAGTCAGAATTATCTCTACATTATGCAATATGTGACTTGAAGACTGACATGAAGGTAGGATGCAGTTTGATCCATGGAGTGTAGAAGTGATGAATGATGTGGTTGCCCCTCACTGGCAAGTGACTAAGTAAAAGATTTTGCAATGGAACACTTAAATACTTTTCTTACAATTTTGACTGAAAATTCCTGTAAACTCCTGCATTTTTGTCTCAAATGTTAGTATAAAATTCCTATATTCCTTTAGGAGCCTTGTGGAAGGCTTTTAAAAATAATGTTTGGCAAACTCCTAAGATACTCCTAAGAGCACTTGGCATTATAATATTTATAAGATCAGAATCCAATCAGTCACTGATACTTAATAAGAGAATTTTTTTTTAGAATTATCTGCACAGCTATTGAAAGAGGTGGACCCTGAATTGTTTCGCTATCTTGAGCACTTGTGTGTCAGTGACATGACATTTTGCCACAGGTCAGTTTGATGTTATCATTCGAAAAAATAATCTGATATTTAGGCAAAAAAATTAGGTTTGGTTCTAAGGTAATGTTTGTATGCTTATGTTCATAAGATCCTGTAGAGGAGAATGGTAATGTAATATACTGCCATCTAGTGAATATTTTTAAAACTAATTATACGGTGTAGCATACTAGTATGTCACTGTTATTGCAAGTTTACATGGCATTGCATTTTCATCTTATGACTTTGATATGAGCAAAAAGAAAATTTTACAAGAGATTATAAACCAGTACACATATAGAATTAAGTCTTACTTTCTTAGTGGGTATCATCTAAAGAGAAAAGTATTTTATTTAACAAATTACTCCTTCTTGGTTTGACAGGTGGCTTCTTTTGGGGTTTAAACGAGAATTTACGCTCCCTGATTCCATTCGCTGTTTTGAGATTATCAGCAGTCACCACTTAGAGCTCTCATCACTGGAGGCAGAAAAGTTACTGGAAGCAGAACAGAAAAAGAATTTCACATTACAAGGTTTGGCAGCATTAATGAATATGCAAACAAAGGCATTGTCTATGGTTCACAGATTAAGATATGGCCTTCAAATTAAAAGTTCATGTTTTTCCAACCTTCTTACTGTTCATAATGATTTTGTACCAGAAACACTCATGTCTCAATAATGGTAACTTTGCCCCAGATTTATTTTCTGTTACATCAGTTTGCTAATATATTAATACTAGTGGTGTGCAGATTAATTGATTATATCCAGGATTGGTTGTTTTCTTTTCATAATTAATTAATTCAATACATAATTTATCAGAAATGATTATATATGCACACCCAAAGAAGTCATATTATCCTGATAAAATATTCTGGCAGAGTTATTTGAAGTACCCCCAAAGAATAAGGAAAAATTTGATACAAATGCTCAAGTATCTGAACAACTAATGCATTGATCACCATGATTCCTTGCATGGATATTGATCATGGAGTGTTTCATCAGTTTCTGCAGACGGGTGGTACCATATTCATTTTTTCATTGATCACCTTTTTCAGACCTTAAAAGATGCCATTATCTGTTAACAGGGCACAAATCATAACCTCTGGATCTGGAATCTTCTAACTTTACATCCAGATAGGTCCATGAAAAGACTTTTTGAAAACCTAGAATTGGGTCTCTGTTACCCATATTCTTCAAGCTATGGGGCTACCAAGTACCCCCCAAGAATACAGAAAAATTTGATACAAAAGCTCAAGTATCTGAACAACTAATGCATTGATCACCATGATTTCTTGCATGGATATTATTCATGGAGTGTTTCATCAGTTTCTGCAGACTGGTGGCACCACCTGCATTTTTTTAATTTTTTTACAATTTTTTTTTCTCTATTTTTGAGACCTCAAAAGATGCTGTCATCTGTTAACAGGGCAAAAATCGTAACTGCTGGACCTGGAATCTTCTCACTTTAGATCCAGAGAGGTCCATGGAAAGTCTTCTTTGAAACCTGGAATTAGGTCTCTGTCACCCATATTGTCTGAGCTATGGACAATAATAAATCAACCATGGGGCCCAGAATCTTCTAACTTGACATCCTGGAAGTTCCTCAAAAGTTCTCCCCAGAAACCTGAAATTGGGTCACAGTGACCTATATACTCAGAGTTTTGGGGTATGTTTGAGCGACCCAGAAATAATGCAAAATACACACAAATTGCCAGATTCCTCATGAAAGGCTGGTTGGATTGTCATCCAATTTGTTGTGCTTATGGGTCTTGATAAACTTAAGCTAATATGCATGAACACTGATGCCACCTATCTTAATTGTCTGTGCAAGGACATATTATCAACATGTCAGTCGGCTGAGGGTCATGACCTTTGGGTCACTTGTTCTTCATGTTTCTTCTGATTGTTATGGGAGTTATTGTGCATGTGCAAGATCGGACCTCTTGTCAGGCAGCCTTGTTATGGTAAACACGTGTTATGAGTCACACGTGGGCTATATTTATTCACACACTGAACCATAACAAGGGATTTGGAAATACAAAGTGAGTGTGGTATAATTGTTTGCTGGGAAAGCACTGTATGCAGCATAAATGAACTAACAATGTGAGATAGTACATATACTTTGGCAAAAGTATATGTACCTTTAATACATGTGTAACTCACCTTTATTCTCACGTTACAGGAGGTAAAACGCGGACAGCAGCAGTAACAGCTAACACTGCCTATACTTTTGATGTGTTCATGTGTGTGGCCATCCTAGTCCAGCACAGAAAAATACTCTTTGACTGCCAGGAAGTGACCAGTGTGTTTGAAACCATCTCAATGTAAGAATTTAAAAGCAGCAATGTATCTTATAGCCAAAACACTTAACTTGATTTCAGGCACTTTTTGAGAAAACAATTTCTGGAGCTTAAATGTTCTACTGAAAATCAAAATAAAAATTTTTGAGGGGGGGGGGGGTTTCAAAATTTATGCACACATTGCCTGAGAAACCAAATATTTTCTAGGGCCATATGGATTTAGGCCTTTTTTATGCATAATAAATTTGTAACATAAGAATTTAGTTAAATTCTTGTAGATCATTTTGAAACTTTAAATTTTTAATTGTTGATGTTAAAACTCAGGTTACTGAGTGTAAATAACAACACTAATTCACTGTTATACTTTGCTAGATTTCATTAGTTTTTTGTTAACAATGTAGCATTATATTCAGTAAATTGACTTATACTGTGAATGATCTTACTTGATTGTTCAAATTTTTAACAATGATAGAGCAGACTCATTTGGGAGAATTGTGACAAGAGTCCATATACACACTTGAATGTGATTGATGGTACTTTCAAACAAAAATTGAACTTTTGAAATAAAAAGTCTTTCTGTATTGAGCTACATACCATCTTATATTTGAAATGATGGTACCAGGGTATTGTTATATAACATTTTTTATTAATTTTTTTATGAAACCATTTTTTCATTAATACACTCCAATTTCCATTTAAATATTCATATTATGTTTATAATACAGCCAATAAGGTATGTATATTCTATCTGATGTGTTGTTATCAATGCTATGATGTGACACAATAGTCTCTGTATCCTGGTTTTGAAGGCTATCTAGTCAACTGAAGCTTGACTCCATACTCTGGAAGGCTGAAAACTTGTTCCTGCAGTACTGTCGGAGCTCTGCCAGCAACTGTTTCCAGATGGTGGAGAACCCTGCATCCTGGGACACTCTGGATGATGAACACTGACCTGTTTAAATGATGATGATGTCCTACACCCCATGCTGCCAGCAAGTGACTTATGATATTACCAAAGTGTCTTATATGTTTTACACTATGGTCGGCTCCAAAAGGGTTAAAGTTGCGAAAAACATCATGTCAGCACATCAGAGTAGTCATCTTTGATCACCCTTTGACCTTTGATAAAAATAGGCCAGAAACAAATTCAACACAGGTATCTGGCAGATAGGCATATGAGCCAAAGCTTTGCAAATGTTGTTTTGCAACAAGTGACCTTTCTACCTCCGCATATATGCAACCTTATGAAGGCCTTGAAAGAAGTTTTCACAACCAAAATTACCCTTAGATCATTAATATATACACAGAGGAAGCCTGAAATCATATAAATTCTTTTTCAAAAGGTAGGTAAATGGGCACCTTTAATTGCATTGAATTTAAGCCATGCAGCAATGGATAATATGCTGATTTATTTAGTAACCACATTCATCATCACACCTATCATGACAGGTGAGGTATCTCACTATCATTGTACACTTACCATCAACCTGCTCTGTGCAAAGAATGGGGTACCTTTGGACAAGATTGTTATTTACGGTCACTTTTGCTTCTCAATGCCTTCTAGTATTCAAACATTGAATGATTCAAAAGTTTAAGATATCTATCTTTTCAATTAAATGTTAGCTTTAAACGTATTTCAGCTCAATTCAGTGAAACGTTATGTATTCTCATTGGCAATCCACTTTAATGTACAAGAATATGCAAATGAATTATTCAGTTTTAATGCCATGCTCAAATGTTATGTGTGTCACTAAATGAACACAAGCTAGCACTGAGATGCATTCATGTTTATACTCTTACTAATATTTAAATGAAGACTTATTTTGAAGTACCCAATAGGGTAGAATCAAGGAATGTTTGTATAAATCACTGTCCGAACATTAGTACATTTTTGAGAGGGATACCCTCTCATCCAAACCACAATTGTTAAAGTTAATGAGGACAAGTATCAGATAAAAATCATATTTATAAACAAAAAAAATATATGTATAAATTATTCCTATTATGGTCTGTTTTATCCCCTCTTACTTTTTGCTATGAAAATTTTTATTAATCAACTTGAGAGAAAAATGGTGATTGAGGATAAAAGATTTGTGGACCTGATATTCAATTTGCTAAATAAATGTTTATATTATACAATATTTAGGAAAGAGAATTACTTTGAAATATGAGAAAACAGTCTATATTTTACAATATTCAACCCCACTTATGATATTCAAGTTCATCGGTCACATGCAAAAACAGCGTCAGTTGATAGATGCTGATTGGATGATGTCATGCAAACACTCCCAAAAAATATGACCAGCCAAAACAAAGATGAACACTTATGCAGGACACGTCTGATAAGTCATACCATTGAAAACGTGAAAATTAAGTTTTGAAATATAAGCTGGATAATTAATTTAAAAGTTTTATTGCCATATTAGGTTGTCACTCCCATAGGTAGTTCTCTAAGAATTTTCTTGAAATATAATATATAAAACAAAAATCCATTTAAAATAGATGTACACAGGTTGATGGAACAGAGTATGCCCTGCCAAATCACTCTTGAGTCAATGAGGATTTACTGAAAATGATGCTAATTACTCTTTTTATTCACTGTTTTTTTGCAGCATTCTTTTTATCACTGAAATATATGATATATAAGATTTCTCTCCTGTTATAACAGTCCAAATGCAAATGCAAACGTCCAGCATGTGCCAAAACATATGGAAAATGCACTTATCTTCATGCAGGGGGATATGCAATATATGTCACTGACTTTTGGAATGATATATATACACCATGCTGACTTACTATGCAAAGCACATCTTTATTCAGTTTGTGATAAAAAATGGGGAATTGCCTCTAATATTGCCTCTTTTTTCACTCTTTATTTCAAAGAGGCTTTTCCATTTTACCAGAGCACATACTCCTTTTTCATCATGTACTTTTGGCAGGCCAGAGAGTATAGAATAAGCTTCTGTTGAGACCATTGAAAAGACACAAAACGCCAAAAATGGAAATATCACAAAAATCTAAACATTTTGTAGCCATCCACAGTATGCCTTACACATGCATATCTTGCATCACTTCTTTTGATTTATAATGTTAAAGGTGCCTCTTCTGTTACATTATGTGAGCTGAATATACAAAGTATCTTAACTGGGTGTGGCAATAAGCTGATGAAACATGAGCCCAGATTCAGAGGTTGTTTATATCAATATGTTTATTTAAGTCCATCCATTTGTTTACAAACAAACTGATGTGCAGAGACATCTGGTGGTACATAAGAGTATAGTCATCCGTGGTACGCAGGAGGAAGTAAATATTTTCACATACTATGTGTGACAGGCTAGTATACACACAGACACACACGTGCAAACACACACAGCTTCAGAATATTTGTTTACAGTAGCCTCATATGGCTGGTCTCCTGTGTCTGGGCTTAGCTTTCTAGGTGACCTTAGTAGCCTTTCATCAGTCACCCCTCAGCTGACAGTCCAAAGATTTATTACAGGGTGTCCACCCGGTATTGTTTAGGGTAGCAGTAGGCCTGTGCTGTGTGTCTGTGCAGTACTGTGGACCAGGCCAGCGCCTGTCACAAGCTGTAAGTAATCCCATGGTATGTCCTACCCCAGTAGGGTCAGGGTAAATGGACTGACTACTCAGCACTGTGGCCATTTTGCCGACACGTCATTGCTGCGGAAGCATAGAAACATTTGTGCCAACTGAGGTCTAAGTGGACATTTGATTGTCATGTGTGCAAGGTAAATAACTTTAAGTATTCTTATTATGTGTAATAAAAGCATTGCTTACATCAGAAATTCTATTTATCAGATTTAATATACATGTATTCTGTTATACTGTGCTGTAAAATAAGTGACCCTAGTGAGACACAATACATACTGGCACAGGGCGTTGCCAGCATGGACGGCCATTTTGTTTTAGCGCTACATCGTGGTACTGATATACACTTATTTGTCAATTACAGATAAGTCCTGAGTGTAACACACATTGTCCTGCTTTATTCTTTATTGTTACCATTGTATATATTTGTATTTATGAGTTTCATTTATGAATACACATCTTTGGTGGTGTAATGTGTTATTTCCTTTTGAGTCACAGTTGTTCAATAAGACGGTTTATTATGACTTATTAAAGACTATATCTGATGTATATCATATTGTATAATAATTGTTGTCCATTGATTTATGAATATGTTCATGTCATTCAAGAATTATAAGGGTAATTCTTGTGGAGACAGCTCTTGTGTAATTAGATTGTTTGTTGTAAAGATAGGAATGTTTATATGATGTTATAATCTGGTAAGGTTATATAGGGATTTGTCTTTTGCATATGTGTTAACTATTCAAGTCACCATTAGGAGTATTCCAGCTGATAGCTCTGGAGACTACTCAGGGTCTGTCTGTGACTTGTCTGACTGTAGAGCTTAACTGAGACTGGGTGAAGCAGAAACTGCTACTGTTCATTTGTTTTGTACTTTTCTGTAAAGAATTTAAAGCAAATATATAGGTAAATTCCTGGCCAGGTTTATAGGTATATCCTGAGCCTGTATATTTGATTAACACTAAGGTGTAATTCTTTGTGGTTTTACAGTCAATACTGATGAGCGTGTGACCAGGTCTTAATTGGTCAAAGTACTGAGAGAAAGAACCCGTTCTTACGGTTTGTATTTGGTTTATTCATTGATGGTATACTACTACCCAACAATAATGTTTGTGCTACAGTTATGTTAAAAGTTGCATCAATGTATTAGTTTATTAGTAGTTAATGAATGGTAAACATGGCCCAAATATTGGTTACCATGGATTCAGAATTAATTTCATTATGTACTGTACAAGCTTTAATGAGCATTACATTATGAGATTGTATAACTATAGTGCACTTTAATGGGTGACTATTCCATGAGATAGTTATGCACAGTTAGAATTTAGTTTGAACATATATGTTAACATAACTTGTCTATTTTAGTTTAGTTTATGCCTATATAATCTCTTATCTAGTGCAGTAATTCAAATGGGGTACTTCCTCTGTATCACAGCGAGTATTCCTGCAATTTTATGTAATTACAAACTGGCATTGCACTGCTGCTGACCAAAGTATCATTTATAACACAGCTGGTTAATAATATACCAGTTCAGTTTTAATAGAATGGTCTTTCAATAGATAAACAGATATATTTCTCATGTTAAACTATTTTGGCTTCATTATGATTCATTTTCCGTTTGTAATCATTATTCTTAATCTGGTTTATACTGTATAATTGCAGGGTTCTTTCTCCTATGCATAATGTACGATGCATATTTCGAATAAAGGGGTGTCTCGTCTTGCCGTCTGACTCTTCTGACTGTTTGAGTCCCGCTACAGAATTTGGTGGCAGCGGTGGGATAGAGTCAAGACATTTGTTGATGTCAGATGGAGATAAGACGTTCGCTTATGTGGGACGGTGTCAGGACAATGGTGGTCTTTGCCTAGACGAATTCGTATCAGGAGTGTGCAAGGTCTACACTAAGGAGAAAGGGACGGAACTGAAGTAGATGCAAAGGGGCAGAGAGAGAGAGAGAGAGCAAACTATGGACGGTACCCTTTAAGAGTACGATCACAGTTTTAAGCCTGTGGAAGATTTTGTTTTTTCTATGTCTAATTAAGAAAGTAATATGTAAAACCATTTATCTAGAAGTCAGAACTTTGAATTTGAATGTATCATATGAAGGTCATTATTAATTGCTTATGTTGCTTATATGCATGCTAATTTGGATGTACTCTTGCAGAAAAGGTCACTTATGTTGTTTATGTGAATGCTAATTTGAATTATTGTATTATTAATATTAATTTGTATTATTGTGGAAAAGGTTATTGGTATAACCTTTTAAAGTAACTGTATAGGTAGTTACTATAGCAACTTTTTGTATTGTGATATTGTGTAACATGGATGCTTTGGCTGAAAAGGTACAAGCTTTGGAAGCAGAGCTGCACAAAACTAGGCTTAGGGTGCAAGCTGCAGAGGCCAAACACAATGTCAAAACAGAGGTCGTGGCCAGGGTTGTGCAAAACCACCAAAAGCTCCGAAGATACGATGGGGACTCTCGTGAGTTGGAAAGCTGGATTGCTGATGCTCAGCGACACGTACAGTTCCAGCAGTATGACCATAAGGAGGCGGTGGACTTCTTGATGGCCCACCTTACAGATATAGCGAGGGAAGAGGCGGAACTCGTGCCAGAGGAGGAAAGAAAGACCCCTGAACAGGTATTTGGCTTGTTGCGCAATACATGTGGAGAAAGGCTCTCAGCCTCCCAGTTGTTAGATTTATTCTACAACCGTAAGCAAGGTGAGAGAGAAAGTTTGCGCAGCTTCTCTTATGCCCTGGTCGATCTAATTGACAGAGCGCTCCGCCAAGATAGCGATTGTGTTGCCAGCAGGGAAAAAACACTTAGGGATCGGTTTGTCGATAAGGTAAAAGATTCATCTCTAAGGAGACATTTGAGGGGATATATCCGCACTAATCCCGATGTGAGTTTTCTTGATTTACGGGAGGAAGCACTGCTCTGGGCTGAAGAGGGAAGTAGCTTCAATGCAACAAAAAAGGTTCAACAGAACATCCAAAGTGTTGACTGGCAGGCGACAGATGATTCGGAAAAACAATCAGATTTGAGGATATCCAAATTGGAAAAGTGTATGGAGGATCTCTTGAAGGCACAAGAGAAAACTTTTGAGCACCTCATGGACCAACAAAAAGTACTTTCCAGCCTTTACAGCGATGGAAAGAAGCAAACTGACAAGCGCAGCAGTGTTTCAAATTTGGATAAGGTGCCCATAACTTGTTACTATTGCAAGAAGCAGGGACACATAAAGAGAAACTGCTTCAAATTGAAAAGGGACGTGGAGAGAGGACCTGATACCCGCTTCGCACAACCAGAACAAAACCTAGTCAGATATGTTCCTTTGCCAGGAACTGGATTCCACCAGCAGCATTATGCAACCCCTCCTGGGCCGTATCAGTTACAACCTGGAATAGCTGGCACGGAATACATGCAGCCCCAATTGAGACAAGATGCCCCAAACTCCCAACCCACCCAGCAGTGAGCCAGGCTAGGGTGGGGAACCGAGATGTGAAACCTGGCGGCTCCCAGACTCAAAGTAATTTATCAATAGCGGATCTAATAACTAGGACTGTTGGGAGAAAACCAACAATAAGCGTAAAATTTAATGGCATCAATGCGGACAGTTTATTTGACACTGGATCCATGGTCACTACAATGAATGAAGAGTTTTTCAGGAAACACCTGCAGCATTCAGGTGAGGTCATATTCGAAGCAGGGAAATGGTTTTCCCTGACAGCTGCCAATGGTCTTGAAATACCATATCTCGGTGTGGCAATACTTGATGTAGAAGTGTGTGGATGTAAGATCACACAAATGGGTGTTATGATCACCAAGAACACTCATGAAGTGTCCTCTAATCCTCAGAAGATACCCATCATATTGGGCATGAATGTATTATCTAGGGTTCCACAGTTTGCAGACTTCCTGATGGGACAGGGCCATGTGACAGTCGAAAGCCAATCTGTAGACAAGGGCTGCATTGGTTTTGCACGCGTCGCTGGTTCCGAGGCGATCTGTATTCCTGCTCAGAGCTATCGCTTCATATCGGTCACAGGTCCTCCAGGAAATGATGCTGTTATACTTGAGCCTCTTGCAGAATCATTACCAGGCAATGTAGATGTTGCACATTCTTACGGGAATTTGGCAGAGAGACCACTCAGAGTTCAAGTGATCAATTTTGGCAACAAGGATGTGTGGGTACAACCGAGAACACGCTTAGCTTCTGTACATTTGATCAGGGAAGTAATAGGTACCCAAGGGAATATCGAGCTTAACATCTGTTCTAACCAGGTAGAAGTCACATCCAGTAATACGGATATAGTTGGTGCTCGGGAAGAAGAGCTTTTAAACCAAATAAATTTGTCAAGACTGAAGGATCCAAGAGACGTCAAAAGAGCAAAGGCATTATTTCTGAAGCATAAAACGGTATTCAACTTGGAAGGAGAGCCGTTGGGGTGCACCAGGACAGTAAGACACAAAATATATACAAAGGATGAATTCCCAGTATGTCAGCCTCATAGACGAATTCCACCACCATTCTGGAAGGAAGTGCAAGAACATTTGCAAGAACTGTTAAAGAAAGGCATAATTAGGGAAAGTCAATCAGACTATGCTTCGCCAATTGTGTTGGTACGGAAGAAGAGCGGCGAGATCCGGCTATGCGTAGACTACAGGCGCTTAAACCAAAAGACATACAGAGACGCGTTTCCTTTGCCAAGAATTGATGAGACATTAGAGGCTCTGCAGGGATCAACTCTCTTCTCAACACTAGATCTTGCGTCAGCTTACAATCAGGTAGAAGTAGAGCCATCAGATCAAAAGAAAACAGCTTTTACAACACCTATGGGCCTTTTTGAGTACATTAGAATGCCCTTCGGATTAGCCAGTGCACCAGCAACGTTTCAGCGCTTGATGACCAGGATATTTCGTGACGATATTTTGCGGATTCTTTTGGTGTACTTAGATGACATAATAGTCTACAGCAATTCATTTGAAGAACATCTGGCCAGATTAGACAGGGTCTTCTCCCTTCTTGCGGAACACAGTCTTCAAGTAAAACCAGAAAAATGTGCATTCTTTTGCTCTGAGGTAAAGTTTCTTGGGCATGTTGTGTCTGATGATGGGATCTCTACGGATCCAGACAAAATTGTAGCAGTACGGGACTGGCAAGTACCCAAGACTGTACAGGAACTTCGCAGTTTCTTAGGGTTTGCTTCCTATTACAGAAGATTTACTCCAGGCTTTGCCCATGTGGCTGAACCCTTACACAAGCTCTGCAGTGCTGTTGGAGGACAGAAAAAATGCAAGAAGTCCATCATAGACCACTGGAATCAAGAACATCAAGATTCATTCGACAAGATCAAGGAGAAGTTAACCACAGCACCTGTTTTAGGGTATGCTGACTTTTCCCTTCCATTTATTGTGGAAACAGATGCCTCAGAGAAAGGGCTCGGCGCAGTTCTCAGTCAGGTACAAGAAGGAAAGAAGAGGGTTATAGCCTATGCAAGCAGAGGTCTTCGGGGAGCAGAAAGAAATCCGGAAGGCTATAGTTCCAAAAGGTTGGAATTTCTTGCGTTAAAGTGGGCCATCACTGAAAAATTCCGGGACTATCTTGAAGGTGGAAAGGTTGTGGTTTACACAGACAACAATCCCCTCACTTACTTTCAAACTAAAGCCAAGCTTCCAGCCATTGAACAACGATGGGCTGCAGCCCTTGCTGGTTTTGACTTGACAATACAATACCGTCCAGGCAGGGAAAACGTGAATGCTGACCAGTTATCACGCCAAGAGTTTCGTCCATGGGAGGATGAAGAAAGTCAGTGTGTCCATGGTAGCCTACTACCATCGCAGTTGCAAACCCATGTGTTAGCAGAAACAAATTTGCAGTCAGTGGATGAAGATTTCTTTGCTTCAAACATCCCATGTATTCAATCTGATGAGATGGCCAAACTTCAGCGTGACGACAAAACCATTGGACTGGTAATAAGATTTCTTGCTCAAGGTACACGACCATCTAGCACTTCAACAAAACAAGAAACAACCCAGGTTAAGTTACTTTTAAGGCAGTGGGACCGTTTAGTGGAGAAGAAAGGTGTGTACTACCGGGTGTTGCATGATCCAGTAGAAGGAGAAATTTATCAGGTTCTTTTACCAGAAGTGTTGCAAGGAGATGCACTGAGAGCAGTGCATGACAACCATGGTCATCAAGGCATTGATCGCACTGAGTCGCTGCTACGTGCCCGTTGCTACTGGCCTCAGATGGCGAAAGCAGTACGATCATATGTCGAAAGTTGCAACACATGCAGTCGAGCCAAGTTAGAACGAGTTAGAACCCCACTAGGCACGATTCGAGCCAACAGGCCTCTCGAAGTTGTTGCAATTGATTTTACGTTGCTTGATAAAGCATCTAATGGAATCGAGAATGTCCTCGTAATTACAGATGTGTTCACTAAATATGCAGTTGCTGTCGCCACTAAAGACCAGAGAGCCTCAACAGTAGCTCAAGCATTAGTGAAACATTGGTTCAGGCGATTTGGGCCACCCTTGAGGATACATTCCGACCAAGGTCGAGACTTTGAGTCAAAGTTGTTGTCGAAGTTATGTTCGCTGTATGGTATAAGGAAGTCTAGGACTACAGCATGGCACCCTCAAGGGAATGGGCAATGCGAAAGATTCAATAGAACCCTTCATGATTTGCTCCGTACCTTGGAAGAAAAGCAAAAGCGTCGATGGCCAGAGCATTTGGAAGATGTCTTATACTATTATAACACCACACCGCATGCTTCCACAGGCTTTACACCTTTCTACCTTATGCACTTGAGACAGGCACGCCTACCGGTTGACTTGTTGATTGGCGTGGACGAAACCAACAAGGAAACATGTGTTGATGACTTGGTTGCAGAGCATCAGGGCAGATTGCGGACAGCTTATGATTTAGTCAAGAAGCGATTGGAGCAAAATGCTGACAAACGCAAATTTTATCATGACAAGAAAGCCTCTGACAAGCCACTCCAGATAGGTAGCCTTGTATATGTGAGAGCTCGGAATCTAAAGGGGCGTCATAAACTCGCAAACTTTTATGGTCAAACTACCCACAAAATCATAGAAAAGAAACCAGATAAAGATGTGTACCTGGTGGAACCCGCTGATGGGTTTGGTTCACAGCGTTGGATGAACAGAACAGAACTCAAACAGTGCCCGAAACCTCGAGCCAATGAGAGTTCTTCTGTAAAGAGAAAACGTCAACCAAGGCAAATCCAGAGAGAAATTGTAAGTTCGTATTCTGAACCATCTGACATTGAGATTGAACTTAATCAAGACGAAGAGACTGACTTCTCCGTGGTTTCTAGTTCAGACGAGTCTGATGTGTCAGTACCTACACAATTACCAGAAGTACCAATCGCAGCAGTGCCACTACAACCCATGTACGTGGGGTCAAGTCCAGAAAGTCGACCGGTAGATCAAGTTCCGTTGAGACGATCACGTCGCATTACAGCAGGGCAGCATAGTAACCCTTGCAATAACCCAAGGTCTGTTCTGCAGAATGCACACTCTGTCCGAGCCATGCAGTATCCCTTCAAAGAAACAACAGTTTAAGTCTATAGTTCGCTTCCCACACACTGCACATAATGTATTTTGTTTTATTTGTTTAGTCTTGTGAAGTATTTTACTTATCTATGTGATGTGTTATTTTATGTGATGGGTTGGACATGCGAGTCCCTCAAAGTAGTGGTCATGTAAAGAGGGGGAGGATGTGACAGGCTAGTATACACACAGACACACACGTGCAAACACACACAGCTTCAGAATATTTGTTTACAGTAGCCTCATATGGCTGGTCTCCTGTGTCTGGGCTTAGCTTTCTAGGTGACCTTAGTAGCCTTTCATCAGTCACCCCTCAGCTGACAGTCCAAAGATTTATTACAGGGTGTCCACCCGGTATTGTTTAGGGTAGCAGTAGGCCTGTGCTGTGTGTCTGTGCAGTACTGTGGACCAGGCCAGCGCCTGTCACAAGCTGTAAGTAATCCCATGGTATGTCCTACCCCAGTAGGGTCAGGGTAAATGGACTGACTACTCAGCACTGTGGCCATTTTGCCGACACGTCATTGCTGCGGAAGCATAGAAACATTTGTGCCAACTGAGGTCTAAGTGGACATTTGATTGTCATGTGTGCAAGGTAAATAACTTTAAGTATTCTTATTATGTGTAATAAAAGCATTGCTTACATCAGAAATTCTATTTATCAGATTTAATATACATGTATTCTGTTATACTGTGCTGTAAAATAAGTGACCCTAGTGAGACACAATACATACTGGCACAGGGCGTTGCCAGCATGGACGGCCATTTTGTTTTAGCGCTACATCGTGGTACTGATATACACTTATTTGTCAATTACAGATAAGTCCTGAGTGTAACACACATTGTCCTGCTTTATTCTTTATTGTTACCATTGTATATATTTGTATTTATGAGTTTCATTTATGAATACACATCTTTGGTGGTGTAATGTGTTATTTCCTTTTGAGTCACAGTTGTTCAATAAGACGGTTTATTATGACTTATTAAAGACTATATCTGATGTATATCATATTGTATAATAATTGTTGTCCATTGATTTATGAATATGTTCATGTCATTCAAGAATTATAAGGGTAATTCTTGTGGAGACAGCTCTTGTGTAATTAGATTGTTTGTTGTAAAGATAGGAATGTTTATATGATGTTATAATCTGGTAAGGTTATATAGGGATTTGTCTTTTGCATATGTGTTAACTATTCAAGTCACCATTAGGAGTATTCCAGCTGATAGCTCTGGAGACTACTCAGGGTCTGTCTGTGACTTGTCTGACTGTAGAGCTTAACTGAGACTGGGTGAAGCAGAAACTGCTACTGTTCATTTGTTTTGTACTTTTCTGTAAAGAATTTAAAGCAAATATATAGGTAAATTCCTGGCCAGGTTTATAGGTATATCCTGAGCCTGTATATTTGATTAACACTAAGGTGTAATTCTTTGTGGTTTTACAGTCAATACTGATGAGCGTGTGACCAGGTCTTAATTGGTCAAAGTACTGAGAGAAAGAACCCGTTCTTACGGTTTGTATTTGGTTTATTCATTGATGGTATACTACTACCCAACAATAATGTTTGTGCTACAGTTATGTTAAAAGTTGCATCAATGTATTAGTTTATTAGTAGTTAATGAATGGTAAACATGGCCCAAATATTGGTTACCATGGATTCAGAATTAATTTCATTATGTACTGTACAAGCTTTAATGAGCATTACATTATGAGATTGTATAACTATAGTGCACTTTAATGGGTGACTATTCCATGAGATAGTTATGCACAGTTAGAATTTAGTTTGAACATATATGTTAACATAACTTGTCTATTTTAGTTTAGTTTATGCCTATATAATCTCTTATCTAGTGCAGTAATTCAAATGGGGTACTTCCTCTGTATCACAGCGAGTATTCCTGCAATTTTATGTAATTACAAACTGGCATTGCACTGCTGCTGACCAAAGTATCATTTATAACACAGCTGGTTAATAATATACCAGTTCAGTTTTAATAGAATGGTCTTTCAATAGATAAACAGATATATTTCTCATGTTAAACTATTTTGGCTTCATTATGATTCATTTTCCGTTTGTAATCATTATTCTTAATCTGGTTTATACTGTATAATTGCAGGGTTCTTTCTCCTATGCATAATGTACGATGCATATTTCGAATAAAGGGGTGTCTCGTCTTGCCGTCTGACTCTTCTGACTGTTTGAGTCCCGCTACATATGTAATGGCAATACAGGGTTTTACATCAATGAAATTTCATCATACATTTTTTTTTCATAAAACTTTTTTGAGAATATGTAAATTTAAAAAGATGGATTAAAAATGTATGTTTTCACCCATGCTGAGGGATGTACCGTATAAAGGTATTTGGTTGACTTTGGTTTAAAATATTATGTAAGAGATTGGTCCTTTTTTGTGCAGAAACCTTTTGTATGCATCATTGGTATTATTATCCATAAATATTGTATATCATATACAATTATACTATGTTGAAGATTCTGTCATTCTTTGCTTGCCATTTTGTTATGATATGAATAAAGTTGAACTGTATGAATGATTCTTTTAAATAAAAATTCAAATTGCGCTTATTGTGTATTGTCTCATTGACCCATTGTAGTCCATACACTGTCTGGTTACTTTAAGGGGAAAAGACCTAATGATGTGACCCTGACAGTTATAATGAATTTTATAAGAAATCAACATATGAACCGATCATGATATATGTTAAGCTCGGCGGACTATAAATCATCTGAACTATAGGGATGGTCCTTTGTCCGTCATCCGGCCGGCTGGCATTAACAGGGCACATTTTGAAACTGTTTGACCTTCAAATCCAAAATTCATAATACATTAAGATGTCCCTAAATTCTCCTACCAAACCCAAAACTGGGTCACTGCAACTTTGTTCCTTCGAGCAATTAAGGAAGTTTTTGTTTTCCAGTAAAAGAGTCTCTTATTCAACCTCTCATGATGTCAAGTAAGAAAATTCCGTGAAAAGTCTCCTAGGAAACCTGAAATTAGGTCTCTGTTGACCATATCCTCCCAGCTATGGTACTCAAAGTTCCCCCCAGAATAATTAAAATTTTATACAAAAGTTCCAGTATCTGAACAACTAATGCATTGATCAACATGATTCTTTGCATGCATATTGATCATGGAGTGTTATATAAGTTCCTGCAGACTGGTGGCTCCACCTGGAATTTTTCGAATTTTTACGCATCGTTTTCTCCATTTTTGAGACTTATAAAGATGCGATCGTCTGTTAAAAGGGCACAAATCGTAACCACCGGACTAAGAAACTTCTGAATTGATATACTGGGAGATCCATTAAAAGACTCCTTGGAAACTTGAAATAAGGTCTCTGTTACATATATTCTCCGAGCTATGGGGCTTATAAGTATCCCTCAGAATAACTGAAAAAGTGATACCAAAGCAAGGCACAAATCATTACCATTGGACCTAGAATCTAATTTGGCATCCATTAAAAATCTCCTTGGAAACCTGAAATTAGGTCTCATTTTCCTAGATTCTCCAAGCTATGGTGCTGAGAATTACCAACCAATTAATTAGAAGTTTGATACAGAAGCTTCAGCATCTGAACAACTTATGCTTTTATCACCACGATTTTTTTCTATGAATATTGATCACTGGTTGTTTCATCAGTTTCTGCAGACTGGTGGCGCCACGCATATATTTTTTTTAATTTTAAGCATTTTTTTCTCCATTTTTAAAACTATTAAAGTTGCGGTCGTCTGTTAACAAGACACAAATCATTGCCACTGTACCTAGAATCTTCTAACTCGACACCCTGAGAGATTCCGCAAGAATTTTCCTCAGAAACCTGAAATTAGGTCATTGAGACCTATAATTCTTAGTTACAGGCTAAGTTTGAGCACCCCAGAAATAATGCAAAATACTTACAAATTGCCATGTTCCTCAGAAACGGCTGAATGGATTGTCATCAAATTTGGTGTGCTTATGGCTCTTGATAACCCTTGAGCTAATATGCATGAACTATGATGCAACCTACATTATCTTAATTAGTTGCCTATGCAAGGCCATATTGTCAACATGTCAGTCGGTTGAGCGTCATGACCCATGGGTCACTTGTTCATAAAAGGTGTCTTTGCTTTTGGTACCTAAAAACCCGTTTCCTACCCTTTAAAAACCATAGTTTTTGCAGTGTTGATTGAAACACAGCACTCAGGTTGAATAAATGACATGAATAAGACCGTGCGCCTGTAAATTAAGACCCTGCACTTTTGAACTTGTCGAGATTGGTTCAATTAATCGTGTTTAATTGCAGTTTTTTTGTCCATTGGTAGTTTTCTGGGCCCCATGGCTGCCGTCCCAGCACGATCCTCATCATCCATGGCATAACCTGAACATTTAATAATTGAAACCAATTTTATCTCACAATTCTCTCACACAATTCATCATCATGCGCTTGAATCTTATTAATTTCTTTTTCTTAAGCAAATAAATTCTTTTATTACAATCAGTTTGCGATATTCATACATTTCCCGTTGGGCCCTAAAAAGACACAATGATTAATTTTTTATAAGAGGATCTGTGTTGAACTTATTTTTATATGTCGGTGTCGGCTGAACAGTTTTTCGTCAGTATTGAACGTACACGAGTATATGAACTAAATTAAATTTATTCATGCTTGAATCGAAGATTTTCAAAACGGGAAGGGAAATAGAAGATGCCTGAAGGCATAGACCATATATATATATATATATATATATATATATATATATATATATATATATATATATATATATATATATATATATATATATATATATATATATATATATATATACTATGCAGGCCTCGATTTATTGCATTCCCGCATTCCCGAGGAGGGCAATATTCACGGAGGGAATGCTCTATTAATCATTGAATTCCCGATCGTGAATGCCAGCCTATAATCAAAGAAATAATTGAGTTTATTTTACAGGTCGTATATAAAGTGAAATAAATTTACGTAAAGGAAGGCAGTTAAAAAGAAACACTACCAAAAATAGACGGTATACGCAGTTGCTTACATTTTATACGTGTCCTGATCAGTTGTGGCCGGTATACAGGATGATTTGTCAGAAACTGACCTGCTTCTAATACCCTGTCATGATCGTTACAGAACTGAAGAAATCATGCAATTCTTGCAATAACAAACATCTAATTTTTGGAGATCGTGCACTAGACATCGTCAGCTGCAGGTTCCATTATACAGCTCTGCCTCATTTGTTTTATAAATGCACGGTGCCGCCGTTATCTTAGCTGTAAAAAAAATATTCATAACCACTGAAGCGACGCGATGTCAGTGAATATTTTCCCGCCAAAATTGTCATGAATGAAGTCACGCGGGTTGGATTTTTACTACGAATCTCTTATTGGCTCCCTATAAATGACACGTCATCGCTCCGCCAATCACAAGAACCTATGCACGCGGCACGGATTTATGCAAAATCAACGTGTCACATGGTTTCTATTCGGCCTTATTGCCAATATCGACAGGTTGACAGTATTAAAGATGAGCATTATAATGCGACAGCGTTAAGCTTGCGCTTTATTTGAAATCAAATGAGAACGAGTTCTAATTTCTTGAGGTTTTCCCCGTGATTCGCCTATTTTTAATAAATATTTGTGCATAATAATATGTCAAATTTCATTTGTCTCTGGCTGATCATGCTCGCAAGCTGTTTCGCCCGAGTGACGAAAATTGGGAGCGGTTTACCGGCAGTTTTTTTTCCTCTTACATACGTCAGTGTATCTGTCGTTCCACGAATATAGGCAAAATCAGACTAATTTTACAGGCTCAAATCAAATTATCGGCTACGTCTGGTAATACATTTCATTATGGAAACAAAGAACACCTTCCACATGAAACGAAGGAGTGTAAGAATGTAATAGAGGGCTGTTAATAGAGGGCTGAGCACATGAAGGCAGACTTTTTACGGACCCGGGTTTGCACCTTCACATTATTCGGGCCCGATCAAAAATTACGGGCAGCCCTGGTACGACGATCAACTGAATTCGGATGGTTATTAATTAATGAAAAATATGTCATGATGTGATTGATGTAAACACGGGCACTGATGAAAATCGCCGTCCGATTGAAAAAAAACGATGTCCTTTTATTCCAACGGAATTTTTCCAAACGTCTCACATGTCAGCAGCCGTAGGGACGCGTTGTTAAAATGGCCCTTATCTCTGGTGCGGGCACCTATGGTGCATGTTTGTAGTAAAAAGTGCCAGCGATTTGGTAAACAAGGGTTTCAAACCTGGATATCAGGTACTTGTTCAAGATGATTGGACCGCAACAAAAGAAAATCTGAGGTGATAAACCAACAATTTATTATCTAAAAATCAACATTACTACTGCTGTTTGTTTTTTTTTTTAAATATTATGAAAGAAAAAAAAAACAAAGCTTGTCCGAACATACCCTCTGCTCTGAAGTTCCTGCACTTGAGTTTCTCTTGGGTCACGTGTGTCATTTGACTTTGTCGGGAACATTCATTTTGATCCCGGGTACAATACATTCATGCAAATTTTTCCCCTTGGTACTCTTTCCAAATGTGCAGGTCTCGCATGCGGGCAACACATTTACATGTATTTGTATAGTATTTGATTAAATACATCCAATACGGAGGCCAAATACAAATGCAAATGCAAATATTATAATTGAACACAACACAAATGCAAATACACAATGTAGCTGTATTTGAATACAAATATGTATTTGACCCCAACCCTGCAAGAAATGCATTACCATTTGTATTTTGAAGTTTTTATATATATGGTGAACTTTGTCAGAGCATGATGAATCAGATGATCCTTTTTCTTTGCTTCAACAGTCATTAAGATACCCTTGTTGCTCGTTTTCTATATTTACAATTCCATATCTAAATTAAATGTTATCTTTGTAGTCATAGTGATATTGCTTATGCTTTTTTCAGCTTAAAACTTTTGATATTTAAACAAAGTTTCTGAGGGAATGTGATAGGTCTGGTGGGAATGCTAAGAAAATTGTTGCATTCCCGCGAGGGAATGTAACAAAATTTGATTATTTCGACCCCTGAATTATATATATATATATATATATATATATATATATATATATATATATATATATATATACGGCCAAGCAAATTTCGCACTCACTGTGTAAATATATATACCCGAGCACATCCATAAATAGTCTTCTGAACTAAAAATAAAACATGCAAATAAAACATTTAAGACACTGATGCAGATTTAAACACGGACTTGGAGACATATCTGCATGCAATATATTCACCATTATCGGCTACTACATGTTTGATTATATTAAAATAATAATAATAATAATAATAGCCTTGGTGTATATATATATATATATATATATATATATATATATATATATATATATATATATATATATTACAGTGTAGTTTACAGTGCTTCATTGTGAACAATCCGACTCTGTTTTATTTAGCCCCCCCCCACCCCCACCCCCACCCCCACTCTGCACCTTACATTATACATACATATATATATATATATATATATATATTACATATATATATATATTCTTTTTGTCACGTACACCCCACTAAAATAGATTAGAATACTAACCAAAACTAGACGACCATAGGTCGGACGCTTGCCGGAAGTTGAAATCACAAACAGACGGACAAACAGAACAAACTTTCGGTTTTCTAACAATTGAGTGACTTTCAGAATGACTGGTGAAAAGTTTGGCCTGTTTAACGACATGTTCACACAAAAGAACATGAAAGCAGACATAGCTGACAACAACTGACAAACAGACAGACATACTGACAAAGTGACACAATTAAGCTTTAGCCAGATGACTTAACCAGGTTATGGATAAGACTCAGAGGAAGAAAATAAAATTTAATTTTTGGGAAGGTCATGTGCAGCTCCCACTAGCGGCAATATCCGGAAAATGAAGAATCTTTTTCGAGATATTAGTGTAAGACATAACATGTACCAGTTTCAAAAGGATTCCTTCAAAACTGTGGAATGGTATATGTAAGACACAAGAAAAAGCAATCAGGCGAATTTGAGGACAACTGATAAACAGACAGACATACCAACAAAGTAACACAAGAATGAGACCACATGACTTACTCAGGTGTTGGGGAAGACCAACAGGAAGAAAATAAGTAATATTTTCTTTAATTGAGAATTATAGTTATGGAGATATGGCCAAAAACATGATATGTTGGGGAGGGTCATGGGCAGCGCCCCCTAGTGGCCATATTCGGAAAATGAAAATTCATTTTGAGATATTTGTGTAAGACATAACATGTACCAGTTTTAAAAGAATTCCTTCAAAACTGTGGCCTGTAGAATGCTATATATGCGAAAACCAGCAAGCAGGCGAATTTGAGGACAACTGACAAACAGACAGACATACTGACAAAGTGACAAAAGATTTAGACCAGATGACTTTCCCAGGTAATCAAGAAGACCAAGAGGAAGAAACCAAGCTATAGTTTCTGTAACTGAGGTTTATAGTTTTGGAGATATGTCCAAAAATTTTTATGTTCGGGAGGTTCAAGTGCAGCGCCCCCTAGCGGCCATATCCGGAAAATGAAAAATTTGTTTCTAGATATTAATGTCATACATAAGATATATCAGTTTCAAAATGATTCCTGCATAATTGTAGACTCTAGTCTATTACTTAGTGATATCTCGAAATATCCCTTAACGAGATATTGTACGAGATATTGCGAGAATTTTAATATATCAAATAACACTTATTGAATACTACCTAATACAAAAAACTAGACCTCTCTAGCTTTAAAACTGACAAAGTTAGAAAAATAAGACCATTTATCATGACTTTTCCCTGAAAATATGTAACCATGGTTACCGCCAATTTGAGTCAGCTACACACGAGAAGAAAGGCCTTGGAATGACAATTAAAACTAGACGACCATAGGTCGGACGCTTGCCGGAAGTTGAAATCACAAACAGACGGACAAACAGAACAAACTTTCGGTTTTCTAACAATTCAGTGACTTTCAGAACGACTAGTGAAAAGTTAGGCCTGTTTAACGACATATTTCACACAAAAGAACATGAAAGCAGACATAGCTGACAACAACTGACAAACAGACAGACATACTGACAAAGTGACACAAGTTTAAACCAGATGACTTAACCAGGTTATGGATAAGACTCAGAGGAAGAAAATAAAATTTAATTTTTGGGAAGGTCATGTGCAGCGCCCCCTAGCGGCAATATCCGGAAAATGAAGAATCTTTTTCGAGATATTAGTGTAAGACACAAGAAAAAGCAATCAGGCGAATTTGAGGACAACTGATTAACAGACAGACATACCAACAAAGTAACACAAGAATGAGACCACATGACTTTACTCAGGTGTTGGGGAAGACCAAGAGGAAGAAAATAAGTAATATTTTCTTTAATTGAGAATTATAGTTATGGAGATATGGCCAAAAACATGATATGTTGAGGCGGGTCAAGTGCAGCGCCCCCTAGTGGCCAAATTCGAAAATTGAAAAATTCGTTTCGAGATATTTGTGTAAGACATAACATGTACCAGTTTTAAAAGAATTCCTTCAAAACTGTGGCCTGTAGAATGCTATATATGCGGCCATATTCGGAAAATGAAAATTCATTTCGAGATATTAGTGAAGGACATTAAATTTACCAGTTTCAGAAGGATTCCTTCCAAACTGTGGCCTGTAGAATGCTATAAGTAACACGCAAGAACCAGCAAGAAGGAAAAATTGCGACAGCTGACAAACAGACAGACATACTGAGATAGTGACACACTCAGAGGAAGAAAATAAAAATATGGCCAATGTAATGATATGTGTGCGAGGGTCGTGTGCAGCGCCCCTAGCAGCTATAATCAAAAATGAAAAATCAATTTCGAGATACTAGTGTAGTTTCAAAAAGATTCCTGCAACAATGTGGCCTTTGGCGCAAGATGAATGAAATCAGACAAACACAACTGAGCAACATGCTTGCCGAAATCGAAGATTTTCGGCAAGCAATAATACCACCCTTAAATGACTGACCTACAGTATCCTCCGAGAAGAAAGAGTCGTCATTTTGAATGCCCGCCTATGGTCACGTGCTGTAACTGTCAAACAGTTAACCTGTTGTTACACAACAGCGCATGTGCCTATCCTGGCACCATCAGGCTTGTTTTAGTTTATTCTGTTTATCTTTTTTTATAATTTTAACTGCAAATTCGCTAAGTATGATATTTACATTAGAAAATTATTGATACAAGGAAGACGTTAAGCATTTTAAATATATTCGTACATAAGCAAACAAGGGAACTACTTATAGTCGGAGGCGAAATGTTAGGGGATGTACCACGTCTAGAGTCCATATGACTATTAGTCCCGCTGCGTGTGTGTTGTGACACACTAATTATTTTGGCCCAATGTTCGCGAAAAATACCTGCGGTTATATATATCCTTTGTACAATCGGTAAACCGAAATCGGTAAATGTTTGTAATTTAGGAAAAGGCTTTTAATATACCATATGCTAATGTTCCTAGAGATCCTATTGGCCTGATTATAAAAAAATAGTATGCAAAAATACAAACATCCTAGGGCATGCGGCCCGCCATTAGATGATCAGGCAAGGTGAGCGTCATGACCCGCGGGTCACTTGATTTTATCAGGTTTTTAAGAAGGGAACACGTGTTTTTTTTCACTTCTTGCGTATCATTAGATGACTCCACTCCAGATGTTTGTGTAATCTGTGTCCGTATTGTTAGTGTTTGAATATAATTGACTTCGTCTGCTTTATTGGAAAAACTAGTTGCGCCTGTTTATTGGTAAAATGTATTTTAGGAGCGTCAATTCAGTGTTTTGTTTAGTGTCCTTCAGAGAAGGGAATAAAAATTAGGCCGAGGTCTGAGTCAATTTTACTTCTCTCTTGCATATTGATTTAATCTGTCCGTAGTTTGACCGTAGGGCATTAGCATTTAAGTATTCGCTTCCTAAATCCAGTTGTCCATTACTGGATTACAAGGGATATACCTTAAATAACACTTGCTGTTGTGGTTGACAGCCCGCCTATGCAATGAGCTCTGCCTTACGCTCAGGATGTCGGGATAGGCTTGTTTCAGCATTTGTTTGGTAAAGCCCAAAACAGACTAACGCGCCATGCGTGCAGCTCGCGACAAATTCAAAACACTATACCCGGCTTCAACGCGCACCACATGCATCAGATTGCATGGTACTTAACAACCACCTGTTGTTTATTTTGTTAGTTTAGCAAAATTAGTAATCTTTATGATAAGCATTGGTTTAATTGTGTACAAATATGTATCTGTTTGTGACCAAAAATGTTCCATGACAGAACTCAATAACTATTCTTAATTATATTTATATATTGGCGTTGCTTTGTTGCACGTTTCTAAAATTGAAATGAGTCATAACGAACGGGTTATCCGCCATTTATTCATATATATATATATATATATATATATATATATATATATATATTAATTACTGAAAGGGTTTGGTTGCCGTTCCAGGATTAAAGTGCTCGATACATTAAAGTAAAGCTGCTATAAGGTCATAAAAAAACCTCGATGCATTACTGTCACAACCGGTAGTACTTGGCACTGACCAGGTGACTGATTTGACTTGGTTTGTGTTTGTTCATGTTCGCGTGCGTTTGTGTGATTATTTACGGTTGATTGGTTTTCGCTGTTTGATACCTGCAAGTGTCACGGTGTTCGCTTCGTTTATTCTTTGTGAGATTCTTTTGTACGTCTTGATTTGTAGCTTCTTTTTGACCGACTCGATTTTTTTATAAATAGTTATAATACTCAACGTAACAATGTTGAAATCTTTTTTTTTTTAATTGTAAAACAATGCTGAAAATCCAGCATGAGCAGGTACATGCAAAATAACTTCATATTTACTTCTGCATTTTTCACGAAAGTTCATATTTTAATGGACGGACGAAAACAATTAATACTTATGATAAGACGTGAGATACATGTCAAGGAAAGGTATTCCTTTATCATTATATTATCTGATAATGCAATTACCTATAACAAAATTATTAATATTGATTTAGCATAAACTGGATTCCGATTCCTTAAAGTAAATTTGTTTTTATTTATTTTTCCACAAAACATGAGGTTGTGTGATTTGTTAAAAAGCTATTGGCAAATCTATTTTATTAATAAGACCTTGTGATTTTTTAATTCCCATCTGCAGATTTGGCAGTAAACTTGAATTCAATATGGTCTCATCAGCAGTATATTATATCCGTAATTTTTTGCCATTTTCAATAAGTTTTAAAATTTACGTCATCAAGCGCAGTTCTTCACTAAACCTGTTAACGATGTGGAACGCGGCGTCTCCTATATATCTACGTACCGTGTGCAAAACCACAGTATCTTTTCCCGTTCTTTCAGTGTGTCAACAAACTTTCATTTTGCTCACTTCGGATCACTTTTTCATATCGAACGTACCTTACTCGTAAAGGTTCTTTAAAAACTTGTGTGATTTCAAACAATGGTTCACATGGCTACTGGATTTTAAAAGAATGTCATAGGGTCACAAGATTGACTCACGTATATTCATTATAAATAACGTATTGATTTTTTTTTTACTTCTTGAAAGATATCAGTGAACTAAGCTTATTATATTAAAACTTTTTCTACACAACTCCCTTTATTGCACGGTAAGAGAACGGATTTAAGGGGCGACCATGAAGACAGTTGGTGTCGAATTCCTCTCGTTAGCAAGATTTATTTTCTTATAAAAAAATTCATATATTTCCTATCTTCACGCAGTCTTTGCATGATGCCAGCAGAGTGGAGCTGACGATACTATAGTTCATGTATAGTCTTCAAAAACTGAAATGGCATTTCTGTTTTTTTTTTTTTTTTTATCTGTATGGCACTTAAACTCTTTCAAACATATAAAGGATTACTACCTGATGCAGTTTATCTTCTGGTTTTCTCGCCCAACTGTGACTATACTTCATATACATGACATGTGCAGGTGTAGCGATATGAGATAACCCCTGCTTCAGATTAAAGGGGGGTAATCTGAAATGGGGAGGGTAACCTGTAATGGGGGTTGGGGGTTAACCTTAATTTTTTTCACTGGGTACATATTAAATTTAATCGTTTACCTTATGTTAATGAGAATAGGAATTACTCTCCTGCCTATCTTGACAAGTGGGTAAGCTTAGCCACTATAAGCGCTACAAACCAAACGTCTTCTGACAGCACCTAAGCTAAGTTCAAATTCAGATGATTATCTGGCAACGTCCACGGCGTAGACAACGCCAATGCGTTTTGGGTGAACACATTCACCCGTCGCGCGGCAAAATTTTTAATCGGAGACAAAATCGCACGTGTTTTGTTTATGACGATGGACCTCCAGGGGGACGATATCCTTCCAAATATTGCCTTTGACTTAAATTACCGTGCAGTCAAGAAGAAGAAGTAAAGGGATATACTTGATCCAATTTATTAATCAAAGACAAAGACAGAAACGAACATATTGGAATTTATTCATATTCCTTATGACAATTAAGAGTGATTCAGATTATATTCTCGTGAGTTTATAGACAAAAGTTATTTTCCTTTTATTTACCCTTTAAGCCGATAGTTTCCTTTTCGGGGCACCAAAGTGGCAAAGAATGCCTGTACATGGTAGAAGTGACGTCATTTTATGGGAGTGGCGCCGTACAAATATGTCCGGCAACGGCAAAAAGTCCGGCGCTCACAGACCGATTCAAAAATAGCCAGATAGTCGTACCGCATTGCCGTTGCTCATGTTAACACTCCAACGAAATTTCATAAGACCAATTGTTAGCTCAGCTGACTATAAGTCATTTGAGCTACAGTTATGGTCCATTGTTCGTCGTCTGTCCGTCCATACGTTAGACTAACACGTTTTGAAACCGCTAGACGTGCGCAAAAATTCGGCTTACTATTAGATGTCTCCAAGATCTCCAACAAAACCTAAAACTGGGTCACTGTGACTTTGTTCCTCAATTTTCTATTAAAAAAACTATTATCACACTTCAGGACTGACTAATATCTAAACCATTCATCTGTTTTTCTTCATATTTAACCTAGATATTCCCGTATATAGTTCTTATGTACATGCTAAAAATTATGTCAGTGTTACGTATTTTTTTAAGTTATGGGCCCAAACAGAATGCACTTTGTAAAAAATCAAGAAAGATATAAACTCGCTTAACATGATAAATGTTGAAGCTAGAGACTTTTTTCCAAGGATATAACTTTATTTAATCAAGATTCAATTGTATACCCAAACGTAGATCTGAATTTTGTAAATGTTTTATATTATTGGCTTAAATATAAAATCAGTACCTAAAATTCTGCCCAAATTTGATCATGGCACGTTTCTTTCCTGTAGGTACATTTGATTTAATTTTCATAGCAGGTACACATAAGGATTTATTCTGTTGAATTCTGAAATTTGAAAATAAAACCTAAAAACTTAGCGAAAAAAAGTTTTTTTTTCAGAGGCTCTATTGTTTTCATTTGCATTGTCAAGCTCCAACTCCCCCACCCCCACTTCTGGTCACTACAGCCCTCACTTGGAACCTTATTTGTGACAGGTACCCCCCCCCCCCCCGAGGGTATTGCAGTAATTGATTTTAATGTTAAATGTTTTTAAGTTTTAGCTGTTTCCACTCCAATGTACAAAACTTTTCTTGAAAAAATAATTCAAGGAGTAATCCAGAAGATGCCATGTTGTGGTAATTTAGCATTTTTAAAGAAATTAATTTCCTTTTAAGTAATTTAATAAAAAAATAAATAAACATCTGTGTGCAACATATGATGTTACCTTACCAAATTAGCTATAAATTTTGATCCATTTTAGAAATGTGAATCAACTTAAATATTCATATACTTACGTTAAATTTAGGTGTATAGTAAAATTTATAAAGTTGAAAAAAAAATCTGTAATAAGAAATGAGGATCTAATGAAAGCATTTGTTTTATATTTACCTCCCTCAATAGAATGGGAATTAAAATGATTAGCTTTATTCCCTGATGGGAACGTGATGGTAACTGTATACATTTTATGAAATAAAAAAAATGGTTTAATTAAAAAAATAAAGGATCTAATTGGACAAATGTGTAAACTGTCAACAGCTTATCAAAAAGCCTACCAATGATAATGGTAATAGTATTCACAAACTGCTTACAAGCTTCAGTTTCAACATTAGGAAACACATGGTCAGATCATAACATATTATTTGCAACAACTTCTTCAATCTTATCAAACAACTTGCTTACATGGGGCCTGGACAGTTCGATCCTCGGTGTGGCCATGTGAGTGGGTTGTAGTTGCCCGTCCAAGGCCGGTGGTTTTCTCCGGGTTCTCCAGTTTCCTCCACCCCTACAGACTACCGAACGCCATCATCTTTGCCATGGAGAGTGCCTTGATTGGTTTAATAACTATTTGTATAATCCATGTAAAATAAATAAGTTTATAAATAAAACCATGGCCTATATATTACTTCTTCTTCTCAGACTTTATCTCCATTTGATATTATTCTAAATTTTTACCTTCAAGGTCAACTATAGCTGAGCACAGTGACCCATGGGTTCCTCGTTTTGCCATTGCCGCATTATCGTTGCCGGGTTGTCGTTGCCTGTAAAACGGATAAATGTATACACAGCTTTACACTCCTTACACAGTGGTTATACACTGTAGTCTTTACAAATTGATTACACGCTTTCATCGGTCTGTGACAGCCCTGGTGTACAAACCCCGAAAAACTTGCTGTAAAAGCAGCGGTTAAAGCGAAGGAGACAGTTTATAGAACGACTAGTGCCTATAACTTAGGATGGTATATCAAACGCTTACAGTTAACCTTTTAGCGGATCAAGGTCAATTCCCATCTAAGAAACAACTGGAAGGAAATATCCTGCCTATTTCATGTTTTAATCCACAAGATTTAACCATAATAACCATCCCAGATAACCCATCTTTAATTAATTCAGAAATCCTAGTTCTGTAACATGAAGCTCTACAAACGTTCTTTTAATCCGTGAGAATACCGCCAGCACTCCCAAAGTGACCTATATTTAGCCCAACATTATGTCCAGTGGTTCCGAACTCATGATACATGATCAACAACACACCTGAAGAGGGCAGCTAAAACAGACATGAAACACAATGAAAGTAGTTTTTTAAATTATACACAAAGACTGACATCCCATAACGGATCTTACGCACGTCGCCATTTCTTTCTCCTATTCTTATCCCGTCATCTTCAAATTGGATTACATTTTCCTTTGGTACCAGCCACTTTTAAGCGTCCTCTGTGAAAAAATATGGAATCTCCGGCTATCACTGACATCCCGGTGATAATTTCCGGCTCCGTTTTCTTAAGTTCCGAGTTACACACGCTCCTTGATAGATTAATATGCCACGATTACTTCACATACCGTAAGTAACTCCATGTCCTTCCCGGACTCAAAAGTGTTTCTGTTCCTACAAATGGGCCATTATTCACCCATGTAATCATGTTATTAAAGGTATCTGTTTACGAACATCAGACATTTGCGCCAGATCAACCCTTCCGTCAGGGGTCGTTTCAGCTCGTCACGAACATCTTCTGTTTTGTCACAATCCAAGGAAACACCTTCTGTTTACATTTCACCTACGCATGCGTACAGAATTTCATTAATTCCGTAAAGTCCTTAACACAAAACACCCATATTTATGCAATTTGCCTTGAGACAATTTTTATTCACCACTAAAATGTCCGCTTCACTTCATTTACACCTACGTCGCTGGTGTAGAAGCCCCGGTGCATTGTGGGGGTCAGATTTTAACTCCAACAATCCCTAAACAACAGAGTCGTACCATCTACGGCAAAAACCCGATACTAATAATTCGACCAAAATGTTTTTGATTCATATTAGACCAACAAAGTTGTATCGTATTAAGCCTGGTACACTGTTATTTATAACAGTATTTTTATTAGTTAATTTTCTATTTATTTACTAGTTTAATTATATTAATTTTTTAAATTTAAAAAACTGCGTTATTTTAAGCACCAAGAAAGAGTAAACCACTATAGGGTGGTATTAAATACAACTTACGACAAGAATTGTTTTCCATCATCTTTTTTTTTTCTTTCCTCTAAAATTTAACCAAATTTTAATTTTAGGCAAAAACACGGTAGCATAGACACTGAACCAAGTATATACTTTATCAATCTCTTGAGAGTTTAAAATAATTTTTACACTTATTTCACGGGTAGTTTTTTTTTTTTTATTTACATCCTGGTTACCATGCTTTGCGGCTTGTTACGGCTTGTAACTTGGTGAGATATATACTACAGAATAATGCCCGGTGCCTGTTATAGTTAAACTATTCCGCTTGAGACATTTATTTCAAATTTGTTCTTAAAATAGCTGAAAAAATGAAAAATCCGTGACAAAGAGCACATAAGAAATTGGGATGATGCTTCTTATTCCTGTTTAATATATCTGAACTAAAAATATAATATCATTAATGATAAATAAGAGATCTGCATTCCAAGGTGTACAGGCCTCCGCCATGTTGGCATTCACTTATTTGTCCCTTATTCCCAGGCTAATTCGTATGCATAAGTGATTTTACATTTGTAAATATGTATTTATGACCATCCTTTAATCAGGTTATGTGCCGGGTCAACACTATAATCCAGTCAATTATTCAATTAATGATTGCATGAGTTATTTTATTAACAAACACACACGCACAAACCGGGATGAAGGCATACCCTCCCGGCGGAGGCAATTAACATGTATAAGGACATTTAACTACAGAAATCATGTAATTAATTGTTCAATCAATATTTGCTCTTATATGAAAAACAACTCAGTCACACACAGGTATTGATATTATACGATAGATGAATTATCGATAACATATTCTTTAAATAATCACATCTGGCAGCAAGGCGTCCTTATGTAGCAAATACGTCCACATGTTTTAACTGCACATCATTGTACCCTTAATCAACATTCATGATTTTTAGAATAATCCTGAACTTTAAGGTTTTTGACTCATATTTTCCCATTACAATGTTTGTCAAAGCCATCATTAATCTTATTGGTTCTTGTAAGAACCATGGATATTCACAATGATTCACATTGAGTTAGCCATCAACAACGGATGAATATTTATCTAAATTCAAATAGCAGCACTTGTAAAATACTGACCGCATCTAAAACTGTTGAACTGGAAATTCATTGTGGAAGTAGGCTGTATCAGGACATACAAGCCTGTGTAGGTGTCGAATTATCGACGGAGCAGTACTATAATTGAGCATTCTTACAACACCAGCTGCACAGATCAATTCCTATCAAGAAGACAGTATGAAGCAACGTGTGTATGGTACACATATCTTGACTTTGACCATGTGATTAATTAAAAGTCGTTGGGTTTCCCTGTTTAGGTCGGGAGCCTGCCAATAACGCACTCAGCCTGGAAACGAGACAGGCCCAAATGTATCTTACGAGGCCAAGTTTCGATCATGTGCGTAATCTGACATACACATGAACCCTATCCTTCCGCCCGAGGTCGTTTTTACCAATTATGAAACTTCTAATTCAGGAATTGCCGGAAAAGGCCGGACTACTTGTCTCAGGCGTCAAACTTCTTTACGCTCATGAATCTAAGAAGAAGCATTTTTTTCTCGCATGCTAACCAGATTATGATGATTCATCAAGTCTTTATTAGAAAAAAAATCATATGCATATTTAATTTGCCTAACTCTAATAAAACTTGTTTCAATGGTCCATACTTATACCCTTCGCGACATGTATCCCTTGGTGCATTCAGAAGCCCAAGCCCAGTGCATTGTGGGGAAAAGGATTTCTTGAATTATTCTCGTGAGAACGATACTCAGCAAAGTGACATAAACCCATTCTTGCCGATTCGTAGACACAAGATTACGGCTTCTATTTAGAAACTGTAGGTACATAAATCCACCTAAATACACCAAAGGCGTAAATAAACCTGTAGTACGGAAAAATTATAGAGGTAATTAAAATATGTTGGATAAGAACTGTTTCAAATTAAGTGCACTGTGAAACATATATGACTTTGCTCATAAAAGTGAAATAAGGATCGTTAAGTAACCATGCGTTTATGTAATGAAAAGAGAAGGCTTTGTCTTGAATTGAGACAATTTTTTAATTTATAGTTTTAAAACTGTGACAAGCGGCCGTGGCGTCCCAGAATGCCTTTACGGGAAGAGGGTTGTTTTAAAAAGAAACGACCTCCTGCGGAAGGCTGGCTTTAACCTATGACACTGAGAATAGCTGAATCGCTTCTGAGTATTCAAAAATTCTAATGAAGTTGAATCACAGAGTACAGTCTGCACTTTTGCCCAGAATTTTATTTAGATAATAGTTAACAAAGTATAGGATGTCCAGTGATTCTACATTTTCAATTTTTTCTTTTGTGTGTTTTTTTAAATGACTACTATTTTGTTTTACTATGAAAGATGTAACTTCAAAATGTTGTCGATTTTTGCGAGTGCTTTTGTTTGTACAAGTAATATAATATTGGAATTTTGGAGCTCTATGTGATCTCTAACATGAAGGTAGAAACTGAGCTCCATATAAAAATGGCATCCACATGTTCTCTTTTTTTTTCTCTTATTTATTTCACTTTCGCTTATCAAGAATTAACATGAATAATTTTCCATGTTTGTTTTATTGTCCTAATGTGTCCTACAATTTTTCTATTTCCATTCATATTTTGTCCTACTTTTTCAATATTTCCCTATTTTTGTCCTACTTTTTCTTTTGGGATGTGCTGCGCGGAGTGTCAGTAAAAAACTATAATCAAACGATATGGTCCAAAGTTAAGCAGTTTGGTCCGTGCATTATCGAATTGAAATAACTGCTTTGCCTTGCACTGTATCCTTTAGCGACATTTAAGACAATTATATGAAAAAAAAAATCTTACAATTATATGATAATTTGATTGTCCTATAAGTCGTAAACAAACTTGGACTTTTCTGTATGAGGGCTTTTCAGGATTTTACTGTTAAGCATGGTGTTATATGCGCATTCACTCACAACTCGTGGCCCGGCTTACCTGGCAGCAACACTAAACATAATTTGTATTACTGGACTACTTTTTTATTCTGTACAATTTTACAGAGAAGTCAACATCAACGACCTTGACCTTAGCCATGAACAAAAGAAACATAACAAATAGATCCAATGGTTAAATCAATTTAGCCAAAAGAAAACATATCAATTAGTTCCAATGTATAACAATTGGAATGAATTTAAGTTTTGAGAAGAAAATATTTTCCAGAAGCGAACCCCTTTCATCCCATATTTTTTTCTGATACTTTTATTCAACCACGTACTCTTTTATACTACTTTACCCTCAGAAGTTTTGAACGCCAAAGGAATGTTCAGAAAGGCTTATTTAACTAAAATGAGGTGATATTATATAACAAAACAAATTATTACGTCAGTTTTTAATCTCGATCCTTAAAGGTTTTATTGTTTTATTGTTTATTAGGTAACAATTTAATTGTTAGGTATTGTAACAATTAAATTATTATTTTATTGTTTAATAGGTAAAGGGGCTGTTAAATTGGGAAAGGGGGTATTCATGTAAGAAACACAGTTTCAGAGGGGGAGTGGCAAACAAAATGCACCTAGAAAGGTCTATAATAATACCTGCGTTATACATGCCTGGTTAGAAGATTGGTTAACATGATAAAACAGAACCAAAGGTGGAAAACGAATAAGCTTTTACAAATTTTTTATGTAAATTTGAGGAAATGTAGAATAACAACATTTAAGGATTTTATTGGCGACCAAATGAAAAGTTTCAGGATCTTATAAATACGGAATGAACTTAGTTAATACTTCCCCGCATGAATAAGCAATCATTCAATTACATCACACACTGCACTCCGCAGAGCGGCCATTTTACCAATGCCGGCGGCCATACCCTAGCGCGGGGCTAAGTAGTTAGGCGGGATGAGGCAGGCGAGGCATTAATTACCACAATCAACAGTATTGATTATCTCGACGTGACCGACATGGAACCCAAACCGCCTCGGCCGCTGTTAATGCAGGTCTAAATTCCAAAACAACGCCGAATTCATCTCACTGACACACGGCGGCTCCCTGAATCACTGATTGACATGAGGTCCAACCTGAACTCCGTTTTTTCAGATTTGCTCCGAAACATTGGTCTGTTACACATTAACCATGTTGGGATGAAACGCATGAGTTCAAGCAGCCTTCATTTTTTTTTATAATATTTTTAGCCCGTCTGCCGACAACTAAACAATCTCTTGCTCATTATCGAGGGGAAAAGCCTCATTAACCTATTTAATGGATTTTCTGTCTATTTCTAGTCTGGTATTAACTAAACGATACACTCGCCAACTAAACGCCATTCGTCTCCTATTACCATGACTGGTCTGAAACAAAACTGACAATTGGTTACGGCAAAATTAAAGCAATTAACAAGAGAAGCAGTTTTGTGAATGAAAAATTCCTTGTGATTTTTCCCAAAGTATTGAATTTGTGGCCCTGATTAAGATGAAGTCTCGACAACTCTTCTAATCCCCAGTGTTATTAATTGATATCATATTTAAATTAAAATGTGTTCATGCTTATTGATTATTAACTATTAACTGACTGATTATTTAACTTAATGATTATTATCGATTATTACTTAATTAGTTAATTAAGCCGCGGCAGTCGAGTGGTTACAAGCGGACTTCTGTATTCTACACGCTACATATATGAAAGAGACAAAATCACTAGTCCTTATCGAAGGTGCCGACAGATAAAACCGAATATTCAGTTGAGCGATATATATAGGCACATTGCATGAGAAAGCAGATTAAGTATTGGATTCACTTAACACTTGTAGTTAATAAGATCATATATGCATAAATAAATAACTGTCTATCTTGAATTTTCAGTGACAAACAGAAAGAAACAAAACTTGGTATCTTGCCGTTTTGTTTAAAATTATTATAGTACAGCAAAAAGACTAGGGATCTTCTGCAAATCGATCCGCGAACACTAGAAGGCTCCAATTGGATAGCCGTGAGTTCACGACTCAGTAGTCATTTATGTATAGCGGATAAGCCTAAATTGAGTCTTTAAACACGCCAAACGGGGAAATATACTGCAACGCTCATCCATCTTGTTGCATTGATACCGTGCTAAACAGCCGATAATTTTAACATTAGGCTACAAGTAATGAATTAACACAAAATAATACACGTGAACTCCCTAACCCAACTGGAAAACAGTCTCTGTGGTAAGGAGTCATTTCCTGTATCGCGTACAAGTTGGCTGTCGACCTGTAATCCGTGCGAGCCATGCTTGTATTCATGCGGTCAGCAATTCAACAAACATGCGGAGGGATTTACAAATATACTGAGTTAAAATGAAATTTTCCTCGTACATGGTAGGTGTTAGAATGTATACTAAAAAGCTAACGACTGGTTTGGATTTTGTCAAGGGACAGCGTGCTTGTAGGCCATTAGGGGTTGTCAAATTGACGAAAATATTTGCATCTTTATAGCGCCTTACAGTGCGGTCCTCTAGTACGTTGATTGTAGACTCTCTAATGCCACAGGGCCGAAATGGCGCTACCCCTTGTCAGCACCTTGAAAATAAAATATGAAGCTCAAATCTGTTGCCTGTGACTTTTACTCTGGACAACGGTCACTTTTGGAAAATTGAACGTCTAGATTTAGCGCAAACGAAAGCAAGAGAAAAAAAGAGAAAAAAAAAATTAAAAAAAATTAAAAAAAAAACAAATTAGCCTCCACTCCAATAATTTTAAGTTTTAAACGTCACGTTGTAGGTATAAATACACTGTCCTTATATACAGAAATAGATATTTCAGCCTTGGGCCGGCTACAGGTGGCATTCCATATATGCGCATGTGTAACGTATGCGGTACGTCTCCATAAAAGCATCTAAGAATCGGACACATAATATTTTCTTGGAGTGATTCCATATGTGCGTATGCAGTACGTATATGCGTATATATATATATATATATATATATATATATATATATATATATATTTGTATGTATGCGTATGCAGCATAATCAAGGACTTATAAACTCAAATTCATCTGCTATCTCTTGCTATGGTTGTATCAATATACCGATATATTGATACATATCGATACGTCACGTCGATACGGTTACCGATACGCGATGCATGCAGTATCGTCGTATCGATGAAAAACAGAAAATGCTTACAAATATAGATACAAATCATACAACCCAAAGTTAAACTATAGTCTGAGTTATTTATAAAGCTCAAGCTGCTTTTTTTTATTGTACTGACTTTTAAGATCACGTATTGTCGTATGATCGACTGGATAAGGTATGCATGTATATAAAGTTCCCGGTGCTTCCATGAAAACCGGCGCGTATGAGCGATGATACACTTGCATTTCTTTTTATTTGTTTACGAAAATTTTATATACAGATCTTTTAGTCAGAAATGATACACACACAAAATTAAGCGTATCGTCAGTACGTATCGGATATCGCTTTAGGTATATCCCAATACCTATGCATCTAAAAATGCTGACTACGCAGCCCTATTGAGTAAGCGCAGTCAAGGTGTGTTTGCTTACCATAACCAGGCTACGTAGGAACGAGGATCAAACCTGAGCATGCACAATAACTGAAAAAAATGAAAGATGTAACGCAGAAGAAACAACGGATTGTAGAGGAAAAGAAAAAAAATATATCGTGAATTTGCGCGGTATGGCTACCAGGTGGCGTGCGTGCTATGTTTATGTTTGTGCCATTGATCGCGCCCGGGACATGCTCATTTTCACTTGTGCGTAGAAGTAGGCAACCGATTTAAGAATGACCTATTGGCAGATACAATTATGTTCCAAGAAAGAAATACTTTACGTCCTGAATATTTAACATACAGTACTTGGTATATGAATAGGTCCCTGTAAGTACATACCACAGAGATCAAACATGCATACAAGATATAATGGATTCCTCCTTTGGTGTTGCCTGAACGAAGCAAGGGAAAATAACACCTTGCGGAGGAATAATTAAGAGGAGAAATGCAGTAAAGCTTCACACAAGTAGAGGAGGAGGAGAGAGAGATATAGATAGAAACAGAGAATTGACGTTAAAATCTATATAATATAGTTCCTATAGTTCACATGTGAGTTAAGACCAGTCTTTACATGAATAAAGGACCAATATATTAAAAAAAAGAAGACAGACAACCAATTTTAACATATGGGCATACACATATATATATATATAAATAAATAATAAGAGGTCTTGGCGAAATTCAAATACAGCAACGACTTACAGGTCTGTGTCATCAAATAGCGCCCATTGTGATAGGGTGCGAAATGTGGTCATATCGACTGTTTTATCGAAGATTCGTGTTGACCAAGTATACATACATGTTTAAAAATCAATAGAGCCAATTGGCTCTTGATTCAATAGTTCCCACTGTCTGATGGCTGTCACCCATCTGATCTCACTCATGAATAACTAGAAATATGCATTCTCAGGAATGCAGGCCTCCGCCATGTAGGCGGTCCTTAATGTTTGGTACTCCGCATCCTGTGTTATCATTCACTTTCTGAACCCATATTCCCAGATTAACTGGTTCACAAGTTTCCCCCACAAGTGTTTGCATTCACTTTTTCGGAATATATTCCCATGTCCAATCGTATATATGTGACTGCTCATTTGTGACTATTCCTAATAGTCCTTCCTGTATCCGGATCATGTGCCGGATTCACACCAAAATCTAATCAATTCTTCATTCGCCCATTCCCGAAATGCCCTCAAAATTTCATGGGATTCCGCTCTTGACTGCGTCAGTTATATTGCGAACAAACACACACACAAACACACGAACGGGAATGAGCGCATGAAGTGTCCTGGCGGAGGCAATGGTCCTTACCGAAATACTGTTTACCTGTCTACGTATACCTGTCATATACTATATGAAAATTATATATGTTTATTTCTTTATTTTGTGCCGTTACAGCTCAAATGAGCATATATGACCTCTGGCTCTCAGTCTATAATATGCCCTTTCTTTTATATGGCGAAGCAGGGCCCCTTCATATATTTTTTTTTAATTCAAAACATTTATGAATGGTAGCCTATTAAGTAATAGAAACTGTGTTCTAACAGGCCCCTGTAATGATAAATAATGGTATGTTACAGTGTGATATAACTTAAAATAATATAACCATATACATGTAGTATGTAAACTTGTTACACATGCAGCGAACGAACAATTTACACAAATATACAAGTGCAGTATATACAAGTATTGAGTATATACTTAACGAATAGAAAGTAATCAGTAAGAGGCTGTTATCATATTTAAACCTACTCTGTAAGTAAAATTTACCGAACAAGTAAATCATATTCACATATGTGATATAAATACAATATGAATGTTTACCTTAACCCTACATTTGCAACTGTTATAAAAAAAAGATTGCACTTCGCTACAAGGGAATAAGTGTTGTTAAGAAAAGAGTTTGATCTATGTTTAAGATGCTGGAACTGCGTTTTCATTGGTTGTTTTGAAAAATACAATGATTATGTAAGCCGGTCGTTTAATGGTCGTGAGACAATGCTATTATAAGCGCGTCCGCCTTGTCCTTCTAAAGAATGTTTAAAGTGACTTTATTTTTCCACATTGAATTTTACGTGTGTTAGGGTACACAATAAACGTATGATTTGCAGGGTGTTTTAAGTCCAAGTTCTGTTTACTGAAATGTATTGAGGACGCAACCCTTTGGTCATTCAAAATTGAGTGTTATGTAACGAGTCCCTGATATAGTATCTATTTTCTATTGGCTTATCATGATATAAACTGCTCTGTTAATTGGCCCAAGAAAGTTATCGAAAAAAAACCAGATTCTCTATACCAGTGTGGTTTCAATCCTTCACAATTTCTGTGGGATGTATACACAAAACAGGCACAGGTTGATGGCTATTCATTTATTTTTCGACGGGATCATGTTGTTTTTTTATGGGTTGGATTTCTGATCACATGGTTTTAGACATTATTATTATTTTATATAGGTCATTAATCTGAGAAAGGTCTTCTAAAGCAATATTCTCCTTTGGGAGCCCTATCCCAACCAGTCCCATATAACCTTTATCCTAGACCGTATCCAGTAGTTTACATTGAAGGCCTACCTGAGGTCGCAGTCTGATGGAATACCGCTTGTATCCGCAGTTGCGCGCGCACCCTCCTTTCCGACCTGCAAATCTGGGAATGATAATACAGTTGAACTTTTCCGTATCTCTTTTTCCTAGAATTCGTTTTTCCGAAATTTAAATTGAGGAACCAAAATTAACCTCTTTTGACCGAAAAGAAATACGACGTTCGGAATATATTTTTCCCAAATTACTGAATGTTTTTTTCCGAAGATATTTGAAATTAACAAATGGTCCGCTCAGCATGTCTCATTAAACTTAATGGGTTGTTGGGAGCTATAGCCGCAAAGCCGTTAGGGTGCATGCAATTATCCGATCACCTGTAAGTGTACGTACATGTAATAATGATGATGATAATAATAATAATAATAATAATATTGATAAAAGCAATAACAATAATAATCATAGTAATACATTAATTATATTTATTATTAAATAATCATAATTATCTTTTTAATGAGGGAATAACCAAAGCTAAATACCGGAAAGCATCGCCAGTTTTTGAGTCTTGTATCGTGTTCTTCAGTACCGTATTTCGCTGTATAGACGCCCGGGCGTTTATTTTTTTTCAGACGCTGATTTCCTCCAGCGTCTAAACAAGGCCGGCTTCTATTTAAGGCCGGCGTTTATAAAAAAAAGACAGTATCAGGCTCATCAGACAGAACAAAAAAAAAAAAAAACACGTCAAACAATAAACCCGTCGGTCACTACTCAGGGACACAAGTGAAAACATCGCCGGTACAAGGATTGTGTTTATAATATTTCCTTAGATGCCATGGGGATATGGGACACGCGCAATCTCCACAATCACGCACCATAATACGAATTAACGAGGAATCACGGCGAGATACTGCAGCTGTCAACAAGAATCTTCGATTACGAGCAAAGCGATCTCCACAATCACGCACCATAATAAGAATTTACTGGGATTCACGTGAGCGATTGTAGTTGTCAACTAAAATCTGTCTGCGCCGGCCTCTCGAAACTTCATGTGGCTGTTCCATTTATTTTGCATCGCGTGTAGTTGATAAGATTTTTCCCTCTAAGCATTGGGTGGCTCTTCCATTAAATGTGCACCACATACTACTGGTAACATTGATTCCATCGCTATAGGGGGGGGGGGTTGGTACTTGTAACGGCAGAGCGTATATCATATTCATACACTTTCCTTTCTTCTATACACCAAACACGGGATGGCTCTTCCATTAAATGTACACCGCGTTCAACTGGAGATAATGGTTCCATCGAAATATGTGGGGGGGGGGGGGTTACTTAAAACGGCAGTGCGTAATTTGTTTTCATGACACCTTCTTTCCGACTTTGACTTAGTCAGCTTGGCACAGCGTATTCATGCGATTCCCGCCTGGTATATACTGGTATGTGACATTTACTGCCGAGTATATTACACTGAATTTATAGTTGTCGACAAGAGTAAATACTATTTTAACTATTAACATTGTCTCACAAGCGTGGTTTTGCTAAAACTGGGGAAGCACATAAAAGCGCTTCATAAATGAAAGCATGGAGCGTAATTTTGCTTCTTACTATCACTTGGTGCCTTTATGCCAAACAAGAAATACGTGCTTAAACGTATTTGAACAGTTATGTTCAACCAGGGGTTGACTCTCATGGTACCAATTTGTACTATATTTACTATATTTACATAGCTTGACAACACTGCATGATAGTGTTGGCCATTATTAGTGACAGAATAGCGTTTATTAGAACAGGTGATCGGCTTTAATCATAATGGACAAATCGGGAACATTTGGTCTCTTATTGAAAAAAGGAAGATTTATAGAGGATTTAAACATATTAACACAAACACAAACGGAAATTCATACGATCTCCGGTAAATTTGACTGGTAAATGCACCCAATTATAGTAACGAGAACAGACATATTGCAGCACACATGGTAATTACTCTGACACCAGGCCTCTGAACAAGACCGACTACTATTTCAGACCGGCGTTTATTTTTCTGGGACATTGTTTTGCCCCGGCGACTAAATAAGGTAGGCGACTATTTAAGGCCCGGCGTCTGTTCAAGGAAATACGGTATATACTTTTTTATGTGAGATTTATGTACAAAGCTTACACCTGTCATACATATTTAAACCCCCCCCCCCTCCCCCCAAACAGGTCCCTGAAACTTTAATTACTTTATCTAAAAAGTTTTTTTTAATACCAAATCCCTTGTCACAGGAGGAAAAAACAGACTTATTTCCTGCAGTCTTCTCATAAATTAAATTACTTCTCTTAAATTACATAACTGATTGGACTTTATTGTCTCTGTGTCTTTCACAACATATTTAAATGTTGAAAAGCTAGTTTTGAAATTGCTTAAAGGTAATGAATTTTAAATTTTAGATATTTTTTCTATGGCACCTCGCTTAAATTAATTTTAAAACAAAACAAACCAATATAAAAACTCTTCTAAGCTACTTAATATTTTTTTCTGATATAAGATCAAGGAAGTCAACTTAATTCAAACTAATTACATGAAAACAGTGGCTTCCTTTGTTATATATGCTTGTGGAAATGTGTTACCGCGGTTGGCTGACTTCACAAATGTACAGTCACTTTAACACTGATGAACCAGGGCGTATGAGCCGAGTAAGTGGATACAAACACGGTTTTGGGAGCATCCGAAGATTGGAAGCGCAATTTCCTTGACATTTTTAGAATTTCGTGCAAAACTTAAACAGCATGGTTAATTACATGTAATACTGATCAGAAAAATGGCTGTCCATAATTGGTCCTATACATCGCAGAATGGTACGACAAAGGACTAAAAGTCATGATGCGAAAAAAATACGATACTATACGAAGCCAAGATCATAAGACATCGTATTGTATTTCAATATACACATTGCGATAGGAAAACAAAAAGCCAGGATTTCATGTCGTATTGTATGTATTGTCAGATTGTATCGAAATTTCGTAAAGTATACGCTAGGGGTTAGATCTTTCACCAGTCCCCTTACTTTATGTCTCGCTTTCCTTATGTTTCTGACTGAATTTTCCAAAAATATATAAGACGCATGAGGGTTCATATTCGTTAATGATTGATTGCATGAAAATTTGACCCATTAAATCGATTAAATCGGCACATCGCTGTTTGAAACTGCGGTCCAAGATCGTAGTTTTCCCACCTGAAGTGATCCGACTACATAGGAGATGGCAAGGCCACCAGCCTGAGATCTCCAGGTACACTCAAAGAGAGTACAAAGAGTCGGTTAGGGTTATTCGATCAAGTTCAGATCAATGCATTCACACAGTCAGACCAATGCAGACGAAAATCGGACAGTAATAAGAAGTAATTTCTGGCATCGGAGATGCAATTGTATCATCAGACTGGGCATACCCATTCTGAAATAAATCCCTTTTCCTGAAGCATTTATTGACGCTTTACAACGCCAAGACCATAAGGTCAAGGTAGCACAGTATTTAACCTGTCCGACAGTTTGGTGTATCTTGTATGGAATCCGGAGAAAAAAAATATGTATTTATTCAAGGGCGTTCACAGAAATCCTATGCTTATTCAATGGTAACCATGAAAACCAAGGTCAAGGTTAACTAGTCTTCGAAGAGTTTTCTTGGTTTTAAATATTTTTTATGTCAATTTGAGGGAAAACTATACCTAACTTAAAAGATGATTGCTTTAACAAAAATCCTATATATATTCGTTGATTTAAACTCGAAGACCAAACTCATGGTCACCATGTCCGAGATTTTGATAAAAACGATTTGAGTAAAATCTGAAGACGAATGATGCAGTACTTCAAAAGTTATGGGCTACCCAAAAATGCTATTTATCGGCAGATTTGACTTTGAAATTTCAAGTCACTGGTTTCCGAACTTTTTCGACAAATTATCAATTGACATATTTCATTCTTATTTCAGAAAAATATATCCATCCGTTTCAGAAATATAACGTTTTTGATTTTCATCAATATTGAAATATTCAAGGTCAAGTCCATTCCCAAAGTAAAGATCATGACTTCCATTTAAATGGCCTTCATCCTTTAACCCATATATATGTATGTACAAATATGAAATAAATCTGTACATTAGTTTTTGACCAAAATGCTCAAACTACTGTCAAGTTTCTATGATGGGAGTGTTAAACAGCGGGAACAGGAAAAGGATAATAGATAGCGCAACCAGTCTCCCATACAAGACAAAGCCATCCACTAACTTCGGTCAACCCGATTTTTCGACCAATCCATGCAAAATTTCTTCAGATATATAAGATTTGTGTCATTGTGACACGAAACTTTCTTATTCACAGTCGAGGTCACACTGCCAGTAGAGGTCATGAACTCATTAATAATAGGCTTCGTCCTCTCACCAATATATATGTACATTTCAAGTTTTATAAAGATCCGTGAAATATTTGTTGAGTTATCTAAACCTATCTAAAACCATAGGATCCCCTGACAAAGGACAAGGGATTAAATAATATTGGCAAATCACGTATTTTGGTCTTTCGTATGTACAAATTTAGACAGATACAATGATACAATAATTTTATGCGCATACAAATTAATTATAAATTTTGTTCAGAAGAAGTGACTATTTCTCTAAAAGAAGCCTCCGTTTAGTACCCGTACGGTACGAATAAAATGTTTATATATTGTGTATTGTAAATGAAGGTAAAATAGATACTGAATGCATTAGAACGCATCTAAGGATATCTTTGCCAATATCTACCAATTTGCCTGTGAGCCTTTAGCCTGGATAGAACCGGAGACCTTCAGGGACCTTCAACGCTATTGCCGGTTCGAACAAATTGATGTCAAATTAATTGATCGCTTCACGTATGGTCAGTTTACCTGCTTATTTCATGAAGCGATCAATTTCACAAATGGGACGCAATATACATACAAAGATCTCTCTCTCTCTCTCTCTCTCTCTCTCTCTCTCTCTCTCTGTTTGTTTTTGTGTGTATCTGTTTTTAATTATTTAGGGGAAGGGTTGCTGGTACGTGTGTATGCTAACATTGCGGATGTTGTTATTCAAATATATATATATATATATATATATATATATGTAAATAATATGTATTTATATATATATATATATAGAGAGAGAGAGAGAGAGAGAGAGAGAGGAGGAGGAAGAGAGAAATAGAGAGAGAGAGAGAGGTATGCAGAAATGCTCTAGTGACATAGCTGTTCTAGTTCTACATAATAAAAGTCTGCAAGGCTGATTCCCTCATAAGTGAATATATCTGTTTGTCAAGAATATCATATCGTTTATCCTCGCCACTACAGGAGTTCCTTTACAGAATAAAGCACTGGATAATTCCTATCCATATATGTTAGTCAACCGCTGAGAAAGACTGCAAAAACACGAAAGCAGGCCAAGTATGACTGCGCTGGAAAAATGGCACCGCCGGCGCGTCATCCTGAATTGAGTGACTTATATTTAGTGCTCAGTGAAGGACCGACGACAAAAGGTGATGTCATTGGATTTTCTCTGAGTGGCGATGTTTGAAAATATGGATGTGTCTCGATCGATTGTTCCAGAGTGTCTCGAAAAACACTGAATATACCCCGGGAGATTTTTACGGAAGTCATCCGTACCTTTTATCCTTTTGTTACAAGAAGCCGATTTAGTATCGACAGCTAGGCAGTTGTTCCATGCAGTTCTGTACCATGAATACGTCAATTGCGCATCGCGACCGCAACATAGTTACAAAATGTGCGAGGAAACGTAGCTCATTTCAGCTGTCGATCAAACAGTACGGGAACGCCTCTGAACCGCTATGATTGGCTGTTCAGGCTCCAGTACCTTCGTGTCATAGACTGAAAGTGTAGCCACCGGGGACAGGCTCAGGGAAACTCGCATGCTGCTTACGTACAGCAGAGCTGCCGGCTTAATTTGTCCCTGCACTTAACAGGTTCTCTAATAGTAACCTGGATGTCAGTCGGTCTCTGATTAATACAATTTCAATGAAAACTCGGAGTCGGGCCAACTTGTTTCTTTAAGGAAGACATATAAATCTTAGTATCTCCGGCTGGTCGTGCAAGGTTATTGACATCCTGTTTCTATTTTATTCGTTGGTAAAAATAATAAACTGATAACTTCTCGCAGTGACGCCTGGGAAAAAGCAGCATGGATTTTGAAGAGTACAGAAAACGGGGTAGGTAGTATGTTTTTCTTTTAACGTGTTAATAAGTTGCGTTTATTCTGTGCCTAGCAATTTACTGAAGAACTTACTACCAAATAAAGAAAATAGTGTCCACAAGGTCTAATAGAACGGATAGGGAGATATTGACATGTGTTTACTACATGCATATTAAAATAATGTTTGCAAGCCAACATGAGCTAGATCATGTAGTGTACACTTATACATAGATAAACTGTGTTTCGAATACATATTATCTTCAAACTTTATGCACATACGATGGCTTTGACACTTTAAATAGAACAACGCCCTCCAGGTGGCAGACGGCCGAGGGTCTGAAGTCTCAACAATAGTTGTTCACCCATGTGAAAAAGTAAAACATGGGTCAGTATACTAAAAGGGACACTTAACGACAAGCCTTAAGTAATATTCTATTTTAATCCTTTATATATAACTTTCTTTGCCAATCTAATCTCCAGCCCTCTGGCAGGCAATGATTTTTTGTCGTTGATTATACCATGACTTCTTAACGTCACTACTCAAACTGAGTAAAGTTTTCTTTTTAATTTATGCTCACGCTTTGGGTGAGCGTTCGGCATTCGTCAGCTTAGAAAATGTTAGGAAACGATACGATTTCGAAATTTCCTATTGCAACGTCGTATCGTAAAAACTTCAGATTTGTATCGTATTTTTCTTTTTACTGTACGTATTTGTTACAAATTGGGATTGGATAATAGATCAAATGCTGCTCAACTACATGGTTGCCTATGAAACAGTTGATTCTATAAATCGCATAAATATTGGCTTTACGCGCCACGAACAGGAAATAAAAAGATCGGTACGACAGGGAAAAGGATTTTCTCAGCAATAAGGTTATTCAATTTGGATAGAATACGATAGGAAGCCAGAAAGATACGAAAATTTTGAACTCAAAATTACGACACGATACGAAGCCGAAATCGTAGGACCTAGCATCGTATTCCAACAATGCGTTGCAAAAGGAAGCCAAGAAGCCAGTATTTGCGCATCGTATCCTGCTTAGTGTTTACTGAGCATCGTGTGTCGGATTAAAATGAAACTAGCGTGACATATAAATTTTAAGTGCAATAAAAAAAGACAAAACAGCTATTTATTTGAGGCCTCATCCAGGGCTGTATAGTCAGAATTTACAGAAAGGGACAGGAATACCTACGCCCATGCTTGCCGGACACACACACACACACACACACACACACACACACGCAGTGGCGGGTCCGGGATTTAGGTAAATGAGGGGTCCAACAAAGGAGGGAAGACTAATATCAAACATTGAAAAAAGTTCCAAGGGCAAGAAAAGGGGGTCCAGGCCACAAAAATTGTTCTGAAACCCATAAAAAGGCTGCGGCGGCTGCAAAAAAAAAAGGGGGGGGGGTCCGGACCCCCTGGACCCTCCCCCTGGATCTGCTTTTGCACACACAAAAACACCCACGCACACACATACACACATATAAATAAATATGTGTGTTCTTGAAAAGGTGTCAATAAGCACTTTCAGCCTAGCAACCATTTGTTGTGGATGCTTGGTTCATATTCTCTAGTTTCATAACAAATTCAGATATAATGTCCCTCACTTCAAATAAATAGTTTCAGATTAAAGTGTACAGTAATGAAAGTTGATGTAAACATGGTTGATATTTGCTTGTATTAAAAATTACTTTATTTCTTAGCAAATATTCAGTGTCTTGAAATTTTACCCTCAATATAAGATGCAATGTCGCATGGGGCGGGGGATGGGTCCTAGTCCCCTGCGGAACCCCCCTAGTTTCAGACTTTGTATTTTACATTGGTTGGTCAAGAATAAAATTGTATAAAGTTGTTACATGTCCGATTTCAGTGATACTATTCTTCTACTTTTTCTTTTAGATTTCCTGTACTTTTTCCCTGCTCATTCATTTTCTTGTGCTGGATAGACTGCCTTTGTATATATGAACCTTATATTAACGCTTCGATAATTACCCTTTGCCCCAAAGGAAGGGTAAGGGTTTTGCATTTATGTTATATGTTTGCATGTATATGTGTGCGTATGCGTGTGTCCAGGCCTACGGCAAAATTTACTTCTTTGTAGAAAATCTAGATTTCATGGGATAAAAATAAATATTAAATTGTAGTTTGCTCTTCATCCTCCAGATGGGAGAAGAGGGAGGGTCTGCGTTGTGTAACTGTCTTGTTCAGACAAAATGCCGATGTTAACCAATTCACAGTTGATTAAATATGCTTAAGCAGGGGCATGAAACTGAACAAGTGTATAACCATATTTAGGTCCACAAGATGTGATACCTTTAATAGTTACTTTTGTTTGATGTTGTATCCATTAGGGTGTCCTTATCCTCTATTAAATTATATATTAGGGGTCTTAGTTAGCCATTCTCTGCCGGCAATTCAGTGCAAGTGGCAAGCAAACTGGTACAGCTTTTTGTGTCGTTTATTTACAACAAAAGTTATTGTTTTCGGATTTTTATTTTTCAAGATTTGTAAACATTTGACCAGGACACGCAAGCGGTTTTTTATCTCTTCAGGAAATAATGTATCGTTTGGCTTGACCATGTCATAATAGAAACTTAATAGTGAAAAAAAATGACCTCCAGTCCTATGGTTTGACCTCATCCTCAATCAAAGATACACCCCCTACAGGTCACGGCCGTAATATTTAAATCATATCAATCCGTTCTGTGTCAAACAGCTGTATACTATTTGTCAAATATTGATTTTACAGGGGCAGTACCCGGAATTGTTATAATTATTCTCTAAAGTAAGAATGGCGTTGAACAATATTCAGGGGGAAAATCCCAAAAATCAATCGGTCATTTGATCAATATTGGAAAAAGTAAACATGTAACATGGCTATCAGAGTCGCACCTCTAACATGCATTGCATGAATACTCGGTACATCATATCTGTCGGATCATTATGAAGTGACTAATAAGTTGTGAAAAATATAAACTATGGATTCCTTAATTTTTAATTGCCATGTTAGGTTGTTACTTTTATATGAAATTTCTAGTAAAATTATTATTAAAAATTTTTGATTTTAAAGAAAATTATCTATTGAAAATAAAATTTAGGCAGTCAGAGACCACATATGTCCCTCCACCAGCATCCTGATAAAAATTTGGTGTGTGCTTTGGATATACACAAATGCAAGGCCAGGGAAGCAATCTCCCGATTCTCAATTAAAGTAGATGGTTCTATCACAGGTTAGCTCTGCAAGCCAGAACAAGGACGACAAGTTATACCGTTAATGCCCATTTTCACAAGGGTATAGAACTCTTTTTAAAAATTAAACATGTATTGGTTCCCTAGATTATTATCAAAATATACTCGATATGGATGTTACTATGTAAATAACAGACAAAGCAACCGACCAAAAGAAAACATAATATCTCCTAGCACAGATAACAAACTAGGAATATGCATTTTGAGGAATGCAGGCCTCCTCCATGTGGGCGGTCCTTATGTTGAGTACTCAACAACCAGTATTTGCACTCGTTATTATCCCACATTCCCAGCTTCGTTAGTGCACATGTGCCCCAGCAAGTCTTTGCGTTCGCTTATTCGGCCCAACATGACTGCACATTTGTGAATATTCCCAGAAGTCGTTCTTGGATCATGAGCTGGACACGCACCAAAATCTAAACAATTCTTTTTTGCCATGTTCCCGAGGTGTTCTGAAAATTTCATGCGATTTCGTTCATGAATGCGTGAGTTATATTGCCAACAAACACACAAACAACCACAAATATACACATACACATGAACGGAAATGAACGCATATGCTTATGGTAGAGGCAATAAACTTTTAATATCATAGTAACTTCATGTGGTGTGATATTTATGTTTCGATTTCTATACTGCTCTGTTCCACACCGGTAGCTTTGAATTGTGACATGCATTCAAATCTAGAACGCAAATTACCAATAAATATCATAATTAGCCGCATAAAGATCGATATCATTTTAAAACAGAAACATAACAATATGTATATGTCGGAAACTATCTTTCAATCATCCGTCACAGTATAAAAAAATTCAACACCTTGTATTTAATATCAACAATATCGGTGTCAACCATCTGAAATGGTTTGATAAAAAATATTCTTTGTCTTGACAGTCTCGTTGCGTGACAGTCAGGTTACCATCAATGAAACATGTACTATGTTATGGAAAAAGACTCCGTAATCCTATTTCAGTACATCTTGAATATGTGAACTCTAATGATGACCGATTGTGCGATTAAACAGCGAGAGGTCGAGTCATGTTTTATTGTCAATTGATACAATGTACACATGCCATGAATGGGCACAACACTTACATCAGTACATACTGATGCTAAAAATGTGTGCACATATAGGACGTGAATAATTAGATGATAATTTTATACACTAATACTATGGAGCTTTTTTTTCTCCCTATATGCACGTGCGGTAATGGTCCTTCGTAATGGAAAGCGTTGACACACACGCACACAAACATATATATATATATATATATATATATATATATATATATATATATATACGAAGCTACAATCTTTGTAAACGCTGAGACATACAACGCTTTAAACGCTGACAATGTCCATATTCAATACAGCATATCAGTTCAATTTCAAATTATTAAATTATCTCGGCCATTTTGTGGCTCTCCTTGAAATTTCCAATTTACTGAAGAAAATTGAGATCGCTCTGAGATCCCTAAGATCATTCCTTGTATAGGGACCATACATGCGTCAGTATGCTGGTCGAAGGGGTATTCAGGAGTTCATCAACAAGTGGGCGTTGATACTGCCGCTCTGCTGGCTTGTTTTGGTTTCTTTATTGCCCCGGTGCGGGTGGGGGTAGTTTTTGGAGTGGGGGGGGGGGGGGGGACTGCGCTGGATCATGCACTGAAAACATAGAATGGTCAAATCGACAACTTTAGGGTTGTCTAATGAGTGAACCGAAAATAATAACCCAGGTTGTCAAAATATCAATTTGACAACCCTGTGCGGTTGTCAAAAGGGTTGTCAAATGTTTGCTGTCAGGTGCATCCGTAATTCATTCTCTTCTCAATATATATATATATATATATATATATATATATATATATATATATATATATATATATATATAATAACAGATTTGCAAGTAGAATATTTATTTATAAAAAAAAACAAGTGGTCGTGTAAATTGTGACGCGTGTGTTTGTCTACAACATTTTACGACTGATAATTCCTTACACTGAGGACAGGGTTCTGTCCTAGGGTGTTTAGTGTTCACATAAAGAGTGAATGTGTGGCCTTGTTGTATCGGCATCCACCCCGGTTTTGACAAGAAGATGACCACTCCATAATACAAAAAAAAAATAAAATGTAAAATCCATGTTGTGTGTGCAGGATTTTGTGTACATTGAATCACAGCATATATGGCTGAATAGGTCATCCTGATTACTTTTAATTTAGATGCTATTAAAATTTGTACTTAATGAAATATTTATATTGGAGAGTTAGTTCCTCAGATTAAGGAGTCACCTTCTACTCATCTCACCAAACGTGTGCCTTTAGTATTACAAACTTAAAACGAGCATGAAACAGTGCAGTGTGAAAAGTTATTAGAAAATATATATTATATTTAAAAATTTGATTCATTGCAACAGAGTCTCTTATACCATATGATTTATTTGCAACCAATCCCTTCACATTGCTCAACAGGGCTTGAGGTACATCTGTGTACTAGTTGTCTGGGTGTAGGGCAGCTGCAGGAGTAAAAGGATTTACTAACAACTTGTATGTTCACACCCACACACACACACGTCTCTCGGATACTTTGGCGATGGGTTTTTTTGTGTGGCATATATGCAAAATTGCTCATCTCTATCAACTTGCTGAGGAAGGCGGCTCTTCCCGGCTCCGGCCCGGTCGAAATAAAAATCAAGTTTTATTTTCTAAATAACTGCCCCTTCGCGAATATCGCGAATTTAAAACCCTCTTTTATAAACAAGAAGCCAACCACAATATTAATATAGAGGCAGCAAATACAGTTTTAATGTTGTGGGGACATCCAATTCCATGATTAAACCACGTTAAGTATATAAATATTATTGATTTCCTATTCCATTTACTGAGTTGAAACTGGGTCGGTGCCACAGCGCGCGTCACATGTATATGTAATTATCCTAAAACATTAAATTATACGGGTTTAGAACTAAATATGGCTGAACGCTTTGCGGGACATTGCAAGTACAATCGGTTTCTTGAAAATCATGATGACCATTTATATTAATGCTGGTATATTTTTTTTTTTACTTCCTATTTTTTTTTTGGCGAAATTTATGTCGAAATCTCGAAATAAATATTTTTTTCTGTGTCCTAAATCAGCCACCGTACAATGGTGCCCAAATTTGTATAAACTTTATAAACTTACGCATCCTGGGCAGTAATATATGGTAACCTGTGCAAGAAGTGCGGTGTAGTTGACCGTGCGCTATGCGCTTAAGGTTGATTTTTTATGTTATTCATTATACATATAAAAAGATGTATCTTATCGGCTTTATTTTACCAAATGCCACAAAAAGATAATACAAAATTTTTTTAATGCTGATACTGTTAATTTTGTATACTTATATCTATATCACATATGTAAAAGTTTGAACAGAATGTACTTGAAATAAAAACCAGAAATAAAATGGCGGAGTTATGTATAAGCCCGTCATGGACAAAGAATATATGTTTACAAACCAGCACTTTGAGTGATTTTTTTATTGAGCTATGATACTTGGCTGTTGAGTGAAGTCCTCTGAAATCGATGCGCAGAAAACTGTTTCCTGGTATTGCGTTATACCTCATCGCCTCTATAGCTTTAATAGCCCTTAAAAATCGACCATTTGCACTAGATATAGAATTACACTGGTGTTAATCTATTAGAAAACGTCACTGAGTAGCATTTGATAAAAACTCTTCTGGCAGCTGTCAAACTGTCCCTTTGGAGGTCCTTTATGTGGCATTAAGCAAGCGAGATCAACATATAAAAACAAAAAGGCGTTCTCTTTTATTTAAAAAAGGAATATAGGGAAAAATATACGCTTGAGCTATTGAATCTTACTTAAGAGCATAAATCAAATGATGCACATGCGCACTATGGTACTTTTCCTTTGGTTGTGTCCATTGAAAATTTACAATTTTTTTCTTAGTAAAAAACCCCTTAATAAATAATTTGGAGATTGATTAATTCAGTATCTGGGGAAAGAGTATTTTACTAAATCAAAGGCCTACTGATGACAATCAAGCTCACTGGTAACGTGTAAAAAAAACAATATAAAAGCTGCTTATTGGACTTTGGTGTAATAAAAGTGTTTTAAGACATGGGATTGGCAGTTCATACCACACTGCGCAAAATCAGACTCACGAGAGGACGACTGCTGATTCGAGTTTTTGGGCATCAAGGGCTGCCACCCACAATGCACTGGGGCTTCTACATACACAGACGGCGTAGTGAAGAAGGTAATGAGGTCCGTTCAAATATATCGAATAAGAAGTTTTTTGAGGCAAATTATATAAACATGTTTTTTTTGTAGAAAGGACTTAAGGGAATAAATAATATTTTGTAAGCATGCGCATGTGAAATGTAAACTGAAGGTATTTCCTTGAAAAGTAACATATTCGTATTTCAAATTTTGACAGTTTAGAAAAGTAGTCCTACCCATCCCACAAACCCTAACAGTAACTAAAGAGGTTTGTTTTCTTAGATACAGCCTCTGGCTTATAGGTGCAATGATAGACATGCACAGAGTAAACCGACCACTGAGAGTTGGTTATAAAGAGCGAAAGCGAATCTCAACATGCGTCATATTTTGGCCTTTTTAACGGCTTTTGTCTTGTTAAGACTTAGACAGTTATTAACAGCTACAAGTACTTTAGAGAAGGCGGGATGTACGCTTACAGCAAGATGGAGAGGACTGTAAAGAGGCGCCTGAAGAAGAGGCGTTTAATCTTACAATGCAGGACGGCACTTTTCGCATCCGCTTTTAAAGAGTTCACCGCAAGTAACTGAAACCGTCAATCTTCGGACACACGATTCAATTCCCCTCTTCCCCATATTAAATAGGGGAAAATATAAACTTTCTCTATGAAACATTTTTATTGGAATAATCTGATATCTCGCTTGGTGTTTTAGCTGGATAAAGATAAATAGCAGACGGTAGAATGTTTTACTGTCAGGCGGACTGGACTTGTATGTTAACAAGATGGTGCCTGTCGAGCACTTGGTTCATTGGTCGCTTTACTCGGCGTATGTCTATGGGTAGAAGCATGCCACCTGCAAACGAAACAAGAAAAGTCTAGCAGCTTGTAAATATATAAAAAAAAATGTTCTTCTCATGTGTTTTCCTCATATTAGCCCAGTGGACTTTATTTTGCATTATTGCCATATAACAATGAAAAATTTCAATAGAATGATTTCCAAATCTCAACGCACATTCATATTGTCAAGAGAGAGATCTTGATGAAGTGTAAACCCTTTTTGGAAGAAAAAATAATAATAAAACAATTAATTACCGTGGAAAGCAAACAGAGGTTGTATACATATCACCAAAAGATAACTAACCAAGCTTCCAAGAAACCAGCCAAGACACGAAACATAATACTTTCTAAAGGAGGTACAAATATATTACGTATAACATATATTTATTTGTGTGTTTCCTTTTTGAAGCCTAAGTCACTTCCGGTAAATTACACTCTCCATCCTGAACAGGGGATTTTTTTATCATATAATATTTAAGGTATTTGGTTTTAATGGGAATCAGAAAGAAAGGCTGTTGGTCATAGATCTGAATTTGATGCCCCTTGTAAATATAAAGATAACACCGAGTCCATCTGGCTCGGTATTTATATGGACCGGACTGTGCTTTCTCGGCATTAAGTATTCCAGCGTGGAGGTTTGCCGCGGATATTCTCTTGTGATTGGCAGCAGTGACTTATAGAACGTCTTACATCACAGTTCTTATATGAAGACAAATGGGAAAAAAATGACGAACTGGCTGCCTTTAGCGACGGATTGTTATTAAATAAAACAGAGCTTAACGGGACTGGTCCTTGTATCAGGAGTCAAAACACGCTCACGCTTTAATTTAGTTTACGTGCACGAAATGAACATCAAGCTCCACTCCCCCGCTCCCACGCATAGTTTTACCATTAGTTTTAAACCTAGTGTTCAAAATGCACAATACTTAATATTGCTAATTTTCAAATAATATATGGTAAATATATAAAATAATATCAAATAATATATGGTGTTTGTGAATTACCTTTATAATAAATCAATCCCAAAATTTGGAATTTGAATAAGGATTATCTACACTTCACATTTCGAATGCATTTGAATATAATAATTGTAAATAAATAGAGATTTTTTATATATAATTACGCTTGGCGTTACATTAAGACGGGTATGATGGCAGTATGTAGTGAATTTGTTGGAAAATATTCCCGTTCCCAAGATTTGAAATACAAAGTGTATACTGTATTATAATATGTAAATGGTAAAAGTTATAAAATATAGACAATAGATGTTCATGTCTGAGTTAATATTTCGGGTTTAACATTATATCTTGCCGTGTTTAAACCTGAATGACGACCCTGTATTGTACACTGAGATCCCGAATAGTGCAAGGATCAAGGGGCATAGCATGCGGATCACGCCTGACTGATTTCATGGCGATGATTTGATGGTTTTCCAAGGTTTTCCCCGAGGGGTACGGCTGCGTTACTGTCACGATCTCCGGCCCAGAATGCTCAGCGCTAGACCTCGAGCCTCAGACTCTCTGATCTACCATTCGTCGCTGGTCTGATGCAGGTGTCTGCGATGTCGCGGTCCGGCCTGCTGCCCACCATCTCACACCTGTGGTTTACATTGCAAGGCGCCGTTAAATGACAGATGGGTAGGGGACTACACATGAGATGTTTATGAACCATATCTCTGTTTTAATTTTTAAGTAGTTCTCCGTTTTGTTTAAACATCTTAAGTGAGGGTTTGACGGGACCTAAAAACACATTTTTTACGCAGTGCCAGTTTCATCTGACTTTACAAAATATGATCTATTTGCAGTGCACTCGCACAGGGCACTTTTTCACGTTGACTTTATGCATTTTCATGTGGGAAACGGTTACTTGTGGTACATAGTTACTTATTGGACAGCATCACAACGGTAGGGGCATGTAGGACAACGTGACATGCGGGATAACGTGACATGCGGGATAACGTGACATGAGGGATAACGTGACATGCGGGATAACGTGACATGCGGGATAACGTGACATGCGGGATAACGTGACATGCGGGATAACGTGGCATGTAGGACAACGTGACATGCGGGATAACGTGGCATGCGGGATAACGTGACATGCGGGATAACGTGGCATGTAGGACAACGTGACATGCGGGATAACGTGGCATGCGGGATAACGTGACATGCGGGATAACGTGACATGCGGGATAACGTGACATGCGGGATAACGTGGCATGCGGGATAACGTGGCATGCGGGATAACGTGGCATGCGGGATAACGTGGCATGTAGGACAACGTGACATGCGAGATAACGTGGCATGCGGGATAACGTGACATGCGGGATAACGTGACATGCGGGATAACGTGGCAGGTATAACGCTTGCCGACGAAACAGGTTCATACAGGGTTGGAGCAAGGTTTCAAAATGCTGGTTATGAAATAAAAACTATTTCCTAACAGATATAAGTGTCCTGACAGTTCCTTTTTTTTTTAATTTATAAACGAAATCAGCCAGTTGTCGCCAAAGACCTTAAGGTTAAAATGTCACAGCACATAAAATAGCATTTTTATTATATGCGATCAGTAGAACATAGAAAGAGCAAATATTGCAAATGATCCTCTCGACAAATTAGGTACTTGGTCAATAACACCACCGTCTCAATCGACCAAGCCAAGGATGTGTTAAGGTTCGATTGTATTGTGTGAGGAAAACGATCATTTCATAACTGGAATAAAATAACAAGCTGACACTTCTGTTGGGTATATGAAGTGTACAAAGATGCGATACCCACTGTCCTCGCCAAAGACTGGTCCGAAATTAGGAAAAATCTGAAATAGGAGAATGAGCATTCAGCTTAACGAAGATAGATGGCTTAAGCTTTGCCCCGATCTGAAGTATCTGTCAGTGCTGGCGGCTAATAATAATCACGTAAAGGGTTGTACAAATCTCACAAGACACATCAGTGCGAAAACGTCAGTGTCTGGGTGTGACTTCACAGACGCAATGATTGAAGATCAAGAGTATAAGGGGGGAGTATCACAAAAGTTAAATATCATACACACATTTGAAGTCAATGCGGGTGAAAACAAGCTTGTAGCACTTCTCTGTCCGCCTGTCTGTCTGTCTGCCGTGCTGTCAGACTGACTGCTTGTCTCTGTTTGAAAGACTCATTACCTATATACAACTCTCATACCAGTCGGCTTAATACATAACTCTCATACTAGTAGACTTAATACATAACTCTCATTCCAGTAGACTCAATACATAACTCTCATACTAGTAGACTTAATACTCTCATACTGGTAGACTTAATACATAACTCTCATACTAGTAGACTTTATACATAACTCTCATTCTAATAGGCTTTATATATCACTAAAATACTGGAAGACTTAATACATAGCTTTCATACTAGTAGACTTTATACCTAACCCTCATACTAGTAGACTTTATACCTAACCCTCATACTAGTAGACTTTATACCTAACTCTCATACTAGTAGACGTTATACACAACTCTCCTACTCGTAGACTTAATACGTAACTCTTATTCCAGTAGACTTATACATAGATCTTCTACTCGTAGACTTAATACATAACTCTCATATTAGTAGACTTTATACACAACTCATCTGCTAATAAACTTAATACATAACTCACCCCTGCAGAAATAACGGGAAGGAAACGAAGCCAGATGCAAACGCCTGCGCTGCTATTCGGTATTAAGCGTATTTTATCCTTATTTTCTATATTTGTAGCTCGACAAAGGCAGAGAGCGAGCCCCTTGTGCCCTCTAAATCCGTCCCTCATTTCAGTATGCTATAACACCGGAATTTCAGGCAGTATTTAGTACACCAATTGTTACTTTGTAGTAATGCAACATTCTCTTCAGATTTTGATTTTTTTTTTCAAATGCATATACACAGATATACCCCAGATGATATCCATTAAACAATCCAAATCATACAGTTAGGGCCAGTGCTTCTTATTTATGTGAACAAAATAATTCCATATGTCTTGAAAATGAAGTACAGCACTCAGACGTATCTTCTAGGCATGTTGACAAAACATGAGGAGCACAAAGACCCTGAAGTGTGTGTGAACGGCAGGCTAAGTCGAACTCGTTCACTTATAAATATTCAAGAATAGCAGGCTCCAAAATGGGTTGATTTTTTGAGCTATTGGAATTTTCCTAGGAAACGGTGATGTTTTGCCAATACTGGAGCGGCATGGTGCCATTGGGATGTAACAACATGCAGCACACTTGCAGTGTTTCCAAATTACACGAGACAATATGCCAGACGGCCCTTGCATGTCATTTCACTTTACCAATTATTATAAGAATTATCAAAGATGAAATGGTAATATAGGTCATGACATTCAAAATACATATTTATTTCTTATTTTACTTAGAATTATACACGCAAAACAGCACGTTAAATTTCTGTACCTGATAAGCATGAATCAAGTTAAAATGGGCACCAAAATCCAAATAAGAACTACGAAAGTAGAAATAGACGCAAAATTAATGACATTATAAACTCCGGGTTGATTAGTGAACCTGAATAGAATTACCTAATTTGAAATGGGCGCAAACCTAATAGGGATTACGTGATTATTACTTAAATAATATACAAACTAAACTAGACACGACGTTCTTTCTGAACTGAATTGGAATTATGCAAGAATTCACAAGAGAGTTCATGACATTCTAAATATACGGGTTGTTTATCCACGGTAAGCGTCCGCTTCCTTCTTTCCTGTCCAGAATCTTTAGACAAGGTTTTAACGGAGTAATCTCATCGCAGCAGACGTGTCTATGGTCAAGGTCAGCGACTGTAGCCTAGCAGAAAGGAGAAGCACCGGACCCACATAATAATTGGATATCGCTGTTCTGGGCCGTTCTTGTTTGTCTTGGCTACTTTCCGAACCTTCTTCCTTATGTGATGCCCACAAAGACTTATATTTACCGATGTGCCATTATCTTCCATATTATGTTGAGCCGGCCAGCGTCGGTCACACGCCGACCAGCAGAAGTGCTCCAACTTTCCATTCAGTCGCTTTCCTCATGATATCGAGCGATACGGGTGATTAATTTTCAACAGACCTGTCCATACAATACCATCCACCCCGCTGCTGACACCGATAGGGCACCGGATCGACCCGCTCCCATCAATGCTCGGTGATTCAGTTTCATACAAACGTAACCAGACCCGACTTCTCAATGAATCCTACTATTGGATAACCTAATTAACGTATCTGTACTAATGCTGCGCGTGCGTTATGTTCAAGCTTTTCCTACCATAGCATTATTTTGCCCTTGAAGACAAGTTCCGTGTCATCCCAAATTCGACTAATGAGTTATTATATAACCAAGACTGACCAACCTTTTTTTAATATTAATAGATATCAGACACTAAAACAAATCAGTGACAGAGTTCACCGACCATAGGAAGGACATACCTAAAGATAATTTGTTAATTAATAAGTAACATGTACATGACAACAGTTTATTTTAAACCTTACTTACCACATAATTTAGTAATAAAATCAGCTTTGTTCATGCTCTGAGAACAACTGAACATTTCGTAACGCCTGAATCTATGAGTCCCAGAGAATATCCTCTTCTTGGGGTAGGGCAAAATATGGATGGGAACACAGGGGCGGAAGGCCCCAGGCCACAAAATGCGGCAATATCTCTCCGAAAGAATTTGAAATGCCTGGATTTATGGAGAAAACGGTGAAAAAGACACAGACCATAACAGTGATTTCAAACGTCATTTATAAACGTCTTCTATTGAAGTTACATAAAAATTGATGAAAATGCCACCATAAATTCCGGTTATCGACATCTTTAGGAGCAACTAACCGCTGCATTAAACCGCGGTCGCCGGTCAGGTTTGGTCACTAGGCGGTGCAGTCCCTGTGGAATTCCCCCTTGCGTTATATTTAACCAAACACAGTGCAGGTATCACCCGCACAAACGGATGTTCTTCGAGGTACCGGTCACTTTACATTGCTGTGGAAAGCGCTTGGCAGCACAGACTTTTTTCACCCCATTGGAATACACACGATGCAATGCTCAGCTTCCAACACAGTCTGTATACTGACTTGCCTGGGGTCAGTTATCCCCCACTGTCTGCATATTTCCTGTATTGCGTGCCGCACGAGCTTGCCCCGCAAAGGTATGTTCGTTTACACCCGCGCTAAGCCAATCAGATTTCTTCTACCAGTTCTGCAGATTTTTTTTTAAACGCAGAGCCCATCAGATATTACTTTATCCAGCGCAAACTGACTGGGTGTTGCCAAACCTGAAGAATCCTGCAATTTCTCACAGCGTGTGAGTGGAAGGTCACTGGGCCGGGAGGTCACGCGCTGTGTTCGGAGTGTACGTCAATACTGTACACGTCAATTTATCTTCACGGGGGGGGGGGGTGGGTGGGGGGGGGGGGGTGGAGGGTTACTATTAGGTGTGGGAGGGTAACCAAAGTTGGGAACATATATTATATATACATACATATATATTAATATAAATATAAATATATATATATATATATATATATATATATACCTCTTTGTCTCTATTACACATTTCAAATATTAGGTATAAGGTTTAAAAATAAGTATAAGGTTTAAAAATATGTTTGGTTTTTTTTCAAGTATATGTTAAATCTAAACCAGGTTTAGATATATAATATTTCATAGTGAACTAAGAAACGGAACCAAATTCTATAATTCTAATTATTAATATATTTCGTTTCCAATATATAGATATTATTCTCTGAACATCAGGAGGGAGGATGATTACACTGACCATCCTCACCCTCCTTCTATATTAACGCCCCTTTACATGCACCAGGAAAAGGGTTTATGTGAAAGTATAACTTAATATGAACGACTTCCCAAGCTCATTTAATTACAATCATTCCATCATTCGTAACCTGAGCTTCCGTGTGGATACTGAATAGCAGCCTGCAGATCAGTAAAGTTATAAGTTTAATATTAATGGCGAACTGACACTTTTGAGTAAATTGAAAACTAATCATTAACCAGCATATACATGAGCGTACCACATGCATGGCCACGTGGGAACCATCATCACTTCAACAACTTAATTAATGCTTTCATTTGAACCTTGCACCATAAATTTTAGATCTAGTCCAATCTTACCCATAATGCATCTCGGGTACGCGAAGGGTACAATTTCTGTTATGAAGAATATTTCGTTAATAGGCTTCTGTGACGAAGGCAACACTAGACTATTCAAATCTGACCTTGGCCGTTATTTTTTTACCTCTCTCTTTCGACTTCCGGTCAGGTTTTTTAGTCCTGATAACGTAAGGATTCTGTGAATCACCTCACTGCGAGATCAATGACATTGCGGAAGGCAGCACATACCCGTGACCTGACTTTCATAATCACTGACGATGTGACCATACTGTTTAATAGTAAACTGCTTTCATGAGAAAGGTTTAACTGTGAAATCACTTTTCAATCGCGGCAGCCCTTCGTGCATTTAAAGAATTTCTGTAGAGCATTTTACCAGTCCATCGAATGATATATAATAGACGTGTCTGCAATGTGTAATAATACAGCAAGTTTTCTCTAAACGGCATAACCATTTTCGAACTTGTTTAATAAATTGCTCAGTCTATCGTATGGTTGCAAAACAAAAGAGCGGCTTCACCTTTAGACGTTCCTGTGAATGCATTGTTTTACCTGTTGAAGTGATTAGAAAAGAATACTTCAGGTCATTTTATTGCCTCAGCCAGTAGAGTGTGCGTTCATTCCTGTTCGTTTGTGCGTGTGTGTTTGTGTATGGGTGTGTGCGTTATTTCACAACATCACTCACGCAATCATGAACGAAAAGTTTCAGGGCACCTCGGGAATGAGCCAATGAAAAAATGATTAGATTTTCGGTCCAGGTCCAGAAAGGACTTCCAAGAATATTTACAAATGTAGTCACTTTTGTACAAATGAACCTAGGAATATGGGCGGAATAAGTGAATGTTAACACGGGTTGGGGTGGGGGAACTTCTGCACGAATGAACCTGCGAATGTGTGCACTGGGATAATGCAAACACGTTTTGTGGAGAATCCCACAATAAGGAGGCCGGCACTCCTGAGAATGTATATTTCTAATTTTATATATATCTATATTAAGATATTATATAATTTGGTTGTGTACATCAAGGAATGCCGTCAAGGTCACCTGCAAGGTCAAGGTTTAAGCCTTAATATGAGTTTACTGCCGTCATAATGATTTCAAAGGGCTTTATGTGATTCGCAGAATGGTTTCGTCTAAAGTTTATTTGTTATGTTTACTCTCTCTCTCTCTCTCTCTCTCTCTCTCTCTCTCTCTCTCTCTCAAAATGGGGCATACAGATTGATGACATGTAATATATAATAAAAAAAAGAAAGAAACTGCTAATGCTCAAGAAATATTAATGTTATACAAAATTGGAAAGGTTCCCCAAAACTATGGCCTTTTTTTAGAAGAGTCTTCTTAAATTTAAAATGTTATAAATCCATGAAAATGTATCCTTACGAAAGTGTTCTAATCTGAAACGACCCAATATTAAGGCTCCCTGAATTTTCTTAATGTAGGGATTTTATAATATGCGTGTGACGACAGTGCATGTCAATGTATCAGGGCAGCAAGACTAGTCGTTACACAGGGCGTTCCGAGGGTGAGCGGGAATTGATTACAATAACAGAACTGCAAAGAAATTACCCATCAACACACCCTGTAAATGCCAGGACAAACATTCTGGTTTCCGAAACCCTGACTTCTCCCGTGAGACCAGGGAAGGAGTGCTGTAGCTGGGTTAATAAATGTTAAACACACGTTTTCCTGCGTCGGTTGAAGCTCTCTCCTCCAGGAGGGGTCTTGCCGCGGTCTGTTAATATTGACTCGTTTGGGGAAAGGTAGAGGATCCCTGGTGAAGAAGTGCTTCCACTGCTCTTGTATTGTTTACTATTTGTATTATGTATTAATTAGCCTCTACGTGAAAACCTCCTTGCGTCGCGTTCTTGACCTACATATGCAAATTATCTGTTACGTCATGTAATTGAAAATAAAGCCACCTAAAACCTTAACATATATCTGTAGATTCTCTGTTATCTCATGTTAACGTGAAAAAAGACACAAAAAACCCTTACCCTACCTAGTCAGATCCCTATCTTTACCTAGTAAACGTAAATAAAGACACCAAAAGCCCTTAACCTACCTGTGAACATTCTCTATTTCGTCTTATTAGCGTAAAAAAAGACACCAAAATCCCTTAACCTACCTTAACAAATTCTTTGTTACGTTATGTAAATCGTGAACAAATAATTTAACATGCACAATATGCATTTTATTTGAAAATCAGATCATAAGAGGAATCACTGATTTGGTTTGGAGATTAATATTCTAAACAAATCAAATTTTATCAAATCCTTTACTAGTGACACCATGCCACTTGAACAGCTCCCTATTTTATTGCGGTCTCTGTCTTTCCAGCTGGTGCTGCAATTACATCGGGGTCGTAAAATTAAGAACAGCCATTCTTGTAGTGGGGCGCGTACTTTCATCAGACACCTTAAATGCATCTGCTCGAAGTAGCGGTTGATTTCCTGGACCTTCGACCGGGAACCATGCTTCTGAAGCGATAATTGGGGATTGGAAGGGGTTATCTTCATATGGAAAGGTTCTTTTTTATAACAAGAACAATCATCACATCAGCTTTTCTTAAACCCCATTGAATACCTTTTTGGGCTTCCCATTGGGAAACAAACAAACCGTCACACAGACTGACATAGATAAAAAAATATTCTAGGCGAACACAATATAGGTTATTATGTTATATTGTTACACTTGTCGTCAAAAAGGCTTTGCCGTGAGTCTACTCGTTTATGAAAATCCAAAAATACAAAATGGTCACTGGGTAGAGTTTTTTGGCTGACTCGCTGCCTGTTTTGAACGAGTTTATCTAAAAGTCCATTATTTTATTGTCAAAAGTACTTCATATTGACAGGAAAATGACCATTTATGTCTGTTCGAGGCGCTTTATTAAATGTTAGATAAGCTGATGTAAACGCAAGCAAGCCATGGGTTTTCAGACCGAACCGGCAGGGTCGAATTAGCGACTGGAGATGATTGGTCTAGCAAAGCTGAGTTAGGCACGAGCTGTCTCGCTGTCTTAACAATTAACTCGACGCACTGGTCAATATGTGGCCAGTTAGACCACAGTTCCGCCATGCCGTTTCATTAGATGGTCACTATGTAACACGGGGCCTGGTTATTGCGCACCAGTTAAGCCCTCCCACTCATTAATGATCGTGTCGCTGCGACTGAACCACGTATCTGTGCATGCTCATGGTATTCCTTAAATTATCTGCATCATCAGGCAAACACGTGAGTGCATGTGTTAGCCATTTGATGTAACAATGACAGTTAACATAATCATTTGTTGAAATGTTGATAATGATGATGAGGAAATTTGTGATCATACCGGCTCTACTTGTTCTTGTCCCCCCCCCCGGCCGCATCTAGTACTCGCCATCCTTTCGGAATTTCACTTAATCTAATACAAATATATATATATATATATATGCATTAAATCAGTGGCGGATGTATGCTATCAGTGGCGAATCCAGAGGGGGCGCCTTCGGCGCGGCGTCCGTTGAGCTGCAAAATCTCTCATTTTATCTTTATATTTCCGATTTTCGTGATTAATTTACGTTTTTTCATATTTCTATAAGCAATTAGACTTTATTTAAGTTATCTGCAGTTACAATTACTTTCAAATTTATTAGTTGAGTATAAGGATATTTATGAACAACTGCAGAACAACTGCAGATCGATCGAGCACCGGGCCCTGGTTGGGTCGACGGGGACAATCTTACGGCTCCTCTGGTGATACCGGTACTCTAACTCGCGATCTGTGCCGAGCTCTTAGGAGTCCTGTGTGCTGTCGAGACCACGGAACCCGGTAAAATCCGAAGCTTAACATTATAATTCAGCTTATCAGTTATTTTACCACGAACATTACATTTAAAAGATAATATTTTGATAGTTACAAACGTGATTGCGCTTTTGCGCCATTGACTCGTTTAAAAACGATTGAAATTTTACATCCTAATTTTAAAGAAATATAAATATTGATTATTGAACCTCTCTACAGTTTGACTACATAATGCAAAGACATAAGGGAACAGTTTTTCGGGAACAGGAAATCCTCATTTTTTTGTGAACATTGCCTCAAAATGTCCTCTTTACATTGTATAATCAAAAAATGTCCCAATATGTGAAGGGAAAACCCTTACAATTAAACCATGGTTCATAATTGAAAATAAAAAAATATATATATTTTCATACACTAAAATATATAAAGTATAGTAAAAATTATAATAAAAATAATAATAATAAGATATACTTGTATAAATAACCGTTTTCATATTACCCATACATGCATATTAGCGCCCAGACCCCCCCCCCCCCCAACCCCGTTTTCGAATTTCTTGACCCGCCGTTGATGATGGCCCCTTCCCCTCCCTCAATCCTGGCTACGCCCCTGCTTGTTCTTGTTCTTGTTGTTCTTCTTATTATTATTATTCAGGATTAGATTATTAATTTAGGATTAGCCTCTCAGTGGAATTTACAAATCTATACATACGTTATACTGCAACTGTGTAAAAGGCATATACAGCTGATAAATCGTTTGAGTGCTTTTTGCCTATATGAATCTGCGGACGCGCAGCCAAGGCAGTAATTGTAATTAAAAGTCAAGATTTGAATATAATCCCGATCAATCAAACACTGGCTGTGTGTGGGCATTAAAAAACATCGCAAAATTAAATAAATAAAGAAAATTTTAGTGAACGATATGTCAACACTCCTAAAACATAAAAGCAACATAGAAAGAAAGCAAAATACAGAACAACGACACATCATAAAAATGTCTATAATGAAAGTCTTATACAGAAGTCCAGACAAAAATGACCCACATAACGTGTCTTTAAAACGAGGTAGTCTCTTACTTGAGGTATTCTAAATCATACAGTTAGGCAGTAAATGACCATATTATCTTCATCTTGACTTACTACTTAAACCAGACAAAACTGGAAAGTTGCGAACTTGCAATGAATCTGACAATTCATTAGTTTTGTAAAAAAAAATATTGGAATATGGCCGTGCATTTTATCAGACAAAAGAAATATTAATTTCTATGATTTTTCAATAGGTATAAATAAGTTCGGGCGAAATGGGTAAGGAATAGCTGGGTATGGATAGAAGAGGTTACGGATGAAAGAGGTGTGAATGACTAGGGGTACGGATTATCGAGGTTCTAGTGAGTGAAATGCGCAGAGCGTGGTCATGGATAAGTGTTGATACTTGTTAGTGAGGTAATATTAAGTGAGGTTATATTGTGTTCCTTTCAAAATATGGCAATTCAGTCTAAAGGTGATTACAAACACTTCGAAATACATTGAATGAGTTGAATGACAACAATCATAGATTGAATCCGCCATTATCGCAGGGATCATCATATGGCAGGAGGTCTTTAGAATTCCTGATAAAGTCCGTTTCACCACCTCCTGTTTTTTTGTTGTTTTTTTTTTTGTTGTTGTTGTTTTTGTAGAAAATTTTCTTAAACATTTACATAACAACTTATATGGCAATTAAACATATTTTACACAAAGTCCCCAGTTTTGGTTTCACAACAATTTAGTCTCTCACAATGATCTAGTAAATATGATGTGCCCCTGAATGAATAGCCATCTTTGTTTTAGCCGGTTATATTTTTTAGCATGTTTACATTATATCATCCAATCAGCAGCTGTCAATTGAGCTGTTTTCGCAAGTGACCAGTGACCTTGACCGCCATAGGTCGGTCTGATATATTGTAAAATCTAGACCGATTTCTAATATTTTCAAATTATTATGTTTTCTTAAATAATGTGTAAGGTAGATATTTAATTGCCCTGTTGAAAATAAGGTATTTTAATCCTCCTATGTTCACTATAATTGTTTTCACTGAAATGAAACTAATACAGATTTTCATAGCAAAAACCTTTGTGGGCATGAGGGAATAAAACGGACTATAGAAACCCGTCCCATCTAAAACACAACCACCGTCACCTTCAACACAATCTTAGGTACATCTTCAATAATAACTGTATTTAACTTCTGAAAAGGCAACCAAAAATTGGTCAGAGGATTTATTACTGTTTTATATAAATTTCAATTACAAAAAAATCTTTTTACATATACATTACTCGTATTCAACCAATGGCTTCAAAACAAGCAAACTGTCCAGATAAATACTTCAATTCAAGATATTGATGTACTGAGTTTTGATATTCATAAGGACTGAAATGAAGTTAAATCAATTAACATCACTTTCATATTTGCGTAGTCCGCACAGCAAAACCGAGTGTTACGATAAATAGGAAACTGACATTGCGCGTAAACAATGGACTCAAACGCCATCGTTATTCAATTACTGCAAGGATTGTGATGTTAAGGTGAGAATAAATAATGCCTTATGTACATAAGTCTTGAACAGCTGTACTAGATGAGGGGGACGATCATTACTATTATGCGTGACCGATACTTGGCCGTTTCGTTTCAATGATTTTTTCTCATATTTCAATCTCATCAAATTGTTAATTGATACTCGTCTGTTGTTACTTGGTGAGTTTACGGTACTTTGGAACAAACATGTGAACCAATAGCAAACCTGTTACCCCGACGGTTTCACATGGGAGCCTTTATATTGACTTGAAACAATGATAAAACATCGTGGCTTATTTTCATATTGTACCAATGGATGCACGTGTGTATATACCGTATCGACGTAATAAGCGCCCCGGGCGCTCTCAAAATTAAATTCCCCCCCCCCCCCCCAAATTTTTTATACCCTAATAAGCGCCCCCCCCCCCTCCCAACTCACATCTGCCAACTTCCAAAGTGCGTTACGATAATTTAACACTGCGGCTTGTGTACAGGTGTTGGACTTCACAGCACATTCAGGACAATTCAGAAAAACCAACGATCTTTTAGCGATGGTTGTGTGAAGTTTTGAAAAATAATAACTAATCCAAGTGATACCGAATTTATTTTGTGTTGTATGATAGAATTGTATGAATAACTGCAGTTCGAGATTTCCACTGCAGGTGAAGAGGAAATATAAGGATGGTAATAAATGAACTCTTTAATAAAAGTCACCGCCTAATAAGGTAGCAGAATATATAAAATGTCCATATAAAGGTATGTAAAAGAGTTTATTTGAAAGATAAAAAATATAATATGGGACGTCAGTACCCCGATTATGTCAGTCAGTTTGCGCAAATACCTTAAACAGCTGAGCCTATGTATGACATGGAATGGCATCGCCAATAATAATCCTTTTTTCCTTCATTATGCATGATATTACATGCAAAAGTTTAAAAAAAAAAAAACCTGAAATACCGGCCCTCAGACTCCAGCGTATTTTGTTAACTTCAGTGCGTATACGCACCAAATCCGGGGTTTTGTTTTAAAATTGTGAGGAAATTCGTCATATTTATATACCACAGAAACAGGGTCCCTTTCTTGGACTTTTTTGACCCGTTATAATACATTCATTTCTTGATGTTGTCCAATAATACAAGCTTGACAAACATTGAATTTCGCGTCACCTGAGGAAAGGCCGCTTCATATTTATAAATATAACGCGCTACTTGTTGTCTTGTAATCGAAGTGCCATGTGCGAGTCTCCGTGTATGTCAGTGTGCAAGCCAGCTGACAGCTTCCGCATTCACTGGACTTGTTAATATTTTACGCGATAAATACGGCACCATATGAAAAAATCATCCTTGTTTAATATGCATATTACGTGCAACTGGATGGGATTTAGTCCCAGCATCCCTTGCGTGAGCCCTGTGTACACACCAATAAACCCAGGGCTCTGGGATCTTGGGTACATGGGTAAGCCTCGCAGGCTGTCAGCGGCATCAAAAATCATATCACAGCATACATGTTTCAATTCACAGCATACATGTTTCAAGTGAATTGCCAAGATTTATTTGGCTAAAAATACATTAAAACTTGTATATTTTCAGGATATGGAATTCTGTTTTGGTCCGTCACTTCCGAGATTCCGTCCGCGATCACGGAAAATCACTGGCTCTACTGTCGGAAGGGCTTTCATATATTGATTCAGTTAAAATCCCATTGAGTAAATGCGGCAAGGGCAAACATTTTCTTACCAATTATTTACTATGCGCACGTGTAAATCTGCTGAGTAAACGAAAAATTCAAACTAAAACAAAGCATTGTAATGTTATTTATTGAGTGTATATTACCACCATACGGTGGTCCAGTTTGACCAACGTAATAATGCTGATTGCCATAAATTATCCTTGGTGGCCCTGAGGATGCTGTACCCGTATATAAGACGGCCGCCCTTCTTTGCTAAATAATTTTAGGATAAAATTTATGATCCTGTACACTAGCAAATACGGTAAGTATATATATTTCATTGCATAATACATCCACATACGTACCTGAATTCAGGTCACCCGATCAGCATGGCCACCTGCAGGGTCGGCCTTCACGGACATCACCAGTCAGTGTTATCTATGACACACTTGACCACTTATTCTGTTGTGTGTAACTAATATTATTATTATATTAGATGATTAAGCCTAACGGAGATAGAATAAAAACTGGCTGTAACTTTTAAGCTTGGCGGGGAGAAAAAAAAGCATTACGTTGCCCCATGTTATATTGGCTAGGGAGAAAAGTGAGGTTAGGATGGCTCATCCCTTAATTTTCGTAAAGTGATCTCCAAAATCCAGGGGGAGGGGGGCGCTTATTATTATGAAGAAAATCATTTTTGGAAAATAATTCGTTATGTAGATCTATAGTATAGCAAACTCGGCATAAGGAAAGTTAAATAAATATAAAAGTAAAATAAATAAAAAGAAAAGAGTAGAGGGCTCTCGACCCCCCCCCCCCCCCTTTCAACTCTATAAATAACGTATCGTTACCTTTATCATTATTCAATACCCATTACAAGCAGAATTAAAATTATGGTTTTAACATTAAATATTTTTTTTTATTCAGGAAAAGAGATGGTGGATTACATTGCGGATTATCTACAAAACATAAGATCAAGGCGGGTATTCCCAGGGGTTCAGCCAGGATATATGCGCCATTTACTTCCGGACGAGGCTCCCGAGCACGGCGAGAACTGGAACGAGATATTCCGAGATGTTGAGAGAGTAATCATGCCGGGGGTAAGTTGACCCTGTTTTTAAACATATTAGTATTGGTGGTCATTCATTAATATTTTTGTATAAAAGTCGCTTTGAAATAAAGAAATGATGACTATTTTCAAATAAAATTATCCCGGTAAATAATGTAAAATAAAATTACATTTTACAACGCAAAGTATTTAGAACATGAGATGCCAAATTTATTTCACCTTGATAAGTATTAGTAAACGAAATATCCTTTGGATAATGATGCATATTGATGACCAACCAAAAGCCAGCAGAGCCTCACCATGGGGAGGGGAATAAACGTTGGTACAATGGTGAAATCACGTTATTGAACCTCAGAGATTCGCTCGGTCTTAACGACAGGTTATGACTTCTGGATTATTCGTAACCCCGTGTATATAAAACCTGAAGTCTAGAAGGGTTAATAATACAAATCATTCTTATCATACCTTCATCCTCATTCAATAGAAAGCGCCACCAACAGGCAATGGACGTATCCCTTTTTATAAAATACAAAAAAAACAAGGCAGAGAGCCCAAAAGAGGGTATTATTTTCCACCTTGCAACATATATAAACGCACTATCTGTATTTAATTGACGCCGTCTCATTGAACTTTTGTCACGGAACCTTTCTGTGGTCACTCCTCGAATGTGCACATATTTTTTATCTTGAACTGTAAAGAATGATACAAAGTTTCTCCTCAAGGCAGTAACTTCTGTTCTATTCCCAAAATTCAAGAGATATTACAAATTAAATTTGCAATGAGCTATCACAGCACCATCTGTGGCAACTACGATTTTGTATCAAAACAGGCAGCAATTTTTTATTCTTAATCATTACCTGAGGCCCTCCCGTGTCAGATATTACAAAATCATCAGTTTGTTGGTCGATATGTTGCCGTGAACCCTTGGGGACGGGGAATCCCTTGTGAAAACATATCACACGGAGGGCTGATGGAAAACCTCAATTAGTTTTTTTTTTTTTTTTTTGAGCGCGCGAGAACGCGTGGTTTCGCTCGCATGGAAGGGGCCTTAGTCCTATGGCCTATGCTAATGTTCTCCCATGCATGTCTAGGGCGTGTTTTTGTGTTATCTATTAATATTAAAATAGGTTAACCAGTCTTCATTATATTTAAACATCATCTGTTGTATTTGGGATGAAAGAAACTTATTTTAAAGTGTAAATTAACGAACGGGTAGGATAGTAGGATACCCACGTTTGCATAAAAAAAAAACTTTCCAAGCTGCTTCCCGACTGGCTTTTGACCCGTATTTTCTTATCAAACATCCTGAGTTTTGAGGATATTGGCTTAACTGCCCCTGTTGTGTCGACGGAAATAACACTGATCGCTGTATAAAATGGTAGTGATTTGTGCTGCGGACATCGGTGTAGTGAACGTATTGGTAAAACATGAACTTTCGCTTTTGGAACAGAAACAGCTCTCTACAAAAAGAGAGAGAAAACACAGGTCGTCTTTTTTCCGGTGGCGGCACCTGGCAGGTGTAATGCGTAGTGAAGCCTTTTGTAGTAAACTCCATTTTTATTTTGTTTCTGACACATTACATTTTGAGGTCACACATGCACTGCTCAGTGAAGTTGAAGTCTAATTACATGGTAAGGGAACATACACTGTCATGGCGGCTCTCAATTACTTTTATGTTTCTTTGTATGATTTTGTGGAAGTATTTATTAATTTATTAATCAGTGCTTTCAACAGGAAGAAAACTTGAAAGAGTCCGGGACACTCAGGGTAAAATTTTAGCGCGTCAAATGGGAATTTGGAAGTTCCCAAGGGATTGGGGATGTGTCAATTTTTTACGGATTGTATAAAACTGAATCTTTAATTCATTTTACGTCATTTTCGTATCATTATATTATTAAATGTTGTGCCATTATATGGTTAGAGAAAAATATGTGTTTTCACAATGTACTGGTTTTGAGGTAGCCGGCTTAGTCGTATGTGACTGCTACAACAGCCAACGTAATGTCTTCTCGGTCCAAGAATCAGACATTTCGAGCGTCCGATGGGACGCGTGGAACCCCAGGACGGAGCATCTGAGTGAAATTTCGAGCATCACAGACGCTTACCCCCGTGCTTCTGAAGACCCTGCAACATATTAACCCTTACCTACATAAACCTTATGTTGGATGTGCCAGTCTGGCACGTGTCAGTCAGATCTTCATATTGTAAGTATGCAAGGTGGTACCCTAAATTGAACACTGGTTTTGACAAACTATGGCACTTCATGTTCTTCCTGGAGACTTTGTTCCCCCGGCTTATTACACAACCTGCCATCTCCAGAAGTCTTCTGACATAACCAGCAAAATTCCGAACAAGGCCGATACAAGAAAACGTAACCTCAAGGTTATCGTTCCTTCAGTTCAATAATCCTAGGTATAGGCTGACATCTGCCACTGTCAGATTCGAACTCACGTCTCCAAGTTTACCAGCTCAGTAATTTCACTAGCGCCATTTTGGCCTTGATATTATCAGCGTCAGAGTGCCTTTATATCTTGCATCGAGGTCCGCACTGTCAAGCTCGAAGAGGATCTTATCGTTAGCATTTTTTGGTAAACTTTCTAACGACACCTACAATGTGCAAGACAAGTTTCGTTGTAACTCACCATACTGGTAAATCCTTCAGCTTGTTTGTCGAATTTCCGATCGCATAAATACAAGCATTGCTCGCACGGGTTATTGGGCGATATCCTACTTTCACAAGTGGTGACTCGTTACCATTGGGACGGATTTTCAGTTTGGTTTGTGAGTTTACGTGTATTCTTTTGTTTTAAATCATCACTCGTAGCCTAATGTTAAAATTATCGACTGTTTACCTCGATGCTAGACAATGGACTTGTATCACAACTCAAGTTAGGCTTACCAGTCGTGTATTCACGGCAATATCACACACGCTAACTACTCCATGGACTGGTCTTTAATTATATGTTTACGTTATTTTATTCTTTTCTGTACTAAGATATAAATATGTTTATCCTGAATTTCTGATAGCCTGCACTTATTTTTATCTATTTTTTAGCTCAGCTGACTGTAAGTCAAAAGTACCAAAGTACCCAAAGTACCCCCCAGTGTAGTGAAAAATTTCATACAAAATCTTCAATATCTCATTAACTACATCACTGATGGTCATGATTTTTGGCATAGATATTGATCATGAAATGTTTCATCAGTTTCTGCAGACTGGTGGCGCCACCTGTATTTTTCGATTTTTTACGAATTTTTTTCTCTATTCTTGAGACCTTAAAAAATGTGAACATCGGTTCACATGGTACAAATCGTAAAGACTGGACCTAGAATCTTCATTCTTGACATTCTGAGAGGCCTATGAAAAGTATCCATGGAAACAAGAAATTAGGTCTCTGTTACCCATATCCTTCGAGCTATGGGGCCCCAAAATACCACACCCCCCCCCCCCCCCCCAGAACAGTGAAAAATTTCATACAAAAACTTCAAAATCTCATTAACTACATCACTGATGGTTATGATTTTTGGCATACATATTGATCATGAGATGTTTAATCAGTTTCTGCAGACTGGCGGCGCCACCTGTATTTTACGATTTTTTATAAATTGTTTTCTCAATTTTTGAGACCTTAAAAAAATGTAAACATCTGTTAACAGGGCACAAATCGCAAAGACTGGACCTAGAATCTTCATTCTTAATATTCTGAGAGAACTATGAAAAGTCTCCATGTGAACCAGAAATTAGGTCTCTGTTACCCATATCCTTTGAGCTATGGGGCCCCAAAGTACCCCCCCAGAATAGTGAAAAATTTCATACAAAATCTTCAATATCTCATTAACTACATCACTGATGGTAATGATTTTTGGCATACATATTCATCATGAGATGTTACATCAGTTTCTGCAGACTGGTGACGCCACCTGTATTTTTCGATTTTTTACGAATTTTTTTCTCTATTCTTGATACCTTTAAAAATGTGAACATCTGTTCACAGGGCACAAATCGTAAAGACTGGACCTATAATCTTCATTCTTGATATTCTGAAAGACCTATGAAAAGTCTCCATGGAAACAAGAAATTAGGTCTCTGTTACCCATATCCTTCGAGTTTTGGGGCCCAAAAATACCCCCCAGAATAGTGAAAAATTTCATACAAAAACTTCAATATCTCATTAACTACATCACTGATGGTCATGATTTTTGGCATACTTATTGATCATGAGATGTTTCATCAGTTTCTGCAGACTGGTGGCGCCACCTGTATTTTTCAAATTTTTACAATTCTTTTTTCTTTATTTTTGAAACCTTTAAGGATGTAGTTATCTGTCAACAGGGTTCAAACTGTAACGACTAGACCTAGAATCTTCATTCTTGACACACAGGAAGACCCATGAAAAGTCTCCATGGAAACCCGAAATTAGGTCTCTGTTACCCATATCCTTTGAGCTATGGCACTGCAAAGTACAGCTCAGAATAATGGAAAATTAGATACAAAAACTACAATATCTGATTAACTACATCTCTGATGGTCATGATTTTTGGCATACATATTGATCATGACGTATTCCATCAGTTTCAGCAGACTTGGTGCGCCACCTCTATCTTTTTCAAATTTTTACGAATTATTTTCTCTATTTTTGAGACCTTTAAAGATGTGGTTATCTGTCAATAGGGTACAAATTGTACCAACTGGACCTAGAATCTTCATTCTTGACACAAAGGGAGACCCATGAAAAGTCTCCATGAAACCTGAAATTAGGTCTCTGTTACCCATATCCTTCGAGCTATGGGGCCCCAAAGTACCCCCCCAGAATAGTGAAAAATTTCATACAAAAACTTCAATATCTCATTAACTACATCACTGATGGTCATGATTTTTGGCATACATATTGATCATTAGATGTTTCATCAGTTGCTGCAGACTGGTAGCGCCACCTGTATTTTTCGATTTTTTACAAATTGTTTTTTCTATTTTTGAGACCATTAAAAATGTGAACATCTGTTAACAGGGCACAAATCGTAAAGACTGGACCTAGAATCTTTATTCTTGAAATTCTGAGAGACCAATGAAAAGTCTGCTTGGAAACCCGATATTAGGTCTCTGTTACCCATATCCTTTGAGCTATGGGGCCCCAAAGTACCCCCCAGAATAGTGAAAAATTTCATACAAAAACTTCAATATCTCATTAACTACATCACTGATGGTCATGATTTTTGGCATACATATTAGTCATGAGATGTTTCATCAGTTTCTGCAGACTGGTGGCGCCACCTGTATTTTTCAAATTTTTACAATTTTTTTTTCTCTATTTTTGAAACCTTTAAGGATGTAGTTATCTGTCAACAGGGTTCAAACTGTAACGACTAGACCTATAATCTTCATTCTTGAAACACAGGGAGACCCATATAAAGTTTCCATGGAAACCCGAAATTAGGTCTCTGTTACCCATATCCTTTGAGCTATGGCACTCCAAAGTACAGCTCAGAATAATGGAAAATTTGATACAAAAACTGAAGTGTCTGAACAACTAATGCGGAGATCAACATAATTGTTTGTATGGATATTGATCATGGAGTGTTTCATCAGTTTCTGCAGCCTGGTGGCACCCTTGTATTTGTCCGGGCTTTTTTTTCTAATTTTTTTCTCTATTTTTGAGACCTTGAAAGATATGAACATCTGTTAACAGGGCACAAATCATAACAACTGGACCTAGAATCTTCATTCTTTACACACAGGGAGACTCATGAAAAATCTCCATGGAAACCTGAAATTAGGTCTCTGTTACCCATATCTATTAAGCTGTATGGCTCCATAATACCCCAAGAATAATGAAAAATTTGATACAAAAACTCCCGTATCTCAATAACTACAACACTGATGCTCATGATTTTTGGCATACATATTGATCATGACGTATTCCATCAGCTTCAGCAGACTGGGTGCGCCACCTCTATCTTTTTCAAATTTTTACGAATTATTTTCTCTATTTTTGAGACCTTTAAAGATGTGGTTATCTGTCAATAGGGTACAAATTGTACCAACTGGACCTAGAATATTCATTCTTGTCATGCAAGGAGGCCCATGAAAAGTCTGTGGAAACCTTAAATTAGGTCTCCGTTTCCCATATCCTTCAAGCTATAGGACTTCAAAGTATCCCTCAGAATAATGGAAAATTTTATACAAAAACTGAAGTATCTGAATAACTAATCCAGAGACCACCATGCTTCATTACATGGATATTGACCATTATTTGTTTTTATTAGTTTCTGCTGACTGGTGGAGCCACCTGTATTTTTTTAAAGTTTAAGCATTTTTTCTCTATTTTTGAGATAAAAATACAGACACAATCTAAGCCTGTTGCTTACTCTGTTTGATGCTTCAGTTGAATGGTTATATACTACCATTCAGATGATAAAATTTCCTTTTGCAAATTCTTTCCCAGGCAGCTGAGCGTCATGACCCATGGGTCACTTGTTTTTTGTTTTTTTTTTATTTTCTTTGTGTGCATTTGTAAGGGGGCTTTTAGTAATTTCAGGAGCTTTTCGCCAGAGGACATCGGCACTCAGATCCAGGGGAGGGGTCCAGGAGTTCTCTTTCAGTCGCCGCATCTTTTTTCAAGGGTTTCAGGCCAATTTGTGGGGGTCTGCAACCTCCACTTTTGCGGACCTAGGGACCTTTTTTAGATTTCGTCATTAGTACTCCTGTGTTGAATCCCTCCTTCTCACAAAACCTGTATCCACCACTTGGTACTTGTTTATTGTGGCGAAGGGAGGCGCAAATAGTAAGGGCACTTGTTTGTGCCAGTAAGGGACACAGCGCAGTTTCGGGCTCACAAGAGTGCACAGCACTGTTCTAAATACAGCAGCAGCTTATGTATACATGTAGTGCAGAGGATAATTTTATCCGTTCAAATACGTTGGTTAAGAATAAATTGTTTTAAGGCAAATTACATATACATGGGTGTTTTTGTGGCAAGGACTACGTGGGATTCGCTTCCCGCTCGCTATAACTGCGGAACGTTTTCCGCGCTTAGACTCCTTGGAAATTTTTACCACATAGATATTCCCTCTCTACCCATGGGTGAATCATTACAGATCATGGGCGGCAGGTAAATGATGAATAAATAACTTATATTATGGATGCACGGGTTAAATGCTTCCCAGTGTAGTAGGCGTGTCAGTCAAACAGAAACACATAGGTTGTCCATGATAGAGCTTTACTGAGCTTCCCATCTGTATCGTACACTGGTAAAACAAACCTGTACTAAAAACCCTGAAACACAAAAAAGTGTTACACATAACCCATGGTATTATGAATACTAAAGCATATGAAACGCGCAACTTATATCGAAGTTTTTAGTTTAGCAGCGTTACATCATATTAACACATAAACAGGTTTTATAACTTACACATGTTCCAGCAAATAACAAAGTTTAAACTATGTTACTGTTATCTCAAATATCCAATATATGGTATCTCCATTATAACCATATGAAAAGGTTACAATCTTCTGTTCACATGTAAACAAAAGAAACATCAGTGTAGCTTGGTAAACAATTTACATACACAGTGGAACACATGTATCAGTGTTTATCAACATACCAACTAAAATGACAATGTCGTCAAGATAGACGAGTAGAAATTCAAAGATGTCCTCCCTGAAAACCTGAGTCATTAGTCTCTGCCAGCTGCAGAGCGCGTTCGCCAAGCCAAAAGGCATGAGAGTATATTCAAACAAACAAAGGCCGTCTTATAGATACCTTCAAGAGCAACCTCAATCTGGTTATATGCTGATGCATGGTCCAACGTTGTAAAAACTCTTGCTCCACTGTAATCTTCTAATGACTCCTCTATCCGGGGAAGAGGAAACACATCCCGGTTTACTTTAAGAATGAGTCGACGATAATCAGTACATAGACGGATCCCTCCCCTCTTCATTCTGACTGACAATGGGCGATGTAAAGCTGGACATGCTCTCCCTTATGATGCCGTTCTGCAGGAGATCATTTAAGTGGGTGGAATTCTCCGATAAGCCTGACTCACCGGTACATCATCAACGGGTCGAATGTGGTGCCTCATGGTGGGAGTACAACCAAGTTGTTCTCCTTCCTTCATGAAAACGGATGAGCGTTTTGACAAAGACTCTTCAACTGGCTCAGTTGATCATCACTGCCATCAAATGCAGACATGTCCACTTGCGGAACAACATTAAGTACACACACTTCCTGGCATGATCCTACCCCGACCTCGACATGCATGCCTCTATTACCTAGCTTCACTTGCAATTCTTCCATCTGGACTAAGCTTAGCTTTCCTAACTTTGTACGAGAAAAAAGTCACTCTGTTTTGTCTCCAGGATTAAGGATGTGGAGGTCAATAGCTTTCTTCTGCGGCTGCACAACTGCTGGAATGATCTGGACATTCATGACTAATTGTTTTTCTAAAGGTTCTCCAGCGTGAGTCCCTGATTACAGGATGAGACGGCCGATTTCTTACACATACTGTACGGGGGGAAATTCACTCCTCGTTTGCCTGAAAGGCGGGCATACACAGACTGAGAGCTTGTCTGTTGCAATGATGAGCCCATGTTCTTCACTAGTGGGTAATATCTGAGTACCTTGCTTAACACATTTGTTCCGAGGATCGCAGACACATGGCAATCATAAGGGTCTTCCATCTTGGAGACGCTAACTATCAGTACACCATCCTCTAGAATAAATGTCGAGTCCACATTGACAGACAGTACAGCGACACCGATATACGTAACATCTAGGCCATTTGCTACTGTTAAACTTAACCATGTGCCATCCGGTATTATCTCAAAACACACTGGCTGAATCTTTTCGCGGAACACCTTTTCAGACAGAGTCGTCATCTTAGATCCTGAGTCCAAGAGGCAGTTAATCTCAATTCCTCCAGTCTCGGCTTTAGTCACTGGACGGCCTCCAACTGTCTTTACCAGTAGCTGTTCATTTAGGCCTGCTCATTTAGATATGCTCTGGCAAAGGTTAAGTTGACTGGCCCGAGTTCCCGATGGCGGTGTCACAGGCTGCTCTCCTTGGTTTCCTCCTTCGCCTTGGGCAGTATCTAAATACATGACCCTCTTCTCCACAGTGAAAGCATACAACAGGTGCTCGCAGTGTGGTCACTGTTGTGTCTAACTAAGGCGCTGGGACAGAAGCACCCTTTGCAGGATCAGCCTCCTTCACTAACGGTTTCTTCATCAACAGCTGGTTCTCTTGCTGCAGCTGTGTCATAGTATCAAACATCCGCTGCTGTTCACTCATCATTTTGTCTATTTTCACCTCGAGACCAGCCGCACCCTCATTTGTCTGTTCCCGTTCCTTTCGCATCATTTTCTGAGAAGCCCAAGCTGTCGACTGATTCTCCTCATCTGCCAGGTTACGTGCTGCTGCCCGAAGCTGAGCAAAGGTTACTCCAGGGTTGTCCCATATGTGGCTCTTCAGAACCTGCCTAAATGCTTGATCATACACTTTTTCAGCAAAATTGTCTCTCAAGGCTCTGTCCTTGTTATGTAAGCAACAATCATCCTTTTGCAGTGCTCTGTTAGCCAAAGACATATAGGCAAGTGAAAATTCCCTTAGAGACTCTTTGGGACCTTGGCTCCTGTAGTAGAACTCATCGAGTAGCTGAGTGGGAGTGTTCTTCTCCGCAAAGGTTTCCTCTAAGTTATGAATAAGTGCCCCTGGGTCCTGCCTAACATCAATCGGGGCAAACGGTATTTCACGTTTAGCTGGCCGTTCAAGATGGGACATCAAGAACTGGCATGCATCCGGCCCATCAAGACCTCTAGCCCGTAAAGCAGCTATTGCTTCCAATGTCTAATCATCCAGACTCTGACCATCATCAGCGTATCGAGTCAGTTGCTTTTCAGAGTAGACCACTCGTGTAACCGGCGGGATCCTGACTGCACCCTGCTGGGTCTTTAGTCTCTCTAACTGTGAGCGTAGATCAGCCACATATGATTCCTCTTGATTTAGCATACCACGAAGCCTCTCTAGCTCCTCTCTCAATTGTGTGATCTCTTTCTGAGTATTCATAATTGATAATTTTTTTTCAGTTTTATTTCTTTGAATGGTTTCTATTACAAACCCAAAATATGATAAAGCTTATACTGGGGCTTCTTTGTTAGACACCAGACAACAAATCTCTACATAATATGAATATGTAAAACAATGTGCACATTTAAAGGCTGATATTCACTAATATCATGTGAAAATCATCATCTGTACAGCAAAATGTGACATCAATGAAACATTTTTTATGAGTTGTACAACAACATACACAAGTATGTTTTTACCTAAATTATGACTGATATTCAGCAAGCAGCCTGGGCACACACTGAATGTAGCCAAGCTGAACAATAAAACCAGAAACTGTTTATAACTACAGATGCAGAAACACTTTAGAGCACAGAATAAGTGTACAACTCAAGTATATATTAAAATAATACATGAAAACTATTTGCACAAGCTGCTTAATCATATCATAAGTAACATTCATAAATGGTATGCATTCACCAACAGATATTAAACAATGGTGTTACAATGTGACCTTGAACATTATATAAGTGCAACATCGTATGTCATATACAAGTAACTCATAAAAATATGTCAATGATGCATATATCATATACCATGAACTCATTAACCATTTAGTTTGTCATATTTCTATCATGTATCATAATCAGGCATAACATGCATGCAGTGTCAATGAATACATATTACCAACATATCATCATCTCAAATGATAAGACAGAATTAACATGTTTGTTCATTTACCTGGACCAAATCCAATACATATAAATCACAATCATGGTTATGAGCACCACACTAGAAAAAGACGAAATTACTTTATTAAGTATGATAGACCTGCTGTTGCATATTGAGCCCTCATACACAACAGGAGTAAAAACACCGTTAACTACAACAGTGGCATCATCAATGATTATTCATCATTCATCTGTTCTGTATTCAGCTGTTATAGCAGCTCCACTCTTTTGTCAGGAAACACACGCATAAAAAGATATAATGTTCTCCTATGCTCATAAATGTCCTTAGGTACACAGAAAAACAATTGAAACTCCAGTAATGCCCATCAGATACTGTTACCACTCAGTTGCTCTTGACAAAAATCCCACCAGCTGCCACCATATGTAGTACTAGTAGGCGTGTCAGTCAAACACAATACAAACTTGTCCATTATAATGCGTTATTGAGCTTGACATCTGTATCGTACACTGGTAAAACAAACCTACACACCAAGTGTTACACATAACACATGGTATTATGAATACCAAAGCATTTGAAACGAGCAACTTATATCGAAGTTTTGAGTTTGGTAGCGTTACATCAAATCAACACATAAACATATCTTATAACTTACACATGTTCCAGCCAATAACAAAGTTTAAACTATGTAACTGTTATCACAAATATCCAATATATGATATCTCCATTATGAATATATAAAGGTAACAATCATCTGTTCACATAAAAACAAAAGAGACCAGTGTAGCTGGTTAAAAAATTTACATACACAGTGGAACACATGTATGAGTTAACCTCATGTCATAAACAAAACACATCAATGAGTACCTCATTATCACTGAGTACATATATAAATAAACATTACAACTAAGTTCATTGAACAATACCTTACAACTAATACATTACAGTTTAGAACATGGTATGCTTTTCATGGTCTGCTGATATTTACATGGAAAGACTATCTAGATATGCATATAAATGATCCTGAATAAACATAAATCATGATACATATATTAACCATGCCCAGCACGGGTCTGAGTAACCACTCCATGGTATCTAGGTCATCATTCTGCAGACAACCGAACCTACAACCAATAATCATCATTGTATTTAACCACGGAACTATAACAGGGCTTCTACAAGAAATATATCTGGCCAGAATTCATATCCCCATCATTAATGATTATATATAGGCTTATACAGTCACTACAACCCGATTCTAACATCATCATACAACCGTATATGTAACATTCCGTGTACCGTTCAGTAACATAATTAAACTTCAGTCATGACGGTAATATTACCAATGATCGGTTTTATATCAAGGTGAACAGTCTATCCATAACGAAATATGTAAACATCTCTCTAAACTGTGAGATCACATCAGAATCCGCTGGCGGACCATGCGGCCATGCATGTGCAAATACGGGTCAACAGGTACAAATTCATATCCCAGTTCTAACTGAAAAATCTGACATAAAATTGAAACGATATTTACAGAAACCTACCGATCTCTAGCTGTGAGGTAAACTACAACTCCACATCAATACCTTGTGGAACTCAGCTGAAAGTCGACATGACACTCAGGACGAGCCGTTCTTCGGATAAGCAATGACATGAGCGAGGAACGCTGGCTTTCTTCTCCAAAAAACGCCCAACCGTAAAGACTATAACAGAATTTTCGGGAAAGTAGCCGTACCATAAACATTCTTATTAGGACCGCGTACATGAATTAAATGTTAAACCTTTCACAGCACTGTGCCGAGAACAATTACAAGAGCAGAAAAAACGGGAATGTGAAGTCAAATGAGCCTGACGTTGTTGGTGATATAAGGTTATACACACGCGCTTTCAACTGAAATCTTCGTCGGAGGACTATGTATATTAAGTGATCATAGCCGAGTCCACACCATGCGAGTCCGGAAAGAAACACAGGACCAATGACAGATTGAAGAAAAATGCGCGGGATATTGCCAACATGCCGTACAACACGACGAGGTTAATATCCCGTGAATATGACGTTACATCCCGTTTTAAATATACATGATGCTTTATCGCTAATTGCACCAAAGGCGAGTCTTTCCAAACCCACTATTTCCCCCAGATCCAATATATATTGCTTTCATGACATCCCAATCAGCTTACACCGTCTTCTCTCCCTGATTCTTTGGCCAATGGCCATAAGCTCATCATCATATTATAAAATGTACAAAAATCGTCCCCTCAAGACCTTGACATGCAAACCAGGCCGTTGAATAGTACTAGAACCAGACATGCTAATCAATCCGTTCCACCCACAGGAATAATGTTCATAATGTCATCTTGGTAGTAGCAAGGTGATCAGTTACGATTAATAACATGTAGACGCAAAGTTAGAAAATGCAAATTTGAAAATTCCCTAAATACAAACAGCACATACATACTTAAATCTCCTAGCTCCAAATCGAGAGACAGGTGATTTCATTCCTACAAAGATGCTACGATGTTTCATACAAACATTATATATTTATATACTGCGGATGTCTCTATGTTCGCCTGGGTTTCAGAATCGCAAGATTCGCGAGAGAGCCATAAATCGGAAAATAAAACCTTGAATATGAGGTTCCATCGTCGAATGCAGGTTGAAAAGTAAAATATTGTTATTTTGAATAATAATACAGCCTTTATGCAATTATGCGAAGTAATACAAAAAGTAAAAATCGCGAATTTTCACCCCCTCGAATATGAAGGAAACATTAGGGAAGTTAATAGCGCTCAGAGAGATAATAAATAGCCAAAGTGCGCGAAATGCACGAAACATCCACAAGGAACACTCAGTAAAAAGCTGACCCCATCATCATATGTTTGGAACCCATCGGCTCAGGTGCAAAATAATCAACGGCATGGGTGGGGGCAATCAACAAAATTATCACTAATGCAGCTAATTGTTTAAAACGATAAGGAAACAAACTTGTCGTAGAATAGAGCACGGGGGGGGGGGGGAATGGAATTAGTTTGTGGAAAAAAATTACGATTCTTTATTTGTTGCATACATACATATATATAAAACAGTGATATTTTTACTGAGCATATACTGAAATATTACTTTGGCGGATAAACATTTTTCCGCTCTTGGGATGTTTTGAATTTCGGTTTCCAGGTTCTATTCACAGCATAGCGATAACGTTCAGACTTTTCATTGTGGAAAAAAATTACGATTCTTTATTTGTTGCATACATACATATATATAAAACAGTGATATTTTTACTGAGCATATACTGAAATATTACTTTGGCGGATAAACATTTTTCCGCTCTTGGGATGTTTTGAATTTCGGTTTCCAGGTTCTATTCACAGCATAGCGATAACGTTCAGACTTTTCTTTTATTTTGTGTTAGGTAAGATCTTGGCATCTTCCAGGAATACATGAATTAAAGTCTTATTTTTGTGTCATGGGAAGAATTAAGATTTTCATTTGGTGTGTTGGTTGGTAGGTTTGTCTGTTAGCAACGCTTGTTAAAGACTTGCACGGAAATCTTGAAGGAATGTTTTGGAGGTAATCTGGATCGCCAAAATATATCAATTTATTTTTTTTACATAGTAAGATAGGCTAATATCTTTATCCCGACCATGGTCATTGTGATTCAGTGGTATTTGGGACCGATTCCAAGCATGGATTTGAAGAATCGAAATACACTGGCCTAGTGTAGGACACAACGGTGTACATTTAAGCTAAAGGACTAAACGACTGGTTATTAATAGTTTTTGTGGCGACATTACGGTCAAATTAATGCTAAGTATAACATGTAAACAAGAACAATTTTTTAGATAATCTTGAGGGCAAGGCATAATTTATTAAAATCTTCAGAAAACTTCAGTGCCAATAAATGCAACATTATGTCTATTTTTGTATTGCTTCCGTGTTATATTTTCTTAATTATTTGTCATTCGTTAATAGAATAGGAATATCTAATTTAACACATTTTCAGAATATTTCTTTTTGATTCCGAGGTTTCGAACTTCCAGAGTTTCTTTTGGGAAGATATAACGATTTCCATTCGTAAAATAAGGAAGATCTTTATTCAATAAAATTTATAAACTGTCCCCATTTATTACAGAAGAAAAAAATTTCATAAATAAAATGTAATAAACGGTGCCTTTTCATTGCAGAAGGAAGATTTTCCATAAATAAGTTTTTCTAATCAGTTTTCATTTATTGCAGAAGGAATATTTTCCATAAATAAATTTAAAGAAACAATTCCACTTCGTTTCAGAAGGAAGTTTCCAAAAAAATACTGCAATATCAGAAATATCAGCTGTGTTTCGAAAGGACTGAAATCCATTAAATGCGTTCCCTATTAAGTTTGCCCAATCGTTTTCCTTGTTCTTGGCGTTTTCTTCAAACACCAAAGCCCCGGGATTTCGGATCTGAATACTGAGTGTCATTAGTAATATGAAGCAGATTTCAAGGAAAGATGCTTTCAATAGATACCATTACTCTGCGACCATAATGAAGTACATTAATTATTTGACCTTTTCCTCACAAAAGCTTACCTTTCCTTTGCGTAAGATTATACATTTCCGAATGAACAGGCAATTTAAAATCCTTGCATACAAACCATGAAGTGTGAACTTTTTTCAATCGCGGATTCTTAAGAAACAAGGGAAGGAGGACCGAGAAAACAACGTCTGTAAGTAGTCCGGGGGCCCTGTATCCGAATGCGACAGGTGATGACATGGGCGTATTGATCCGTGCTAATGAGGGTTTCATCGTGCACCCTTGTCAGCATTCGCAGCAAAAACAAGTGCTTGCTTAATGAGAAGGATCAATCTGGGTTTGTTAGTTCTCAGCTATAGTGGCAAATACAAGATCTAAACGTAATTAGGTTAGTACACGCTTTTCTAGAGTGCTGAAGATTTCCTTCAAATTACAACCAACCCCGTGCTCCGCCTCCCGTATGAGGATTTCATAAGCTTGAGTGTTTTACTCAAATTGTCATGACATGAGTTCTTTAGCGAATGAATAATGTTTCGCGGACTTTTTATCACACAAAGGAACGGAACAATCAGAGGAACTAAGTTCCCACTGCCAGAATGTAAATTTGATTATGGATATCAATAAATGAATTTTGTCAGTTCGTTAAAAGGGTTGAATATCTAATGGTCTCCTAAATATTCGTAAAAAACTGATTGGGACTGTTAATAGATTGGAATTTTCAGCGATGAGGTTTCTTCCAGTTAGCCCTTAACAAAAGGACAAACGATGTGTCCCCAGCTATTGAACATTCCCACCAACGCCAGCCAGCATTCAGCTCCAGGGGCAGATTCATCAGGGGTGTTAACTTGTAGGTATTAATAGTATATTTTCGTTGTAATGTTGAACTTGTCCGATGAAGACATATTGACTTAACTGGTTCCCATTTTAAATATGATCAGTCTAAGGACATCAGTTTGATTTTCATAGGGGGGGGGGCAAAATTCGTGTGTTTAATAACCCCCCCCCCCCCGCCCCCGCCGCATTTTTTCGCTCTAAGGATTTGCCACCTTTGAAAACGATATTACAGCGCAGCGCAGATAGAAACGAAATCTCGTTCGGTTCTCGTGGGCACGGCATTTCAGACGGCGGGAATAGAGATGACATTATGAATTATAGTTTCATTCATCACGGCGTGTCTGGTCTGCTTTGTTTGAATCATAGAATCCCTTAATAAGAGCAAACACTCTCACAACAGTATTAGGTATACCACCTTCAAGGGAAGCCGAGAGACTCCGCCACTCTTCTCCATTGATTTTGGGCGGGAAAGCCTGTCGGCTGCTCACAGTGGCCGTGGCGTTGGGTAAACGTCAGCTTATGGGAAAGTACAGGTGCGATAAACACGACAACTGTAGCCGTATTATTAAGCATTCACTTATGGAGACTGTGTCTATTGGCTTAATACCCAGGTGCTAATTAAAATAACTCTCTATTGAACGTACCCGTTATGCCCTTATTCATATCTTTGTTCCGCATGACCTTATATCTGACCTTTTCTGCTTTCAAGCGTTACCTTAATCTATTTTAATTATTTGTTAAACAAGGTGAACAACGAGTTTTCGTCGCTTAGATATGTTTTAAGTGGAATAAAAAGATACACTAGACTTTCGCCTGCAACTAGGGAATATCATTTATCATATCATATTTTGTATTATATACCACAGCAAATATATTAAAAGGAAATAAACACTGATCGTGATAACTTTGGAAAAGGACGTAGGGTTTTACGCATGCGCGCTCACGCAACCGGAACATGGTCCATCTCCATTCACAATGATAATGTGCGCTGATATCTTTTCATGCGTGCTTATTACTCGAATTTCGACATATATATTGATTTTCGTAAGCTAAAGCAAGCATAATAGTGTGCGATTAAGAAAATTGAACTTTGCCCATATCATAGTAATTGGTAAAGGTTGTACATCATGCAAGATCTTACGAATTTTGAAACCAGGAATTGAGAAATCAGACATAATAATGAAAGCAAAAGTGAAATATGTCCATCTATAAGCTGGGTTGGATAGAGACTAGGCCCTATATTTTCCAAACAGTGAAGAGTTAAGTAACTTTCGATATCACCAGAATTTTCACAAAATTTTACCAGTAGCTGTGTTATTTAGATAAAATCCTCATGCTTTTCCTGACAAGACAATATGCAGACACAGCCCAAAAGTATGTTCCTCTACTGTAGTGAAATTCAAGGCCTCTGATGTATAAATTGACGTGATCAACGCATTTGTTTTTCTTCTAAAATGATCTTTTAATATTTTGTCACCAGGTATGATAGACAAAGGTTACAGTCGAAAAATTAAGGTATTATATGAGGCAATTATTGTTAATGTGCTTTGGAGGTACTTGACAATTTACGATTTTATTTCAGAAAAGCTTTGCAATAAATGTTTGACCCCCCGTAGTGCACACACACACACACATATATATATATACATTATTGAATTTATATTTCAACTTGGCAAAAATTAATTCTTTGGACCACTGATATCCGTCAGTAGAAAACAGTATTTCAATTTGCAAATTAAAAAAATCCAAACAATATTCGGACGTTAGTTAATCGTCACTTAAGCATTGATTCCCATTTGCCAGTAGCAAATGCCAAAGATTACTGGTATGCGTGTTAATTTCAATTCTTCAGGATTGCCAGGAATACTGAGATACGTGTCTTGTGTCTAAAGTGTCATCCAGTACCTGCGTTTTTTAATGGAGATATTCTCAACTAAATTTCCAGAGTAGTGGAACGTTCACTAAGGAACGTTAACAAATGTATAGATGCTCTAAGTTGTTTACTGAATATCATTCTACGATTACATGTCGTAACCATGACAGCAAGTGTAATTTGGTCTCGACCACCAATGATCGTGTCTCCGTGAAAAGATTGTTTGGTGCTATATTTTCCACGAAGAAACCCTCGACTATCGAAGATACGAGCTCTCTTAAAGTGAAAACAAAAAAATGAAGAAACAAATGGCAAACAAACCTGGTTGTCATCAGTGCGAAGATCGACAAAAATGATTCCTGGAAGTAAATGAAGAGGGTGTTTTTCAGGTACCTGGTAATTAGCAGCTATTCTGACGGTCAAATGATATTTGGAAATTTTGGGTTCACAGTGGATGGTGTTTTCGAACTTAACTGAAGATACATGTTGTTCATTTTTATGCCATGGCTAAACTTAAACACACACGACGCCTCTGAAAAAAAATCCTTTCAATCGTTGTATGATCTTTTTTTTTAATGGCAACCACCATGGATGCAAACGTTTGCATAATGACGAAATGTGTAGGTAAACACGCCTCTATGTTTTTTTTAACATTTGCTTTTAAGTCAAGACAAACCATGTAAGATTTTGATTTTAAACAAAAAAATATCGATGGTTTTGCACTGTCCGGGAGGGAGCTTAATCATCATTTAATCGTGCTGTTTGGATAACTGACCTCAAAAAGCTTTATCATCATTAAATCGTACTGTTAACTGACCTCATTTTAAAGCCAGATATTCACACACATATATAGAGTTGATTAGATGCAAAGCTAACTCTGCACATACATAGAAATGAAGTGCCTCGGCTTTTAAAAATTTTTATAATGACTCTGTGCCAGGTGTATTTAATTTTGTTTTATCTGCAGTTTATGAGTAAACACAGTTTGTGCTCATGTTTACAAACAGAATAACCATATGACCGGGGATGATGTTGTTTGTGAGAACATGTTAAGCATCTTTTGTCATTCCATGAACTCACGCATGGTTCATCTGATTTGTCGCCAGATATTGTTACAATCGTTGGTGTTTTAACGAGCGCCCACGTATTATCAAAACGTGTGTGTAAACAAAACTGACAATCTATGTTACGTAGTTGACCCTTACAGTAGCTGTCGTATTCCATAGTACAGGCCTGCATGACCGTGGCTTCAACATGTTTTCAATGATTTGAAAAATAAGGTAGCATAATTTGCACAAAATCCTGAAATCAATCCAAAAGTTGTTTTAAATCCATAATAGAGCTCATACACTTAACATTATAACATTACATTACTAAGTTTACAACTAAGTTCAGTGTTCTTTCTGGTGGTATACATATGTTTGAATTTTTATATTACTTTTTTAACATGATTTTGTAACATTTAAAAACAATTCATTTTTTAAAAGGTACACTATATTAAGCACCTAGTAACAGCATGTCACTTTGTAGTGGACTTGTATTAACCCACATGACAATATCTCAAAAGTTTTCTTATTTTATGGTTTTCCTCTATACTACTTTTCTCTACTGTTTAAAATTAAATTCAAAGTAAAAATTATCTAAAATATCAAATAAAATTAATGAAATAAAAAAAAAAAATTTTTTTTTGCAAATTCTGCTTACTTAATGCGTGCTTAATTTGTTACTTCATTTGCCGTCTAGGAAAAAATACATCATCAATCAATATATTGATTCGGATTATTTGACATTTTCTTGCCTCAATATGATTGCGACATTGGCCGTCTTTTGAATGGGATTTCTAGGCACAAAACACTGTACATGTTTTGTATACAACTGGGTCACATAATACGTGACGTGCTTGGAAAGTGAGGTCAGCTTGAAACCGCCTGCAGGTGCTGTCTTTGGGCTGAAGTGTTGCTAATAGCGTTAACCATTGGCTGGGACACCTGTATCAAACAACAGTACATGCCGCCAAACAAGACCGCGTGAAAACGTCCCTGGTTCAATGGATGTTAAATGGATTTATTTGGATTCTCTCAAGATGTTATTTGTTCAAATATCATATGGTATGCCCGGCTGATTGGATCGAAAAATTCATGGAAGCACTGTAGCCCAAATTGACGAACCGCAGGGCAGGTAATCAGAACGTACAGTGCACAGGAACCGAATGATATGTGACCGACTTCACGATCCTTATACCTAATTGCTTTTTATTTCCTAAAAAATATAAGGATATCAGAAATAAAGATTTTTGATTAAAGTAAAATTTATTAAAAGGGTTTGTGTTCAACTAACTCAATGTGGAATTGAGAGGTAAGACGGATGCTTAGATATAAAAGAGTGTACGTGGGAGAGCGCAAATGCATCTTCCACCAAACCCCCTAATACCCCCCCCCCCCCCCAACAAAAACAAAAAACAAAAGCCTGACGGTCAGGCCTGTAATAAAGAAACTGAAGTGTTTTATTGGTGAAAGAGCTGCGCTGACGGTAATTATATATATCGAATTAATAAATAGGGCGATAGTATGTGATGTAAACACGCGAAACACAGGAAAAAGAACCTGAATCCTAAGTCCAGATGATCAGATAAAATTCGTTCTGTAACCGGAATCGGGAAATCCCACCAAATTACCAAGAAATTCCAATTTGACACGACTTTATATAACCAAGAGATACACCACAAATAAGAAAACACAAAGGCAGAGGAAATTGTATTCTCCGGTGGTCTCAACCCCCCTGCAGAAACTTGTGTTAAGTATTTAAGGAACTTATTCCGAAATCTGACATCTGTTACTGATGATAATCCCTTGAATCTGTTATAAGAAAAAAAGACCAGAAACCCCCGATCCCACGGTGTTTTGAGAACTTTTCTCAACAGGTATTACCAACAGTTCATTCATATATCGACAGTGCAAGGTAGAAGTCACGTAAATTCGACAGATAAGGCAGGCGAATACAGAACTTTCAGTATCATTGCTAGGTGGAAACTTTATAAAGATAAGATCGAGCACATGGAACTGAGAAAAGTTAATAAAACCGGTACATTTTTATGCACCACTGACATAGCATAATTTTCCTTTGCATATCTCAACCAACGTTGCTGATGGACAGTGAGCAAATAAATGTTCAAGGTGACATTTAAGTGAAAAGCATTATAGAAATACATGGGTTTTTGGTGGTACGAGAATTTTTTAGAATGAATTGATGGCAAATGGGTTGGTTCATACTTGACATAAACACGATCGTGTATGCTTAATAATTGTTATATAGTCAAGAAACCATCGACCTTATATCTCATGTCCCCTCAGTGTGAGCGAGTACCCTTTTGTCTGCGCGTTTTAAAAACTGCTAATTTGTTACATGGTGATAATTCCATCATCAAAATATTTTATAGTTGTTATTGGTCGGAATAAATATTTTTGTATTATTTTAAGTATTAAGTAGAGATCTGCATTTTGTCGAATGCAAGCCTCCACCATTTATTTAATTTGCTCATATTCCGAGGTCATATTGTGCATTGGTCACTTTACATTTTTGAATATTCCTTGATGCCTTTCCTAGATCTGGATCATTTACCAGATCCACACCAAAATCAAATCGATTATTGATCGGCTCATGCCCGAAATGCCATGAAAATTTCCTGAGATTCCTTGCATGATTGCTTGAGTTAGAAACACACGAACGGGAATGAACGCATACCCTCCGGGCGCAGGCAATGACAGTCCTTGTGGGCCGGGAATAATTTTAACTGACCCCCTGGAAGCAAGTAGTTCTGAGCCTAGTATATTCAGTTTACAAACGCTTTAACATCTAAATAGCGCGTCACGTTAAGTGGTAGGACGTTACATAGCAACTGGTTCAATAACTCTAGGTTTATATAGACCAAACGATTCTTTAAAGAACAATATTTGATCCATTTTGAATTGATCTTCCTCTGGGCGGACTCCTCCCATTCACGGAAAAAATGATTTTGAACCCCAGCTCGTTCTCGTTCTTTGCTTCCCACGCTCTTCGGTATAGCACTCCAAAATCAAAAGCGGCGTTTGCTATGCCGTGTGACAAAATCCGAAACAGAAACTGAAAACTCAACGACTACTCCGGTTTCAAGTACCTGTCCGGAATGAGTGACGCCAGTGTCTTTTTACACAAATGGTATTTTACTAGTTGAAACCCGACAGGACATGGTATTACACTTATGGCCATATATCTATACCTCTGCCAGGTGGCGACAGGTATTATGTTTTACCCTTGCTTTGTCTGTGTGCAACATTTCGATAAACGTTCTGAACAGGTTTTGTTGAAAATATGTGGGGGTTAGGATAATACCAGAGGAAAATCCATTTATTCCTGGGTAATCTTGTTCACTCTAATGTGTTTTACTTTTCAATTCAAAGGCTTCCTTCCATATTGTTCTTGATCAGTAAATCTTAAACTTATTGTGTCATAAAGCATAATATCAATTTAAAATTTCAAAAATCAATTATTAGCAAAATATCTAACTTGAAATAAATTAGCAATCTTCTCATGCTCAATATGTGTCTATTTGCATAGTCTCAATCTTGACCAAGGTGTCTGACAGTTCTTTTCATCTTATATATAAAAGGAACAGGTCGCCCTGCATGTGGCTGATTATGTAACCATGTCTTACGGTTCAGCAGACGTCCCTTTTTCAAAGTGATCTTTGGTGTTAGCCACGTTAGCATTGCTTTCGACGGCCATAAGTTTCCAGAAAGTCTGTCTGAAGAATCAGAACACAGTGAGAGCATATTGGACTCATTTAAATGATTCAAACATCTCAGCAGGGGTGCGAGGTGCTTCATTATCGGCCATGAAGCGATCACTTTCGCGTGAACAAGTGAAAGAAAGCGTCTTGGGATTAGATACGCTCAGTAAGCCTTTGTACATGACGGCGTCACAACTGTAGGACTGAAGCACCACGCTACCGTAAATAACCTAAGCACCAGTCTCGTTTTCATGCCAACTTCCGTTGCTATTCATTGCATTTTCGTGATACCAGAGGGCGTCAAAACGGCAGAAAAATTAACCGGATGGCATTTTATCTGGCCGGATGATAATGTCCTTTTCGTAATTATATCATTTTTTCTGAGAGTTTCTGCTTTAACATGAATGTCGGTCGGGTTCTGCACGCCCTGACAGGACCACCCATGCTTCTTTTATGGATTTTGCTTGGTGTCATCTGGACCACAGGGGGCTATCGGGGTGACATAATTGATCAACCTTCAGTTGCTGGGCAAGAAAATTCCACATTTGAATACAAAATAAGCCCGGTTGACATGAAACTCCAAATGCGCATTTCTCCGGGCTTAACAGAATGTAAGGATTACGCAACTTGTTCTAAATGTTCTAAAATAAATTTAACCATCCAATTCTGGAATATATGCTAAATATAACTCGCTATTTTCAATGTGTAATATGTGCATCCTAAAATGTTCAAAGAATGGAAAATACATATGCGCGAAAGAATAACATACACTTTGGATTTCGATTTTTGAGAGAGGCCTTAAGCTCTGCAAGGATTAATTTCAGAATCGAAATCTAAATTTGTCTGATGGTAAAGTCAATGATAAGTTCCAGATTTATTTGAATTTCTCCACATTATTTAACTTCTATTTCTTTTATGAGCATAAAAGTCATTTTCGTATTTATTTTTCCTTTATGTAAATTCATAGGTAAGATGTCAGAATTATGTGCATCCATGATGGAAAAAAATTATTTTCATCAATACCGAACCTAATCCAAGACTGGAGAAAAGGAATAACAATGAACTTTAGTGCCTTTCGGGAATATTAAAATAAATTTCAAAAATAATTATCGGGTGCAAATCTCCCACGTAAGACTAAAATCGAGCCAAGGTCAATTTTGAAAATCAGTCATATTTGAGATTTAGCGCAAGAATAGGTCTAAGAAAGAAAAAAAAAGAAACAAAACAACAGAAATCGATGGTTTTGACCTCGAGGGACATACGTGTGGCCCCAAAAATATTGTGACCCAAATATTGTTAAAGAAATAAACTCTTCAACCCCAATAAGCTTCTCTACGCGGGAGGATTAATTAAACTGTTCACCACTCCCTCTCAGTGTTCTCTGTCAGATATCACCTTGGCAATAGAAGATCTAGCAACGAAGCAATCAAACAGGAGATAAAGTTCTGATAAATGCTCCGTCATTGGTAGATCTGTCCTCAATTAAAGGATTTAATTAAGGGATAAACACTACTTAATCGTGACTGACGTCAGGTTTATGTGACCCTTTAGGCACAAAATAGCCTATATCAGTGAATGGGGTTTCTTTCAAGTACAAGAAGATCGTATAGACACATGAATTCCATAGGTGTTAACCGACTCTCCTCTTGTGCTGATCATTCTTTGAGATTTATATTCTTTTGTTTTAGACCTTTTTACCTCTGACGTGGTCACTTACAACGCATGGTAATATCATGTTTGTTCTCTCTAATACCCTGAAGGAGCACGCTATATAGGTATATGAACAAGACCGATCTCTCTCTCTCTCTCTCTCTCTCTCTCTCTCTCTCTTTCTCTCTCTCTATATGTGTTTGTGTGTGTGCGTGTGTGTGTCTGGGTGTGTGTGTGAGCACATCATACATATTAGAATAAAAAAAGTGCAATAAGTACAAAAGGTAAACCATAGGTTATAAAAAACACCTTGGGTTGTGACCCCGGCCTACGTATCGTATGCCCATTTGGAATACCAGGGTCGTTACATAGGTGGCGTTTCCGTATTATCATATATATGATCTCATATGAAACGTTTCACTAACTTTATTGCCATGTCGTAATACAGTTGGTCTTCAGATCAGGATACTGCTAATACGGAACATGTAAGGGACCATATTTACAAAAAAAAGGGTATGTGTAACATGATTTCAGTGAAGTATACTGTGGAGTGTCATCTGGAAGAGCGGGGTATAAATTTTTTTTTCCACGTACCTGTGTATTACGTGAAAATACTGGTGTCATGAGTCAATGTGAGCGTTTATACGTAAACCAGCGGAAGTGTATGGTGGAACAGGGGATCCAGCAGGTCTTTCCCGAAAAAAACATGCTTGGGTGACGTCATTATACCCGGAAGGAGGTCGTGCAGACCCTATGCGTGAAAATAGCCCCCGTAGATATGTTCACGCATATACGCATGATTACCGCATACTTACAAAACATAAAAGCGATTTTTATTTTCGCGTATACGCACATTCCCAGCTTTAGACAGATACTTTTGTTCCACTTGTTTAGACGGGATGGCATGTGTATGTTTTATCAAAACAAGTAACCCATGGGTCATGACGCTCATGACTGACATGTTGATACTATATCCTTGCACAGAAAACTAATTAGATAGGTGGCATCATTGTTCAAGCATATTAGCTTAATTTAATCAAGACCCATACGCACAACAAATTTGATGACAATCCAACCAGCCTTTCATGAGGAATCTGGTTATTTGTTATGAAACATACCCAAAAACTCTGATAACACTGTGACCCAATTTCAGGTTTCTGGGGAGAACTTTTGAGGAACTCTCAGGATCTCAAGTTAAAAGATTCTGGGAACCATGGTTATAATTTGTTCCCTATTTTGGTATCAAATTTTCAGTTATTCCGAGGGGTGCCTATAACCCCTATAGCTCAAATAATTTGGGTAACAGAGACCTTAATTCAGATTTCCAAGGAGACTTTTTACAGATCTACCTGGATGTCAAGTTTGAAGATTCTAGGACCAATGGTTACAACTTGAGCCCTGTTGAGGGACGATCGCATCTTTGAAGGTCTAAAAGAAAAAATATTTGTAAAAAATCGAAAACATAAAAATGGCACCACAAGTCTGCAGAAAATGATGAAACACTCCATGATGCATATGCATGCAAAGAATAATGCCGATCTGTGCACTAGTTGTTCAGATACCAGAGATTTTTAACAAATTGTAGTTATTTTGGGATGTACTTGAGCCCCATATCTCGGACAATATGGGTGACAGAGACCTAATTTCAGGTTTCCAAGAAGACTTTTCATTGGCCCTTACTGTTTGTCAAGAAAGAAGATTCTAGGTCTAGTCGTTACGATTTGTGCCCAGTTAAAAGATGACGGCATCTTTTAAGGTCTCAAAATAGATAAAAAAAATAGTAAAAAATCGAAAAAAATACAGGTGGCGCCTGATGAAACACTCCATGATCAATATCCATGCAAAGAATCATGGTGATCAATGCATTAGTTGTTCAGATACTTGAGCTTTTGTATTAAATTTTTCATTATTCGGGGGTAAGGGGGGGGGGGTACTTGGAAGCCCCATAGCTCACAGATTTTGGGTAACAGACACCTAATTCCAGGTTTCTAAGGACTTTTCATGGGCCTCCCTGCATGTCGAGACAGAAGATCCTAAGTCCAGTCATTAAGATTTGTGCCCTATTAACAGATGACAGCATCTTTTAAGTTCTCAAAAATAGAGAAAAAAATCGTTAAAAAATCGAAAAATACAGATAGCGCCACCATTCTGCAAAAACTGATGTAACATCCTATGATCAATATCCATGCAAAGTACCATGGTGATCAATGCATTAGTTGTTCAGATATACTTGAGCTTTTGTATCAAATTTTTCATTATTCTGGGGGGTACTTCGGAGCTCTTTAGCTTGAAGTATATGGGTAACAGAGACCTAATTCCAGGTTTCCAAGAAGACATTTCATGGACTTCTCTGCATGTCGAGAAAAAAAGATTTTAAGTCCAGTCATTAAGATTTGTGCTGTGTTAACAGATGACGGCATCTTTGAGGTCTCAAAATAGAGAAAAATAATCGTAAAAAATCGAAACATACAGGTGGCGCCACCATTCTGCAAGAACTAATGTAACACCCCATGATCAATATCAATGCAAAGAATTATGGTGATCAATGCATTAGTTGTTCAGAAACTTGAGCTTTTGTATAAAAGTTTTCATTTTTCTTGGGGGGGGGGGGGTACTTGGGAGCCCCTTAGCTTGAAGAATATGGGTAACAGAGACCTAATTCCAGGTTTCAAAAATGACTTTTCATGGACCTCTCTGGATGTAAAGTGAGAAGATTCTAGGTCCAGCGGTTACGATTTGTGCCCTGTTAACAGATGACGGCATCTTTTGAGGTTTCAAAATAGGGAGAAAAAATCATAATGAATCGAAACATACAGGTGGCGCCACCATTCTGCAAGAACTAATGTAACACTCCATGATCAATATCCATGCAAAGAATCAAGGTAATCAATGCATTAGTTGTTCAGATATACTTGAGATTTTGAACCAATTTTTTCTTCATTCTGGGGGTAACTTTGGAGCCCCATAGCTTGAAGAATATGGGAAACAGAGACCTAATTTAAGTTTCCAAGGATATTTTTCATATCCCTCTCTATATATATATAATGTAAAGTTAGAAGATTCCAGGTCCAGGGGATTTGTGCCTTGTTAACGTACAGACAGCCGGATGGCCGGACGGACGACGGACAAAAAGTGATCGCTATAGCTTAGATAACTTACAGTCATCTGAGCTAAAAAGAAGGCAAACGCCCTTCTAGATTAAAGGTGTCCATTCACCTACATTTTGAACAAGAATTTATTTGATTTCTGGCTTTCATCTGTGATCTTAGGGTAATTTTGGTTGTGAAAGTTCATATAACGCTTCCATATAGGATATATGACCTTGTTTATCAACAAAGTGTTTGTAAACACAGCAATGTTGACAAACGGGAAACATATAACCTAAGGTGGTAGGTTGCATAAATGCGGAGATGGAACGGTCACTTGTTGCAAAACGCCATTTGCAAAGCTCTGGCTTATCTGACTTGCTGCCCTTGTTGAATTTGTTTTTATCATTTTGGCGGGCCCCCACATATTATAAACACGTTGATATAAACAAAACAAGCAGCCTGCATCCATCTTTCTGGCCTATTTTTATAAAAGCTCCAAGGGGTTACCTTAAGGTCAGACAGGTGATTGGGCCCCTTTAATACAGTGTAACAGCTCTGATTGTGTCGGTTTTGAGAAAGTTTCTTAAAGTTGAAAATAACTAGTTAGCTCTACCATTTTGAGACAGCCCGAAATTTTGTTAAGTTACAAATAGTGGTGGGAGTCGGTTCCTTTTTCATCATCGATCATCAGTTTGAGCAAACCGACTGATGATCGATTATTAATCGGTTTGGACAAATATATGCAATTATCAAAGAAATATAAAATTATCTGTGAAACTGTCCCTGCGTTTCCCCGGCAGGTATTCTTCTGTCGCGCACGAGTGTATCAGTCCTTCTACGTATAAAGATACAATCAGACTAATTTTAAGGATCAAATTAAACGATCGGCAACGTCGGGTAATATCTTTCTATATGGGAATTAAGAGAATCTAAGAATGTAAGACCTTTAGAGGGGCTATTTTTATCATATGAAGGCAGATTTTACGGGTCCAGGTGCGCTTTTGGCAGATCATACCAAAAAAAATTGCAGACTAGTCCAAAAGAAAAGAAAAAAATCCAGCCGAAATCCAAATACTCGACCGGCCGGGTTAGCCCCAACAAAGAATTTTTTAAGGACGGCCTAAACAGCGGCACCTGGCATCGGTTGAATATATTATTTCTAAGAGAATCTCGCAAGATTGGCATAGACCTGGAGAATGAATGGAGTATTTTAACGCCATCCCGCCAATATTTTGCAATATACCTCTCGTTAGAAAACTCTCCGCTAATTCTGCAGCTCCCTGCGGGTTCACAGATAATAAGTTTAACTAGTCCTCCGTTTTTGCATCCACCGTGTCATACTCAGTTACATACGGAAGTTATTTGGGAACACGGACTCATTATATGAAGCTCGGAATGTGGTAAAAATGGAAGAATAATTTTGCCTATAACATAAAGGCATTCTGGGAAAACAATCATTATTATGATGTAATCGATAGTCGCCTTGGGTAATCGAGCGCTTGAAAGTGGTAGCAAACCGACTGACTTTCGATAAAACTCGATGATCGGCCCATCACTAGTTACAAAAGAAAATAACTGATGTTGTATTTTTGTTTCAGATGACACATTGGCAAAGCCCGTACATGCACGCATACTTCCCGGCACTCAATTCCTTTCCCTCTCTCCTCGGGGACATGCTTGCCGACGCCATAGGTTGCCTTGGATTCACGTGGGTAAGTGAGAACTTGAATGGCATAGATTTGCTCGTGCAAATGAATAAAAACCCTAAATATTTGGGGAGATCAGACCTCTGTCAGTCAAATTAAACTTTTAATTACATCTTTAGATCCTATTAAGAAATTTTCTATGACATTTATCCATAACTTGCGCATGGACTAACAGTGACGCAAGGCTCGACTCCGGACATGGACTTAAGGTTCCTGAACGCGGATTTGTACTCCGACTACAGGAGGTCAAGACTAGCGACATCACAAAATCTCGAGTCTTTTAAAAAGTCTTTCGCATATAGTTTGACTTTCAGATTAAAAACACACAATCTAGACTTCTATATGAGCACTACTGACAGAATGCCACGAATATTCAAGACTTATTGTGAACAGCTTTATCTTTGCATCGTGAACTTAAATGAATGTGAAAAAAAAAAATTAATACGCAGGAGAATCTCAAATTTCCATTCAAAAGTGCTGAAGCAGCCAGACTGAGACTCGTATTAGAATTCCAGAAGACTCAGACAAGAAGAAAGTGGATTAAGATTCTACATCAGGGACTTGCACTTGGACTTTGACTCGAGTGGTCTGGACTGGCACTTGGACTGGGACGGTGTGGTCTCAACTACAACACTACGGGCCAACAAACTTATAAACGTACACATAAAGTGTGAAAGTCAAAGAATAACAGAACCTCAAAACCAATACTACTTTTATTGGAGGAGACTCCAAATTGTAGAGATACTTATAAAACTTAGCATTTTGAATCTTCTGTTAATTCATTAACTACATAAGCCATTCCCGCTATTAAAATATTACCGGGGGATATAGTAATATATCGGTGAATCCCCTGTACTAATGATCCTGTTGTTAATTGACTCTGACGCTGTATTACTAACAAGGTAACAAGAAATAAATCACTATTTAAATTCTGTTACCATGACAACCAAGTTATTCACCCACACAGTTCTGAGATGGGTGTTATTATTCCCTGCGTTATAAGTACTTGCTTATGGAAGGTCTAAATGTTATATGGTGCTAAAATCTAAGAATAATTGGCAAATACTTGCATCGTCGCTATTTAGATAATTGGACCATCTGAATGGATGGCCTTAATGATTTTATTTGTTTTTGGCGAGCTTGTTCTACAGTTCTAGTAAAACCCTACAATGGGATATCTTTTTACAACATGTCCTTGCGACTAAAGCGACAGATCACGCAGTGCTACATTCAAACAAAGACTGAAGCTGATTTCACCATTATTTACCAATGGTATGAAGCCCATCCCCGTTAATTATGACATTTCACGAAGGTTTGTTAAAATCACTGATTACCTAACTTATCACGTAACTCCTTTAATATACTGACTTATTCCCACACAAAGTCTAATCATTATTATCCCTTCAATGGTATCAGTTTTTTAATCTTGTATTTTAATAAAAAGCGTATTAATTAAGCGTGTAAAAAACACTGCAATCTTCTTTTGTACGTGCACGACTTTCCAAACTTGCAGTATTGTTTCTTTGACGATTCAGAGTTAAGAAAGGTTATTGTACCCTCACAAGGAAGTATCCTATACACTTTTGACTTTACTATGTTTCGAACATGTTTATTAAAAATGTTAGGTCATATTAACGTTCCAATACCATAATTGTTTGTGTAAACATCCTAAAGTTAGTGTTCATATATATATATATATATATATATATATATATATATATATATATATATTCACGTCATGCCAAATTAGAGTTTAACTGAAAAACTGCAAAGAAGGAGAGACGGCGTTAAACAAATTTAGGAGTATCATTAATCCATGCCCAGCATTAAGCGATGAAGCATTGTAATCATAAACAAAAATCGTACCCAGCTCGACCATAGAAGCAGAAAGTCGCGAACCCACCTCATGTCCGATCGAGGAAAACAACAAAGTTTGTTTACAATAAACTGTACGGTTCTGAATAGCGCGCGTTGCCCAGGAGACCGATATAGCTTAATCATCTACACTAACATCAACCCAGTCTCCGCAACCAGCATCCCAGAATTACAAAGTCTTCCTAAACAAGTTAGCAAAATGCAAATCATAATTTAGTCTTTCATATGTCAGCTGGTTACCTTGTCAGGTCCTCGGTAAAGGTTCCAATTCCTGTGATATTTACTTAAGTTTATTGCCCCATGTCTTCTGAGCCGCCTGGGGTGTTGACATTTTACTTGTCTTTCTGCAAGGTTCGTCTAAGGAGTAAATTAAGCCCTCTGAATCCCCTATTTTTGTGGTTTGGGTGTGATTACGAGAAGGAACTCCTAAAAGGACAAAAGGACACCTGGCACAATAGATGGAATATTTTCCCGCTTGAGCGCATCAATAATACTAGATCCATTTCCTCTGCCGCACATGGAATATTAATAATGAATACTTGGCTTGACTTGCCTTCTGTAGGCCCAGCCTCTTGCCCGGTTATCATACATATGCTAAAAAAAGGGGGTTTTCTGCATCTATCTCTGGTTACGCGTTTTCTTTCGTGACATGGTTACTCCCAGATTCCTTCTGCCAAGCCTTCCATACAGACGCATTGTAAAATTGACATACCAACTGCATATTTTACTGAAAAAAAAAAATCTTATCGGTCCATACATAACGCTCGTTAAATCCCATATGTTAAATTACATTCGTATGTTGTTGATTCATAAAATATTTTATTGGTCTAGAGAAATTATATGAAGATGAATCACTTACAACAAGTATGCCTTAATATTCTAGATGAATCTATTTTTAAGACCATATGCAACTTCCATCCATAAAAGTAATCTCGGCCAGAAAAGGAACTTAGCAAATCGACTAAAAGGGTAAGAAGGCGTCTTGAAAAATATTGTATCTGCGCAATGTCGTCATTTCGTTATCTCATCCCATTGATGCCAGAAAAACTGATACCAACAATGTCTTATTCATGTGCAGTAAGCAATCTGGTGTTTCTATACCACCTGGATTACATCCACTGAAATTACATCAAGTGCTTAAGTTGTAATTTACGGAAGAGTAGCACCCCTTGAACTTCAGGGTTTCCCCGCGAAATTACATTATACTACAACCACTTTTTCCCTTTGCCTCTCGTTCCCGTCACTCCATAAGCCGTTGGAGTGTGCTGGCTTCCTCAGCTTCTGTCAATTGGCGGGAAACTCGCCAGACGTTTATCTATCATCGTCATTCGAAGGTGCAGGAAATTCCTCCAAGAGGATCTCTTGTACAATAAACTAGGCCAAAGCACCATAGGATGTAGGTGTATTGCCTGCGGCAAGGATCGAACGTCGAAAAAAGTGTTAAGCACTAAACAATGCGCTCTTTGTGTCTTCTTTTGTACTAATGCTTTCAGCTGAACAAACAAACTGTACCTAGGTCAATAATCAATGCCAAGGGTAACTAAAAGATACAACAACCGCCGGATGGTTGAATAAATTTTTGCTTATCAGAATCAGGGCGGTCCTTTGTGTGGCCCATGGGTTATGATGATCGGCTGACGGAGAAATACAAGAAAGTTGGTTTTGCATTTAAAACGTCTCCTCCTATATTATATAGGGTGGTATATTTTAATCCGGGCACAAAAGCAATTTTATTGGTATAGCTTTTGTTTATGAAAACAGCAATGCACCCTTAAAGACGGGAGAGATAAAGCCGAACTGCAAAAAAACAAGTGACCCATGGGTCATGACGCTCAGCTGACTAGGAAGAGATATGCAAAAGGAAATTTTATCATCTGAATGGAAGTATATACCCATTCAACTGAAGCATCAAACAGATTAACCAACAGGCTGAGATTGTGTCTGTATTAATATATCTAAACAAGCATGACCTGCGACATCATGGGCTGAGATTCACAACTTCCAGTTAAATTTTGAAGACCCAATTTGCCAATATGTTGAAATTTTCTACGACAACAGAAATATATATCATCTGTGTCTGGTTAAAACACAGTGAATTTATGGTCAGAGGAAAAATATTGATTGTTAAGCTATCAGCAACTATTCCCAGAGCTTGCTTGATACCTTTCAGTCTCAAAAGGAACACCACAGAGGGCAAATATAAGATCAACATATATAACAAAAATCAAGGAAATCCATGCAAGACTTATTGACAAATGGGTGATTCTGATTAAATTTTATTTAATACAAGCCAACTGTACTGCAAAGGTATAAATTATGGTAATATTTATTAAGAAATATTTGACCCAATCCTTTGCAAGATAAGATTAATATACTTCCAACTGCATTCACTTTAACAGTTCCTGAGATAATATGATCAAAAGGAATATGGTTGCCTGGTGGCCATATTCAACTTCTGACAGGTCTGAAATCAGACAACAAACATTCTCTAAATTGGATCAAACATTGAAGAAAAATCACTGAAACTGCACTGAAAAAAAGGATTTCTAAGGTGGCTAACTGGCAGACATAATGGATTTCTGACAAGTCAGACATTTGATATCACACATCCTCCAATAAGAGACCAATAAATATTAGACCTTCACTTTTTACATTTGCATATCTATAAATCTGATAAGAGGGCCTTAACATGCCTTTTGATTTGTTTTGGACATTCATTACTGTACCATCCTTTGGAGAATTTGCCCAGGAGACCGATATAGCTTAATCATCTACACTAACATCAACCCAGTCTCCGCAACCAGCATCCCAGAATTACAAAGTCTTCCTAAACAAGTTAGCAAAATGCAAATCATAATTTAGTCTTTCATATGTCAGCTGGTTACCTTGTCAGGACCTCGGTAAAGGTTCCAATTCCTGTGATATTTACTTAAGTTTATTGCCCCATGTCTTCTGAGCCGCCTGGGGTGTTGACATTTTACTTGTCTTTCTGCAAGGTTCGTCTAAGGAGTAAATTAAGCCCTCTGAATCCCCTATTTTTGTGGTTTGGGTGTGATTACGAGAAGGAACTCCTTAAAGGACAAAAGGACACCTGGCACAATAGATGGAATATTTTCCCGCTTGAGCGCATCAATAATACTAGATCCATTTCTTCTGCCGCACATGGAATATTAATAATGAATACTTGGCTTGACTTGCCTTCTGTAGGCCCAGCCTCTTGCCCGGTTATCATACATATGCTAAAAAAGGGGGTTTTCTGCATCTATCTCTTGTTACGCGTTTTCTTTCGTGACATGGTTACTCCCAGATTCCTTCTGCCAAGCCTTCCATACAGACGCATTGTAAAATTGACATACCAACTGCATATTTTACTGTAAAAAAAAAAAACAAATCTTATCGGTCCATACATAACGCTCGTTTAATCCCATATGTTAAATTACATTCGTATGTTGTTGATTCATAAAAATATTTTATTGGTCTAGAGAAATTATATGAAGATGAATCACTTACAACAAGTATGCCTTAATATTCTAGATGAATCTATTTTTAAGCCCATATGCAACTTCCATCCATAAAAGTAATCTCGGCCAGAAAAGGAACTTAGCAAATAGACTAAAAGGATAGGAAGGCGTCTTGAAAAAATATTGTATCTGCGCAATGTCGTCATTTCGTTATCTCATCCCATTGATGCCAGAAAAACTGATACCAACAATGTCTTATTAATGTGCAGTAAGCAGTCTGGTGTTTCTATACCACCCGGATTACATCCACTGAAATAACATCAAGTGCTTAAGTTGAAATTTACGAAAGAGTAGCACCCCTTGAACTTCAGGGTTTCCCCGCGAAATTACATTATACTACAACCACTTTTTCCCTTTGCCTCTCGTTCCCGTCACTCCATAAGCCGTTGGAGTGTGCTGGCTTCCTCAGCTTCTGTCAATTGGCGGGAAACTCGCCAGACGTTTATCTATCATCGTCATTCGAAGGTGCAGGAAATTCCTCCAAGAGGATCTCTTGTACATTAAACTAGGCCAAAGCACCATAGGATGTAGGTGTATTGCCTGCGGCAAGGATCGAACGTCGAAAAAAGTGTTAAGCACTAAACAATGCGCTCTTTGTGTCTTCTTTTGTACTAATGCTTTCAGCTGAACAAACAAACTGTACCTAGGTCAATAATAAATGCCAAGGGTAACTAAAAGATACAACAACCGCCGGATGGTTGAATAAATTTTTGCTTATCAGAATCAGGGCGGTCCTTTGTTATCGAATGGATCCATTTTAATATATAATCTGTTGTTACTTTTTTATGGGATGTTGGTGACAATATTACCCGAATCAAGCCAACATTTAATTCATCTGCGTCATCTGCATGTATAAGCGCACAAATCACCACCCCAAAACTACCACCAGCATAAGACTATACTACCACGCACCACTTAAATACCACATCACTATTACCATACACCAGCACTACAACACGTAACCCCGACCATTAATACTACACCACTGCCACATTACCACTACCACACACCACAAATCCAGCACTAGCACACACAACCACTCCACCACATAAAAACAATCACTGGACATCAGCCAACTTGTACGCGACCAAGGAAATGACTCGTGACCATAGAGACGGATTTTCAGTTTTTTTTGTGAGTCCACGTGTACTCTTTTTTGTTAAATCGTCAATCATTCGTAGCCTAATGTAAAGATTTTCGGTTGTTCATCACGATATCAATGCAACAGGGAGATGAACGATGCAGTAAAACCACCCGTATGGCTTGTACGACGACTCAAGTTTAGCTTTCCTGACCAATAGAAATGCTTACCGAGTCGTGAATTCACGGCTACAGGGAGCCATGCAGCATCCATCTCGCTGTTTATAAAACTGCTTCGTCAGGTTGCAATATACATGTACCATCATCAGTATCATATACACAATGTAAACTACAAAGAATATTTATGTACTTTACACAGAAAATATGGCATGATTAGACATACCCATATCAAAATCAGTTAAATAAGACAAGGACAATGTCGCTGGAGGACTGTCATAAATATATATATATATATATATATATATATATATATATATATATTTATATATAAATTTTGTGGTTTATAGCCGGACAAGCACATTTATATATAATGCGCACTCCGCAGCGATGATCAAGGACCCTTCTCCTATTAATCCCACTGCTGACACCAAGCGTATGATTACTTTACTCTATCTGGTGTGATGTGATCTGACAATATGAGCTAAGTCGCCGTGAAGTGCTACCAATACACTTTATCAATCAGATGTATCATCTTTGTCGTTTGAGGAGCTGCAGTGGTGATTTTCATGTTGTGAACTAAAACAAAAAATACAGACATATTTAAAAACAAGGTATAAGGAGGTAGGGCAAATAGTCGGGTTTTAACGTTGGTTTGTCATTGCTCCTTCAACAAATGGCTAATGTAACATTTAACATATTTGACTGCAGGACATTTTAAATGGTCAACCACTCTGATTGTTATTACAGTGAGAGACATTTGTAATATATGACTTTGGTCGGAAGATATTTCAAAGATCGTTCCCTGTCATGATTCTTACAGTCCTTGACTGTTGTAAATTTTAATTTATTGACAGTGTAATATTTTTACTATAAGTGTTATAGCCCGGGGCTTTAATCTTGGGAAGCTGCATAACTGATCACCCGTTTTCATGGGTCTCATGCTCCGAAACTGCAGTAACTAATGACTTAGACTTTAGACTTTGACTGTCTTTGTTTTTACAGTCCGGGCTATTGTAACATACTTTGACCGTAGGATTTTTTCACTAGTTTTAACCTTTCATGTTTTTAACAGTAGGAGGCTGTTATTTTTTACTGATCCTCCCTTTCCATAATGCATAGCATTTGTTTTAACTGATTTTCCCTTTTTTTCATGGTTCTTCCGGTCTACGGCTATGTAATTAATGACTTTGTCCGTAAAAAGGGGGTATCAGGCCATCCCTATTATTAATCTTCCAATCGGCGTCTTATGTTACCCATGACCTAGCCCATTGGGACGGACTCCTCAGTTACCTTTTTTAGTAACTAGTGCGACAGATTCAATATAAAACAAGTTGCGTTGCCGTGACGCATGACTTTGAGCACAGGATACAATATTAAACTGATTTTCCCTTTTTCCTGGGTTTATTCAGGTTAAAGACGGCCTTATATCTACCGATTTTGCTGGCCGATTTTTACCGGCCGGAAAATCTGATAGGATCGGTAGACGTGAGGGTGTTGCCAGATTTTTTTTTAATTCTGCAGGAAAGATCGGCTGCAAAAATCCTTGACAATGTAGATTTCTTTTATCATTAATGATGACCATATCAATCCAGAGGATGAAACAAAAGTGCCTAAAAGTGCGCAGGCTCTCGCCGGCTGGCGAGCAGTTGTAGGTTTTTTCCGGCCGTTTAAAAAATTCGGCTGGCAAATAAAGTCGATAGATGGGAAGTGGCTCTAGTTATAACATATCAACGGGAGACCTGGTGTGGCTGTTGAACAAAGTGCGTCAGTTTGAATTTGGTTTGATATTCTTGCCAGGCGTCCAGCCCCGCGTGCACCGAGCTTGAGACGATTATGATGGACTGGCTCGGGAAGATGATCGGCCTACCAACGGATTTTTTGCATAGCAACGAACAGACAATGGGAGGAGGAGTCATTCAGGTAACTAAGTATAATAAAAAATAACCCCGGTTATCACTGGACAGGAGCGGCTTTATAGGGGCGTGTGCCCCTCCTTGTAAACCTTAATTTTTAAACCATTTTCTTCCCTTTTTTTTAAATTATTTTGTGAAGGTAACGCCTACATTTTTTAATGCTTATCCATCTAATTCTTAATCTAAGTATTTACATCCGCAGCGTTCCATTTTAGGAATTCTTGATAGGGCGGTAGCTCTCGCCTATCATGTTATTTTGTATCCTGGTATCACCAAGGCCCGGTGTCGACCGCATCTGCAGCTCCTAAGTTTGTAATCATCCCTTGCTGGGTCAGAGCACCGATAATTCTTCTAAAGTCACGGCTGTTGGGTAAAGCCTTCCCATTAAGCCGGCAGAGCGTTCACCCTGGAAAACCTTACCGCTCCTTGCCTGACATTTGAACTCACAACCTCTCAGCTTTGATGCCTGTGCTCTACCTCTAAGCAACAGAAGCCGGTTTCTCCCCTACATCTCTTTGTTAGTAGGCCTAAAGTATGCATGCGAGTCTTGATAAATGATACACGGCCCGGTGCGGCAAATCACGGGTTTAAAACTTCAAAAAAAATATATATATATATTCAAAGATTTCGTAAGGTCCCGCTTACACTGATACCCATAAAAAGAGAAAGGAATGAAATCCGACATCTAAATTGACACGAGAGGTCACACCAAAACTTCGTCTTAGAAGTATATGGATACTCAAATGTTATAAACACTGTGCCCAGCAATGAAGATGTCCTCAGAACCACAGAGTAGTATATGTTCATTAGCGTAAGCAGGTTTACTTAAAGCCGGCCCGGTTAGATTACACTGATTTATATTCAGAACACTTACGAACCGTCAGTGTCCTTAAAATATGCAGCTTGTTGTTCCGCTTTTAAGAAATACCTGAACCATTGAGAACACCTCGCCAATAAAAAAGGTAGACCTTGGTTTTAAAATAGATTAGGAGCTCATAAATATTTCCGTCCTTCGATCATTCTTAATTCTCCGTTGTTTACCGTTGTACCTTTTCTTCCATTGATCATGGATATAATTTCCTTTGACAGACGACAGCAAGCGAGTCAACCTTTGTATCACTGCTAGCTGCCCGCAGCGAGGCCATAAAAAAATTCAAGACAATGTACAGTGACGTAGACGATGCAGTCATCAACGCCCGACTCGTAGGATACTGCTCCGAGCAGGTAAATCTGGTAAAAGGTTCAATGTTTTAATTGATATGTCACATTTGTATGGATAAAATACAATTACCTTATTCTATTGTGCAGACTTTCTACCATTCAGCTATTTTTAAACTCTGGTTTTTATAATGTTGAAGACTTCTGGTCCAGATTTCTCCTGATTAAAGAATTAAATATGACAAATCAGTTATTCTTTATTGCGACATTTCATGAACGGCCTAAGCTGACGATCTTGAACAAGAGACATTTGATGTCGTCAAAATGCTTTTTGTACATACCACGTTCAAGTGGCATTTGTTACGACATACGTGTTCCTCGTACAACGTTTGAATAAAAAGGCACTGCTACTTCATATAACGCCATCGTTTTCACTGCTCTGTCAAGAAAAATCAGTACTATTCCGTCGTCGTACAATAAACTTATTTATTTCATACTTTTCAAGAATTGCAATATGAATTTGTGTAACTGACGAACTAAATTATAAAGAAATATCGAGAAAAATTAAATGGACAGGGGCGCTGCGATAGAGCATAGGTCTTTCGGAGATGTAGTTGACGGGGTTATTTGATAATTTCTAATAGCTATGAAGTAGTACCAAACAATGTTAAATAAAAATTATGCTATTCTAGTAACCCCTATCATCTTATTCAGAAGGCCTATCAATAATCCTTAAGAGTCTCTTTAACAAAGTGGGTTCCTACTTCTCTTTTGTTGCCCCTTTCTCAGATAAAGCAAAAGGTAGTTTAGAATCATATTTCGTTGATGTTTTCCAATATTAGCGTTTGATTACGAATTCCTATATATTATTTAATATGAAATAGTAAAAGAAGTATACATACATCAAATTTCTGGAACTGACATTTTTTTTTCTAGAGAAATTTGATGTTTTTCCGATAAATGAAACCAACAGTTCATGAAAACTATTTACCACAAGTCTCTGCTGCCCCCACGGGGATGCCTGTCCCCCGCAGAGGTGGTATATGTATCATTTGTCAAAGTGGAAAGCAATATTTCAAGCTTGACTTCTCGGTACACCTTCATTTATGATTTAAGAGGCAGCAGATTTTGGCGGACCAAGTCCTGGTCCAAGGCAGTGATACGTCGTCAGTGTCCGCTCAGCCGAGAGACGCTCAGATTTCAATCATTTGGTGTTTGTGGCTGAATTTCAACTTAAAGGTTTTGGACCTTTGACACCCAGGTCAAATGACAATAAATAACGTATGATCAGTGGCCACGTGGTTAAAGGTGCAATGCGAAGAAGTCGTCTTGCAGTTTATCAGTCACCTGCGGTCAAACCGGCAAAAGTTTCAGTATAAATCACTCCCACTGCTGACACCAGAAATTATATGTTAAATGATATTTTTTAAAGTACGATCACGAAAATGGCTGATCATTAGCCACCTAAGTGGCCAAATTCGCCACTTCTCCAGCCAGTGTCTCTTTACACATCATTGTTAGAATTCGGGGCACGCTGTATGTCCTCTGAGGGTCGTCTTATGTTCTCGCCAAGTTCTCACCAGCTCACCATACCCGGTACCGTCAAGCCTCGAGATCCACGTAGATTTCACAGCAGTTTATATGGATCTACGTACAGCTAGAGATATAAATGGTGGAGAGCAAATTGATACATAACCAATTGGACATAACAAATGTCAACATTTCAAAATTACCGTGCCTGCATTATGCAAATTTCGGATGCCTGTGACACAGTTGGGAATCTACAACTTTATCTGATAAAGTTAATATAAAAAGGCAAATTGCTGTACTTAATATATTTATCATATGAGCGATTACTCCATAATACATAAATACATGGGTCCAGGGGGCTCCGCGTTTGTGATCAAACCAAATAATGCAAGATGGGCACGAGGCATACGGGTTTTGGACAAAAATGAGCGATTCAACCTCAGCGCAGGCGACAAGTGGTAAAGGTCAAAGCAGAAACATATTAATATATTGAAATACTCCAACCTATCGGCCGAATTAGCAACGGGGCTCTAAATTATAAAATCCATTATTTGACTTCAGACCGGCCATGTTTGGTGATAGGAATATAAATTCGGTCACCCTTGTTTCTCTCTTTACTTTCGTGCTAAAAGAATAACATTTATGCCAGATATATTTATCATTGTCGGATATGTTCTTTACACCAAAAAATATTTGTCCACACAAAAAGGCAAATAGAAATAGAAATATATATTAATGGTTATCCCTCCACACAAAATAAATTCAGTTTTCGAAACATCAATTATACGTTAAAGTGTATGTTTACTCTAACGTGGCATTTAGGTAACAAGAACATAACTTTTCAAAAATAGAGTAAGAAGTGTCCTTTCCTTATTTGTAACTGATTGATGGTTATGACTCCCTTGACAGGCTCACTCCTCTATCGAGAAGGCTGGACTTATTGGCCTGGTGAAGATGAGGCTATTACCAACCGATGACAGACTGAGTCTCAGGGGTGACACTCTCCGGAAAGCTATACAGGCAGACAGGAAGGAAGGACTCATCCCGTTTTACGTGGGTTTTACTCTAATTTTTATGCATTTTTTCGCAGCCAAAGCAGACTTATAGAATTTGTAGGAACGTGTTTCTAATGCAAATACAAATTATTAAATTTATGGCCAAACTAAAGGCTCGTCCACAAAGGGTGCCTATGGGTTTTACGAAGATCCTCTAAGCGTTTTTTTCTTCCTTATAGTAAAATATAGACAGACCAAAGAAGTGTATAATTTACCCATTTTTTTTGGACTTCCAACGTCTTATGGCCAGAGTACATTACTTTCCAATAAACTTTGACAACCTTATGTGCATTGATTGCTTTTTGTAAAGTACTCGAAAAAAATCAAACAAATAATCAGCAAAAGAAAATATATATATATATATATATATATATATATATATTTATTTATTTATATATATATATATATATATATTTATTTATATATATATATATATATATATATATATATATATAAAGAGAGAGAGAGAGACGAGACGGTTGGGTCTTAATACATATAAAAGTCGGTTAACTAGAACCAGTAACATTCAGATATCCGGTCTAATGCTCCGCCGCTGAGCTATCAGAGATCTCCAACATAAATCGGAAAGTAATGGATCGGATTCCTATTCAGAGTGAACCGACTTTTCTGTGTATTCATGTTCCAACTGTCTATATAAAATGAACCATACTGCATGGCTAGAACTTGAAAAAAAAAAGATTTTATTGATGGCGATCCCCTACAACCCATTCTTAAACCTTAATTGATGTTACTCACACAGATGTTGCATGCACCAAACCTCTGTATTAGAATAATTAAAGTTTTGTCTGGAAAGATAAACCTCATAAATTATAAAAATTTGTGAACAATAATAAACAAGGAACAAAGAGTTTCCATCACTCAGAAATACAATTTTATTACTGATCATAATTCCTCTCTTTTCAGTTGTGTGCAACTCTAGGGACAACAGGCGCTTGTGCTTTTGATAAACTGGCCGAACTGGGACCAATCTGTAAGTACATGAATCCGACTATTAAATGTAGAGTGAAAACTCATGACCCGAACAAAACGAATAAAGATACGCAATAGCCAAAACCTTGGTCAATTTTCCGAAATATTTATCGGTAGAGAACTATAAAGTACCTGAAGAGCAAAACATGAATGATGACAATTAACTTCTTTCTTATTTACGTTGTTAACCCGAAAGAAAGCAGCAAATTGTATTTCATTAATTGCTGTACGCCTTACTGCGAGGAGAGAATTAGGAACAGTTAATGTGTTTGGACACTGATATCGCAGGCAATTCAATTTCTGGATGGATATGATTCAAGCATTTTAGTTTGACTGATCTCTGCTAAATCTATATTTTTCCTCTTTCGTCCTTGACCCATCCTTCCGCCAAATTTCATCAAACTCCTTCAAAATATTCGAAGATATGGCTCTGACACACATAACCCGATTAAACTTTTGTTGGGAGCGGTAATAGGCCTAAAACAGGTTTTTAGGAAATACCGTGTAAGGACCGTGCTAAACTCCGTGACAATTACCCGTTGGACTGTATTCGTTTTGAACAAATATACGCCTTAAATGCTTCCGGTACCTCCCTAACCATACCAGAGGAAATACAAGTAACATGAAAGGTCAACACGCGCTAGTGTAAATCCTTTATCCCTTTTCTATGCAGGCGGAAACTCACGCGGGTAAGTCTTCTTGTGGAAGTCAAGGACGCGAATACAGTCTGCTTGTTATCGCCCTATAGCATAAATCATTTTCACAAATCATACTTCATTGCTGCTCTGCTTGTCGACTTTAATGATTATATATATATATATATATATATATATATATATATATATATATATATATATATATATGCCTGAATATATAATTATGGGGGGGGGGTGTTAAATCCCATGCATACAGCTATGCCAATAACACACTACCGTAATTAACATTACGTTCTTGCAAATATTACGAAAATTTTAAATGCATGCATGAATACAGTGAACTGTACCTTACAGATACATGCTCGACATGTTGCTGGGAACGTTTGGGGACGGGGGATTCCTTGTGAAAACACATTACGCGGGGGGTGGGAGTTTCCGCCCACAAAGCACAGTTCAGCTCGTTTTATCCGCTCGAATGGAAAAGGTGCAATAGGAACAAAAATGTTTGTGTATACAGTACAAGCATCAGGTTTCAAACGCTCATCTTCCAAAAGGGAGGAGAAAGCTCTGGGTGTTCCGTACTATTAAGATCTCCTCACCCCTCTGTCTTGGAGGTCTATTAGCAGGCATGACTTCTTAAAATCCGGTTGCCTGATTGGTTTAAATAAATAACAGGAAGAAAAGGTGGAGGAACAGCCTGTCATTGCCAGTTCTGTTCAGTCTGTGACTGGAAGGTTGTCTGTCCTGGCCCCCTCCCTAACGGTCCTCATGTCACCTGCGTGTCCCAAAACAATTAGAGGCCGTACACAGATGTTCTAGTTACAGCCGCCTGCCTCACGACATGGGGCGTTTAAAAAACCATATGTGGAACCGGCTTAAACCAAAAGTTTTCCCATCATCAATATGATAGCCTGTCCACTTTGTCTGGGCATGTGTTTTTCACAGTGTTCCCCCGGAGAAAGAAACCTGTTCTATACTTCAGTTGCACTCAACTACCATTGGTCTTAAAGCTAAGCTATGGAGAAAACTTATGATCGTTTTTATTTGTCCAATCCATGGAAAATAAATATAGTTCATTAAAAAATTTAAACTATGTATAATGCTGAACTTTTGCTCATCCATATAGCATATTTTAAAATTTTAAATAACTTTATATTAACCAAACACAGTGTTAAGAATATATTTGTATATATATATATATATATATATATATATATATATATATATATATATATTGTCATGTAGAGCTTAATATTCTTAATACAACACTACCCAGCTTTACATATAATCATGAATTAACAGAACTCAACATCCATTATCCCTGTCAGCTTCCGTATAAAAACAAGAAGTACAGTAACTGCGGCATCATTATTATTAACATTACTGAACGAACGGCACTGTATTCGTTGTCATAAAATTACAGAATGTTTAATTCTAGGTTGACTGGCAAAACCAGTGCGGAATTATATCACAGACGTGTGACCTTTTAAAGGAATGAATAATTAATCAATTAAGAGTCCCGAAGAATGGTAAACCGCCCTGCCGGGAGGAAAAATTGTTCCTTGTGAATCTTTTCTAGCGACAGTTACGTATTCCAGTAGAAGGTGCAGCTAATAAAACAAGGAAGTTAACAGAGTTTTATCGAAGCCCGGGATGGAGATATTAACCTGATTTGCTTCTGACTTGTAGGTGAAGATGAGGATCTGTGGATGCACATAGACGCGGCATACGCTGGCACTGCCTTCATCTGCCCTGAGTTCCGCCATCTGATGCAAGGTGTCGAGTACGCAAACTCCTTCGCCTTCAACCCGTCCAAATGGATGATGGTTCATTTCGACTGTACCGCTATGTGGTATGTATGAGTTACCCGTGTTCGGGCGAAGCCTTTGTTTTTTTTTTTTTTTGGTTTTTTTTTTTTTGTCTCCACCAAGAGGGTGTCATCCCATTTCGTGAGTGTGTTTGTTCACAATATAACTCACGCAGTCATATAAATTTCAGGGCATTTCGATGATTCTTCAATGAAGAACCTGCACTTGTAGAGTAACCAAGTACGAATAAACCCGGGATTATGGGCCGAATAAGTGCATGCAAACATAATTTTGGAAGCATTTCACTCTAGGAACTCCCACATGGCACAGGCTTGCATTCCTTGAATGCATGCTAGTGATGCTACACTCCATACGGTGTTTCTACCTAGCTTTCATGTCAACTGGGGGTCATTTGAGATTGTGTAAGCCAATCTTTTCTCACTGCGTTGACAACCTTCTCACTGCGTTGACAACGCTCTTAAATCTTACAACTTTAGTGAAATTCAACATAAAAAATCACTCATAGCTACCAAGAGCTGTTTTTATACTACGCACGCAGTGGTTATACGCTGCATGTATTCTCCTTTCGGTCCACCACACCTTCGTTTAGCCAGGTTTGATTGGTTTTACCACAAGGTGAATACTCTTAAAATACATAATTCTAAGTATACCACATTCACATGAAGATTGTTTATCGCGTGCTCGGTTATATATTGTAATCAGCAGTTACGCCCTTGAGTCGTTCTACGTCGCTGTGCATCCAACTCAAAATTTTAAACGCCCGATAGCGTCTGATTATATTCTTGGCTCTGCACCAACCGCCTGTGGTAAAACCCAGCCAACCTTTCTAATGCAGGCAGCGCATGGTATACAAGCAAAAATACAATCTAGTGTATAACTAATGCGTATAGAGCGTAAATTCATACAGGAATTTCTTCCGTTCAAATACAGCTCCGAACTACCAAGATAGATTCGAACGAAATCCGGTGTAGGTCCTATCATGCCTTGGGAGTTTTTTATGTCAATTCAAAAACAAATGGAAACCATAGCGATTGGCCTTAATCTCAAGTCTTAGTTCTAGAATATTCCAAGAAAGAACATTAAAAGACCGGGGCACTGTAAAAAATAACTATAAAATTTACGATTAAAACACAGTAATCATTTTCAAGAATACATATTATTTGTGCCAGGCCATTTCTTTTTAATTTTCCCTTTTATTTAAAACCAATCAGGGGTCGGATTTTTAGTTCGTACTCATATAATTCTTAATTAATTGTTGTATCCGTTTTATCAAGCATTTTTGTAATCACTCTTTGGGCATACGTTTCATAGATTTGAGACTTTGAAGCACAAGGAGTTGATAACTATGACAGCATTACGTTGTTTGTGCTTATTTAAATATGATCTATGATTAATCTTGTTTTCGGAAGTCACGCGGTACAGCCACTTGGTGGCCTGCGCGCTATGTTCATATTTTGCACCACGGATCTCGCCCGATGTAAGCTTTTTTACCAGTTATGTACAGAAGTAAGCGATCATATTTACGAAATACATATTGGCAGATACCATATTATTTTGAGGGAGAAAGCATTATATTTCGCGTTTATTTAACGTGGCTGGTGAATAGGTACCTTTGGAATAAAACTAAAGAATTCGGGGATTCGCTCAGCAGATGAAAGCCTCTGGTCAAAGACTTGTGGGGAAGAATAGCCTTATTCCTATATGACTGTCTCAGACCTCAATTGGTTATGAATGTCGGAGATAAAATTAAGGCACGTAACCCCCCTATCCCCGCATTCGTGTTTTAAACAGATGTCCTGTAGAGACATGACATGCAGATGTAGCCACGAAAGCACTCTCGGCACGCCATCCTTAAAGCTTTGTTGAATTCATTTTGAAGCCAGCTATTCACCTCCCTTATCTATATAATCTTTGTGATTTCTAGGTTACTCTACGTAATTTCCGTCAAGAGTTGTAATAGCACCTTAGTGACGGATGTGTGAGCTGTGTAGCTGCAAGACGTTAGTAATCATAGCAATATTGACAAAGGGAAAGAAAAAAATAACATATAAGGTGATTGCTTGCATATGTTTCGAAGCTGAAAGTCACTTATAAAAATAGAAATATCCTTTTGAAAGTTGCAAAATATCCTTTGCAAAACTCTTCATTGCAGCCAGGATGTTTTATTTATGCCCCCCCCCCCCCAGATATAAAAATGTGGATATAAACAAAATGAGCCTTCTGTAAGCAGCGGGATCGTGGTTTCCTTGCCTAATTTTATAAAAGGGTCAGGGGATTATCTTTCGTAAACACACATGAGATACCGGAATCGCCCCTTTAAAGACACGGCGCCTTACGCACAAATACCACAGTACATGGATGGCTTTGAACGTGTATTTCGCTTCCTTTATTTGCTGTCAACGTAAGCTTCACTTGCCTACCGTTAGATAGGAGATTACACTTATATATGATCCCCCTCTTTTTTTATCTTTTAAGCATTGAAATACATAATTCCAAAAAGACATACGTACACCACATAGAATAAACATCATTTCTCACAGTCTAATATTTCGCATATCAAAATTTGCAATTTGGATGTAGAAACTAATATTGAAAACTGGAAGCCGAGTTTGGAGGTCAGGCAACACGATTTATGCAACAACAAACTCACAACTAGAAAACTGACACGTCAGGAAGGGCCTCGCAAAAGATGCAGTCATTATAAATTGAAGTACTGTGAATTTGGTGTACTTTGGAAGCATGAGCTGATAGAGTGATATTTGAAAATTAAAGAACCTGTAAAGAACAGTTGACATATATAAACTGGAAGAAAAGATATGGTAAATAGAAAATGTTCAAAGCTATCAAAATAATGATATAAAAGAACCGCAAGCATTTTTGGTTTCTGTATTTGTGTATTACCTGTGCCAATTATTCTTGGTTGAAATTCTTGGCTGGGCTGTGTCAAATATTTTTCCAGTATTTGTATGTTGAATTGGCCTTATTATATGTGAGGCTTTAGTCTGTACATGAACCTTGTAGTAATAGTGAGAGTCAGCTGCTGGTTAGTAGTGATAAAATGGTTATTCTCTTGAACTGAGATTCAGCTGTTCTTGGGCTTGGGTCTACAGATGCGCTGTGTTGTGTTGAATTGCTACATATGAGTTTCGGGACCTTATATGATCAGTTTAAAAGCTTTCCTTTGAAAATATACATATAATTACTGGCTGATGCTAGTGAAATTCTAGGCACGTCAAGCCATATGAGCTACAGACTGCTAACACACAAGAGATACACACGCACACGTAAGGACCCGAAACATAATAATCTGCATAATCCTTTATGCTGATCATAAAGATATGAACAGAAGTGCTCATTTGTCTTCTGGTATTTCCTGTTCTGAAAACGATGACGGAAATGTTAAAATAATTCAGCTTTTCCCTCAGCTTTGATTAAAATAGCACACCGCATGTGTCTGTTTAATTTCTCAACCTCGCCTGTCATCTTTCGTAGTCATCCATAGTATTTCCATTATCCAAATGACTAATCTACAGCAAGCGCTAATGAAGCATCTGAGTTGCGATAACAAGGGTTCCATTATCAATTTGTCAGTGTGAATTCGTCGTTAACGAGAGAGATATTGATTGCGAAATCTTTTCTTGAAATGGTCATTTAATCATAATTTGATTTAAATATAAAAAGACATCAGTAAAAAAGTATGTGCGTTGTGTGGATGTTTGAACATTAAAGCAAGACGTAGCAAATTCAAAGGATATGTGATGGGTTAGAATTAATTTTAATAACATAACATAATAACTATTTTAACGCTCATTTTTTCTCTTTGTATATTTAGGGTAAAGAACAGTGGCGCCCTCCACCGCACATTTAATGTGCAGCCTCTCTACCTGCGTCACGAAAACACCGGTAAGTGAAAATAATCAGAAAAACTTAGCAGTCTCGAAAATATAATGAGTCCTGATATTCAGTTTGAATATTAACCCTGTATTTTATTATTTTTTCATGTATACTGACATCCACCATTTTTCCTTATTAAGCGTATTTTTTTCCTGTTAACGACAACAATCAGGACACTTTAGGCCTTTAACGTCCAACCGAATAAAAAAGACCATTTACTTTACCAATACATATAATTATTTAATTGTTAAGTTGTTTATTAAATATTGTGGTTGATCTAAAATTTAATGTTTCCCTTCACTACCAATAGCCAATATTGAAATATTACACATGCATATTTAGAATATTAACTGTGCAATATTACACTGCTATGTGGGAATATTATTTGGCACCATTGTTTCGAAAGTCCCTGTGCCCAGTTCAAGTGTCGTTTATGACTTAAACTATTTATATCTTTATTCATTTATTTATCTTAGTTTATACAATGTTAATTATTATTATGATGTTTTATTGATAAGGTCAGTATCGAGAAATCTACAACAGTGTATTGACTGTATGTCTCTTCAAGTAAGAATGTAGATATTATTAGAAAGACTGAATTAAAAATTGAGAAATTTATAGGCATACATCCAAACACATTTTGGTTATCACTTCTGAAAATCTTAACTTGAATGGCGATTATTAGAACTGCTGAACTGTTGAATATACTTCCAGGACTAAAGTGTCTATAAAAATGTGTAGACCATTTTGGACTACCATTCACATTTTAATAATGTAAATGGTCATTTATGTGTATGAGAGACTCATTCTAAAATTGATTTTATAACATTTATAAACTCTTCTTGTCTGCTGGCACAGGAGCTGCTATTGATTACATGGTGAGTTGAATTTTCCACACACACTGGTTCAGAGATAACACTTAATAAATCAAAGGGACTTAAATGCCCGCATAATCATCTTCGAATCATTCGAATCAGGTAATTATAATAAATGGTTTGGCAAAGTGTCGTCAAACACTTTTCTAGTAAATATGTTTGTTGATATTTCATCAATGTCGATTGAATGTTTACTGGTTCCGTTAATTTAAGGCGCTTATTTTAAACCGTAAACTATATAAGGCGACGGAAATACTATTTACACGTTCATTATTGAAAAGTGCAACATTTATTATCTCAACAAGTATAACTGGCGACCAGGCAATTGAATATAATCTTTTTTTACGTTATGGGATAGTCCCACAAATATTATCTCAACCAGAATCATTGGCAGCTAGACAACTGGATAGAGTCCAATTTTATGTCATGCTGCAATTTTATGATAAAGAATATGTTTCCAGTAAAGTGAATGTCATAAAGAAGACTTGTATAAATAAAGAACTTTTTTTCCCGTTTCTTTCTCAGCACTGGCAGATTCCACTCAGCAAGCGGTTCCGGGCCCTCAAACTCTGGTTCACAATTCGATCTTTCGGAATTAAGGGTCTACAGAGTCACATCAGGGAAGTACGTTAATTTATACTCAAGTAAATTGCACAAATACATTATCAAATATCCTTAGAATTCATGTCAAAGCCACTCTGTCAAATTACTGTCCAATACACAACTGGCATTAGCCACGCTTACGATATAACGAATAAAAATAATGATAGGAGCCGAGCCTATGATAAAAGCTGGCTGTACGAGCACGTTGCGAGTCCTCTCAACTGATTTAATATGAAGCGACAGCTGATAGGCAAAAACTAATATTCTTAGATATTTCGGTGTCAAAAATGTTGGAATTATTCTAAGCAAGACCTACATCAAGAATTCGTCACGTGGTCTACTCTATCTGCATATAAAACGTGATAATAAAAATACCCTGATGAATTAAATTCAACTCATCGGCCATCTTACTTCACGTCATCACTTCTTTATACTAATTAACAGAAGTATATGTTAGAATTAACGGATAATACATAGATGGTGATTTGGCTAGGATCGAGCTATCCATTTGCGTTGACAAAAGAAAGACGATTTACTTATTATTTACATACACATGAAGATATATAAAGATATAAACTAGAATTATCACAGTGCTCTGAAATGCGCATTTTTTTGCATTCAAAAATAAAGGTGGCATCCAAAATATTTCTAATATCATAAAATTATACGGTAGGGTATCGGAAATTTATTTATATAGATTCTGCCTCTGTATTCCAATATCAGAAAAGGAAAATAATCAGCCTATTCCTTTCCGTAAACAAAATAAAATCTTCAGATCTGCAGGATATACCCGTATTATCACCCACACTGGATTGCGCTCAGCAAAACGAAATTCAGTTTGACTGAAACGCCCAGGACTAACAATGCCATTGCTGATACTGTTGGCCCTGTTACATTTACAGAATAGATTTAATACATTTCAGATAAAGCGTATTACAAATCGTACTCGTTCCTACACAGAGCTCTTGACGTAATGTAACACAATTTGTTTTTGAAGACGTCTCCTTTATCGATCGTTACTAAATAATAAACTTGGACATCAGGTCATGGAGTTTGACCTCAGGTTAAGTTAGGAACGTATTCTGTTAAACCTTTGTGCTCAATATGTTGTTGAATTCAGGATGTAAAAATAGAAAATGTGGTATGATCTGAAGGTTTAGGCAGCCGGTTCAGGATTTTTATGCATTTTTACTATGATATTTTTGCTGCAATAACATTGTGCTGATCTTAAGCCAAGTAACGGTCTAAAATACCATTGATACAATTGAGACGTCATAATGCTTACCTGAGTGACGTACAAATGACACTGGGCTAAAATCACTTGCATGACTTTAGTCGCCTTTTAGTTAGACATCCCTTCAACCTTAAAATGAAGTAATAATTATTTACCGCAAATTACATAAATTGCTTGTCAGCACCATGTTATGGAAATGTTTGAAACACAGCTGTTCTCATGTTAAAAAACAACTAATGATTCGGGTCAAAATCGAATTCATAGGAGCATAAATAATCAACATATAATGGTGGTTAATAAGATGGTTTGAAAAAAAAATAAATTGCATGACCTCATAACAGCTTTAATTAACATTAGTGGTGTGCCAATTGATCCATTATTTTGATGATTGCAGAAGCGGTCTAGGGGGAGGGTCCAGGGGGTCGGGACCGCCCCCCCCCCCCCCCCCTTTATCAGCCGCAACTTTTTTTGAGGGTTTCAGAACAAATCTGTGCCCTGGAAACCTCCCCCTTTAGGGCTCCCTTTTTTAGACTTTTTCATAAGTCGTCCGGGGTTGGACCCTACTTTTCCTAAATCCGCCGAAAATATATAATCGATTTTATTATAATTATATAAATCATTATCGATTAAATCGATTGCATTTTTGCATAATCTGTCATAAACGATCTTGTATACACATGAAAGAAGTCAATATCATTCGGAGAAAATTTTCTTATACCATCAGAGATATTAGACGGTACACAAAACAGCAAACACTATTTAAACTTGTGCAACGAATAAATGTCAACAACACGGCCATAACGTGACCTTGACTTTGCAGCGAAAAGTAAAAGTTATACTTAATTTTCTCGGTCAATATTAAAGTAATATAAAAAGGTACTTATTAATAATTAATTAATAATCAATGGTCGTTTTCTATCTTTCAATAATCGAATATGATTTTACAACCGATTCCTCCCAATTATTAACATGTTAAGTGTTTCATCGGCAGCCATTTTGCGCAGGAGTAACAGTAAAACTGCAATCAGCTGATTCAGATTATGTCTAGCCTATGTCAGAATCGTTAACTAAATCAATGGTCTCCAACTCTGTCAGGTGTAATTTGAAGATTTCGGAAGCCACGTCAGAATTTTTATGAATTGCTAGTATAACATATATTCATTAGAATAAGTTACTTCAAATTACCGTAATCTTTATTTATCAAAATACATAAACTGCTTAGCAGTGCCATCTAACGGTCATGTTTGTTATTATACTGTTTTAAGACTTTCTTGCTTTAATGAAACCATTACTTAAGTCCCAATGAAAATTATAGCATCACACATTTTGCAATCGTTCGCTTTTGGTAAAATTCTGTTACTATTTTTACCTCAATGGATTATATGCATGTATATACCGGTTTAAAAGCACCGTAAGTAATACTTAATTCGAATTAAACAGTCGCCTATAATTGTATGCTTGGTCTTGTAGGGAGTTCGCCTGATTGTATGCTTGGTCTTGTAGGGAGTTCGCCTGGCCAAGTTGTTTGAAGAGATGGTTAACGCCGACGATAGATTCGAGGTTGCAGCAGAGCGCCACCTAGGGATGGTCGTGTTCAGACTCAAGGTCAGTGGAGTTCATTCAGTGCAATGTTATCCTAATGACGGAGGGAGAGGGGTGATACGAGGGAGAGGGGGTATTCTAATAATTCTGAATCTTTGGTAGATAATTTAAGAACGGAGGTAAAACTTATCAAACGAATTATTCTGAAATTTGATGTCTTTCACACATATTAACAAGACATATTAATTCTGGGCATCGCTAATAATGTTCCCTTACGTTCAGGAAATGACAACATTAACCCTCCTCATTAATGGAATGTCCCCTTTCCTCTGTTTGGTAGGTCTATTTTTATTTTGAAAAATGGCTGCCTAGAAAATCTCTACATGTTTCCAGTGCTTTTGGATTCCGCTGTAGAAATTGGGTAATAAGTTCATCAAATAGTATGGTCAACACGTACAGTTACACATATTTCAAGTGTACACTGTACAACTTCTAACTGGGAAAATTCGTGTCATTGCTCACACGCTATAGTATCCCTCGAACTCCGTGCCAAATTACGTAACACAAGTACTTAATTGAGAACTGCCACGTCTAAACAAAATACACAATACCTCCAGACAACCATGCGGTGCCGAACTAGTAAAATCGCTGGTCTTCCATCAATATCCATCTTCCATCAAAACCGGAAAGTGTGGCGAACGTTAACAGGTCTAGGTAAAATGTTTGTACTACATCCCCCTCAACTCGGCATAATAGACTGGAAAATCTTAAAGGTGCCAATTAACCTATATTTTGAATAAGAATTTATGTGATTTCTGACTTTCTCTGTGTATATATTAATGGTCTTAGGGTATTTTTATGTGAAAGTTCTAATAGCGCTTTCCAAAGGATGTATGAACTTGTTTATCAACAACATGTTTTTTAACACAGCAATATTGACAAACGGGAAAATACATATAACTTAAGGTAGTGGGTTGCATATATACGGAGGCAGAAAGATGGCTTGTTGCAAAACGCCGTTTGCAAAGCTCTGGCTTATCTGAATGCCACCAGATGCCTTTGATGAATTTGTTTTGTTTATTTTGACGGGCCCGCACAAACTATAAACACGTTAATGTAAACAAAACAAGCAGCCTGTGTGCGATGATATCCATGTTTTTCTTGCCTATTTTATAAAAGTTCATTGATTACCTTTAGTTTATACAGGTTAGATAGGTGATTAGACCTCTTTAAGGGGCAGGGTCGTTCCTATGAAGTGCCCTTCATGATTTTCCTTATTACTTTTTTCCTTTTTCCTCATTCCTATGCCCCCATCCTACAACCCACACTTCTTGTGTCAAAGTCATGAGCTACACATCCTATTTATTTAAGATACACTATTACCAACCATGATAGTAAAACTTGGCTGTATGGGAAATGCCAAAGCTTTCCTGTTGAATCCTCAGTTTTCAACACAATACGAAAGCATATTTTCCTTATAGGAGCATATTTAGATATATGACATTTACTAACAAAAGATGATCCCTCAAATCTGAGCTAATGAGATACAGACTGTTCGTTTTGTTTTATATCCACATGTTTAAAAAATGTGGGGGACCCGCCAAAATAATTAAAAACATTCAACTAGGGCATTACGCGGCAACTTACACGATCTAGAGTTTGGAAAATGACCTTTTGCAGTGAGTGACCTTTCAGCTTCTAAACATATGCAACCAATCACTTTCAGTTAGATGGGGTTTTTCTTATTTGTCAACATGGGTGCATGTACCTTGATTACTAACAGTTTGTCATACAGCCATCACAGAGGAGTATAAGAACGTCTCTTAGCTAGAAATAACCTACAGAGAATTAATATTTACGCGGAGTAAAAATAAAATCACATGAATTCTGTAGATAACGCAGGTGAATAGCCAGCTTTAAGTTATAGTGGAAAGGTTATAAAACAGTGTAGACAAGTAGACTTTCATAAAACCCTTACAGAGCATGAAAAGAAAGGTATATATTTTTTTATGATTATTCTAAGTTGAAGTTGAGAAAAAAGAATTTTGATAATATCATTTATATATGACTGTTGTAGGGCGACAATGATTTGACCGAAGCTCTGTTGAAGAAACTCAACTCTTCCGGCAAGCTTCATATGGTACCGGCATCTTTCAAAGGAAAGTACGTGATCCGCTTCACCGTGACGTCACAGTACACGAAACTTCAAGATATCCAGCGGGATTGGGCGATAATCCAGGATACAGCCAAGCGAATATTGATGGATTTTGGTGTGGAAGAGGTAGAGGAAATAGTGGTGGTTCAAGAACCGGAAGTGCCTCCAAAAGAAACCATATCCACAATGGGATTACTCCGCCGAGAGGGCCTGAAGCGCAAAGAATTCGGTATGAGTTTGATTCTGAGCAATGTTCCTCGCTCACCAAAGTTCATAAACGGCAGCTTTGCCGCGTTGTTCGACTCAAATGATGTTCTAACAGAATATGCTAAACATCTAACTCGCCACAGCATCGATTTGAACGAGCGACCGATACGTTTGTCGCCCCGTCGTCGCCTGAAAGACCAAAGCAAGCAGTATAGCTTTGATGCCGGCGTGTCCCTATCAAAGCGACCTGAACATGGAATCAAACAGCAAGGATCCCTGGATTCAAAAATCGAAGAAATATTTGACTCGTCTTTCGAATCGGACGTGCACGAAAACGGGTCATCCACCGAAACCAGTAGCCGAGAAGTCAATGGTCAAGATAGCAACGGTGTGCCCATATCTAAACTGAGGGTGAGTGAGGAGGGGTCGACAACACCTCGCGTCTACGTGGTTGGGTCTGAAGTGGGGAGGTCTGGTCAGAACGGTGGGCCAACTAGTAATGGTGTGCATGCCCTGGTCTGCAAGCACTGTGGCATGTCGGTAGAGGACTGACGGTGAAGAAACACCAGTCACAGCTAGGTGTACAGCAAAATCTGGCAAAATAAGAAATAAACAACGCAAATAAAGGTTGTGAAACCTGTGCAAATACAGGCCCGTCAATTACGTCAACTAAATGATTAGTTATACGTACGTAAATCCACAGAACTACAGCAGGACTTCAATACACTGTCCGTGCCGTCTCACTGTATATAGCCTTATACAACCTGTGTATGATACTGTTATGATATTATAAACATATACCTCCGGCAAGTAGGGCCAACAAATATTAATAGTCTACAAAGAATCAGTTTTAGAATATCTTTCTTAATTTGACCCATATTTATTATTTTTGACGCAATGTGTGTGTCAGTTTAATTAACGAAATATCAGCGCATGCCAACTTGTTCAGCATTTATTTATGTTTGGTGATTGTCGGCCACATTGTCTTATAATTTGTACTGTTGCCCGGTGGCCTCCGCGTTTGAATCAGGGTTTGCTGTAGAGCATAGCGTTTGTTGTACACTGATATGTACACTGGTTGTGATATATAAAATTAGATAATTTAGGTACGTGAAAGTTGATTTAAATAGATTAAGTGGGCCTGAGTAATACGGAACTGGTCTCTTTGAGTCTCCAGAACAGGCTATATGGCCAATTCCTAAAATAATTTTATTGCCATTTACTTTCATTCGCCTTGACCCGAGAACCTGCATATTGTCCTTGTCACAGAGAAATGAATATTGTAAGATTCTCTGATTGATAAAAATATTGAGAGAGCTCGTACATAAACACAGACTATATGGTAACTCAGTATATCCATTACACGGATACAATGTTTGGTATGAACATTTTACTACAAAAGTATATTTACAAAGGGATTATATCAAATGTGTTTTGGGTGTTGTATAAACTCATTTGGTTTTAGGGAGAAGCATATATAAAACTCGAAACACACACGTGAAATTAAATATTCAACAGGAGTTATTGACATTCACTACAGTGAAATCACGGCCTTTTTTTACGTCTCCCTTGTTAAGAAGTATTTCGAAGTGAGATGAATTTGTGTAGACGCCGGCATTTCTGATGAAATTGTTATAAATGCCCGTGGGAGTTGATTATTTATGTATATGTATATGTAATTGTTACATTTCCTTTGTAGGGAACGGGTGGAATCCGGCGGTAAGGAACAAAACACTTTAGCATCATTTAAAAAAATGGGTTGCCCGAATTCAAATCTCTCTCTCTCTCTCTCTCTCTCTCTCTCTCTCTCTCTCAAAGATCTTCATGTCACGTGACTCGCCCCTCTGATATTATGGCATGGGGATATTCTCAAATATTTAGTTGTCAGGCCAATTCTGAAAATGCCCTATCTTGCATGGGGGCACATCTTTAAACAATTCTATCCTAAAGAGGTTATTCAGTTATGTTGAAGTGGGTGTGTTCACTTATCGACACCATGTATATCATACCGTGTTTACCTTTTTTTTCGTTGGTTGGTGTTTTTTCTTTTTGTCACTAGGTGGAGGTAGGCTACTATTTATTCAGAAAGACTATCTTTGATTACTACAAACCTTGTCTTAAAAGTAAAAAAAAGTTTTACGATATAACTCCCTAAGCGGGACTGCTTCCATTACAACAATTAAAATCTTGTGCATTTCATATACGTGAATTAATTAACATATATTTATAATGTACGGATAGCTTCGCCAGGAAGTATTATGTCCATATATTGGTTTATTATTTGTTTGTCTCTTTATTTGGTTGGTTAGGTGTTTTTTTTTCTGACGTATTTTTTTAGTATTTAGGACAGCATTTGTCCTGGTGCACAGGGCTCACCTGTGGTCCAACCTTCCAGTAGGTGTACCGTGACGCCCACTTTTGGCTTGTATTCATATTCATGAACCCAAAAAAAATCAGGATCCGAGCGGTTGTATATATGCAGTCCATGACTGCTTTCTAGTTTGTCCATGATATTATATACATATATCATATATATGTATGAACGTGTATGTCTGTTTTCTTATCCTTTCATTGCCTAACTACCTCTCTCCGAGGACTGGACATATGCTGTCCATAAGTTAGTAATAATGGTTGCGGATTTATGAACTCTTTCTATTTAAGATTAAAAATATGAGCGGAAGCAAGTCTACCAGAGTTGTTACATCCTATTGAAAAAATTCAGATGTAATTATGACTAGCTGCCCTGGATCAGCCATATTGCTGACACATGCTACCAGTGTCACAGATTAAATTTTTCGTTACTGAAGAAAAAACGATTTCGGCAATAACTGCAATATAGAAAACTTTCTTTTTCAGTTGAGATGTGTAAGGCATCGTATTTTTTTTTTTTTTTTTTATCTTGTTCTCATGGGTGCAGGTTTAATGTTTGACACCGTGCCCCTATCGCCACCTTGCGTCGAAAAATGTAATTATACATTTGGTCATAGTCAATGTTATTCCAAAGAACAAATAGTCGGACCATTCTCCACCAGAGGTCACTATGTAAAATTGTATCTCGATTAATGTTCATATCATATGTTCTTCAAAGAAATTACCAGATAACTTCTTTCAATTTCTTTTTCCAAACTATTCCACCTTTGTCATTATAGGGGCACGCTAGACGTTGACAGGAGAAAGGTAAAATAAAATCCCGCTGACAGGCCGAAAAGTAAATAAAAAAAATATTTCGACTCAAATAGGGTGACCCGGGGTTAAGGAAAGTAGTCCATGCAGGGACGTCTACAAACGTTTTTTTTTCGGTGCGTGGTAATGTGACCTTTGGTTGAAAATATTGGTCAGACTGTGTCTTACCGCAAAGACTCTTTCCCTGTAGTTTCTCAAATATGCGTATGATCTGGAACTGCGTTTTACTTTGAAAATAATTAGAACTTGGGATAGGGACCTTTGTGAATATGATTTTTTTTTATTAGCAGATGGTACTATATGTAAAAGCATGCATGTCTACTTTTAAGTTTAACTATGGTAAAACGTGAATGATACAACAGGTTTGCTGCACACAAAGGGCACTATTTTTTTTTTTTTTTTTTTTTTTTTTTTCTTCTCCTTCTTCTTCTTCTTCCTCAGGTGATGGAACACGCATGCTGGATACTGATGCTGTTAAAATTCTATTGAGAAGTAACTTGTAACCAAACAGATTTTAGGTGGTTTATGGTATCGTAGAATCAGAATCGTAAAATATGTAAAAAGATACACTTTTACCTTTGATACTACATAGTGCAATTATCTTGGCTGAGAGATGTTTATCACGGATTGATTTATTTCACAGAGAGTGAAAATGAAGTGGTGACGCCAATACCTATTTTGTTTTCTGAACCGCCGCCATAGTCCAATTATTTTCAGCTATACGTGTGATATTTCAACAAGCCAACGACAGAGTGTGCCAAGCTGAATTGACTTTATGTATATAATTACAAACATGTGTTGTATACACAAGTGTGACAATATTTAATAAATATTAGTAACTGTTTTAGTGGTGGTGGTTTTTGTTTCTCTGTACGACGACTGCAATTCTTTCCTTATTTTTAGTATACAGTTATATATACAGTCATTAGATTTGGGTACTCAGTGCTCCCTTGTAAGATATTTGTAAGAGAAAATTTTCTCTTGCCTTGGAATCGTTGGCAGTTTATTTCCCATTTTGCATAATAATCATATTAGATGGAACCATGGAGACAACACGTAACATATTATACTTTAATCATTTCTTTTTCAGCAAATTCAGTAAATTTAGCTAACGTTCACGTATATCTGTTCGCCCACATTCGTTTTCTTCCACAAACTCAGACAGCAGTGTTACATGATATAGGCACATTGGCATAAAGAATGCTTATCTCCTAAACGGGAACCGAAACCTCAATTGCATTATTGGAATATGTGTATATAATATATATATAATATATATATATATGTATATATATATATATATATATAAAATACATTAACAAACTAGAGGTATATATATATATATATATAAATAGTACATATAATAGTATTTATAATAGTTGAAGATGAAATAGGTTCCAGCTAATGACCTTGCTTGATGGTCTTGTTATAATAATTATTTTATAATATTTGATTATCACAATTATATTTGTAGCGTTGCGTAGACTTTATAAATGACAATAGCTGTATATAGTATATATAGGACTTTATTTAAAAATGCAGATATATATGGTATCTTGTTTAAAAACCCTTGCCGCGCAGAAAACTTTTTATCTTTTAAGAATTTTAGGACATTGCTATACAGTTGTATCTCAGTCAAGCCGTGCTTCTGATCCAATTTATTTACTTAATACATTTTAAACGCGATTAACTTGTCCATGATATCCTCTCTTAATCTGCCATCAGCCGCTAAACCACAACGTTTCGGTAGAACCTCCAAGACTTGCTCAAGTTAATGGATGGGATTTCTGAATCCGTATGCGGATTGTTGAACCAAATATTTCCCATCAAGGGGGAGGTGGGTCTACATTGGTCCCATTTTTAATTATCTTCCTTGGTCCTCCTGGGTTGGAATCCTACTTTTCCTAAATCTTTCATGTATCCGCAACTGAACTCCACAAGTGTGGGACTTTTGCAGGATTTCCCCATGTGGATCGCGGACGCCACATGCAGTAAGTCAGTTGCCCGTATATGCGCCCGTGTCTTCGGAAAAGATAAAGGAGCTGCCACGGCCTAAAAAGCTGCTTAAAACAAGATGCGGCCCGGAAGCCCACTCTAAGTCTAACTAAAGTGTGGCCAAGCTGGTGTGATGTGATATCAGTCTGCTTTAAGCCTTGCCTCGCCAGTATAAATGTTTAAACTGAATATTGAATTAAAACATGATACTAAAATTTAAGAAATTATGATTAATAGTGTATGCGTTTACCACAATAAATGGGTTATCGACATGCGGGGACCCGCGTTTATCGAAAAGGGCTCCCCACATTTTCAAAACTCCGTATGAATGAAAATCAGCTTAAAAACAAACCAAAAAAAAAAAAAAATACCTGGAATCCTGATGATTTATTCATTATATATCAATCATACAATTTATTATATATCAATCTTCAAATTCAATTAAACTGTCGCACCAAAGAGCTAAGGAACTATCCTATATTAAAAGTTAAAAACTAAATAATAACCTGCATGACTCGACCCATAATGAGGTAGATGTCCAATATTATTTGGGCCCTGAGCGGTACCGATTCCCACGGTATGGACAAATCAAATTTGAGCCTAAACGGACTATTATGTTATTCTGATAGCTTTCTGTGACGAGATGAATTGGTCTTTTCTGCTCATCCTGAAGAAAAACATTCAAGCTTTCATATATATATCGTGGTCAACTCTCTCTTAGTACAAGGAAAATTATACCAAAAAAAATGAAAATAAAATTCTTAGGACATGTATACCTATCAACATTTTTTTTCCAGAGACGATGCTTACGTGAAAATGATAATGTTCTTACGTATAAAAGTAATATATATTATTAAATATTATTACTGAGTTAATTCTCTAACTGGATATGACAAATACTTTTAAATATCATTCCTCATTTATCGTGGCTACTTGACCTGTTCTTTGTTATGAACTAGAGATAAAAGAAAAAAAATGATGTGAAATGCAATGATATAAATGGCTGCCTTCGAGTCAACGCATTGATTATTTGATGATTATCATATTCCTGTCGCAAAATATTTCAATAAAAAATTCAGATATTCTACTTCATTCAGTTCATTCTACCAGTCTGGCTAAACAATAAAAACCTTTAAACACCGAATTAAAGGCTTTGAGACCTCGATTTTTATGCTGATTTTTCTTATTCACTAAAAACTGAAATGAAATACGATAGAGATTTTTAACTCCCTTTTATTAAAAGTTAAACCATACTTTTAAGTGTTTTTCTTTAAGATTTCCATTGCCATGGCAACAAAACATTCAAATTCTTTCTGAATCACCCAGTCATCAATTTGACATGCAGCAATTATGTCTACAGCTGTCATATATTATTCCAAGCTAAAGGTATTCTAATAAATAGCAACCGTTATAGCACATAGACGTTCGACTCGTTTAATAGTATGGCCCTCGTGTCTGAACCTGAACAAAGTCTGGGTCATCACCCATTCAACCTTTGACACCATTCGATTAAACAACGCAATAAAATATCAGTCATGAATATTCATGAATATATTTAAACCCCCACTATATACATTCGCGATTACACTGACAAGTATATAAGTGATATGAGTAAACAAAACTTTTTTTCGGGGTTCGGTGTCTTTAAACATTATGTGTTCAGCAGTGTGTATAGGTGGAAATATTGCAGAAACGCAATAGTTTTACAGTATTTCCCCTAAAATTAATAATAAATAATAAAGTATTTTATTCATTTCTCAGGATGCAGCCATGATTTTAAAGGAGATATCTGCATGGTCAGAAGCGGTGGTTCCAGCGGAAGTGTAATTTGCGCATATCCCATGTTGACGGAATGCAACCCGTTGTTACAAATATAGTTCAATGAGATAAGTCTGAGAAAGATTGATTGGAAGATGTTCTTTGAATATGTTGTTAAAATGTTGGAACTATAGATTTATTAACGGAAAATGAAAACTAAAATATATATACAGTGAAACCTCGTTGTGTCGAACTCGCTTAAGTCGAACACCCCGCTTATGAAGTTACACACTCGATATTCCCGACAACTCTAATTAAATTATTACCAAATAAAACCCGCTTGTGTCGAACTCCGGATGTGTCGAAATTTTCTGAGGGTCCCTTCGACTTCGACACAACGAGGTTTCACCACTGTATATATATATATATATATGTTAGTATATATATATGTGTGTTAGTTTGTGTGTGCTCTGAAAGCATGAGAAAGAATCTGTTCACAAAACATATATTATTTGGAATAATATAAACATAACAGCTTTTTTTGTTTTTGTTTTTTTTCTGTGTTTTTTTTTTCGGAGGGGGGGGGGTTATAAATGTTCAGAGTAATATCAATATTGTACGCTATTGGACAGACCAAAGGGCCAAGAAAGTTGTTTACCTTGTGTATATAAAACAAATGAGTCATATTAAACAGAGTTAAATCTGAGAGATAAGTGCGTATATATGGAGGAAGACTATATCATATACCCATATATTTATATATATATATATATATATATATATATATATATATATATATATATATATATATATATATATATATATATATGCAACACCACACGAGGGACAAAAATGATCAGGATTATTAAATAATATTATTGATGTATTCTATCTGATAAATTATTAATAATATTATTATAAATCGATCGAAAATGTAACAATATATTGTCAAACATTAATTATAGGCTAGATAGATTAATTTTGATGGGACGGAATCCGATAACGTCCAGATATCGGCGGTACTCGCGGTGATTCACGGTGCAATCTCATGCAAAATCGTTTAACCTAAGCTTGCCCCCCCCCCTTGGGTTTGGCACTGATATATATATATATATATATATATATATATATATATATATATATATATATATATATATAATATTCTGTGTATGGTTAGCTTGATGTCATTGTATGCACTACAGAACTGTTTCGTAAGTACAGCTTATCAGCTGTGCTCGCTGTACAAGTACAATCTGAAATGATCGTATGCGTTTTTAGTTCGTTCAATAAGCCTGGATTAATTTGGGATACAGGGTTCGTTGAGGTTTTCATGGTCCAGATAGCTATTGGGTTGATTGGGAAAACATGTATGTTTCCGTGTTGCATAAATTACATTTTTTTTTGTTTTTGTAGAGTAGGCCTTATGTTTCGCTAGTATTTCCCAACTGATGGCATATTGTACATTTGCTTTTTTTCAACGTCCATACATACTGGCTTAATATGGGGCGGTTTCTGAATTTTTAAGCTGCTTATGTGTCCGTGATATCTTAATTTGAATGTGTTCTTGGTTAGTCCTATACATGTTTTAACGCGGTAATTGTCTTGTCTGGTGACTGTGGCCTGGTATATTACACTCGTCCTTGATCGGGCACTCATTTTTATTCCTACAATTGTAATTTGTTTCGGTAGCTTCCGTTTTTCCTTTCTCTCTTTCATGACTAAGGATTTTTTATTGTGTGCCGATATTAGTCGTGACAAGAAAATAACCCCGTTGAAACATATATAGAACTAAATGAGAATACATTCAAATCAAGCTAACTATACACAGTATATTACTATTGCTCCAATGTACGGTACAGAGCACTTTCACTGTGATGTATTAAACTTTAATGTATTGATTATATATATATTGTTTTATTGATATACAGGCCAGAGGAAGTCATTATTTTGATAATTGTTTTGACAGTTTGACACTATTTTGAAATATCTAGAATTGTTTACCTCTTAAAAGTGCTGAGAACGCAAATAAGATATATAAAGAATATTTTGCAGCCATGCTCAATGTCACAGTTTTTTTTCATTTCATTTTGGAGGATATTTTTAAGCTAAGTAAGAGAGTTTTAAGGCAATTTATAGATATAAGTTATTATCATCGGCTGACCCAGTGAAAGTAAATCTTTGATATAAATACCTGTTAATGTTTCCACAATATATCTATATAACTATTAAGCATTATTACAAACATTGTTTAAAGTCTGTTGTTTAGGATGAAATAAAAACCATTCAGAAATTATGTTATCGAATTTATTTATAAATGACATGCAAGTTCATCACAAGGAGTGAAAGAAAGACAGAAAGAAAGGAAGGAAGAAAGAAAGAAAGAAAAAGGAATGAATATATGAACGAAAGAATGGGAAAGAGTGAGTGAACGAACAGAGAACGAATGAACGAACAAAAAAAACGAAGAAATGAAAGAATGAATGAATGGAAGAATGAATGAAAAATGAATGAAAGAAATGATTGAATGAATGAACGAATGAATGAAAAATGAATGATTGAATGAATGAATAGAACTACATCATAATAAGATTTCTCAGATAGTATTGTATTTTATGTGTAACAGTTGTATTAAAATGCAGTTATACAGCGAGTATAAAGTTCAGTTCATCAGTGAACACATAATATACATAATACCTTATAATATAAATACGAATTTAAATATGGTAGGAAATTAATACCAGACTTTTTGATATGTGTGTCTTGATAATGTAGATAATGTTCAAGTTCCAGTGGTACGCTGTATATGCTAGCTGCTAGCAAACACATGAAAAGTCTCGGGGTTGCTATTCAAAAGAAAAAATTGTGCACGCATCAAGTACAGTCGAAGTACAAAGTTCTTGCCCGGAAAAGGTGTACATTTTACGCGCTCTATCTGAGTTTGAGTCAGGTTTACATAACATATAAAACATATAAAATGTTAATATCAAACGGTCACGTGTAATAAGAAATCGATTTTGTATAAATAGTTATATGTCGTGAATTTTTAGGCATGTGGCAACAGGACAACAAGATGGACCAATATAACCAGAAATAAAGCATTTTTTATAAATAGTTATATGTCGTAAATGTTTAGGCATGTGGCAACAGTTCAACCAGTTGGATCAATATAACCATAAAATAAAGCATTTTTGACAGAATTATTTATTTACTAGCTATAAATCCATAATTTCGACATGCGATATGTGACAGCCGGGTTTTAGTGTGCATGCACAACGGCACCTCCACAGTTAAATGTGGAATATCGCCATTTTGGACCACACCCCAATCATCAAATAATTGTGGGACAAACTGTGTTTAGCGCAAACACAACGATTCTTTTTCTTCCCCTCGTGGAGTGGTACCTTGCTTTTAAGCGGGATGTCGAATGTCGGAAATTGTAGACCGTGTTATTGAACAAACCTGTCCTGTATATTTCAGGAAAAGGCACATGGCGTACAGTCTATATAAAGGGGTGGATCATCACTGCAATGCCTTTTAATTCCACCTTTTAAGCCAAGGTCAATGGCAAATCCATACTCAGAAATAAGAATATAAAACGACTGTGACCGTATCAGCCGGGTGCAATCATATAAAGCAAAGATATTAGTCCATAACCCAACACAGCAAACAGAACGCGCAGCCAGTCATGGTTTTCCCCCAGCTCACGGTTCAGCACTTCAAAAAACGTGACGTAGAAGAAAGTCCCTGTAGACACCCCCTGAAGTATTGCTTGAGCAGCCAATGATCCTATCGTGCTCTCCCCAGCTGAGGTAATGGCCGTCCCTATACCCACTCCTACTGGGCATATCACGGCAAATATCATCACAGAAAGCCCGGTGACCCGAACACCGGCGCCGCTACGTAGCAGTTGTAAACCAAGACTCAAAGAGATGACGGACTTGTGGATGCTGATGGCGGTGAGCAGCTCCCAGACTGCGGGGTTAGTGTCCTCCAGGCCGATGGCGAGTCCTTCAAACAGAGTATGTAACGATAACGCAAACAGTAACACCAGAGAGCGAAGGGTGTGCAGCTTGGGGGAGTGCACGTCTTCTAGAACACAGACTGCCCCCTTATTAGTGTTCTGGGAGTCTTTAACTCCAACAGGATTTGAGTCATCTTCGCGGTGAGTATCTTTTCTTCTATGTTCCCTGTGTAAATAATTACTTGATGTGCCACTGTTTCCGGTCATATTCTCACTTTCACTCGCTCCATAGTTTCTCTGCGTCTCCAAACTATTACCGAGTGGTGTACGTTCATCCGTGTGCTCGTCCGCATAATTTCCCGCCCTTCGGTTTTGCGGAGCATGTCCTTGTTTGTGGTGAGAGGACTTTTTTGAGAAAAGCCTGGCCACGCTGTGTTCCAAGCAAAGGATTAAAAAGAATCCTACTCCAGTCACAAATTCAGCGGTTGCAAAATCGGGCTTAAAATGAATTTTGTCCAACAATCTGGTGAATATCTCCCTTGTATCTGGCAACTGATGAAGAAACGCCGTACCGAGGAAAACACCCCCGGCGCAACAGTTGAGGTAAGCGAAAATAGTGCCTATGTACTCACTGTGGCCGTTTGTACCCACCTTCAGTGACCTTCTTAACGTGACAGGTAGGAGGCCAAAAATACCTGCCAAAACCAGAACGACACACGCGGCCAATACTTTAGCTGCCCATAGCTCCATGTTTCTCGAATGAACACCTATGGTTGATCGTTGCACCTGTAGTATTATAACGGCACATGCCCGTGAGCACAATGCATTTTGTTTGCAGGCGGCCACGCCGTCTCCCCGTTGGACTTTACCCCTATTCAGTTGTCTGTTTAATATTCATCATGCCACTGTCACGAATAATAAGTCATGATCATGCAAATTTCAGCTGTAGAGATATACTAGGTTGTAAACCTGCACATGTCACTGTATCATATTATATTTGGCGTCTTTCCAGTTTGCCCTTCCAGACTACCAGTTCTTCGATTACCGGTTATATTCAATCACAAGCGATCTCGTCCATGCACTTATTAGGCAGCTTGTATGTCACTGACAGCAACACCGTTGCCCGATTTTTGTAAAATACAAAATCGCCCGCCTGCACTAATATCTTAAATAAAGTGCCTGAGAAATCCATCTTAATTTTTCCCTTCATTATGGCTAATCAAACGATTCTTTTTTAAAGAAAATTCTTTGACGAGTTAGTTAAATGGTAACCTGGAGCACAGGTAAATCTTTTTTCTTTATTTATTTATTTTTTATCATTGGGCAATACGTATACATCCGAGGCCTGATCCGCAACTCAACGATTTGATCCATTTATGTGAAATGATGGATGTGTTTCTCAGTAATAGGTTCGAACGACCCCATTTCGGCGATCCAATCCCACAGTTTAAATGTCCGACTCATAGAACTTGTAAAGCTACCTGACATAATTAAATAAGCTATATACCGTTGTCAAACTTAAGACTTCCGATTGAGTGTATTATAATTATTATTTATTTTTTTTATATTCTAGTCTCCGACATCCGGAAACCTCCACAAGTTGTTAACTAATGACATAACATGGTTAAAATGAACAACAGAGAAGATATAGAAAAACAAATTCAATAATATTTAAGGTATGACTATAATAAGAGATAAGATTATAAAATATTTTGTATTTAAGAAAAAAAAAGAAAATCCTTTCCAGATTTATATAAAAATAAAAATAAAACATTTATGCTGCAAATATAATTTTGTTTTTATCATAAAAAAAAGGAGATTAGGGGAAATGTTTTCACAGTTAAACATATTTTTTAATTGTTAATATCATTTGACAGAAGATAGCGCTATGGGTTACCAACGTTAATGCTCATCTTCATGCATAGCCCGGCAGATGGCGCTTCAACATTTGTAAACTGTTTTGGATATATTGATATAAAAAGGTAAGATGAGATAAAATTTATAAGCCTTCAGTTCCAGATATTTGTTGCTGACTTACAATTCACTGCATAAAAATAAATAAATAATTACATATACTAGCTGAAAAACCTGGTATACCGGGCTGTTTAGCTGGGTTGGGGAGATGTATTAATAAGATGAGGAATTTTGGCTCATTTTTTTTTTATTATATATATATATATATATATATATATATATATATATATATATATATATATATATAAAGCTTCAGAAGAGAAATCACCTGCAGCTGTTGTACTTTACTAAGAATATAGGATCTCCAGTTATATGTTTTAAATGCAAATTTAAGTTTTTTATATTTTTAAATCAGTGACCAATTAAAGACATGTAGTCCAAATGTTGGTTATTTGGGACTGCTTGGAGACCCCGCAGGGGTAATTTTGGCTTTACTGCATTCAGACCAGGATGGTGAGAAAATGAGATACACAAGCCCAGATTTTCTTGGCCTTGTTTGACTGTAGGAAAAAAAACAAATTTCCAGGTAAAAAAAATTAATATCAGAATTTATTTTGAAAATTATTGATAAGAGACCCACACTTCAGATGTTTTGTAGATGTTATATGAGAAAAACAAATACAGCCACGTGTCCTTCAGACACCAGCAATTGGCGACCCCTTTTGAGTGATAAGTTTACTAAAACCACCAATAGCTATAAATATATGAAACTTCAAAAAAGAAATCGCAAGTTATAAGTTTTAAATGAACATTGAAGCTAAAAATCCCATTTGCTGCTGGTTTGCTTTCATAAAATATTAGCAACTTAATTGTCGAGGATGCTCCCGCATGCAAGGAATTGTATCAAATCGTAAAATATTTTGTTCATGTTAAATAAAATGGACGCTTCGTCGCATATGCCTTTGAAAATTGTTTATATGGAGTGATGGCAGAAATTGGTAGAGGGTCCAAAAAAGGTGCCCTTGTTGTAACCAGGAACCCGTCGGCAGCAAACAGTCACAGGGAACTTTGCGAGAAGTTGTGCCATATGTCGTCTTTCCTGCAATTCCTATGAAAAAATATTACGCCGATTTGGACGTATAGCAAAAATCTTGGTTAAGTTGGACTAATGTTTAATTTTTTTTTCATATGTAAAATGAGACACTATGTTTACCATGTCGTACGACAGAATCGGCTTCGGACAATTCTTTGCCATATCAACGAATTTTAGACAAAATCGTTCGACAATAGTATTATCGGTAGAGTATGAACGCTTGAAAATAAGTCATTCTGCTGTTGCCTGCAGCTGTAGTACTTAACTACAAATATGGTCGTTTAAGTTACCTCCAGTTATATGTTTAAAATGCACATTGCAGCTAAAAATCCTATTTGCTGCAGGTTTGCTTTAATAAAATATCAAGCAGATGACCATCTTAGGGATGCCTTTGTATATATGAAGGTCCCTGCATGGATCCCACACCGGAAAATCCAACTAATGTAAGATCATTATCCTCCTGTACGTGCTGATACTCGAGCAGTTTCGGAATTTGCCGGGGCTGCGGCATCCGCATCTTTCTTATGGGCCAGAGGTCTTTGCTACTCAGAACGCTCCTCTTCTAGTTGGGAACTGTGGGGACGGCCGGAACGTATTGTCTGAACTGTCAAATTTAAAATAAAAATTAGTTATATTTCAAGGATACACTGTTTACATTTCACATGCTCATTTTCATGGAGGTATTCATTGAAACCATGAAGAACTCGATGAGAACAAAATCCAAGCAATCACGAGTTTTTTATGCAACAATTATGACATAAAAAATGCCTAAATGTCTGACAGTTTTGATTTTAGAGAAAATTTACTCAAAATATTTTCTTTGGCTGCAGACTTGGGAGTTACATGGAAAAGGTCAGAGAGTGACTCACGGTGAATGATAGGTGTTATATTTTCAATGGGAAAGGTGCATAAACTGACCAATTAATTACAATACATATATGGAAGAAATTTAATATATTTAAAACTCAATTAAACAGACTTTCTTGTTTAATTAATACAACTCGCACCAGTAATCGTTTGATGGAAGAGCTCAGTTAAAGATAGCGCCATCTGTTGGCTATCCGGGGAAATAGATCCACAAAAGCAAGTGAAACAACTGTGTATATCATGTGAGTACATGTATAATATGCACAGTTCATGTTCATATGAGAATAATATGTACAGTTCTTGTTCAGATGAGAATATTATGGACAGTTCTTGTTCAGATGAGAATTTTATGTACAGTTCTTGTTCAGATGAGAATATTATGTACAGATCTTGTTCAGATGATAATCTATTGTACAGTTCATGTTCGAACAAAGAATGGCTTTCGTACAGTTACAATTTTTTACTCTTAAATGCATACAAAGTAATCATCCTGTCGAATAGTGCCCATTTGCATGTTAGTCCCGTATCACTTTATAATAGTTTACCCACAGAAAGCTTTTTAAGGAATGTTTGTAGCTAGCAGTATACCCAAAATTTCAAAATGCGACTTGTGACATATGGGTTTTAGTATGTACGCAAAATGGCAGCCCCTTGAGAAACTGGGAGAAAAAAAAAACTGTCAGAGTATTGTGGAAAGGGGACGTGTTTTGCAAAAAGTTTAGAGTGGATTAACGCTTTTTAGACTACACCCTAATCCTCATATAATAGAAGGCTGGTTTTACAAATAATTCTGTCATTTCTTATCATTCTCGAATACTTATTTCAGAATTTCATATGATGGTATCCTGTAATTGTCAAATCATACTTTTTATATTTTTTTTTCAGATGAAGGGGAGGGGGATCTCTCTTATTTAACAGTTTGAAAATATTTATCTGGAAACAAACATACATGTTTATGCAAATTTGACTTCTGCAATAAAGTATATTAAAGTAGAAAGATTATAAGTATTAGTAGGGACTTAATTCTTGACATATCTTTACCCGGCGTTATTTGTTATATGACGGTTGTATATACATATATATCATTATAAGGATACGTGTATACATTGAAGGTATCTCTGTATTTGTATCTATTAAGATATATGTGTGAACATGTATACACACTGACGGCTTATATACGCACTGTGATTGTGATTATGGGAGCATTTATTTATGTAAGAATGCATATGTACGGACATTGATTTTTCAACTAGGTTAAGGCATTATGAAGAGTAACTACATATGCATATACAGTATATATGCATTGATAGCATGTTTTTGACTGGTGTATTTGATTATACATATATTTTTACAATTGGTGTGCCATCTTTATATATGTTTTCAACTATTTAAAGGTTGGGTGGTGTTTTAGCCTGAGTATGTATATATTAAGTCTACACTGTGGCTTAGTATTAGTAAAGTATTGAAGACATACATATAAAACATATAAACTCAATGACGGAGTTTTTTTTTGTGTGTGTATGAATACATCTGTACATGCATAACTTGAGTATCTGTGTATGTCTGTGTATGTTTAGTCCACATAGTACGGTAAAAATAATATGTACTTGCATTTATGTAGCATTATATTATGTGCACTTTGCATGTACAACAAGTTAGGGTAACACCATGCTACCTCTTACCTGAACTAGGTCTAATACATACGGAAAGGTCGGAAAGGTTTCTTTTTTAAAGCCATATATTCACCTGAATCATTTGTAGATTTTTATTTTATTTCTGCCTTAATCTATGTACATATTAATAGACTGTAGGTTATTCCTGGTAAGAAAGGCCTTTGTTAACAACAGGACAAATACACCCCACCCCGCCCCCTTGGACAATTAACCCGCCCTCCTGACAACTTACCCCCGGACAATTACTCCCCAGACAATAATTCCACAAAGGACGGTTATATATACTGTTATTATATATCCCCAAAACAACTGGCGGTAACTGTCATGCAGAGAGGGTAATTGTCTGTGGGGTATATGAAGAGTTTTTGTAGGGGTTCTTTCAACAACCTTAGCATTACAGTCACAAGGTTCTTGAGGGTTCTTTAAACGGTTCTTTTGGTTTCTTTGAAGAGATCTTTTGGGTTCTTTACCGGTTCTTAATTTTTGGTTGATTTATGGGGTTCTTTAAATGATTAATTTTGGTTCTTAATATGGTTTTTTTGTTTTTTTTTCAAGTGTCTCAGGTGGTCTTGTATTAATTCTTGTAGTTGAGATAAATTATAGAAAAAATACTAAAATAACATATGGAATATATTCTGATCAAAGGTCTTCATTCAGTTAGTTTCTGAAGAAAGCTGCTACAATGTATACCAAAATATTTATTTTAACAAGTGACCCGTGGGTCATGACGCTCAGCCGACTGACATATTGACAATATGTCCTTGCACAGACAACTAATTAAGGTAATGTAGGTGGCATCATTGTACATGCATATTAGCTTAAGTTCATCAAGACCCACAACAAATCTGATGACAAACCAACCGGCCTTTCATGATGAATCTGGCAATTTAAGTGTATTTTCATTATTTCTAGGGTGCTCAAACATACCCCAAAACTCTGAGAATATAGTTCACTGTGACCTAATTTCAGGTTTCTGGGTAGAACCTTTGAGGAACTCTCAGGATGTCAAGTTAGAAGATTCTGGGCCCAAAGGTTATGATTTGTGCCCTACTTTGGTATCAAATTTTCAATTATTATGAGGGGTGCTTATATTTATAAGCCCCATAGCTCAGAAAATATGGGTAACTGAGACCTAAATACACGTTTCCAAGGAGATTTTCATAGACCTCCCTGGATTTTAGGTTAGACGATTCCAGGTCCAATGTTTATGATTTGTGCCCTGCTTTGGCATCAAATTTTTAATTATGATGGGGGTGCTTATAAGCCCAATAGCTCTGAAAATATTGGTAACAGAGACCTAATTCAAGGTTTCCGAGAAGACTTTTCATGGACCTCTCTGGATGTAAAGTGAGAAGATTTAAAGTCCAGCGGTTACAATTTGTGCCCTGTTTACAGATGACGGCATCTTTTGAGGTCCCAAAAATAGAGAAAAAAAATCTTTAAAAAATCGAAAAATACAGGTGGCGCCACCAGTCTGCAGACACTGATAAAACACTTCATGATTAATATCCATGCAAAGAATCATGGTGATCAATGCATTAGTTGTTCAGATACTTGAGCTTTTGTATCAAATTTTTCATTATACTGGGGGGTACTTCGGAGCCCCATAGCTTGAAGAATATGGGTAACAGAGACTTAATTCCAGGTTTCCAAGTAGACTTTTCATGGATCTATCTGGATGTATAGTAAAAAGATTCCTGGTCCAGCGTTTACGGTTTGTGCCCTTCAACAGATGACGGCATCTTTAAAGGTCTCGAAATAGAGAAAAAAAAGTTAAAAATCGAAAAAATACAGGTGGCGCCACCAGTCTGCAGAAACTGATAAAACACTCCATGATTAATATCCATGCAAAGAATCATGGTGATCAATGCATTAGTTGTTCAGATACTTGAGCTTTTGTATCAAATTTTTCATTATTCTGGGGGGTACTTCAGAGCCCCATAGCTGGAAGAATATGGGTAACAGAGACCTAATTCAAGGTTTCAAAAAAAGAGTTCTCACTTTGCATCCAGAGAGGTCCGTGAAAACTCTTTTTAGTTCTTCTCACTTTGCGTCAAGAGAGGTCCATGAAAAGATTCCAGGTCCAGCGTTTACGATTTGTGCCCTTTTAACCGATGATGGAATCTTTAAGGTCTCAAAACAGAGAAAAATAATCGTAAACTAGATGTGTCGGTACGACACGAATGCCCCCGCCTGGGGCAAATTAGAAAAATTTGTTAAATTTTGTAAAAATTTTTGTAAGTTCAGGTGTTGTGTGGTCAAAAGTAGGTCAAGAAGGGCAAAATGCAAACTCGATCTGTAACGGGTCATTATCAAGGAACACACCAAAAATCAGGCCAGTATGCAGGCATTGTGAAAAAAGTCCATACATGTGCATTTTTCATAAAAATTTCTGTCTTTCATGAAATTTTCTATGTTCATGATCTGTCATATGGTCAAAAATAGGTTAACTGGGACGAAACGCGAACTCGACCTGTAAGTGGTCATTATGCGCCCACAGACCAAACATTGGGCCAGTATCTGTAAGCATTGCATTGCAAAACTAGAATATTAGCAAAAGCTGGTAATCAGTTATAAATTTAAATTGGAGAGGTATGTACCATGTTTTATACCAATCCACCATATGGTTCCTGAGATATAAGCTTCTGAGTGTTTTATTATAATCAGCTCTAAAATGTAGAAAAATGGGTCAAGGTCACCCATCTTCGAACTTAACCGAGATTTTATCGATATACATCTTCACTGATGAAATAAAATTCCAACGGTGAATCCTTTTAGAGATATCCCGCTCACAAGGTAAAAGTTAACAGACGCGGAACGGACGGACGGACACCCGACAGACAGATGGACGGATAGACGGACAGCTTGAGTGACGACAATAGCCCATCAGCCTATGAGCTAAGGGCTAAAAACGGCTGTACATGTACATTTGTCATGAAAATTTATATTTTTCATGAAATTTTCTATGTTTAGGAGCCGTAAAACAATCAAAAGTAGGTCAACCAAGACGAAACGCGAACTCGATCTGTAACTCGTCATTATCTGCATACACACTAAAAATCAGGCCAATATCTGCAGGCATTGCGAAAAAAAAGTCCGTACATGTGTATTTGTCATGAAAATTTCTATTTTTCATGAAGTTTTCTAAGTTAAGGAGCCGTAAAACGGTCAAAAGTAGGTCAACCGGGAGGAAATGCGAACTCGATCTGTAACTGGTCAATATCTGCATACACACCAAAAATCAGGCCAATATCTGCAAGCATTGCGAAAAAAAGTCCGTACATGTGTATTTGTCATGAAAATTTCTATTTTTCATGAAATTTTCTAAGTTTAGGAGCCGTAAAACGGTCAAAAGTAGGTCAACCAGAACGAAACGCGAATTCGATCTGTAACTGGTCATTATCTGCCCACACACCAAAAATAAGGCAAATATCTGCAGGCATTGCGAAAAAAATCACCGTACAACTGTTTGATTTCGGAAGGACGGAATGACGGACATGGGTAAAACTATATGCCCCGGCCACTTTGTGGCGGGGGCATAAAAATTGAAAAAGTACAAGTGGCGCCATCAGTCTGCAGAAACTGATAAAACACTCCATGATTAATATCCATGCACAGAATCATGGAGATCAATGCATTAGTTGTTCAGATACTTGAGCTTTTGTATCAAATTTTTCATTATGCTGGGGGAACTTCGGAGCCCCATAGCTCGAAGAATATGGGTAACAGAGACCTTATTCCAGGTTTCCAAGAAGACTTATCATGGATCTCTCAGGATGTAAAGTGAGAAGATTTAAGGTCCAGCGGTTACAATTTGTGCCCTGTTTACAGATGACGGCATCTTTTGAGGTCCCAAAAATAGAGAAAAAAAATCTTTAAAAAATCGAAAAATACAGGTGGCGCCACCAGTCTGCAGACACTGATAAAACACTTCATGATTAATATCCATGCAAAGAATCATGGTGATCAATGCATTAGTTGTTCAGATACTTGAGCTTTTGTATCAAATTTTTCATTATTCAGGGGGGTACTTCGGAGCCCCATAGGTGGAAGAATATGGGTAACAGAGACCTAATTCCAGGTTTCCAAGGAGACTTTTCATGGACCTCTCTGGATGTGAAGTTAGAAGATTCCAGGTCCAGTGGTTACGATTTGTGCCTTGTAAACAGACAGACGGCCGGATGGCCGGACGGACGACGGACAAAGAATGATCGCTATAGCTCAGATGACTTACAGTCAGCTGAGCTAAAAACAAGGGACCTTTGGGTCACTGTGCTCAGCTGAAGTTGACCTTGAAGGTAAAAATCTAAAATAATATCTAATGGAGATCAAGTGTAAGAGGAAGAGGTAATAAAGGCCATGGTTGGTTTATATGATTGGTTTGTATTGATGAGCAAGAAATTGTTGCAAATAATATTTTGTGACCTGACCATGTGTTTCCTAATGTTGAAACTGAAGCATGTGAGCAGTTTGTGAACAAATGATCTGTACTATTACCATGATCATCAGTTGGCTTTTTGATTAACTGTTGACATTTCAGTAGTTTACAAATTTGTTTAATTGAATCTATTTTTTTGTATAATATATATTATTAAATATATATGTATTTTTTATGAAATGTATACAGATGAAATAAAACTAATTAACAACATAAAACAGGGCAAACAAAGCCTGATCTCAAATTCTGCTGTGGCAGGAAAATAATGAACAAATGTTAGTATTAAATCCTAATTTTTTTATCACATCAATTTTTTTTTAATTTAAGTTTATATTTCTATACATTTCCAATAAAACAGATACATCTGAATATAAAAGTTGATTCATAATTCTCAATTGCATCATCATAAATCGCAATCTTGTCATATAACACCACACCATGCATACAAATGTTTATTTATTTTTTACCACAAAAATATATCTTTTAAATCTGCAAAACAATAAATATCTAAAAATAATACTTGATTTAGATTTCACAATTTTCAATTGTGTCTTTATTTATCCGTTATGTGCTTCATATTTTATAAATTTAAGCATACTGATGGGTTCAATTATATTTGTTAAAATCATTTAAAAGAAAATTGATTTCTTTAAAAATGCTACATTAACACAACATGGCATCTTCTGGATTACACTTGAATTACTTTTTTAAGGAAAGTTTTTGTATATTGGAGTGGAAACAGCGTTACAATTAAGGAAATACAGTGAAAACAATAACAATTACTGCATTACAATAAGTGGGTTGGGATTGCCAGGGGGTCTCCCCCAGTGACTGTAACAAATCAGAAACCTTGGCATAGCCCGACTTCCAGTGACCTGGAGTGGGACCCTGCATCTGTAATCTGTTATCAAAGCAAATGACTACAGTAGAGCCTCAAGAAAAAAAATCAATAACTAGCTTAATTTTCAAGCTTTTATTTTCAAATTTCAGATTTAAACAAATTAAATATTTATGTTTACATGCTGTGAAAATTAAATCAATGGTACATACATGAGAAAAACGTGCCATGGTCAAAGTTGGGCTAAATTTAAGGTACTGATTTTATTTTTATGCTAATAACTTAAAAAATTTACAAAATTCAGATCTAATTTTGGGTAAACAATTAAATCTTAATTAAACATAGTTATATACTTGGGAAAATAGACTCTAGTTTCAACATTTTTCATGTAAAGTGAGTAAATATTTTTCCTGCTTTTTTACAAAGTCTATTATGTTCGGGCCCATAACTAAAAGAATTTATACTTAACAGACTTAATTTCTCGCATGTACATAGTAACTATATAGAAGAATATTTATGGTAAATATGAGGAAAAACAGATGAGTGGTTTTGATATTAGGCAGTCCTGAAGAGTGAAAATAGATTTCTAATAAAAAATTGAGGTTTTTCCTTAATTTCTCAAAGGAACGAAGTCACAAAGACCCCGTTTTCGGCTTGGTAGGAGATCTTGGGGACATCTAACATTATGCTGAATTTTGGATTCCTAAGTCTTACGGTTTCAAAACGTGCCACATCTACAGACGGACGGACGGACGGACAGACGGACGGACGACGGACAATGGACCACGACTATAGCTCAGATGACTTATAGTCAGCTGAGCTAAAAATGAGACTCGATGTCTTTATGCTTTCTAATAGGTGAAATAAACATGGCATCATCAAAGTACTCCTTCCTTGCAATTGTGAGACGCCATTCACAAGACTCTGCTTAATCTCACTTCCGGTCAGATAAACTTCATTTGTTTATATTGACACCCCCCCCCCCCCCCCCGCCCCACCACCACCACCCACTCTTCCCAGACACCCATATATTATACAGAATTGGGATATACACAAAAAGAACAGCTTGTATACCATGGGATCTGCCATTTCTGGCCTTTTTTTTATTAAAGTTTCGAAGGATTGTTTTTAGCGAATATACATCAGATGTCAGAAGGGGCCCCTTTAATCTTATGATTAAAATTATATTTTTACTCTTTTTTTAATGATTTAAGTTCAAATTAGATTTTATATATACTGTGTATGCGGAGGGTGGGGATCCAGAACTACGAGGGTAGGGGGCATTATCCTATCAGTGAAAAGTTTACTCTATTTGAACTAAATTATTAAGGCTGTTCGGTATACAGACACAAATTCAGACAAAAGAAATCTTTTTCAATTATACAATACATTTAATATTCATATTGAAGATTTAATAATATAACACAAATACAAAAGTTAAATACAAGTATGACAAAAGATTATAACAAATTTTACTTAAAACTGTGTATCAAAAAATGAACATATGCAATCGTGTATTTCAGAATAAACAATTGTGTATTTATGTTGTGGTGTTGTGTGTATATTATTTGTGTCGTGTATATTATTTGTGTCACATGAACAAAAACTAAGGTTATCTAATGTTGTGAAAGTGTCATGTAATATGTCGCTGTTTGATGACCATATGCTTGTAGTGTCTGTGTTGATGCTGATATTGTCGTCGGATGATGTGGAACTGTTTTTTCTGTTTATGATGTCTTGATTTATTTGAATATCTTGCAGTTTCTTCTTTGTGTTTTCTCTTGTTTTTCTTTGTCTTTTTGTGCTTGTTTTCACTTCTGTTTTGGTTTTCATGCTTTTATTTTTGTTGTGACTCTTCTTTGAGTTAAACACTGGAAATATGATAACATCATTATAAGTATTATAATAAAAATGAATTAAAACAGGATAAAACACAATATTACATTTTTATTTATTTTCTCCTATCTTAATATCAAGTTAGGAATTACCAGTTCTTAATAAGTTTAGATATATACAAAATCATGCATGGGAAAGATTATGTCATGCAGTGTATTTAGTTTTACACAGAGTAAGACTAAAATTGACATTATTAAATAAATAGTCAATGTTTACGATAAGGCAAACCTACCGGTAGACTGTTTATTGATGAAAAATATACACAAGTGGGTCATTTACTGTTACACTTATATATCCAGTTTCACATTCATTACTTATTACTAATAACAATACGATGATACCTCCATGTCACGTTATTATATATATATATATATATATATATATATATTTATTTATTTATTTATTTATGTGTGGATATATTACTGATGGGTTGTCGTGTAAAATTTCATAATATAAGTTCAAGGCGAATGACTTATACTGAGTACAGCAGAGATTCATTATCAAGGCAAGGACCAAGACTTTAAAAACTGTGTGATATTTGTACTCACGTGTTAGTTTAGCAATCCAGAGGAGAAATCCCCCGATGTTGAAATGCTGAGGCATATACTCTGTCATCTACAAAGAGTAACAGAAAATTATTATGATAAGTGATATAATAATAATAACATTTATAATAATAATAATTATTATTATTATTAATTTTTATTATTATTATTTTAAATAATAGTAATAATAATGAATAATAATATTAATAATAATAACTACTGATCACTGACTATTAATACACTTATTATTATGATTTATACAGTATTATTTATACACGTAGTTGTAGATTATCGACATTAATTATATATTGTTCACAACTGTTAAGACAATATATGTCATAATAACGGTATTAATATAATATATATAATATAATATGACGGTAATGTATATCCGCACAACAGTCGTGCGTTTTCAAATATTTCTTACACAAAATTTTATAGAACTGCACAGATCCAGAATTACAATTGGACTTTTCCATTTACATCTGTATAAATAGCGGTTTTAAATGCACATTTTAAATTATTAAAAATATACCCTGATATTACCGGTACGGCGGTGGTATAACAGTATAGTCTAAATACTTATAATTACTTTTATATTATTTAGTTTTATTACTTTTAAACTGGCTAGATATTAATTATTATGGGACATTCAAACATGCAGAATCAGCATTACTTACATTTTTGTGGGCTTTGTATCGTCCGTGCACGTCTTGTTTATCAGATGTAACTCGTGCGAATGACGTGAGTCGTTAGAAACCGACTTTTAAATGCGACAGCAAACCCAGCAACAACGTTCGAAAAGTTATGACAGATATATAGCAACGACGTTTAATGACGTAACTTCCGTCCATATTGAAGCCAGTTTGAGAAAGTTTTGGTTGACAGCCAATCAGCTGGCGATTCATTCGATTGTTGAAGTCATGACAACGACATATTTTTACAGACCTCCTGTACCGAGTGACCCATGGGCTCGGTGCACTGCTTAACCCTTTGTTACAAAATATCATATTTTATGCTCCGCAAAGTAAATATTATAGTTTCGGTGGAAAGTACAAACAAAACATCATCATGACCGGATACATGGGACCTATATAGATATTTAAAATACGATATATATATAAATATATATATATATATATATATATATATATATATATATATATATATATATATATATATAACTTCAGGAAAACGCTTAGATGCAACATTATTCAGATCAACTCGCTTTAAAAAAATCTCTTGTGCCATAAAGTATTAAACTTTTTAACTCGCAACCCTCCAGAAATTAAATGTTTTGAACTGTGTGTTTAACCTGCAGAATTTTCTGTTTTATTATTTAATTTATACATGTTGATTTTTTTATGCATAATCAATACGTTCTGTGTTATTTTTATGTATTTTTATGTAATGAATTGCAAGTCAGCATAATTCCTGGAACTGAAGGCAAATAAATCGTGTGTGTGTGTGTATGTGTGTGTGTGTTGGTAGGAATATGTACGGTTGTTAAACCCCCCTTTCTTGATCAGCCACTGCAACCAACCCGGTAACCTTCGGCAAACTACTAAATCAATTAGGCCTAAACCACACAAGGTGTTTTATAAAAATGTGGCCTCCGCTCTGACATTCGAGTTTTTGATAACTATATATATATACGTAATCGTATACCTGATAATCACTTATAAAGAAACATAAGAATACAAATGAAATTTAAGAGTACAATGGCAAAATCCAATATATACATGCAGGGTTAACGCACATACCCATTTTTTCATTAATAATGATTAAAGCTCTTGTTTAAACGTGATAAATAGCGTCAGAATTACTTAATTTTATAAATTTATATGAGAGTAGCTTATTTATTAACCGCACAATGATACATGTTATCAACTTTATATATCCAGCAGATTGTTTTTTAACACTTATTAATTTAAAAAAATGATAAACTATTTCAGTAACCTAAAGTTATGCATTGCATCAGAATTATTCAATATATTTTGAACAGGCTTTCCATTTACATTAGTTCACAATCACATACATGTTACTTGTCGCTTGATGACATTATATATAGAATCTAAAATATTATACGAGAATCAAAGATCCTTCACATTTATAGGTCAGGAGTTGTGAATCCACGTGCGCTTCACATGCATGACATAGCTTCAGTGCATATAGGACGCAATGAGCAGATATATATAGTTTGGTTGGTTCATTTATGCATATATAGTTACCTGAAGGGACCTATTCACATACCATGGGTGTTAATTATACATAAAATATAGCGTTTTCTCCTTAGAATATTATGGTATATATATTTGTAACTATTAGTTTCGTTCTAAAACTTCTCCAAAATGAACGAATGGCGTGAAATCATACACATTTAATATCTATTACTTATATGTTATACGGCCCACCTTTAAACTTGCACGATGTGTCCTCAGGAAAATACAGTGCAGACGTTTAAATAATAAATTTTGATATTCTCATGCATAATTTATGTTGTTTCTGTCAGACACATTGACAGACTCGGGACTGGGTTTTCACATTTTATTTTCGCTTGCCTTTCAATTGTTCAGTCATCCAGTTACCCCGATGTATAGACAAGAAATGTAGCGCTGGAGCAAGCTATAGGTGGTTTTAGGTTAACCTGTCACTCAAAAAGGGGTCGCCATTTGCTGGTGTCTTAATTGACAGGTTCGTCAATATTAAATTGATATGCTTAATATAAATTTATTACACATGAAATAGATAATTAATTATATATATATATGTATATATATAGAAGGTAGTGTTACCCTCCGTTGTAAAGTGCTCTATGGCCTACAGACTACAGGCCAGAGCGGTATATATATATATATATATATCACTTTACAGTATAAACTAAACTTCATCTAATTCAAATCGGTGAATGGTATTATTATTAAAACGCGTTTTTAGTTGTCACATGTATTGTCATTACAATAGTTATTGTAACTTAAACTGTTCCATTTTTAGAGCTTTACATTATAGGTAGACGTGAGATATTAAGATCTGATAATGGGATTCTGGGGTCTGCACCACGATCACACTTGGAAACGTTTCTCTATTCAGGGCTTCCTGTGTTTAAATATAATTTTGCAACATTTATCAATCTATCCTTATTATATTGTCTATAATATATATGGGTATTTCTACAGAAAACGTCGCATTTCAAGGGTTTTCTTGGTGATTTTTTTTTTAATCTTGATTTTGATATAACAAAACTTAATTTGTAGAAAAATATCGTTAAGCGTTAGAATTGTAAAATAATGCAAGTAGTGCACTTTTCAGTTTTCTTTTTTTATGAATAGTCCAGGTAAGGGGAAAATATGAACCTTTTTCTGGACACCGTGACACGCAGTAACTTGCACATTTCAGAAATTGTTTTGACTAGATTTTTTTGTGATTTTCGATAAAATTAAAATTAATAGCCTTCGATAAAATCAAAACATAAATTTCAGTTATGAATTTAACAAAAAAAAGTGTGTAAAAAAGAACATATTTTCTTCTTTTTAATTAATTTTTGAAAACAAAAATTGTCTCTATTCCTATTTTTGCTTCCAGAGGGGTGCTTTTGCAGGGGTTTACCGGACAAAGTACTTTGGTACATCTACCTTCAGAATTTGAGTCGAAATACCTTGATAATTTTTTTAATGTAAAGAAAATAAAATTTAAACATGGTTTTAAATCCTCTAGGTAACGGTGTTGAGCATAGATAACGGTGTTGAGCATAGGTAACGGAGTCGAGCTTCTGAAGTAAAAATAACCGTAGTGACTACTTGAATACTAGTATTATGTATATATACAAGCAAATGCCTGTTTGAATAGAAGAAATGCAAATGTTTAAAATATTTAGCCCAAAATATGTTTCAAATTCTATTTCAATCATTTGGATTTAATACCAAGTTCTCGACACCGTTACCTTGCTCTCGACACCGTTATTTTTCAAGCAGGTAACGGTTTCGAGTGGTAACGGTGCTGAGATTTTTTCATCTATTCGTCAGATGCAGGACAAAAAATTACTTCCATACCGTCCCTAAGAGGGCAGCACGTGTTATCACTACATGAACAACAAGAGGAAGCCATTTTCGAAGTGTTATATGTGACGGTTAAATTTTCGCAGGTGTAACGGTGTCGAGTCCAAATAAACATACGGTGATTTTCTTAACCCTTTAATGATTAACAGAGAACACTGATATGACAGTTACTAAATCTAATTGTGGATTATGTGTACAAAATTTCCCGAACTCTAATAAACGCTGCTCCCTGCATCAGCAAAGTGGTTTCTGTTCACGCGCTGCAAGGTCAAAAGGTCAAGTCGGTGCCGAGTATATTTTAAGAGACATACTTTTTATATCCAACTTTTTGTATTAAAAACAAAACGGTCAGGAAACATCAAGCAAAAATATCATCTTAATAAACTTTCACCGCTGTGACAACGTGGAAAACAAAATCTGTATAAATGGAACAGTGGTTACAGAAAAACGCTGTTTTGAATTTAAGATCCGAGAGAAAGGGACAACGGAAATTTAAGGGTATTTAACATTTGCAGCTTTTTTTCTGTATGTATTTCTGCCCCGATTTAAATTATTTTTATCTCATAATAATGGTTATATCTTTAGCAACAGTTTGAATGGTTATTCATGTCATTTTTAGCATTTGCTAATTTCTCATTAACAAATATAGTTTCGGGACATGAAATGCGACATTTTTTGTAGAAATACCCATATCTTTTTTATCTGCACCGTCTTCATGTAGTTCCTTCAAATTTTCTCCGATATGATCTTTAGTTAAGTATACAAATGCTAAATTTAGTTATGAAGAAAGCAGTCCCCTTCGCCTTGACTGCGCAACATTTTGTCCTGCAGTGACCCCTGAAGTTTACCGCCGGAAGTACAGGCCGAAAAAAATGTAGATGTATTTTTCCATGGGTCAATGAGTTGCATTAACCCCCCCCCCCCCCCCTTGCACAACAACACGTTACCACACTTCAAATGACATAATAACTGAAAACTTTTTTCTGGGGTGAACCCCTTAAAACCCAAGCCGTCTCCAATGGAAATGGAGTAAAATGTTTATACATATTTCATGAACGTTCACATAAAACTAATATATTTTTCTGGTTGATTTTCTGCTGGCGACCCGGGTACGATTCCCGGCGTGACAATAAGAGTGGGTTCCCTGGGTTGTAGTTGCCCGTCCAAGGTCGTTGGTTTTCTCCGGGTCCTCCGGTTTCCTTCACCTTTACCGATTATCTACGTTCTTTACACAGCGCTTTACCAATAGGCCTACTACCTATATCGAAAATTATAGTTGCTTCTTTAGAAGCGCAAGATATCCGCTGCCTCGGGAGCGTACCGATAATCAAGCGAGAACATCCGGGCCATGGAGAATGCCTCGTATTAGTTATTGTAACTATTTGTAGAATCCGAGTAAAATAAATAAAGTTTATATTTAAAATCTTAAAACCAAAGTTACTTCCCAGAGTAATGAAGAAATATTTATATAAATATTTCATAATCGTTCAAACTAAAACAACCTCTGGTAGAACACACACTTGGTTGTCTTGACAGCTTTGTTCAGTAGTCACCACAACGCCAGATCAACTTATACACATGTACATCTGTATGCGAGCAAGTATATTGGGCAGGGACATAATTCGTTTTCGTTTTAACCTGGGGCCAGTCTGTTTGTTACCAGATAAGGTTAAGCAAGAAGCCCATCGCGAGTGCAGGTTTGATAACGAAACAGTCAACAGTTTTCTTTATATCAACATTACTCATATCCCACAACAAATAAAACATTATAAAATAATTAAATCTGCATTCTAAAGAATAAAAACCTCTGCCTTTCACTTATTCGGCCCATATAAGTGACTTTATAATTGAGAATTAATCTTGATCACGTCCCTGAATCCGGAACCACACCAAAAATTTCATTTGATTCAATTCATGATTGCGCGAGTACTGTTGTAAACAAACAAAAAATACACATGCACATGCACGCATACGAACGGGGTTGAACGCATATCCTCATGGCGGAGGCAAAAGGAGTGGTTATTGAGGTAGCCGTCGGTTCAGTCTGTGACAGCGCTTTGCCTGCATGCCTGTCTGTATAAACTATATACAGAGCAGAAAACTGAATATTAGAAAGCATAAAGAGTACACATACCTCCGCCATCATTGTTTTAATTATCTCGCCGTGCAGGCTATGAAGCAACGGTAATAGAACCATTTAGTAACTCCTCCCCCCCCCCCCCCCCCCGGTTTGGGTATATTATACTTTATACAATAGCTAAAAGACATAAGTTGTACAGAAAATAAACCAATCACGCAAATTGCATTTCAAGGACCAAACGCAAATAAATACATCATAACTAAATAGTGACCAGTTGCTTTATTATGTCAATATAAAAATAATATTTATACATGTGCTCTGGTCAAGCTGAGCAAAAAAAAATACAAGAAGCAAATGACCGGGCCTTATACACACTAAGGCTTATAAACATATATGAAAACTAGATATTTCTTGGCAACGCAGGTGCCATAGTGTCCCCAGACAATTAACCCCCCCCCCCCCCCCCCCACCCAGCAAAATATCCCACATTTACAACTCAGCAAACTATGTGAATGCATGCATTATATTGATGCGGCCGAGCAGACAAAGTTGTTATCAAAGTAATCAGACGATATATACCTGCAAGCGGCACACCGCATGGAGAATTTATCATGTGGAAATGCATACAGATAACAGATAACAATTTTACAATCAAAATAATACTCCTCTATGTTGCCATCACATGCAGCTCTGCAAAACCTTATGGCTTAGAAGTGCTGTCTGATTATACCAGAGGATGTAATGGCCATTTTCTACATCTATAAAAACACTGACTGCATGTCTAATCTTTCTGTTGTGTTCACAATACATACTAACCCATTCAAATAAACTCAGACATTCGGACTTAAAAACAGTGCTGATTTGCAATATCATAGGTATAAATTTTTCGTCGCTCAAGAGCAAGAGAGATCATTATACAATCACATTTCTGCTTAGTATTATAATATATATATATACAATCTTCAGATGATCATCTGAAGATTACAAAATGCATGCATGAAAACACGTGTTAATGTGCAACTGATGATTTTCGTAAATTGCCACCATGTACCAGCACTTAGCATCCCGCTAATAGAGCACTATATTGGATTCGTTCTGCATTCATATATACTATCGGTATATACTAACATTGCAATAATATATATCCTATATATGGAGATCGAAATACAAGAAACGTGAAAAGTATTAACAATGACATCGACCATTAACAAAAATATCTTATATATTCATCTTTACCCGCAGCTCAGGGTCGGTATTAGGGTGCCTTTCCATACATGCGGGCCCCCGCGCGGGACCCGCGCGGGTCCCGCACGGTTGAAATCCAACAAGTGTGTTAAACAAATCCATATCATAATTTCATAAACGAGTATTGCACGAAACGTACGCTGGCTATCCTAAACACCTCTATACATGTTTTCAAAATTACCAGAGGACCCCGTACCATTTTTCGAACAAAATATCTTTAAAATAGAACAAAATACAAAAAAAAAATCCGTTTTCTTTCCGACATTGCACCGTTAGTGCAGAAATGTTCAGAAAAAGTTTCTACCTTCGCGCCAAGCCTTTTTATATAATATTATGAGCGATCTATTCTCCCCAGCTTGCACCCTTGAAGTTTTTCTGGGTAGATTACCTTTAAACCCGACTGATCGTGTTCCCCACGTGAACACATCAGCTTGGTAATAGCATATTAAAGACTGATATTACGCCGTATCCGATAACTGAGGATAAAACGCGCAGCCAGTCATGGTTTTCCCCCAGCTCACGGTTCAGCACCTCAAAAAACGTGACGTAGAAGAAAGTCCCTGTAGACACCCCCTGAAGTATTGCTTGAGCAGCCAATGATCCTACCGTGCTCTCCCGAACTGAGGTAATGGCCGTTCCTATACCCACTCCTACTGGGCATATCACGGCAAATATCATCACAGAAAGCCCGGTGACCCGAACACCGGCGCCGCTACGCAACAGTTGTAAACCAAGACTCAGAGAGATGACGGACTTGTGGATGCTGATGGCGGTGAGCAGCTCCCAGACTGCCGAGTTAGTGTCCTCCAGGCCGATGGCGAGTCCTTCAAACAGAGTATGTAACGATAACGCAAACAGTAACATCAAAGAGCGGAGGGTGTGCAGCTTGGGGGAGTGCACGTCTTCTAGAACACAGACCGCCTCATGTTCCTTCTTTTGTGAGCCGTTTACGTCTCCACCAGAGAAAACTACATCCGGCTCAGTTATATCGTCTCTGAAACTGTTTTTCCTGAGTACATTATGTACTGACCGATCATTTTCTCCTGTTAGTCTGTTATATCCATCAGCGCCATAGTTTGGTTTTGTCCCCGCGTTTTTATGGAGAGGCGTGCGTTCGTTCACATGTTCATCTTGATAGCTGAAGGTAGCCTGGGGCTGCGTCCTTGACCTTTTCTCTCGATGGGAGGACTGCCTCGGAGAAAGCTTCACAACACTGTGTTCTATGATGAGAATAATAAAGAAACCAATCCCGGTGACGAATTCTGCCACAGAGAACTCCGACGTAATGCCAAGCCGGTGTAACAGGTTATCAAACAGTTCTCGTGTGTCGGCCAACTGGTGTAACAGAGTTGTTCCGAGGAAAACACCTCCAGCGAAACAATTCAGACATCCGAAGAGAAAACCTGTTGTGCTCCCACCGGCATCGTTAGACCTTAGCCCGAGAATCCCTCTGAATATAGTGGGAATCAGACCAAAAACACAGGTCAAAAGTAGCAACAAACAAGCAGCTAATAACTTGACAAACCACAGCTCCATGACCACTTCGTCAATCCTTCACGTTGCTGTGTTTGGTTTACTCACTGACTACGTATGATCATGTGTTGTCTTTCCCTCATACTGTGAAGGACACACAGATAATGTTTGCATATCGGCTCAGTGGTCTCAGGGTCCGGTTCACAAGTGCACTTCGTATAGCGCTGGACGATGACCCCCTTAGAGCCCTTTGTGATCTCAGGCGCTTCACGTACCATGTGAAGCAGGCCGGCATTAGTAATGCTGTCACGTGGCTTCACGACTCATCGTCAGTGGAATTCAAATGTTACCTGTCAAGGTTGTATCATGACAAAGCACATACTACAAATCTCCGTGTACAAATGTGATACCGTTTTAATACCTATCCATCATGGAATCAAATATACATAACTTCAAGTGCATATACATATGTAACCAAACTTAAATTACAGTCCAATACAAGAACACTGAACATCGAGTATGAATATCACAACCTGCACTATACACAGATACATGGACATATAATATCACTCACTCCTTATAATTTGTTGTGTAATTTCAAACTCGAGATTCCGCACCTACAGAATTAGGTAATTTTAGTTTTCTGCGACTCAAGTTCCACCAATTAACCTGATACAATGTGAATACAGTGACCGCATTGGATTACTGATCATCGTTGAGATAACAGGACGCCTCTACCATTTGTGCAGTTTTAAGTAGCCATGATTTCCCAATCAATCGTGTTTCCAAACGTTCTAAATGCCCTGATTATTTGATATACCATATATAGTGATATTTTCAGATACACATTGCTTTGTATATGTTTACTGATATTATGCCTTTAACTGTGTCGACTTTAAAATAGGGTGACATGAATGATCTTTAACGGCGGTCACAAGGGTCAAATAAGTGCTTCATGAACGTCGCCAGATTAAGATCGGTATCAAGACTTTAAATCTCTTAATTGAGGCCCACTGGCTCCCTATCTCTCCGACCCGACCCCTCTCCAGGCTCCTCAGGCGGTATTTGGGTTAACCTGCAATCACTGATGAGCTCTGCGCATCTAACATGTTACGTAAGCTGACTTTTATACCCCTGTCCCCGGGCCTCTGACCTCGACACCTTTGGACAAAGACAATAATGACCGATCAGTAATAATTGGATGTACTTGAGCTCATAATTTTTTTACATAATATAACCACGGGCCCACTTTAGTGTATGTGGCTTTTAAGAAAATATTAGGTATCTACTTTAACTGGAGTCACGGCTTCTGCGAAGAAAATGTTAAAATAAGATAGGAGTCGGGCTGTCCTTTATAGTTGCCACCTTTACGTTCAGAAATGTCTGCTGAAAGTTATAGATTTAACATATCATTACATATCAGTCCATTTTTCTGCATGTCACTTCGAATATGCCTCTATAGCTTTATCAAAAGTGATTTAATTACTTGTTCATCGTTGAATGGAATAATAATTTGCACATACATTATATAATTATATTTATATTTTAAACATCACACTGTATATCCAGTTGTACATTAATAGGTTTGTCCCAAATAATGAGTGGTTTAGTACTCAATCTTTTGATCGGTTAAAATAGCAAGAGTTGCTAGAAGAGGTGAACAGATATACATTCTGATGTAAAAACCAGTTCCTGAACAAACAAATTTCGGCTCAAGTGTTATTGTTAGTTTCCTTAACTAATCTCATTTTCTTATAGCGGATACATGGATCCCTTCATATATCTTATTTTTTATAATTATATATTAAATTATTAAATATTTGTTATATTTATTCCAAACACGGTAGACGGTGCTGCAATACACCTGCGCAGTTTATGTCAGATGGCGCTGCTATGGCCCGTTCGCAAGATAATGTCAAGTTTTTATGGATTCAGGCGAAAATGTGGGCCCCCCCCCCCTCGGACACACTTGGCATCGTTCCCGGCATGGCTACAAATGAGTTGCCTGCAAACGGTTGAGTGCCACTATCCGCAGTTACTATATAGAATTTAAGTCCCCTTAACTAATTGTTAGTGATATAAAGAGAGTGAACCAGTAATTTACCAACACAAATCAGTTATCGGGATGAGGAAAAATATCTCAACTAGACAATCAGAGACAGCAGGCCCTAGCCCTACTGCCATTTGGATAGTGAAGCGTGAACTGCAATTTAATATTTTTAAAATTCCTGAATCTGAATAGCGGACCATCTTGGCGAGGACTGAGACACTACAGAGCTGCGCCTTGTGTCAAATTTCCAAGCTTTAATTTTTTTTATTTGCAGACCAGTACAGACAGACAGACATATATACGGGAAGAAACGGATGGACATGGAGACTCGATAGTCATTCCATCGCCCCGAGGTGTCGGTCAAGGTAAATAAAGACCAGTGAATAGAATGAAGTAGGTAGTGCCATCTATCGGACAATAATGTGATCACAAAATGATCTTTTCAAATTTTGTTCAGTGATGCAAACCAGAATGAGGCGCGGGGGCATTCAGGTTTTCGATGATCTTTGACTGGTTACTATTGTTGGACGTTTGAATAAATGTTTGATGTGAGGAAGACATGAAAGATGAATTAAATGTACGTTTTAAAGCAAGGAAACAGTTCCTGTAGAAAGAACGTATATTTATTTATTTATTTATTTATAATACATATTTAACCAGGATAGCCTATTCAGCAAAAGCTGTTTTTCAATAGGGTCCTGGTCTAGATGATATAGATAAGTACACAGATAAAAAAGCAAATATGAAAGAACTGAAACTAAAATAAATGCATACATAAAAAACAGTTATACATACATGGTTTAAAATGATCATAGAAAAAAAATTCTTAAATGATATACACGAATATTGAGTAAATAAATTTAAATAAGAGGCCTGACTAAAAATTAAAACATGTAAGATCGTGATTTCACAATAAATATATTACATAATGACACAGTAATATAGGTAATGAATACAAAGACATAAAAGGCACCTGTGAACAAGCTATGAAAAATTATATGGCATAAATTGCTTGTACAATGATTTAAACTGGCAGAGACTGGTTGCAGATTTGACACTTACAGGTAAAGAATTCCAGTGGATGGGACCAGCATATGCAAGACTTGCTTTGAAGGATTCTCTGTTTGGTTTAGGTAATGATAAATTGAAGCCCTGAGAAAAACGAGTATTATATGCACTATTAACACGGTTGAACGTATGCGTAAGAGAGGGAGGGACATTACCAGACAAACATTTAAAGACCATTAAAGAAACAAAATATTGGTATCTATGTTTAACATTCATCCAACCCAATGTTGCAATCAATGATGTTGAGGATATATTGGTATCATAAGTTTTAGTAACGATTCTAGCAGCTCTATTTTGAAGTTTTTGGAGTTGTAATAAATACGTTTTGGAGGAATTACCCCAGACAGATATACAATAATCAATGTGACTCTGAATTAAGGCATTGTAAAGTGTGTTTAAGCTAAAGACATCTAAGGTTTTACTTAATCTGAAAAGGAGACCTAGTTTTGATACTATTTTGTCGCACACCAGTTGAATATGTTTTTTCCATGTAAGACCAGCGTCGATGATAACACCTAAAAGCTTTGTGTGTTCAACCGGCATCACTGTAATGTTATCCATGGAAATGTTCAGTTGATTTCCATTGGTTTTAGACTTGGGGCCAAATAATATGAATGATGATTTTTGGGGATTTATACTCAGTCGATTCTCTCTAAACCATTTAAGTGCAATTTCGAGATTTACTTGTAATGACTCTATAGCTTTAGCGGCTGAATTCGCTGAAGAATAAATTGAAATAACATCAGCATAAATGACGCATTTCTCACTGAGGAACATTGGAAGATCATTTAGATAAAAAAGGAAAAATATAGGTCCAAGGACAGTGCCCTGTGGGGTACCTATGTCCAAGGTGCGTGGTTCTGAAAGCAATCCATTAGAATAAACCACTTGCTTACGATTAGACAGGTAGTTTTCGAACCACATAAGCGGTATACCTTTTATGCCATAGTCGCTCATTTTTGTAAGTAAGACAGTATGATCAAGGCTATCAAAACCTTTTTTTACATCGAGGAAACATGCGGCGGTAACATTATTGTTATTAAGACTGATAAAGCATTCGTCAATTATGCTGTGCAAGGCAAATGAAGTTGAACGATTAGGAAGATAAGCGAATTGTTTATCCGAAAACAGATTATTACTTTCAAAAAACGTAATGAGGCGCGATTTAACGAACTGTTCTATTATTTTTGGCACATGGCCTATAACTGAGATCGGTCGGTAGTTATTTGGATCATCCTTACATCCAGATCCTTTGTATATAGGAGTGATCCTAGCGGTCTTCCAATCTGCTGGAAACTCGCCGGTTTGAAGTGAGATGTTAAATATGTGGGCTAATGGAGCTGAAATATAAGGTGCGGCTATCTTAAGGAAAAATCCTGACATTCCCAGTATATCTTCTTTCATACTGGAGTTTACTTTCAACAACTGTGATAAAACAAATTGGCTCGAAACTGAATTAAAATCAAAAGATTCCAAATTCGGGTTACAAATATGATCGCAGGTAAATATTGTTTTTGGAAATTTATCGTTAATATTTTTTCCAACAGAAGTAAAGTAATGGTTAAATTTATCAGGGTCAATCTTTCCGCTTTCTTTATTCGTGGAGGTTTTCGAAGGCAGTATGTGTTTTAAAGCTTTCCACACACAACCAGGGTTGGAGCCATTTTTTTGTATCAGCGTGGCATAATACTGGCTACGAGTGGATCTGATAAGATTTGTAACATAATTTCGCTGATGTCGGTACGCAGACCAGTCATTACTGTGATTTGTTCTTAATGCGTTCCGATGTGCATAATCACGCAAGTGAATCTCATTAAGTAAATCATTATTGAACCATTTATTTTCGCGAGCTTTGGTGCGACGTCGAATAAAAGGCGCGTTGTTATTAGAAATTCTCAGAAATTCATAGCGCCACATTTCCCAGGCTAAGTTTACATCAGAAAGTTGCATAATTCTTGAAAAAAAATTGGATTTAGTTAATTCATCGATAAATTTGTATTCATTGAATTTACGAAGGGTACGGTAATATCCGGATTTATATATGCAGACCTGGTAAGTAGCAGGAGCGGACCGAAGGGGAAAGGAGTGCAGTTGGTCCGATCTCCCTGTTAAGCAGCCGCAATCTCTTTTTCATTATACCAATCGAATCAGACCTCTCTTTGGTACGACTGCAAAATAACTCTTGCACCTCCCTGAGGCACAACACTTCTGTGAACAGAAAACGTCCAGCTGCTTGTGTCTTTATTTTGCAACTAATTTTTTTCTGCCTCTTAATTCTCCATTACATGAATCCTAAACATTATACCGTTCTTCCGTAAACACTCATAACCCCGTCGAGACCGTGCGTCAGTGATCCTTCAGTCGCTCCCCAATTTTGAGTCCTGAAATTCTGGGGACGACCAGAACTTATTTTCTAAACTGTCAAACTTAATATTAAAAGTTGTTACATTTCAAGGATGAAATGTTCATATTTCACATGCGCAAGCTTACAAAATATTATTAATTCCGTAAAATCGTTGCCACAGATGTACGTATGCCCGTGTGATTTGCCTTGAACAGTTCTTATGTTACTGAACGGACTACATTACTCTTCTCACTACATGTATACTTATACGCCGCTGGTGTATTTAGAAGCCCTGTGCATTGTATGGCTAAGACCAAAAAAAGGTATGGCTATAAGGCACTTTTTTCATAAATTAGTGCGGGCGGGCGGTTTTTGTTATTACATTTTTTGTATATTTCGATAAAAATGTCATATGATCAGGGAAAAGCATGAAAATAACATATTTTTTTCTAAACAGGTAAAAGCACTACATAACAAAGGAAAACTTATCAAAACTGTATTATTTTATCTTAAAAAAAAATGAAAAACAAGATGTGACGGAACGACACGAATGCCCCCGCCTGGAGCAAATAGAAAAATTTGTTAAATTTTGTAAAATATTTTTTTCAGGAGCTGTCATTTGGTACAAAGTAGATCAACCAGGACAAAATGCAAATTCGATCTCTAACGGGTCATTATCAAGCAACACACCAAAAATCAGGCCAGTATTGGCAGGCATTGTGAAACAAGTGACCCATGAGTCATGACGCTCAGCCGACTGACATGTTGATACTATGACCTAGCACAGACAACTAATTAAGATAGATGGCATCATTGTTCATGCATATTAGCTTAATTTTATCTAGACCCATAAGCACAACACATTTGATGACAAACCACCCAACCTTTCATGAGGAATCTAGCAATTTGTGTGTATTTTGCATTGTTTCTGGGGTGCTCAAAAATACCCCCAAACTCTGAGAATATAGGTCACTGTGACCCCATTTCAGGTTTCTGGAGAGAACTTTTGAGGTACTCTCAGGATGTGAAGTTAGAAGATTCTGGGCCCCATGGTTATGATTAGTGCCCTACTTTGGTATCGAATTTTCAATTATTCTGAGGGATGCTCATAAGCCCCATAGCTCAGAAAATATGGGTAACAGAGACCTTAATTCACGTTTCAAAGGAGACTTTTTACAGATCTCCCTGGGTGTCAAGTTTGAGGATTCTAGGACCAATGGTTACAATCTGAGCCCTGTTAAGGGACAACCGCATCTTTGAAGGTCTCATAAATAGAGAAAAAAAGTGTTAAATTTTTTTGTTTTTTAATTTCGGTGGTGCCACCAGCCCGCAAGAACTGATGAAACACATACTCGATGATGAATATGCATGCAAAGAATCAGATACTGTAGCTTTGTATCAAATTTTTAGTTATTTTGGGAGGTACTTCTAAGCCCCATAGCTCGGAGGATATGGGTAACAGAGACCTAATTTCAGGTTTCCAAGGAGTTTTTTATGGACCTCCCAGGATGTCAAGAAAGAAGATTCCAGGTCAAATAGTTATGATATGTGTTCTGTTCACAAACGACCACATCTTTGAAGGTCTCAAAAATAAAGATAAAAATGCGTAAAAATTCAAAGAAGTCCAGGTGGCACCACTAGTTTGCAGGAACTGATGAAACACTCCAAGATGCATATGCATGCAAAGAATAATGCCGAACAATGCACTAGTTGTTCAGATACCAGAGCTTTAGTATCAAATTTTTAGTTATTCTGGGGGTACTTCTGAGCCCCATAGCTCGGACAATATGGGTGACAGGGACCTTAATTCACGTTTCAAAGGAGACTTTTTACAGATCTCCCTGGGTGTTAAGTTTGAGGATTCTAGGACCAATGGTTACAATCTGAGACCTGTTAAGGGACAACCGCATCTTTGAAGGTCTCATAAATAGAGAAAAAAACTGTGTTAAATTTTTTTGTTTTTTAATTTCGGTGGTGCCACCAGCCCGCAAGAACTGATGAAACACATACTCGATGATGAATATGCATGCAAAGAATCAGATACTGTAGCTTTGTATCAAATTTTTAGTTATTTTGGGAGGTACTTCTAAGCCCCATAGCTCGGAGGATATGGGTAACAGAGACCTAATTTCAGGTTTCCAAGGAGTTTTTTATGGACCTCCCAGGATGTCAAGAAAGAAGATTCCAGGTCAAGTAGTTATGATTTGTGTTCTGTTCACAAACGACCACATCTTTGAAGGTCTCAAAAATAAAAGTAAAAATTCGTAAAAATTCAAAGAAGTCCAGGTGGCACCACTAGTTTGCAGGAACTGATGAAACACTCCAAGATGCATATGCATGCAAAGAATAATGCCGAACAATGCACTAGTTGTTCAGATACCAGAGCTTTAGTATCAAATTTTTAGTTATTCTGGGGGTACTTCTGAGCCCCATAGCTAGGACAATATGGGTGACAGGGACCTAATTTCACGTTTTCAAGGAGACTTTTCATGGGCCTCCCTGTTTGTCAAGAAAAAAGATTCTAGGTCTAGTCGTTAAGATTTGTGCCCTGTTAACAGATGACGGCATCTTCTAAGGTCTCAATAATAGAGAAAAAAAAAACGTAAATTTTTTTTTTAAAATACAGGTGGCGCCACCAGTCTGCAGAAACTGATGAAACACTCCATGATCAATATCCATGCAAAGAATCATGAAGATCAATGCAATAGTTGTTCAGATACTTGAGCTTTTGTATCAAAGTTTTCATTATTCCGGGGGGGTACTTCAAACGTCATAGCTGGAAGAATTTGGGTAACAGAGACCTAATTCCAGGTTTCCAAGAAGACTTTTCATGGACCTCTCTCTCTGGATGTAAAGTGAGAAGATTGCAGGTCCAGCAGATACGATTTGTGCCTTGTTTACAGATGACGGCATCTGTTTAGGTCCCAAAAATAGAGAAAAAAAACGTTAAAAAAATACAAGAAAATACAGCTGGCGCCACCAGTCTGCAGAAACTGATGAAAAACTCCATGATTAATATCCATGCAAAGAATCATGGTGATCAATGCATTAGTTGTTAAGATATTTGAGCTTTTGTATCAAAGTTTTCATTATTTTGGGGGTACTTCGGAGCCCCATAGCTTGAAGAATATAGGGAACAGAGACCTAATTCCAGGTTACCAAGGAGATTTTTCATGGACTTCTCTGGATGTAAAGTGAGAAGATTCAAGGTCAAGTGGTTACGATTTGTGCCCTGTTAACAGACAGACGGCCGGATGGCCGGACAGACGACGGACATATAGGGTGATTGCTATAGCTCAGATGACTAAGTGTTTCCATGTATCCGCAAAAAAATGTAAGACGAACGTACGTTCCATAGCTGGCAGTCTGCAAAAACTGTTTCTTTAAGTACGGACGTTTTTCTTGCGGATACCCTTTCGCGTGCCTCTTTTGAAACTGCAAGGACGACAGGCAGGAAGAAGGTTAATATGTCTCATTATTCCTGGCGCCGGGGCACTGTTGGGAAATGTAGGCATTTTTGTCTTCCGCAAAACGGATGAACCCGCTCACCGATCCGTTTCGATGCTGTCCGTTTTTGCGGATACGCATGCGGAGCACGTTAAACGTACATATGGAAACGGTTCAAAAAGAGGGATCCGATTTTTTGCGTACTAGATATACAGATGAATGGAAACACAGCTTTACAGTCAGCTGAGCTAAAAAAAAAGCCATACATGTGCATTTTTTCATAAAAAAATTCAATTTTTTCATGAATTTTTTATGTTCAGGATCTGTCATACGGTCAAAAATAGGTCAACAGGGACGAAACGCGATCTCTTTCCTGTAAGTGGTCATTATTCGCCCACAGACCAAAAAACAGGCCAGTATCTGTTAACATTGCATTGCGAAACTAGAATATTAGCAAAAGCTGATAATCAGTTAAAAATTTTTAATTGGACAGGTATGCACCATTTTTCATAAAAATCCATCAAATGCTTCCTGTAAAAATAAGTTTTTTTTCTATTCTAAGCTCTGAGACCTTGTAAAGTAGGTCTTTTAACTTTAACAAGATTTTGTAAATTTTCAATAGCACTGTAGAAATGAAGTTCCTGTGTTAAATACCTTTAGAGATATCGTGCACAAAAGGCCAAAATTGAAAAAAAAATCCGATAAAATTTTATTTTAAAAATCAGAAATTGTAGTAGGCGCCACTAAAATTATGCAGCACGTACAGACCATCAATCCCAACGACAAAAGTTAGTATTATGAAAATCAACATAATTGTTCCTGAGATATAAGCTTCTGAGTGTTTTTCTATAATCAGCTCTAAAATGTAGAAAAATGGGTCAAGGTCAGTCACCTTCGAACTTGACCGAGATTTTATCGATATACATCTTCAATGATGAAATAAAATTCCAACGGTGAATCCTTTTACAGATAAACCCGCTCACAACCATACCTTTTATTTTATTTTATTTTATTATTATTTTTTTTTAGATTTCAATGCCCATAAACCCTAACCAGCAGATTCTGCGCCGTGTGCATCCGCATGCTGCATGTCAATCACCGGTATGCGCCGATGTCTTTGTAAAAGATGAAAGAGCTGACAAAGCTTGTATAAGGCAGACTGAAGGACAAGCTGCCAGTAAGAAGGTTACATGCAGTGCTGTACGAGTCGTCCTGCACCAAGGTCTGAATGCTGCCCAAGATGGGTAACTTGACCGTTTATTCATCAAGCACGTTATGTTGATTGGACGATAAGCGTCTCGAATGCTTATAGTCCGAATACGAGGCTGGAAATTTCACGTTAATACAGCCTTGGCAGTGGACGTTCCTAGGACTGTCACCAGATGTTCTGTCAAAGAAATGCTGTCACAGAAAGATGAGTGTTACTTCAGGTTGCCTGTCCCCTCTCGGGCCTCCTTTGAGCAGGCACTTTCCAGTTGACCTGAAAGACAAATTAAGCATTTCATTTTTACGGGGTTAATTATCGAAACCATGTAGATTTCGATGTGTACAATATCCAATCGATTACAATTTTTTTATGCAACAAGGTACAAAATATGCCTACATGTCTGGCAGTCTTGATTATAACAAATTTACTGAAAATATACTTTTTTACTGTAGACTTAGAGTTACATGGGGGAAAAAAAGTCGGTGAGTGACTCACGGTGAATGACAGGTGTTATATTTTCAATGGGAAAGGTGAATAAACTGATCATGTAATAACAATACATATATGGACAACATTTAATATGCAGACCGTTTGATGGAAGTGCTCAGTTAAAGATAGCGACATCTGTCAGCTAACGGGGAAAATAGATCCCCAACAGCATGTGAAACAACTGTGTATAAAGATATATATATATTTGCGCCAGATCGGCCCTCTGACACTATGGCCAGCTTACTGGCTTGCCAGAGTGCCTGGACATCTAACTCTGAGGATCGCATTACAAGGCCCCATGAGGATGCAAATATTTTCGTCATTTTTGACAACGCCTCATTGCTTACATGTATCGTGTCACTTCAAATAAACCCACTAGACCTTTTAATAAGTTTCTTAATCACCAACGACACCTACCATGTGTGAAATATTCCGTTATAACCCAATATATTCGTATATTGTTCTGAATGTACGGGAGATTTCTGCCTGCGGTCTACCTGCTGACTGTATGCGGAGATACGGTTATAAAGCGTGGCGTGGACTTGCCGGGCGGTTCTAAAATTTGGCTTGTGTCGCGACTCAGTAGGGTCCCTGAGTCGTGTTTGTCACGGCTTTATATATATATATAATGCATATTTTGTGTTCATTTGAGAAAATTATAATATAATGTAAAATTCTTGTTCAGATGAGAATATTATGTACAGTTCATGTGTTCAGATGAGAATACTATGTACAGTCCATGTGTTCAGATGAGAATATTGTACAGTTCTTGATCAGATGAGAATATTATGTCTCGTTCTTGTTCAGATGAGAATATTATGTCTCGTTCTTGTTCAGATAAGAATATTATGTCTAGTTCTTGTTCAGATGAGAATATTATGTATAGTTCTTGACCAGATGAGAATATTTTGTATAGTTCTTCTTCAGATGAGAAAATTATGTACAGTTCTCGTTCAGATGAGAATATTATGTACAGTTCTCGTTCAGATGAGAATATTATGTACAGTTCTTGATCAGATGAGAATATTATGTACAGTTCTTGATCAGATGAGAATATTATGTACAGTTCTTGATCAATTGAGAAGAATTACGGCTCAAAAGAGCACCTGAAAGTGGCACAGTGGGTAACTCCTTTGAGACTCTTGACTGTTACATATCCAGTACATTTACTCTTATCATCATGGTTATATACCGACCTCCGCCATCGCGAAAGAACAAACTAAAACCGTCTCAGTTTCCAACAGAGTTTGCGGATGATTATTACTCATCGTTTGGTGGTAACATAGTAATTACCGGAGATTTTAACATCCATGTTGATGACAATAATAACAAATATGCTGAAGATTTCCTGTTTTTGATACATTCTTTTGGATACCGACAACATGTGAGTCAGGTGACTCATAGGCGAGGACACACTTTAGATTTGATTCTAACACGTGAATCTGACGTTCCAATTATTCAGAATATTCATACATGGGATCCAGTCATTTCAGAGCATATGGCAGTCTGTGGGGCATTGTTTCTTGCAAAGCCTGATCACTCGGAGAATTATGTGACATACCGGAGATTGAGGTCACTTGACCACATTGCTTTCATGCAGGAATTAACTAAATCCCCTCTATTAGAAAAAGGTGATGATGCTAGTTTTGATAGGGATGCTCTTGTTTTGTGTTACAATAATGTACTGAGTGAAATCATCGACAAGGTATTACCTGAGAGAACCCGGAAGGTAGTGATTCGTGAGGAAGCTAAGTGGTTTAATGAACACTTACGAGAGGCAAAGCAAAAGAGACGTCAATTGGAGCGGTTGTACAACAAAACAAAGCTGGAAGTTCATAAACAGATGTTTGTTGAACAAAAGAATGTGACAAACCGACTGATGACTGAGGCTAAAAAACTTTATTACTGTGAAATGATTGATAACGCCAGTGATGGCGGAACTATTTTTAAAGTTGCTAATGAACTTTTAGGTTGTTCAAAGAAACATTTTGTGCTACCTGATCATTCCTCTACTGAAGAAATCATGTCCAGATTTAGTGACTATTTTATCAGAAAAATCAAACTAATTCAGGACAGTATTGATCACAGTCGAGAATCAGATGCAGAGTTTCTTATACCTCAGTGTGAGGTTTACTGGACTCAGTTCACACTGGTTAGTGTTGATGATGTATTTAAACTTATCAAATCCTCCTCTGACAAGTCCAATGGACTTGACCCAGTTCCTACAGTGCTATGCAAAAAATATGCAGAAATACTTGCCCATCCCATTTGTAAAATCATAAATGCGTCTCTGAGGGAAGGACATGTCCCCAGTACTCTTAAGAGGGCACTCTTGACACCTTTAATAAAGAAACCCTCACTGGACCAAAATGACTTAAAGAATTACCGCCCTGTGTCAAATTTGGCTTTTGTATCCAAGTTATTGGAAAAAGTGGTCGCAAAGCAACTCAAAAAACATATTGTTGGAAATCACTTAGCAGAGCCCTTACAATCTGCCTACCGAGCAGGTCATAGCACAGAGTCTGCACTCCTGAGGGTACAAAATGATATACTCTTGGCTTTGTCAGAAAAGAAGTCTGTCATTTTGGTACTATAGGATTTGTCAGCAGCATTCGACACTGTCAGTCATCAAATGCTGCTCACTGTACTCGCTAGGTTGGGTCTATCAGACATAGTGCTGAAATGGTTTGATTCCTACCTAATGCATCGCTCACAGCATATTTGTCTATCAGGCATGCAGTCCAAGAGGAAGGAGCTTTCTTGTGGGGTGCCTCAGGGTAGTGTCCTCGGTCCAATTTTGTTTACTTTATACACTGCATCACTAGGCAGACTCCTGCGTGCGCAAGGAATACCATATCATCTCTATGCAGACGACACACAATTATATATTTCTTTTGACCAGGCATCATTAACAGAAGCGGTTTTAAAAATAGAAAGCTGCATTCATCTTGTCAAAGAATGGATGAACAAGTATATTTTGAAAATGAATGAGTCTAAAACTGAAGTCTTGGTGATTTCTTCCAAAACACCGCAGATGGATCTGGTTCCCTCACTCAAAGTCGGTAGATCCACAGTAGATAGGTCTTTGCAAGCTAGAAACATAGGCGTCATTGTAAACTCCTGTTTAAGTATGAAACCACATATTCAGAATATCTGTAAGCGTGCATATTTACAACTTAGGAACATTGCTACACTTAAAGTTTCTGAAAGATGACTCACTTCTGAAGTTGGTACATGCATTTATAACATCGAAATTGGACTATTGCAATTCGTTACTACTTGGCCTGCCTCAGTCCAGTCTTTACCCTCTGCAGCGTGTCCAGAACGCAGCCGCACGGGTCATCAGTGGAGCCCAAAGAAGAGATCATATCACTCCTGTATTGAAAACTCTCCATTGGCTCCCAGTACGTCAACGTATAGAGTACAAAGTCTTAGTGATGGTATTCAAATGTATACATGGTGAGGCCCCTGGATACTTAAGTGAGCTGATCATTACCTATGAACGCACAAGGTCACTCAGGTCAGCTGATCTACACCAACTGGTAGTACCATTCACAAGGTCGTCTTTGGCTATGGAACGAGCTTTTAGTGTTTCGGGGCCTAGATTGTGGAATGAACTACCTCAACATTTAAAATCTGCAGTCACACTCGAAAGTTTTAAAAAACAATTGAAAACACATCTCTTTAGGGAGACATATGATTGTATGTAAATGTTTTTACGATCCTTAACTACTTATTTTTATCCAATGACGGTGCATTTCTTAGTGATACATGTACTTCATAGTTCTTCAGTATTTCTATTTTCTGTTTTAAGTTCTAATATGTTATCTATTTAGATATGGTTTTTTATGTGTATAGAATGTGTGTGAAGCGTTTTAGAGCACATATGTGGTTTTACGCTATATAAAATAAATTATTATTATTATTATTATTATTATTATTATTATGTACAGTTCTTGATCAGATGAGAATATCAAGTATAGTTCTTGTTCAGATGAGAATATTATGTCTCGTTCTTGTTCAGATAAGAATATTATGTCTAGTTCTTGTTCAGATGAGAATATTATGTATAGTTCTTGACCAGATGAGAATATTATGTATAGTTCATGTTCAGATGAGAATATTATGTACAGTTCATGTTCAGATGAGAATATTATGTACAGTTCTTGTTCAGATGAGAATATCATGTATAGTTCTTGTTCAGATGAGAATATTTTGTATAGTTCTTCTTCAGATGAGAAAATTATGTACAGTTCTCGTTCAGATGAGAATATTATGTACAGTTTTTGTTCACACAAGAAGAGCCTTCTATACAGTAACATTTTTTTGTTACTCTGAAATGCATATAACTAATCATCCTATATCGAATAGTGTCCTTTTGCATGTAACACCCGCATCACTCTATAATAATTCACCAACATAAAGCTTTAAAGGAATTAATATAGCTGGCGGTATACCCATAATTTCAACATGCGCCCGGTGACAAATGGGTTTTAGTATGTATGCAAAATGGCAACACCCGTGAGTCGTCTCGAGAAACTGGGAGGAAAAACAAGTGACCCATGGGTCATAACGCTCAGCTGACTGGGAAGAGATTCGCAAAAGGAAATTTTATCATCTGAATGGTAGTATATACCCATTAAACTGAAGCATTAAACAGATTAACCAACAGGCCAAGATTGTGTCTGTATTTATATATCTCAAAAATAGAGAAAAAATGCGTAAACTTAAAAAAAATACAGGTGGCTCCATCAGTCTGCAGAAACTAATAAAAACACTAATGGTCAATATCTATGCAAAGAATCATGATGACCTCTGCATTAGTTGTTCAGATACTTGAGCTTTTGTATCAAATTTTCCATTATTCTGAGGGATACTTCGGAGTCCTATAGCATGAAGGAAATGGGTAACAGAGACCTAATTTCAAGTTTCCACAGACACTTTTCATGGGCCTCCTTGCATGACAAGAATGAAGATTCCAGGTCCAGTTGTTACAATTTGTGCCACGATAACAGATGACAGCATCCTTAAAAGTCTCAAAATAGAGAAATAAAATTCGTAAAAATTTAAAAAAATAGAGGTGGCGCACCCAGTCTGCAGAAACTGATGAAACACCTCATGATCAATATGTATGCCAAAAATCATGACCATCAGTGTTGTAATTATTGAGATACTGCAGTTTTTGTATCTAATTTTTCATTATTCTGTGGGGTATTTTGAGAGCCATACAGCTTAAAGGATATGGGTAACAGAGACCTAATTTCAGGTTTCCATGGAGACTCTTCATGGGTATCGCTGTGTGTCAAGAATAAAGATTCTAGGTCAAGTCTTTACGATTTGTGCCCTGTTAACAGATGTCCACATTTTTTAAAGGTATCAAAAATAGAGAAAAAAATCATTAGAAAAACCCGAACAAACTGCAGAAACTGATGAACAATCCATGATCAATAACCATGCAAACAATTATGGTGATCTCTGCATTAGTTGTTCAGATACTTCAGCTTTTGTATCAAATTTTCCATTATTCTGAGCTGAACTATGGAGTGCCATAGCTCAAAGTATATGGGTAACAGAGACCTAATTTCAGGTTTCCATTAGGATTTTTTATAGGTCTCTCAGTGTGTCAAGAATGAAGATCCTAGGTCCAGTTTTTACGATTTGTGCCCTGTTAACAGATGTTCACATATTTAAAGGTCTCAAAAATAGATAAAAATATTCGTAAAAAAAAAACGAAAAATATAGTTGGCGCCACCAGTCTGCAGGAACTGATTGAACATCTCATGATCAATATGTATGCCTAAAATCATGACCATCAGTGATGTAGTTAATGAGGTATTGAAGTTTTTGTATGAATATTTTTACTATTCTCGGGGGGGGGGGTACTTTGGGACCCCATAGCTCGAAGGATATGGGTAACAGAGACCTAATTTCTGGTTTCCAAGGAGATTTTTCATGGACCTCTCAAAATGTCAAGTTACAAGATTCTAGGTCCAGCGGTTACGATTTATGCCTGGTTAACGGACGGACAGACGGACAGAAAGACGGACGACGGAAAGAGCGATCGCTATAGCTCAGATGACTTACAGTCAGCTGAGCTAAAAACCTGTCACAGTTTGGTGGGTGGAAAGGGGACGTGTTTTGGAAAGGTTCAAAGTGGATTAACCCTTTTCTGGACAACACCCTAATCCTATAATCATAAAAGGATGGTTTGAAAAATTACTCTGTTATTTCGTATCATTCTCGAATACGTATTTCAGAATTTCATATAATATTATCCTGTTATTGTCATATTTTTTTATATTTTTTTCAGGGGGGGGATTCTCTCTTATATAACAGTATGAAAATATTTTTCTAGAAACAAACATATACATGTATATGCAAATATGACTTCTGCAATAAAGTATATTAAAATAGAGAGATTATTAGTTTTAGTAGAGATTATATTCTAGACATATCTTCACTGTTATTTGTAATATGATGGTAGTTTACATATATATCATCAAGTATCTTACATTTTTTTTATATACCAGTACGTGATTTGAGTATCTTATAAGATATATGTGTGAACATGCAAACACATTAACGTCTTATATATACGTAGTGTTTGTGATGATGGGAGCATTTATTTATGTAAGAATGCATATATGTACAGACATTGATTTTTCAACTAAGTGGGGGCATAGTGAAGAGTAACTATACATGTGTACTTACAGTATAGCATGATAGCATTGATAGCATGTTTGTGACTGGTGTATTTGATTATACATATATTTTTACAATTGGTGTGCCATCTTTATATATGGTTTCGACTTTATAAAGGTTGGATGGTGTTTTAAGCCTGCAGGAGTATGTCTATATTAAGGCTAAGTATAAGTTCAGTATGGAAGACATACATATATAAAACATATAAACAAAATGAGGGAGTTTTTTTTGTGTGTATGACAGAGTTGTGTCCAAAAGTACCCATAGTACTCATGAGTACTTTTTTGAGTGTTCAGTACGCGTACTCGAGTACTTTTTAATAATCACAAAAGTACTCATACTTGTACTCGAGTACTTTGAAAGTACTTGGTACTCATATGAGTACTTCATGACTACTTTTAGGTATTTCATATTTTTCTAAATAAACTTTAATCTAAATTTATTATATTAGTAATAGTTTATTATAAAATACAATAGAAAGATATATACATAATATATAACATATATAATACCATATATAATAGTACTTAAAGTAATCCATCTGTTACTATAACTGATACTATTACAGCATTGATAACTACTACTATTATTGCTTTGTTTACTAATACTAACACTTATTTATTATAAAATATAAATTAACTGAACTATTCTTTTATTAATACATAAATGCAATTCATGTGTACAGCATTATATATCTCCAGCAAGATAAGTTCAACATAGTGTTCTGTAAAACATCAAATCAGCAAATTCATACTGAGTAATATTTTAAGAGAAAAAATTCTAATTTTTGAAAGATCCCAAAGTAAAAAGTTAAGATTTGCCACAAATAAATATTCTCAGAACCTGTTCATCATAACATAAATTCAGCAGTGCACTGGGGCTTGGGCTTATCAAGTGTGAATTGATTTATATACTGTATTGAAACTAAATGTGAGTGTAGGTTTTGCAGATTTTCAGGGAATAGATCTACTCCGGAACTGTCCCCTAATGAAGGCCATCTGGGAGGTTAAGCTGCCGATGAAGAAAAAACTTGCTAAAACTTGCATAACTGGGAAGCCCGGTTAATACGGTCCAAATGGCCGAAACTGCAAGTACAATGGCGATGGATCTCGAAACAGTGTCGTTCACAAGATCGAGTTCGGCTCTCGAATGGCATGGCTGGGTCTCCGCTGCTGGGGTCGGTAGAGGGAATGTGGGTTGCTTTTGGCTTTGTGGCTGTGAATGCTGTGGCTTTCTAAAAAGGTCATCGGCTCGGGATATACGATGGCGGCCTTTACGGCTCCCTGCTTGGCTTGGCGTGGCACTGCGACTGTTGGCTCAGAGAACATGGTCTTGCCCGCAGCAACCTGTAGCTGCTCGATGAGCGTATACCTAATTTGGTTTTTTTTTTGGTTGGGAGGTTAAGCTTGCTGGTGGTACAAACAGTGCTTGATCCAGCACTCCCTGGTCACATTATATAGCATTTACCCTGTTAATGAAAGTCAGCTACTTTCTGTGTAATCGCCTGTTTTTACACTATTTTTTTTACCAGAATGAGTGAAGGAATTCCTCGATTATCTGTTAGCAGATTGATTGCCTCTGTTTGTTGGAAAACGGCCTGTTATTAAAAAAGGCCTATGGCTCATGTTTTAATGGCTAGTGTACCTTAAGCTACAACTCTTGACTAAACCATGTTGAAATCTCTTTAAAATTACCAATTATATTTTAAATCTGCCAATCAGGTTGATTTAAACCAGATATATCTTCAACCTCAAGGTGCGGTCTTAAACCTCAGAGTGAGAGGAGCCAAAACATTAGGAACCACCCCATCAGAAACTGAGTTACATTCGAATATTATACATACTGAATATATAATAAATTTGAAATGTCTGTGTTGTGTCCACTTGGTGCCATCATACGACCCTAAGTAATCACCGGTGTATAATCCTTGTTAATATTTTGGTCAATGTCAGTCAGTAGGAAATGGAACTTAGCTGTTTCATAAATGTTGAAATCTTCAGTAAATGTTTCATTTATTTTTCATTGTGACTTGATCAAATTATTAATATAACTTCATTATGTGGACTATTATTTTTTATCTTAATTTGTGCTTATGGCTTATCTTATTCTCTTAATATGTTGATTGTTTGCAATACTTTTACAACAAGTGTTCCAGGATCCAGTGTTAAAAGCTTAACAGGTTTAGGCAAATTAATTTTTAAAAATCATTATGTTTAAAAAATATAATTGATATTTTCCAAAATACTGTCATTAATCCAAATAATTCCCCAATTGATAGACAAAACAAGGGACCCATGGGTCAAGGCGCTCAGCTGTAATATATGATAAAAAATATAATTTAAAAATGAGGCACATGCTTGTTTTGTGTGGAAATAAATATAAGCTGTATTATGAGTTGTGGGTGTTTAACTTATGTATGATTTTGATAGTATCTTTGGAGACAGGGAAGAGGACTGATTTCATTTATTTTATTAACAAATGGAGTGCTATTGTCACACAGATTTTGACTTGGCCATATAACTTATAAGCAGAACATATTATATAAGAGTTTAACTATTTATTAAAAATAACTACAAATTGTTCCAATATAATTTTTATTAAAAATAATAAAGAGAATCGTATGATTTTTTAAAATAAAATACAACTGAAATGATTATTAAAATAATATCAAAGAATATATTCATGAATGCATTCATGAATACATTTTGAAAGTATTTGCACTGGTATTCATATACTTTCATTTTTACCTAAATTCCCATTCTTATGCAGGATATTTTATAATGGAGTACATATTCATATTCGTATTCAAATACATTTGCAAAGTATTCGCACCATGTCTGGTATTTATTCAGTTTTCACCAAACAATGATGTTGAGAATCCAGAATATACAAAATTCACACATTTAAATAATGATCATAAGTACCTGGTTTTATGGCTTTTATTCATATTAAATAAAAATAAATCTAATATATTCATTTTGGACTAATTTCACATCAATGTACACACTAGACACAGCAGGAATCTAGATTAATATTATCAACTGCATCTTTGTCTATCATTAATTTCATTCATATGATCCCTAATGATTAGTAATGAATAATATGATTTATTTTTTTATCATTATAATTGAACTAAAAAAAACCATAGGTAACTGCATGGTGTTATTTGGAATACGTGACATTCTATCAATCGATACAAGATTCTTATATCATCAGTAACTTCAAGTTAATTTCCTGTTATTATCAACTAACAAATTCTTTTTCTATTTTTCTTTAATTTGTTATTAAAAAACAATAAAAATTTATTAATTTATTGTTTTTTGTTATGTTGTTAGTTAAAACTACTAGAGTTGGGTTGGACACCTGGATCAACTGTGGCTGTCCATAAGCTGCCTGGCTGCCCCAGTGTATGCCTCGCGTCAAGCGTGCATAATTTGATGAAAGGTCAACAAGGTCAACATACAGGTGACTCAAGAGGGGCTGGGGAGAGCTAAGGTCTGACATGGTCTCATAAAAACATTAATAAAAGCTACAATTTTCGGCCAATTTCTTTCAGCTTTCTAAACTAACTAGAATATCAGCAAAAGCTGACAAAAGCCCTCAGCCAAAAGAACAGTGTTTAGAGGTGGTAACAGTAACAAGTACTATATATCTGTTCTCACATGGTTGATATCTGTACATATCTCAGTTATAAATTTAAAATGGAGAGGTATGTACCATGATTCATAACAATCCACCAAATGCTTCCTGAAAAATAAGCTTCTAAGTTTTATTCTATTATAAGCTCTGTGACCTTGAAAAGTAGGTCAAGGTCACCCATGTTCGAACATGAACGAGATTTTTGTCGATATACATCTTCACCAAAGAAATAAAATTCCTATTGTGAATCCTTTAAGAGATATCCCGCTCACAAGGCCAAAGTTGAAAAATCCAAGAAAAATTCAATAAAAAATCAGAAATTGCAGGTGGCGCCCCCAAACTTGTGCAGCAGTTACAGACCATCAGTCCCTATGATCATAGTAAGTATTGTGAAAATCCATCCAATGGTTCCTGAGAAATAAGCTTCAAAATGTTTTTTTCTATAATCAGCGTAGAAAAATAGGTCAAGGTCACCCATCTTCGAACTTGACCGAGATTTTGTCAATATACATCTTCTCCTAAAAAAAAAATTCTTACAGTGAATCTTTTTCGAGATATCCCGCTCACAAGCCCAAAGTTGAAAAATCTGATAAAAATTCATTAAAAATCAGAAATTGTAGGTGGCGCCACCAAACTTGTATAGCAGGTACAGACTATCAGTCCCAATAACCATAGTAAGTTTTGTGAAAATCCACCAAATGGTACCTGAGTAATAAGCATCTAAGTGTTTTTTCTATAATCAGCTCTAAAACGTAGAAAAATAGGTCAAGGTCACCCATCTTCAAACTTGACCGAGATTTTGTCAATATACATCTTCTCCGAAAAAATAAAATTCTTACGGTGAATCTTTTTCGAGATATCCCGCTCACAAGCCCAAAGTTGAAAAATCCGATAAAAATTCATTAAAAATCAGAAATTGTAGGTGGCGCCATCAAACTTGTATAGCAGGTACAGACTATCAGTCCCAATAACCATAGTAAGTTTTGTGAAAATCCACCAAATGGTTCCTGAGTAATAAGCATCTATTTGTTTTTCTATAATCAGTTCTAAAATGTAGAAAAATAGGTCAAGGTCACCCATCTTCGAACTTGACCGAGATTTTGTCGATATACATCTTTACCGAGGAAATAAAATTCTGACGGTGAATCCTTTTCAAGATATCCCGCTCACAAGGTAAAAGTTAACGGACGCCGGATGGACGGACGGACGGACGGACGGACAGCTTGGGTGACGACAATAGCCCATCAGCCTAAGGGCTGAGGGCTAAAAAGCTGAAATCCTTATGTATGCATGATATGAAAATTGTATCAACAGTGCTCACAGGAAACAAACCTGCCATGGTCAAATTTGGGCAAAATTTAAGGTAATAATTTTATATTTATACTAATTACTTATAAAATTTGAAAATTCAGAACTAATTTTGGGTATTCAATTGAATCTTGATTAAATAATGTTACATCCCTGACAAAAAATCTCTAGCTTCAGCAATCCTCTTGTTAAGGGGGTAAATATATTTCAAGATTGATTTTTTACAAAGTGCATTATGTTTGGGCCCATAACTTAAAACAATTACCCAATACTGACATAATTTCTGGCATGTGCATAGAGACTGTATAGAAAAATATGTATATTATATATGATTAAAGTCAGATCAGTGGTTTTGATATTAGGCAGTCTTGAAGTGTAACAATTGGTTTTTAATGGAAAAATGAAGTTTTTCATTAATATCTCGAAGGTATTAAGTCCTTGTGACCAAATTCTTGGCATGGTAGGGGATTTTGGAGACACCTAATTGTATGCCAAATTTTAGGAACTGAGAGCTGAAGCTGGGGAGCTGAGCTCTTGCAAACTGCATAACACTAGCTTGATGTAAACAAGATGTTACATGGTGCTTGAAAACTTGAATAAAGTCTAGAGTTTTTGATCAACTGGTTTCAAATTTTTGATGTTAACAGACAAAATGCAAACAAAAACATGCTGTGAAAATTAAATCCACAGTACTTACAGGAAAAAAAGTGCCATGGTCAAAGTTGGGCAAAATTTAAGGCACCAATTTTTTAATTTTTGTTAATATTTCAAAAAATTTAAAAGATTTTGATCTAATTTTGGATATACAATTTAATTTTGATCAATTAAAATTATATTACTTGAAAAAAAGTCCACAGCTTTAACATGTTTTGTTTAAGTGATCAAATATCTTTCCTGATTTTTTACAAAATGCATTATGTTTGGACCCATAATTTTTTTAAATTATATAATACAGACATAATTTCTGGCATGTACATAGGAACTATATAGGGGAATATTCATGGCAAATATGAGGATAAACAGATGAGTAGTTTTGATATTAGGCAGTCCTGAAGTGTGAAAATAGGTTTTTAATAAAAAATTGAGGTTTTTCCTTAATTTCTCAAAGGAACGAAGTCGCAAAGACCCAGTTTTTAGCTTGGTAGGAGATCTTGGGGACATCTAACATTATGCCAAATTTTGGATTCCTAGGTCTTACGGTTTCAAAACGTGCCACATCTACGGACGGACGGACGGCAAGACGGACGGATAGACGGACGGACGACGGACAGTGGACCACGACTATAGCTCAGATGACTTACAGTCAGCTGAGCTAACAATCTAGTTAAAAATAAGGCATGATATACACTGTCTCTGTCTTGTTTACATTCATGAGGTGATAAGCACATGTATACAGTCTGATCTATTTCTCCTGTGATCTTGGGATTTTATTAAATCTCACGGCTTCTATGTGTGGCTTCAGTAGTTGCCTATGTTATCCATGGTAGCATTTACATATAATTCTAATTATCCATGGTCACTTACAGATAAATCTAAGTGATAAATCCCCTAGATTATACACACAGTCCTATGTCCAGTCTACTGCTGTGGGTCACAGCCTCTGGTCACTAGACACTGTTTGTACCACCTGCAGGCCTGTGGTCAGCTTGCAGGGAGTTCCAGATAAGGACTACTGCAGTCTTTGATGCGCTCAGTACACAGTCTGTGGCACAACTAAGACTAAACTGTTGACTGTCAACTGATTGACTTATGAAAAGCGCTGTGACTATCAGACCACAAACCGTTGCTGCTACAACATAGGCTGCAGCATCACATTCTTGCCCAACATACTGCATGTGTATGCCCACAAAGGACCTCTCTAATGTTTAATGATCAAGCCTACTTAATTAATAAACAATGAGAACCAGGGGTAAACCTCAAGCCAAAGCCTTCTGTCTAGTGCCCACTGGACCGTGAAAGCACCCAGCATTAACTAAACACACTACACTGGGCCCTTCATCGTGTTCTATCAACCTAATCAAACCAACATTCAATTCATCAGATGTGTTAGCCTAGTGTTGTAATAGAAAAGTAGTAGCTATTATTGTATTGCTTGGGGTACTATAACCATTACTAGTTCAAATTTCTTTTCTTTCAGTTGTAATATTACTTAAACTAAATTTGAAAACCTGTAATGTTCTACTTATATTACACATTACAGTAGCCTCACTCCTTGTTGTAATAATCACTGACGTAACGGTTGTTAATAATCATAAATTATTACACATGATAAATTACATGATCAGTCTGTCAGATATGTTGTTTTATACTATTTCACATATACCGGTTATCATTAAATATCTTCATTAGGCTACAGCCACATATTACTCATAAGTTGATGCTATATAAATAATAACATTTGGTTATTATTATTATAATTGTTATCATTGTTATCATTGTTATTATTATATGATTACATATGGTTAACATATGGTTATATGCTTTACACAATGTCAGTTTGATTTCTTTTGACAATATAACTTTTATTTATTTATTTTCTGAACTTTTTATGTTTTAGTTTATGAACATTCCGAACACTATTTTGAATTTGCATAATACAACATTAAGTAAATTGTTTATCTTGTCCTGGTTAAGAAATATATATTTTTTAGAACCTACGAGACCAGATGTTCCTTCAATGCAAACCGTCTACTTTATTAAGTTAATGCTTTGATATATTTCAACTGTATTTAGCCTTTTTTGATGCCTCAGAGTTTGCATTTTGCCACAGTATTTTGATTAAGCATAACACAACATCGTATATATTTTTATTTTGTACTGGGTTTTCATTAATAAAAATATTTTTAACTTTCTGAGAATATATTTAATTTAATAACATCATTGAACAAGTTTGGTTACAAAAAGTACTCATTTAGGTACTCATGAGTACATTTTGAGTACTCGGTACTCGTACTCGAGTACTTTTGAAAAAGTGCAAAAGTACTCATCATTGTACTCGAGTACTTTTAAGGTACTCAGTACTCATACTCGAGTACTTTAAAAGTACTCGGACCCAACTCTGGTGTATGAATACACCTGTACATGCAAAACTGGAGTATCTGTGCATGTCTGAGTAAGTTTAGTTCACATAGTCCACGGTTAAAATAATATGTACTTGCATTTATGTGGCATTATATTTTGTGCAGTTTGCATGTACAACAAGTTAGGGGAACACCATGCTACCTCTTACCTAAACTAGGTCTAATACAGACGGAAAGGTCAACAAAAGCCTGATGGAAACGGGTTCTAGTTTGATATTTCTGTTTTATAGCCAGATATTCACCTGAATCATCTGAAGTATTTTTTTATTTCTGCCTTTCTCTGCTTACATAATATCAGACTGTAGGTTATTCCTGGAAAGAAAGGCCTTTGTGAACAACAGGACAACTACCCCCCCCCCCCCCCCCCCCCGGACAATTATCCCACCCTCCTGACAACTACCCCCCAGACAATTATTCCCCAGAAAATAACTCAACAAAGGATGATTATATACTGTTATTATATATCCCCAAAAACAACTGGCGGTATAACTGTCATGCAGAAGGGGTATAGTTGTCTGTGGGGTAGATGAAGTGTTTTTGAAGGGGTTCTTTCAACAACCTTTGCATTAGTCATAAGGTTCTTGAGGGTTCTTTAAGCGTTTCTTTTGGTTTCTTTATAGGGATCTTTTGGGTTTTTTATAGGGTTCTTAAATTTTGGTTGATTAGGGGTTCTTGAGATGTTTCATTTTGATTCTTTATATGGTTCTTTGGGTTTTAGTGTCTCGGGTGGGCTTGTATTTATTCTTGTAGTTTCAATAAACTATAGCAAAATACCAAAAAAACACAAGGAATATATTCTGATCAAGGGACTTTCAGTTAGTTTCTGATGAAAGCAACTACAATGTATTCCAAAATATTTAATTTTTAAAAATGAGAATCAATGTCTTTATGCTTTCTAATAGGTGAAATAAACATGGCATCATCAAAGTACTCCTTCCTTGCAATTGTGAGACGCCATTCACAAGACTCTGCTTAATCTCACTTCCGGTCAGATAAACTTAATGTGTTTATATTGACACCCCCCCCGCCCCCCCCGCCCCCCCCCCCCCCCACAACAACCCCCTCTTCCGAGACACCCACATATTATACAGAATTGGGATATTAACAAAACTAACACCTTGTATACCATGGGATCTGCCATTTCTGGCCTTTTTTTATAAAAGTTTCGAAGGATTGTTTTTAGCGAATATACATCAGATGTCAGAAGGGGCCCCTTTAATCTTATGATTAAAATTATTTTTTTTTTACTCTCCTTTAATGATTTAAGTTCAAATTAGATTTTATATATACTGTGTATGCGGAGGGTGGGGGTGCAGAACTGCGAGGGTAGGGGGCATTATCCTATCAGTGAAAAGTTTACTCTAGTAGAACTAAATTATTAAGGCTGATCGGTATACAGACACAAATTCAGACAAAAGAAATCTTTTTCAATTATACAATACATTTAATATTCATATTGAGGATTTAATAATATAACACAAATACAAAAGTTAAATAAAAGTAAGACAAAAGATTATAACAAATTTTACTTAAAACTGTGTATCAAAAAATGAACATATGCAATCGTGTATTTCAGAATTAACAATTGTGTATTTATGCTGTGGTGTTGTGTGTATATCATTTGTGTCACACGAACAAAAACTAAGGTTATCTAATGTTGTGAAAGTGTCATGTAATATGTCGCTGTTTGATGACCATATGCTTGTAGTGTCTGTGTTGATGCTGATATTGTCGTCGGATGATGTGGAACTGTTTTTTCTGTTAATGATGTCTTGATTTATTTGAATATCTTGCAGTTTCTTCTTTGTGTTTTCTCTTGTTTTTCTTTGTCTTTTTGTGCTTGTTTTCACTTCTGTTTTGGTTTTCATGCTTTTGTTTTTGTTGTGCCTCTCTGAGTTAAACACTGGAAATATGATAACATCAGTATAAGTATTATAATAAAAAATGAATTAAAACAGGATAAAACACAATATTACATTTTTATTTATTTTCCCCTATCTTAATATCAAGTTAGGAATTACCAGTTCTTAATAAGTTGAGACATACAAAATCATGCATGGGAAAGATTATGTCATGCAGTGTATTTAGTTGTACACAGAGTAAGACTAAAATTGACATTATTAAATTAATAGCCCATGTTAACGATAGGGCAAACCTAACGGTAGACTGTTTATTGATGAAAAATATACACAAGTGGGTCATTTACTGTTACACTTATATATCCAGTTTCATATTCATTACTTATTACTAATAACAATACGATGATACCTCCATGTCAACTGTTATTATATATATATACATATATACATATATATTTATTTATTTATGTGTGGATATATTACTGTTGGATTGTCCTGTAAAACTGCATAATATCAGTTCAAGGCGAATGACTTATACTGAGTACAGCAGAGATTAATTATCAAGGCAAGGACCAAGACTTTAAAAACTGCGTGATATTTGTACTCACGTGTTAGTTTAGCAATCCAAAGGAGAAATCCCGCGATGTTGAAATGCTGAGGCATAAACTTAGTCATCTACAAAGAGTAACAGAAAATTATTATGATAAGTGATATAATAATAATAAAATTTATAATAATAATGATAATAATAATAATAACAATAATTATAATATATGGACTACTGATCACTGACATTGCGTAATAAAAAAGTTGATCAGTGTTTCATTTAGGTTCGGAACATTTTCAGAATAGTTAACTTCTGTGTGGACAAGTATACTCCCTCCCTTTCCGAAAATACTCGATCCGCTCCTATATTCATGGATCTGCCATGCACTGTATATACTGAGATATATTACTATTATACTAAAACTTCTTTCATTAAGTATATGCCAACCACTCACATCTCCCAAGTGACAGATTTTGAAAGAAAATATGTGGCCATGCACTTTGTTCTCTATGGGCCATAATCTAATTTACCATATAAAAATACACATTATTATGATTTATATAGTAATATTTATACACTTAGTTGTAGATTATTGACATTAATTATGGCTCACAATTGTGAAGACAATATATCTGTCATAATAAGGAAAAAATTACAGAAATATATAACACAGAATAATTGCAAACTCACACAGAGACAGTTATAGTGTATAGGCTTGATATGACAATGAAAAGTATGAGGGATCAATGAAATTCAATTTATAATTCAAGAGCGTTTAGGTATTCAGTCCTGGCTTGGTTAGGAACAAATTTTTAAATTTTATACTTATACGACTGCACAAATCCAGAATTACAACAGGACATTTCCATTTACTACTGCACAAATAGGGGTCAACTGCACGTCATTGAAATATATCCTGACAAGGTGATATTACTGGCAGTAACAGTATAGTCTAAATATTTATAATAAAACTATCCAGGCCTATACTAAAGCCTGGGCTATTATTATATTAACACTTAAAGCATACTATTACTAGTGTATTGAGTATTGGCTCTATAGCATGATAAAAGTAAAAACACAGTCATAGATATTAATTATTATGGCCCATAATTTGGGAAGTTCAAACATGCAGAATCAGCATTACTTACATTTGTTTGGGCTGCGTGTCGTTCCTGCACGTCTTGTTTATCAGATGTATCTCGGGCGAATGACGTGAATCGTTAGAAACCGACTTTTAAATGCGACAGCAAACCCAGCAACAACGTTCGAAAAGTAATGACCGATATATAGCAACGACGTTTAATGACGCAACTTCCGTTCATATTGAAGCCAGTTTGAGAAAGTTTTGGTTGACAGCCAATCAGCTGGCGCCTGATTCGATTGTTGAAGTCATGGCAACAACATATTTTTACTGACATTCTGTACCGGGTGACCCATGAGTTCCCTGCACTGCTTAACCCTTTGTTACATATTATCATATTTTATGCTCCGCACAGTTAATATTTTAGTTTCGGTGGAAAGTATAAACAAAACATGCTCATGACCGGATACATAGGACCTTTATTCGTAAAATACGATGTGTGTGTGTGTGCGTGTATAGTGGTAGGAATTCGGTTGTTAAATCATATTCGATGATTAAAAAGAAAAAAAAAGACGGATGATCGATTATTTATAAGTACTTTCTCTATATTTTAACCTGAAGTAGATGCATGTTTATGGAATTATCACTGAAATATTATAATGGCCGGGTTGTTGACACTTATTCGTTACACAAGATTAGGTTTTAATTATATGCTGTACGCTGTTTCTTACCCATGCAGTCTTTCTTATAGCCCATCTCCGACCGTGAAAAATATCAGTATCGCCCGCTCCTCGGCTGTGATTCCAACGATCTCCAGACTTTGTAACAGTAAGGCCTACCCCGAAACCACATACAGTACGCCTGTACTGCATGCATTCATGGTTCATGAATGACGTTTAAAACAAGTCGGGTTTACTGTTAACCGGTGTTGCTGGTGACTTCATGAATATATATAGTCATATAATCCATTTATGTCATTTCGTCTCTCCTTTCTGCATGTCCAGCCAAATATCAATATATAGGCATATATATATATATATATATATATATATATATATATATATATATATATATATATATATATATATATATATACGACCCGATTCCATAATTTAAAAAAAAATAAAATTCAAAAATTTTATGCAGCAAGCCTGGCTGGATGCACAATATACATATGCAGCCGAGCACAATACAACGGTATATAGCTGAACGGTAATTTAACCAACTCAACCTTCGGCAAACTATTATAAACTAAACCTCACAAAATGTTCTATAAAATATGGACTCCGCTCTGACATTCGAGTTTTTGAGGACTATATACGTGTTCCTCTATTTACCTAATTTTCACTAATGAAAGAAACATAAGAACAGAAATGAAATTTAGCAATAAAATGACAAAATCCAATATATACAAGGGTTAACGTATACATACGATTTTTCATTAATAATTATAAACCCTCGTTTAAACGTGACAAAACGATTTAGAATTACTTAAAATGTTTTATTAGCTAGCATATATGTTTAATAGTAATTAATTTATAATATAAGCCGCGCAATGACAAACGTGTTCTCAACTTGATCTTTTATATATCCAGTAGATTGTTTATTTACACTTATTATTAATAATGATAAACTATATCAGCTACTAAAACGTGATGCATTGCATCAGAATTTTTCAATATATTTGGACTAATACTACATTAACACAAGTTCACATATATATGTGACTTGTCGCTTAATAACATTATATATTGTATATATATTATTAATAAATTACTTCCAATTGGTAAACCAATGCTAGATCAACATCAGTTTGCATATTCACCCAACAGATGCACAAGCGACGCAATTGCCACATTAACTCATTATATTTATCAACACTTAGACAGGGACCCCAGAAATTATGCCAGATCACTTTTCATTGATTATTCTTCAGCCTTCAATACAATACAGCCACACATTATGATCAATCAGCTCTGTAGATATAACATTCCTCTTTCCTACTGTCTATGGATTCTAGATTTTCTCTCGGATAGAAGACATGTTAGAACAAGCAAAGAAACTTCTTCAGATATAATCATAAATACTGGTGCTCCACAAGGCTGTGTTCTGTCAGCAGTCCTTTTTATTCTATATACAAATAATTTGTCTGTGAGCCTTTCAGATTGTAAAATTATCAAATATGCAGACGACACTGTCATTCTAGGCCTGATACACAAGAATGATGAATCGCTCTACAGGAAAACCATTCAATATGTGACTGGTTGGTGTGAGGAACACTACCTTCAGTTAAATGTAAAGAAGACTAAAGAAGTAGTCTTTGATTTTAGGAGATCAAAATCTGTAATTACCCCAGTTGCTATCAAAAATGAAGATGTTAATATTGTAGAAAATTATAAATACTTAGGATGTATTATTGACAGAAATCTGAATTGGAAAGAACATGTGTTGAATCAATCCAAGAAAGCAAACAAAAGATTATATTACCTTTATTATCTAAGAAAGCTTAATATTGACAAAACCATAATTACCATGTTTTATAATTCAGTAATTTCCAGTGTCCTTACTTATTCACTGGAGTGCTGGTTTACAAATATATCTGATAAGTTAAAGAAACAGTTGAATAATACCAGGAAGAGAAGTAGTAGAATAACTGGTACTTCTCTTGCCACACACCAGGAAATCTGTGAAACCAAAACAATGGCCTTCATATCTAAGGTCATGAATGACGAAACACATCCCCTATATTCAGAGTTCCGTTTTTTACCTTCAGGTAAACGCCTAGATACAATATTCTGCAGAACAACTCGTTTTAAAAAATCTCTCGTACCACACAGTATTAAACTTTTTAACTCACAACCCTCTTAGAAATTTAATGTTTTGAATTATGTGTTTTACCTGCAGAATTATCTGTTTTATCATTTCTACATGCTTAATTTTACATGCATAGTCAATATGTTATGTGTGATTTTTATGTATTATTTTTATGTATTTATCTATCCCTTTACTCATTTATTTTTTATGTAATGAATTGCAAGTCAACAACAAATTCCTGGAACTAGAGGCTAATAAATGTTATCTTATCTTATCTTATATTGAATCTAAAGTTATACGAGAATCAAATATCCTTCACATTTATAGGTCAGGAGTTGTGAATCCACGTGCGCTTCACATGCATGACATAGCTTTGAACAGTTGATAAAGGACGTGCACAATGAGCAGATATATATATAGTTTGATTAGTTCTTAAATGCAGAGTTACCTGGAGGGACCTATTCACATACCATGTATGTTAATTATTAAAAAAATAATGCGTTTTCTCCTTAGAATGTTATGGTATTTGTAACTATTAGTTACGTCCTAAAACTCTTCAAAATCAACGAATGGCGTGAGATCATATACATTTTATATCTATTACTTATATGTTTATAGGGCCTACCTTTAAACTTGCACGATGTGTCCTCAGGAAAATACAGTGTAGACGTTAAAATAAGTAGAATACGGGTAGTCGACAAGCGACTACGTGTATCCGCCGAAATCAGAGTGGGACAGGTGAAGTGAGGCATGGATTGAGTGGCAAGGGGAAAAAGAGTGAGGTGTGTTGCATATTACCAAGGATGTCTGCAGCCGAAATGTGTATGTAGGTTGCGCCACCTACCTCAAAATCCAGAAAGCTGTCAAAGTTGTATACATATGCAAAAAGTCAAACCACTACTTATATAGGAGTGATTTTATCCCACGGCAGACAAACAGACGGACGCTGCGCAAAAATGGTTGCATGTGGCGCAACCAATTTGGCGTATGATAAAGAACTATGTGACATCTATACACATGCAAAACTTTGGCCCAATCGGTCAAATGGTTCCCAAGATATGAGTTTGGAGGTCTGCAGCGTAAACGTGAATGTAGGTGGCGCCACCTGTCATAAAATCAAGAAAGCTATCCAAGATGTATAAACCTGCAAAATTTAGGCAAACAAGTCAAACCACTGCCGAGATATGAGTGATTTTATTTCATGGCAGACAAACAGATGGACGCTGAACAAAAATGGTTGCAGGTGGCGCCACCAGTTTTGCCTATGATAAAGAGCTAAGTGAGATCTATACACATGCAAATTTCGGCCCAATTAGTCAAACGGTTCCCGAGATATGAGCATGGATGTCAGCAGCGAAAACGTGACTGTAAGTGGCGCCACCTGTCATAAAATCAAGAAAGCTGTCCAGGATGTACACAGGCAAAATTTTAAGTGGATAAGTCCAACCAATGCAGAGATATGAGTGCTTTTATCCCAAGACAGATGAACAGATGGACGCTGTGCAAAAATGGTTCCAGGTGGCGCCACCATTTTTTTTTGTATTTTAAAGCTATCCAAGGGCTACATTTGTGCAAAAAAAAAAATTTTCCTGATCGGTCATACGGTTCCCGAGATAGGTGGGTTAATGTGTCAAAACAGACGCACAGATGGACGCACTGGAAAGAAGAAAGGTCAGAGGTCAACGCAAAATATTTTGGCAACAGTTCATATGTGACCCAATAATTGTGTAAAGTTTCGGAAAAAAATATGTTCAGTGGCGACGGCGGAACCCGGTCAAAAATATAGTATCCGCAAAACTTTGTTTTGGCGGATACAATAAAGTTTGATATTCTCATGCATAATTAAATGTTGCTTCTGTCAGACACATTGACAGACTCGGGACTGGGTTTTCACATTTTATTTTCGCTTGCCTTTCAATTGTCCAGTCATCCAGTTACCCCGATGTAGACAAGTGTTCGTAGCGCTGGAGCAAGCTATAAGTGGTTTCAGTTAACCCGTCACTCAAAAGGGGTCCCCATTTGCTGGCGTCTTAACAGTTTCGTCAATATTAAATTGATATGCTTCATACATCTCTATTACACATGAATAAGTTATTTCTAATTAATATATATATATATAGATATATATATAACTTTATATTATATAAAATCAAATTCATCTCATTCAATCCGACAAAATGGTGGTTATTCAAACGCGTTTTTTAGTTGGCACATGTATTGTCATAACAACAGTTATTGTAACTAAAACTGTTCCATTTTTAGAGGTTTACATTATAGCGAGACATGTGAGATAAGATCTGATAATGGAATTTTGGGGTTTGACTTTACGGAACCACGATCACACTTGGAAACGTTTCTTTTTCAGGGCTTCCTGATCTTAATATAATTTTGCAACATAAATTTTCGTCATGGGAAAGGGTTCTTTCACTTATACCTGGTCCTTACACTCATCCTTCTTTATTCCTTCTGATTTACCTGTCTATCCTTACCTATCTATCTATATTGTCTATAAATTTTATCTTCTTTATGTGCACTGACTTCATTTATTTCCTTCAAATTTTCTCCGATATGATCTTTAGTCAAGTACAAAAGCTGAATTTACTTATCAAGAAACCAAAGTCCCCTTCGCCTTGACTGCGCAGTATTTTGTCCTGCAGTGAGCCCCTGTAGTTTATCCTCGGAAGTATAGGCCTGAAAAATGTAAATGTATTTTTTCCATGTGTCAATGAGTTGCATTACACAACAACACGTTACCACACTTCAAATGACATAACAACTGAAAACTTACGTTTTTCAGGGGTGAGCCCCTTCAAACCCAAGCCGTCTCCCACAGAAAGGAAGTAAAATGTTTATACATAATTCATGAACGTTCATATAAAACAACAGATTTTTTCTGGTTGATTACCCGCTGGCGACCCTGGTTCGATTCCCAGTGTGACCATAACAGTGGGTTCACTGGGTTGTAGTGACCCGTCCAAGGTCATTGGTTTTCTCCGGGTCCTCCGGTTTCCTTCACCTTTACCGATTATCCACATCCGGGCTATGGAGAATGCCTCGTATTAGTTATTATAACTATCTATATAATCCAAGTAAAATAAATAAAGTTTACATTTTAAACCCATTTAAACCCAAATTACTTCTCAGAGTAATGAAGAAATATCAATATACATATTTCATAAACGTCAAACTATCACAAGCTGTGGTAGAACACACACTTGGTTGTCCTGGACAGCTTTCTTTAGTTGCCACCAAAACATCTAAAGAATGAAAACCTCTGCCATTCACTTATTCGGCCCATATACGTGACTGTACATTTGTGAATATTCCTTATCACGTCCCTGAATCTGGATCCGGAACCACACCAAAAAATTTCATGAGACTCAATAAATGACTGCCCGAGTAATGTTGTGAACAAACGCACAAATACACATATACGAATGGGGGTGAACATTGCCTGCATGCCTGTCTGTATATACAATATATAGAGCAGAAAACTGAATATTAGAAAGCACCAAGAGTACTCATACTTCTGCCATCAACATTTAATTATCTCGCCGTGCAGGCAGTGAAGCAACGGTATTAAAACCATTTAGTACCCCCCCCCCCCCCGGTTTGGGTATATTATACCTTACACAATTATAAGTAAAAGACATCATTTGTACAGAAATAAAACCAATCACACAAACTGCATTTGAAGGAACAAACGCAAATAAATACATCGTAACTGAATAAAGTGAACAGTTGCTTTATTATGTCAATATAAAAATAATATTTCCGGTCCTTATACATGTGCTTTGGTCAAGCTGAGCAAACAAATGGAAGAAGCAAATCACCGGGCCTTATACACACTGAGGCTGATAAACATATATGAATAATATATACATTGCTGCAGGCTACTTAATGTATGATATGAAGGATATTTATTCTTTAAAATATGCATAGGCCTATTTCATAATAAATAAGCACGATTAAAGATCATATGAAATTTACTTTGAATTGATTTTATATTTTCTCACGATAACAATGATATAACATAGCTTATACTGTATATGAAGAACAATAAAACTTTGAAATGTATGTTTATGTTTCTATAGAATCCAGGCAATAAACCTCCCACATTTACAACTAAGCAAACAATGTGAATGCATGCGTTATTGATGCGGCTGAGCAGGTAAAGTTGTTATCAACGTAATCAGGCGATATATACCTGTAAGCGACATACCTCATGGAGAATGTATACCATTTGGGAATTCATACAGATAACATATCACAATTTTACAGCCAAATGAACCTCACACATAATTCTCTTCTATATGTTGCCCACACACAACTCTGCATAAACTTATAGCTGCTGTCTGATTATAACAAAGTATATCGTAATGGCCATTTTCCATGTATCTAAAAATATTGAATGCATGTTCTAATCTTTGTTGTGTTTACAATACATACTGACCCATTCAAATCAACTCAGACATTCGGACTTAATAAAAGTGCTGATTTGCAATATAAAGGATAAATTTCTGGTCATTCAAGAGCAAGAGAGATCGTTACAGTCACAACTAGAATACGGGTAGTCGACAAGCGACTACGTGTATCAGCCAAAATTAGAGTAGGACGGGTTAAGTGAGGCATGGATTAAGTGACAAGGGTAAACAGAGTTACATGTGTTACATATTAGAATGGATGTCTGCCACGTAAACATGGAGATATATATATATATATATATATATATATATATATATATATAATACTAACATTGCAATATAATATATCCTATATATCGAGATCGAAAAACAAGAAACATGAAAAGTATTCACAATGAGATCGGCCATTAACAAACAATATCTTACACATTATTACCCGCAGCTCAAGAGTCGGCATTAAATAAATCCATATCATAATTTCATAAACGAGTATTGCACGAAACGTACGCTGGCTATCCTTAACACTTTTATTAAAGTTTTCAAATTAACCAGATCAACCCGTCCCATTTTTTTAACAAAATATCTTCAAAATAGAACAAATGTCAACATTTTCTTCCCGACATTGCGCTGTTAGTGTATAAATGTTCAGAAAAAGTTTCTACCTTCGCGTCCAGCCTTATTATATATGAGCGATCTATTCTACCTTGTTCCCTTGACGTTTTTCTGGGCAGATTATCTTTAATCCCGACCGATCGTGTTCACCATGTGAACACTTCAGCTTGGTAATAGCATATTGAATACAGATATTACGCCATATCCGATAACTGAGGATAAAACGCGCAACCAGTCATGGTTTTCCCCCAGCTCACGGTTCAGCACCTCAAAAAACGTGACGTAGAAAAAAGTCCCTGTAGACACCCCCTGAAGTATTGCTTGAGCAGCCAATGATCCTATCGTGCTCTCCCCAGCTGAGGTGATGGCCGTCCCTATACCCACTCCTACTGGGCATATCACGGCAAATATCATCACAGAAAGCCCGGTGACCCGAACACCGGCGCCGCTACGTAACAGTTGTAAACCAAGACTCAGAGAGATGACGGACTTGTGGATGCTGATGGCGGTGAGCAGCTCCCAGACTGCCGAGTTAGTGTCCTCCAGGCCGATGGCGAGTCCTTCAAACAGAGTATGTAACGATAACGCGAACAGTAACATCAGAGAACGGAGGGTGTGCAGCTTGGGGGAGTGCACGTCTTCTAGAACACAGACCGCCTCATGTTCCTTCTTTGGTGAGCCGTTTACGTCTCCAGCAGAGAAAACTACATCCGGCTCAGTTATATCGTCTCTGAAACTGTTTTTACTGAGTACACCATGTACTGACCGATCAATGACTCCTGTAGGCCTGTTAGATCCATCAGCGCCATATTTTGGTTTTGTCCCCGCGTTTTTATGGAGAGGCGTGCGTTCGTTCACATGTTCATCTTGATAGCTGAAGGTAGCCCGGGGCTGCGTCCTTGACCTTTCCTCTCGATGGGAAGACTGCCTCGGGGAAAGCTTCACAACACTGTGTTCTATGATGAGAATAATAAAGAAACCAATCCCGGTGACGAATTCTGCCACAGAGAACTCCGACGTAATGCCAAGCCGGTGTAACAGGTTATCAAACAGTTCTCGTGTGTCGGCCAACTGGTGTAACAGAGTTGTTCCGAGGAAAACACCTCCAGCGAAACAATTGAGACACCCGAAGAGAAAACTTGTTGTGCTCCCACCGGCATCGTTAGACCGTAGTCCAAGTATCCCTCTGAATATAGTGGGAATCAGACCGAAAACACATGTCAAAAGTAGCAACAAACAAGCAGCTAACAACTTGACCAACCACAGCTCCATGACCACTCGTCAAGCCTTCACGTTGCTCTGTTCGGTTCACTTACTGACCACGTAAGATCATGTGTTGTCTTTCCCTTATACAGTGAAGGACACTGATAATGTTTGCATATCAGCCTAGAGGTCTCAGGGCCCGGTTCACAAGTGCATTACGTATAGCCTTGTACTATGACCCCCTTTTGAGCCCTTTGTGATCCTAGGCGCTTCACGTACCATGTGAAGCGGCCCGGCATTAGTAATACTGTCACGTGGCTTCACGTCTCATCGTCTGTGGAATGCAAATGAGTTACCTGTAAAGGCTGTATCATGACAAAGCACATACTACAAATCTCCACAAATGTGATACTGTTTTAATACCTATCCATCATGGAATCAAATATACATAACGTCAAGTGTACATACATATGTTAAACTTAAATTACAGTCCAATACAAGAACACTGAACATAGAGCATGAATAACACAACTTGCATTCCACACAGACACATGGACATATAACATTTGTGCAGTTTTTAGAAGCCATGATTTCCCAATCAATCGTGTTTCCAAACGTTCAAAATGCCTTGATTAACTGATTATACCATATATAGTGATATTTTCAAACACACATTGCTTTGTATATGTTTACTGATATTATGCCTTGGCCTGTATCGACTTTAAAACGGGGGTGACATGAATGGTCTATTACGAAGGTCACGGAGATAAAATAAGTGCGCCATGAACGTCGCCGGATTAAGATCGGTATCAAGACCTTAAATCTCTTAATAGAGGCCCACTGGCTACCTAACTCTCCGACCCCACCCCTCTCTAGGCCCCTGGGGCGGTATTTGGGTTAACCTGCAATCACTGATGAGCTCTGCGCATCTAACATGTTACGTAAGCTTACTATTACACACCTGTCCCCGGGCCTCTTACCTCGACACCTTTGGACAAAGACAATAATGACCGATTAGTTATAATTGGATGTACTTGAGATCATACAATTTTCCCATTACAATCATGGGCCCACTTTGGTGTACGTGCTTTTAAGGAAATATTAGGCATCTACTTAAACTGGAGACATGGCTTCTGCGAAGAAAATGTTGAAATAAGATAAGACTTTCCTTTTATTGCTGCCACCTTTAATATCCAGTTGTACATTAATAGGTTAGTCCCGATTAATTAATGACTAAAGGTTTAGTACTCATTCTGTTGATTGGGTAAAATAGCAAGAGTTGCTAATTGAGGTAAATCGATATTTTCTGATGTAAAAAACAGTTCCTGAACAAACACATTCTGGTTGAAGTGTTATATTTTTTTTATTGTTAGTTACCATAACTAATCTCATTTTCTTATAGCGGATATATATATCCTATTGGTTAAAATATAGAATTAGTATATTACCTGTTCATTATTTTGCACTGAAAGACCAGTTAAGTTTCCAAGTACGGTAGATGGCGCTGAAATACACCGGCTAGTTTATGACAGATGGCGCTGCGATGGCCCATTCGCAAGATGTCCAGTTTTTGTGATTCAGGGGAAAATGCGACCCCCCCCCCCCCCCCCCCCCCCCCCTCCCCCGAAACACTTGGCATCGTTCCCGGGATGGCTACAGATAAGTTGCCTGCAAATGACTGAGTGCCACTATCGGCAGGTACTACATATTTACATATAGAATTGTTATTCCTCTAAACTAATTAAAGTAGTGATATAAAGACTTAGCACTAGTAATTACGACCTCAGATCAGTTATCGGGATTAGGAAAGATAACATCTGAACAAGACAATCAGAGACAGCAGGCCCTCGGCCTACTGCCATTTGGAGAGAGTTAAGTGTGAACTACAATTTAATATAATTAATATTCCTGTGAATGCTAGAAACTGAACAGCGAACCTTCTCTGCCGAGGACTGAGACACTACAGAACTGCGCCTTGTTTCAAATTTCAAAGCTTAAATGTATAATTTTTTACTTGTAGATCAGTAGAGACAGACAGACAGATATACCGACAGAAACGGATGGATAGGGAGACTCGAGGTTTCGGTCAAGGGAAATAAAGACCAGTGAACAGAATGAAGTTGGTAGTGCCATCTATCGGACAATTATATTATTACTAAAATGATTGTTTCAAATTTTGTTGACAGGTAGCACTGCATGGTTAATAATTACCTTGCACTAAAATCTGCGAATTTTATTAATTTGAACCCAATGAATTTGGACCAAAAAGAAATAGAAGCTAGAAAATATTTTTCAAGGGCGCTGACAGTACTGCTCGTGATAGTGGAAAAGGGGCGGGGTAACGCAGGGGCTATACAGCATCGAGGGCATTCAGGTCACCAGGTCACGTTATCAGCTTAGGTGATAAGAGAGTAAGTTGTCCAAGGGATAATGATTGATAGAAGGTACTCATCACATGACGGTACCGAAAAATATGTGTTTACCGGTAGGCCATCCAAAATTTGAGGTAATATGCGAGGTAAATAAAATTATTGCGCTATCAACTTAGCTGATACATGGGGTTGCCATTTTGCGTATACACTTGAATCCGGATGTTACAGGTCATACTGGTATGTCGAAATATTGGGTATACAACTAATAATATTTAAAAATATACCAGAGGACTTTAATTAACCGCTAAGCCGTAAATACACGACTAAATGGACATTTATGTTGGACTTGGAGACATTCTCATGCATGTCATAGTGGCAAAATGGAGCTGTAATCGCATTTCTCCTGCTTAAATCATTATGGATACTAGATCACCTTACTTTATTGGTTAACTGGCCATTTCAATGTTCCTTAAATTTTCTTCTCTCAACAAATGAATCATGTACGTTGTCCCCAGTGCTGACGTCTAACAGCAAATTATATAAATGATTTACACTCACCAACCCGAAAATGGCGTAAGCTCGCACAAATCTTCAATCAGTGACATCTTTCCAGGCAACGAATTGCCTTATATTTACACATTTTACAAATATACAAGTCCGAATGGCCTGGCAGGTCTATGTCTTAATAAATAGTGGTCGTTCACTCGCGTATACACTGTCATTTAAACTATAATCGAGATATCTTTGCGTTCCATTTTTTATTCTTTACCCGTTACGTTCACATAACGGTATATATACAAGTATCACACCTAAACGCAGTATCCGGGCTTGTAGGAAAACATTCCCTTTAGTTTATTGGAAATGCATTACCCCTAATTACCACAGCTGAAATATACATATTTTTTTTACTCATCGAAAAACAGGGTCCCTTCGAAAAATAAAGCTTGATTAATCATTTTATCAGACGGGTTTCTGGTCGGTCGTTGTGATGTAATAGACCTTATTCCTACGAGAAAGTTTTAAAACGTCAGCTATGGAACGCGCCCAATTCGAACTAAACATCTCGGTAGGAAGCTCATTTTTAAAGACAAGATAGGAGACAAAATATAATCTTTCTCCTAACAACCCAGAACACTCAGCATCAGTCGCTGCCGATAGGTGTCGTTACTGTCAAGTGAAGGGTGTATTGTTGCAGTATAAGAGTATTTTTCAAGCATTTCTTACGGAGGGGGAATCTTCATGTAAAGCCGATCAAACTTGTGTCGAACAGTCTGGCTGATAAACAAATTCTTCCCTACTCCTTTTTTTACTAAATAAAATTACAAAAATATTTAGATTGGACTATTCGGTGCCATATACAAAAGAAAACTAGAATACGGGTAGTCGACAAGCGACTACGTGTATCCGCCAAAATCAAGAGTGGGAAAGGTGAACTGAGCAATGGATTGAGTGGCAAGGGGAAACAGAGTGTGTTGCATATTAGCATGGATGTCTGCAGCCGAAATGTGTATGTAGGTTGTGCCACCTACCACAAAATCCAGAAAGCTGTCTAAGTTGTATACATATGCAAAATTTTAGGCAGACAAGTCAAACCACTACATGTATATGAGTGATTTTATCCGACAGCAGACAAACAGAAGTACTTGTGCAAAATAAGGTGGCAGGTGGCGCAACAATTTTGTGTATGATTAAGAGCTACGTGAGATCTATACACATGCAAAATTTCAGGGGGATATGTCCAGCCAGTCCTGAGATTATAAGCCTGAATGTCTGCAGCATTAACATAAATGTAAGTGGCGCCACCTGCCAAAAAGTCGAGAAAACTATCCAAGATGTATAAACACGCAAAATTTTAGGCAGATAAGTCAAACCACTACTGAGATCTGCGTGATTTAAGCCCACGGCGGACAAATAGACGGACGCTGTGCAAAAAATGGTTGAAGATGGCCCCTCCAGTTTTGTATATGATAAAGAGCTATGCGAGATCTATACACATACAAAATTTTGTAAATAAACACGAGTACATCTGCCTATGCTGACAAACAGAAAACCCGTATTTTACTGAAAGTGGTTGGTTCCAAATTGCGGAAATTGAAAGCTTTGAAAAAAACACCATCTACAAAACTCTACAAAACTAACTTGCCATCAGATGTACCTCTTGAAAAGGGGCTGGATTATTTTTGCGGCGCCCCCCCCCATGTTATAAACACGTATGTATACACTACATGAACATTCTTTGTACCGTTGGATCGGCATTTTCTAGCCCATGTTTTAAGGTTCAAATGATAATCATTAGTTAGTAGACGTCAGACATGTGAATAGGAAAATTCAAGGACCTGAAACAAAGGGTTCGTAAAATGCAAGTTTGTTGAGAGACCTCTAGTGGCGTTCATATGATCACGAAGCAATAAATGATTATATTTCTACACGACTTGCTCTAGTCAGAGTCGGTGGACGCATCATTTTCTTATGACTGGTAGTCTCTGAATATATTCATGAACAACAGGGCCATCAGAAAGAAACAGGGATTAACGTACTTTGCCCGTCTGGCTGCGGAGGAAGCACAAACAGAGAAGAATCTATATACAACCCCTTGAAATCGCTGTTGGTACAAGCTGCGATTGGGCAGTGAAGTGTTGTAACGTGAGCCCGGTATTACAGGAGATCTGAGACTGCATGTGTAGAGTGTATATATTTATTGTATTGATTTATTTCTACCCTTTACATCTACTGATCGATCAATCATCCAATGAATATAAATCTGGGACGACCTTGCTTATGCATGGCCTTTAGCGAGTATATAGTATCAATGTCATTCTTGTAAGTAAGATATATATATATATATATATATATATATATATATATATGTGGGGAGGGGGGATGGGTAAATGTGTGTGCGTGCACTTGTGTGTTTTAAAGGCAAGCAAGCACTGAAGTCTCATTATCTGGTGAGCAGAACACATTTTAATTGCTCCCCGGAGGATTAGAGACATTGAAGACATCTTATTATTGTTTTAGAGACGGTGTGATCAGCGAGGTACAGGGGCGTAGGAAGGATTGAGAGAGGGGAGCGGGCTGTAATCAGTAGTGGATCCAGAAATTCGAGAACGGGTGGGGGGAGGGGGCTAATATAGGGTTGGCGTTTGATGGGTATTATGAAAACTGTATATATTAATATATTATTATTATTATTATTATTATTTTACTGCGTTACATATTTAGTGTAAGAAAATAGTTTCTTTATTTCAATGATGAATCATATTTATTTTAAGTTTAATTACAGGTTCATGGGGAGGGTCTTGGACTCTGACTCTGGTTCCTATAGCCTAATGACTCTGACTCAAGGTGGACTTGTATACACGAACCTTAAGAACTCCCGACTTGCATTCGAGTGGCCTGGACTCCGTCTTGGATGGTGTGGACGCGAATACATCCATGGGTAGTATCTACACTGTATATATCCCAATTCCCAAAGAACTTTACCACAGCGTATACTTATTAGATCGGTATGTGTCGGCTACGTCTTTACGTAGCGTTCCTACATCGGTCCTATATACAAGTATCCAATAAAAAACTGCATATTTGTATGGAGCTCTATTGTAGGGTGGTTGTTGAACCAGTTTGGTTTTTATTATCAGATTCTCTTTTTATTAACAGGTTTATTTTTTTAAAGAGGATTAGTCAAAATTAGTCTAAACTTTTAACTTGGATTTCCTTTACACAGCGACGTTGAAGTAGTCATAGCCGATCATTTCAGTGGAGTTTTCTTTATATCTT